>CM033685.1:60357874-61698739 GCA_019514585.1 Dendrobium officinale
TGGTATCCCTCCACCGAATTGGGTGTTAAAATATCTAGTAGAGGAATTTATTTCCTTTATGGAATTGCTATCTTTTCATAATATTATTATTTTGCTTAATTTTCTTTTTAATAATAGGTTCCTTTCGCTTTGTTTTGAAAGGATTGCGCAGTAGGTTTTGTCTGCTTTAGTTAGTAATTGTTTTTTTTTTTGTTTTTTGCAATTTGCATCTCTCTTCAAAAAAAAAAAAAATAGATAAATGGTTTAGCCATAGTTGGATAGTGTATACATCAATACCAACGAACCAAGAAAAGGTTCCTTAATTTGCATATGAAAATTGGAGTTGAAGTTATGAATGAAGAGAGAGATGAAGGTTTGTCATTTCCGGTGACTAAAAATATCATCACATTTAAGAGTAAATATATTTGGATAGAGTTCTATTTCATGAGAGAAGAGTTAGCGATTAGGTTTAAAAACTTGGGCTGTTGTGAGATAGTTGGATAGAGTTTGCATAACCATTGACAGTGAGCTTGTTTAATGGCCATATTTAGAGGGCTTTTTTAAAAGATAATAATTTTTGGATTTTGGGGAGTCTTATAAATATTTTTGGTTGTGCCATGTAGATAGTTTCATGGAGATGTACATGTAGGAAGGCATTGGCTACATCAAGTTGGAGAATTGACCAATGAAAATGGAGGGAAATTGTTAGAAAAAGCTAAATTATTGGTGATTTAGCAACTAGGTTGAGTTTCATGATAGCTGAGACCATATTATTTTTTGAAACCTCAAGCTAATCTTTCTTTGTATCGAGAGATGGAACCATCATAGCAACATTTGAGTTTAAAGATCCATTTGCATACAATGAGATTTTGATGTGGCTGAGGAGGAATAAGAGTCCAAGTGCTTTGAGCTTGGAGAGCATTCAATTCATCTGATAAGGCCTGAAGCCATTTTAGGCATTTAATGGCAGTGGTGTAGTAAGTAGGAGTGGTTTGAATAGAATGATTGAGATCAAGGATTTGATGAGGTTTAAGGGTACCTATTATAAATCAGGTGGTCATGGGATGTCGGGTTAGTGGTGGAATTGTAGGAAGTGAGGATAAAAGCATAAGTGGGTGGAGGGGATTGAGAAGAAATAGGTGATGGAGTGTGAGGTAGATTTGAGGGTGAAGACAGTGGGATGCTTGGAGAAAGTAAAGTTATAGAAGCATTTGGGAGGCAGGGATGGATTGGGAATATGTATAGAAAAGGGAAAGAATGTATGTTCGAGAGAGGAAGAAGGGATAGCTGTAGCTGTTAGAAGAGTTATGGACTCATCAAATTTAACATGGAGAGAGATAAAAATGCGACCATTAGTGGGGTTGTGGCATTTGCAACCTTTTTTGAGATGAGGCATAACCAATGAAGATGCATGGGGTAGAGTGAGGCGCAAGTTTATGTGGAGTATAGGGATAGAACCATGGGTAACAATGACATCTAAATACATGAAGAATGGAATAGTTGGGAGGTTTATTGTAGAGTAATTAAAAGGGGGATAGAGAGGAGGTGTTGGGAGATGGTTTATGAGGTATGTCGTAGTGAGTAGGAATCGATCTAGAAGTGATATGATAATTTGGAATCACAGAGAACTGTACAAACTATTTCAATTAGATGATTGTGTTTGTGTTCAATGACACCATTTTGTTGAAGGGTATGTGGACATGCATATTGGTGGTGGATGCCGTATTGAGTTAGGAAGGATTGAAGAGTATGGTTCATGAACTCACTGCCACCATATGTATGAAGGGATTGAATAGTTTTGTTGAGATGTTTTCAATAAATAATTTGAATTGAATTAAAGTTTTTGTGGTATCCAATTTTGTTTTAATTGGGAATATCCATGTGTATCAAGAAACTATCTACAATGATTAAGTAAAAAAGAAAACCATTTGTAGATACAATAGGAGAAGGGCCCCAAACATCAGCATGAAGAAGTTTTAGAGGAGCAGTAGTGAAAGTAAATGATTCATTAAAGTTTGTGACCCTTTGCAAGGGCACATGAGTTACAAAAAGAGAGGGAAAAAGCGATACATAAAGCAGTAAAAGACTTTGCAATAACTTGAAGTGTAGTTGAGTCTAGATCTCCCAATTGTGGTGCTACAAAGTGGAAGAGGCTAAAGTGGATACAAAAGCAGTAGTTGTAAGAGGGGTTGTTCGAGAACTGGTGGGAATCAGTTAGAGACTGTTAATGTAGGGACCTTGTAGGAGTGATTTGTGCATCGTCTAGTCCTTAATAACATAACTAGAGGAATCAAAATAAACATAGCAATTTGTTGTCAATAACCAGCTTAACTATAGAGAGAACTTGGTGGGATAAATGTGGATCATGGATGATTTAAGATAGAATGTGCATACGAGAGGGAGTAGGCAGCAAGACTTTTCCAAAATGATTATTAGGTAAAAAAGCATTGTTGTTGATACGAACCTAATCTGAAAAGTGATAGGTGGAAAGCATTTTGTATAGAGTGAAGTTAAGCAATTAAATAAAAAGTAGTCCAACTATCAAGGTACCAAGGAGGAGCAATAATCGAAGAAGTTTCAACCAGTAGAGCATTTGGTGGAGAGGTATTTTTGGGTATGTATTGGAGGTTTACATGATGTTATTGACTTCATTTTTGTATAAGTTCACTAGAACCAGTCCAGACCCAGATCAATCTAGACCCCATATCAGTCCAGACCTTAAACCCATCAAGATCTCAAATCAACCCAGATCTCATGTCAATCCAGACTTCAATCCCGTTCAAAATCCAGACTCCAGTTTAAACATTAATCTAGCCTTCAAACTAGCCTTCAATTTAGTTTCAATCATATCCAATCATTTAAAAATCATCCATTCAATTGTGAATGAAGTTTATAATTCAAATTTAAGTAATCAAATCCAAAACCCATTCAAAATCAAGGAATCTAGACAAAAAAATACAAGGTTCAAAGGCTATGTCCTGAAAGCCTTTTTTAGTGATTTTTTAAACATTTCAAATCCCAGACAAATAACTGCCAAATAATGATTTATAAATTGAATATTTATAATTCATATCCCTAAGGTATATCATCCAAATTTGAGCTCATTTTGAGACATTTATCCCCAAAAATTAAATCTATTTCCAAAGATTATAAAACCTTCAAATTTGTACTGCCTATGCACTTGACCCTCTACCTTTTGGATTTTGACCTTAGAGCCTTCTCCAATGTCTCTAACCAAATCTAGACCCTTGATCATGATATGTTGAGTAGTAAAAACTATATTTTGGTGCACCCAATTGACTAGGGGTCAAAATAACCAAAATGCCCTCGTAAGGGAAATTTTGAAGTATTCTCCAAACTTCAATATAACACACTCAAATCAAACCCCCTGGAACCTCATCTAATGCATCTTAAAGATCATTAGGAGTGCATTGGACTAAAACCTAGGCCCTGGGTTAACCTATTTGACCAAGTTAACTTTGGTTAATCAAATGGCCCTTAAGGTTCCAAATGGTTAATTTGTCCTAAATGACCATTATGATCTTTGGGACCACCTTTACCATATGCCAAATATCTTTTTAAACTTGTTGGACCCAAACCTGGTTGTGGGTCAACTTGGTTGACCAAACAGCCCCTTAAGGGTCCAAATAGTCAATTTTTTTAAATAACCTTTTTAAAATTACATCCGCGAGACTTCAAACATCAAATTAAATTTGTTGAGCCTAAATCCTAGCCCTGGGTCATCCTAGTTGACCAAGTCAACCTAGGTTGATCAGATCAACCCTTAAGCTTTCCAATATTAGATAAGACTCAAATCTTTTCAAATGTCTTCAAAACTCCTTTGGATACTTCCCTAGTGACTTAGCGTAGACTAGACACCTTGACCCAGTTAAGAGTTTGCTTGGTCAATTAGGCCCAAGTTTAGTCAAACCTAACCTAATTTAGTCAAATTATTGCTTTCTTTTAAATCAACCCATTCAAGCTATGTCTAGCCTTTAATTCTACTACAATGCATGACTTAAGCTTATTTAAATCCATTTGAAGTCAAACGACCTTGGTTTGCATTGGTCAAACCTCAATCCATGGTAAAACATTACATTCTATCTATTCATGCATTTCAAATTTTATCCTATTGTTATAGGAGTCTTCAAAATGGCTTCATTTAATTCCTTGGATATTTCGAAGCTCACCATAAATCAAGTTCTACTCAATTTGACCAAGTCAACCCATGAAGACTTGGTCAAATTCACTTAGGTCCTCATATCTTTACTCAAATCCTATTTCCATGGCTTTAAACCCATGGTATTCTACCTCATTAGCAAATCAAACTTCCCATGTCCACCTCATTGGTCAAGTTGACTGGTCAAGTAGTCAACAAGTCACCTTATCTAGCTTAAAATGGTCAAAGTAGCTATCTTAAACAATTTTACTCTAATCTAATTGTCTCAAGTTGTTTAAAGCCTTTCTAGAATGTTCTTAAACACAATTTAAACCAAACTTATGCTCTAATTCAATTCCAAGTTTTCCTTTAATCATCACATGTGGATAAAAGGACAAGACTAGCTTTCTTAGTCATAATCCTTTAGTCATTTTGATTCTTTTAGCTCTTAACTATTCCTGAACAGCTAGAAAACATCAAAAGATGTGGACAAAGCAATCATAGCCGTCCATAATAGCCTAGGGCTTTGAATTGGCCAAAAGAACAAAATTGAGCTCATTCATTGACCATACTCTCTCTTACCTTCTAGACCTTCTCAAGCCCAGCGCTAAGTTTGTATGAGTTCCCAAGACCTTAAAAGCACTAAAAAATAAATATTAACTCAGAAAATTAATGTAATATATAAAAATTCTCATATTTTAAAAGTCTATAATTTAAATTTAAAATTAATTTAAAATATTTTATAAAACTGAAATTATTTAAACATTTAAATATTTAGTTTTTAATTAATATTTAATTAAATATTTACTTAATATTTTCAAAACTCCAAATTTTATTTTAAATATATTTTAAATATTTAAAGATAAGATATTTATAATATTTTATTTTAAAATTAAAATAAATTGAAAATATTTTTTAATTATTTTAAATAAATTCAAAATTTAAATATTTAGTTAATATTTATATAATATTAAATTAAATAATTTTCAAAATTTTAAAGTTTTATATTAAAATATATTAGTTAATTAGAAAAGATATTTTAACTATTTTAAAATCAAAATTAGTTCAAAATATTCAATATACATTAAATAATTTGAATTATATAACTATTTAAATATTGATCAAAATATTTTTCAAAAATAAAATATTTTTTATAATATTTTAAAATAATCATATAATTATTTTAAAATATTTCAATTTAAAGTTAAAATTAATTTAAGATAGATTATATATTTAAATAATTTTAATTAATTAATATCTAATTAAACACTAATTCAAATACTTCTAAAACTTCAAAATTTTAATTTAATTTTAAATAATCATAAAAGACAATTCAAATATTATAAAATAAAAAATTAATTTGAAATATTTAAATTTTTTTTAAATAATTTGAATTAATTTAGCATTTGAATATTTAATTAAATATTAACTTAATTATTTTTAAAAAATTAATTTTTTTAATAAAATATTTTTGAATAATCACATGGTTTTTTAAAATTATTTAGAAATTATTTTAATGATATTTTCATTTTCTAATTTCAAACTTTTAATGATACTTTCATTTTTCTAATTTTAAACTATTTATATAGAACTTTATTTTAAAATTATAACTATTAAATGTTTGAGTGTTTTTGAGTGAGGCTTGAGATTTAAAACAAAAAAAATTTTGTTTGAATATAACTAATGGGGATAGGTCAATGGGTGGTCAATTTCTAACTACAATTTTTTGAGTTTTTTTTTTTTTTTTGTCTAAGTTATTTCTTAATGTACATGAGTAGGATGCACACACATACTTAGTTTTAAGGCTCTCCTAGTTATAGGATCTGATTGTATCGATTGTATGCTACATTTGTGTATGTCGTCAAGGGTTAGTTAGAATGATTTAAGCTCAATCAACTTAGTGACATTTTAAGGAAAAAAACTAAGGATTTATTTAAATATTTTAGAGTAATTTTAAAAATTGAAATGTAGATCCAATAGACATAAGACTTGGAACATTTAAACTTAGTGACATCTCCAACCTTACGAAAGTTTTCCACTGATTTTAAAAATCATTAAGCCACTTAATTAAATAACTTAAGATTATACCCTTAATTAATAATTAAAACTACTAAAAATTTTAATAAATTAAATTTAATAAAAAAATTAAAAATAATAACTTAAATAGACCAAAATTCAAATCTTAACCTAAGAAAAATTAAAAGCCCCTAGATTTGACTTCAATTTCATGATTAATTTATTCTTAAATGTAAAATAATATTTAACTAATTCAAATTATTTAAAATAAATAAAATTTTCAAAAAATTATTTAGCACTTTAGAACACCTACTTATGTCATTTCTGACATTTGGTGGTGATTTCAAAAAGTTTAGTGTTCATTTCAATTCAAATAATTTAAACCCCTCCAATTAAACAATTTTAAAAACTCAAATAAATACCTAAACTTTAAAATATTATAATTAACTCAAAAAAATTCCAAATTTAGCAAACTCAAAGGCAGTAGACACTATTTAGGGTTTAGTATTTATTAAAAATATCAAACCACTTGAAATAATTTACAATTAAAAATTCAACTTTTTGGCTAATTGTAGTTCAAGAATAAGTCAAAACTTTAAAAATTCATAGCTAAACATAAAAAACTCCAATTCCTGCAAACTTACAATCTAATTACCCATCTTAAGTTCTAGCATTTAAGAAAAATATAAACTTTTAGAAATAAATCTTAATAAAAAAAGTTAAATTTTGACCCTTTAAGTAATTCAAATAATTCCAAAAATTTAATATTTAATCTAAAAATCCACAATGCTTTAATATAACTTTAAAAATCACTAACCATTCAATTTTATTAAAAATCATCAACCATTAAGCTTCAACCAATTAAATTCACTTAAATATACCGGTTACCACTAGGTAATCCAGACCTACGATTCTATTAGTTTAGTAACAATGAAGGTGAAATAAACTTCACGGTCCTCGTGAGGAACAAATGTGGTATCCATTTAACATTTAAAATATATCTTAAAATTAACTTTAAGCTATTAATATTAAAATTTTAACTAAATTCCCCCTTAAGCCTTTCAACCAACCAGAATGACAAATAATTTTAACAAATTATCCTATATAGGACATATCCAAACCATACAGCCTACTCACACACTTTAGATGATTTACTAGAATAAATAATTTTAGTCTTACGCTAAGCTAATGTTTTTACTTACCTGTTATTGTGTGTTGGGTTTTTTTAGCTTTCACTACATATTGGTTATTAGATATAACTCTTTGATGTGATCATTTATTTAAATTTTAATGAAATATATGAATTAAATTGATGGTTATTATATTACCCTTAGGTTAGGAATGATTTAAATACTAACATAATCTTATACATGTGGTCATGCAAATACATGGCATTTAAAAATAAAGGGGGCATGATTAAGTTTTAATTTAGCTAAATTTATGTAGGTGCTAAGTCTGGCTTTAAATTAAAAAGAGAATGGCCAAGTGTGGTTGTAAAGTTCAGCATTTTAATTTTGATAAATATTAAGAGCTTTAGATGTTAAACTTTATTATAACTCTTAGGATAATTCTGCAAGTAGTTTGAGTCAAGATTTTATTTTAATATCTAATGTAATTTGATTGTATTTGAATTATAAAAGTGTTGTAATAGGGTTTTGAGATAGGATATTAAATATCCAATTTGTAATCCAAAGACATCCCTTAGGGAAGAGTACCTCATCATTTGGATATCCAGATTATGATACTTTGAGAATTTAAAGAGAAAAGAAAACACCCCTTTTAGGGGGGGGGGGGGATTTCTTTTCATTTAGATTTTTGGACCTGACAAATACAAGAAGCCTATAGAAGGATGAAAAAGTGAAGACCGAGAAGAATCTCATTCTCAAAGTTACTTGAGTCTTAGGAGTAGAATTCATGTTATTGTTAGTGGTACTGAGCCACGTTACTTATTTTGCAGACCCTAGGTTGTAATATTAAGTGACACTTACCATATAAACTCTGAATTTAATTTACTTGGATTTGATTGATTTTTTTAATTTGATTATGCAGTAGGAATTACATGTCTTTTTTAACTTTTTTTATTACATGCCACTTTTATTTTAATTTTGAATGATTAGAGGCTCGTGAAGGTACGAATAAAAATTTTTCCACTTTATTAAAATTTAAAAATTTGTAATCTCGCATAACAACTCTATAGAATTTAAGAAAGTAAGCTCAGGCTCTCCGAGGGCCACATGCATCATATTATTACTTATATTTCTTGTTAGGCACCTCCCCACTTGTGTGTTCTAGAAGGCCACCAAACTTATTAGGGTGAAGTCCTATCAAGGGAAAGTTGTGCATTCCTTTAGATAAAATATATTTTAAAGCCTGGTTTTAAAATTGCTTTATATTTGATTAAGCATTCATCGATTCAACTAGCATGCATTATAATAAGAACAAATTTAAATGTGTATAAAATTTAATTACATTTACTTTAAGCATTAAATTCCCAATATCTATTAAGGGGCCAATTAGGATCTGCTCTAGATGTCGGCCCCATTTCCTCAAATATAACTAAACAATGTCCCCACCACGCTTGCATAAATGGCGTGACTCATAATTTTTAAGTGCTTAGGTGCCAGGGTAAGTTCAAATTTGTATAATATTAGCTAAGTTAGGGCTACAAATTTTCAATGCTTAAATTATATTTATGTTCTAAGGTAGGTTCAGAGTATAAAACCTCAACCTTTTGGGGAAATAATTCTAACATTCTAATAAAATTAATAATTCAAACTAAAACTTCTCTTTAATATGAAATTTAATTCCAACACTTAGGATAGGTTGGGGTGCTTCTGAAATATTTCAGAATCCCAAAACACCTCCTACCTTTCTTCCATTTACCTTAAAAAATAAGTGCTCCAAATTGATCTAATCCTAAATGAACTTCCAATCCTCACTCATTTGACATCAATCTTAGGAAATTCAAAAAGAAATTTCTACCCTTATTTTAATCAAGAGTATTCATTGGAAACTCTTATTTTCTTATGATGTAATGAACTACAAGGGCTTGCACTCATAAGAGATTTATAACCCAAATCAAATCTTCAAAAAAATTAAGTTTTTAAATTTTAATTAATTATCTTTGGGAATTTCAAAATTAATGATGATGATTATTTTTGTCATATTCAATTAATCGATAATGAATGATATTTTCTTCCTTCTGGGAGATATATCATTTGTTGACATGACCTAAAATATGAAATTAATGATATCATATCCAAATCATCATAGCTAAATATTTGATTGAACACCATTTTGACCCTTCAGGGTCATATGTAGTTCTTTCCTGAATCTAGATACGATAATCAGGATAGGATTTGAAATTCAAAATCTTAAACCATCAGAAGTTCTTATTTCCACCTCTCGAGATGGTATATTACTTTCAATGGATGTTCAATTCCAGAATTAAAATTTGAACATCAATTTCAAACTTCTCCCGAAGAAAATTAATCTTTTTAAAACTCACAACTTTTTTAATCAAATAGATGCGAACATGAAAAAGGTTGTATGGCCCATTTTTTACAAATATGACAATCAGTAGAGCATCGGGTTTTTCCAACCCTGGAAGAAATAAAATAGGAAGATTTTTTTGTAGAATTGTGATTGGCCTCGACTATGGGAAAAATGGAGAATGACCATGACCCCTTCCTCCGATCGAGGTGAGAGAAAACTAAATGTCGAAGGGAGATATTGAATATGACAAATAAAGTTCTTTTATTATATATGTAATATGATTTACTTCTTCGTTACAGAGAATATAATATAAATCATCTAGTGTGATTATAATTAGCATAGTATGGATGGTTGTCCTAAAGGCATGATAGTTAGTTTTGAGGTGTGTGTATATATATATATATATATATATATATATATATATATATATCTTCAGTGTCAACCAATCTTCACATAGTTGTAATGTTATCAACCAAGTGTTTAATAGTGGAGAGATAGTCAATCATGGATTGATTCTATATAATGAGCGAATGGAGTTCAGTTTTTAACTGTATTACTTTGGACCAATTTGTAAAGTATTGGTGATGCTCAAGGTAGTCTAGATGGCATGATAAGAATCCAAATTTAGGATACATGGCAATAAGGAAGGAGATATGGTTGTGAACTGAGCAACAAGGTATAATTTTTGAATATGAGCATGCCATGTCAGGTTGTTATGAGATAGAAGCTAGATATGCATAATTTTCTTAATGTTAGAGACAAAAAAAATTTAGATAAGCAAGGATTGGGGTATTAGTTGAGGTATTTTGATGAGAGTGAGGGACATTGGCAGATGAGTTCTATGAGGATGTTGACCCATGTGAAAAAAAATTAGAAAATAAAAAAAAAAATCGCTCGTACTTGTCATACACCATACCTTTACATGTCATCAACACCCCTCACATGTTTCTCGCAAGCTGACATCACTTCTACACACGTTTTCCCTCCCCGAGTCATTAAAAGCCCGAAGAAATGAGGCCTTTAGCCTCTTTCTTTTCTTTTCCCTCTCTCGTCGCTATTCGACTTCATTTGTTTAACAACTTTCCCTCCCTCTACGATCAAAAGTTACGAACTTTTGATCGGAACCAATGATAGGAGCCACTTTCTTAGGAGGCAACTATCTTTCTTTGGTGTGCTTCTTCATTCCTCCAATGACATTCGTTCCAGTTGGAATGAAGGTTACAACATTTTGATCGAAGGTTGCAATAGGAGCTCACTCATGACCTTCCCCCTCATGCATGCTTCTTCGCCTGCTTTATGGTCACCGGACTTCGCCCCTTTGATGATTCCCCCTTCCGATCAGATCGAAAGTTATGACATTTTAATCAGAAGCAACAACATGAGCTCGCACACTATGAAGGTCCTTTCTCCCTTTCGAGCACTTCTTCGACTCCTTCATGGTCGTTCGACTTGGCACCTTTAACGACTTCCTCTTCCTGTCCGACTGGAAGTCACGACATTTTGATCGGAGCCAACAACGGGAGCCCACTGACTGAGAGGGTAACTTTCCCCTTTCATGCGCTTCTTCGATCTATTCCTGTAAATATGTATAACCAATGATTTTTTTTTTATTATTATTATATAATTTTTAATATAATTATTCTAATTAATAATAATAATAATAATTAATTAATTAATATAATTTATAAATTTATTTATTATTAATTATTAATAATTAATTATAATCTATTAAAATTAATTAAAATTAATTAGTTATAATTAATTATAAGTTAATTATAACTTATTATTTTAATTAATTTTATTAAATTTAATTAATTATTTTTAATTAATTATAATTAAATATAAGTAATTAATTAAAAATAATTAGTTAATTAAATATAATTTATTTAATGTTAATTATAATTAATTAATTAAAAAAATGAAGAAGCATGCCTCTCTCTTGCCTTGATCCACATGCCCTCCACCTCATGGGTTGCCAAGGTATAACTTCATGAATCCAAATCCCTCTCTTACCTCGGTGTGTGTGTGTCAAGTCTGCAAACCACCCACACACACTTTTCTCTAGCATCGTGGGAAGGAAACCCGGTGCAACACCTATGACGAGATAGGCGAGAGACAAACTGCCCATAAATGCTTTTCTCTAGCATTGTGGGAAGGGAACCCCGGGTGTGACACCTATTGTGAGGTAGGTAGGCTTGGTGCATGCTTTTATTAGCATGTCTGGGATAATCTTAAGTATCCATATGCGGCTCTATACCTGCGGGGAAATAAATGCTTTTCTTTTAACAGGTATCTAAGACCCATACACACCTTTCTCTAGCATGGTGGGATTGAAGATTTCACGGCCGCGGTGTCCAAGGACACCTACCGTACATTCTTTTCTCTAGCATGACGGGAGGCCCAATTTTTTTATAGTTTTCCCTTAAATGGGGGACATACTGGGAGACTGTCAAAATTTTGGATGAACATATGACTATACTCGGACTTGATTTGAACTCAAATGAACAGAGTACTTGTGAGCTCAGACTTGAACTAAATTGACTTAAATGAACTCATGCTTAAATGAATTTAAATCCAAGAAAGTGACAAAAAATAGTAGTAAGTTCTGCACTTGAACTTTATTCCAAGAAAATATAAAGAACCTTCACTCAAATTGAACATCAGAAGTTAAGCTTGAATGAACATGAACTAACAGACTTGTGAACTTGAAGTTGAACATAAATCAAATGATTAATCAAGACCTAAACCAAATAAAATAAGTTTGAACTTGAACTGGATTTTAATATCAAGTGAACATAATTTGAACTTAAGTGAAGACTTGAGTTGGACCACAGAGGACTTGAACAAGAACCTGAACTTTCAAGAATAATAGGGGACTCAAGCGACTTGAGTTTGAATGGAATACAAAGAGCTAAACTCATAATGACATATAAGACTTAAGCAAAATTGAACTGGAAGACAGTGAATCAATACAACGAACTCAAATGAATATGGTTAAGATGCAAAAAATTTAAATACCTGTGAGCTCTTGTAGGAAGGATATTACAGCATCCTCACAACCAACATCAAAGTACATACAGGCACATTACAAGACCTCAGTCCATACAAACAAAGAGCAATACTAAATGTACAGCATCTGAATAACCACCAATCATCAATACTCGAATACATAAGCATGTAATGAATGATGTTGGTTTATACAATGACGGATGTAGTGGACTCTTATAACATTCTCTATGAGATCAGATGCACCATACTTACAAAGATAATAAGATAGTTGCAAAATGCATGTGTGTCTCCTATATGCATTATTAAAAATCTCAATACAAATAATAATTCACCTATCAATTGAAGAAGGCGATATTGGTGATCGATAATTGAGGACCCATCACCGCAAATAAGTTCTGAATAGAAAAGGTGGACATGATGCAGACATGATAGACTCCTATGATAAATCCCTACAAGATTGAGATGGAAACATTATTAATCAGTAGTGGAAGACCCGCCCTTCCAAATAAGTATATCAAATCACCTGAGATTGATGAAAGGAATATATGATGTAGAAATAATGGCTCTTTTATGATCATTTCCAGGAGGACATAGTGAATACAATGGGTCTCTATAAATAAACATGAGCCACTTGTGGATAAAAATAGTGGATACATAGTAAGTACAATAAATCTCATATGGACACAAGTACATATGATCTCTGCAAGTAAAGATATATGGCTGCGATAAATCTGAAGTCCTATGAGCCTTCCTAGCAAGTATTTCATGTATGCAAAGTGCCATCTACAAGAAAGTATATAAAAAATATCTAATTACTTTCAAGATCCATGGGAAAAAGCAAGAGATTCGTTAGTGCACAATGACCCACCTGCAGAAAGTAACAATTAGTACACAACAGTCTACATGTACAAAGCAGCAAAATACTCAATCCAAAATTTGTTACAACACGCCATTGGATTTGTAATATTTATGCAGAAAAACATTAGGCATTTAAAAATATTTTAAAGTACCCTTGCACATGCACAGTAATTTATATACACATAGGCACATAAAAGGGGGTATACAATCAAACACTCGCATGGGCCCCGACGAGCATGTTATAGGAACACACATGATATTTAGGGATGCTGGTACGTCAATCAATAAGTGAATTCAAGTTTAAACCAAATCCTCTTAAGTAGGTAAATAAGAGTCGATAGGGTTCAAATCATCGGACAAGTATACGGTTATGGGGATCGATATATTTATTTTAATATATTTTATATTAGGCCTTCAAGGTCTATAATAATGAAAATTCATTCATAAAAGCATAAACCTATGAAACTCGATCCTCCTGAGCAATTAGGAGTAAACAAGGCTCAATAAATAATTATAAAATGCCCCTAAACACATGTATGGGCCCCAATAATCGTGTTGTAGGAACACACATGACGTTTAGAGATGCTGCGCGGGTCAATAAATTTAAACCTGGTTCTCCTAAGTAGGTAAATAGGAGTCGACAAGGTTCATCAAATAATTATAAAATACCCCCAAACATCTGCATGGGCCTTGGCGCGAGCATGTTGTAGGAACACACATGACGTCTACAGATGTTGCACGTGTCAATAAATGAATTCAAAGTCGAACCCGATCATTTTATGTGGATCAATAGGAGTCGATAAGGTTCAAACCATTAAATAAATATACGGTTGTGATGACCGGTATATTTTTCTTAATACATTCATATTAGGCCTTCAAGGCCTATAACAATGAGAATTCACTAATAAAGACACAAAGACTAAAAAACCTGATCCCCTATCGGCAAGTTGCTAAGGTCGACAAGGTTCAAGCTATAAATAGAAATGACCTCAAATACCCCAATAATGGCCATGTTGAATGCAAATCTCAACTGGAGAAGTTTACAAATACTTTCAAATGACACTCAAATGCCCAAAAATAAAAAATCCTGATGATCATCCAAAATCCAAAAATCTTAAAAATCCCAAAAATATTTAAAATTTGAAATCCAATCATTATTCAACACTTAAAGCAAAATCCATCCACCCTCTGCAACAATTTTTCAAGGTGGAAAAATTTAAATATCACTTTAGCTCATATGGAGTTAATGCTTAGTCGAAAATATCACTAAAATATATTCTCAAATAATATCCTGTAAATAAGGACATGGTATATGTCCTCTGACCGACAGTTTTTTCACCAAATGGCACCGTAAGGATAAACAGTTATGACCAAAGCCCTTTGAACCAAATGGTTTTGTTGTCAAATGGCACCACAAAATATCGATTATGGCAAGAGCCAATATGATCTTTAATGGTATTAAATACTTGAGATATGAATCAATAAGATATGATTGATAGGGCATAAAGCCCTCTATTCGCTAAGGTTGATTCAAATTTATCCCCTTAGACAAATATTTACCCCAGGTCTATAAGGTACCCTTGGACGAAGCAACCAATGGCTGCAGACAAGGATCCTTCTAGCAGGTTGGGTCGACTACCTCCTCTAACTAAGTATACCAGGTACTACGATGGCTTGAGATGACGGAACCATGGGATCTTAATCGATTCCATCATTCATTCCCCCCTAATCTTCTTTAAGTGCAAGATGGCAAAACTTCTATTTTAAATATCAAACATCCAAACTGTCCAATTCCTAAGCTTATGCTGCCACTATATATCAGATACTATGTATCTATGGATTTGACATATTCATCGATGACTAACCTTTATCAAAAGTTCTCTCTCTCGTTATCAGGAGGGATATTTAATTATAGGAGCTTGCGCCTATAGGAAATTAGAATTTAGATCATAAAGTCCTCACAAAATGAGGGCAAAATCTCTGCATAGTGTCTTATCTACAACCTCATCTACCTTCTAAAATTTACCCCATAATTAAATCCATTAAAACTCCCCTGAAGAAGAAAAGCAGAAGTCGAGCGGAGGCTAGGACAGAATTTTTAGAGCCCATAGAGGCATCCATTTTGAAATTTTGCAAATGGATCTAATACCATAAAGAAATAATGAGAGAGCTTAAATATAGCAGATGAACTAAAGAGCAGGAGAAGGGTAGTATAGATAAATGCATTTGTGAATAGTTAATTTCATTAATGCTCAATATGTGCAATGACAGCTGTATATAAGGAGTAAAGGTAAGTTGTTAAATACAGAAAGGCCATCGGTAGCAATGGTTATGGTTTGATCATGACTTCAAAAGAATACAAACATTAACCATAGTTGAGTTTCTAAAGTCCAATTTCAACATAAGGTTGACTTCCTTGAAAGTATATAAAACATAATGATAAAGTGAGATATGTTCAAAACTTGCCTTTAATTTAATTAAAAAAATTCAAAGCAATTTTTGTATCAATAAATAAATCTTAACATGTTAAAGGTTGCTTATTTATATGCATTTTAAGTTTATGGTAAAAATAATGTTGGGATTTTAAAAAATCAATTATTTGGTTGAAGTTAAAAAGTGTATATCATTTCTCGTAAAATTTATAAATATCTCTTTTACTTTATTTTTGAAGAATTTGATGTCTTTAGGAAAGAATTGATCCTAACTTAACCTAGCTCAACCTTCATATTTAATCTACTAGAGCCAATAAATCATCTAACATATAATAATAAAATAAAAAAATACATAAAAAAATCATATGATACATTTCTTTCCAAAATATTTATTTATAATAGTTTAAAAGAAATTTAGGATTTCAAAATATGTTGAATAAACTAGAATTTAAAAGAATACCATTTACTGTTATGCTCTTATGGAGATCAACCAAATCAACTCTCAATCTACTCAACTGAACCATTCCATTTCATAAAAAACATGAACATCAATTGGGATGAACAAATCAGTTTCTTAGTATGCCTCTTATTTTCTATTTAAATTATTCAATATTTTAAATAATGGTATATGAAAATAATTAAAAAAATTCATTTATAAGTTAAACTACAAATTCATGAAATTTCAATACTTTTATATTATTCTTGATGAAAATATGAATTAAATTAATCATGTGATGAATTTGACTTGTAGTAGTTATAAGTAAACTTGTTTTTTTTGATGAAACTGCCAATAGCATTAAAGCAAGAAAGAAATCCTAAAACAAAAACTAAGTGATAGAAATCCTATCACTTTCCTCCTTTAACAAAGAATAAAAAATAGGAGGAACCTTATTAGTTTCTAAAACATCCCAAAAGAAATCTCCTATCAAAGCATAGTTAACACACCAATGAGCTAACTTGTTACTACTCCTATTAACAAAATGAAACATAATTACCTTAAATCCATTCAGAAAGTCCAAGTCCTCTCTTGTTGAATGATCATCCACTCGATTTTCATAACAAACCAAGTTCTATAAATGCCTTATGACATTCAAATTGTCTCCTTCATAATCAAACCTTTTGCATCCAACATCCAATCCTTGATAACTCTTGCCAACGAATTAAATGCCAATAACTCCAAGAATCCAATGTCCCAATTCACAACAAAGAATCCAAAAGATAGAAGCATCCTTCCTTTATGATATCTGAAAATACCTCCAATCCCCACTTCATTAGAACTAAGCAAAGATGCATCTATGTTCACCTTAATCCATCCGGGTGGAGGGGGATGCCAAGAAGTAGAAGTTAGCATATAATGTGGGTTAGCACCCCAGTGGTCTGAATATAGATTACCTCTTGATTATATAGATGCATAGGTAATAGCATTAGTAACAATCAACCCAGCTCCAGCTCCTGGCCTTCATGAACAAGATTGTTTATACTCTTCCATGAATGATAAACCAAAGAACAATAAGTTTTTGTACTAAGAGGATCCACCTTCCCTTACTTCCTCAAAAACTTTAAGCATTCTTGTAAACTATTAAAAACAGGTAAGGAAAACCCCAACCGATTAGCCATTTGAATTACCTGAATTAGTTTAGAACACTTGACAGCCACATGCTCCACATCTTCCTTCATATCACAACCTCTTGGACAAAGGTTGTTATCTAACAATCTCCTATGCATTAAGAAATCCATCGTAGGAATCACATTCTTCATAAGCTTCCACCAGAAATATGATACCCGAGGACTGAGCTTCAGGTCTTTAATGCATTTCCAATCTTGTATCACCGCATATTCATCTTCTTCCCATTTTACATTGTTGTATTTTGCCATAGCAGAAATTGTTCTTCCAGAAAAGCTTCTCAACAGCTCCAGTTCATCTTTAGGAATATCCATTCCAACCTTTGTTTTACAGATCACCTTCACCAGTTCTTACCCGAAAAACTCATGCAATTTTTCTGGAATCCAACCTCCATCCGAAATAAAACTTGACATATTTGGCTAATTTTCATCCCCCATTGCTATGAAAGTAGGCCATCTATCCAGGAATTTATCTAGGACCCAAATGTCCTTCAAAATATCCATCGATACCCCATCTATGATATTCCACCTCACTATTTGCCTTAAAGGCTTATCTCCACTCAGTATCAATTTCCATGTTGGAGAATAATTCATCCTTCCTTCATCATACCAAACACTTCTACCATATTTCGCTGTTAAGGATTTACTAAGCATAGAATTTGGCTTCTTCAAAAAATTCCAAACCAGCTTAGCTCTTAAAGGTTCGATCATATCCACAGTTGAATGTATACCAAGTCCTCCTTGGCTCTCTGGTTTGCATATATCCTTCCATGCCACAAAATGTAGTCCTTTGTTCCCATTACTTTTGTTCCATAGAAACTCCCTACAAATCTTGTCAAGCTTCTTCAAGATACTCAAAAGAACCAGAGAAATGGACGAGTAGAATACATGAATAGCTTGCAACACTGATTTGATAAGAACCACCCTGCCAGCCGAAGAGATTAATTTCTTCCCCCCAATGTCCAATTTAAAGGTTGCTTTCTCTAATAACTTAGAGAAGTCTGCTGCTACAAGCCTCCTTAAAGCAATTTTAATGCCCAAATAATTGAACTGACCTCCATGAACCCCATAAGTTTAGAGATATCCCTCCTCCTTCTACTTTCCATAATCTTACTATAAATGATAGAAGATTTTGAGATATTTACTTGCTGACCCGTCCATCTACAATATTCCATTGTGATTTTCTTGATCCTCCTCAAAATTCCCATTTTAGCGTTAGAGAAAATCAATATGTCATCTGCAAACAACAGATGAGAAATCCTGGGAGCCAAAGGGGCTACTTTCAAACCCAAGTTCCTTCCCTTAGGTAAGAAGGCATTAGTAAGAAGTTGGGAGCATAGAATGAATAAGTAAGGCGACAATGGACAACCCTATCTAAAACCACTCCTTCCTCTAATTCTTTCCAAACCAACACCATTAATTTGCACCAATAAGATAGGGCCAGTAACACATTCCATTACAAGATTGGAAAACCTATCTAGAAAACCAAAATATCTCAAAACTTGCCAAAGGGTATTCCAGGCATATACTATCGTATGCCTGTTCCATATCCACTTTGATTGCTACCAATCCTCTTTTAGATTTTGAGAATCTGAATTTATGAAAAAGTTCTTGTGCAAGAAGCACATGCTCTAATAAAGCCCTCCCTTTTATGAATTCCACTTGTTCCTCAGATATTAAAACAGTGTATGACTTTCATCATTCTATTTAACAGCACTTTTGCCATAATTTTGTAAATTGACATGCATAAGCTTATTGGCTGAAAATTTGAAGGAGATAAAGGATTACTTACTTTGGGGATAAGCACCACCAATGTCTCTTTCCATTTGGAAGACATTCTACCCGAACTGAAGCAAAGTTGAATAGCTTTCCACACATCCATCCCATTGATCTTCCAGTACGCTTTGATAAAAGAGTAGGTTATTCCATCCACCCCTGGTGAAATGTTGTTGCCAAGTTCTCTAATCACCTCTTCAACTTCTTCAATAGAAAAAATAGCATCAAGGATTTCACAGCTTTCACGTTTTAGGAGGTTCTCATTTATGGGCCAATTTTCCAATTGGCAGTTCCTGAGTTTCCATTTGCTACAAAAACTCATAAAAATTGTTCCTGATAATTTCAGGATCCTCTATCAGTTCCCCATCATCACTCTTTAATTGCCTAATTAAATTACCATTCCTTCTACCATTTGCAAAGGCATGAAAGAAACTAGAATTCGAATCTCCCCTTCCATCATCCATTTAGCTTTAGCCCTTTGTCTCCACCATGCATTTAACCATGCTAGAGTGCAGTTGAACTCATTGACTTTGGATCTAAGTAGCAGAGCATTGCTGACCGAAAACTGCTGGTCAAGAGCTTCTTCCAGCTAAAGTTTTTCAATTTCTTCCTTAAGTTTTTCCTTCAGTTCTTCCAGCTTTGATGCTTGGCCTTGCTCCAAAAAAAACAAGGATTTAAGAACCCTTGACAGTTTCTTATTTAATGCTTCCATATCACCTCCTCTCACTAGTTTAGCCCAAGATTGCTTGACCACCGAGGCTGTAGTTGAATAAGACAAACAAACATCTTCTTATTCCAAAATTTGGTTCTATGATTTTGCTTATTAAACATCTTCAAAATAATGGGACAATGGTCTGAAGCAATTCTACTCAAATGCCTCACTACCGCTTAATTAATCAGCTCCAAGGCTTTTGAGTTCAGAATACACCTATCCAGCCTCTCCTTGATTCGTGCACTGCCACTCTTATTGTTACACCATGTATACTTTGAACCAAGAATACCCACATCATGTAAATCATTTCTATCCATGAATGCCTTCATCTCCAATGGTCCAAGTGAGAAAGAAAAATTTTTTCCACCTTTTTTTTTCATCTTGAGGTAGTATACAGTTGAAGTCTCCTCCTACCACAGCGGGAACCTTTGACTTCAAATAACCATCCAAGGAATCCCATAATTCTCTTCTTCCATGCATCTCTTTACTACCATAAATAGTTGCTACCATACATATACCTTTATTAAACACCTTTAACTCACCAACCACACACTGGTTTGAGGCTTTCAACAAGGAAAATGATTCCAAATCACATTTCTAGATCACCAGAATCCCTCCATATTTTCCTCTAGATGGAAAAAGAAAGTACTCCCAAGCTTCACCCAAAAATTTGTCAAACTCTTCCTTAGAAAGTGAAGATATTTTAGCTTCAATGATCCCCACAAAAAATGCATCCCATTATTTAATATATTCCTTCAAATACAAGGAGGCCTCCTTATTAACCCCCCTACAATTCCAAAAACTTATAGAACTCATTTTGATAAGAATGGGGAAAGGTCCCCACCCCTTCTCTTGTTCATATTAATTTTACCTTGCCTAGATGCCACATTCAACGGGCCAAGGTATCTCAGCTCATTTGCCAACTTGGTTTTTTTTTTTGAATAGAAGACTTATCATTGTTCAGATAAGTCTTCTCCCCACCTTGAATTTCCATACCTTTCTCATTTCTACGCATAGTTGCTTCAACATTACTATTAGTTTGACAATTTTCCAAAATCTCCACCAGTTCTCCTTCTTCCACAGCCTCTTCCTTGGAATCATCCTAAATTTCCAATCCAATGTTTTTCTCACATATGGAGTTAAGTAATTCAAATTTATTACCAGACATAAATAAGACCTCCTGGGCTGAATCAATCTCCAGATTTCCCTTAGGTTCTCTGAATTTTGACATACCTCTAGCTGGGATTTTTTTCTGTCATCTACAACAGCTTCAATAGAATTCACAGCATCATCAACAATACTCCAAACTTCAGCAGGATTGCTAGCACCCTCTTGCACTTTTGACTTGCCGTTCTTCAAATTATCATCTCCTTGAGTACCCAAGACCCTATCTCTGTCTTCCCGGCTCATCACATTACTTCCCTTATACATCTCATTAATTACTTTATCCCCCATTAGTAGATTTCAGTGAGCCTCCATCCTTAGGAATATATATCATTCTAGACATTCCCAAGTTACTTATTTTATATCTTTTGTTATTAAATAATATCCAGAAATTCACAGCTGGGTCTTCCTTGGTACTAATGCCTTTCTCTATAACATCCTCTCCACATTGATCAGCTTTTGATGCTGACCCTACATTCTTTTTAACAATCTTGCAAGCTTCTTTCAAATGGCCAATCTAACCACACTTATAGCAAAAGTTGGAAATTTTCTCATATTCAACCTTTTGATAAAATTTGCCATTTATCCCTTCCACCAAAACACTAGTTGGCAATTGACGGTCAAGCTGGATACGGACACAAATCCAGGAAAATTCTCTCCTCCCCCATTGGAACATATCTCCATCTATCAAAATGGGTTCTCCAATAGAAGAAGCTATCCTTTATACATTAATTTTGTCCCAGCAGTAAAGTGGCAAACTTGGCATCTTAATCCAGATTAGAGAAGACAACCCTTTGAGTGAGTTGGGATTAAAATAAAAATTCTACTTATACAACCCAATTATATGCCCATTGACAAACCATGGACCTCCCGATTAAACATTCTCCATGGAATCTTTAGAGAAGAAAGAGCATAATACCCAATCAGAACCAAGGCTCGTCAGATGAAATTTTCCAAACATCGTCCACTGACGTCTGAGCTCAGCCGCTATCAGCTAAATTGGGATGCGACTCCCAAACACATTTACAATAATGGAACCTAGTAGCTTCTCAGAATTAGCTTTAACATTGGGATCAAATAGCTTGACTACTGATCCATCTTCCGTCATAAATGATTCATAGGCCGGGAGCTTAACTTTTATATACAAACATTTTATCCATTGATTTATTGGTTCCTGCCCTGATGCCTATACACTGGAATTACCTTCAAATATTAGTTTTGACTACTTTTCTCTCTATACAGACTTTTCACAAACATTTGACTTGCAACCTTGAGATTTATCAAATAATTGAACTGCCCTTGTTACAGATATCAGTTTCAAACTAGCAAACCTGCTAACAATCAATTTTCTGTCTGAAGAAGATGATATGACTTTTTGAATGGTCTAAGGAGAGATTGTTTCATCTTCAACCATAACTTCTTTACCTTTCCCCAACACAGGAGACACAACTGGTGCCTTTTCTAAATTAGGATCTCGGATAACCAGAGCCATATTGCAGATTCTTGAAGCATTCCCAAAATTTGCTTTACTCAACACCATTGATACTATTCCCTTCCACGGAGGAACATTCTAGTCATCGGAGATGGCCGGAGGATGATCCTCCATCACTGGCATGAAACCCGCCAATGAGCCGCTACACAGGAAATTTGAAAAATCTTCTCTAAAAATTGGGACTCTCTCTCACTAACTTTCCCTCACACAAAATTGTCTTGAGTTATAAGTAAACTTGAACATAACATTTACTTAGTAATATTCATACTTAAACATGGAGATGTCAATGATATAACTTATTTCACTTGCACTTGTAAGTATCAGTAACATAACTTCTTCAAAGCTACATGGTGTATGTTGTTCCTCCACTTGATCAAATCTCACATTTATATAGGATAGATGGAGGCATATCGAATCACCTTATAATGTACTCCACTTCCAATTATAACTCTACTTGATCATCTCACTCATATACAGGATAAAAGGAGGAATACCTAAATAGGAACATGCAAGGGCTCTTAAAACATAATTGTAGCTAGAAAACATGAATAGAAGTCATAGGGAAGTACTTCTAAGATTTGAAATGTGCTTATTGCAAAGCTAAATAAACCTAAATATCATGACCTAGGTCTAAGGATTTAAGGAGTTTTTACCATTAGATCTTCTAGGTTTTCATATGGTTGCACTTGTAGATTGTCCTCAAAAGTTTTTCTAGTTGAAAGTGTAGTCCAAAATGCCTTGGATTGATTGGATGAAGACTTAGATGGACTTGGGGTTAATATGGCTGAAGGATCACTGCCAGCAACTCTCAATTACTGGGGTTGGACTTGGAAGGTGTTAAGGGATAGGTTAGAAGCTCCAACAAAAATAAATCTTGGCTGAAGGAGCTTGAAGAAGTGAGAGTATGGTTAGATGTTGAATGAGAGATCTAAATGAAGTTTGGCCTATTCATCCATCTCCAAGCCAAAGGGATGGGATTCACTGGGGAAGCTCTGAGATGATTGCCACTTGCCCTGGTGGTGGTTGGATGTACGGGAAAGCCTGAACTAGGCACCCTTTCTATTGGAGAATTTGGGTTTAAAGGGGGGACCATTTCCCTTTTAGGCTAAACCCGCCCTTAGGATCAATTTAGGAGCTTCTAAGGGAGATTTAGGACTTAGATGGAGTGACCCCAGTAGTCATGATCAGAGGAAAAGTGAATTAGAAGAAGTAAATTCATTTTTAATAATTTTGCAGAGGAAAAAAAGTGCATAAAAAAAGATATCACTGAATGGATCAATGATATCCTTTACACTCCTTGAACTTACTGAACTACTTTTACAAACACATGCCAAAACTTTAGAGGAATGTACTAAGTACTTCTCTATATTCTCTGATTTTTTTACTCCTAAGAAAAAATAGAGAAGCACTATAAAGACTAAAATTAAAAAATTGACATAACTCCCATACTAACATTACAAATGAACTATTTATAAAAAACATAGAAAATTGATTATGGCACTGTGACGCTCAAGATAATTGCACCATAATGCCCATAAAATAAACTAACATCACAGCACTGAAGGGTTTCCTTCGCTATGGCACTTGCTGACATGAACCTGGTATTTAATGAATTGACGCATCACTTCACTAGTTGTTTATGGCCTGAGCAACTATAAATGTAGTGTTGCGGTGCTGCTAACTGTTGAGCGCCATAATGGTATTATTCTTGACACTTTGGTGATGTATCATACTTAAAAATTTAGTTATGTATCATCCTGACTCATTCATTCTCTTTTGATTATTTTCATTTCATTTTTAAAATCATTCCCCATTATTGAAAACCACCTTCTTGTATGTATACACCTACCATCTTTTCCTTCCAAGTAGATGATTTTTATTTAGATGGTCATATACTGTCAAAACTTGGCTCTTATTTTGAATGTTTGGAACCTTTCAATCTTTTGAGAGTTTAATTAACTCTTAAATATTTGAATATTGAACTTTGTAGTTTATTATTTTAAATATCTACTTTTATAATGATTGCACTTGTATGTGCATACAATAAGTTATCACTTAACCAAAAAATGCAAACCCTACTAGTTTTTTTGTCTTAGCTTGAGGTCATGATAGTTTGACTATTATTATTAGATGATGGTTCATCTAATAATAAAATTAATTTATTTTAAATAAAATTCATGTGATTGTTCAAGAAATATGATTTACCTAGAGCATGTCATCTTAATATATTAAAATAAATCTTTTAAAATCAAATAAATTAATATAAGTAGTTTTAAGCCTCATTTGGGATATCTTTCTTACTACTTCTTAAAGCCATTTCTAGTGAAAAATTTTAAATTTTTGTATTAGAAAGATGCTTTAAGAAGCAGTAAGTAAGCTATCTCTAAAGAGGCTTTATTTTAGTTGGATCCCTAGAGATGAATAACGAATTAAGAATTTTATCATGTTTATATAAGTTGAACTTTACCACATCAACTTTCTCACACACTTCAATGTTGAAATAATTCGTTACTCTATAGCCTTATAACATTGGTAGGTTATTGTTAGGATAATAGTTTGTTTTAAAATCCAATGCATTACATCACTTATGGGTTTAGTGTTAGTTTTTTTTTTAGTTGAGATGCATCTAGCTTGTGCTTGATTATTTATATGCTTTATTGTATTATGAGTATGATAAAAATATTATGTCATATAGGTGCTAGATCAACAATAATTGCTCTCTTATTTTTATAAATATCATGTATAAAATATTTAAAATGAGAGATTCATAAATATTTGCAATGTTATATTTATTTTTATGGTACTTTATGTTGTGCCATGATAGTTTCATTTAGTACAACTTTATGGCTAAGATTCATTGGTCCTCTTGGGGTAAATGTTGTGGGACTTTGCAAGAAGGGGCTTTAGGGTGCAAAACTATGTTTGATTTGGCTTCTGCTTTTTCTTTCAAACTTTGGTACAACTTTAGGGCCAATGTCAGTCTTTGGGCCAATTTTATGATGGCCAAGTATTGTGGTGGGAGGCATCCCACCATGTGTAGTTTTAGTATTGGCCAATCTAAAGTTTGGCTGCAACTATGCTCTGTTAACTAAATGGAAGGTTGAGCATGCTCTTATGTGGGGTATGGGTAATGGCAATATTTTTTTTCTAGCAAGATCGTTGGCTGAATGGACAGTCAATTGACTCTTTATTGAATTCCTTTTCCATTGCTAATGTGAAGGTTAGTTATTTATTTTCTAATAATGGTTGGGACTTGGAAAAACTTTTTGTTGTTCTCCTTGACTTTATTATTCAGCACATTTTAAAGATTCCTCTAAACATTAGTTCCATGGATGTGTTGCTTTGTACTTTCACTAAAGATGGGTTATTTAGTATTAAAGATGCTTGGAATTCCTTTAGAGCTAAAAATGGGTCTTCTAAGCTTTTTAAAATGATTTGGAATAAAAGCTTCCCCTGTACGATTTCTATTTTTATGTGGAGAATTTTACATAAACCTATTCATACGGATGAGAATTTGAGGAGAAGAGGTTTTATCTTTCCCTCTAAGTGCCAATGTTGTTACCATCTTGACAATATGCATCATGTTTTCATCTTTGGTCCCGTTGCTGTTAAAGTTTGGACTTATTTTGAAGACATTTTTCATCTAAACATTTTTACTGTGAGGATATCTATTTATAATATACTTGATTGTTGGTTTATCAAGTATAAAGGCCATGTTAGAAATGTTATTCCTTCCCTTATTCTTTGGTTCATTTTATTTGAGAGAAATTATTCAAATTTCAATGGGGTTATTATGAATTATCAGAGAATTATCCAAAAAATCAAGGATAAAGTAGCTGCCCTTTTCTCTACTAATTTACTCTTTGTTAAGAATTTTAAGAATTTTTTATTTACTTCTTCTACCTTTGGCATTAACTTGGAGATGAATTATTGTCATAAGGTGTATAGGTGCATTACTCGGATAAAGCCTAACACTAATTCTTTTAAGTTAAATGTGGCTTGTGTTGGTTTGGAAACTATTGTTGGCTGTGGTGGTGTCATTAGAGATCATAACGACACCTATTTGTTGGGTTTTGTTGGTCCTATTGCTAATGGTGATGTTAATTTTGATATATCCTATACCATGCTTCATAGCTTAAATCTTTATGCTAACCTTCATATTATTAATATGGTGCTGGAGGTGGACTCTTATTTTGACTATATTTTTATTCATGATAAGGAGGATAGGATTTGCTCTTCTACTTTATTTTACATTTAGAGGGACATTAGGGATACCTTGAACACCCGGAACTGCTCCTCTATCATTTTGGATGATGGAAATGTTTGTGCTCAGTCTATTGCCATTTGGTTGTGATTTAAATTGTATGACTGAACTTGCTATTTCTCAATTTCTTATTTGTGTTAAAGGCCTCCTAAGACTAGGCCAAATTAGTTTATCCTATGTTAAGAATTAGCTGATTTATGTTCTATATGTGATGTATTCGGAGACCCTTTTCTGGTTCGTTCCTTTCTTGCTGTTTATTCTGCTACTTTCTTTTTACTTTCCAATTTTTCTGGAAGGTGGCCATGGGGTTGTTTGCTTTGGGTGTTCCATTTACCTCTCAGCTCTTGCATGGTTTTATCTGCTTATTGGATTTTTTGTTTTCGTGGTTATTCTCTTCCTCTTTGTTGGGTTGGTTTTTTGTCTCTCTGTGTTGCTTTGCTACTTAGTTTTTTGGATGTGCTTTTTTCAGTGGCCTTTTGCTAGTTTGTTTCTTACTTGCTATTCATTTTACTACTTTCTGTTGAGTATCATGGTGGCTTGGTTTTATCTACCAAGCCGTGGCAGGGGTGCTCCATTTCCTTGTGGTTTTCTTCCTGGGCGTTTGTTGGGGTGCATGTGTTTTTATCCATTCCTATTTTCTTAAACAATTTGGTTTGGTTACTCATGTGTTCCCTGGATCTCCTGCTTTCTATTAAGGCTGTGGTTCCTTTACTGGTTTTGCCTCCCTAGTTTTATTTATATATGTTGGGTGCATTGGGGCTTTATATTGGTGGTATCCTTTTTGGTGGGATATAGAGGTGCGTTCTGCTAGCATTATTATCCTGAACACTGATAGCTTCTCTTGGTTCTATCATTTGCCTTTTCAGTTTATGCTCTATCTTAATGTTACTAAGGAGAATTATCAAGTGCTTTGCTTAGTTACTTATAGTAGTTTTGTTTATCACTCTAATGGTTATGATATTAATCTTTTGAACTATTCTTACATTTCATTTAGGCCATATTACTGCTATATTTTCCTTTCATGTTAGCCTTTTTTATAGGTTATTTTTTGGGAGGAGAGCTCTAAGGATGGTACGAGGATTGGTTGCATGGAGAATTGTTTTCATTTTTGGTTAGCTCCTACTTTTTTGGTGCTTTCTCTTAAGCACCGTAGAATGTACTTAGGGTTTCTTGTAGTGTTCTTTAGTGGGGAACTCGAGCCCTTAGGTTTTATTTTCTTTTATTTTTGTAGCTCTTTGAGTAGTAGTGGGCTTGAGTTCCCCTTAAGGACTTTGTATAGTTTTTTCCTTTATCAATGCATAGGGCCCTTTTTGGGTTTCCCCTAAAAAAATGATAGCTCCATTTTGTACTGGGTGCATATTACTACATTTTTGGAAAGTTTAGAATATACAATAACACATAATGAATTTTCCTATATTCTTTTATAGCACTTACAAAATTCCATTTTATTTTCTCTTATATCATGACATTGCTTTATATATTTTCTTTACTTTATTATTGTTGTGTAATTTTTTGGTGTATATATAATTATATTGTGGCAGGCTTGTAGGATATAGTCTTTTCTCCAAACTTTAATAAATTGATAAATTATTTAAAATTAATTTAAGAAATGATCTTATTCAAAAGTTAAAGCTCTAGATATCTACTTTTTAAAATAACATCTTCTCTCTTGACATCTCTTTAAAAAGATATAATATCGTACCAACCATCTGTTGACCTTGATTTTGTCAAACCCATGGGCATGGTGGATTGAGTTGACCAAGTCAACCTTTGACTTGATCAACCCAAGTCTTAATGGGTCAAAATTGATCCATTAGGCCCATTAAGAGCCCAAATTGATTTTAAATTGGATCCAAACCTTTCCATGGTTCCATTCACTCTTCCCATGGGTCTCATTGACTGGTTTGACCAAGTCAAACATGGACTTGGTCAACCATGGCTCTAAATAGGTCATAATCACCTATTTAAGAGAGATTAAGGCCCATTTAATGAGAAATTCAATGCCCCTTTGTTTTGAATTGAAATCCACGTCCAAATCTGATTAGTTTCCCTCCAAATCACCTCAGGATTAGATCTTGGCCGTTGGCATTAGGTTAAGGGCTTTAAATACCTAAAATTAAGTCAAAATGAAGGGCTTTTTGCAATCTCTCTCTCTCCAAGCCTCCTCAGCCTGAGATTTTTGAAGAGAGAGTTCTCTCGACCTTCCACTTGCTTCCCCGACAAAATCCCGATGAACCCAGCTCGTCGTCGGCGAGATTCCGGTGACCTAAGGCCAAATCCGTCCAAAGCTTTGATCCAGGCGATCCAGAGCTCGTTTGATCGAGGTTTCAAGAGGAAAAATATATAAGGACAGTCTACAAGCTCATCCGTGTCGAAGATTTGAAGATCGAACGGTGAAATTTCTTAAAAAAAAACCCTTAGAATAGATTAATCACTTCGAGTTAAATAGGTTTTCTATCAGTTGATTATTTCTCGAACTGAGACTTCCCCAATATTTATGTTCATGCATAGAGTGTAGGTTTAAAATTTCATGCGATTTGGTCTAACCGTTTGGGAGAACAAGCCAAAAAACCTTTTAGGGTTTCAGGTTCGCCGGCTCCTGTGCGGGGTCCGACCTCATCCGTTGATCGTCCGATCAACGGTTGAGATTCAACCATTCCGCGGCCTGGCCTGACCGCGTAAATTTTTTCCACGGTTCCGCCCGCCACGTGGCTTGATCAGAGCCATCGAGCCAAACCGCGCTCGATCCGACAGTCCCGCGCCCCCTGACTTGGATAAGTGGCTCGGTGCTGATTTCGACGCCGCGTCAATCATTGCCAATGATTGCACGGCGGCGCAATCATTGGCAATGATTGCGCCGAACCGCGGGAACCAACCCGCACCCGCCATGTGGCGCACCGAACTAGAAAATTCATTTTTGATCCGATTTTGACGTGCAATACCTCATTTTGATCGTATTTTTATTCTCTACATAGTAAAAAAAATTTTATGAAAATGATATGTATATTTTAATTTGTTTTAAAAAAATAGTAAAACCTTTTTTTCTTTTTTTTATTACTTAAATCATTATTTTAATATAATTATTTTTATATTTTTATTTAATTATGGTTATTAGTTATAATTAGTAATGTTTTAAATTATTAGTTTACTATTCATTATTATTAGTATTATCATTATTATTGTTGTTATTATTATTATTATTTTAAATATTGTTAATTCTTTTTTTTTATCCTAATATTAGTATTATTTTAAATTGGTCTATTATTAATATTAGGATTATTAGTATTATTATTATTTTTAATATGTAGTGTTAAATTTATGAGATTTTGTTATTTTAAATTAATCTAATATAATATTTATTTTATTTTTAAATATCATTATTTTAAAACTATTTTTAAAAAATCCCTTTTATTGCTTTGAATTTCCAAAAATCATATCTTTCTCTCGTTTTTAATCCGCTGTCGACACACAGCACCTTGTTTTGATTGTATTTGAATTCTGCACACTTTAAAGTTGGTTTTTGCTCAAGAATGTTTTATCGGTCTGCAGTTATATTCAAAACAGCAAAATAGCACTATTTTAAAAATATCCCATTATTATATTTAAACTTCGGAAAATCATATCTTCGTCGTTTTAAACCGGATTTTGGCGTGCGACCCCTTGAACTTTTCAGAAAAATGAGCTTTATATTTTAAGACTATTTTCAGCAAGTGATTTTCACAGTTTTGGCAGATTTATTTCTTGGAGCATTATTTGATTATTTAATTGTTATTTGCTTAATTAGTATAATGATTATTTTCAAGATACAAACTATTTTCAAACCATTTTGAAACCTCGATTGGGTGGTCAGTGGGTCTCCCTATATCTATGTATTATGAATTGACTTACTTTTTAATTACTTTATTTTCCAAAAATGTATATTTTATATTTATAAGTATTTTGAAACTATTTTAAAATTACTTATAATTAAATCCTAATTTTGGGAGATCCGCTATTTCATAAAATTTTAAACTTGGATTCTAAATGTGAAGAGCAATCATGGGGGAGAGGATTAGTGGGTGATTGAGTTCCAATCATTCACTAATCCCTTCATTAGGTGTCTTTCCTTTTATTTTTCGTAGATTGCATGTGTAGGTCGCACCACGAGCACTTAGGTTAGGCTCTCCTAGATCTAAGGACATGGTGTGTTTATTTTGTTTATGTATCCCATGCATCTATTACCTCAAGGGTTAGTGTGAACTTCGATTTAAACCCATTTAACGTAGTGACATCTTAAGGATAAAATTTAAGGACTTGTCTAGAAAACTTAGAAGTTTTCTAGGAGCTAGGATAGATCCCCGATTGACATGAAAACATCAACACTTAAACTTAGTGACATCTGAAACATCCCAGAATTTTCTAGGAATTTTTAGGAGCCTTTAGACCCCTTAATTAACCAACCCTAATTAACTTTTTAAATAAGGCCCCGAGACCTTTCAAAAATTACAATAAATACATTTTAGGTCAGAAAATTACCCATAATACCTCAAACTGACCAAAATCTGATCTTTGACCATAAATAAATAGGCCTCTCTAGTTTGACTTCAGGTTAACCCCTAATTTGACCATAGGTGGAATTTACCATTTTGCCCCTAATAATTCCTTAAAAATCTTTAAAAATCCTAAATTTTTCCCAAACACTTGGGAACACCCTCTTAGGTCATCCCTGACCTTTGGGGGTGATTCCAATCAGTTTGGAGCTGATTTGGAGCAAAAAAATAAAAATAGCCATTTATTAGGAAATTTAGAAATTCCCTTAATTACCCGATCCTTAGAAAACTCATAACTAATTGTAGAAAATTCCAAATTAGGTTAACTCACTTGTATTAGACTCCAATTAGGGTCTAGTATTTATAAAAAATATTAGGTTTCTTGAAACTGGCCTAGATTAGAAAGTCAACGTTTTGGTCAACCATAGTTCATTTAGGGCCCAAAACTTAGAAAATTCTTAACTTTGTCTAGAAAACTCCAATTTCAGCCTACTACCTGTCTAACTACTCGTATTAAGGTCTAGTATTTTCCTAAGGTGATAGGAGATACAGATTTAGCCTTTTCCCATAGTGACTTTTTGGACCCCTTAGTCTAGTTCCTAGGAGGACCCAGAACTTTCTAAAATTGGCTAATACAATTTAAACTTCAAATATGAATACCCTAAGCTCTTAAAACTGATCAACAAACTGAAATAATTAAAATTGACCCTAATCCACTAATATTTGAATTTCAACTAAAATATCTTTTTCAAGCCCCCAACAAACTTGAACTCTAGATAATTTTAACTAACTACCCTGCTTAGAACCTATCCAAACCACACCAGCCTTACACACACATAGAATTGTTTGCTAGGGCACCACTTCTAGATCTAGGATAGGCCACTGGGTTTTACTTTTCTGCTGTGTGTCGGAGCTTTTCGTAGTTTTCATTGCATGCTGTTTGAAAAATGATTGGTGTGTTTGCTTATTTTTTCTGTACTCTGTGGATGATGTGATGAGCGTTAGATTTACCCCTAGGTTAGGAGCGTTATATATATATATATACTGTTCTTTCATGCAGGTGGACATGCTCAAGCTAATAAAAGGGGGGCACCGTTATATTTTCTAATAATATTTTATGTAGGTGCTTGCTCAGCCCCCCTAAATAAAATGAGGGCTAAATTAATAATTATAACTACACAGATGGTGCTGCTTAGCCCTCATAATTAAGAGCATGGCTTGGCACATGGTCAATGGTGTTAGCACTTTCATTTTCATATAAACTGCTTGGGATGATTTTTATTAGGCTAACCTTGCAGGGGCTTTATAATTTTATGCTTTCTATTTAATGTAAAAATTTATAATATTGGTGAAAGTTGTGAAAACAACTCTGAGTGTGGATATTCTTATCCAACCCGAACCTCAAAAGAAGAAGGCATCCACATAGGGGAGAGTCTTTTTCCATTTGGGAGAGGGGGTCGGATGGCTTTAGATATTCAAAGAGAAAAGGCAATACCCCCTCTAAAGGGGGAATTGTCTCTTCGTTTGGATATTCAAGCCACGACGGAGCCAAGGAATCCAAGGAGGAGATTTCCAAGGAGTCCAAGGAGGAGATCCAAGGAGTCCAAGGAGGAGAGTTCCAAGGAGTTCAAGGAGGAGTTATCTAAAAAAGACTGAAGACTTGAAGACTCAATATCCCACTCAAAGTTGTTGGCGTCTGTCATAGGCTTAGAAATCCAGGTTGTTGGCAGTGGTGCCCGGCCACTTTACTTTTTGCATATCTGGGTTGTAATAAGGGTAATTTTCCTATGTCCATTTAGTTGATTATTTTTGGATTTATATTGATGTGTTTACCTGATTGCGCAGTAGAATTATCTATTTTTTCTAGGTTTCTTTCTTGCATGCCACTTTTGTTTTCGCCTGGATTTCGTTAGGCTCTTGAAGGACTATAAAAATTTTTCTACTCATAACCAAAATTTAATATTTAAGTTTTAAATAAGCTAGAAACTTAACGAACCTAGGGAACTGCCGGAATCGTCCGGGGTTGCATACATATTACTGCATTCTTCTTTCCTTGCTATAAGACATCTCCCTGCCTGCGGGTAGAGTCTGGATAATCTGGCCTATGAGGATGAAGTGCCGGACCTAGGGAGACCCAGTCTTTTCTAAAACATTATTTTCTATAAACCTGTTTTTTAAAATTTTATAGCATTCATGAGCTGACATTTCAACTAGCATGCATTGCATTAGAAACCAATTTAATTAAAATTTAATTACATTAGCTAGAAGCATCTGACCCATATAAGTCCAGGATCACTTAGGAAATTATCTAGATGTCGGTCCTATTTCCAAATAACTGTACCTCCCACCCATCTTTCATAATTGACTTGATAGCATGGTTTTAAAGAGATTAGGGGGTTAGCTGGCTCGCCCAATCCAGGCCGGGGTAAGTCCAAGTTTTGCACTGCATTAGCTAGGACACGGGTCTTAGTGTTTTGTAGAGCACCAAGCCCAATCTAGATTTAGGATTCGAGGCCACTACACTCGGTCTCGTAATATGCCTTAAATAGTAGGTAGGTCCCTTCCTTCCAGGGACTATAAATCCTACTTATCCAAGTCACAAGATGACGCCACCTCCATCTCTTCTCTCATGCATGTGATTGAGTGCTTGGTTTTCTTTTCCCAGTTTCTCTCTAGTTCCCTAGAGCCTCTAAATGCTGGTATGAGCCACGCATGTTGATTCAGCCCTTCAGACCTTTCTTCCTTTTGGATAGGATTTCCTAGTCTATACCCAAGTGCCAATCCCACTTTAGGAGAGGATAATGTATGATCCTTAATCGAGAATTTTCTCGGGCTCTGGTCTGGGATGTAATTAACCACGGGGGCTTGCGCCCGTGGGAAACTCGGTCCCACATCTACTAAACCCCACTCAAACTCTTACATCGGGTGGGGGAAACCCGTGATTTGGTCATGTATATTACTACCCATCGAGGTATGTTGGCGATAGCCTCTATCCACAATTGTGTCATCATCCTCATTTCCAATAATAACAAAATTGCATACCCATTATGATTCTCTCTCTCTATCTCTCTCTCTCTCTCTCTCTCTCTCTCTCTCTCTCCATATTCAAGACACATGTTTTGGTTTGTGTTACCAAACATAATCTTCCAGCCTTTTGCTCGATTTTTCTTCTATAAGTATATCATATCTCACTTCACATAGTACTTGAATATTACCCCTTAATGCCCATTTACTAGGATATTCTATTATTCACAATCAAATGTGGAAAAATTAGGTATCTCTTATTTTTTTGGTAAATTATGTATGCTTTCTTATTTAAAAATAAAGTTCTTTTTATATTCTTGAAAATTAATAATCATTTTAAGTTTTTTCTTATACATAGATGACATGAAAAAATGCCATAATTAAATATTCTACTAGAAAAAATTATTACTTTGACATAGAAAGATTTTAGAAACAACCACTTATAGTTTCAACAATAACCATCAATACATAATTCATTGTTGGTGACCCTATTCTAGTAGAAGCTGATCTATAGCCTCCTCAATTAAAAGGAAGTAGATTATATATATTTGCCAATCATGCTACCAAACATGATCTATAGATCTCATTTTTGGATGATGTTAATCATCACTCTTATGAAATTCTTAGCATATAGGTTTCCTACCTTAGTGTTGAATTTTTCTTTGAGACACTTCTTAAGAGGAAACCGAGAAAATTAGCATTGGTTAGCCTTAAAAATCCTATAAACCTTTTAGGATCCTTTCTAGTGATCTTAGGAGGTTAATAAACTCACCAAATCAAAGTTTAGGCTAATCCCATGTCAAAGTAAACAATTTTGAAAATTACAAAAATGTTCTCAAACTCTATATTTTACCTTAAGTAACCTATGATGCTAGGATTGAACCTAGAAATTCTAGACTCGTTTATGAACCTATCCCATGGGAAAAGGAATGGTAGACCCTTATATCCCTTGCCTAAAGATGGTTTGACTAAGGTCATTGTTAAAATCACAAATTCCTAGAAATACTCAAGCACTCATTTGATTTGGGAAATGATTTCAAACACTCTAAATCTATTTTAGGCATTAGGTTAGCCCATGGTCAAACCTCTTTGATCATGGTTAATCCATGTTTGAAAAACAAAAAAACTAAAATTAACTTAATATCCCAAAGCAGATGATTTTCCCATGAGATTGGCTTTAAATGATTTCTAATTCATTTTTAAATCATTTGGTTCCATTCCCATCATTGGCCAACACATTTTTTATCAAGTGTGGAAAAATGACCAAATTTTTTGATGGGTGCCCTATATGATTTCCTTTGGTCAAAACTTTAACCCAAAAATTTAAATTGGTTTTAGGTGATACTAAAACTCTTTTAAAAATATTTATAACAATTCCATAGCATTGGTCAACCACTTTGACTAAATAAGGGTAAAATGACTTAAATACCTATATATGACCTACCTTTGTACCCATAGAGATAAACATTAGATTTTGGGTTGAACTTAATTTTAAATGACTTTCTATCCCTTTTAAAGTAATTCAAAACCATGTTTGGCCCTTTAGCAACCTACTTAACCATGAAACTAAAATTACCAAAAAATCTATAAGCTTAACCTAGTGACCTAAACCCAATTAGAAATCCTTGTCTTTGGTTCTAACTAATCCAAACCCAACTCTTGGCCATTTAGAATTATAGTTGACTCCTAGACATTTCATTTGACTAAAGTCAACCTTGGAAGATCAAAATTATCAAATTACCCTTAATCCCTTATCCATGGGGTTTTAGGTCAAATTCTTGCATTTAACCTAAGAATTGAGTCAAGGTGAACTAATTCAATCCTATGGTCACAAGGCTGGTTCCTAACCTATATTCAACCCATGTTGACTATGGTTGGGCTGAAAAGACCAAAATTACTTCAAGATATACAACTCTAGGCTTCTTCTTCAAGTGTCCTCCATTTTGCTTTAAACTTGTATTTAAATCCTTAAAGCCATTCTAGGGTCACACTATATTTCCACTAATGCATGGTCAACAATATTTCACCATGGTTAGGTTAAAAATGAAAAAAAAAAAAATTTAAGATATCAACCTTAGTTCTCTTAAGGCTATGTTACTTAAGTCATGTCAAAACTTTCCAAACTCTCCCCATGGATTCCAAACAGTCAAATGTAGTCATCCTAATCAACCTTGCCAAATTGTGTTAAATCAAACCAAATTCATTGACTAATATTCACCCAAAATAATAAAATTATTTCTAACCTCAATTATCTCTAATCAATCCATACCAAAGCCTTCTCAGAATAATTAACTCTATCCGATACAACTAGCCAGTTGGGCTAGCCTAGTGTCTATTTGTATCTATGGTCAAACCACTCATGTGCACTCAAAGCATAGAATTACTTCTATATATATCTTTTGATGCCTAAAATGATTTAGGATAGTTTTCATCATTTGATTTGACCTTTCCAAATCACATTGGCCAGTTGGAACCATCGATGATAGCTAAATTTATAACTATATTATGTTTAAAATATTTATAAATAGGGGTTCGTATGGCTAAAATTCATGCATGTTGATTGGTTCACCAGCTTCCCTTGTAGCGTAAATACCTACCCTAGTACTTCCTAGCCTCACTCATCACTCCTTATATGGTTTTAAGTGAGCTCCCATAACATCTTCACCATTAAATGGTTGTTTATAATGTAGGCATCATTAGCCTCAAAGTCTTTGGGGAATTTTTTAATAAAGGTTGGAAGAATCTATTGGGAGCATTAAAAGCATTAGACATCCATTGAAAGTAAACATGTTTTTTTAGATATTATTATGTTTTGATCAATAGGAAAAAAAATTGCCATGAAGATTTTATGAAAAATCATATTTTATGGCCAAATACTGCATAGAAATCATCATACCATCTCAAGAGTAAGACATAATATTCTATAATAGATTTAAACAAAATAGGGCTTTAAAAGTTTATTATTCTCATGATCAAACTTGTTAGTGTAAGTTTTGTAATATTTTATTATCTAAAAAATTAGTGAAAATATGATGTTTTATTGGTGATGTATAAAAAATGCTTAATAAAAGGAGAAAAATTCACAACTATTAAAATGACATTTCAAAACTCCAACCACCAGTACTGTCACATCTATGATGCCTATGGCCAGATTAGGAAATTATAGCATCAGAGCCTCAAGAATATGGTAAATGATTCATTGCCCAGATGGAGCAAAGTTTAATACCATAATGTAAAAAAATAGCATCATAGCATCTAAGTCTCAAGAATTTGAGCATGAAAGCACTGAACATTATAACACTGTAGAACTAGATTGTACATTTTAGCATCATTGTCCTTAATTTTAATAACACCTGGAGCAGTTAATGAAAGATGGAGCCAAACTGAATCAGCCAAGAAAGGAACTAGTTTAACAAATATATTCTTTAAGTCATCACAGTGCCATAGCAGACCAAGCATAGAAGTGTTGAGGCATTAATTCATTCTATAACACAATGAATACACCATTTTAAGTGCCGTAGTGCATGAGGCCATTTCTATACTTAGTATAAATAGTTTTAGTTTGAATTTTGTAGAGAGCTCTGCCTTAAATACTGTGAAGTTGTACTTTTTTATAGTACCCCCTTAAAGTCAAGTCTAAGGCAGGATAGGGAAGAGAATGATACTTTCTTTGAAGATCTTAGCCACTATTGTTGTGAGAAATCATATATTTTGAGGAGAAAGGAGTTTAGAGTGTACATTTGTACTATTTGGGTGACATTTTACCTTAATTTTTCTATGGTATCTTCTCTTTTAAGCAAAAAATGAAGATGTATTTAATTTATATTTTTATCATGTATAGCTAATTTTTAGATTTTTGGCTAATGTTCTGAACATAATCAAAGTAATAATGTAGAAACTTGTGCCAAGAACAAAATTATGCATGTTTTCAATATCTCCTATTCTTAATTTATCATGCTGATCTAGGAATATTAAAATAAATATGAGTATTGGAATGGAATGTTAGCATGCTCATACATAGGATGTTAAATCTTCTAGGTTCTATAGAGACATTAAAATTATAGGAAGGATATAAACCTCCCTTTTTACCCCTACAAGCCTTTTATTGATCTAGGGATGCATATACTATGATCTACTGTTGACCCTCATGTTATACCCAAAGGAAACAAAACGAGATGAAAGCAAAGTAGAAATCTGGCACACATACCTTATGCTAAACGGATCTATGAATTCTGCCAAACATCTAACTGAAATCGGCGCCGATTATATCAAATCCTGTAAATCTTGCGACTCCAGCTCTTGTCGTTAAAACCCAACCCAAGGAGCTCTTCCTGCGCTGGTTCTCCACGCTCGAATCTCGCTCTCCACGCTTCTTCTCCATAGAATCCACGTGACTGAGCTCCCATCGTAAATTCCCATTCTTCCCCTCTGACCAAATCCCAACCTCTCCAAAAGTCATAGCCTCCACATTCATCATCTCCACTCTACCCGTCTTCATCCTCAAGCTCCGAACCAAGCACCGGCCTCCTACTCCCGAGCTCATCAAGCTGTGCTCTCGGGCTTTCTCTGATTCACAGAGAGAGAGAGAGAGAGAGAAAGAGAGAGAGAGAGAGAGAGAGAGAGAGAGAGAGAGAGAGAGAGAGAGGAAGACACCTTACCTCCATCTAAACCTTCCAAGCAGACCCCTCTACCCGATCCTCTCCAGTTTGCAAGAGCTCACCACCGTGCCCTATCTCCCCTCTGTCCCGACCTTCTCCTCTTGCCAAGACCCTACCCAAAGCCTCCCGAGCTACCCTTCTTGTCCGATCGGAACCAACACGGGAGCTCACTTGCTCTAAAGGTAACCTTCTCCCTTTCATGTGTTATTTCGGCCAAATCCAATAACTGTGCCGAAATAAAGAGAGTAGGAGGAACGGAGATTTTCTTGTAACCATTATTAATTTTAATTAGGTTTTACTAATCGTAATTAATTATGTTATTTTTAAAATTAATTATTAATTTTAACTAATTATTTATTATTAATTATTTACTAATTATAATTAACTATTAATTATTATAATTATTAATTATAATTATAATCAATTAATCATAATTAATTAGTATTAATTAATTAATAATTATAATAAATTAAGTAATCAAGAGTAATTATTTAAAGTTAATTATTTTCTAATTATTATTAATTGATTGTAATTAGTAAATAATTACATAAAATTAATTACTATTAACTATAATTGATCATTATTAATTATAATTAATTAATTGTTATTACTTATGATTAATTATAATTAATTATGATTATTTATTCAAAAAAAAAGAAAGAAAGGAAGAATACGTCTCTTTCCTCATGCTCACCTTAATCCACGAGCCCTCTACATCTACAACCCCGCGAAGGTATGAATTCTTCTAAAATCAGATTCCCTCTCTCGAAGTTCATGGCGAACCAAAAAACCGCCCATGTATGCCTTTGTTGTGCGTGATGGGATGGACCCCGGTGCGACGCCTATGACGAGGTGGGTAATCAACTCAAAACCCTACTTCAATGTTCGTGGCGGATCATAAAACCACCCATTCAAGCCTTTATTGCGCATGGTGGGATGGGACCCCGGTGCGGCAGCTACGGCAAGGCGGGGTCACTCATAAGTACCCCCGAGCGGGGGGAAAGCAAAACTGCTTTTTTTCTAAAAAATACTTTTAAAACCCCATGCATGCCTTTGTTGGAGTGGTGGATAAAAAAACAAAAATACTGCCGCCGCGATGTCTCACAAACACCAACCGTGCACGTCTTTGTTGATGTGGCGGGTAGGCAGCCTCTTGGTTTTTTCCCCTAAACGAGGGAGACGCCGGGAGGCTGCCGAAATTTAGATCAAAGATCCAAGGATTTGGAACAATTTGGGACTTGTGGACTTAATTCAATTGATCTAAATAAATATAAACTCAAACATGACTCATATGCAAGAGAGCTTGAATATAAACTTGCAATTCAAACCACAAGAGACTCGAATGAAGGGAAGAGGCTCATTTTAAAGCCTGAACTATACTTGAACTCATATTGGACTCAAATGGACTTTAATAAAATAAATGAATTTAATTAAGATGAGTAAATAATAAGGAACTAGGATTCAAAATGAGCAAGACTCTACATAAACTTGAACTCATGTTGGACTTGAGCATGAACAAATTTTAATGGCAAATCCTTGACTTGATTTGAACAAGATTTGAACAACTTGAACTTGGATCACTTGGACTCATATTCAAGCAAATGCAAAGGAACATGTCATAATTTGAATCCAAGTGAACAAATGCAAAAAACTTAATGTGCACTTGAATGAGTCATAAACCGACTTGAGTGAATTATAAGAAACAAGCTCAAGATAAAGGTGGAAGACCTATCCAAATCTCATCCAAGCAAAGGACTTGTGCACAAATTCACTACAAGCTTTGGCATGAATTTTATTTGAGCAAACAATGATTCATGCATAGGTTTATTATAAACCTTGGCATGGAACTTTTGGATAACATTACTTGACTTTTAATAGTCATGTGGATTGGAATAAAAATATTGATGATTATATCAAATTCCTTACACTTATTACAAATCACCTTTGAAGGACAAGAACTTGCAAATGAAACTTGTTTGTAAATAATAAAAAGATTGTGGATGATATAATTTGGTCATAAAGTCATGGTTTGAATTCTTTGTAGCTTGATAACAGATTTGCAACATTAATGTATTTCCAAGTAATGATCAAGATGGGCATGTATAGTTTGACATTAATATAGATTAATGTTGCAAACCATATGGGGATAATAATGAGGAATTATTACATATGTATCTATCATTCAAACAAGTACATTACCCTCCTACAATCTACTTTAAAATTCAATCATGAGTATAACACAATGTTCACAAATGAATATATAATATGTGCAACAAAGATCTGCAGTGCATACAATCTCTCTACTGACATAGATGTATGTACAACGTGTCACCCCTGTGTAGATATATAAAGACTACAGTAAATACAGTATCCTATAGTCAATTTCAGTCTAAAGATGAATACATCTATCTCCGGCAGTAGTGGATGTATTGTAAAGACCTAAATTATAGCATAATACATTAAGAATACAAGTTCCTATGAGCTTCTACAACCTGAAAGCAGGAGATTAGTTAGTGCGCTATAACGTACCTGCATAAAATAATGAGTAGTGCATGATAGTCTACCTGTACGAAGCAGCGAACAGCTCTATTCAGAAGCTTCTACACCACGCCACTAGATTCACAACTTCTATGCAAGCGGACAGAAGGTGTCTACAAGTACTTTCAAAGTACCCCTACACGTGCACTGTAGTTTGTATACACATAGGTACAATAAAAGTGGTAAAAGCAATTATAAAACCTGCATGGGCCCCGATGAGCGTGTTACTGGTATAAATGTGACATCTAAGGATGCTGCGCGGGTCAATAAGTGAATTTAGTTTCGAACCTGATCCTTTTATACTGATCAATAGGAGTCGACAGGATTTGAACCTTCAAACAAATACAAGGTTATGATAACCGGTGTATTTATTTTAATACATTCATTTTAGGCCTTCAAGGCTTATGCTAAAGAGAATTCACTAATAAATGCATGAAATCTATGAAAATCTGATCCCTTATCGACAAGTTGATAGGGTTGACAAGGTTCAAACCATAAATGAAAATGACCCATAATACCCCGATGATGGCCGTGTTGAATGCTTATCTCAACCGGAGGGGTTCATTCCAAATACTTCAAATTCCACCAAAAATGTCACCCAAATGCTCATCAGAACTCTAAAGCTCCACTCAAATACCCAAAACTCGAAAACCCAAAAAAAATCCAAAAATATTTAAAATTGAAATCATCCATCCATTAACACTTAAAGCAACAACCCATCCACCCTCTACAATAGTTTGCCGAGATGGACAAATTAAAATTTACTCTATCTCACATAGAGCTAATGCCTAGTCAAAAATATCACTATGATCCATTCTCAAAACAATCTCCTGCCGACAAGGACATGGTACGTTTACTCTAACCGGCAGTTTTGCAGCCAAATGGCACCGTAGGATAAACAGTTATGACCCGGGGCCCTCTGAACCTAGTGGTTTTGCCGCCAATTGTTACCATGAAATACCAATTTTGGCTAGCTCCAATACGTTCCTTACTGGCATCAAATCCTTGAGATATGAATCAATAGGGCACAAAGCCCTCTATTAGCTAAGGTGGACTCAAATTTTTCTTCTTAGACAAACATCCAACCCAAGTCTATAAGGTCCCCTTGAACGAGGCAACCCTTGGCTGCCGATAAGGATCCTTCTGTCAGGTTGGGTCGACTACCTCCTCTGACTAAGTAGACCATGGACCACGATGGGCCGGGACGAAGGAACCATGGGATCTTGATCGGGTCTATCATCCATTCCCCCACCATCCACTTTAAGTGAAAGATGATGAAAATTTCTATTTTAAATATCAAATCCCAAATTCAAGCCAAATTTCCAAATCCAAATCCATGTTGCTACTATATGCCAGATAACACATATATTCTACGTATCTGATCAATGACTAGCCTTAATTGAAAGTTCTCTCTCATTATTGGGAGGGGTAATTAACTATAGTGACTTGCGCGTATCAAAAACCAAAACTTAGATCATAAAGTCCTCACAAAATGAGGGAGAAATCTCTGAGTAGTGTCTTATCTACAAACTGATCTGACTTCCAAAATTTACCCCATAACTTATTCCGTTAAAACTCCCTCGCCGAAAGATAAAAGCAAATCAACGCAGAGGGGAGGCCAGGGCCGAATTTTTGGAGCCCACAGATTTCTGGCGACTTCACTGCGGATTGGTTTCTCTTTCCATCTTTGGCTAGTCGTCTCAATGTTATAGTAGCAGCTATATCAAATTATACTCCAAATTCTATGTCTTTCAAAATGATCATTCAACAAATCCATATAGCATTCAGCAGAGTTTTAGAATTACTTTTATTGCTTTCTTATGCTAATCATTTTTATATGTTTTTAATTTTGTGTTCTATGCAAGTCTCTGCATTTTGAAAGTGCAGGGTGATGTATCAGATTCTGATTACTAACCCTTACCTTTCATTTATCTAGATGGATCTACAAAACACCCCAATGACCGTCCAACTGGGACGAGGAGCCAGGATTCAACTGGCTAATACTATCATTGAGACTGAAAATACTAGAGCTACCATTCGATTTGGAAGCATTGATTTTCCTGCAGTTGTTGCAAGAGATACTGAAGCTCCTATACATCGTGTGTATCTACCAATGCCATGACCTACTACTGAAAATCCTCGTGGGAGGACTTCTGTGTTCGATAGGCTATCACAGCCTGAAGCCCTGACCACCAGAAGAATTGTGACCTATGGAAGAGTTTCTGTGGAGACTGCCAACACCACTACTCTGTCAATTGGGATATCTGCACCTAGAAAATATGATGCTGAGGCCTCCTCATATGGAGGAAGGTCTACAAGGAGACAGAGAAGAAAGATGAATGTTGAACTTTGAGCTCAGCATCAATAACTCCTGGTCCACCCTTCAAACCTGCCAGCCCAAAAGCCTGAAGCCAACATTCATAACCAAAACAAGTTTTCTGATTTGAAGTGGGTCAAAAGAAACAGCTTTATTAGAGAGTTAAAGAATTCTTTCTAGGATCGACGACCTGAAGTTCCAATCTCTCCAAAGAAGAAAGAGCCTGAAACTCTGTCCGCTCGAGTATATAGAGTATTGAAGACAGTGAAGGATAAAGGTCTAAAGAAGAAGTTCTAATGACTTTTGGTGATCGAGACCAGAAGAACCCCGCCAAGAGAGCGTCTATCCTTTGTTGCGGAAAGAAGTGAAAGAAAGAAAATCCCACGCGGTGAACATCGAGGCTTGACACCTGAACCATATGTTCAGGGATCTGCTGCTCAAAGGTCATGGTGAAAAGGAAAATAAGTCTAGATGCCAAAGCCTTGAAGAAATGAGAAAGAAAGAAGAGAGAGAAGAACTAATATGGGCGTGGCATCTGGTGAGGCTTCCCGGAGATCTGCCCCTATCTACAAAAAACATCATAAATGGGTTCCAAAGAAGATCCACAATGACACTTCTCCCGACGGACGACACCTAGGAGAATCCTCTAGGGGACCCCGTCGATCATCAGCCCTTCCAAAAGAAGTGACCAATTTTGACCGCAGTCTGCTGGTTGAAGAAGTCTCCTTGCAGAATCAAGAACCAGAGATCCAGTGGCATCGTCGCTCGGAGATCCGGGTACTAGAAGAAAATATAAAAGGAGAAAAAATATAGAGGGAGAAGAATATCTTGAAGGGGAAGAAAACATTGATGAATTTATGGAGGAGAATCTAGAATAAGAAATCCATGAAATAAATAACACCTTAGATATAGAAGTAGTCTATATGGTGACACATATAGACATTAACGATGGCGCCGATTATGATGATGATGAAGATGAGAGCATTGGCAATCGCCCCCCAGGCAAGTATACCGTCATCGTCGTAGAGAGGGATCCACCACCGGCAGAGATGGTCATTCTAAAGAAGAAGAGGAAGTAGAGGAAGTGGAAGAGAACCCCCTTAATGATGAAAATGTCACACTCGCTGACATGAGAAGGCAAATGAGACGATAAATGAGAGTCGAAGACAGGAAAAACTCTCAGTTAAATGAGAAGATGACTAAGATGATGGCTCAAATGGGGGTGATGATGCAGATGATATAGAGGACTGCTACTATTGGTGCCATACCCAATTCTCCTCTAGATCCTCCAAACTTCAAAATACCTTAAGTCTCGGGAGTATGAGGTACTCCTGAAGGTGGTCACAAAATTCATAACGTCGTTCGCCATCCCACTCCACAAAATATTGCAAGTACTTCTGAACCTGTGACTGCTGCATAATTGGAATGAATCATTACAGAAATAATAAGGGCTATTATAGCTGTTGATGAAGCAAAAAAATTAATTGGCAAAATTCATTCGTATCATGCTGAGTACGACCAAGTACCGTACCCAAAAGGGAATTCGGACCCAAAGTTCAACATTTTCAATGGTAATAACAACCCCAGACAACACCTTGCATAGTTTAAAGCTATATATGGGAATACAGAAGGAAGTGATGCACTGCTCTTGCAACAATTCGTCAACAGTTTGATAGCAACTACTTTCAAATGGTAAGCTGAGCTGCTAAATGACTCTGTGAAGACCTTTACAGAGAGAATTTATATTCATGAAGAGGTTTTCTAGTGCAACTGAGAAAATCACGATTGTTAACCTTGCTCTAGATAAAAGAAAAAGGAAAGAATCAGTTACAAAATACATCACTCGCTAGCGTAACCTGAGCATGAAATGTGAGCAACTACTCGAAGAAAAACATGTCGTACAGTTGTTAATGGGAAATATTAATGATAAGATGCAACCCTTCCTATGCATGGCTACAATCAACACATTTCAAGACTTACTCGATAGAGTGGCCAAGTTTGAGAAACTGAACTTGTCCAGATCAGAAAATCACACTGATAAGCCAAAGAAGGCTAAGGCCCCAGGTGCTAGAAGGGGTGAGGCTGACTCAACATTCTTCTCTATAACTGATAGGGAAAGGCAGGTGATTTACAACATAGACAAGGGTAAGCAACCAATGCAGTATAAAGAAAAGCCCAAGCAAGCCTATAACCCTAACTCCCAACCAAAGATAATTTTAGGGGGAAATGATAGGCTAAGAACTTATCAAGGTGGTGGAAAATGCACGAGGTAGGCAATAGGAACTGGTGATAGAACGTTATAATCCCTCAAAGATAAAATGAATAAAGAATATTCATTCAAGAGGGAGAGTATCGCCAAATTATTTTGACAAGTGTTGAGAACAAATTTAGAACTGTCTGAATGCAAGAGGCCCGAAGAATCAAAGCACACTGATAACCAAAATTATTGTTCATACTATCGGGTACTCAGCCATCCTATTGAAGATTACTACATCTTCAAGGATTGGCTTGAAAGAAAATATTAAAAATGGAAGCTCACATTGTCCAACAATGTGTTGTCTTATCCTAGAAAAGAATCAACTCGGGTAGTCGCGTCTTCTTCCATACCCCTGGTTGAAGAAAGAAGAAAAGAAAAAAAGCTAGTTCAATAAGAATAGTGGGAGACTGTGGTCTTCAAGAAGATTGTGAAAATGTTGAAACAGCTTAAAGGAATTCCAGGGGTGAAGTGGAAATATCCTATATGAAGCCAGTATTAAATTTGAAAGCTCTGCCTGTGACACGAGCTTCTACTTCTAAATAATTTTCCAATCAAGATGGCACTTCGAAGCTTGAAAAGGTGATGCCCTCCAAGAAGAAGACCAAGCTAAAGAAGCCCAATGAGAAAATGACTGCAACCCAAATGGCCATCGACAGTTTGGATGAGTACTACCAGACTGTGAGGCGACCTATCAAGCTCACTAACTTTATGGCAGAGCTTAAGATAGATGAAGCCAAAGAAGATGATGAGAATTTTCTTCCAATAGAAGTATGTCGGGTCTTCTTGGTGGCACCGAATACCTTGATAAGAGAAGAATGCACCGAAGGAGTACCATCTGAATCATGTATGATGGTGTTACCAATGGATTACAATTCAGAGGAAGATTTATATTTTCAAGAGGAAGATTAATCAGACCCTAGCATAATATCTCGGATGGGACATATAAACTTGGGTGGTGATTCTGAATCAAAAGATGAGTCCCTAGATGCAATAATGGCTGACTCTGAAGAAAATGCTCTGTTAAATGATTCTGAACAGGAGGAGATTGCTCAAGTGCAGTTAAGAAGCGGATACTACCGCCTCCACCGAAGAAAGGGGTCTCCAACAAAGATAAGGAAAAATAAATAATTATCAACGAATATTATCCCTGAAGATCCTAAGAAAAAGAAAACTTCAGTCAAGGGGATAGATTATAATATCATATCCCATCTAAGGAAGATCCCAGCACAACTCAGCATATATGATACCTTAGTAATGTTAAAAGACCTTCAGGAGACTTTGATTCAGGCTCTCAAAATTCCTGAAAGATACGAGGCATATTTTGGTGAACGTAATTTGAATGAGGTTCTACAAGCTCGTAATGAGCCGTTCATCACCTTCTCTGAAGAAGACATGATGCTTGGGACTTCAGATTAAAACCGTCCTCTGTATGTTACTGTAGAGAGTGATAAGCTAATCATCAATCGAATCCTGATCAATCCTGGATCCTCCATGAATCTGATAAGCTTGAAAGCACTGAGATCCCTCTGCCTTGATATGGAACACCTCGAGCCAGATAAGCTGATGGTGCATGGTTTCAATGAAAAGGGCAAAAAACCCTTGGATTATTTATGCTCCCTCTTGTATTTGGAGAGCATCATTCAGAAGCTAAATTCCATGTGGTTGATGTGGATACTTCATTCAAGGCGCTACTAGGTCATCCCTGGTTGCAAGAGTATGGCATTGTCCCATCAACATTACATCAGTGTATGAAGTATCTCAAAGATGGAGATGAATTTAGGATTTCTGGTGACATTCAACCCTTTTCAGTTCATGAAGCAACAGATAATGAAGATGTGCGGTACTTCATGCCAAAGAAGCAAAAGTCTTCAAGCTCTCTCAAAGCTAGAGCATCAAACTCAAAGACTATAAAACGACCTGAACAGGAAAGTGAAAAGAAGCATATGGGTAGAAAGAAGGCAGCTCCAACTATTCCCAAAGCACTAACCATTCCCAAAGAAAAGAAACATGTACCTCATCTTGGGAGTGACATGGATGAAGATGATGTTACTCCTGCTAAATCTCGGAGAGTATACCTTTCCACGGATGAATGGAGTAGGCATGTCCAATATTCAAATGATGATTATGACTATGACTCCATCTACATGAATACGGTGTAGAATGTGTTCTCTAGAAGAATTGATAGCCTATCAATTTCAGATAGTGTACTCATAGTCACACGTGTTCCCTTGCAACACTTCAAAGAAATTATTTCGTGAGAAGTGCATAAAGTTGAAGAACTCCTCACCCTCTATCTGTCTCCCCTTAAAAATGGGACTATGCCAGGGAATATACTATAATCTATAGGAATACATGAAGGAGAGAATCATGATTAGGATTGCATGCTCCTTCACTCTGAAGAGTTACTTCCTACGAGGCTACCTAGGTTTAATACCATAAATATTCAGAGAATGCTACGAAAGCAAATCAATATTCCTACCACCAAACAACAGCTTCATACAAGCTTGGGCCTCTGGTATGGAAGGAGTCTGCATCTACTACGATGGAAGGATATAGATGCATATAAAGGTATCAGATTCATCAAGTAAAAATTTCTCTAGAAAGAGACTTGTCGGGCAATCACATGCATGAAAATTGAATATGATGATGGTGGTACTGAAGAGATATACTAAGCTGATGATTATGATGATCAACCTGTAGAATCCGAGCTTGTGCCAGAAGAACTTGAAGATGGTGAACAGGCAGCCACTATGGATGAGCTAAAAGAAGTCAACTTAGGAACTGAGAAAGACCCTCGCCCAACCTTCATTAGTTCTCTCCTTCCTGAAGAACAAATAGAAGAAGAAAAAGAACTTCTCTGTGAATTTAGGGACTGCTTTTCCTGGACATATGATGAGATGCCTGGCTTATCCTCTGATGTAGCGGTTCATAGATTAGAAATCAAACTAAATGTAGCATATGTCGAGCAAGCTCAAAGGAGAATGAGATTGGAGATCGAAGAATAGGTGATTGATAAAACAAAGAAGCTTACAGAGGCAAGATTCATTTGAAAATAAAAGTATGCCGATTGGATCGCCATTATTATCCCTATGAAGAAGAAGAATGGGCAGATTTGTATCTATATCGACTTCTGGGACCCAATAAGGCGTGCCCAAAAGATGACTTTCCACACCCTGTATCAGAACTACTAGTGGACAACACTTCAAATTATGATATGTTCTCATTTATGGACGGATCATCATGCTACAATCAGATCAAAATGGTACCTGAAGATGAAAAGGACACATCATTTAGGATGTCCATCAGCATTTTCTACTACACAGTCATGCCCTTTGGCCTGAAGAATGCTGGTGCCACCTACCTGTGGGTGATGGCTCACATATTTGATGATTTGATACATCAAAAGGTTGAGTGCTATATAGATGACCTTATTGTCAAAAGACTTAGCCGAAAAGATCACTTAAAAGATCTCAGAATTGTATTTGAAAGGATCATAAAATATGATATAAAGATGAACCCCCTTAAATGTGCCGTCAGGGTCTCCTCCGGCAAATTCATGGGGTACGTTGTTCGTCATCGAGGTATTGAGATCGATCCTAACAAAATAGAGGAGATTACGGAGATGCCAGCACCAAGGAGCCTTTGATAGCTTCGCTTGTTGTAAGGACAACTGGCTTTCATTCGGAGATTCATATCAAATCTATCGGGTAGGTGCTAGCTATTTTCAAAGCTAATGAAGAAAGATGTCTATTTCAAATGGGATATAGAATGCCATGAAGAATTTGACAACATCAAAAGATATCTGTTGAATCCGTCCACTTGGAGCACCAATTCCGGGGAACCCTCTTATACTGTATAAGATAGTGCTAGAAAAGTCCCTCGGAGTATTATTAGCCCAGAATAATGAAGAAGGCAAAGAAAATGAGCTCTACTGCATCAGTCGAAGATTAATTGAAGCAGAAAGCTGTTATTCCCCCTTTTGAAAAGCATTGTATGGTGTTGATTTTTGCAGTTCAAAAACTTCACCACTACATGTTATCTCACAAAATCACACTAATATCAAAGATCGATCCACTGAAATTCTTGATGACAAGACCAGCATTGACAGGTCATTTGGCTAGGTGGGCAGTATTATTAGGATAGTGTTATATCACATACATGCCACAAAAGGAAGTAAAGGGACAAGGTTTAGCAAATTTTCTTGCTGCACATCCTATCCCGGCAGACTCTCCACTAAATGATGATTTGCTTGAAAAATAAATCATGCAAGTTGAGGAGAGTAAAAAGCTACCATTCTCAAAAATATACTTTGATGGGGCATCATCAATTAAGCCTGCTCGACCTCCAAATATTGCAAAAGCCTGAGCCGGTATCGATCTTATTCTCATACCACCTGAATGAGTCATAATGATGTTTTCATTCAGTTTGACTGATCCTCGAACCAACAATGAAGCCAAGTATGAAACTCTAATAGTAGGGTTGGAGATTGCAATCGATGTTAAAATTCAAAATCTTTAAATCTTCGATGACTCTCAACTTGTAATAAATCAAGACTTGGGCATTTAAAAGATTTTTAAGGTTGAGTTGGCTCATTACCACCGACGAACCCTTGAGCTCTTGAAACAGGTGTCAAATGTTAAAATGGTTCAAATTCCTTGAGGACAGAACACCAAAGCAGATTGCTTAACCAAATTGGCCAAAGAAATGGCGAATTCCAATGAGGAGAAGCCTATATTCATTAGAGTTTACAATCGTCAAATCTTAGAGCCCACTTTGTTATAATTCCTGAAGGCAGAAAAAATACCATATTCAAGTAAACAAGATAAAATACCAGTTGACCCTCAACCTCTCCATCAGATTGTAATGGAAAATTATCCAGAAGAATATCATATGGCCAAGAGATGTATAGCTAGTCAAGCTTTAGAATCGTGGTGGCATTGTTTAGATATTGAAGTCGAAAATGATTGGAGACAGCCATTTATTAACTACTTCAAAGAAAACAAACTCCCAATAGAAAATTTTATGTCCGCAAAAATCTGAAAAAGGGTGTTGCGTTATGCATTTGTTAATGACACTTTATGCAGACAAGCTTTTGATCAAATGTGGCTAAGGTGCCTAGGGACCAATGAAGCTGATAATGTGGCATTAGAAGTCCACGAAGGGCTTTGTGGAGCACATCATTCAGGTACTAAGATGGCTGCTAAAATTAAGAGAATGGGTTACTATTGCCTGACCATGGTCAGAGATTGTTTTGACCACGCTTAAAGGTGTTACGAATGTCAAATTCACGGTGATGTTATACATCAACCACCAAATCCTCTACATCCAACAGTAGTATCCTGGCTATTTGAATGTTGGGGCACAGACATAATTGGGCTGATAGATCCACCGTCTTCAGCGGGACACCGCTTTTTTCTGGCAGCAACAGATTACTTCTTCAAATGGGTAGAAGCAGCTCCATTCAGAGTGGTCACATCCGAGCATGTAATCAATTTCTTTACCTATAATATTGTCTACAGATTTGGTGTACCAAGCTGCATGATCTCAAACAACGGTACTACATTCAAAAGTATAAAAATTTATAAGTTCGTTGATCGGCACAAAATCGATTGGCGATATTCATCTATATACAATCTAAGTGCAAATAGATTGGCAGAATCCTTCAACAAGACGCTGGTGAAATTATTGAAGAAGATCCTCACCAAGAACAAAAGAGAGTGGCATACGAAGATGGCAGAAGAGCTAAGGGCATACCGTATAACCTATAAGATGCCAACCAAAGCTACTCTTTATTCATTGGTGTTCGGTGTTGAAGCCGTATTACTTAGAGATTGAGCTACCGTCACTCCGGGTAGCAATTCAGAATGATCTCACCCAAGAACAAAATTCTCATTTAAGAATGGAGGAGCTTGATGCACTCGATGAGATCAGATTGCAAGCTCAATAAAACCTAGAAAATCTATCAAGGAAGAATGGAAAAAATCCTTTGATCGGATGGTGCGCCCTTGAACATTTCAAGAAGGGGAATTAATCCTGGTGTTGAGAAGACCAATCATCCCACACCGAAGAATCGTTGGCAAATTTATATCCAATTGGGAAGGCCCCTTCATCATCGAGAAGGTGTACCAATGAGGAGCATATCAGTTGATCGATCTGAACGATCAGAGGCCTATGCTGCCTATCAACGGTTGACATTTAAAGATGTATTATGTATAAAAATTTCATGACTGGTGTACTTTATAATTATTAAAATTTGATATGCATAGTTATCAATGCAGGCTTATCTTCATAATTTTGAAATTCTCTTGTATAGCAAGAATGCATTTCAAAATCTCCCATTAAACTGGGGACATTTTAAATATTTATTCGGCTCGACATCACGCTGCATACCGAGATCCCCGAACAAATATTTAAAAACACAAATATACAAAGCCTATCCAAAATGTCCCTGCGAGATATAGGGCATTTTAAATATTCATTTGGGTCGACATTGTGCTACATGATGAGATCCCCAAATGAATATTTAAAATCTCAAAATTCCAAATTTATTCCATTTTAAAATGACCTTACGAGACAGGGGGAATTTTTAAATATTTACTCGGGTCGACATCGCGCTACATACCAAGATCCTCAAATAAATATTTAAAATTATCAATTCAAATGTTCTTTTATGCTAAAGAATATAATTATTTCTTTTCCAAAGTATATGCAGGTGATCTTTTAAAAGCTAGAGACATCACCTTCTTGTTTGAACAAAGACTCAAAAGTCAAGAAAGAGACTTTTTGTGGCTACACACTCTTATAAATTGAGTCAGAAAAGCTCAAAGTATTCCAATAGCCTAAAGCTTAAGATTTGAATGGGTGTAATAGGTTAGATCCAACACACCCAAGTATGGCCAGATTACTGGCAGCTCCGTCTACTCAACAAGCCATAAGAAAGGTCGTGGTAGCAGAACCCCCACTTCATCAACCCGTTAGTAGGGACTGTAGGAAGAACGAAGGCTAATTTGACTCAATAAGTTCAAGTTATCGTTGTCTACAATTTTTTTCTAAATGACTAGAGAATCAAAGTTCCAATAGGAAGATGGGTCTTGAGCAACTACCAAATGTTCGTAGGCTCCAAAATTTAAAACCACAAAGTAGAACTCCATATCTACCAACTTTAGCAAAATCAGTATTGGGGAGCGTAATTCCCATAGCTCGAGTCTAAAGCCTGAATGGGTGTAAGAGGTCGGATCCAACAAGATCAAATATGGCTGGATCGCTGGCAGCTCCATCTACTCAACAAGCCATAAGAAAAGTCGTAGTAGAGGAACCCCCATCTCAGCAACCAGAGGACAATGAGCTATCAAATTCTAGCTCACCCAATTTGATAAACTCAAGTGATTCAGATTGAAGTCTTCTCAAGTGGTTAGGATCAAGATACTACATACGTTTGGTACTCTCAACTAAATTCAGAACATGTAAATCCTTCAACAAATCCTTAAAGCACAAAGTGAGGATCGAAGGAATTTTTCTTTAACAAGTCTGTTAAAGCACAAAGCAAAGGACTAAAGAAAATTACCCCAAAATTCACACAAACCCCAAGGCTGAACTAAGTGGATTCTGTCATCAACAAGTCCGTTATGCATATAACTCTGGACTGATGACTTTTGCCATCGACCTAATACAAACCTAAGGGTTTAGGTTACCGACATCTACTCCTTCATAAAGCCTACCAAATCTAGAAGAATAAGGCCGAAGGTACAAAAAACTACCTGAAAAGTTAGGAAAGACAAATCAGGGAATTATCCATCAATGTCCACAGCACAAAGCACAGGATAAAAGAAATCAGTACCTTAACCATCTATTAATACATCCAAGAGATCTATGGAGGAAGAAAATTTTAGTGTGACATCCAAGCAAAATTTTAGAAATCCCCTAAATAGAAATTGTAGTGTGACATCCAAACAAAATTTTACAGATCCACTAAAAGAAAACTAGTGTGACATCCAAATAAGTTTTTTTGGAGATCTAATAAATGAAAGCCATAGCGTGACATCTAGAATAAATATCTAAAGATCCACAGGGTCAATCAGCATACAACAAACGTGATTCGCTCTAGACGCGTATCATATTTATTGGGGGGCATTTGTTGACCCTCATGTTATACCCAAAGGAAACAAAAGGAGATTAAAGCAAAGTAGAAATCTAGCATACATACCTTATGCTCGACGGATCCAAGAATTTTGTCGTAAATATAGCTGAAATCAGTGTCAATTTTATCAAATCCCATAAATCTTGTGATTGCATCGATCTCACTCTAGCTCTCATCGTTAAAACCCAATCGAAGGAACTCTTCCTGCGCTGGTTCTCCACGCTCGACTCTCGCTCTCCATGCTTCTTCTTGACAGACTCCACAAAACTAAGCTCCCATCGTAGCTTCCCATTCTTCCCCTCTAACCAAATCCCAACCTCTCTAAAAGCCATAGCCTCCACATTCGTCATCTCCACTCTACCCGTCTTTATCCTTAAGCTCCAAACTAAGCACCGGCCTCCTACTCCCGAGCTCATCAAGCTATGCTCTTAGGCTTTCTTTGATCTAGAGAGAGAGAGAGAGAGAGAGAGAGAGAGAGAGAGAGAGAGAGAGAGAGAGAGAGAGAGAGAGAGAGAGGAAGATACCTTACCTCCATCTAAACCTACCAAGCTGACCCCTCTACCCGATCCTCTCCAATTCGTAAGAGCTCACCACCATGCCCTTTCTCCCCTCTATCCTATCCTTCTCCTCTTGCCAAGCCCCTACCCGAAGCCTCCCGAGCCGCCCTTCTTGTCCGATCGGAAGCAACACGGGAGCTCACTTTCTCTGAAGGTAACCTTCTCCCTTTCAAGCGTTATTTCGGCAAGATCCCGTAGCTGTACCGAAACTAAGAGAGTAGAAGGAAGGGAGATTTACTTGTAACCATTGTTAATTTTAATTAGGTTTTACGAATCATTATTAATTATGTTGTTTTTTATAATTAATTGTTAATTATAACTAATTATTTATTATTATTTAAATACTAATTATAATTAACTATTAATTAGTTATAATTATTAATTATGATTAATTATTAGTTATTATAATTATAATCAATTAATAAAAATTAATTAGTCTTAATTAATTATTAATTAAAATAAATTAAGTAATCATGAGTAATTATTTAAAGTTAATTATTTTTTTATAATTAATTATTATTAATTAATTATAATTAGTTAATTAATTACCTAAAATTAATTACTACTATTTATAATTTAAATTTATTAATTATAATTAATTAATTATTATTACTTATGATTAACTATAATTAATTATAATTATTTATTAAAAAAATAAAGAAAGAAAGGAAGAATACCTCTCTTTCCTCATGCTCGCCTCGATCCACGAGCCCTCTACATCTATAACCCCAAGAAGGTATGAATTCTTCTAAACTCAGATTCCCACTCACGAAGTCGTGGCGGAGCTGAAAACCGTCCATGCACGCCTTTGTTACGTGTGGTGGGATGGGACTCCGTTGCGGCGCCTACGACGAGGCGGGTAATCAACTCAAAACCCTACTTCAAGGTTTATGGCAGACCAGAAAACTTCCCATGCACGCCTTTGTTTCACGTGGTAGGATGGGACCCCGGTGCGGCACCTACGGCGCGGCGGGGTCACTCATAAGCACCCCAGAACGGGAGGAAAGTAAAACTACTTTCTTTTTTCTAAAAAATGCTTTTAAAACCCCATGCACGCCTTTATTGGCGTGGTGGATGAAAAAATAAAAATACTATGGCCGCGGTGTCTCACAAACACCAATCGTGCATGTCTTTGTTGATGTGGCGGGTAGGTGGCCTCTTGATTGTTTTCCCCTAAACGGGGGAGACGCCGGGAGTCTGCTGAAATTTGGATTGAAGATCCAAGGGCTTGGAATAATTTGGGACTTGTGGACTTGATTCAATTGATCTAAATAAATATAAACTCAAACATGACTCATACGCAAGAGAGCTTGAATACGAACTTACAATTCAAACCACAGGGGACTCGAATGAAGGGAAGAGGCTCATTTTAAAGCTTGGATTGTACTTGTACTCATCCTAGACTCAAATGGACTTTTATAAAATAAATGAATTTAATTAATATGAGTAAATAATAAGGAACTTGGATTTAAAATGAGCAAGACTACATAAACTTGAACTCATGTTGAACTTGAGCATCAACAAATTTTAATGACAAATCCTGGACTTGGTTTGAATAAGATTTGAACAACTGGAACTTGGATCACTTAGAATCATATTCAAGCAAATGCAAAGGAACATATCATAATTTGAATCCAAGTGAAAAAATGCAAAGAACTTAATGTGGACTTGAATGAGTCATAAAGGATCCGACTTGAGTGAATTATAAGAAACAAGCTCAAGATGGTGGAAGACCTACCCAAATCTCATTTAAGCAAAGGACTTGTGCACAAATTCACAACAAGCTGTGGCGTGAATTTTATTTGAGCAAATAATGATTCATTTATAGGTTGATTATAAACCTTGGCATGGAACTTTTGGATAACATTACTTGACTTTTAATAGTCATGTGGATTGGAATAAAAATATTGATGATAATATCAAATTCCTTACACTTATTACAAATCACCTTTGAAGGACAAGAACTTGCAAATGAAACTTATTTGAAAATAATGAAAAGATTGTGGAGGATATAATTTGGTCATAAAGCCATGGTTTGAATTCTTTGTAGCTTGATAACAGATTTGCAACATTAATTTATTTCCAAGTAATGATCAAGATGGGCATGTATAGTTTGATGATAATATAGATTAATGTTGCAAACCATATGGAGATAATAATGAAGGATTTTTACATATTTATCGATCATTCAAACAAGTTCATTTTCCTCCTACAAGCTACATCAAATTTCAATCATGAGTACAACACAATGTTCACAAATGAATATATAATATGTGCAACAAAGATCTGCAGTGCATACAATCTCTCTACTGACATAGATGTATGTACAACGTGCCACCCCTATGTAGATATATAAAGACTAAAGTAAATACAGTATCCTGTAGTCAACTTCAGTCTAAAGATGAATACATCTATCTCCGGCAGTAGTGGATGTATTGTAAAGACCTAAATTATAGCATAATACATTAAGAATACAAGTTCCTACGAGCTTCTACAATCCAAAAGCATGAGATTAGTTAGTGAACTATAATCTATCTGCATAAAACAATGGGTAGTGCATGACAGTCTACCTATACGAAGCAGCGAACAACTCTATTCAGAAGCTACTACGCCACGCCACCGAATCTGCAACTTCTATGAAAGCGGATAGAAGGCGTCTACAAGTACTTTCAAAGTGCCCCCATACATGCACCGTAGTTTATATACATATAGGTACACTAAAAGGGGTAAAAGTAATTACAAAACTAGCATGGGCCTCGGCGAGCATGTAACTAGTATACATGTGATGTCTAGGGATGCTGCGCGGGTCAACAAGTGATTTCAGATTCGAACCTGATCCTTCTATACGGATCAATAGGAGTCGATAGGTTTTGACCCTTCAAACAAATACACGGTTGTGGCAACTGGTGTATTTGTTTTAATACATTCATATTAGGCCTTCAAGGCTTATGATCAAGAGAATTTACTAATCAGGATAAATGGTTATGACCCGAGGCCCGCTGAACCGAGTGGTTTTATCGCTAAATGGCACAAAAAAGTATCGGTTATGGCCAGCGGCATTACGCATTGGCATCAAATCCTTGAGATATGAATCAATAAGATATAATTGATAGGGAACAAAGCCCTCTGTTAGCTAAGATGGATTCAAATTTATCCCCTTAGACAAACATCCAACCCAGGTCTACAAGGTCCCCTTGGACGAAGCAACCCAGGGCTACCGACAAGGATTCTTCTGTCAGGTTGGGTCGACTACCTCCTCTGACTATGTAGAACAGGGACCACGATGGCTCAGGATGACAGAACCATGGGATTTTGATCGGGTCTATCATCCATTCCCCCACCATCCGCTTTAAGTGAAAGATGGTGAAAATTTCTATTTTAAATATCAAATCCCAAATTCAAGCACAATTTCCAAATCCAAATCCATGCTACTACTATATGCCAGATAACACGTATATTCTACGTATCTGATCGATGACTAGCCTTAATTGAAAGTTCTCTCTCATTATCGGGAGGGGTAATTAACTATATGGGCTTGCGCCTATAGGAAACCAAAACTCAGATCATAAAGTCTTCACAAAATGAGGGCAAAATCTCTGGGTAATTTCTTATCTACAAACCCATCTACCTTCTAAAATTTACCCCAAAACTTATTCCGTTAAAACTCCCTCGCCGAAAGATAAAATCAAATCAACGTGGCGGGGAGGCATGGGCTGAATTTTCGAAGCCCACATCCACATCAATATTTATGAGTTTTAATCGGAAATTTTATTATTTTACATATATTAGTCCAAAATATTTTTAATTTCTAGTTTTTTATTTATCTTTTTTGTTTTTCTCCATATGAGGTAGAATCCAAAATCACTGATTTTTATTCATTAGGATAAATCTTATATCTATAGTAGATAGTAGTAGTTTAATTATCATCTAGCATACATCTTCCTCATTTGATCGATAGTCTCTCAATCACATTAGTGCTTGATCAACTTGTATACTTTTGTATCTAGTGGTTAATAGAAATAAAAAAAAACTAAGCATTAATTAACACCAAAGCATATTCTATTTCATTCTCGCATTCAGCTAGCTACACCCTACATCACATATATGTCATCGTTGTTGGGAAAGTAGCATAAATATTACAATTTTAAACTATATTGTTAAACTAGTTGATATTTAATCATGCGGGTATCCTATATCTTTATTTGGTAATTTTTTATAATATTTTGAAAAGAAAAAATGTTGTTTGTTAGTTTTTTGTTCTTTACGTTTTATTGCATTTTTGTTTTATGTGTAGAAGATCTAGTAATGAGCCCTTGCAGTTTGACTTAAAAATTGAAAGGACTTTTACAAATATCTAAATTTCAAAAAGATTTTAATTTTAGAGATGGCTGAACCAGTACAAGATTTGGATTATCTTAGATCTCTTAGGAAGTATGCCAATCCTATATTAGATGGAATCCACCAGAGTGTCAATTGAACTATTATACATGTTAACAGCTATGAACTAAAACTTGTGATAATTTATATAGTTCAAAATTCTCAGTTTGGTGAACTACTGTTGAGGATTCCAACCTACACTTAGAAAGATTCTTAGAAATCTATACAACATTCAAGTATAATGGTGTTAGTAATGATGTTATTAGGCTTCATTTGTTTTCATTTTTTCCAAAGGACAAAGATAATATGTGATTGAATTCTTTGCCCCTAGGTTTTATCACCACTTGCAATGAGTTAGAACATAAATTTTGAGCTATGTATTTCCCACCATCCAAAATAACCAACCTTAGGTATGATATCAAATATTTCGCCACTTTGAAGGAGAGTAAATTTATAAAAGTTGGTAGAGATTTATAAAAATTGCTTAGGAAATTCCCTCATCATGATTTTCTAGATTGGTTGGTTATTTGGACTTTATATAATGTACTAGTAAGATATCTTAGGTTGCTTATTGATGATGCAGTTAGATGATCTTTAATGTCCAAGCCACTTAAGGATGTCTATGAATTAATTGAGAAAATGGACACAAATAATTTTTGGTGGCCTTCTGATAGGGTAAATCCTAAGAGAGTGTCTAGAGTGTATGAGTTCGATCTATTATTTATTTTGTTTACCCAGGTTTTTATTATCTCTAAAATGATGGATATTATTGGAGTTAGTTTAGAATAAGGATCACCTATGCAATTAGAAGAGCATGATTTGAAATTTATAGGAGAAAGTAATATTCAAGGCATTCAAAATGTGAATTTGATTGAAAGAAAAAATAATTTATATTCCAATACGCACAATTTAAGCTAAAAAAATCACCCTCATTTTAGTTGGTCTAATAATAATGTTTTGTAACAATCATTGGAATGCATGTTAATTAAATTAAGGAGAAAATTATAATATTCCTCAATAACCTGCAATAAACCCTAGACCTTCTTTTCCCCATGGTTTTAATCAAATAGTCATTTCAGAGATAGGAGGATATCTTTGGAATAGGTAGTGATTCAATTGGGAACTCAATTGGAAAGACAAGCTAATTTAAGTTAAAAACTTGGAAAATTAATTAGGAAAACTTGCAATTTCTTTTAGTCATAGACACCTTAAAATATTGTCTAGTAATACAAAAAATAACCCCAAGGAAAAATGGAATTCTCTTAATGTGTACCACTTGAGGGGTCGTAGTAATGTATCCCAACCAAAATGATAAATCTAGTGCTTGAAGACTTTAAATTTAACATTGTTTGGGAAGCAACCCAATTCTATCATGTGTTTTAATTGTTAATTAGTTTACTTGTGAGTTTTGTATTTTGTAATGTATGTTTAAAAATTTATAAATTTATCATATGTATTACTACTATTATAAATTTAATTGTTAATTGTTAATTAGTTTACTTACGTATCTAGTTGGAGATCTATATCAAAGAAAATATAAGCATTAATTGACCCCAAAGCATACTCTACTTCATACATGCATTAAGTTAGCCACACCACACATCACAAGCGTAATAAAGAGAATAACATATTATTTCAAGAGGCTATGAAGATATTTTACAGCGATGTTAAAAAAAATAGAGGAATCTAATGTGATTCAATTTGAATCTTAAAATTTTTGTTATATTTATTTAAATATTTTTTGAATTCCTAGGTCATTTGTAGGATGATTTATAGGGTTTGCTATTTAGATGACCTAATAAAATTAAATTCTCACAAATAAGAATTTATTTAGGACCTTAAGAGAATCTCATGAAAATTTTGGTTCATTTAGATGCTTGGGAAAATTTCTAATTTTTTACTGATACATCTAAGCCTATATCCTGAGGCATTTGCTTTGGAAAATATGGAATTTGTGGGAAAATAAACTACCATGCAAATTGAAAATTATATTTTTACAATCAAATAGCATATAGAGAACAAAAATGCTATCTTAAAAGATTGAAATGATATTTTACTATCAACTTGATGCAAGATAATTTAATTTCTATTTGGTTTTGATACAGTTGGGCTAACTTGAGTTACTCTAATTGAGTGCTCCAAGCTAGCCTAAGGCTTGGGTTAGCTAGGTACAATTCTTTAGGACATGTGCATTCTATTGGCTAAGATTGAGGTCATGGTTCATTGGATTTTGGGTTTAACCATATAGAATATGGGTCAAGTTCAAGTGTACCATATATGGTCAGATTGGTCAACCATGTCAAACCATGATGGTCTAAGGGTTCTAATAGGCTTAAGTCATTTCATGGAAGTGTTTAGAGAGTTTAGGACTGAAATACCTATGGTGCACCAAAAGGTGAGGTGGGGGGGGGGGGTGAATTGGTATTTTAAAAATATTTATTTTTTAAACTTTTAGAAAATATTCTATTTTTATTTTTACCTTTTAACCAAGATTTCAATATGAAAATTTTCAACCTTAATTTTTCTTAAGATCAACCAAGTAAACCAAAGTGCAGGAGAGTAAAGAAAAGAATGTAGGTGCTGGAAAGTAAGGAAAACACAAACTAGATTTGTAATGGTTTGATCAAATTGACTTATGTTCACTCCCCAAAGGTTCTACTTTTTTGGAATTGCACTAAATCACTCTCCTTTGGCACTCAAATATGTGGAGAATAACCATTACAAACTCTTATGAGCTTGAATCTCACTCCTTCAACCTCCATGCCTAGCAGAGATGCCACTCCCTCCTTCAGCTCCTCACATAGTAGAGATGTGACTCTCTTCCTTAGCTCCTTGTAGTGATGGAGTCATCCATTTTTTAGTCCTCGTTATATCAAAGATTCGATCCCTTCTTTAGCTCCGCACTGAAGTTAAAATGTCATCCCACCTTCAAGTTCCTTGTTATGGAAGAGATTCCATCTTTTAGCCTCCTTGACTGATAAGTATTTTGCCAAAAGAGTTTTCCTAGAGCTCTTTTCCAAGAGCTCCATCACCAAAACATAGAGGATCCATAGCACAGTCTAACTAGAAGAATCGTGTGACTCTCTCACACCCCTTAACACCCTTAAGGAAAATTTACCTCAACCTCGCCATTTCTTTTCCCCAAGTCATATAAACTCTCAAACAAGCAAGGAGTCTCCCTCTCCTTCTCTTAAACTATTTCTTTGGAAAATGTCCTTTGGTACTCAACTTTAGACCCTCAAGCCTTTGTTAAAAGAATTAAAGTGTGATATTTAAATTAAAATCATAATTTCAATTTTAATTACACTGATCATATAATATGATACTCATATTATTCTTTCTGACTAGTTCAATTCTATTTTTAATCATCATATATGATATGAAGTTATATAATATGATTAGTTATATCAAATCAAGATTTATTCTAAATGAAATAAAGTTCATTAGCTAAGCTCTTGAGCTGATTAAACTATATACTTCAGATTGTATAGTATGATCATTAATTAGCATGTGACCATAATTTGATTCCTTAATATATGAGTCAAAATTAGCCAACATTCATCAATTTTGTATTGTACAATCCATTCAAATTTTAAATTTATTTTATTTTGGTAATGTAGATTCAATGATGAGGTTTAAGAAAAATAGCTGATCATCCTGCATAATTGGATATTATACAATATGATTATTTATAATTTAATTTAATTAATTTGAATTAATTAAACATTTGTATTAATTTTTATTTAACATATCATATAGAATTATTAGGATCATACAACATGATAATCATAAAAATGAAAAGTATATACTATATGATTACAAACTGACTTTAGACCCTAATAATACACTATCCTATGTCTTGATTCTTTAATTCTACTCAGTGCATGTTGTACTCGAAATGATTAGTTACACATAAAATAATATGTAATGCATAAAGTAGGAATAAGTAAATGATCATTCAATAATATTTATAATTATCAAAACATAAGGCTGGGCTCCCAAATTTTAAAAATATCCCATTTTTATTATTTTTCTTTTTTAATCAAAAATTTTTAGGCAACATATAACAATGCAAACACTTAAAACTTAAAATAAAAAACTTAACTATTAAAAAAAAACAATACAACCAACAACTTTGTGGTCATAAAAAGTGAGAGTAGAAAGTACAACACACTAAAAGAAAATAAGGAGTACAATAATACAAACACACAAACACATAAATAACAATAAAGGAATAAATACATAGTAACAACCCACACCATAAACTACCTTACTTTCCTAAGTTGTTATATCAATAACTCCCAATTTAGGTAAACAACATAAAATCTTACTTGCTTTTTTATCATTTGATATGTGTCTACATAAGGCATGTAGTGATGTAATGATTTCTGCAAATCTAGTGTACATATACTAAATAGATTTAGTAGGTTGTATGCTTAATAGTTTGTATTCATGCAAAAGAAAATTCACTTGAAATTGCTTGCTTGACTAGTTCCTTCATACATTATGCAAAGCCTATCCGAAATATCTTTACCACTATTATAAGTTGAAACCTACATATATTCTTTGAATTTTAAAGAACAAAAAAATAGTCAAGGCATTTTTCATTTAGTTCAGCAAGATAACAATCTTTTAATAGCATAACATCATTAACAATTCTAAAAGGAAAAATATAACCAATTTGAATCATGTGACACATATGAAAATTGATAGATTATAGAAAAGAGGACATACAAATCTTCTAGATTTTAAAAGAAATATTATCAAATAAAATCATCTGAGTAATAAAATTCTTTTTTGAGGTGCTACAATTTCCAATGTGTGTCATGTGGATCTGCTCAAGCTGTGTAAACCAAACAAAGCAAGAACACCACCCTCATACCACCTGAAAGAGCTATGGTACACCAAGAGGGGGGTGAATTGGTATTTTAATAACTTTTCACACTTAAATTCTTTTTCTTGAAATCAAATCAACGAGTTTTAATGAAGCTTTAAGAAAAAAATTTAAACAAAAAATAAGAAACACTTTTTGTTTCAAACCATTAGAAATATTCCATTTTTTTTATTTTTCTCTTTGAACCATGATTTCAATCAAAAATTCTTAGCCATAACTTTTCATATGATTAAACAATTAAACCAAACTATAGGAAATTAAATTCAATAAAGTACATGTTATAAAGTAAAGAAAATGCAAACCATATTTAAAGTGGTTCGATTTAATCAACCTATGTCCACATCCCAAAGGTCTTTAGGTCAATGGCATGCTAAATAAACTTTAGAGGGTGTAAGGGAACATGAAAAGCATCAGGTGTAACATCACTAAACCCTAAAAGAAGAGGAGTAACCATAGCAGGTATGTGATTTTCTTTATGATAAGGTGTTACTTCTTTCACATATAGTAATTATAGGGATGTTAAATTAATAAATTCCTTTTGATTTGTTCTAAATCACAAAATTTTTATTATTAAGGTTAAAAAATAAGTTGAATGGTTATTCTAGAACTAGGATTAGGAATGAGAATGTTATCCCTTGCCTATGATGTTGAGTTAAAGTTTGTTATGATTGGGTTTGGGAGATAAATTAGTGTTTCTTTTATCAAGTGTTATGATGGATGTATTCTCCATATATTAAATTGGTAGGAGTTTGATGATTTTATTATTATGCTTTAAAATATATGTATTTTCATATCATAATGAGTCCAATTTAAGTCATACAACTAGGGCCAACCTAGCAAAATATGAGCAATGTCCATGGGGAGGATATCACACAAAACTTTATATTCATAACTACTAATTCTAATGGGAACCAGAAACCTACTTGTTATGGTAAATGATGTACGATTGACCCAAATAACATGAAAATGCTCATGGTGTGGTTTAGTCTTGAGATTATCTCTAGTGATGGTATGGGCTGAGATGACATTCATTGCACTTCTTCCATCTATAATTAACCTACTCCTTATCTCATTACACACAACATACACACTAAAAATATTTTTTTTTTCTTCTCCAATCAACTATTTTACTTTTTGTTACAATTAGACATTTCATCACATTGATTTGGGGATCACCTATTAACTCTAACTCCTTATTAAAAAGAGGTGTATCATCATAAACTTCTTCTAGGTCATCATCTACAAGAGCCTCAATTTCTTCCAATAAAATAATTTGAACTTTACATTGATTTTGTACATAACCATTTTGTGACATTTAAAGCAAATGATTTCCTTATTTTTAGAACTCTCATTAATAGAAGCTCTAGGAAAATTATTCAAGGCAATAGGTGGCATGGTTGTAATAGTGAACTTATGGGATGATATAAAGGGGGCTTATCCTTTTGACCATGAAAGAAAAGTAGAATTCTTTTGATTTTCTACTAATAAAGCATAATGAAATACTTCCTATATAGTCTAAAGATGAAAGTTATATAGATTCAAAAAACTTAAATTTAACATATAAATGTAAAATAAAATGTATTCTAAGTTTAAGAATTTTCTAAGTGAAGAGGGTGGTATAAAGACATTTTATGTCCCAAGCTCTTCTTAGGTAGTTTACGTCTTTTGTATATAATTATTTTAAACTTTAAACACAAAATTTTATTCAAATATATTCATATTTATGTAACTTAGAATTCAAGAAAAAAAATGTCTAGATCTATAATCCTAATCTCTTAAGTTGACAAACTAATCAATTTTTTTATAAAAAACAACAAGTTTTGCCATAAGCAACTAACACAAAAACTAAAAAAGGGTATATAAAGTTTTGAACGCATCAAAGTAATGTTATAGTTTACTTGAGATGGAGCGCACTCTTAGAAATATTTTAACTTAAGAAAATTTTAATGTGTACTTTCATAGAGATATTTGCTAGGTTGTATAGAGGAGTCATTAATTAGGTCTCATGCATACACTATAGACTTGAAAAATAATAAACTATATATCAAATATATTAATAAAAATAAATATATAATAAAAAATATTTACATATCTTAAATTTTCTGGAGTATCTCTCAATGTTTTGGATGTAAGTCTAACTATAAGAAAATTCTTCTCAGTTGTCCAAACATTCTAGACAACAGACTTCTTCTCATATTTGCTCTAATACAAAATATAAATGCGGTGGGTAGTATTTTGGTGAGATTAATGGATATAAAAAGGACATGGATATTTAATTTCATATTTAAAGAATTATTCTAAAGTTTAAGGTAAAATGATGTGGGGTTCAGAGGGGTATAATAGTAGAAATGCTAATACTAGTCTAATTTGGGTTGATTTGGAAGATCACTTAAGATATTGATCTTTATGTGATATAAATGACTATTAAATATGGTGGAAGTTTATATTATGATGTGAAATTTTGACAAGGAGTTGATTGTGTATTTTGGTGGACTTTAAGATGATGTTGAAGTGTATAGAATAAGACTAGGTCTAAGTATTCCCTATTTTAGCTAATGGATATATAAAAATATTTAGAAGGGTTCTATTAGGTTGATTTCTAGTTTATTGGTCTTAGATAATACTTATGAATTTGGGGAAAAGTTTTGAATAAATTAAAGTAGGTGTTTAAGATGATTTTTCTGTAACATAAAAGAAATACAGATAACAACATAATCTCACCAAAGAAAATGCACACACTTGAAGTCACCAAGAACCGAACAAATGATGAGAACTTCTCAAAAAAATTAATTCTTCCCAAATATAAAGACTATAATGCATATCAACCAATATTTTATTGAACTACAAGATAACTATTAGAAAAAATATGGAAAAAAGGGAGGAGGCTGGTGGAAATGGAGGGGGTTAGTGGGCATTAAAGAGGAGTTCCACACACCCATTTCACCTACCCAATTTTGTTAGCCTCGTCCCTATCTAAGCATTTTATGACTCATCATGCAAGCTTCTAGATGGTAAATAAAATATAAACTATAGTTAAAATATTTCAAACTATAAGATTCTTATTGGGCTCTTGATTAGGATCTTATAATTGGGACTTTCTTTGATCCTTTTATTGGGCTTTTTTTATAGCTCTTATAATTGAATTTTAGCATGATTAACTTTCTCCACCTGATGTGCTACATCACTTTACCTTCTATTGAGTTATAATATACATGTTGGGATGCATTGTACACTGTAATAAAATCCCTTAGAAGTCTTCCTAGTAATCCACCTGATTGTATACTCATAAATCTACCACCACCACAAATTAAGAATCCATCATTAACTATCCTAGATAACGCCACTACTAGCCTGACTTCTTCAAACTTTAAATAATCCCACTTCTACCCTTTATGGTACTAAGCCACCTTATGACTTGGCTGGCCACACTTAAAGTGTTTTCCCATTAATAGGTATTATCTAATCAGGTACATGATTCTACAAAATCAAAAGACAGGAGAATTACTAATAAATCCTCCTATTATCTCAAATACTAAAATTTCTCCCCTCATAGGGTAACTATCCTTCATCCTAAACATTTTTATGCTAACTTTACCTCTAGATGATCTCTTCTAAACTTCTTCATATTAGCATCCAAACTTTGTTGGGTGGAAATCAAATCTGACAGCCTAGCCTTCTTAACTTAATTAGAAAAAATCATGTATGTGAAAAGGTACTAATGGGTGCCTCAGATTATCTATCAAACGCTCAAAAAGTAATAATACTTATAATCAAGAGTGCTGACCAGCTAAGGACCATACCTAGAAAGAGCAATAAACTCCACATTGTATTGCATCACTATCTTTCCTCTTTGAACTGGCCTAAAAAAATGATTTCCTATATCTACTAACTGGTAGATGGTCGTATGAACCAACTCTTGAAGGTTTACATAAATGCCTCCTAATAGTTTGCTTCATTTAGTCTTCCATGTTAAGATAGTTGCTATTTGTATGCTTTTCATTTTTGCAACTTATAAAGTTTTGATGATTTCAAACATTATTGTTCAAATGTGTAGTTATCTCCTAACAATTTTGGAAGAATTGTATTTGCTCTTGTGTGTACTGACATTTCAGGAAAAACGAACTCCAGACTACGAAGACTTCAAATTAAATTCAGCATGAGATACTTTGTAAAATTTGAAGCTTGCACTTTTCTTAGAAATCAAATTGAAAGGGAGTGATTGTATGTTGAGAAAATAAAAACATTCACACATAAGGAGATCATGTAGAATTTATACTGATCGTACAGGACGATCTTCAGTTCGTACTGAACGATCAGACAGTTATATCTTATAGAGCATATGGAACGAATAGGAACTTGCTTGAAAATTTTTTCTAAGTTCTATTCCTCCAGGACGAAATAAATTATCGTCCAGTACGATTGGCTCTCTAGAAAATTTTCGTCCAGATGAAATAAATTATCATCCAGGACGATAGGTTCTCTGTAAAATTTTTGTCCAGATGAAATTAATTATCATCCAGGACGATTGGGTCTCTGGAAAATTTTCGTCCAAACGGAAATAAATTATCATCCAGGACGATCAGTCCTCGGGAAATTTTTCGTCCAGACGAAATAATTTATCGTACAGGATGATCAGTCCTCTATAAAAATTTCATCCAGATGAATTAATTTTCGTCCAAACGATTAACCGACTTAGGACAATTTTCAGCAGTTTCTAGAATCGACCTTGTAATAACCGTTCGTACTGGACGAACCTAGTTCGTACAGGACGATCAGCTGTACGAAGACATTTCATACACATATACAAATAGGGTCGTTTCAGATCATTTAAGTAAAATTGTCCAGGATGATCCACGATCGTACAGGACGATCCACTGTGTACAGAATTGAATACTTGCAGTTTTTGGGCAGTTTTTCTTGTCTTTTATATAAATAGTCCAAATTAGACTGCCACCCAATCTTTTTGTCATTTGATCTTCGTGCCTCCTGAGAGAATAGCCAAGGAGAGAGTTGAAGAGAGCATTCAAGGGAGGATTCCAACCACTGAAGCGAGAAGGCTTCACTTGGATTTCAAAGGTGAGAGTCTCTACTTGTAAATTGAGATTACTTCACTCTTTTCTTTCTTCCTTCTAGATTCTTGTGAGAAGATCTATCAAGGAGATCCGGTTCTCTGCCGACACTTGGAGAGTGTGAACAGACGAAGGGTTCTCTGCCCACACTAGGAGAGTGTTAAAGGATGAAGGGTTCTCTGACAACACTAGGAGAGTGTTAAAGGACGAAGGGTTCTCTGCCCACACTGGGGATAGTGTGAAAGGACGGACGGTTCTCTGCCAACACTGGGTATTATGTAAAAGGACGGACGGTTCTCTGCTGCACCGAGGAGTGGTGAAAAGAGTGTGTTGTAAAGGCTTCTCCGCCTTGCTGTGGGTGCAAAAGGAGAGTCACTATTGGTATTAGTACAATACTCAGAGGGTGCCTCTAGTGAGTGGATGTAGGTCTGGTTATAGACCGAACCACTATAAATCTGGTGTCATTTACTTTACTATTTTTACGTTTCCGCACTTTCTATTTCAGTTTTAAAAACTCTATGGTTGAAAAACCTTTTTCTACAAAATTTAAAAGAGATTTTATTTCGGTTCAATAATTTTTAAAAAGGGGTCTTAAATTTTAACTTTTTTTTAAACTACCAATTCACCCCCCTCTTGGTAGCCTTGGGACATTCACTTAGGCTTAACAACCTAATTACTAGACTCAACAAGTGATATCAGAGCTTCATTTCAATATCATAAGTTTGAACTACTTTTTGATTAACGTAGATGGCTACTTTCAGAAACTGGAACACACCTGAGGGTTACTCTATTACTAGACCTCCACTGTTTGACAATATTCCTTTTGATTTTTAGAAAACACGCATGTCTACTTTCTTACAGTCACTTGATTATCGCATGTGGATGTTAGTCCAGGATGGCTACACAAAACCAACTAGATTAGTTGATGGAGTAATGGTAGAAATACCTTTTACTGATTGGACTGTAGAAGAACGTAACTTAGCACAATTAAATGCCAAATGTTTAAACAGTTTCTTTTGTGCTTTAAAATCTGAAGACTACATGCGGGTTTCCACTTGCAAAAGCGGAAAGGACATATGGGATAGACTTTGTATAACTTATGAAGGGACAAATGAGGTTAAACAATCAAGGCTCAATATCTTGTTACATGACTATGAATTGTTTCGCATGAAACCTAATGAATCTATTTCCGACATGTACACAAGATTTACACAAATTGTCACTTCTTTGCATGCACTTGGTAGGGAATTAACTAATGTTGAAATGGTCAATAAGATTCTTCGTTGTTTACCTACTGCTTATGATGCAAAAATTACTGCAATTACAGAGTCTAAAGATTTAAACATTTATTCTATTGACAATCTTCTTGGTTCACTCATTGCTTATGAGCAAGGAGTAAGTCAAAGGAAGATTGATGCAGGTGAACCACGAAAGGAGAAGAATATAGCACTAAAAGTGGAAGAGTCAGAGAGTGAACACTCACAACCTGAGGATGAAGATGATGTTGCACTAATGACTAGACAATTCAGAAGCTTTTTAAAGAGGAAGCAGAAGAAACGCCAGCTATGGAATAGAGGTAAGTTTAACAGAAATGACAAGGTTTCTAATGAACTGATTTGTTATGAATGCAGGAAACCAGGTCATACCAAGACTGATTGCCCAAAACTCAAAGCCACTCCTGCTAAGGAGAAGGTGGAGGAGAAACCTATGGTAAAGAAGGGCAAGAAGAAGTTTCAAAGAGCTTTCTGGGCGGACTCAGCTTCAGACTCATCTGAGATAGAAAAAGAAGAAGAAGTCACTAATCTTTGCTTAATGGCAGACAATGTGGATCACTCAGATCAAGAAGAGGTATGTGACTTATCCTATGATGAATTATTTGAAGTTTCTGAACACATGCATGATGCATATAGGAAAATGAAAAAAATGCATGCTAGTTTAAGTTTAGAATTTGAAGAGCTCAAGAAGGAAAATGAAATCCTTAGAAAAGACCATGCTTTAATAGATGACAACCACATGAAACTACTTGATGAATATGATGACTTGAATAAGAATTTTGAAAATCTAAAGTCATCCTATACTGATCTTGAAAAGGAATTTAAAAATTTTAAGGATGAATCTGAGAGCAAAGCATATAGAATCAATTATACCAATCGAATCTTGGAAGATATGAATTCATTTTACAAACTAACAATAAGAGCTCTCGAGGATAATAGGAAACCCCCAGACTTGAAGATTTTACAAATCCTAAATATTATCCTAAATTCATGAAATCCCTTAGAAGACAATCACATGGAAGAAAACTTAGGAATATTTTTCCTAATGTTAAATGTAATAATTGTGGATTTTTGGGATATATAGCTCACACCTGTACCTTGATGATGAAATCTAATTTGGTGTGGAGACCTAAGATGTATAAACCTAGACATATCATACATGCATCTGATTATAAATTGCTAAAAGGTGAACCCAAACTTGTTTGGGTTCCCAGGTCTAACATTTGATATTTTTGCAGGATTGCTCTCACACAAGACCTCGTGGGAGCATATGGTACCTGGATAGCGGATGTTCAAAGCATATGACTGGAGACACTACACAATCCATATCGCTAGAAGTTAGGAATGGAGGCAAGGTTACACTTGGAGATAATACCACAAAGAAAGTGGTTGGATCAAGTATGATTGGTAATTTCAAAAACTTTTTTATAGACAATGTGCTATTGGTTGAAGGCTTAAAGCATAATTTGTTAAGTATAAGTCAGCTATGTGACAAGGATTATAATGTGAAATTTTTACCTACTAGCTGCATATTAAGCCTAAATGGGAAAGAAGTTTTAAATGGAAAAAGGGTAAACAATATTTACATGCTAGATTTGAATTCATTTCATACTCCTATTGCTTTCTGTTTGAAAACTGTTTCTGATAAATCTTGGCTTTGGTATAGGAGACTTTGTCATTCTAGTATGAAAAATCTTAGGAGAATTACCCAAAAGAATTTAGTAAGAGGTATACCAAAACTAGACTTTACTAAGGACCATCTTTGTGATGCATGTCAATTAGGAAAACAAGTGAAGTCCTCTTTTAAGTCCAATAATGATCTTAGAACTAGTAAACCATTGGAAATTCTTCACATGGATCTTTTTAGACCAGTAGGAACTGTAAGTCTAGGAGGGAAGGTATACGGATTTGTTATTGTGGATGATTTCTCTAGGTTCACTTGGGTTAGATTTCTTTTTCATAAAAGTGAATCATTTGAGGAATTCAAAAAATTTTCAACTTGGATTCAGAGAAAATTAGGATGTGAAATAATGTCTATACAAAGTGATCATGGAGGAGAATTTGAAAATGAAAGATTTGAAAATTTTTGTAAAGAAAAAGGGATTGATCACAATGTTTCTGCTCCTAGAACCCCTCAACAAAATGGGATAGTTGAAAGGAAAAACAGAACATTAATAGAAGCCGTCAGAGCAATGTTGGCAGAATACTCTCTTCCTAAATATTTTTGGGCTGAAGCGGTTAGCACTGCATGTTATATTCTGAATAGGGTGAATGTGAGATCAAATTTAAATAAAACATCCTACGAGTTACTAAAAGGTAGAACACCAAATTTATCTCATTTGCATGTTTTTGGTTGCAAGGTGTTCATTCATAACAATGGAAAATCTTCCTTAGGAAAATTTTATCCAAACTCAGATGAAGGAATTTTTGTTGGATATTCAAGTGTCGGAAAATCTTATAGGGTATTCAACAAAAGAACTTTAGTTATTGAAGAAACCACACATGTTGTATTTGATGAATCTGGAAATTTAGAAGAGCCAAATATTGTTGAAGAAGAAATTGAGGAAAACTCCCAAAAGATTGATAGATTAAATTTGGAAGAAAATGTGGAAGAAAACTTTGAAAGAGAAAACCCTTTGCCTAGAGATTTGAGATTTTCTAAAAATCACCCAAGAGAATTGATTATAGGAGAACCTAGTGAGGGTGTTAGAACTAGGCGTGGATTAAATAAGGAAGTCAATCATTCAGCCTTTATTTCAACCATAGAACCCACTAATATTGATCAGGCACTTTCTGATGAATTTTGGATATTGGCCATGCAAGAAGAGTTAAATCAATTTGTAAGAAATAAAGTTTGGAAATTAACTACAAGGCCAAAAGATCAAAGTGTTGTTGGAACAAAGTGGGTGTTCAAAAATAAAATGAATGACTCAGGAGTAGTCATTAGAAATAAGGCTAGATTAGTTGCTAAGGGGTATAATCAAATTGAAGGAATTGATTTTGAGGAGACCTTTGCCTCTGTAGCAAAACTTGAAGCAATTAGGGTTTTACTTGCCTTTGCCTGTTTTAAAAGTTTTAAATTGTTTCAAATGGATGTCAAAAGTGCCTTTTTGAATGGTGTTATTGAAGAAGATGTTTATGTAGAACAACCTCCAGGATTTGAAAATTCAAAATACCCAAATCATGTTTTTAAGTTAAAAAAGGCATTATATGGATTGAAATAGGCACCTAGGGCTTGGTATGAGAGATTGAGCACTTTCCTACTTGAAAGATCTTTTGAAAAAGGAAGTGTGGATACAACTCTCTTCTTAAAGAAATTTGGAAAGGAAATACTCATTGTTCAAATTTATGTGGATGATATCATCTTTGGATCTTCAAATAAAAATCTTTGTGATGATTTTTCTAATACAATGAGTAGTGAATTTGAAATGAGTTTAATGGGAGATTTAAATTAATTTCTAGGTTTTAGCATCAAGCAACTTGAGGAAGGGACATTTCTTAGTCAAACCAAATATATTAAGGACATCCTCAAGAAATATGAAATGGACAATGCTAAACCTGTTAGTACACCAATGAGTTCCTCAGTTCAGTTAGATAAGGACCTTAAGGGAAAATCTGTTGATCAAAAGAAATATAGAGGGATTATTGGATCTTTGCTTTACTTGACTACTAGCCGACCAGATATTATGTTCAGTGTTTGCTTATGTGCTAGATTTCAATCAGATCCAAAAGAATCACATTTGACAGCAGTGAAAAGGATTTTAAGATACTTACTAGGAACTCAAAACTTAGGAATTTGGTATCATAAGTTTAGCTCTTCATTTGAAATTATTGGTTATTCAGATTCTGACTTTGCAGGCTGTAAAGTAGATAGGAAAAGCACTTCTGGAACATGTCAATTCATTAGAAATTCATTAGTTTCTTGGTCCAGTAGAAAACAAAATTCAGTAGCCCTATCTACTGCAGAAGTAGAATACATTGCATTAGGAAGTTGTGTGGCACAAGTACTTTGGTTAAAATAATAATTGATTGATTTAGGATTATCTGTAGGCACTATTCCAATTTATTATGACAATACTAGTGCTATTTGCATTTCCAAAAATCCTATTCAACATTCTAGAACTAAACACATAGATATAAGACATCATTTCATAAGGGATCATGTATCCAAAGGAGAAATTGAACTCACACATGTTTCAACTGAAAATCAACTTGCAGACATTTTTACAAAACCTTTAGCCCTTGATACCTTCAGTACTTTAAGAACAAGGATAGGTGTTATTGATTTAAATGCCTAAACAAAATGTCTTTGCAACATTGATGTTTATGTTTTTGTTTTGTTTTTGATTTTGTGAATTTTTGTGTGTTTTGAATGAATTTATTTTTGAGTGTAAGTTTTTTTATTGTATGTTTTCTGTGTTTTTTAAAGTTTGGTTTGATTTAAAATTCAAAAATTCAAAAATTGGAGGAAATCGTCCGGGACGACTTTTGGTTCGTACTGGACGATGTGAGAAAAATTGGTTTGCGTGCATTTTAATAGTTTTGAGAGCAGTTTTTAATTAAATCGTCTGTACGATCTGAATATCGTCCAGGACGAACTTTTTCCTTTTCTCAAACGTCTCCTCCTCCTCCTCCAGAACAGTAGAGATGAATTTTTGTGTCTTTGTTGTACTCGTGTTGTATTTTTTATGTTTTGTTGTGTTAGTTACTCATGTTTTTATGTCTTGTTGTGTTAGTGTTTATGTTAAGTGTTTGTTTGTCTTTTCTTTTAAGTTGTGTTTAGATATTGTGAAATGTGTAATCCTTTCATAAATATCAATGCATTTTGTACTTGTTTCAATGTTGATTTGTTATTGAAATGTGGTTAATTTTTATGAATTTCATTAGTATTATTTAATCTTCATAGTGCTTAAATTAGATTGTAATTTGAGATTATCTACATTAGAAAATCTAGTCTTTCTAAATTTAAAAGTTGTTTATAACTTGTTGTAATTAGAACTTTTAAATTCATGTCTATTCATTTAGACTACATAAAAGTTAATATTATTATTGCAATTTAGATGTTGTCTTATTTTGTATTTCCTAGCTCAATTAATATTTATGCACTTAGAAAAATTTGAGATTCTAGATTATTATCTTTGGAAAGAATTCAATTACTCTTGAAAATTGTACAAATGTACAAAATCAAAAGGAATGCGCAACAAAGTTGCAAATGTGAAAAAGAGGCACAAAATAAGCCCAATAAAGAAAAAGATGCACAAAAATGTGCCACTTATATGAAAAAGATGCATAAAAATGTGCCACCTATATGAAAAAGATGCGCAAAGCGCCACTTGTGGTAATTCTCTTCTTTCTAAATTCTTTCAATCTCTTAATTCAAATAGATCTTATGTTCATTTATATTCTTTTGAACTTTGAAATATCGAATTTTTCTTCATCTCTCTTGTAATGATTTTCTATATTGGAATGTCTAAATTGAATTATGTCTTTGCTAAATTCTTCTTACTTACAATGTTATATCACCTTTTAAATTTCATGAATTTTCATGATTGACCTAATGTTTTTAGTTTAAAATTGCATACCTTGTATCAATCACCATTTAGATTAAATGTTCAAATGAATTTCATACAATTACTTACATTTCTTGTCTATTTCTTCTTCACTTTTTGTTGTTGTCAAAAAGGGGGAGAAATCATTGTGTTTGTATGTTTTGTTTGTTCATATGTTTTATGTTTTATTTGTTTGTATGTTTGTGTTTCTAGTTTATTTTTTTTGAAAAATAAAATTTTTTTTATGCTTCAAATTGCCTCCTTATTTTCATGTATTCATCAATTCAGGGGGAGTTTAGGAGATACAAAGATTTTTTTAAATTGAAATTATACAAACAATAATTGTTTTGCCATCATCAAAAAGGGCGAGATTGTTAAGATAGTTGCTATTTGCATGCTTTTCATTTTTGCAACTTATAAAGTTTTGATGATTTCAAACATTATTGTTCAAATGTGTAGTTATCTCCTAACAATTTTGGAAGAATTGTATTTGCTCTTGTGTGTACTGACATTTCAGGAAAAACGAACTCCAGACTACAAAGACTTCAAATTAAATTCAGCACGAGATACTTTGTAAAATTTGAAGCTTGCACTTTTCTTAGAAATCAAATTGAAAGGGAGTGATTGTATGTTGAGAAAATAAAAACATTCACACATAAGGAGATCATGTATAATTTATACTGATCGTACAGGACGATCTTCAGTTCGTACTAAACGATCAGACAGTTATCTCCTATAGAGCATATGGAACGAATAGGAACTTGCTTGAAAATTTTTTCTAAGTTCTATTCGTCCAGGACGAAATAAATTATCGTCCAGTACGATTGGCTCTCTGGAAAATTTTTGTCCAGACGAAATAAATTATCATCCAGGACGATAGGTTCTCTGTAAAATTTTCGTCTAGACGAAATTAATTATCGTCCAGGACGATTGGGTCTCTGGAAAATTTTCATCCAAACGGAAATAAATTATCGTCCAGGACGATCAGTCCTCGGGAAATTTTTCGTCCAGACAAAATAATTTATCGTACAGGACGATCAGTCCTCTATAAAAATTTCGTCCAGATGAATCAATTTTCGTCCAAACGATTAACCGACTTAGGACAGTTTTCAGCAGTTTCTAGAATCGGCCTTGTAATAACCGTTCGTACTAGAAAAACCTAGTTCGTGCAGGACGATCAGCTGTACGAAGACATTTCGTACACATATACAAATAGGGTCGTTTCAGATCGTTTAAGTAAAATCGTCCAGGATGATCCACGATCGTACAGGACGATCCACTGCGTACAGAATTGAATACGTGCCATTTTTGGGCAGTTTTTCTTGACTTTTGTATAAATAGTCCAAATTAGACTGCCACCCAATCTTTTTGTCATTTGATCTTCGTGCCTCTTGAGAGAATAGCCAAGGAGAGAGTTGAAGAGAGAATTCTAGGGAGGATTCCTTCTCCTGAAGCGAGAAGGCTTCACTTGGATTTCAAAGGTAAGAGTCTCTACTTGTGAATTGAGATTACTTCACTCTTTTCTTTCTTCCTTCTAGATTCTTGTGAGAAGATCTGTCAAGGAGATCCGGTTCTCTGCCAACACTTGGAGAGTGTGAACAGACGAAGGGTTCTCTGCCCACACTAGGAGAGTGTTAAAGGATGAAGGGTTCTCTGCCCACACTAGGAGAGTGTTAAAGGACGAAGGGTTCTCTGCCCACATTGGGGATAGTGTGAAAGGACGGACGGTTCTCTGCCAACACTGGGTATTGTGTAAAAGGATGGACGGTTCTCTGCCGCACCGAGGAGTGGTGAAAAGAGTGTGTTGTAAAGGCTTTTCCACCTTGCTGTGGGTGCAAAAGGAGAGTCACTATTGGTATTAGTGCAATACTCAGAGGGTGCCTCTGGGGAGTGGATGTAGGTTTGGTTATAGACCGAACCACTATAAATCTGGTGTCATTTACTTTACTGTTTTTACGTTTCCGCACTTTCTATTTCAGTTTTAAAAACTCTGTGGTTGAAAAACCTTTTTTCTACAAAATTTAAAAGAGATTTTATTTCGGTTCAATAATTTTTAAAAAGGGGTCTTAAATTTTAACTTTTTTTTAAACTACCAATTCACCCCCCTCTTGGTAGCCTTGGGACATTCACTTAGGCTTAACAACCTAATTACTAGACTCAACATTCCAAACATCTCTCCCTCTGTTGACCTATCCATAAGTGCTCTGCCTCTCCATCCAGCAAAAATATGGTGAATTACACCTTTCTTCCTTCAGGATACTACATTCTTTAAATGATTTTTTTAATAATATCAACCAATCTTTAGCTGCTTGAGGCTCTACTTCTCCTAAAAATCAAGGAGGCATCAATCTAAGAAATAATTAAAATTGCTTATGTATCTCTTTTCCTCTCACTCCATCATCCTAATCTAGGCCATACCAATAAACTAGGTTTCTAATCCTGCAAACTATATCATTGAATTAGATGTCATTGTTATAGTACTATATATAATAATAGCTTAATTGGAACTCTATTCATCAACTAGTTATTTCTTTTAGGGTTCATGATACATCAACACTTTATCTAAGCTAAGGAGGGAGTTCAACTACATGCGTACATTTATAACTTATTATTAGAAAATTATTTAAATTAATCCCTAGCTACTTTATCTTAATATTATAAATCATTTCTTATAGCTCTGGTTATAATCCTATCTTTCTAAACTTTTGCTTTACTACCACTCTATCATGCCACGGGATCTAAGAGAATGATTATATCTCTAAACCTAAATTTTATTATTTATTTTTTCCAATCAAAATGTAGATAAACCAAAGCCAGCTAAGTAAATTAAAATAATATTAAGATTTGTAAAATTATTCAAAATTTACTTCCCAAAAATCATGTATAATAATACACTTCATATAATGTTTATACCTTCTTATGTCTGATAATTGACAATCCTACCCTTACCAATTCAATTTTGTGGGGCTATTTTCTTTTCTTAAAAGATTAGGGAAATTTCATTGGGTGAGCAAAATAAGCTTAGCAGACTTTTTCTATATTCCCATCAAAGATATCAATATCCATTTTAATATAAACACTAAATGGTTTAAATAGTATGATAAGCATTAGAGTATACACTAGGAGCTAACAGTAATAACTTATATGAACTTTAACATTCTTGTGATCCAGAAATCTTAATATAATAATGACTACTTTACTTTACACAAAATGTTTATCATTGTCACTTTCAGAGAAATACCTTCATATGGCTATTAGAGTACTTATCATCAAACCCATTACTTACACTTCTATAGATCGATTACTTCATAAAGGTATCAAGCATATCTAAATGTACTTGCTATCAGAAAATTTCTTAAACTTAAATTTATTTAAATGTCCAAATGTGCAATGCATGAATACATTGTGCACATGTCTTGATCCCTACTTATAATTCAACTTTAACTTATGACTCCTTTTAAACCCCCCATACCTGCACAAGGTAAGTGTGGTTAGAATAAAATAGAAGTCTCCCAAATCCACAAAGGCTAGATGGGGTCAAAATAGAGTCGATACCTCCCACATCAACATAAGATATATAGGGTTAAAATAGAACAAAAAAGGCTCTTGTATCAGTTCATGAATTATACATATATAATCTTAAAAATCAAAATTTCACTAATGTCATGCCATGAATTTTGCAATATGAATGTAACAGTTGATAATTATGACTTTAAATATAAGTATGATGATGCATGAATTAATAAAATTACCATAGTGGGGTAACATTGCATGTGTAAAGACCTACCACTTATAATTTTAGAAGAATATTAAGAATAGCATTTTAAAACTTTTATAAGAATATTATGAATACTAAAAATGCCACATTAGTTTAATATACAAAAAAGTCATTATGGAAAAACATGTAAATTTCAATTCTTATAGTCAAAATATCTAGAATAAGGCATAGTATAATATATAAAAAGTTATACATTGAAAATATTATAAAATTAAGAAAAACATGTTTTATCTATATCTAGTTATAAACTTAATAGAATTGAAATCAGAAAATGGTGTACAGAAGTTTACCTTATGCTCTATGAAACCCTCAACTTGCCTAACGGACGAATATTTCTCTCCTTTCTCTCTCCTACTCCTCTCTCCTTTTCTTCTCTCTTATCTAGCAACAACTGAAGGGGTGGCGGATAAGTGATTTGAGATAAATGTATTTAGATATGTAATTTTTTTAGATATCATTTTTGGCTTTGTATTACAATGCTCACTTCCTCAGTGCCCACAACAGACCCATATAAACTTAGAGCTAAGTTTCATAATACTCCCTTAAACTTTGTTCCTAAAACAAAGTGGATGTTATTGCAACATCACTACTCTCAGAGCTAAAATACTCAAATGATCATTTTCCTTTATAATTTTATATCATTTGTTTCAATTCTTAAACTTATTTATGGTTAATTAGCCATTCTAGGACTTAAAATCAATAATTAAATCGAAATAAATGAGGATTCATACCATATTAGTTAAATTAACTAGGTTCTGAAGAAACAAATATTATAGAGTGAGGTCATGGTATGGTGAGGTTATGATATATATATATATATATATATATATATATATATATATATATATATATATATATATATATATATATATATTATTTTTTTTTTCATCAAGCGCCATAACACTCCCTCAATTATTTCAGATCCTTGCAGATAGAAAGTATTGAAATGTAGTCCACATTAAAACTCCAATATACTCCCAAAACTCTCCACCAAATAGATACTTAAGTTTTTAATGCCACTGCACTCCCAAAATTTCTCCCCTCATATTGGGAGGGAAATTTCATAACACTCACAAACATAATGCTGCAATGCTCCTAGAAAGATTTTCCTATAATAGAAATTTCTTTTGCACTTCATTTCTAGACTCATCTTTACTCATTTAACATAAAATAGATTGAATTAAACATAAATTTAACAATAAAAGGTGGTGCATATCCTTCTTTAATCATATGCCCCATGTGATAGTCAATAGATTGTAGAAATGAAAATATGTAAATTTTATAAAAAACTTTAAAGGGAATGTTATCAAATAACGGTGGACATATTATTTAATAATCCTCCATAGCATTTTTATATCCAAATTATGCCATGGATCATTTTCTCAGGGGTTTTTAAATCTCTGATTAATAGACCTACTCTGATACAACCTGAAAGTTTAAAAGAGATAGTTAAATCTTGTTGAACTACCCTACGCACTCATAAAAGATGGGGTTGATTATTTTTTTTTTCAAAACCTCTTTTGTTTTATGAATGGCATCAAATAAAACACAAGAAAAAGCACAAATGAATGAACCAAATAACTTTTTTTTTATTTTATAAAAATGAACCCAAAAAAATATTTTATTTTGATTTTTCCTTCCTCACAAAAATCCATCCAAAATAATTACAATACAGTAGATGAAATATTTGGGAGTGAAGATGGCTTTAAGAAGACTTCGAGTAGATGACTTTACTTTCATTATTCAAAAGCCAATGGATAAACTTAATGTTTGTGTGAATAAGTATATTTCATTGCAAGGAAAGTTGGTTTTGGTTAAAGCTGCAATTTTATCACTTCCAATTTTATTGTACTCATTCTGTTGTTCCAAAAAGAATCCTTTCATAGCTGAATAGAATGTGTAGAGACTTTATTTAGCATAAAAATAATGGGAAAATGGCTTGCACTATATAAAGTGGGATGTTCTTTATCTTCCTTATAATTTGGGTGGTAGAGGTCTTCACTCTTGTGAAGATATGGTGGGTCCTTTAAGAGCTAAATTGGCTTGGAAACTCCTTAGTGGTTCATCCTATTTTTTTTACAAAATCCTGGAAGCAAAGTATGGATTTTGTAATTGGAATGCTCAAACTAAGAAAGGTTCTTCTGTGGTTGGTTTGAAAATCCTATGTAGTGGAGCTAAATCAATTGCTTCGGTGGTCAAGTGGAAAGTGAAAGATGGAAAAAGCATCAATATTCTTAATGATGTATGGAGACCAGATAAAAGCATCAACAAATGGCCTACTTATATTTCAGTTCAGGTGATGGAAGATATGTATGTGGAGAAGCTGATTACTAATGGTTGCTGGAATGAACAGATTTAAAATATTTGTTTTGGTGAAGAACTGGTAAAGATTATCACTCATATTCAGATTTTTCCAAACCTTCTGAGAGATCAGGTGGAGTTTATTAAAATGCATAGAGGAAAGAGTATTTCTTCTATGATTATGTATGTCAATTTATCATAAAAATCATTAATAAATAGAATATATTGGTAGTGGGTTAAGAAGTTAAAGCTCATCCCGAAAATTGAAAATTAATGGTGGAGAATTTACCATGGAGCAGATCCAATCTTTGAAGTTTTATCTAAAAGAAGATTGACAAATATTGATATCAGTCCAAGGGGATGTTCAGAGACTGAAGACATTAATCATTTGATGGATGTTTGTCCTAAACTGAGAAATATAATTCAAATTGTTAATGAATGGGGATTCTATATTCCAGTTTTTCAATCATTACATAGTTGTTGTACTTGGATGGAAGTGAACGCTGGGATTTTGTTGCCAAAATTTACTGCACTATTATTTACCTTAAGTGGAAATCTAGAGGTAAATATGTATATGATGGGAAAGAAGAATCTACCTCTTTCATATATAATTGAGATATATTATATTATATGTGTAATAATAGTATAACTAAGACGGGGAGAAGAATCAGAGGAAGCCTGATCAAACTAGGTCACACATGGAAGAGGTGGAAGCAATCAGGTTGGCCTAGTCATCGACGGAGGTGAAAAGCCAGTCAGTGGCAGTGGCGATAGGTCTGGCTAACACAAACAAAGTTGATGTGTGCAGGAGACAGAAGAAATTAGGCAGTCAGTGCATGTGCGAATGGGGAGGGATGGGCACAAGTCGGGCTGGGGCACGGAGAAGAGAGCCAAGATCGGCAGTTGGAGGTCGGGCTAGTGAGTAGAAGGTGGAGATTGGGGGCTTAGAGTTTTTCTTCAACTTGTAGACTTGATGGAATCTAGGCTAAGAAGATGATAGAGAAAGAGAGAAAGAGAGAGAGAGAGAGAGAGAGAGAGAGAGAGAGAGAGAGAGAGAGAGAGAGAGAGAGGGAGAGAGAGATGTCCTTGCTTGCGGTCTTTTCTTCAATTCCTTTGAGTTCCCATATCTATTCATATGAGAGTGCGAATGTGAGAGGCATCATTTTTGTGTCATTAGTGTGTGATTACTTGTGAACGTGGGTGATCATGGTTTGACGGTTGTGTCGGATCCATGGAATGGGTGGAACTTATAGTCTACACTCAACATGAGGTAGATTCTTCAGAGTCTATAAAAATTATTCTACACCTAACCTAAGGAGAATGGCTTCTCCACCTAATTGTGAGCTAAAGGAGAGTCATTTCTAGTGCAATACCTAAAGAGCACGGCCTTTGGAGAGTGAACTAGGTCAACTTTGATCGAATCACTATAAATCTGAATTGCATACTCTTGTTTTCTTACAATCTAGTTTTTACACGTTGGTTTTCTTTGTAAAAGTTTGTTTTAGTTTACTTTTTTGTTATCTTTGTGAAAGAATCCATTAGTTTACTTTCTATCTTTTTTGTGAAAGGATTTTGGGTGATAAACTTCTGAATGATTTTTTTTTAAATTAAAAAACTATAATATATATATATATATATATATATATATATATATATATATATATGTTAAAATTAAAAAACAAAAACAAAAATTTCAGACATAAAAGTTTATATACAACAAAAAAAGTATATTTTCTTTTCATTTTAGTTTGAAACCCCCTCCCCCTAGACATAAAAGTTTATATACAACAAAAAAATTATATTTTCTTTTCATTTTAGTTTGAAACCCCCTCCCCCGAGACATAAAAGTTTATATACGACAAAGAAAGCATATTTTCTATTCATTTTAGTTTGAAACCCCCTCCACACACCCCCCCTTTCATCTTATATCATGAGGATATCTTTGAAATTGTGATTTAATATCCAAATCTTTGAAACCTATGATATTTTCAAACCCTAAGATTTGGGCATCCAAAAGTTAGAGGAAACTTCATCGGTACCCAAAATTTAATCTAATTAAGCATGATTTTGATGCAAATTTTACATCTCAAATAACAAAAGTGGCTAAAAACCTAAAAATTTGACTCTATGATCGTTCGAACTCAAAATTTAACAAACTAATAGTCAATATAATGTTGTTCCACAAGACAAACCTAACCATGCAAAAAATATTTTGTTCCATGTCCAAATAAGCCAAAATTAGGCATCTTAAAGCATAATAAAAAATTCTCTATATTACCTTATGGGTTAAACATTCTCCACTTATAAACAAAACAACCCTTAAAAATATTTATAAATAGTTAATGGTATTACACACCTGAAAGAGGATTTTGGGTGGAGGAACTTGAGAATTATGGAGTTCTTCTAGTTTTATGAAAGCCCAAATGGATATCTTTGATAATTGGATTGTTCAAACTTATATTCCAACTTTCACATTCATCATCTTGCCCTCTAATTAGGAGGATAACCAAGTTAACAACCTACTAATTATTAGAATAATTAAATATAATAATTATGTGAGACGTCGCATTAATTATTTAACTATACATATTTAATTTTAAAAACCATTAAGTGGCCCATATATTTAAATTATTGAAATTTATTTATTTATATGAAATCCTATTATTTAAGAACAAATAATTTGATCATTCGATTATGCACTATTTGATCAAATAACTCCTATGAGCGATTATTATAAATATTCTGTAGGAAATAACTATTAGCCCTCTCTCTCTCTCTCATTATGGGAGTTAGTTTGTTTTATAGTAAATTAGCTCATGAAAGAAGAAAGTGAAAGGGAAAAGGGAGAGAAACAGTAGTTTAAAATTCAACGAATTCAACATGAATCAAGTTATATTTTCTTCTTATTAAAAACTTTAGAAATTCATTATGGATTAAGAATTAAGTAAATTCATGTTTTTTTTTACTTAATTTGGAATACGAGTTCTTGCAAGAGTTAGAGAACTCATAATTTATGTTGTGAGTTCTTGTAAGAGTTAGAGGACACATAATGCATGTTGCAAGTTCTTGTAAGAAAGTGAGAACCTTAATCTTATCTGAATAAAGTTCTTGTAAGAAATAAGAGAAATTGAATCTTATGTATGGTATCAAAGCATGGTTAAAAATTTATGATTTTTCATTGAAGATTTCTTTAATTTTTTCTATGTTTGTTTCTAATGAAATCGAATTCATATGATTTGTTATTAATTTCAATTAACACAACTATTATTGAATCATATTTTATCACAATTTATTCATGACAGTTTAATTACATTTATACTTTATTTTTAAAATACTTTATGCTATTAGTTTTTATTATAAATGGAATTGACTGAAAGTTAATTATGTAAATCTGTTTTATCTTTAAGGATATTTTGTCCTTATATTCAATTATATACATTAAGAGATTTTTTATATATTTCATTTATTTGAAATAATTATCATCGTAATTATTTAATTTGATGTTTATATCAAGCATAATTTGTTAATCACCAAAGTGATCAAACTAGAAAGTTTTCATAAATATCAATTTAAATAATATTTAATTACTCGTAAGTATGCAATGTTATTAACAGAATGACATGATGATTTTTATAAATTTTTGTTATCACAAGTAATTAAAATTCAATAGCTAAAAAAAATTTAAAGATCACCCAAAGGTTGATTAGTCATTTTGTAATATTGGATATAAATGTGATAAATTATCATACTTAATTAAATATATTTAGTATATGTAAAGTTAACAAATATATTTAATTTGAGTATGTATAATTATCAATTATGAGAATTTTAATTTGAGCATCAATTATGATTATTGTTGTATATTATAGTATCACCCAAAGGTCAATTTTGAAATCATTCATCCTGGTGTATCAACTATCAATGGCTATAGCTCTCAGCTCTCCCGAGGAGATTCCAAGGCGATTTCTAGGGTTCGCTGATCTCCGCGCATCTGGCCCTTCTAGCTAGTTTTTTTTGGTGATTTTTTTTCACATCTTTAGATATTCATTTAAAGATCCTTCTCTTATCTCATTTTGGGGTGTTTCTGAGTACTTTAGTGTGGGATGATGATGGTTCCATCATCATCACACCCTAAACCTTTGATTATGGAAGGGAAAACTCGGTCTTTTAAGGAGGCCCTCGCTGGTGGCTCTCCTTCCTCTCCAAAACTAAGCTTCGTTCATTCTTCATATAAGGGTGTTCTGGCTCTGCTTTTTGAGGATAACATTGTTGAACAGCTCGCTGCCCCTTTTGCTTTTACTTTAGTTGGCAAATTTATTTTAAGGATGCTTAATCTCGATGTGATTCATAAGTTTTTTGTGAATCTAAAACTTAATGGTTCCTTTCATGTTGGATTACTTGATCAAAGGCATATTGCTATTCAACTTGCTAATGATCTAGACTATAGCCAGATTTTTGCTCGTAGATCGTATTATATTCAAGCTTGTCAAATGAGGTTATTGAAGTGGACTCCGGAATTTGATGTTAAGGAGGAATCCCCCATAGCTCCGATTTGTTGGCTTTTCCTAATTTGAGACTTCACTTTTTAACCAGCAAATTTTATTTGGTTTGGCTTCAATCTTTGGCCGCCCCCTACAAAATCACCAAGTTACTTCTTCGGTTTCTCGGCCATCCGTTGCTAGGGTTTTAGTAGAACTTGATGTTTCTAAAAAATACCCTAATGAAATTTTGATAGGTTCTGAAGTTAAAGGCTATTTTGAAAAAGTTGAGTTGGAAAATTTACCTATCATTTGTTCTTTTTGCAAAATGTATGGTCATGCGGTGAATGAATGCTTTAAAAAATATTCCAATTTGCGAGTTGATAAGAAATCTGTTAAACAGTCTGATGAGGTTCGTTGTGATGAAAAGGACAAGGACGATTCGATTAAGCATATTGGTGATCGTTCTTCTCCTTTGGAAGTGAATCCTGGATCTATTCCTATTATGGCTACTCCGGTTATATTACATCAATGTCAAGAACAGGAAGTATCTAAAGTTAATAGTGTTACTACTAATTCTCTTAAGGTTGTTGCTAATGAGAATGAGGACAATGTTGTTAATGATTTAAATAATATGGGTAATTCTCTTGCTAGCAATATAGTCCTATCTTTACCTAATGCTAATGATGTTATGAATCCGATTGTTGAGCAAGAAAATATTTCTCTATATGTGCATCTGATTGGGGAAGAAAATGAAAACACTAACTTGACTTTGAAGGAAGGAGAAATTAGCCCTACTATTTTGCCTAAAACAACTTCTGCTACCTTGAAGGATTCTACCTTTAAGGTTAATGACAACTGGAGCGAGGATGGTAAGTTTATGGAGTATGATGGTTCTAGATTACACATGGAACTTGCTAATGAGGGTAAAACTCCTAACGATTCTAATTATAATAGTGATGCTTTTACTGATAATGAGGAATTGGATATTAATGCTAAATGTCATGCTAGGGATGATAATGATAATAGTTATATTAAAGTTCATAGTAAATAAGGCAGGAAGCCTAAGCATATTACCTTGCAACCACCTAGAAACACTAGGTCTAATACATCGCATTAAGTTATCTTTTATGTTTAATACACTTATTTGGAATGTTAGGGGTATTGGTTGCCCTTCGTCTCGCATCCGTGTTAAAAACTTATGCCGTGTGCATAATATTTCTGTTCTTATTCCTCTTGAGCCTCTCATTGCATCTTCTAGGTTATTAAATACGTCTCGGTTTTTGGGTTTTCACTACGCTATTTTGAATGTTTCTAACAAAATTTGGTTTTTTTTGGAAAAATCCAATTATTCTTGCTGTAATTGGTGATCTCTCGCAAGTCCTTCATTGTAAGATTGAGGTTTACAATGTTCAATTCTTTGCCTCTTTTATTTAACTGCATCTTCTCTTTACAATAGAAAATTTTTATGGGAGTCTCTCATTAATTTTCATAGTTTTTGTAACTTGCCTTGGCTTGTGGGTGGAGATTTTAATGCTATTACTTGTACTTCTGAAAGGATGGGTGGCTCTAATCCCTCTTTCCGTTCTATGGAAGATTTTAATAACATGGTTTTATCTTGTAATTTGATTGATATTAGCTTTGTTGGTGGTAACTACACTTGGAATAGGGGCACTTATGGCAAAGGCTTGACCGTGTTCTCTTCAATAATTCTTGGATCAATTTTTTTAATTCTACTAATGTCCAACACCTTAGTAGAACTCTTTCAGATCATTCGCCTTTACTTATTAATATTAACCTTAGGCAGTGTATTGCCCCCTCTCAATTCAGATTTCAAAATATGTGGTTTCTTAATAATTCCTTTTTGGATGTTGTTCAAAACAATTGGAATGCTCCTCTTCATCCTAATAATGATATTATTGGTATGAGGAGGCGTTGGCTTAAGCTTAAAAGATTAAAACATGTTTTGAACTGGTGGAATCGGCATGTTTTCAGGGACTTTTTTTCTAATATTATTCAAGCTGAGCAACTTGTTAACTCGACTGAGATCTTATATAGTAATGACACATCTGAGGTTAACTATGAGCTTTTAAAGAAGTATAAAGTGGATCTGATTAATTTTCAAAATCAGGAAGAGGTTTTTTTGAAACAAAAAGTGGCTACTAAACATTGGTTGATGGTGATAAGAATACCAAGTATTTTCATGCGCTTGTTAAGAGGAAACGTGTGAAGAATACTATTAATAAAATTCAAAAGGAGGATTGTACTTTTACTGATAATAATATGGAGATTAATAGAGGTTTCTCTTCTAATCATGATATTTATCTTTCTTTTATTCCTAGTATTGTTTCTATGGAGGATAATATTATCCTTTCTAGAAACCCGACTTTGGAGGAGGTTAAGAAGACTATTATGGATATGAACTGTGATTTTGTGGTTGGACTGGATGGTTTTACCACCCTTTTCTTTCAAAAAACTTGGCAGATTATTTCTTTTGACATTTATAATGCGGTTTTAGATTTTTTCGAGGGCTCCCCTAAGCCTAAATTTTTTTCTTCTACTTCTATAGTTCTTATCCCCAAGAATAACTCTACCAAAAATTGGAATGATTTTCATCCTATTAGCCTTTGTAACTTTGTCTTTCTGTGCTATTACCTAAAATTATTTCTCCTTCTCATATGGGTTTTGTGAAAGGGAGAGCCATTACTGATAACATTTTGTTGGCTCAGGAGTTTGTTCATGATTTGGATGTTAAAGTTAGAGGGGGCAACTTGATTTTGAAGTTGGATATAGCTAAAGCTTATGATAACATTGATTGGAATTTCATTTATTTAGCTCTTGAGTTTTTTGGTTTTAATTCAGCTTTCATTAATCTTATTAAGAACTGCATTAACAATGTCTACTTCTCTGTTATTATTAATGGTTCTAATCATGGTTTCTTTAAGTCTTCTAATGGTTTGAGGCAAGGTGATCCTATTTCACCAGCCCTTTTTATTATTGCTGCTGATCTTTTGTCTAGGGGTTTTTCTTACTTGTTTCAGAATCACCCTGATCTCTATTTTAAAACTTTAGGTCGTTTGCCTATTTCTCATTTATGTTTTGCGGATGATTTTATTGTATTTACTAATGCTTCCATTAACAGAGTTCATAGGATTATGGACTTTTTGAACCAATTTGAGAAGATTAGTGGTCTCTCCTTTAGTAAGAATAAAAGTTGTTTTATTGCTTCTAAGAGGATTACTAATGATCGTATCTTGGCCATAAACAATGTTACGGGTTTTATGCATTCTACTTTACCTTTAAAGTATCTTGATGTTCCCCTTTTTAAAGGTAGAAAGAGTTCTTTTTTATTTAATGATCTTATTGCCTCTCTTTAGAACAAACTGCAGTCTTGGGAGTCGAATTTTCTTAGTTTTGGTGGCAGACTCGCTCTTATTAAAAGTGTCCTTTGTGCTTTACCTGTTTCTTATTTTCAAACAATTTCACCGACTAAAACTGTTTGTAGTAAGATTCATAAGCTGATTAATAATTTTTTTTGGCGTGGCACTACTTCTTCTTCTAAAATCAATTGGGCCAAGTGGGATAATTGTTGCGGTGTTAGAAAAGAAGGTGGTCTTGGTTGCAAGCTTTGGGATCTTGCTAAGGCTTTCTCCTATAAGCTTTGATTTAATTTTTGGTCTAAAGATAACCTCTGGGCTCAATTTATGAATGCCAAATATGGTGATGGTACGCACCCTTCTAATATCTGTAGTAAGTATGGTATCTTTAGAGTTTGGAGAAGGATGTACAAGGTTAAGTGGGAGGTGGACCCCTTTTTTGCTTGGGGGCTTGGTGTTGGTGATATCTTTTTTTTTTGCAAGATAAATGGCTAAGCAATGAATCTATTGACACCATTATTAATACATCTTCTATGTTTACGCTTAAAGTGAACTATTTTTACATTAATAATTGTTGGGATACTAATAAATTATCTAATGTAGTTCCGGACTGCATCCTTGATCGTATTGTTAAGGTTCCTATTAATATTCATTCAAAGGATATTCTTATGTTTAATTTATCTAAAGATGGTCAATTTTCTCTTAAAAATGCTTGGAATGCCTTTAGATCTAAAGGTGATTATGAGACTATTTATACTCAAATTTGGCACAAGAACATTCCTAGCACGATTTCTATTTTTGTTTGGAGAGCTTTACATAGATATCTTCCAACGGATGATAATCTTATTAATAAGGGTTTCATTCTTACTTCCAAGTGCCAATGTTGTTTTCACAACGAGAACATGCATCATGTTTTGATTTCTGGTCTTGTTGCAGTGAGGACGTGGGTTTACTCTGATGATTTATTCAAATTAAATTGCTTTAATTATCATTTTTCTCTTAAATCTTTTCTGAAATGTTGGTTGGTTAACTTTAAAGGTCATATTCGTAATGTTATTCCTTACCTTATTTTGTGGTTTCTTTGGTTGGAAAGGAATAACTCCATTTTTAATGGTGTGAGGATGGGGCATCTTAATGTCATTCAGAAAGTTAAAGATAAGGTGGCGGCGCTTATGGCTGTCAAGTTAATCTCTTTTAAACATTGTAAAGATTATTTATTTGTAATTGAAGCTTTAGGTGGTTCTTTGGATCTTTCTAGTCCTGTTGTGCGTACGATTCAGTGGATTAAACCACCTAATAATTTTTATAAATTAAATATTGATGTTAGTATTTTTGATAAATTTGCTGGTTTTGGTGGGGTGATTAGGGATAGCAACGGTTTGCTCGTTGCTGGTTTTGCGGGGCCGTTGAATATTGGTGATTATAATCATGCTATGACTAAGGCGATTCTTTATGGTTGTCAACTTTGCACCACTCTTAATGTTGTTAATTTTCTTATTGAAGTCAATTCTTCCTTTAATTTTATCCCTATCGTTGATGAGTTGGATTCTTGTTATAATGCTAATAGTTTCTATCTTATTCGTGAGCTTAAGCAGCACCTTTTGGGTTTAAATTATTCTTTTCTTCATATTATGAAAGGGGGTAATATCTGTGCATCTTGGCTTGCTCAATTGGGTTGTGATCTCAATGGGAATAATGATTTTTTCTGGAGCAACTGTCCTAATCAGCTTAGGAGGTATCTTAAACTTGAGGAGAATGAGGTTCCTTATGTTAACGATTGGTGTTAGTTTGCATTTATGGGTCATTTATCGGTTTCTCTGCTTTATGAACTGCTTTGTTATTCTGCTCTATCTTCTTGTTCAGTTTTTCTGCAGCGATGGTTTTTAATTCTGATTCTATTTTTATGGAGCTGCAGTTTTTTGGGGTTCGTGGTTAAGCCTTAATCGTTATGAATTTTGGCTTGAGCGATGATTTTTATGGATTCATGGTTGATGGTCCTCCTTATTGTTGCTCTTTTACCTTCATTCTTGGGAGCGTTATGGGTGACAATGATTGTTTTATGGTTACATTTTTGGAGGATCCTGTATTGGTATTTGATTGGTGGTTGGCCAGTTCGCTGGGGGATCTTGCTTTCTATTATTTTCTTTTTTGGCTTAGGTTGAGCTGGGCGCTGCTTTTGTTTGACAGAAGTTGGGGGTTGTTTTGGTTCGGTGGCTGGGTTGTTACTTGGGAGATGCTCCTGACTGGTTTGTTTTGGGGGTATTATTTTAACTTGTTTTGGTTCTGGAGGGTTGCCTGGGGCTGTTGGGTTTCCTTTCAGTTGATTCTTGGCTGGTTTGAAGGGGAAATTGAGTGGCGTGGGGAGTTTCCAAATGAGGCTAATATTTTATTTTTGAGCTCTTCAGTTCTTAATTCCACGTTAGGCTTTACTGCTCCCAATTTTTATTTCTTTCACAGTACTTATTATATCCCTTTAACCCCTTGTGATTATTTGATAATTCTAATGTGGTGGTGTAGGATTTTTCTTTGTTTTACTCTCTTTTTTCAGGAGGAGCGCATGCTGGATCAACTCAAGGATTTTTGTAGAAAAACTGGGGACTATTGCTATATTCTTATCTTTCTTTTTTGGATGCTAGTCTATAGCATAATTAGCTTGTTATTAGGTTGCTTTTACTTTCTTTGTTTGGGGAGTTTATCAGTTACTTTTCTTTCTTTTGATTTGTTGTGTAGCTCTTTGAGCTTCTCTACTCCGATAGACCCCCTTTTGATCTTTGTAATCCTTTTTGGCTTTAACTCATATCCCCCTTTTTGGGTTTTTATAAAAAAATAAAAAATAAAAAATAAATAGTATCACCCAAAGGAGAACTTCAATATATATTTCATTAATTAACTAAATGTTATTTGAATATGTTTTATGCTTTTGAATTTAATATTCAAATAATTGATATATGAGAGTCTTGTATTTGTTTTGTAGTATCTAATTCTATAGTTCTTCATTCGTAAGTTTTGTCTATTATAAAGTTTAATGGGCTTAATTATTCTAAATGGAGTGAACAAATCCAGATTTATTTAAGAGTTTTGGATATAGATTTTGCACTACTTAATGATAAGCCTACTGCTTTTACTGATATTAGTAGTGTTGACCAAAAGTCTTTTCATGAAGTTTGGAAAAGTTCAAATATACTAAGCCTAATATTTATGCAAATAACTGTAGCGGACATTATTAAACTAACCATTCCAATAACTGATAGTGCTAAATAATTTATGAATTCTATAAAAAAATATATCTTAATCTGAGTCTGCTAATAAGTCACGTGCTAGGACATTAATAGGTATGCTAACCACCATGAAGTTTAATGGTTTTTGTACTATTTATGAGCACATTATTGAAATGACTAATATAGTAGCAAGATTATATACCATGGGAATAAAAGTGAGAGAAAGCTTCCTTATACAGTTTATTATAAATATATTACCTTTTTAATATGGTCCATTCCAAATTAATTATAATACTATTAAGGATAAATGGAATGTGATCAAATTATAGAGTATGCTTATTCAGGAGGAACCAAGGCTTGAAAATAAGAAATTCACTCAATTAGTCTCACGGATCAATTAGATTTTAAAAGAAAATTAGGAAATAAGAATCCAAAGGATAATAAAGGACACCTAAAGCCTAATGTGTCATCTATCCAAATCCAAAAGAAAAGACAAAAGAATGACATATGTCATTTTTGTCACAAGCATGGATACTATCAAAAAGATTACCTGAAACATAAGGCTTTGTTTGAAAAGAAAGGTAAGCCTATGCTTTTGTATATTTAGAATCAAATTTGGCTGAGATTCTTTATAATACATTGTGGATTGATTTTAATTTTACCACACGCGTTTATGATGTGATGTAGGAATTTATTACGACCCAAATTATAAAGCCAAATGAAAAGTTTGTCTTAATGGGAAATATAGTCAAAGCTTAAGTTGAATCCATTGGAACATATCATTTAATTTTGGACACTAAACATCATTTAGATCTTTTTCAAACTCTTTATGTACCTTTTATTTCTAAAAATTTAGTTTCTTTATCAAAAATCATTAAACCCAATTTAAGGCAGCTGTCTGTTTGGGGTTGCCCAGTAAAAATAAAAATTTATAATCAATATGAAAGGAATTTGGATTCTAAAATAGCTAGTGGTTTTTTCATTGGTTATCCAAAAAAATCTAAAGAGTATAAATTTTATTATCCTAATCATAGTATAAAAAATTATTGAAACTGAAAATGCTAGGTTCATTGAGAATGATGAAATTAGTAGGAGTATAGAATCTCATAATGTAGAGGTTAAAGAAGCTAGGGTAAAAATTCATTTGCATGTCACTTCTAATAAAGTTATTATTCCTATAGTTGTTTGAAAGTTTGACTTGGATTTAGAAAAAAATAGGGTGTGAGATTTTATCAATTCAAAGTGATCATGGAGGTGAATTTGAAAATAAAAAATTTTAAAATTTCTATAAAGAGAAAGGAATTGATCGTATTTTTTCCCCTCAACATAATAGGATAATAGAAAGAAAGAACATAATATTAATTGAAGCCATTAGAGCCATATTGACAAAATATTTACTTCCAAAATATTTTTAGGGCCAAAAGGGTTAGTACAGCTTCTTATGTTCTAAATAGGATGAATATTAGATCCAAATTGAATAAGATGCCCTATGAACATCTTAAGGGGAGAATACTAAATTTGTCACATTTGCATGTTTTTGGTTGTATGATATTCATTCATAATAATGGGAAAACTCTTTTAAGAAAATTTGATCTAAAATCTATTGAAGGAATTTTTCTTGAACACTCTAGTGTTAGAAAATCTTATAAAGTTTTTAACAAGAGAACTTCGATAGTTGAGGAGACTACACATGTTGTGTTTAATAAATCTATCATTTTGGAAGAGCCACCAATGTTGGAAGAGGATCATATTGAAAATAACTCCCAAGAAATTGAAAAGATAAATTTGGAAGATAATGTTGTGGAAAAATAAAATCCTTTGCCTAAAGAATAGAAATTTTCTAAGAATCACCCTAAGGAATTGATTTTAGGTGAACCTAGTGAGGGTGTTTAGGACTAGACATGGACTTAGCAAAGTGGTGAACCATTCTATTTTTATATCAATGGTTGAACCCACAAACATAAATCAAGTACTTTTGGATAAATTTTGGATTTTGGTCATGCAATAAGAGTTGAATCAATTTGAAAAGAATGATATTTGAGAATTGATTAAAAGGCAAAAGGATCAAAGTGTTGTTGGAACTAAGTAGATGTTCAAAAATAAAATGAATGATTCAGGAATTGTGATTAGAAATAAGGCAAGATTGATGGCTAAGGGATATAATCAAATAGAATAGATTGATTTTAAAGAGACTTTTGCCCTTGTAGCTAGACTTGAAGTAATTAAGATCTTATTAGCCTTTGTCTATTTAAAAGGTTTTAAATTATAACAAATTGTTGTTAAAATTTTCTTTTTTTTGAATGGGGTGATATAAGAGGATGTTTATGTTGAGCAACCTCTAGGATTTTAAAATTCTAAATTTCATAATCATGTGTTTAAATTGAAGAAGGCATTGTATGGACTGAAAAAGAAACCTAGGGCTTGGTATATGAGGTTAAGAACTTTCCTATTAGAGAAATATTTTGTGAAAGGAAGTGTGGACACCACTCTTTTTTTGAAAATGATAGGATATGGCATACTCATTATTCTAATATATGTTTATGATATATTATTTGGATCTTCAAATAAAAATATTTATGATGATTTTTTAAAAATAATAAATAATGAATTTGAAATGAATTTAATGGAAGATTTGAGTTATTTTTTTATTTTAGCATAAAACAAAATAAGAAAGGAACTTTTCTTAGCCAATCAAAGTATATTAAGGATATCCTCAAGAAATATGAAATAGATAATGCTAAACCAGTTACTACACTAATGAGTTCCTTAGTATAGTTGGATAAGGATTATAAAGAAAAATCTATTGATCAAACAAAATTTAGAGGAATTATTAGATCATTAATTTACTTAACTATTAGCATACTAGATATATTGTTTAGTATTTGACTGTGTGTTAGATTTCAATCTTATCCAAAGAAATCACATTTTACAGTAGTAAAAAGAATTCTAAGATATCTTTTGGAAACTTAAAAATTTGGTATCCTAAGTATAGATCTTCATTTGAAATAATTAGATATTCTGTTTTAGATTTTATAGGTTGTAGGGTTGATAAAAAAATACATCTAGAACTTACCTATTCATACAAAACTCTTTAGTTTTTTGGTCCAGTAGGAAATAAAATTCAATAGCCCTATCTACTATTAAAACAGAATATATTGCCTTAGGTAATTGTACGGCATAAGCACTTTGGTTAAAATAATAATTAATTGATTTAGAATGTTTTATTGGCATAATTTTGATTTACTATAATAATGCTAGTGATTTGCATTTTAAATAATACTATTTAATATTTTAGAACCAAGCATATAGACATAAGGCATCACTTCATTAGAGATCATGTAGCTAAGGGAGAGATTGAATTGAATCATGTTAGTACGAAAAATCAACTTGTATATATTTTTACAAAACCACTAGTCTTTGACACATTTAACATCATAAGAACCAGGTTAGGTGTGATTGATTTTAATGCTTAAATTGAAAATTTTACAAACTTGATGTGTTGTGAATATGTGTTTGTTTAACTTGTTTATGTTTATCTACTTTATTCATTTTTTGTGTTTAGTCTTGTTTTTTAGATTTATTTTATGATTAGACTGGAAGCATGTCATTTGATGTAAGGTGATTGGTTTTTTAAAATATTTTCTTATTGTCATTTATTGTTTTCTAAGTGTTCTTTTTGTACTGTACGAATTTTTTTTATTATGCACATATTCTATAGCTTAATCATGATAGGTTTTCGAGTGGAGCACAAATAACTTAGTTTCTTATAAGGTTTGTATTGTACAGTAATGCCATCATACTGTATGATATGTTGTACGCTTATGGACGGTTTACTAGTTTGAGTCAATTATTAATTGTCGATCGTACGTACAAAATTATATTTTATCTACATGATCTAGTTGTTAGTTTCAATGGGGGACTAACCTAACCATCTTTAAAATAATCTTTAATACTCTGATCATCCTGGATGAACACATGTTCATCTATACGATCTTATGGTCAAAAAGCCTATATGAAAGGATGCCTCAAAAATGGCAATTTATGAACAGTCATTTCATTTTTGGTTGTTTTCGTTTATACGTACAAAAATATTTTCGTCCCGTATGATTTTAAAATTGTACGAACAATTCAAGTTTTGTACTGTATGATATGTAATTTTTCTTTAAATAGAAGGGTATTTGAAATTGTTTTCATTCACTTTCATATCCATTTCAAAACCCTTTAGAGTCCACATCTTAGGAATGGCAAGTTCCAGCAAGCATCCATGTCTCTCTAAGGGATCTTCTTCTAAAACTTGTAGGGATGATAACTTTCTATCTATGGTGAGTGAGGATTCCTACTTTAGGTATTATGTCGCTAAAATCACTCCTTATCGACTTCTCATTCAGGATAATCTTCATTTCTTTATCATGTCCTTATTCTCTTCAACTCAACTTTCTTTCATCCTAACTCTCATATATGCCTACAATAAAGAGACTTTCTAACTATTTCTAGCCAACATGAGAGTTAATCAGGACAACTCTAGGATTACTTCCTATGATAAAAAATAATGAGTATAAATTATAAAGGAAGATTTAGGCAACTTTCTCCATCTGAGAACCCAAGGGATTTGATCCCATACTTTGATCCGAAGAGCCAATTTTGATTGGTCTGAAATTAATCAAACTCTTAGAGGTGTCTCCCCAGTGAGTCATTTGTCTAGGGCTTACACTCTAAATCAAAATGCTTGGGTCATCCAGCATATTTTGAGAACTTTAATTATTCCTAAAGTTGGTGATCGCATTAACATAACTCCTTTTTTATCCACAGACACTTACTTGATAATGACTGAAAAGCCTTTTGATGAAGCCCAACCATCATGGATTATATCTACAATCTTTCTAAATTGGACTTCCATATTATAAGAGAAAGAAAAATGTGGCTTTAGGACATTTAGTTGCCTACATCCTAGAAAAGAAGTACAATCTGATCCATCCTGATCCTCCCACAAAACGTCCTATTTACTTTACTAATGCCTCTTTTTTGGCTCTTTTTGGGCGGGATCAGAGTTCTAAGAGTGATGATTCAGAGGAGGAAAGGGGAGCTCCTGCTACAGCACTTGCTCCTGCACTTGACTAGAATTTCTACCAAGAAATGATCCAACACTTTGATAGATTACAGAGCATTTTGATCAATACTTTGATCAAATTGAGAATCACTTAAATCAGCAGGATGCAAGATATTAGGAAGATATATGTTGGATCCATGGTCAATTTGACACAGTCAACATGAATGTAAATATGATGAATAGTAATTTTTTAATATTTAACCAGCCACCTCCTCCAGATCAAGGACCCTCAGATTTCTAGATGTACTTCCTTATTGTTGTTGCTTATAAGTTTTTGTATTTACTATTTTGATGTTTCTTTTATGAGTGTAGCACTTTTATATGTTTGTATGTGTTCCTTTGTATCAATAAAATGTTGGAATATTTTGTTCACTTGTATTGAATTACATCTCTTGAAATGTTTATATTTTTAATGGAAAAATCTTTTGCAGTTTATCAATGGAATGGATTCTCAATTACATTACTCTACAAATTAATTTTCTTACAAATATATCTAAATTATAATTGTTGTAAGATTGATGTCTTATTATTTATTTTCTTTTTCAATATATTTATTTTTGTTATTATTGGAATTTGTTGATATTGGAAAGTTCCAGAAAGTAAAAAAAATGCACAAATCATGCAAAAATAAAAAACACAAGCAATGATTCACAAAGTGAAAAGAGGAACAAAATTCGCCCAAATAGAAAAGATGCACAAAGTGTGCCACTAATATTTGAAAAGATGTGTAATGTCACCAATTGAAAGCATTTATAGTGTTCTTTACTTTATCATCTAATCTCTAATCCAAATCCATCTAATTAGCAATCATATTCAATAATGAATTCAAACTTAACTAATCTTCATTTCATCATTTTTATAATAATCATTTTTATTTAATTTTTCTAGCATGTAAAATTTTGAAAATTTTCATTTAGTATGATGAATTTAATATTGTATTTGCAATTGGTTTATAATCCTTTTTATCCTTAACTCTTTTAATTTATCTATAGAAAATTTTCATTTCAAGGTTTCTTCCCTTTTTATTGTTGCCAAAAGGGGGAGTCATAATATTGTTTGTTGTATAATGTGTGTAATTGTTCGAATGTATGTATAATGAGATGTGATGTGTGTATAATATTTTTTGAATGTTTGAATGTTAGTATTTGTGTTTTTGTTTGAGTTTTTCTTCGTGATTGTTTCTTTTTGATTTTAGGGTTGTTATTTTTTATCTTCATGGGATCCCCTTATTATTTAGTTGGTCATTCATTTAGAGGAGCTAAGAAGAAATTTGGTTTTAAATGTTAACTCAAAGAATAATTTTTTTGTCATCATCAAAAAGAGAGAGATTGTTGCAACTTAGTTTATATAACTAAGTTTTTGTATCATGTGTTTTGATGATTCCAAAAATATTATTGTTTTGATTACTTTTTCTCATAATGTATATTGGAAATATTGCATTTATTGTTTGTGTATACTAACGTTTCAGGGAAATCATACTCCAGAATGCTGAAGACTTCAATTTAGATTAGATTAGGATTTATTGCTTTTGATGTCTATATACTTTTTATATTTTTTTTTTTTGAGTTTGAGAGAGAGTGATTATAATTGGGTAACTGTGCACACACACTGGGGGAGTGTAAGAAAATTTTCTTAAACTAATCGTACTGTACTATTTTAGATCATACGAGATGATTTTGTTTGAGCGTTCCACCATAAAGCAATTAATCTAATCTTGCCAAGAAACATTTTCTAAGTACTACTCATAATGTACAAAGTTACCTTCATACAGACGACATCCAGAGTATGAAATGGGTTCATATCTTTTCATCCATACTAATAGGTGAATTTTTTGAATTTTTCATATTGTACTAAGTTTGGTTTGTATAGACGACATCCATAGTATGAAATTGGTGTGCATCATTTCGTCCATACGAATAGGTAAATTTTTTTAACCGTTTGTACTGTATGAACTTGTGTTCTTACAGATAACTTCTAGAGTGTGAAATAGACTCGATCATTTTTATACTGAATGAAGCATGATTTAATTAAAATAGATCATATTAGATAATATTGGGTTCATATAGATGGATTCTAATGTATGAAATCAGTTCATACAAAATCATACCATATGAATATATTCAAAATTGAACTGACCATATCATATGATGTAAATTTGTACACATGTCAATCATAGTATAAAATTGATTCATACAAGATTGTACAAATGAATTTTGTGTTGATCGTATGTATGATGTACGAACATGTTGTACGATCATGGATGGTCAAATTGAAATTTTTTTATTTTCTAGATGGTTTTTCATGACTTTTATATATAATGTCCTAAAAACTGGATATAAATGAATACTTCTTCATTTTTTTCTTTGAGAGAAAGTGTGAGAGTGCTTTGGAAGAGTGTTTGAGAGTGTGAAAAGAGATCTTGCAAGTAGAATTTATGAAGAGTTACAAGGTTGCCCAAAGGTGAGGATCTCTTTGTAAGTTTTGTCGAATCTCTTCCTTATTTTTTTGAAGTTGCTTAAGAGAAGATCATTGGAGAAGATCCAATTCTCTATAAATACCAGAAGGTTGTAAAAGGACGATGGTTCTCTACCCACACCAGGAGGGTATAAAAGGAAGACGAATCTTTGTCGACACTAAAAGGGTGTGAAAGGACGATGGTTCTCTACCGACACCATGAGGGTGTAAAAGAATAATGGTTCTCTACCGACACTTGGAGAGTGAGAAAGGACGATGGTACTCTACCACACCAGAGATTGATAGAAGATAGGTGATTTGTAAAGGCTTCTCTGCCTTGCTGTGAGAGCAAAAGGAGAGTTACTTTGGTAATATTGCAATAACTGAAGAGGGAGTCTTCATGAAGTGGATGTAGGTCTAGTTGAGCCGAACCATTATAAATTTTTGTTTTTTAATTTTAATGTATTCTTATTTTTCTATACATTTTATTTTTGTAGTTGAAAAGTTTTTAGTTTGATAAAAATTTTCATTATGCTAAAATTATAAAATAGTTTTCTATATAATTTCTAAGAGTTGTTTTTTTAATTACCAATTCACCCCCCCCCTCTTGGTTAGTATTGGGATAATTACTTTAGGTCTAACATTCTATATAGACTTTTAGTTTATCTACAAGAGTCAGATTTTTGAAAGTGCTCCGATGGCACTAGAAAGTGCTCTGATACCACTTGAAAGTTCTTAGGGATGTTAAGCTCTTATGAACTGGCCCAAGGCTAATAATGAGATAGAGAGGTGAATCAGTATTTAAAACAAACACAATCTTAAATCCAAAAAACAAGATTCACCACAATCAAAACCAACGATGCGGAAATTAAAAGTGCGGAAGTAATAAAGAAAGAACACACCGAATTTATAGCGGTTCGGTCAAACCTTGACCTACGTCCACTCCTTGGAGGCACCCTCTAAGTATTGCACTAAAACAAGTATCTCTCATTTAGCCCCCACAACTAGGCGGAGAAGCCCTTACAAAATCACTTCCACCTTCCCCGGTGCGGCGGAGTCTCCGGGTCCTTTGACACCAAAGTGAACTTCTTCTTTGGTGAACTTCCCTCGAGACAAGCCTTGAATCCGACGGTATTAAGATGCAAGCCTGTCGGAGCAATCGTGTGGAATCACCCTCTACACTCCCTTGAGTGTCCCCTCACAGGATCTTCTCCCTCTCTCAGACTTCACTTGTTCCTCACTCCCTTTCAAGCTTTCTCTTCAAGTTTTCCCCACAAGAACAAAGCTACAATGGCTGCCAAAGACACTTACAAAGTATCATGTCATAGCTTAAATAGAAGATCTCAAAATGAGCTCATTAATGCAAGATGCCAACATTATCGTCCAGAAAGATACTAATATCGTCCTGTACGATCAGTGCAATTTAAGCCCAATCAGCCAGGACAATTTGAGACGATCAGAAGAAGTTTGTTCATATCATTCAGGACGATAATATATCATCCTGGACGATCAGAACAAGTCGTGGAATATCATCCTGAACATCGCCCTGAAAAATAGCTATCCGGTGTCCAATCGTCTAGCACATCAGCCAGGACGATTTGTCGATCATCCAGGATGATTTGATCGTGAAATCAAGTCATAATTTCTTTCATTAAATTCCAAAGAAATTTTGAAAAAATTGACCTGAATCGTCCTGGACGATATTTTATAGTCCTGGACGATCCACCTGGACGATGTCCAAAAATAGGTTATTTCTAATTAGATCTGGCGGCAGATTCTTTCTGCTTTTGGACAGATCGTCCCGAACGATGTTACCAAAAATAGAAATCTTTAGGGAGCAACAGAAAATCTTCCAAGTTATAAAATATCAGGAGCCACACCAAATACAATAGACTCAAGAAAGGAAAAAGTGTACAAACTGACTCAGACCTAGTCTACTCAATCTTGAGCTGATTCCAAATTGCAGTCTGATCGTGTGGACCTGAAATGTTAGTAAATAATGCCGTCGTAGAGAAATAAGAGTGTTTGCTATCATCAAAATTATAAACCATGAAAACAGATCCGCAATAATTTTGACTTAAGAATTGATGATGATCCAGTTTCATTTTCATAAGCCATAAAAAGTATGAATTCTAATAAGTGGTTAGCTGTCATGAAAGAAGAGTTAAAATCAATGGATCATAATAAAGTTTGGGATATTATTGAATTACCTGAAGGTTCCAAAAGATTTAGGTGTAAGTGACTCTAAAGGTAATATTGAATGATATAAGGCTAGACTTGTTGCCAAAGGTTTTGCTCTGAAAGATGGTGTTGACTAAAAAGAGTCATTTTTTCTAATTTCTAAGATTAAGAATTATTATAGTGATAGTAGCTCATTATGATTTAGATTTACATCAAATGGATGTGAAAATAACCTTTCTAAATGGGGATTTAGAGGAAGAAGTTTATATAGATTAGCCTAAGGGTTTTTCAGTTGAAGGAAAGGAAAATATGGTTTGTAAACATAAGAAATTAATATACAAACTTAAACAAGTTTCCCAACAATGGTATATTAAATTTAATAATACTATAACTTCCTTTGGATTTAAAGAAATCATTATTGATTGGTATATATATCTAAAGGTTAGTGTGAGCAAGTTCATATTTTTAATTTTGTATGTTGATGATATTTTGTTTGCTACTAATGATCTTGATTTATTATATGAAATAAAAAAAAATTCTCTCAAGAAACTTTGAAATGAAAGATATTGGTGAGGCATCATATATGATATGAATTGAAATATTCCATGATAGATCATAAGGATTATTAAGATTGTCTTAGAAATCATATATTAATAAAGTTTTTAAGAGATTTAAGATGAAAAAATGTTCAGCAAGCATTATTCAAATTCAGAAAGGAGATAAATTGAGCCATATGAAATGCCCAAAGAATGAATTGGAACATAAAGAAATCGAACAAATTCCTTATAGATCTATTATTGGGAGTTTATTGTATGTTTAGACTTGTATTAGACCATATATTAGTGTTGTTGTTGGAATGTTGGGTAGATATCAAAGTAATCCAAGACTTGATCATTGGAAAACTACAAAAAAGGTTTTATGATATCTACAAGGAACAAAAGAATACATGCTCAATTTTAGAAGATCTGATCACCTTGAGGTAGTAGGATATTCATATTCAGATTTTGTTGGATATCTGGATTCCAGAAAATCCACATTTGGCTATGTGTTTCTTTTAAGTAGATGAGCAATATCTTAGAAGAGTGTGAAGCAGTCCGTCATTACTACATCCACAATGGAAGCTGCATTTGTGGCATGTTTTGAGGCTATAATTCAAGGATTATGGTTGCAGAATCTTATTTCAGGACTTGGAGCTATTGATAGTATTGCCTAGCCATTGAAGATTTATTGTGATAATATCATAGCAGTCTTCTTTTTTAAGGACGATAATTATTCAAAAGGGGTTAAACATATGGAGTTGAAATACTTTTCCATTAAGGAAGAAGTTCATAAACAAAGAGTATCACTTGAAAATATTAGCACCAACCTTATGATTGCATATCCATTAACTAAAGGGTTGCCACCAAAGATATTTTATAAACATATTGTTAAGATGGGCATTATAGAAAATTCTTATTAAGTTTATGTTTGTTTGATCTTTATGTCTTTTAATACTTTGATCTCTTTTATTTAGTTTCTAATAACTAGTATTTCTTGTTTATTATGTTTTGTATACATGAATGTTTATGTGAATATTGACAGGATTTGTCTTTTATAAAGACATTATTGTTGGACTTTTATGAGTATATCTTATTATGCTTCATATTAAGTCTAAGATTAGTATCATGATACATGGAAGGAAATATTTCGAACTAATGTTGTATGACCGTCATGATCTATATTAATTTTGTACTTAACAATGAATTCATGATTTGACCAATTTAAGAAAGAGGATTTACATATTGCATTTTATGTTTATAATAATTAAATTATTAATTGAATAATTATATATGGGTCAAGTGGGAGAATGCTAGAATAATTAAATATAATAATTATGCAAGACGTCATAATAATTATTTAAGTATATAGATTTAATTATATAAACCATTAAGTGACCCATTAAGTGAATATATATATATATATATATATATATATATATATATATATATATATATATATATATATATATATATATATATATATATATATATATATATATATTATTAAATATAAATATTTAATTATTATATATGATAATCCTATTGGTCAAGAAGAGATAATTTGATCAATAGTTTATGGACCGTTTGATCAAATAACTCCTATGAGCAGTTATTATAATTAATCCGTAGGAAATAACTACTGGTCCTCTCTCTCTCTCTCTCTCATTATGTGATTTAATTTGTTCTATAAAGAATTAACTTATGAAAGAAGAAAGTGAAAGGGAAAAGGGAGAGAAACCGTAGTTCGGAATTCAACGTATTCAACATGAATCAAGACATGTTTTCTTCCGATTAAAAAGCTTGTGAAAATCATCTTGCTCAAGAACTTGAGACTTAAGATTTATGTAAATTCATGTTTTAGTTTTGATTTCTTTTACATAATTTGGAATGCGAGTTCTGCAATAGTTAGAGAAATCATAATTTATGTTGTGAGTTCTTATAAGAGTTAGAGAACTCATAATGCATGTTGTGAGTTCTTGTAAGAAAGTGAGACCTTTAATCTTACATGAATAAAGTTCTTGTAAGAAGTAAGAGAAATTGAATCTTACACTAATATCTCATTTCAGATGCAAACGTCTGTAACTGCTAATGACTAATACTCACATCAGCAATCGTTAAAGGCCAACGTTGGCAATTGCCATCATTAACAATCGAAGTTGACAACCATTTTCCTCAACAACCAATGTTAGTGCTTGCCTAATTCTAATGGTGGTTGCCACCCATCTAATGATAACTATTGTTTTCCGACATTAATGACCAAAATTCATTTTTCAATTTTTTCTATTTTTCAGGATTTCCGCATACAAAATGCCCGATTTATTTTGGAGCATTCTACAAAAAAATATATTTCTCATTTGCAATGCAAATTACTCATCCCTGTGCATGAACATCTCACAAAATGCTAAGATGATAAACTTTTTTCTATCATCATAAATATTCTAATAAGCAATGATGAAATAAAAGATAGCTGGCATTGGCTTTCACACCCCAATATTTGAGAAAAGCCCCATGCAACAATATTTAATATGAAACTCTTGCATTTAAATTCTCTTGCAACTATACATCATTTAAGAATTTTACCCTTCATAAATTTGGGGTAATCCCTTTCAACTTAAAATTATAATTCCCTCATCACACAAGGATTTAAAATAAAAAACATGCTTAAGAATATGAATACTTGTTAAATTAGACAAACTTAACATTTCTCTTAAAAGAAATACAAATATCAAGGGTATCAAACAACAACCACGTTATTCACCAATCTGTACTGCCAAGAAACAAGAAGGGGGGAAAAGTAATAATTTCGTATTGAACCAGTGATTGTACAAACGATTTACATACACAATTCGCTTGAATTCAAGGAACAGTGTTTTCACAAATTCATCAATCTCAGTGCATTAATATATCAATACGTATAAATGTTATACTTTGCTTCGGTACAAATATCTCCCTTGTTCTGATTTTAACCACTCGACCAAAATAATTATATCCAGTATAAATTTGGTAGAGCTAAACAGTCTCATAAATCTAAATGTTTATAATCATGGACAATACTAAAGAATAACCAGACATCATAATTAATGATCTTCTTATTCTGTTTACCTGCTCTCGGCTTCCTGAAAGATGCAGCAGACTTTTCTGGCTGAAATTCAAGAAACAAGTCCAAGCAAACAATCAGAAATCCTGAATTTTAACGTCTTCGCTGAAAAAATAAAATCTAATTTCTAATTATTGCTTCTTCTCTGTAGATGCAACTGTAAAACCACAAAATCTTATTCCTATATATCACTCCTGGCTGATTTTTGAGTACCAGAGTTTCTTCTGGCAAATCAAAAGCTTCTCTTTCTCCACACCATACTCGGTGTCTTTTGTCTCACAACGCCATTTCATTCCTCTTGCAATTGTGGAAATTGCATCTATAAAGTAGTCTGATTCCCTAATAATAACATAACCACTAGGACGAAGTATCCTATCCATCTCAAGAAGCACATACTTCATTTCACACCTACAAGAAACAGTAGCCAATCTGTCAGTATTTGCACTCCGTTAAGCTCCAGTGAATTTGAAAAACATTGACCCACTAAATAAATAATACCTAAAAATTCACTCCAGGATACAACAAAGCAGAATCCGATAGCAAATTATAAGGTAGAATTTCGAGAGCAAACATAATATACAACACATAGGGTCGTAAGATAATAGATGCATCGAGTGTTTGAATCTTGTTCACAAAATATGGTTTCAACAGATACATAGATACTGCAATAATTACAACTTTTCTGAGTCCTAACAATTAGAACTCTTGGCTTACAATATTACATTAAAATAAATTCAAAATAAGTCAAATTAATTCAAGATTTATTAGGTTCTCGACATGCCCAAATCATGATAAATAAATACTAAAATATGAAAGCCCATTTCTAGAAGCATACAAACATGGCCTAATGAAAGACTAAAAATCTGCCATGTACCATATTGATCATTTACTTGTGTAATATTTATAAAGATTTCAATGTGCAATAAGGCCTTATGTCAAATGATTCCTAACAAGGAACTTGTAATGGCGCTTCATAATTCCTCAGCGCCAAGCATATAAAATTCTTTAATCTAGTTAACTATTGCTAGGGTCCCAATTAAATCAATATCAAGAACAGTTTAGGTTTCAGGCTTTATGAGTTTTCCTTTCACAACTTGCCTTGCTAGTTGTTGGTTTATGTTGCATTTGCTTCCTTTTTGGCTGTTGCTTCACGCGTTGTTAGTGTGAAATTCCTTAAGTAAAAGAAGCTAAATTCTTAAACATCGAGGCGCCTTTCTGATGTAATTGTTAGAATTTCATTAATAAACTTCATAGTTAAGCGTGCTCATTCCGGAGAAATCCTGGGATGAATTACCTTCTAGAAAGTTATACCAACAAGACAAAATTGTGAGGCCCTTAGCCCAAAGCGAATAATATCTCGATAGTTAAGCGTTTAAATTATTACAATTTGTAACAGAGTAATACACTAGCCGAAAGATGGGAACTAAGTATCATACAAGACAAAGTGCTACGCCATGGGAGCCACCTCTTAAGCCCTATATGGGACAAAGTGCTATGTGGCGAGAGTCACTAATTGAATTTGTAGGGGCCACCTCTAAAATCCTATCTTCCTAGTGAATGATTCTACGATAAATATGCTGACGAGAATATCAGTTACTTAATTGAGAGAGATTATAAAACCCCTTAAGTAAAATAAGCTAAACTCTTAAACATCGAGACGCCTTTTGGTTTAATTGTTGGAATTTCATTAAGAAACTTCACAGTTAAGCGTGCTCATTCTGGAGAATCCTAGGATTGATGACCTTATAGAAAGTTACACAAACAGGACAAAACCGTGAGGTCCTTAGGCCAAAGCAGAAAATATCTCGATAGCTAAGAGTTTAGGCCGTTAAAGTTAGTCTGTTAGTGATTTTTGTACGTAGTTTTATATCAATTTTGCCATTAAGGCTCATGTTGCTTGTAGATTTCCTTTGCATTATGAGTTTCTAATTCTCCTCAGAATATAAAATGACTCCAAGCTTGTACATTAGGATGTAGATTTTAAGATTTTCATGGCTATCAAATACCTTGATGCTTTAAATAATTGGAATATTAATATTCCAAACAAACACAAAAGACATTCATGAAGTTGTCCCTCTCATCAATCAGATCATGACGAAGCAGTCAACTACAAAATAAGATAACCTCCAAGCCATTGAATATTTCAATGCAATGACGACCTATTAGGTTAGAACTAGATTAATACAAAGAATCATATATGCCTGTTGGACGATTCTAGGATAAAGATGCTGACGAGAACATAAGTTACTTAAGTGGGGTAGATTATAAAGCCCTTTAAGTAAAAGAAGCTAAACTCTTAAATATTGTGGCGCCTTTTGGTATAATGATTAGAATTTCATTAAGAACTTCACAGTTAAACGTGCTCATCCTGGAGACATCCTGGGATGGGTGACCTTCTAGGAAGTTACACCAGCAGGACAAAACCATGAGGTTCTTAGGTTAAAGCAAACAATATCCTGATAGTTAAGAATTTGGGATATTACAGTTATCATGTTAGTGGTTTTTGTGTGCAATTTTCTATCAATGTTGCCATTACCGCTCATGTTGTTTGCAAATTTTATTTACTTTATGAGTTTTCAATTCTCCTCTGAACCTAAATGACTCCAAGCTTGTACATTAGGATGGCGTAGATTTTATGATAATGTCATGGATATAGAATTCCTTGATGCTTTAAATAATTGGAATATTAATATTCTAAATAACCACAAAATACATTCATTAAGCTGTCAAGCAGACCTACTCAAAAGTTAAATATGTCGCTCTCATCAATAAAATCAAGATGAAGCACTCAACAACAAAATAAGATAACCTCCATGCCATTGAATATTTCAATGCAATGACAATCTATAATGTAAGAACTAGATTAATACAAAGATCTCAATCTGAAATATATTGATGATGTTGCACTTCTTAAATAATAGGAAATGAAAAAGGAAGAATGATAGTAATGCTAGAAACACTCAACTCTAAAATTTTGACTACGACAACCATACAAATTCAAGATAAGATACTAATTATCATTGAATATTTCTAAAAAGACTAAAAAGCTTTTTTTCAAAAGAAACATGTGGTGGAATCACTACCAAAAAAAAAAGCGTATTAAGAAAAATCTTAAAAACTCCACGAAAAGCTCTAAAGATATGGTGGGAACAAAGAAAACCAATCAATCCAAAGGGCAAGCCAATGTCATTGAAGTAGAAGGGCACAACTCAAAAGAAATGAACAAACTAATAAAATTTCTCAATTCTCTAGAACAACCTTTAGATTCTGTGGGCTCCGAAAATTCGGCCTCGGCCTCCACTCGCTTTTCTTATTCGGCGAGGGAGTTTTAACGAACTAAGTTCCGAGGTAAATTTTGGAAGGCAGATGGGTTTGTAGATAAGACACTACCCAGAGATTTCGCCCTCATTTTGCGAGGACTTTATGATCTGAGTTCTGGTTTCCTATAGGCGCAAGCCCCGATAGTTAATTACCCCTCCCGATTACGAGAGAGAACTTTCGATTAAGGCTAGTCATCGATCAGATACGTAGAGATACGTGTTATCTGGCATATAGTAGCATCAATAGGTTTGGAATTTGGAGAACTGGATTTGGATTTGGGATTTGAGTTGAAAGTTTGGAAATTTGAAAGATTTGATATTTAAAATAGAAATTGCACCATCTAGCACTTAAAGCGGATGGTGGGGGAATGGATGATGGACCCGATCAAGATCCCATGGTTCCGTCGTCCCGGGCCATCGTGGTCCCTGGTCTACTTAGTCAGAGGAGGTAGTCGACCCAACCTGACAGAAGGATCCTTGTCAGCAGCCATGGGTTGCTTCGTCCAAGGGGACCTTGTAGACCGGGGTTTGGATGTTTGTCTAAGGGGACAAATTTGAATCCACCTTAGCTTGCAGAGAGCTTTGTGCCCTATCGATTATATCCTATTGATTCATATCTCAAGGATTTGATGCCAATAAGGAGCGTATTGGCTCTGGCCATAACCGGTATATCGTGGTGCCATTTGGCGGCAAAACCACTCGGTTCAGAGGGCCCCGGGTCATCGTAACCGTTTATCCTGCGGTGCCATTTGGCGGCAGACCGCCGGTTAGAGGACACGTACCACGTCCTTACTGGCAGGAGATTTTTGAGAATGGATCCTAGTGATATTTTCGACTAGGCATTTGGCTCTTTGTGAGCTAGAGTTTATTTGAATTTGTCCACCCTGGCAGACTGTTGCGGAGGGTGGATGGATTTTGCTTTGAGTGATTGATGGTTTGATTTCGAATTTAAATATCTTGGAATTTGGATTTTGATAGACACTTGAGTGAGATTTGAAATATTTGTGAACCCCTCCGATTGAGATCTGCATTCAACACGGCCATCATCGGGGTGCTCTGGGGTCATTTCTATTTGATTGAACCCTGTCGACCCTATCAACTTATCGATGGGGGATCGGGTTTCTCGTAGGCTTTGTGCCTTTGTTCATGAATTTTTCTTGATTTTAGGCATTGAAGGCCTAAAAAGAATGTATTTAAACAAATACACCGGTCACTACAACCGTGTATCTATTTGATAGTTCGAACCCTGTCGACTCCTATTGATCCGTATAGAAGGATCGGGTTCTTTAGGCTTCATGCCTTTGTTCATGAACTTTCTTTGTTGAAGGCCTTAAAGGCCGAATATGAATGTTGTAGGCGCCTTCTGTCTGCTTATATCAGTGTTGCAGATCCGGTGGCGTTGGATTGTAGATTGTAGACGCCTTCTGTCTGCTTGCATATGCGTTGCAGATCCGGTGGCGTTGGATTGTAGATCGTAGACGCCTTCTGTCTGCTTGTACGAATGTTGCAGATCCGGTGGCGTTTGATTTTGATGTTGACTCCCCCTTTCTCATTCACCGGGGGAAGGATTTTCTGAATTTTAGAGTCAATGACTGTTGATTTGGGAAGAACTCCTTTTAGGATCTTCAGTGTAGCAGACCTGTTATTTCCGGTATTTTTGGATACCAGAGCTGTTTTCTCCCTAAGAATGGGATAAGGAAGAAACTGTGGAACACCAGGAAGTTTGGTTCTAATTTGTTCAAACATTTTCCTCCCTTCTGCTAGGGGGTGTCCTTTTTCGTACATCGGGCTGCCTTTGTACCCGGTGTACTTGTAGATTTTGATCATCGCTGTCGTAGGTGATATCTGTACTTGTGTCCACAGTGATTCGTTGTACAATACACTGTTGTTATCCACAAGTGTTCATTTGCATTTGTAAGGGATCCGTACTTGTGCCCACAGTGATTCATCGTACTTGCAACACACTGTTGTTATCCACAAGTATTCGTATGCTGGAAATCGTATTATCCACTACGACCTCCTAGCAGCATTTGTAGGAGAGCCCTTGCTTTTGCATTGAAATCACCTTTCACCAATCTCAGGTGGTTGTTGTTGGGTTGCATTTGTTTGTAGAGGACGGTCCTCCACTATTAGTTTCCCGTATTGCCATCTCAATCAACAGGCATTTATAGGGATTGTTGTAGGAATTCATGCATCTTTCATGTGGATTGGAATTTCATCTCCCACTTGTAGCTTGTTGTTAACTTAGAGAACTGTGCATTTAGATCCTGATTTGTTCATTCATCCAAAGTCCTGGTCCTATATATTTCATTAGACCCGAGTTCAAGGTCCAGCCCATGTTTGAGTCTTGTATGTCGTTATGGGTTTAACTCTTGGCATCCCATTCAAACTCAAGTCCCTATTTCGGATCCAGCTTGAGTTCAGTTTATGTTCCTCGCTCTCCACATCTCATTCCAGTTTTGAGTTCAAGTAGTGAGCTTGAGTGATCTTACTCAATTCATGTTAGAGTTCATTTGAGTTTGAGTTCTATGTTCAGGTCCCCTGATATTGCACAGTTCGAGTTCCAAGAACAAGTTCAAGTGCTTGTTCAAAGTTTTCTGAAGTTCTTCGTATTGTTGCTGAAATGATGTCTTTATATTGTTCAAATCTTCGTACATTTCAGTGAAAATTTCGGCAGCACCCCGGCATATCCCCCATTTGGGGGAAAATTGGGGAGCTGGGCCATCCCACCACGCTACTAGAGCGTGTATGGTAGGTGTCCGTAGACACCGCGGCCGTACAAAATTTCATCCCACCATGCTACAAGAGCGTGTATGGGGCCTTCAGCAGTACCCGTACCAGAACAGCAGTGACGTACCAGAACAGCAGTGACTCCCCACCACGCTACAAGAGCGTGTATAAGGCTCTCCCACCTCGTCGTATGCGTCGCACCGGGCTCCCTCCTACCGTGCTACAAGAGCGCGTATAGGTGGTTCCCCGATCCGCTGCAAACGTCGAGAATGGGATTTTGGACCATCATACCTTTGCGTAGCAGTGTCGTCGGCAGTGTCGGTGTCGAGGTCGAGGACCGTCCCCACCACGCTACAAGAGCGTGTATAGGGCTTACCCGCCTCGTCGTATGCTTCGCACCGGGCTCCCTCCTACCGTGCTACAAGAGCGCGTATAGGTGGTTCCCCGGTCCGCTGCAAACGTCGAGAACGGGATTGGAGTTAGAAATTTTATACCTTTGGGCCCGACGGTGATTGTCGGCGACTCTGGCGGTGGCTCGTGGATCGAGGCAAAAGGAGCAAGCATTTCTTTTTTTTATTATTATACATATATTTTAAATTATAATTAGTATTAATTATAATAATAATTAAATAATTATAATTAATAATTAATAACTAATTATTAATTAATTATAATTAATAAATTAATTGTAATTAAAATTACTGATTAGCTATAATTAATTATAATTAATTATAGTTAATCGAATAATTATATTTAACAATTAATTACTAACTACTAATTAATCATAATTAATAAATTAATTACAATTATAATTAAATAATAATTAAAATAATTAATAATAATTAAAACAAACTAAAACTCCCCTTTCCTTCCCTTCTGCTTCGACGAATTGACGGGATTTGGCCGAGAGAAGCCTGCCAAAGGGAGAAAGTTACCTATACAGCAAGCAGGCTCCTGCTTGCTTCCGATCAAAATGTCGGGATCCCGTTCCGACAGGAAGGGAATGTCGACGAAGGAGTAAAGCCAAACAGCTACGAAAGGAGGTGGAGAGGCGGCGAAAGGAAGAAAGTTACATTCGCAGCCAACGAAGCTCCCGTCCTTGCTTCCGATCAAAATGTTGTAACCTCCGATCCGACAAAAGGGAAATCGTCGATCGAGTGAAGCCGAACAACCAAGGAACCGAAGGAGGCGGGATCTCGTGGTTTCTCCGATCAAAATGTTGGGATTTTCGATCCGATCGGAGAAGGAAGCCGTCGGGAGAGAAGTCGAGCGGCGACTGAGTCGGAGAAGCCGCGCGAAAGGGAGAAGCTCATCTTCACAGCCGGCGAGCTCTTGTTGCTGCTCCCGATTAAAACGTCGCAACTTCCGATCCTTCTGGAAGGGAAAGTCGAGGAAGGCGTGCGAAAGGTAGAAAGTTGTCTTCACGCCGGCGAGCTCCTGGCTTAGTTCCGATCAAATGTCGCAATTTCCGACCCAACAGGAAAGAAAAGTCGTTGAATGGGTGATGGATCGAGAGAGAGCAAGAGTCGGGAGAGTAGAGCCGCGAGAGAGAGAGAGCGGGATCGTGGGGAAGAAAATGAATGCCTCGTCTCCTCTCTCCTTTTAGCGGCACAAGCTGATCGTGAGAGCCATGCCTTCGACGTGCGAGAGTAAGGTGAGATGCGACTCGTTCGTGGCCGGACGTCTTCACAGGTACGCGATTTTTTTTCTTTTCTTTTTTTTTTGTTTTCGATGAAGGGGTCAACAAATGCCCCCCAACAAATGTGGTATGCGTCTGGAGCGGGCCACGTTTGTTGTATGCTGATTGACCCTGTGGATCTCTAGATATCTGTTCTACATGTCACACTAGGGATTCCATTTAGTGGATTTCCAAGAATTTGTTCGGATGTCACACTACTTTCTTTTAGTGGATCTCCAAAATTTACTTGGATGTCACACTGAGATTTTCTTTTTAGTGGATCTCCAAAAATTGTTTGGATGTCACACTAAGATTTTCTTCTTCTTGTCTCATTTAGATATATCCACAGATGGTTGATATCATGTTGAAATTTTAAATATTTATTTGGGGATCTCGGCACGCAGCGCGATGTCGATCCAAATAAATATTTAAAATGTCCCCAGTCTTTAAGGACATTTGTAGATGTTATTCAGGGTGCTCATTCTGCAACTTTTACTTGAGCCCCAAGATTTTGATCCTTCTGTCCTGTGCTTTGTGCTGCAGACTTGGTGAAGGGTTATCTGATTTGTCTTTGTTGACTTGTCATAAATTTTGTTTTCCTTCTGCCCTTTGCTTCTAGCTTTGGCGGGCTTGATGAAGGAGTAGATGCCGATGACCAAAACCCTTAGGTTTATATTAGGTCAATGGCGAGAAGTCATCGGTCCAGAGCTTTGTGCATAACGGACTTGTTGATGACGAAATCCTCTTAGTTCGGCCATAGGCTTTTCATGAACTTTGGGATAATTTTCTTCGGTCCTTTGCTTTGTGCTTTTGACGGACTTGTTGAAGAAAAATTCCTTCGATCCTCGCTTTGTGCTTTACGGATTTGTTGAAGGATTTGCAGGTTCTGGATTTGATTGATAGTACCGAACGTAGGTAGTATCTTAATCCTTAACCACTTGAGAAGACTTTAATCTGAATCACTTGAGTTTATCAGATCGGGAGAGCTAGGATTTGACAGCTCTTCGTCCTCTGGTTGCTGAGATGGGGGTTCCTCTACTGCGGCCTTTCTTATGGCTTGTTGAGTAGATGGAGCTGCCAGCGATCCGGCCATATTTGGGCTTGTTGGATCCGACCTTTTACACCCATTCAAGCTTTAGACTTAAGCTATGGGAATTGCGCTCCCCAATGCTGATTTTGCTGAAGTTGACAAATTTGGAGTCATCCTTCGTAGTTTTAGATTTTGGAGCCTACGAATATTCAATAGCTGCTCGAGACTCATCTTTCTTTAGAACTTTGATTCTCCGGTCATTTTGGAGAACTTTGCAGACTACGATCACTTGGACTTGTCGAGTCAAATTGGCCTTCGTTCTTCTTTCAGTCCCTACTGACGGGTTGACGAAGTGGGGGTTCCGCTACTACGGCCGTTCTTATGGCTTGTCGAGTAGACGGAGCTGCCAGCGATCCGGCCATATTTGGGCTTGTTGGATCCGACCTTTTACACCCATTCGAACCTTAAGCTTCAGGTTGTTGGAAAACTTCAAGCTTCTTCGGCTCAATTTTGTTGGAGTGTGTAGTTTCAAAAGTCTCTTTCTTGACTTTTGAATCTTGGTTTGTTGGAGAAGGTGTCTCGATCTTTTGAGAGATCACCTGTATATACTTTGGAAAACAAGTATTTATATTCTTCAGCATAAAAGAAATATTTGAATTGATAATTTTAAATATTTATTTGGGGATCTCGGCATGCAGCGCAATGTCGACCCGAATAAATATTTAAAATGCCCCCTGTCTCAAAGGGACATTTTAGGGCAGAATAGAATTGGAATCTTGAAATTTTAAATATTTATTCAGGGATCTCGGCACGCAGCGCGATGTCGACCCGAATAAATATTTAAAATGCCCCCAGTCTAACAAGGGAATTTTGAAATGTGTTCTCATAACATAAGAGAGTTTCAAAATATGAAATGTATATGCTAATAAACAGACATGAAAGCATAATACACTAAACATAGCATTTTATGCGTAGTATTTCTTCAGATAACGACCATTGATCGGCGGCATGGGCCTTTGACCATTCAGATCGATAAGTTGATAAGCTCCTCCTTGAAATACCTTCTCGATGACGAAAGGTCCTTCCCAGTTGGATACGAATTTGCCACCGATTTTTCTATGCGGGATTATTGGCCTTCTCTGCACCAGGACCAATTCTCCTTCTTGAAATGATCGAGGACGCACCATTCGATAAAAGGATTTTGTCATTCTTGCTCGATAGATATCCAGGTTCTGCTGAGCTTGTAACCTGATTTCATCGAGTGCATCGAGCTCCTCCATTCTTAGACGAGCATTTTGTTCTTGAGTCAGCTCATTCTGGACAGCAACTCGAAGAGATGGAAGTTCAACTTCTAGTGGCAGTACGGCCTCAACTCCAAATACTAGAGAGTAAGGAGTGACTTTGGTTGGCGTTTTGTAAGTTGTACGATACGCCCACAGCGCTTCTGCCATCTTCATATGCCACTCTCTTTTGTTCTTGGAGAGAATCTTTTTTAGCAATTTCACCAACGTTTTGTTGAAGGCTTCAGCCAAGCCATTTGCTCTTGGATAATATATAGAGGAATACCGCCAATCGATTTTGTGCCGATCAACGAACTTATAGATTTTTGTACTTTTGAAAGCAGTTCCGTTGTCTGAGATTATGCGGCGTGGCACACCGAATCTGTAGACGACATTATGGGTGAAGAAGTTGATCACATGCTCGGACGTAACTTCTTTAAATGGGACTGCTTCTGCCCCACTTTGAGAAGTAGTCGGTTGCTGCCAAGATGAAGCGGTGTCCCGCTGATGAGGGCGGATCTATCGGCCCGATAATATCAGTACCCCAACATTCAAATGGCCAGGATGCTATTGTTGGATGCAGTGGATTTGGCGGTTGATGTATAACATCACCGTGAATCTGGCACTCATGACACCTCTTAGCATGATTGATACAATATTTGACCATGGTCGGCCAATAGTAGCCCATTCTTTTAATTTTGATTGCCATCTTGGGACCTGATTGGTGTGCTCCACAGAGTCCTTCATGAACTTCTGCTACCACCTTATCAGCTTCTCGAGTTCCTAAGCATCTTAGCCACATTTGATCGAAAGCACGCCGATACAATGTGTTGTTGACAAATGCATATCGTAGCGCTCTCTTCTTGATTTGAGTAGCTAGTGATTTATCTGTTGGCAATTTACTTTCTTTAAAATAATCAATAAAAGGCAATCTCCAGTCATCTTCTTCCTCGACATCTAGACAATGCCACCATGATTCTGAAGTTTGACTGGCCTTTCGTCTTTTCTTAGGAACTTGATGTTCTTCAAGTTGATCTTCGAGATCAACTGGTTGGGGAGATTGAGGATCAACCGGAGTTGCATCCTGTTGGCTTGAATTTGGTATTCCCTCTGCCTGCGGGAATTGTAATAATGCTGGCTCTAAGATCCGCCGATTGTGCACCATAATTATTATAGGCCATTCGTCGTCCATATTCGCCATTTCTTTAGCCAATTTGGCAAGAGAATCGGCTTTGGCATTTTGACCTCGGGGAACTTGAATTAGTTTGACAACTGGAATTTGTTTCATAAGCTCAAGGACTCGCCGATGATAACAGGCCAACTCAAACTTGGTAATTTTGTAAACTCCAAGTACTTGATTTACAACAAGTTGAGAATCGCCAAAGATTTGGAGATTTCGGATTCGAACATCGATTGCAATCTCCAACCCAGCTATTAAAGCTTCATATTCAGCTTCATTGTTGGTCCGAGGCTCAGTCAAACTGAATGAGAATCTCATTATGCCTCCCTCGGGCGCCACGAAAATGAGTCCGATTCCGGCTTGAGCTTTCTCTAGATTTGGAGGCCGAGCACGCTTGATTGACGATGCTCCATCAAAGTACATTTCCCATACTCGTAGCATCTCATCTTCTTCAACGTTCATGATCTGCTCGTCAGGTAGATCATCATTGAGCGGTGAATCTGCAGGGATAGGATGTGCTGCAAGAAAGTCTGCTAACACCTGCCCTTTCACTGCTTTCTGTGGCACGTATGTGATATCAAACTGTAGCAAAATCACTGCCCACCTTGCCAAACGACCTGTCAACGCTGGTCTTGTCATCAAGATCTTCAGCGGATCGATCTTTGATATCAAGGTGATTTTGTGAGATAGCATATAATGGCGGAGCTTCTGAACTGCGAAAATCAAAGCCAAGCAATGCTTCTCAATTGGAGAGTGGCGGATTTCTGCCACTGTCAATCTTCGACTGATGTAGTACAGTGCATTCTCCTTGCCTTCTTCATTATGCTGGGCCAATAGTGCTCCGAGGGACTCTTCTAGTGCTGCCGTGTACAGTATAAGAGGCTTCCCTTGGATTGGTGCCGCGAGAATAGGAGGATTCAACAGATATCTTTTGATGCTGTCAAATGCTTCTTGGCACTCTTCGTCCCATTTGAAACGGACATCTTTCTTCATTAGTTTTGAAAATGGCTGGCACCTACCCGACAGATTCGATATAAATCGCCGAATGAAAGCCAACTGCCCTTGTAAGGAGCGGAGTCGTCGAAGATTCTTTGGAGGTGGCATCTCCACGATCGCCTTGATCTTGTTGGGGTTGACTTCGATGCCTCGATGTCGAACAACGTACCCTACGAATTTCCCTGAGGATACCCCAAATGCACACTTGAGAGGGTTCATCTTTAGATCGTACTTTCTGATCCTTTCGAACACAATTCTCAAATCATCAATGTGGTCTTTTCGGTCTGTGCTTTTAATGACCAAGTCATCTACATAGCATTCGACCTTCTGATGAATCAAATCATCAAATATACGAGTCATCGCCCGCTGGTAGGTGGCACCAGCATTCTTCAGGCCGAAGGGCATGACTATGTAGCAGAATATGCCTATAGGCGTTTTAAATGATGTATGTCTTTCATCTTCAGGCGCCATTTTGATTTGATTGTAGCCCGACGACCCATCCATGAAGGAGAATATATCATAGTTGGATGTATTGTCAACTAGAAGCTCTGATATTGGGAGCGGAAAGTCATCTTTTGGACATGCCTTGTTGAGGTCCCTGAAGTCGATGCAGATACGAATCTGACCATTCTTCTTCTTTACAGGGACGATATTGGCAATCCAGTCGGCATACTTTTCCTCACGAATAAAGCCAGCATCTATAAGCTTCTTCGTCTCTGCAATCACCTGTTCTTCAATCTCCAATCTCATTCTTCTTGGAGCTTGCTTGACGGGTGTTACATCAGGCTTGATTGCTAATCTGTGAACCGCTACATCAGGGGATAAGCCAGGCATCTCAGCATATGTCCAAGCAAAACAGTCCCTGAATTCACATAGGAGTTCTTTTATTTCTTCTATTTAGTCTTATAATAGAATGACACTGATGAAGGTCAGACAAAGATCTTCCTCAGTCTGAGAATATATAGTTGAAAAGTGATGGGATTTCTTGAAGGATTCTTCAACATGTCGACCATCAAGAAGATTATCTATAGGAGCCATCTTTGGGACCCACTTTGATAAATTTCTTTAATGATGGATATCTAGGGGTACACACTAGATGTCACACCATTATTTGAATATATATTTTTTCTAGAGATGTTAGTCTCTATATTTGTTTTCCCTTATGTCGGGACCTTTCGGCAGTGGGTTCTTGAATATACATCCAAGTGTCACACCCCAATGCTCACCGTACATATCTTGTTTCTTTCTTTACTTTACTATCATAATAGATGGTTGGCTTTTAGCTCTATCGGGACCATTCAGTGATGGATCTTTAGATATAAGGGTCAAATGTCACATCCTGATGTTCACCGTACAGAGCTCAATATCGTCATCATTTTTTTTACTGCTACTATAGCATATAAGTGACTAGCCAGAGATGAAAAGAGAAACCATTCCCCAGCGGAGTCGCCAGAAATCTGTGGGCTCCGAAAATTCGGCCTCGGCCTCCACTCGCTTTTCTTATTCGGCGAGGGAGTTTTAACGAACTAAGTTCCGAGGTAAATTTTGGAAGGCAGATGGGTTTGTAGATAAGACACTACCCAGAGATTTCGCCCTCATTTTGCGAGGACTTTATGATCTGAGTTCTGGTTTCCTATAGGCGCAAGCCCCTATAGTTAATTACCCCTCCCGATTACGAGAGAGAACTTTCGATTAAGGCTAGTCATCGATCAGATACGTAGAGATACGTGTTATCTGGCATATAGTAGCATCAATAGGTTTGGAATTTGGAGAACTGGATTTGGATTTGGGATTTGAGTTGAAAGTTTGGAAATTTGAAAGATTTGATATTTAAAATAGAAATTGCACCATCTAGCACTTAAAGCGGATGGTGGGGGAATGGATGATGGACCCGATCAAGATCCCATGGTTCCGTCGTCCCGGGCCATCGTGGTCCCTGGTCTACTTAGTCAGAGGAGGTTGTCGACCCAACCTGACAGAAGGATCCTTGTCAGCAGCCATGGGTTGCTTCGTCCAAGGGGACCTTGTAGACCGGGGTTGGATGTTTGTCTAAGGGGACAAATTTGAATCCACCTTAGCTTGCAGAGAGCTTTGTGCCCTATCGATTATATCCTATTGATTCATATCTCAAGGATTTGATGCCAATAAGGAGCGTATTGGCTCTGGCCATAACCGGTATATCGTGGTGCCATTTGGCGGCAAAACCACTCGGTTCAGAGGGCCCCGGGTCATCGTAACCGTTTATCCTGCGGTGCCATTTGGCGGCAGACCGCCGGTTAGAGGACACGTACCACGTCCTTACTGGCAGGAGATTGTTTGAGAATGGATCCTAGTGATATTTTCGACTAGGCATTTGGCTCTTTGTGAGCTAGAGTTTATTTGAATTTGTCCACCCTGGCAGACTGTTGCGGAGGGTGGATGGATTTTGCTTTGAGTGATTGATGGTTTGATTTCGAATTTAAATATCTTGGAATTTGGATTTTGATAGACACTTGAGTGAGATTTGAAATATTTGTGAACCCCTCCGATTGAGATCTGCATTCAACACGGCCATCATCGGGGTGCTCTGGGGTCATTTCTATTTGATTGAACCCTGTCGACCCTATCAACTTATCGATGGGGGATCGGGTTTCTCGTAGGCTTTGTGCCTTTGTTCATGAATTTTCTTGATTTTAGGCATTGAAGGCCTAAAAAGAATGTATTTAAACAAATACACCGGTCACTACAACCGTGTATCTATTTGATAGTTCGAACCCTGTCGACTCCTATTGATCCGTATAGAAGGATCGGGTTCTTTAGGCTTCATGCCTTTGTTCATGAACTTTCTTTGTTGAAGGCCTTAAAGGCCGAATATGAATGTTGTAGGCGCCTTCTGTCTGCTTATATCAGTGTTGCAGATCCGGTGGCATTGGATTGTAGATTGTAGACGCCTTCTGTCTGCTTGCATATGCGTTGCAGATCCGGTGGCGTTGGATTGTAGATCGTAGACGCCTTCTGTCTGCTTGTACGAATGTTGCAGATCCGGTGGCGTTTGATTTTGATGTTGACTCCCCCTTTCTCATTCACCGGGGGAAGGATTTTCTGAATTTTAGAGTCAATGACTGTTGATTTGGGAAGAACTCCTTTTAGGATCTTCAGTGTAGCAGACCTGTTATTTCCGGTATTTTTAGATACCAGAGCTGTTTTCTCCCTAAGAATGGGATAAGGAAGAAACTGTGGAACACCAGGAAGTTTGGTTCTAATTTGTTCAAACATTTTCCTCCCTTCTGCTAGGGGGTGTCCTTTTTCGTACATCGGGCTGCCTTTGTACCCGGTGTACTTGTAGATTTTGATCATCGCTGTCGTAGGTGATATCTGTACTTGTGTCCACAGTGATTCGTTGTACAATACACTGTTGTTATCCACAAGTGTTCATTTGCATTTGTAAGGGATTCGTACTTGTGCCCACAGTGATTCATCGTACTTGCAACACACTGTTGTTATCCACAAGTATTCGTATGCTGGAAATCGTATTATCCACTACGACCTCCTAGCAGCATTTATAGGAGAGCCCTTGCTTTTGCATTGAAACCACCTTTCACCAATCTCAGGTGGTTGTTGTTGGGTTGCATTTGTTTGTAGAGGACGGTCCTCCACTATTAGTTTCCCGTATTGCCATCTCAATCAACAGGCATTTGTAGGGATTGTTGTAGGAATTCATGCATCTTTCATGTGCATTGGAATTTCATCTCCCACTTGTAGCTTGTTGTTAACTTAGAGAACTGTGCATTTAGATCCTGATTTGTTCATTCATCCAAAGTCCTGGTCCTATATATTTCATTAGACCCGAGTTCAAGGTCCAGCCCATGTTTGAGTCTTGTATGTCATTATGGGTTTAACTCTTGGCATCCCATTCAAACTCAAGTCCCTATTTCGGATCCAGCTTGAGTTCAGTTTATGTTCCTCGCTCTCCACATCTCATTCCAGTTTTGAGTTCAAGTAGTGAGCTTGAGTGATCTTACTCAATTCATGTTAGAGTTCATTTGAGTTTGAGTTCTATGTTCAGGTCCCCTGATATTGCACAGTTCGAGTTCCAAGAACAAGTTCAAGTGCTTGTTCAAAGTTTTCTGAAGTTCTTCGTATTGTTGCTGAAATGATGTCTTTATATTGTTCAAATCTTCGTACATTTCAGTGAAAATTTCGGCAGCACCCCGGCATATCCCCCATTTGGGGGAAAATTGGGGAGCTGGGCCTTCCCACCACGCTACTAGAGCGTGCATGGTAGGTGTCCGTAGACACCGCGGCCGTACAAAATTTCATCCCACCACGCTACAAGAGCGTGTATGGGGCCTTCAGCAGTACCCGTACCAGAACAGCAGTGACGTACCAGAACAGCAGTGACTCCCCACCACGCTACAAGAGCGTGTATAGGGCTCTCCCACCTCGTCGTATGCGTCGCACCGGGCTCCCTCCTACCGTGCTACAAGAGCGCGTATAGGTGGTTCCCCGATCCGCTGCAAACGTCGAGAATGGGATTTTGGACCATCATACCTTTGCGTAGCAGTGTCGTCGGCAGTGTCGGTGTCGAGGTCGAGGACCGTCCCCACCACGCTACAAGAGCGTGTATAGGGCTTACCCGCCTCGTCGTATGCTTCGCACCGGGCTCCCTCCTACCGTGCTACAAGAGCGCGTATAGGTGGTTCCCCGGTCCGCTGCAAACGTCGAGAACGGGATTGGAGTTAGAAATTTTATACCTTTGGGCCCGACGGTGATTGTCGGCGACTCTGGCGGTGGCTCGTGGATCGAGGCAAAAGGAGCAAGCATTTCTTTTTTTTTATTATACATATATTTTAAATTATAATTAGTATTAATTATAATAATAATTAAATAATTATAATTAATAATTAATAACTAATTATTAATTAATTATAATTAATAAATTAATTGTAATTAAAATTACTGATTAGCTATAATTAATTATAATTAATTATAGTTAATCGAATAATTATATTTAACAATTAATTACTAACTACTAATTAATCATAATTAATAAATTAATTACAATTATAATTAAATAATAATTAAAATAATTAATAATAATTAAAACAAACTAAAACTCCCCTTTCCTTCCCTTCTGCTTCGACGGATTGACGGGAATTGGCCGAGAGAAGCCTGCCAAAGGGAGAAAGTTACCTATACAGCAAGCAGGCTCCTGCTTGCTTCCGATCAAAATGTCGGGATCCCGTTCCGACAGGAAGGGAATGTCGACGAAGGAGTAAAGCCAAACAGCTACGAAAGGAGGTGGAGAGGCGGCGAAAGGAAGAAAGTTACATTCGCAGCCAACGAAGCTCCCGTCCTTGCTTCCGATCAAAATGTTGTAACCTCCGATCCGACAAAAGGGAAATCGTCGATCGAGTGAAGCCGAACAACCAAGGAACCGAAGGAGGCGGGATCTCGTGGTTTCTCCAATCAAAATGTTGGGATTTTCGATCCGATCGGAGAAGGAAGCCGTCGGGAGAGAAGTCGAGCGGCGACTGAGTCGGAGAAGCCGCGCGAAAGGGAGAAGCTCATCTTCACAGCCGGCGAGCTCTTGTTGCTTCTCCCGATTAAAACGTCGCAACTTCCGATCCTTCTGGAAGGGAAAGTCGAGGAAGGCGTGCGAAAGGTAGAAAGTTGTCTTCACGCCGGCGAGCTCCTGGCTTAGTTCCGATCAAATGTCGCAATTTCCGACCCAACAGGAAAGAAAAGTCGTTGAATGGGTGAGGGATCGAGAGAGAGCGAGAGTCGGGAGAGTAGAGCCGCGAGAGAGAGAGAGAGCGGGATCGTGGGGAAGAAAATGAATGCCTCGTCTCCTCTCTCCTTTTAGCGGCACAAGCTGATCGTGAGAGCCATGCCTTCGACGTGCGAGAGTAAGGTGAGATGCGACTCGTTCGTGGCCGGACGTCTTCACAGGTACGCGATTTTTTTTCTTTTCTTTTTTTTTTGTTTCGATGAAGGGGTCAACAGATTCATACTCCTAGCTCAAATAATATAAATTCTAATCCTTGCACTTTTAATACCTCAAATAGTTTTCTTAAAACTTAGAAAATAAATTAAGGAGTCATTGTTCATATGACAAGCCATGTTAATGCTTTTCAAACCTATAAATCTTGTCCCAACAATATAAATAAAGGTAGTTGTACTCCTTAACCATTATTGTAGGTCAAGGGAATAACCATATTTCATTTGCATTTAGCCTTAATAATATATTACATACCACTAACTTAGCAATTAATCTACTTTCTATTCATAAATTAACAAAAGTTCATAACTACAAGGTAATATTTTTATTGCTAATCATTGTATATTTTGCGACCTCACCAAGGAAGACGATTGAACAATCAAGAAAAAAAGATGGGATATACATGCCTGATGATAATAACTATTTAAATTGCTCCTTCATGCATACTTTAAATAAAGACATCATTTGGGATCAACATTATATACTTGAGTACCCCTCTTTCAAAATCTTATAACGTATGTTTCCTTAGAGGAGAAATACAACAACAACAACAACAACATCAAGCCTTTATCCCACTACGTGGGGTCGGCTACATGAATCCTTTTTCTCCATTGTGTTCTATTAAAAGTCAAATTCTCATTTAAACCTAATAAAGAAAGGTCATTCCTAATATTTTCCTTAGAGGAGAAATGGAGAAGAAAAAAATCATGATAGAACCATAGATAGGAAACTATGGTTAGGAAGGAAAAAGTTAAAGCCACACCTGAGCAAAAACGAGAGACGTAGTTAAGTAGACCAAAAGGTATACAAAGCCATCAAAACTAAGTAGGAATGCATTTTTAGTGTGAGAAATAATTAAAGAGTAGTAGGATCAACAAACGAATGCTTGGTAAAGGAGCAGCAATATGGTTAGTTTGATGTGATGAAGATCACATGCAAACAGAATTGAAGATAAAGTGACATATGAACTAAGCTCATCAAGGCTTAAAGAAAAGTGATGAGAATAATGAGTGGATAACGAATAGTAAGGTAGCCAAAATTGGATTTTAAGATGTCGCATTGAACTGGAGTGAAAATGATTGAATTTAAGTGAAATTTCTTGTAATATATCCTTGCACAGATGTTATGTCGATGCATTTTCCGGCTATGTTCAATTCAAATTCTGAGAAAAATATTTCAAACAAGATTTTAAGCAAGGTGTAATGTCTGGAGAAAATTTTGTGTGTCCAATGCATGGTTTAAAATTGCGCAATATGAGGCTCTCCTTGAGGCCCGCCTTTGCGCAATTCCAGTAAAAAACGCCTCGATGCTTACGCATTGAGTTTTTTTTATAAGGCTTGCGCCTCAACTTGGTTGAGGCCCGCCTCGCCTCACTGGCATGAGGCCTACGCCTCACGATATATATATTAAAACTTGCATAAATCTTGAAGTAAATGCCCGACATTGGACTCTATAGGAGAGGAGGAATGTAAGAGAGCATCTCACCATAATGATGATTCAAATGAAGAACCCCTTAGTGATGATAGTGCTTATGACTTATGGGTTTTTATGTGATATGACATTGCTATTTATTTTTGGAAATTGGAATTATATATTAATGAAAAGAATACTGGAATTTGGGAAAGATAGAATTTTGAGTTGAACTATATTTCATGTTGTCTTATTATTGAGATATTTTGATTTCACTTTATATCTTATGCTTTTTTATGTTTTATATTATTCACTCATTAGTATATAAAAAATTTATCATTTTATGTTTATGCAATCTTTTGATTTTGAGGCTTACGCCTCGCCTCACGAATGAAAAACGCCTCAATACCCGAATACGCAATTTTAAACATTGGTCCAATGGAGACACAAAGCCATTTTAATGTGTCCATGCTTCATAGGATGTGCCTAATAAACTAAAGAAATATTTAGATATCGAGAACCAACTTTCCTTTAAAAACAAGACTATAGCTAAAGTAGTAATTATGCTAAAGAAATTTTTCGGATTGAATCAAGATATGACTGGAAATATATCATTGTCCAATGATTTTAACCAATCACTATCTAAATTTTATGAATTGAATATTAATGAATTACTACTTAATGATGATAATACGTTATTACTTAGATTCATAGACCATGTTTACATAATTTACCATATTATGTAATGAAACTAACTTGAATGTTGAATTTAAAATAAAGGTAAAAATGTTTCTTAGGAAATTAGTTATTAGGAAGAGTTTGAGTGCATGTGTTGTGCTTGGATTACTAACACCTAAGAAGGAGAAGAGGTGGAGAATGTGTGTGGATAGTTGGATAATCAATAAAATTGCTATCAAATGGTGAGTCCTCATAATGAGATTAGATGATATAATGGCCATTATACTTGAGGCTAACATTTTATAAATACTTGATCTAAAGAGTGGTTACCATCAAGTAAGGATAACAAAAAAGGATGAATGGAGGAATGGTTTTAAAATGAAGGGATTTTTGTATGAATGGTCAGTATTGCATTCCAAATTAACTAATTTCCTAAATATTTTTATGATAATTATGAACTAAGTCCCTTAACATTTTCTAGAAAATAATTTAGTTGTATCCTTGATGAAATTTTGATTTATAACAAAATTTAGGGAGGATTATTTAATGCAGCTTAAGAAAGTCCTAAAAAATTAAAATTTGAGTAAATTATATATAAATTTAATAAGAGTTGACCCGTAACTGAATAAAAAAAAAAGAAAAAAAGAGAGAGAAATCACATACCTATCGTGCACCATACCTTCGCACGTCGTGGCCACGACCGAAGTCGCATCTCGCACGTCGTCTGCACGACTCGATTGCGTTGTTAAAGGGTCGAAGGAACGAGACCGCTCGCTCTCTCGTTCGGCTCTTTCTCCCGATTGCTCTCTCTGCCTCTATCGCTCTCGCTCTCTCTTTTAGTCGGATCGGAGGTTATGCAGTTTGATCGGAAGAAGAAATGGTAGCTCGCGTGTGGTGAAGATTCCTCGCTCCCCTTCGTCCTTCCTCTGCAGCCCCTCCGACGCCGTTCGACTTCGCTCTTCCACGACTTTCAGTTCCCACTAGTTCGGAAGTCACGACACTTCCGATCAGAAGTAGCAACGCAAGATCGGGAGCTCACTCGCAGTAAAGTTTCCCTTCTCTCCTTCGTGCCGCCTCTCCGATTCCTCCGACGTTGTTCGATTTCGTTCCTTCATCCGATCGGAAGCCACAATAGGAGCTCGCCCGACCGTGAAGGTAACTTTCTCCCTTTATGCGTTTCTTCGGCCTGTCCATAGCCAAACCCAAGAGATAGAGAGGGAGAAGGGAGTTTAGTGATTTGATTAAATTTAATTATGGTTAATCTTAATTAGTTATAATTAGTTTTAATTATAATCATTTTAATTAGTTATATTTATTATAATTAATTTTAATTAAATAATTATAAATAATTATAATTAGTTTTAGTTTTAATTAATACTCTTTTAATTATAGTTAATTATTAATTATAATTATTTAAATTTAATTGATATTGATTAATTATAATTAATTAAAAGTTAATTATAATTAATCATATTAGTTAATTATAATAATTTTAGTTAATAATTTTAATTAATTATAATTAATTAATATTAAATATTGAATTAATTCATAATAAATGTTCCTCCCCGCCTCGATTCACGAGCCTCCACCGTCGGTCCATCTCTTCAGGCCCCAAGGTATAGATTTCTAACTTAAACCCCGCCCTCGACGCGCTCGATGCGCCGGTGGATCCCCTATACGCGCTCTTGTAGCACGGTGGGGGAGAATCCGGTGCGATAGGTGCGATGAGGCGGGTAAGCCCTATACACGCTCTTGTAGCATGGTGGGGACAGTCCTCAACCTCGACATCGGTGCCAACGACTGCTACGCAAATGTATGATGTTCCAAATCTCAATCTCGACGTTTGCGGCGGACCGGAGAACCACCTATACGTGCTCTTGTAGCACGGTAGGAGGGAGCCCAGTGCGACGCATACGGCGAGATGGGTAAGCCCTATACACGCTCTTGTAGCGTGGTGGGGAGAGCCACTGGTGTTCTAGTACGGGTACTGCTGAAGGCCTCGTACACGCTCTTGTAGCGTGGTGGGATGAAAATTTGTACGGCCGCGGTGTCTAAGGACACCTACCATACACGCTCGAGTAGCGTGGTGGGAAGGCCCAGCTCCCCTAATTTCCCCCAAACGGGGGATATGCCGGGGTGCTACCGAAATTTTAATTGAAGTGCACAAAGCCTAAACAACAAGAAGACCACAAGGACTTGTCACATTCAACGTGACTTATCTACGAGCGACAAAATAATTCAGCCTACAACGAGTTAACAACAAAGGGATATTTGAAAAGTTTGGAGTAAAATGCAGTCTACATACAATGTCACTTGATTGTAAGTGAGTACCCTACTCCCCTACAAGTAAAGATGTGCGACAAATGGGATGACTCATTGGTTGATATGTAAGGAGTCTACCACAAGTGTTAAGATGCTTATACAACATACAATAAGGCAGTGGCGAGTAGATGCACCTATCTTCTACAAGGAAGGCAGATTTGATATACAACGAATGCAAGTACCTACGACCCTTTGTAGGAGGTCCGCTATATATTTGACACATGTTTGTAAGAAAGCATGAAATATTTGCATTACATCATAAATATGTATGGGCATGTTGTGACAGACTCCTACGACGGTCCCTAAAAAGCCTGTAGATTGAGATGGCAAAACTGGTATTTGATAGTGGAAGATCTGTCCCTACAAACAAGTACAAACACAAAAAACCACCTGAGATTGGTGAAAGGTGGATGTGATGCAAGGATAATGATTCTCCTACGAATATGTCCAAGAGGTCATAGTAGATACAATAGTCCCCAGAAAGTCAATGCACTATACTTATAAGAAGCGTCGGACAGTTGTAAGGTGTACGAGTCCTACCCGTATGTTGCAATCAAAGATCTGTCCCCACAAATAAGTGCAAATACATCAACCAACCACCTGAGATTGGTGAAAAGTTGGATATGGTGCAAGGACAATGGATCTTCTACAAACACTCCAGGAGGTCATAGTGGATACAACGATTCCCTACAAATGAATACTTGTGGATAACAACAATGTGTTGTAAGTACAATGAACCACTGTGGGCACAAGTACAGTCATCACCTACGACAACGGTGGTTAAGATATCCAAGTACGTCGGGTACAAGGGCATTTCGATGTACGAAAGAGGACACCTCCTGGTAGAATGGAAGAAATGTTTGAACAAATTAGGACTAAACTTCCTGGTGTTCCAAAGTCTCTTCTTAGTTCTATACTTAAGAAGAAAATAATTCTGGTGTCCACAAACATCAGAAATAACAAGTCTACTATATTAATGATCCTGAAAAGTCCCTTTCAAGGAAGCAGCCGCGAATTCAAGAAGAATTTCCCTAGTGATTGAGAAAGGGGAGTCAATGTCAAGATGAGGAAATACCTCATGACATTCAAATAAAATGCCACCGGATCCGCAACACTCGTACTAGCGGACAGAAGGCGTCTATAAATACTTTCAAAATATCACTGCACGTGCACTATAAACTGTATACATATAGGTACACTAAAGGGGTATATAAAAATCACCCGCATGGGCCCCAGCGAGTGTGTTATTGGTACACACGTGACGCCTAGGGATGTTGCGCGGGTCAATTAGTGAATTCAAGTTCGAACCTGATCCTTCTATACGGATCAATAGAAGTGGACAATGTTCGAACTCTCAAACAAATACATGGTTGTGGCGACCAGTGTATTTGTTTTAATACATTTATATTAGGCCTTCAAAGCCTACAATCAAAAGAATTAACTAAACAAACGGCACAAAGCCTACGAAACCAAATCCTCCTAAGCATGTAAATAGGAGTAGACAAGGTTCAAACCATAGGATAAATATGCGGTCACGAAGTCGACCGGAATATTTATCTTATACATTCATATTCGGCCTTCAAGACCTTCAACAAAGAAAATTAATGAACAAAGGCATAAAGCCTACGAGAAACTCGATCCCCTATCGGTAAGTTGATAGGGTCGACAAGGTTCAATCAAATAAAGGGAAATGACCCCAAACACCCCGATGATGGCCGTGTTGAATACTAATCTCAACCGGAGGGGTTTACAAATATTTTCAAATGTCATCCAAGCTCCACTCAAAATCCAAAAAAATCCAAAAATCCTAAATTCCAAGATATTTAAATTCGAAACCATCCATCGATCACTCAAAGCAAAATCCATCCACCCTCCGCAATAGTTTGCTGGGGTGGACAAATTAAAATCTACTTCTGCTCACAAAGAGTCAAATGGCTAGTCGAAAATATCACTAGGATCCATTCTCAAACAATCTCCTGCCAATAAGGACGTGGTACGTGTCCTCTAACCGGCGGTCTGCCTCCAAATGGCATCGCAAGATAAACGGTTATGACGACCAGGGGCCCTATGAACCGAGTGATTTTGCCGCCAAATGGCACCACAAAATACCGGTTATGGCCAGAGCCAATACGCTCCTTAAAGGCATCAAATCCTTAAGATATGAATCAATAAGATATGATCAATAGGGCACAAAGCCCTCTGTTAGCTAAGGTGGATTCAAATTTGTCCCCTTAGACAAACATTCAACTCAGGTCTACAAGGTCCCCTTGGACGAAGCAACCCATGGCTGCCGACAAGGATCCTTCTGTCAGGTTGGGTCGACTACCTCCTCTGACTAAGTAGACCAGGGACCACGATGGTCCGGGATGACGGAACCATGGAATCTTGATCGGGCCCATCATCCATTCCCCCAACATCCGCTTTAAGTGCAAGATGGTGAAAATTTCTATTTTAAACATCAATCTCCAAATGCAAACCCAAATCTCCAAATCAAACCCATGCTGCTACTATATGCCAGATAACACGTATCTGATCGATGACTAGCCTTAATTGAAAGTTCTCTCTCGTAATCGAGAGGGGTAATTAACTATAGGGGCTTGCGCCTATAGGAAACCAGAACTCAGATCATAAAGTCCGCACAAAATGAGGGCGAAATCTCTGGGTAGTGTCTTATCTACAAACCCATCTGCCTTCCAAAATTTACACCGGAACTTACTTCGTTAAAACTCCCTAGCTCAAATAAAAGCACAATCAATCAGTGCGCGGTGGGGAGGCCGGGGCTGAATTTTCGGAGCCCACAATCAGTACTATTTTGTTTCACCAGCTATCACATTTTTAGAATTCGTAACATTTTTTGATGGGCGGGCTATCTATTAATCTTCATAAGATAAGAGATTGTAGATTAGCTAACACCTGTCAATATTCATACATCTTGTTGAGACTTAATATTACCTATGGTTAAGTTTGCATATATTCCTCTTTTAATAGACAAATAAGCATGAGTTCATATAAATTATCACATGTCACAAACCTAGAAACCTATAAATGTTGTTGAACTTTTGATTAAATATAAACCTAGTGAATTTGATAGTCATTTGCATGAAAAAATTCAGAATAAGGTAGCTATTAATTATGGCAAATATGCAAAGCTTTTACTAGTATGAAAAAGAAATTTATGAAATTCAAAGCAGGTTACAAGGTAATTGCATGTGTAAAAATCTTGAATGGCTTTTTATTTTTTATAGGGAGCTTCAAGAAATTAACTGCAAGAAAGATGATGTTACATAAAGCTTTTATAATGCATTGGGACAAAGTCTTACAAATTAAAATTCTTGAGAAGCACTAGTATCAGCATGATCTTCAATTTATTTAATTTGACATTGTATCATAAACCAACAGTCAACCCCATGGTTTCTCTCTTTTAATCCCTCCTTAACAAATTCGCATGTAGCATCTTACCATAGAAGTCTAAATAGCTTATCCTAAGAAATTATATATGATGAGATTGTCAACTTCTAATGGTAGATATCAAAATTATCTTATACACAGGTATGATAAACAAAAATATGATTACTCATGATTAGTTTGCAATAAACACAACAATTACATGCCCAAACTTGACAAATTCAACGATCTTGCATGTAGATTCTTGTCTAGGGTGAGACAACACATTGTTGGACAAAGTGAGTTCCCCTTTTTGATATTTTCTTTCAAGCCAATCCTTAAAGATGTAGCAATCTTCAATAGGATGGCTGAGTACCCGATGATATGGGCAGTAATTTGGGTCACCAGTGTGCTTCGACTCTTCGGGTCTCTTGCATTCAGGCAGTTCTAAACCCGATTTCAACACTTGTCGAAATAATTTGGCGACACTCTCCCTTTTGAATGAATATTCTTTATTCATTTTATCTTTGAGGGATTGGAACGTTCTGTCACCAGTTCCTATTGCCTGTCTCTGGCCTCCAGCCTGATAAGTCCGTGGCTTATCATTTCCCCCTAATATCAGCTTTTGTTGGGGGTTGGAGTTGTAGACCTGTTTGGGCTTTTCTTGATATTGCATAGACTGTTTGCCCTTGTCTACATTGTAAATCACCTGCTTTTCTCTATCAGCTCTGGAGAAGAATATAGAGTCGGCTTCACCTCTTCTAGCACCCGGGGCTTTAGCCTTTTTGGGCTTATCAGAGTGATTTTCTGATCTGGAGAAATTCAACTTCTCAAATTTGGCCACTCTGTCGAGCAAGTCTTGAAATGTGTTTATCGTAGCCATGCACAGGAAGGGTTGCATCTTGTCGTCAATGTTTCCCATTAACAACTGCACGGCATGCTCTTCTTCTAACTGCTGCTCACATTTCATGCTCAAATTTCGCCAGCGAGTGATGTATTTAGTCACTGATTCTTCTCTTTTTCTCTTATCCAGAGCGAGGTCAGCAATCATGATCTTCTCTGTTGCACTGGCAAATCTCTTCACGAACATATTTTCCAATTCTGCGAAGGTCTTTACAGAATCATTCGGCAGTTCAGCATACCATTCGAAAGCAGTTGCTGTTAAACTACTAACGAACTGTCGGAAGAGTAGGGCGTCATTTCCTCCTGTATTCCCACAGGTGGCTTTAAACTGTGCCAGATGCTGTCTGGGATTGTTATTACCGTTGAAAGTGTTGAACTTTGGTACAGAATACCCTTTTGGGTACGGTACTTGGTCGTATTCAGCAGGATATACGGACGACCTTTTGCCCACTAAATTTTTTCTGCTTGATTAACGGCTATGATAGCCCTGATCCTTTCTGTTATTATTCCTTCCAACTGTGCAGCAGTCACAGGTTCAGAAGTACTTGCAACATTCTGTGGAGTGGGCTGACGGATTACATTATGAGCCTCGTGACCACCTTCAGGAATACCTCGCACTTCTGAGACTTGAGGAATTTGAAAATTTGGAGGATCCGGAGGAGGATTGTGAATGGCACCAACAGCAACAGTTCTCTGCATCATCTGCATCATTGCTCCCATCTGAGTCATCATCTCAGTCATCTTCTCATTCAACAGAGAGATTTCTCTATCTTTGGCTCTCATTTGTCGCTTCATATGTCTCTGCATGTCTGCAAGCGTGACATTCTCATCAGCGAAGGGATTCTCCTCGGCTTCTTCTCCTTCTTCTTCTGCTTGAGAATGACTACCTCTGCCAGTGGTGGACCCAGCTTCACGACGACGGTGATAAACTCGCCTAATCGGCGGTTGTTGATCATCTTCATCTTCACCCTCATCATAATAGGTTTCCTCATTAGTATTGGTGTGTCTCACCATGTAGACCACCTCCATGTCCAGAGTATTATTTATTTCTTGCATTTCTTCTTCTAGGTTTCCCTCCATAAATTCACATCCATATTTTTTTCTTCCATATTTTCTTCAATGTTTTCATCCCCTTCGAGGTATTCTTGTATATTTTTTCACCCTTCAAGGAATTCCTCTTCTTCAATGTTGTCTTCCCCTTGTACATTTCCTTTCTCTTCTAGTACTCGGATCTCCGAAGCGGCGCCGCCACTGGATTTCCGGTTCCTGATTAGAGGCACGGGGATTTCTTCGATCAGTGGGCTGCGATCGAAGTTGGTTTTTCTTTTGGAGGGGATGGAGGGCGATGGGATCCCTTGGAGGATTCTCCAAGGTGTCTACCGTCTGGAGGAATGTCATTATGGGTCCTTTTTGGGGCCCACTTCTGACGTTGTTTTTGTAGATGGGGGCGGATCTCCGGGAAGCCTCACCAGATGTCACGCCCAGATCAATCCTCCTTTCTCTTCTTTCTTTTTTCATTTCTCCGAGGCTTTGGCCTCCAGACTTGTTTTCCTTTCCACCGGGGACCTTTCAGCGGTGGATCCCTGAACATATGGTTCAGGTGTCACACCCCCGATGTTCACCGCGTGGAACATATCTTCTTTCTCTTCTTTCCGCCACAGCAGATAGATGCTCCCTTGGCGGGGTCTCTTCTAGTTTCGATCACTAAAGGTCGTTGACACTTCTTCTCTCAGACCTTTATCCTTTACAGTCTTCAGGACCCGATAGACCCGGGCTGAGAGAGTTTTCAGGTTCTTTCTTCTTTGGAGGGATTGGGACTTCAGGCCGTCGATCCCAAAAAGATTTCTTTAGTTCTCCAGTAGAGCTATTCCTTTTGACCCATTTCAGGTCAGTAAAACTTGTTCCGAGTGGGAACATTGGCTTCAGGCTCTTGGGCCGACAGATTGGAAGGATGAATTGGCAGTTGTTGATGCTGAGCTCGGAGCTCAGCATTCATCTTCCTTCTTTGCCTCCTTGTAGGCCTTCCTCCAGATGAGAAGGCCTCAGCATCGTATTTTTCAGATGCAGATAACCTGGTTGACAGAGTGGTGGTGTTTTGCAGTCACCACGGAGATTCTTCCACCATTTCACAGTTCTCCTGGTGGTCAGGGCCTCAGACTGTGACAGCCTCTCAAACACAGAAATTCTCCCACGAGAATTTTCAGCAACAGGTCGTTGTGCCGGCAGATGCACACGACGGATAGGAGCTTCATTAGCATTGAATCTCCTGGCAGACTTCTCAGCATTACTACCATTCGCAGGAATGGTGGCACTCCTTTTGCAGCGATCGCCCGGGAAGTCAACGCTACCAAACTGGATGGTAGCTCCGGCATTTTCCGGTCTCAATAATAGCATTAGCCAGTTGGATCCTGGCTCCTTGTCCCAGCTGGACAGTCATCGGGGTGTTCTGTAGATCCATCTGCATAAATGAAAGGCAAGGGTTAGTAATCAGAATCTGATACATCACCCCGCCCACTTTCAAAATGCAGAGACTTGCACAGAACACAAAAATAAGAGAAGATAACATTAGCGAGCAATTCAAATAATATAAATCTAAAATACTGCTAAATACGCTATCTCAATAAAAAATTTTTGAACGATCATTCTTTAGAAAAATTCAAATATTTAATTTCTTGAATGATCATTTTTGAAAGATTCAGAATTTTGAGTACGATTTGATTTGATAGCTGCTACTATAGCTTATGAATGACTAGCCAGAGATGGAAAGAGAAAACCAATCCCTAGCGGAGTCGCCAGAAATCTGTGGGCTCCGAAAATTCGGCCCTCGGCCTCCGCTCGCTTTTCTTATTCGACGAGGGAGTTTTAACGAAACTAAGTTCCGAGGTAAATTTTGGAAGGCATGATGGGTTTGTAGATAAGACACTACCCAGAGATTTCGCCCTCATTTTGTGAGGACTTTATGATCTGAGTTCTGGTTTCCTATAGGCGCAAGCCCCTATAGTTAATTACCCCTCCCCGATCACGAGAGAGAAACTTTCGATTAAGGCTAGTCGTCAATCAGATACGTATAAAAATACGTGTTATCTGGCATATAGTAGCAGCAAAGAGTATTGATATTGGTAGAAATCGGATTTGGAAAATTGGGTTTTTGAATTTGGGAATTCGGAAAGGATTTGGAAAGTTTAATATTTAAAAATAGAAAATTTCACCATCTAGCACTTAAAGCGGATGGTGGGGGAATGGATGATGGGCCCGATCAAGATCCCATGGTTCCGTCGTCCCGGGCCATCGTGGTCCCCTGGTCTACTTAGTCAGAGGAGGTAGTCGACCCAACCTGACAGAAAGGATCCTTGTCGGCAGCCATGGGTTGCTTCGTCCAAGGGAACCTTGTAGACCGGGGTTGAATGTTTGTCTAAGGGGACAAAATTAAATCCACCTTAGCTAACAGAGGGCTTTGTGCCCTATCGATCATATCCTATTGATTCATATCTCAAGGATTTGATGCCATTAAGGAGCGTATTGGCTCTGGCCATAACCGCTATTGCTGGTGCCATTTGGCGGCAAAACCACTCGGTTCAGAGGGCCCCGGGTCATAACCGTTTATCCTGCAGTGCCATTTGGCGGCGAAACTACCGGTTAGAGGACACGTACCACGTCCTTACTGGCAGGAGATTGTTTGAGAATGGATCCTAGTCAATATTTTCGACTAGGCATTTAGCTCTTTTGTGAGCTGAGATAAATTTTTGATTTGGGTCCACCCGAACCCGACAACACTGTTGCGGAGGGTGGATGGATTTTGCTTTAAGTTTTTGATCGGATTTATTTCAATTTTAAATATTAAATCAGATTTTGTCGATTTTTATTGGATTTTTTAGAAGGATCAGTTTCGAACCTGAATTTTTGTCAATTTGGGTGGATCCCTGAGACGTATTGGAATACAAATAATTTTGGGCCGGAGATATGCGGGTTTGAAATAAACTTTGGGATATTTGGGTGATATATGTGTAAATATATTTGGAAACCCCTCCGGTTGAGATCTGCATTTAACACGGTCATCATCGGGGTGTTTGGGGGTCATTTGCTTTTTATGGATTGAACCTCTGAACTCTACTCGTTCGCTGCTTCACACAGGATCGGGTTTTGTAGGCTTTGAGCCTTTTTAGTGGCGGATCATATTGCACTAGGCCTTGAAGACCTGCCTTGAAAGTTTTAAATGCAAATGTAGGACTGAATCAACTGTATGCATAGATAGACCTTCTATAGTCACTTGTGGGCACACTATAATTTCTTCTAACATCTGATCTTTCGTCAGTGTTTGTACATAGATGTAGTAAGAGCTATCATTGACTTCGTGTTGATATTGGCCATATGTTACACTATATGTTTACAAGAAAATACATATCATGCGTCTGATAGTATTTCCCTCACGAATCCCTTTGAATCATGTTTGCAAGTAGATCACATATCCTTCATCTTGATGATTCTTTGCAACCAAATGATTATTGAATTCTTGCTCACCATGAGTTCCACATCCACTCATTCATTCTCATTAATTCTCAATATGTGTTACATATGTGTAGGAGCTTAATATTCAACATTTGTTTGATATCCACATTCCATTGAATATGAAGACTTGTTATGCCCATTACACATCAAACCCTTCTAGTATCATTTGATTCCATGAGTCTTTATCATCATTTGATTAGTGGATGATATTTGCAAGTTCTATATTCACCACAAATTTTGTGTACCCTTCTTCTACATTTAATTTGTACTTTGTCATCTCAAAAGTTATAACTTTTATCTTGAATATTATATTATTCTCCTTGTAGTCCAAGTCATGTCTTCTTGAGTTCAAGATCATGTTCTAACTCAAATCCTCGTTATAACTCTTTTGCAAGTTCAAGAATGAGTCCCTTCCTTGTTCGAGTTCGAGTAACAAGTTCAAATCCAAGTCAAATTTGAGTCCTTGTTGAAGTTTAAATGAGAGTCAAAATAGTTCAAATTATGACTGCTTGAGTTTGAATTAAGCCTTATATTAATGTCTTTTGAGTTCAAATGAGTCCAGGTACGTGTCTCATTTTTGTTCATTTGATGTGCAAATCAAGTCCAAGTACGGTCCGTCTTCACCCGAAATTTCGGCAGCCTCCCGGCGTCTCCCCCGTTTAGGGGAAAACTACGAGAAAACTGAGCCTTTCCCACCACGCGCAATAAAGGCGTGTATGGTAGGTGTCCTCTTGCGAGGGCACCGCGGCCGTGATATTTCTTCCCACCAAGCGCAATAAAGGCGTGTATGGGGCTCTGACGGTACCTGTTTTAAAAGACAATTTGCTTTCCCCCCGCTCGGGGGTACTTATAAGTGACCCCGCCTCGCCGTAGGTGCCGCACCGGGGTCCCTTCCCACCACGCGCAATAAAGGCGTGTATAGGCGGTTTTCCGGTGCGCCACGAATGCCGAAGTAGAGTTTAGGCGATTGCTCGCTTCGTTGTAAGCATCAGACCGGCGTCCCATCCTACCACGCGCAATAAAGGCGTGCATAGGAGTTTTTCTGGTCTGCTGCGAACAACGATGCGAGAAATCTGAGTTTAGAGAGTCGCGGGCTTTGATGGTGGCGGTTTAAAGATGCACAATTTGCTTTCCCCCCGCTCGGGGGTACTTATGAATGACCCTGCCTCGTCGTAGGTGCCGCACCGGGGTCCCTTCCCACCACGCGCAATAAAGGCGTGTATAGGCGGTTTTTCGGTGCCCCACGAACACCGAAGTAGAGTTTAGGCGATTCCCGCCTCGTCGTAGGCGTCGGACCGGGGTCCCATCCCACCACGCGCAATAAAGGCGTGTATAGGCGGTTTTCTGGTCCGCCGCATACAACGAAACGACAATCTGAGTTTATGAGATTTCGTACCTTCGTAGGGTTGGCAGATCGACGGACCATCGGTGATGGGGGCTCGGATGTCGAGGCAAGGGAGTGGGTCCATACATTTTTTTTTTTTATAACTAATTATTTAATTATAATTATCCATTAATTATATTTAATTATAATTAAAGTTATTAAATGATAACTAAAAATAATTAAATAATTAATTAAAATTAATTATAATTAACTATTTAATTATAATTAATCTATTAATTATAATTAATTATAATTAGTGATACCTAATTATAATCAATAATAATTAATAATGATTAATGATAATTAATTGTTAAATATAATTAATAATAACTAATACTATTTAATTATAATTAATATAATCAATAACTAATTATAATTAAAAATAATTATTAAACTAATTATAATTAATATTAGTTAATTAAAGATATCAAAACAAATAAACTCTCCCTCTCTCTATCTCTCTGCTTACGGGATCCGGCCAGAGAAGCGCACGGCAAGGGAGAAAGTTACCTTCACTGCTTGCGAGCTCCCTTTCTTGCGCCCGATCAAAATGTCAAGACTTCCGATCCGGCAAGAAGGGAATGTCGTGGAAGGAGCGAAGTCGGGTAGCCAGGAATGTCGTGGTTTCCGATCGGACAGGCAGAGGGAGTCGGAGAGGGAGCGAAGTCGGACAGCTACCAGGGGCCGAAGAAGCACGCTGGAAGGGAGAAAGTTTCCTCTGCAGCCGGCGAGCTCCCTGTCCCGTCCGATCAAAATGTCGCAACTTCTGATCCGACTGGTAGGGGCGGCGTCAAACAGAAAAGAGAGAGGGAGAATCGGGAGAGAGAGCTGGAGCGGAGAATTTTTTGGCGAGAGGAGACGGGATCGGGAGAGGAAGGAGAGTTGTGTGTGTGAAGCCTTCAGTTGATGTAGTATTTAACGACATAGCAGATCGTTCAATCGAGGCAGGTTCACGAGAATAACGGAGGAAGCGACCGTTTCGGCGCCGGATTCAGAGATTTTAGCGCGATTTCAGCAGAAAAATCGGCCTGGTTCCGGGGACTCAACGGGTACGAGTTTTAATCCTTCTCCCTTTCTTTTTGTCTTTTGGATAACACATTGAGGTCAACAAATGCCCCCCAACAAATGTGGTTCGCGTCTAGAGCGAATCACATTTGTTGTAAGCTGTTTGGCCTTGTGGATCTCTAGATATTTGTTCTAGATGTCACACTAAGGCTTTCATTTAGTGGATCTCCAAAAATTCGCTTGGATGTCACACTACGATTTTCTTTTAGTGGATCTCCAAAATTCGTTTGGATGTCACACTAATCTCCCTTTCTCTTTGACTCTTTTAGATGTATCCATAGATGATTGAGATACTGATTTCCTTTGTTTTGTGCTTTGTGATGCAGATAATGATGGAGAATTTTCTGATTTGTCTTTATTGATTTGTCAGGTGATTTTTGTACCTTCGGCCCTATGCTTCTAGCTTTGGCGGGCTTGTTGAAGGAGTAGATGCCGGTGACCTAAACCCTTAGGTTTATATTAGGTCGATGGCGAAAAGTCACCGGTCCAGAGCTTCGTGCATAACGGACTTGTTGATGACAGAATCCACTTAGTTCAGCCTTGAGCTTTGTGTGAACTTTGGGATAGTTTTCTTCGGTCCTGTGCTTTATGCTTTGACGGACTTGTTGAAGAAAGATTCCTTCGATCCTCGCTTTGTGCTTTACGGATTTGTTGAAGGATTTGCAGGTTCTGGATTCAGTTGATAATACCGAACGTAGGTATTATCTTGATCCTTAACCACTTGAGAAGACTTTAATCTGATCACTTGAGTTCGTCAGATTGGGAGAGCTAGAATTTGATAGCCCTTTGTCCTCTGGTTGCTGAGATGGGGGTTCCTCTACTACGGCCTTTCTTATGGCTTATTGAGTTGATGGAGCCGCCAGCGATCCGGCCATATTTGGACTTGTTGGATCCGACCTCTTACACCCATTCAGGCTTCAGACTTGAGCTATGGGAATTGCGCTCCCCAATACTGATTTTACTGAAGTTGGTAGATTTGGAGTCATCCTTTGTGGTTTTGGATTTTGGAGCCTATGAACATTTGGTAGTTTCTCAAGACTCATCCTTCCACTGGAACTTTGATTCTCTAGTCATTTGGGAGAATTTTGTAAACTACGATCACTTGAACTTGTCGAGTCAAATTTGCCTTCGTACTTCCTACAGTCCCTACTGACGGGTTGACGAAGTGGGGGTTCCGCTACTACGGCCTTTCTTATGGCTTGTTGAGTAGACGGAGCTGCCAGCGATCCGGCCATATTTGGGCGTATTGGATCCGACCTTTTACACCCATTCGAACCTTAAGCTTCAGGCTGTCGAAAGACTTCAAGCTTCTTCGGCTCAATTTTGTAGGAGTGTGTAGCCACAAGAGTTTCTTTCTTGACTTTTGAGTCTTGGTTTGTTGTAGAAGACGGTGTCTCTAAAATTTGAAAGATCACCTGCATATACTTTGGAAAACAAATATTTGTATTCTTTAGCACAAAAGAATATATGGATTGATAATTTTAAATATTTATTCGGGGATCTCGGCATGCAGCGCGATGTCGACCCGAATAAATATTTAAAATGCCCCCTGTCTCACAGGGACATTTTAGAACGGAATATATTTGGAATATAAAATTTTAAATATTCATTTGGGGATCTCGGCGTATAGCACGATGTCGACCCAAATGAATATTTAAAATGCCCCCTATCTCGCAGGGACATTTTGGGTAGGCTTTGTATCTTTGAGATTTTAAATATTTATTTGGGGATCTCGGCACGCAGCGCGATGTCGACCCAAATAAATATTTAAAATGCCCCCAGTCTGATGAGGGATTTTGAAATGCATTCTTACTACACAAGAGAATTTCAAAATATAAATGTAAACATGCACTGATAATTATGCACATAAAACTTTGATAATTGCAAAGTACATTAGTCATGAGATTTTCATGCATGATATTTCTTTAAATGTCGACCGTTGATAGGCGGCATGGGTCTCTGACCGTTCAGATCGATCAACTGATATGCTCCTCCTTGGTACACTTTCTCGATGACGAAGGGGCCTTCCCAATTAGATACGAATTTGCCACCAATTTTTCGGTGTGGGATGATTGGTCTTCTCAGCACCAGGACCAACTCCCCTTCTTGAAATGATCGAGGACGCACCATTCGATCAAAAGACTTTGCCATTCTTTCTCGGTAGATTTCTAGATTTTGTTGAGCTTGTAACCTTAGTTCATCAAGTGCATCGAGCTCTTCCATTCTGAGACGGGCATTTTGCTCTTGAGTAAGATCATTCTGAATTGCTACCCTGAGTGACGGTAATTCAATCTCCAATGGTAATACAGCTTCAACACCGAACACTAGAGAGTAAGAAGTGGCTTTGGTTGGAGTCTTATAGGTTGTACGATACGCCCACAGTGCCTCTGTCATTTTTGTATGCCACTCTCTTTTATTCTTGGTAAGGATCTTCTTCAACAGTCTCACAAGTGTCTTGTTAAAGGCCTCCGCCAAGCCATTTGCCCTTGGATTGTATATGGATGAATATCGCCAATCGATTTTGCGTCGATCAACAAACTTGTAGATTTTTGTACTTTTGAATGCGGTACCATTGTCTGAGATTATGCGGCGTGGCACACCGAATCTGTAAACGACATTATGGGTAAAAAAATTGATCACATGTTCCGATGTGACCTCTCTGAATGGAGCCGCTTCTGCCCACTTGGAAAAGTAGTCTGTCGCTGCCAAAATGAAACGGTGTCCCGCTGATGATGGCGGATCTATTGGCCCAATTATGTCTGTACCCCAACATTCAAATGGTCAGGAAGCTATTGTTGGGTGTAGTGGATTTGGAGGCTGATGTATAACATCACCGTGAATTTGACATTCGTGACACCTCTTAGCGTGATCGATACAATCCTTGACCATAGTTGGCCAATAATATCCCATCCTCTTGATTTTGACGGCCATTTTAGGACCTGACTGATGTGCTCCACAAAGCCCTTCATGAACTTCTGTTACTACTTTATCAGCTTCCTTGGTCCCCAGGCACCTTAGCCACATTTGATCAAAGGCTCGTCTGTACAGCATGTCATTAACAAATGCGTATCTCAACGCCCTTTTTCGAATTTGTGCGGCCATAGACTTTTCTATCGGGAGTTTGTTTTCCTTGAAGTAGTCAATGAATGGCTGTCTCCAATCATTTTCGACTTCAATATCTAAACAATGCCACCACGATTCTGAAGCTTGACTAGCTTTATGTCTCTTGGCCACGTGATGCTCTTCTGGATAATTCTCCATAACGATCTGATGGAGAGGTTGAGGGTTAACTAGAGTTTCATCCTGCTTACTTGAATCTAGAATTCCTTCTGCCCTCGGGAATTGTAGTAGAGCAGGTTCCAACACTCTACGAGTATAAACCCCGATGAATATAGGACTCTCCTCGTTGATGTTCGCCATTTCTTTGGCTAATTTGGCCAGACAATCTGCTTTAGCATTCTGTCCTCGAGGAACTCGAGCCATTTTGACATTTGGAACTTGCTTCAGAAGCTCAAGAGCTCGTCGATGGTAATGGGCCAATTCGACTTTGCCAACCTTGTAAATTCCAAGTACTTGATTTATTACAAGTTGAGAATCACCAAAGATTTGGAGATGTTGGATTCTGACATCGATCGCAATCTCCAACCCCGCTAATAAAGCTTCGTATTCGGCTTCGTTATTGGTCCGAGGTTCAGTCAAACTGAATGAAAATCTCATTATACCTCCCTCCGGTGCTACGAAAATGAGGCCAATGCCGGTTCGGGCTCTTGCAACATTTGGAGGTCGGACAGGTCTAATCGACGATGCCCCATCAAAGTACATTTCCCAGAATGGTAGCCTTTCATTCTCCTCGACCTGCATTATCTGTTCATCGGGCAAATCATCATTTAGTGGAGAATCGGCCGGGATTGGGTGTGCAGCGAGAAAATCTGCCAAGGCCTGTCCTTTCACCGCCTTCTGTGGCATGTATATGATTTCAAACTGCAATAACAATACTGCCCACCTGGCTAGACGACCTGTCAATGTTGGTCTTGTCATCAAGAACTTTAGCGGATCGATCTTTGATATCAGTGTGATTTTACGGGATAGCATATAGTGGCGGAGTTTTTGAACTGCAAAAATCAGCGCCAAACAATGCTTTTCAATAGGGGAATAACGGCTTTCTGCTCCAATCAACCTTCGGCTGATACAGTAGAGCGCATTTTCTTTTCCATCTTCATTATTCTGGGCCAATAATGCTCCGAGGGACTCTTCTAGTGCAGCTGTATACAGTATAAGAGGCTTCCCTGGAATTGGCGCTGCTAGAATGGGAGGATTCAACAGATATCTCTTGATGCTATCAAACGCATCCTGACATTCTGCATCCCATTTGAAACGGACATCTTTCTTCATTAGCTTTGAAAATGGCTGGCACCTACCCGATAGATTTGATATGAATCTCCGAATGAAAGCCAGTTGTCCTTGCAACGAGCGAAGCTGTCGAAGGTTCCTTGGTGGTGGCATCTCCGTGATTGCCTTAATTTTGTTGGGATCGATCTCTATTCCTCGATGACGAACAACATACCCCAGGAATTTGCCGGAAGAGACCCCAAAAGCACATTTGAGAGGATTCATCTTCAGATCAAACTTTCTGATTCTCTCAAATACTATTCTGAGATCTTTTAAGTGATCATCTCGGTCAAGGCTTTTAACAACAAGGTCATCTACATAACACTCGACCTTTTGATGTATCAAATCATCAAATATGTGAGTCATCGCCCGCTGGTAGGTGGCACCAGCGTTCTTCAGGCCAAAGGGCATGACTGTGTAGCAGAAAATGCCGATGGGTGTCCTGAACGATGTATGTTTTTCATCTTCGGGCGCCATTTTGATTTGATTGTATCCTGACGATCCATCCATGAAGGAGAACATGTCGTAGTTGGACGTATTGTCCACCAGGAGTTCGGATACAGGAAGTGGAAAATCGTCTTTTGGGCACGCCTTGTTGAGGTCCCTAAAGTCAATACAGACACGAATTTGCCCGTTCTTCTTCTTCACTGGGACGATATTAGCAATCCAATCAGCATATTTTTCTTCTCGGATGAAGCCTGCATAAATAAGCTTTTTTGTTTCAGCAATCACCTGTTCTTCAATCTCCAGTCTCATTCTCCTTGGAGCTTGTTTGACAGGTACTACTTCCGGTTTGATTGCTAATCTGTGAACTGCTACGTCAGGGGATAAGCCAGGAATCTCAGCATATGTCCAGGCAAAGCAGTCCCTGAATTCACAGAGAAGTTTTTTTATTTCTTCTATTTGTTCCTCGGGTAGGAGTGAACTAATGAAGGTTGGGCGAGGATCCTCCTCAGTCCCCAAGTTAACTTCTTTTAGTTCATCCATAGTGGCTGCCTGTCCACCATCTTCAAGCTCTTCTGGTGCAGGTTCTGTTTCTACAGGCTGTTCATCATAATCATCAGCTTCGTATATCTCTTCAGCATCACCATCTTCGGATTCAATTTCCACGCATGTGATGGCGCGACAAATCTCTTTCCGGAGGAATTTTCGCTTGATGAAACCGATACCTTTATATGCGTCTGTATCCTTCTGCCGTAATGGACGCGGACTCCTTCCATACCAAAGGCCCAGACTTGTACGAAGTTGTCGTTTGGTGGTAGGAATATTGACTTGTTTTCGTAGCATTTTCTGAATATTTCTGGTATTGAACCTTGGTAGCCTCGTAGGAAATAATTTTTCGGAGTCGAGGATCATGCAATCCCAGTCATGATTCTCCTCTTCACGAACTCCCGTGGAATATAACACATTCTTTGGCACAATCCCATTTTTACGGGGAGGCAGATAGAGGGTGGCGAGTTCTTCAACTTTATGCACCTCGCGCGAAATGAGTTCTTTGAAGTATTGTAAAGGAACACGCGTAACTACGAGTACACTATCTGAAATTGATAGACTGTCTATTCTTCTAGAGAATACATTCAGCACCGTGTTCATATAAATAGAGTCATAGTCGTAATCATCATTTGAAAATTCAACCTGCCTACTCCATTCGTCCATAGACTGGCATACTCTTCGAGATTTGGCAGGAGTATCATCATCTTCATCTGTGTCACTCCCAAGATGAGGTACATGCTTCTTTTCTTTTGGAATGGTCAGCGTTTTGGGAAGAGTCGGCACTGCCTTCTTTCTTCCCACCTGCTTCTTCTCACCTTCTCGTTCAGGTCGCTTTGCAGCCTTTGAGTTTGATGCTCTAGCTTCAAGAGAGCTTGAAGACTTTTGCTTCTTCGGCATGAAATACCGTGCATCTTCATAAACTGTTGCTTCATGAACTATGAAAGGCTAAATGTCACCAGAGATCCTGAATTCTTCTCCATCTTTGAGATATTTCATATACTGGTGTAATGTTGACGGGACAATGCCATATTCATGCAACCAGGGACGACCTAATAGCGCCTTGAATGAAGTATCCGCGTCAATCACATGGAATTTAGCTTCTGTGTGGAGCTCTCCAAATACTAGAGGGAGCATGAATGATCCAAGGGTCTTCTGCCCTTTCTTGTTGAAACCATGCACCATCAACTTATCTGGCCCAAGGTGTTCCACATCAAGGCAGAGGGATCTCAGCGCTTTCAAGCTTATCAGATTTATGGAGGATCCAGGATCGATTAGGATTCGACTGATAATCAACTTATCGCTCTCTGCAGTAACATACAGAGGACGATTATGGTCTGCAGTTCCGAGCATCATGTCTTCTTCGGAGAAAGTAATGAATAGCTCATTACAAGCTTGCAAAACTTCAGTCAAACTTCGTTCAGCAAAATACGCCTCGTATCTTTCGGGATCTTTGAGAGCCTGAATCAGAGTCTCCCGAAGGTCTTTAGACATTATCAACGCATCGTATATACTGAGTTGTGCTGGAATTTTTCTTAAATGAGAAAAGATGTTATAATCTATCCCATTGGCTGAAGCCTTCTTTTTCTTAGGATCTTCAGGGATAATGTCATCGTTGATAATTATCTCTTTCTCCTTATCTTTGTTGGAGACCCCTTTCTTCGGTGGAGGCGGTAGTATCTTGCCGCTTCTTAACTGCACTTGAGCAATCTCCTCCGGTTCAGAGTCATTTAATTGTACATTTTCTTCAGAGTCAGCCATCGTTGCGTCTAGGGATCCATTTGTTGATTCAGAATCACCACCCAGGTTTACATGTCCCATCCGAGACGCTATGCTAGGGTCTGATTCATCTCCCTCTGGAAAATACGAATCCTCCTCCGAACTGTAATCCATTGACAATACCATCATACAGGATTCAGAGGGTACTTCTGTGTATTCTTCTTTTACTGAGGTACTCGGCGCCACGGAGATGACCCGACATATTTCTTTGGGAAGAGAATCTTCATCTCCTTTTTCAGCTTCATCTATTTTAAGCTCTGTCATGAAATCAGCGAGCTTGATAGGTCGTCTCACAGTCTGATAATATTCATCCAAACTGTTGATAACTCTCTGAGTTGCAGTCATTTTCTCCTTAGGCTTTTTTAGCTTGGTCTTCTTCTTGGATGATTTCTTCTTTTCAGTCTTTGAAGAACCAACTTGATTGGAAAACTGTTTTGAAGTAGAAGGTCGTACCACCGGCAGTGCCTTCAAATCTATCATTGGCTAGATAGGAAACTTCCACTTTACACACGAAACTCCTTCAAGTTGCTTCAACATTTTCACAGTCTTCTTGGAAACCGCAGTCTCCCACTTTTCTTCTTGAATTGGCTTCTTTTCATTTCTTCTTTCTTCAACCAGGGGTATGGAAGAGGACGTGACCACCCGAGTTGATTCCTTTCTAGGGTGAGACAACACATTGTCGGACAATGTGAGTTCCCCTTTTTGATATTTTTTTTCAAGCCAATCCTTGAAGATGTAGCAATCTTCAATAGGATGGCTGAGTACACGATGATATGGGCAATAATTTGGGTCACCAGTGTGCTTCGACTCTTCGGGTCTCTTGCATTCAGGCAGTTCTAAACCCGATTTCAACACTTGTCGAAATAATTTGGCGACACTCTCTCTTCTAGCACCCGGGGCTTTAGCCTTTTTGGGCTTATCAGAGTGATTTTCTGATCTGGAGAAATTCAACTTCTCAAATTTGGCCACTCTGTCGAGCAAGTCTTGAAATGTGTTTATCGTAGCCATGCACAGGAAGGGTTGCATCTTGTCGTCAATGTTTCCCATTAACAACTGTACGGCATGCTCTTCTTCTAACTGCTGCTCACATTTCATGCTCAAATTTCGCCAGCGAGTGATGTATTTAGTCACTGATTCTTCTCTTTTTCTCTTATCCAGAGCGAGGTCAGCAATCGTGATCTTCTCTGTTGCACTGGCGAATCTCTTCACGAACATATTTTCCAATTCTGCGAAGGTCTTTACAGAATCATTCGGCAGTTCAGCATACCATTCAAAAGCAGTTGCTGTTAAACTACTAACGAACTGTCGAAAGAGTAGGGCGTCATTTCCTCCTGTATTCCCACAGGTGACTTTAAACTGTGCCAGATGCTGTCTGGGATTGTTATTACCGTTGAAAGTGTTGAACTTTGGTACAGAATACCCTTTTGGGTACGGTACTTGGTCGTATTCAGCAGGATACGGACGACCTTTGCCCACTAATTTTTCTGCTTGATCAACGGCTATGATAGCCCTGATCCTTTCTGTTATTATTCCTTCCAACTGTGCAGCAGTCACAGGTTCAGAAGTACTTGCAACATTCTGTGGAGTGGGCTGACGGATTACATTATGAGCCTCGCGACCACCTTCAGGAATACCTCGCACTTCTGAGACTTGAGGAATTTGAAAATTTGGAGGATCCGGAGGAGGATTGTGAATGGCACCAACAGCAACAGTTCTCTGCATCATCTGCATCATTGCTCCCATCTGAGTCATCATCTCAGTCATCTTCTCATTCAACTGAGAGATTTCTCTATCTTTGGCTCTCATTTGTCGCTTCATATGTCTCTACATGTCTGCAAGCGTGAAATTCTCATCAGCGAAGGGATTCTCCTCGGCTTCTTCTCCTTCTTCTTCTGCTTGAGAATGACCACCTCTGCCAGTGGTGGACCCAGCTTCACGACGACGGTGATAAACTCGCCTAATTGGCGGTTGTTGATCATCTTCATCTTCACCCTCATCATAATAGGTTTCCTCATTAGTATTGGTGTGTCTCACCATGTAGACCACCTCCATGTCCAGAGTATTATTTATTTCTTGCATTTCTTCTTCTAGGTTTCCCTCCATAAATTCATCCATATTTTCTTCCATATTTTCTTCAATGTTTTCATCCCCTTCGAGGTATTCTTGTATATTTTCACCCTCTTCAAGGAATTCCTCTTCTTCAATGTTGTCTTCCCCTTGTACATTTCCTTCCTCTTCTAGTACTCGGATCTCCGAGCGGCGCCGCCACTGGATTTCCGGTTCCTGATTAGGCACGGGGATTTCTTCGATCAGTGGGCTGCGATCGAAGTTGGTTTCTTCTTTTGGAGGGGATGGAGGGCGATGGGATCCCTTGGAGGATTCTCCAAGGTGTCTACCGTCTGGAGGAATGTCATTATGGGTCCTTTTTGGGGCCCACTTCTGACGTTGTTTGTAGATGGGGGCGGATCTCCGGGAAGCCTCACCGGATGTCACGCCCAGATCAATCCTCCTTTCTCTTCTTTCTTTTTCATTTCTCCGAGGCTTTGGCCTCCAGACTTGTTTTCCTTTCCACCGGGACCTTTCAGCGGTGGATCCCTGAACATATGGTTCAGGTGTCACACCCCGATGTTCACCGCGTGGAACATATCTTCTTTCTCTTCTTTCCGCCACAGCAGATAGATGCTCCCTTGGCGGGGTTCTTCTAGTTTCGATCACTAAAGGTTGTTGACACTTCTTCTTCAGACCTTTATCCTTTACAGTCTTCAGGACCCGATAGACCCGGGCTGAGAGAGTTTCAGGTTCTTTCTTCTTTGGAGGGATTGGGACTTCAGGCCGTCGATCCCAAAAAGATTTCTTTAGTTCTCCAGTAGAGCTATTCCTTTTGACCCATTTCAGGTCAGTAAACTTGTTCCGAGTGGGAACATTGGCTTCAGGCTCTTGGGCCGACAGATTGGAAGGATGAATTGGCAGTTGTTGATGCTGAGCTCGGAGCTCAGCATTCATCTTCCTTCTTTGCCTCCTTGTAGGCCTTCCTCCAGATGAGGAGGCCTCAGCATCGTATTTTTCAGATGCAGATAACCTGGTTGACAGAGTGGTGGTGTTTGCAGTCACCACGGAGATTCTTCCACCATTCACAGTTCTCCTGGTGGTCAGGGCCTCAGACTGTGACAGCCTCTCAAACACAGAAATTCTCCCACGAGAATTTTCAGCAACAGGTCGTTGTGCCGGCAGATGCACACGACGGATAGGAGCTTCATTAGCATTGAATCTCCTGGCAGACTTCTCAGCATTACTACCATTCGCAGGAATGGTGGCACTCCTTGCAGCGATCGCCGGGAAGTCAACGCTACCAAACTGGATGGTAGCTCCGGCATTTCCGGTCTCAATAATAGCATTAGCCAGTTGGATCCTGGCTCCTTGTCCCAGCTGGACAGTCATCGGGGTGTTCTGTAGATCCATCTGCATAAATGAAAGGCAAGGGTTTAGTAATCAGAATCTGATACATCACCCCGCACTTTCAAAATGCAGAGACTTGCACAGAACACAAAAATAAGAGAAGATAACATTAGCGAGCAATTCAAATAATATAAATCTAAATATACTGCTAAATACGCTATCTCAATAAAAATTTTTGAACGATCATTCTTTAGAAAATTCAAATATTTAATTTCTTGAATGATCATTTTGAAAGATTCAGAATTTTGAGTACGATTTGATATAGCTGCTACTATAGCTTATGAATGACTAGCCAGAGATGGAAAGAGAAACCAATCCCCAGCGGAGTCGCCAGAAATCTGTGGGCTCCGAAAATTCGGCCTCGGCCTCCGCTCGCTTTTCTTATTCGACGAGGGAGTTTTAACGAACTAAGTTCCGAGGTAAATTTTGGAAGGCAGATGGGTTTGTAGATAAGACACTACCCAGAGATTTCGCCCTCATTTTGTGAGGACTTTATGATCTGAGTTCTGGTTTCCTATAGGCGCAAGCCCCTATAGTTAATTACCCCTCCCGATCACGAGAGAGAACTTTCGATTAAGGCTAGTCGTCAATCAGATACGTATAAAAATACGTGTTATCTGGCATATAGTAGCAGCAAAGAGTATTGATATTGGTAGAAATCGGATTTGGAAATTGGGTTTTGAATTTGGGAATTCGGAAAGGATTTGGAAAGTTTAATATTTAAAAATAGAAAATTTCACCGCCTAGCACTTAAAGCGGATGGTGGGGGAATGGATGATGGGCCTGATCAAGATCCCATGGTTCCGTCGTCCCGGGCCATCGTGGTCCCTGGTCTACTTAGTCAGAGGAGGTAGTCGACCCAACCTGACAGAAGGATCCTTGTCGGCAGCCATGGGTTGCTTCGTCCAAGGGAACCTTGTAGACCGGGGTTGAATGTTTGTCTAAGGGGACAAATTTGAATCCACCTTAGCTAACAGAGGGCTTTGTGCCCTATCGATCATATCCTATTGATTCATATCTCAAGGATTTGATGCCATAAGGAACGTATTGGCGCTGGCCATAACCGGTATTGTGTGGTGCCATTTGGCGGCAAAACCACTCGGTTCAGAGGGCCCCGGGTCATAACCGTTTATCCTGCGGTGCCATTTGGCGGTCAACCGCCGGTTAGAGGACACGTACCACGTCCTTATTGGCAGGAGATTGTTTGAGAATGGATCCTAGTAATATTTTCGACTAGGCATTTAGCTCTTTTGTGAGCTGAGATAAATTTTGATTTGTCCACCCCGACAAACTGTTGCGGAGGGTGGATGGATTTTGCTTTAAGTTTTTGATGGATTTATTTCAATTTTAAATATTATTTGGAATTTTGAATATTTTTTGGGATTTTGGGTTTTTGAGATTTTTATGGAGTTTTTGGGTATTTGGGTGGAATTTTGAGAAATATTTGGAATTTTTGGAATTTTGGGTGGAGATATGGACTATTTGAAATAAACTTTGGATATTTGGGAGATATTTGAAAAATATTTGGAAACCCCTCCGGTTGAGATATGCATTTAACACGGTCATCATCGGGGTGTTTGGGGGTCATTTCTTTTTATGGATTGAACCTCGTCAACTCTATCGGGCTGTCGACAGAGGATCGGGTTTTGTAGGCTTTGAGCCTTTATTAGTGAATTCATATTGTTGTAGGCCTTGAAGACCTAATATGAAAGTTTTAAAGCAAATATACCGGTCGTCACAACTTTATATTTGCTTAATGGTTCGAACCCTGTCGACTTCTATTGACCCGTATAGAAGGATCGGTTTCGAACCTGAATTCACTTGTCAGCCCGCGCAGCATCCCTAGACGTCACGTGTGTACCAATAACACGCTCGCCGGGGCCCTTGCGGGTTTAGGATTGTATTTTACCCCTTTTTGGTGTACCTATGTGTATACAATTTATAGTGCACGTGCAGGGGTATTTTTGGAATAGACGCTTTCTGTCTGCTTGTACGGAGATTGCAGATCCGGTGGCGTAGCAGCTTCTGAACAGAATTGTTCGCCGCTTCGTACAGGTAGACTGTCGTGCACTATTTGTTGATCTTCGTAGGCGGGTCATAGTGCACTAACTAATCTCCTGCCTTAAGTTGTAGATGCTTGTAGATGAATCACTGTATGCATGATAGACCTTCTATAGTCACTTGTGGGCACACTATAATTTCTTCTAACATCTACGATCTTTCGTCAGTGTTTGTACATAGATGTAGTAAGAGCTATCATTGACTTCGTGTTGATATTGGCCATATGTTACACTATATGTTTACAAGAAAATACATATCATGCGTCTGATAGTATTTCCCTCACGAATCCCTTTGAATCATGTTTGCAAGTAGATCACATATCCTTCATCTTGATGATTGTTTTGCAACCAAATGATTATTGAATTCTTGCTCACCATGAGTTCCACATCCACTCATTCTCATTAATTCTCAATATGTGTTACATATGTGTAGGAGCTTAATATTCAACATTTGTTTGATATCCACATTCCATTGAATATGAAGACTTGTTATGCCCATTACACATCAAACCCTTCTAGTATCATTTGATTCCATGAGTCTTTATCATCATTTGATTAGTGGATGATATTTGCAAGTTCTATATTCACCACAAATTTTGCGTACCCTTCTTCTACATTTAATTTGTACTTTGTCATCTCAAAAGTTATAACTTTTATCTTGAATATTATATTATTCTCCTTGTAGTCCAAGTTATGTCTTCTTGAGTTCAAGATCATGTTCTAACTCAAATCCTCGTTATAACTCTTTTGCAAGTTCAAGAATGAGTCCCTTCCTTGTTCGAGTTCGAGTAACAAGTTCAAATCCAAGTCAAATTTGAGTCCTTGTTGAAGTTCAAATGAGAGTCAAAATAGTTCAAATTATGACTGCTTGAGTTTGAATTAAGCCTTGTATTAATGTCTTTTGAGTTCAAATGAGTCCAGGTACGTGTCTCATTTTTGTTCATTTGATGTGCAAATCAAGTCCAAGTACGGTCCGTCTTCACCCGAAATTTCGGCAGCCTCCCGGCGTCTCCCCCATTTAGGGGAAAACTACGAGAAAACTGAGCCTTTCCCACCACGCGCAATAAAGGCGTGTATGGTAGGTGTCCTCTTGCGAGGGCACCGCGGCCGTGATATTTCTTCCCACCACGCGCAATAAAGGCGTGTATGGGGCTCTGACGGTACCTGTTTTAAAAGACAATTTGCTTTCCCCCCGCTCGGGGGTACTTATAAGTGACCCCGCCTTGCCGTAGGTGCCGCACCGGGGTCCCTTCCCACCACGCGCAATAAAGGCGTGTATAGGCGGTTTTCCGGTGCGCCACGAACACCGAAGTAGAGTTTAGGCGATTGCTCGCTTCGTTGTAAGCATCAGACCGGCGTCCCATCCTACCACGCGCAATAAAGGCGTGCATAGGAGTTTTTCTGGTCTGCTGCGAACAACGATGCGAGAAATCTGAGTTTAGAGAGTTCGTACCTTCGCGGGCTTTGATGGTGGCGGTTTAAAGATGCACAATTTGCTTTCCCCCCGCTCGGGGGTACTTATGAATGACCCCGCCTCGTCGTAGGTGCCGCACCGGGGTCCCTTCCCACCACGCGCAATAAAGGCGTGTATAAGCGGTTTTCCGGTGCGCCACGAACACCGAAGTAGAGTTTAGGCGATTCCCGCCTCGTCGTAGGCGTCGGACCGGGGTCCCATCCCACCACGCGCAATAAAGGCGTGTATAGGCGGTTTTCTGGTCCGCCGCATACAACGAAACGACAATCTGAGTTTAGGAGATTTCGTACCTTCGTAGGGTTTTGACGGTGGTTGAGGCTCGTGAACCGATGCGAGAAGCGAGATTTTTTATATTAATTATAATTAATATCACTTAATTATAATTAATTAACAAATTATTTTTAATTAATCATTTTAATTATAATTAATTAATATAATTAATTAAATTTTATTAAAATTAATTAAAATCATAACCATAATTAATTTATAATTAATTATGGTTAATTGATATTAATCAATTTTAATGAATTATGATTAATTAATATTAATTATTAATAATTTATTTCATAAACTATAATTAATTAAAATTAATTCTAATTAAACTTAATTATAATTAATTAAATTAATTATAATTACTTAATTAAAATAAAATGTAATTAATTATAAAATCATAATTAATTAAAAATAATAATTATAACTAATTATAACTAAATAATTATAATTATAATAAAATATAATTATTTATACAAAATAATCAAATAAAAATAAAAAAAAATCCCTCTGTTCGACGGATTTAAGGGATTTGGCTGTGGAAGCTCGCGTGAAGGGAGAAAGTTACCTTCACAGTCGGCTAGCTCCCGTGCTGCTTCCGATCAGACTGGGAGGGAAAGCAGTCGAGCCGAGCAAAGTCGAGCGGCTACGAGGGGTCGAAGAAGCAACGAAAGGGAGAAAGTTAACTTCACGCCAGCGAGCTCCGGTTCGGGTGTCCGATCAAAATGTCGTAACTTTCGATTCAACAGGAAGGAAAAGTCGTAGCAGCGGGGTCGGGATCGGAGCGTCGAGAGGCAGCTTCGGCTAGACGTCGGCTTCAGGTAAGAGGAACTCTCTCTATCTCCCTCTCTCTCTCTCTGCTCTGGATCGGGAGGAGCAAGGGCGTCGGGATAGAGGCTTCTGGCGTCGGGTCGGCAGGGAGGTAAGGAGTGGAGGCAGCGATCGTGGATGTTGACGGGATCGGTGCTTTGTTCTTGTGGATTCGGCTGAAGGAATTAGCAGAGGGGGATGTAGAGAGATCGGGAAGAAGAAGGGAGAAGAGGTCGGGAGGTGTAGTGGAGTCGGAGAGCTATGAAATCCAGTCAGGAAGCGTCGAGCAGCCCCCTCGCTATTTAACGACGATTTGGGCGCTCGATCAAGGCGAGCTCGCGGGATTTGGGAAGGATTTCCGGGAAATGACGCAAACGGCGCCGAGCTTGCAGGATTCAGCGGGATTCCTTGCTTGATTTCGGGATTTCGGGCAGATATCGTGGATCCAACGGCTTACAGGTTAGTTAATTTTTTTGTTCTTTTGGTTTTTACATGAGGGTTAACAGAACTTAAGATGATTCCAACGATTTTCTTAGCATTGGGTCATCCGTGGGCTATTTATGGCACGTAAAATTTCATGAATATCGAATAGTGTAACTAAAATTTTAATTATCCTCATTTTTTATTATGTGCTATTATAAGTAGATTTTTTGAAAGCTTCATAAGTTTTGATGACTACTTTCAACAACAAGTCTTTTGCATCTGCGTAAAATTGAGGTATTCAATTGGGTGATTTCTATCCTTTTTCTTGCTACTAACTTATTAGCAAATAGGTTGTGTGAGTTATTTAATTTTATCAAGTATGATATGTGCCTAATTATTTTTGTATTTGATCATTGTTGAAATTTTATATGCTTTCAGTGTGATGGTGAAATAGATGGGGATATTTATTAGTAGAATTCAAGTTGGATGGTTTAAGTGGAGGAATGCATCAGATTTGTTGTGTGATAGAAAAGTCACCCTCAAACTTAAGGGAAAATTATATAAGAAGGTGGTTAGACCTGCAATGTTGTATGGTGCAAAATGTTGGCCATTGAAAGAGAAGCATAATATTAAGTTAAGTGTTGTAGAGATGAGGATACTAAGGTGGATGAGTGGCTTTACTCTTAGATACAGGATGCAAAATGAGCATATACGTGAAAAGGTTGGAGTAGCTACCTCAAGTGAAAGATAATTAAAGATTAGAGTAGTCCCCTTAGATGGTTTGGTCACATAAAACGGCAGCCTTCCGATGACCCGGTTAGGAAAGTAGACGTATTAGATTTGACTTATGTTAAGAAAGATAGAGATAGGCCTAAAAAGATTTGGTTAGAAAATATTAGAAATAAGCTTTCTTCATTATATTTAAATGAGAATTTAACTCTTAACAAGATACAATGGAGAAAAAGGATTCATGCAATCGACCCCACATAGTGGGATAAAGGCTTGATGTTGTTGAAATTTTATATGCTCTCAATCTTCTTGTAATGATTTCAGATTTTGGTGACAATTATATTTTTTTGGGGAATGAAATAATCATGCCTGTTGTTTTTGGGATAAGAGTGACCAATGTTGAGGCAATTTGTGGATTGTTATTTTTGTGTGTTTCAGCATGCATCTCATACTAGGTTGTATTAGTAAACTCTAGATCTTTAAACATCCTACATTAATAATCACCTTAGCATTTGAAATGTCACTTTATAAAAACAAGGCCACACTTCTGAATGAAACCACAGATAGTGTCCACCCAAACCTACCAATGCTGTTTCCAAAATAACAATAAAAATGAACTTCTCGGATTCTCTCAGAAAACATGATGGTCTTTGGGCTTGCTAGAAATCCCAATAACACTTTATGCCAGTCCCCTCGTGAAAACTAATAGAAATGCAGCATGTCAAAGAAAGTCTAATTGCAACATTACGTAAGTAGGCCAAAACTATTTCGACGTATCACAAATATTCATCTACAAGCTGTGACGCAGATAAAGCGAAATAAATGAGAATTATCTCTCACCTATGGCTTTCAGCAGTAAATAAGCCATCGAGATGCAAAAGATCATATGTTCGAGGGTATGTTGAGAAAGGCTCACACCTGCAATAAGACAGTAAGGAAAATTTCCAATAATTAGATTCTTATAAAGCAAGTTAAAGGAAATTGAAATGCATCCATATCCATGAAGCATTTCAAACGTAGCATTTCGTATTGTAGAAAGTACAAATTTTAGTAGAGTATGGATTTTTCTTTTTCATTATACTTAGTGATTGCCTTTGGTGCTTTCTCAGCATCCACATTACAAAGCTACAAATCCCGCAGTTTAAGAATGCATTCCCGTATACGTCTATTTAAGAAAAGAATTTGCCCAAGGAAAACTGGAAAATGTATAGGATGAATCCTGAGTGCTTAAAATTCACTCACCAATCATGGTATGTACCAATTAATCCCCTGTCGTAGATAATACCAAGGGAATTTGCACCATAGGATGACACAACATTCATTACCCATAAAGGTGACTTAATGAGCGCAGCAGCAAATCCTCCAAAAAGTGTATTCATGTCCATAACATTTCTAACTTTATCACTACCAAGAGCTGGAAGCAAATTTTGGTAGTGCTTCATTCTAACCTTCCATTTTGATTGATCGTGCTTAAATATATTATTTCCACCTGATACCAAGGAAACACGATCAGTAGCCACATTTAAACGCTCTGGCCATTTTGGAGTAGTTTTCAGGTTCAATTTCTTCAAATCTGGATTTGTGATAGTTATGCAGGGCCGGAGTGGAATGTACCACGCTGAATCAGGATCCCTACTGTCATCACATTTAGGAGGATAGGAAGATGGAGTTAGATTGTTGTAGCAGCTATCATCTGTAGACTTTTTCCAGACAGCAATATCATCCTTCATATTATACAATTTGAAGCACATGCTTGTCAGTAACTTTTTTAAACTATCAAAATCTGCTTTCTGCGCCTCTACTGTTGTGTCCCATCCTCGCCATCGATTCTCATAATTAACAGGTGGACCGGAGAGCACCCAGAATCCCCCAGGCCTGAGAATTCTGTGTATTTCTAAAAGATAAAGCCCATCTGCAACGAAAATTATCACGTTTAAAATATTGAATAAATGAAAAAAGCTACTTTCAAAACAATTATACTATTTTTTTTTTGAAAAAGATTATCTCCTTTGCCAAATGAAATTACAATCCTTCCCCTTTACAAATTTTAAAGTAAAAAAAAAAAAAACATATAATGCTAATATTGTCTAGCATGTTATTCCCTAACTACTTAAGATGCCTATTACCACATGATAAAAAAAATATCTAAGTAACAAAATGCCCCTGACTACAAAAATAATTGGGAAGGATGAGAACAACAGAAAAAAATAATAAAGAAGCCGAATAGAGTATGAAATGATATGACTCTGCATGAAATTAATATTTTTAACTCAATGCAAGCATCCATTAACAAAACATAAATGATACTAAACACTTTGTGAAGTACTTAAACAATTGAGAAGAATGACAACATTAAGTTTGTAAATAATAAAAACATCAAAAGACATGGCAAACTCTCAATTCAAAACATATGATTGATCATTAGGTTCAGATTATGACCAACAAAATTATTTGAAAAAATATTTCTTTCTATAATTCCAAAAAAATCATTAAAAAAACAAGAAGGCTTAAGATTATACTTGATTGATAACAATAAAACTCACTTCCCAACATCTAAAATAGCCAGCAGATGGTCAACTTCAACTTAGTAGAAAAATGCACCAAGAATTTACCAAATTCTGTCCATGGGATGAGACATCTGGAGCAATGAGCCATATCAAAAGAATTTGACGGAAAAGGGAGTCGTTGAGTAGATATAATCCCTAAAATAGCTGGAATGCCTCGTTCAAGGGCAAATTGCACTTGAGCTTCATGATTGTCTCTGGGCGCAAGCGAAAGGGTCAAAATTCCTCGGTCCAATAAATCACCACCCCAACTTGCAACCTACAAAAAGTAAATAATAGGATTGTGAATGCGGTAATAGAAAAAGTCAAATCTAACTCAATATTTTCAACTTCCCCGTCAGCAGCTTGACAAATTGTGCCATGGTTAGAAGACATGCGCAATCTAAATGGCATTAAAAAAATTAAATAAAGCATCATGTAAGTTTCAGCTAGATTTCACCTATATGGGAATATAACAATTATACTTCCATGTATAAGAATAATTCTCAAGAACCACTCCAAGTGTTGCCCTACAAGCCTTTCCCAATTTCTCCACACAGCATTTGGTTTTTCATTTCAATTTACGTGATGAAAAAGCCTTCGTTTGAATTGTTGAGATGTGAAGCTTTTTAGATTCATCAACGGCATTATTGTGAGAGGTGTCATCTAAAAAAACAAATTCACGCAACAAACAAGATTAAGGGGCTGTTTGATAGCATATAGGATTTCATTTAAGTAGGATTTTGTAAATACTCTAAATCCGGATTTCTGAAATCTCGGTGGCGGGGGGGGGGGTTAAATCATGAAAATTGTTTGGTAAATTTATGATAAATCATGTGTGACTCATTGCTATTCAATTCAGAATTTAAAGTGGTTAAGAGATTTGACATTCATTTCTTAGATAATTAAAGTACAACAACAAAAGTTCAAATAAAATACAACAAAGTTTCGATAAAAATACAACAATAACATAGATTTCAGATTAGTTTACTCATTTTAAATAATCATCTATTTAATTAATATTAATAGTTTTTAAAATTATCTAAATTTGTAATAAAGTAATTGCAAAATAGTTGTAAAACCTTAAGTCCCCAAAATAGAAAATTCAACAAATGGATTCTTTATTAATTAATAATTTATTAAGTTAATTAACTCTTCATTTATGTTTAGATAAATTAAATAAAAATAGTATTAGTTATAGCTAATTAAATATTTTATCAAAGTGAAATAAAATTATAATTAGCATAATCTAATATCTTTATTAATTATTAATTAGTTAATTAATTAAATATAATGAGTTTTTATTAAATAAGTTATAAATAATAATTATTTACATGAATTAATGTCTAATTAATTAATGAATATTAATTATTAAGATTAGTTTAATCTTTTTAAAAAAAAATTCTACGATTTGGTCCTTTCTTGTTACATAGCCTACGCCTTACTGTTTGCTTTTTTCGTTGTTGTTCTTCTTCGGCTCCTTCGTTGCTGTTTGACTTTGCTCCTCGAAGACGTTCCCTTCCTGTTGGTTCGAAAGTTACGAAATTTTTATCGGAAGCAACAACGGGAGCTTGCTCGCTGTGAAGGTAACTTTCTCCCTTTCACGTTCTTCTTTTGCCAAATCGTGTAAATCTACCGAATAAGAGGATTTCAGAAATCCACGATATATTTACCAAAAAAAGGGGTAATTTTCCTTCTACCGCTGCTTTCATTTATCGTAGATTTGGTTTAGCATTTTAGGCCGTTTGGCTAGATTTCGCTCAAATCTGCCTCAAATCCGGCATAAATCCTGCTATCAAACAACCCCTAAAATTTAGAAGCACCAAGATTAAATCTGAGATAACCTGAGTCACAGTTTTATCAAAATTTATTATTGAAATTATGCCACATAGTCTAAACTGTTTTGTTAAATACTCACTATTTATTCCTACAAAATGGCATTTGAGTCATCGCTTGCAACATTTATTATCTATATTCCTCCGATGTATGGCTAGTTGGCGTAGACGATGAGAAGAATGTTAGTGTGCTCCCAGAGGGGGATGAGGAGAGACTGTAGGTGGCCAATGTAGTGACCCCTCTCCCACACTTGTAGTTGCGCGACTGAAAGTTCGATGCCCAGAACAGCCTCGATCCCTAGAGGTCCGCTTCTAGTTTCCTTTATTCAAGTTCAAGACAAGATATATATACAGAAGCAATAGGCCACAGGCCCGACACTTATTTGGCAAAACAAGAAATGTTTAACATATAACATATCTAAGAGCTCATGCGTCATTCTACCGAGATAAGGACGAACTACATCATAGTGGGGAGTTAAATCAGACGCATTGAATACAGCCGAAACATTATAGTCGACGAGGAGATCTATTTGGTAAGCATTGTCGTTGATTTTTTTGACAACCACCTTTGGTTTAAGCTTCCCACAAGCTCCTGGGGGAAATCGCTCCTTCCTTAGTTTTATCCATACGAGATCGCCCACTTGGAAGTGAACAGGTCTTCTGCGCTTATTAACTTAGGTTTGATATTTGGCATTCTGCTTTGCGACCTTGGTTTGCACTTGTTTGTGTAGTTTCCTTCTTTCCTTATAGAATTGCTCTTCTTCTTTATTGTAGGTAGGAGCTAATGATACTGGAACCAAATCAGAAGGTGTTAGGGGATTGTTACCATAAGCAATTTCGAAGGGGCTATACCCGGTAGATTGGTTTGTGGATCGGTTGAAAGCAAATTCAATTTATGGTAGGATCAGATGCATTGCTTAATATGCTTCCCAACAAAACATGGAAGCAAGTTGCCCAGACTTCGATTGATTGTTTTTGTTTGTCCATCTGTTTGCAGGTGAGCTACGTAACTAAATTGGAGGTGAGTTCCTTGCTTTCCCAATAAGGTTTTCCATAAGTGACTAAGGAACTTGGCATCCCTATCGGACACGATCATCTTTGGGATGCCATGGAGTCTTACAATTTCTCTAAAATAGAGGTCGTCAATATGAGTAGCATCTAGTGTTTTACTACATGCTACAAAATGGGCCATCTTCGAGAATTGATCAATGATAACCATGATAGAATCTTTATTTTGTTGAGTTCGTGGCTATCCCAAAATGAAATCCATGTTAACGTCACCAAGCGGAACTGGTAGCGGTAAGTAGAATCCTGCATTAATGACCGGTTTTGGCCATCTTACAGATTCTGTAGCTCTTTACATAGCGATGTACGTCCTTATGCATGGCTAGCCAGTAAAATTTATCTTCGAGAAGTGCTAATGTTTTATCGCGTCCAAAGTGACCGATAGTCTTCCATCATGGCATTCAAAAATAAGAGCCAGCTGTATAGAGCAATTTGGAATACAAATGCAAGAACGGCAGAATAGGAATCCATTTTGAATATGGAACAACTGATGGCCACTATTTTGACATAATTTCCAATCCATTTGGAAATCACAATCAGTAGAATAAAGCTCCTTTATACTGTCAAATCTAACCACATTTGAGTGTAACGTTAGCAAAAGAGTAGTTCTCCTACTCAGGGCGTCGACGACTTGATTAAGTTTTTCGGACTTATGCTTGAGTAGGAATTGAAATGCTGCAATATACTTAAACTAGGTAGCATGGTGCCCTCTTAACTTCTTCTAGCTATCTAAAAACTTTAGAGCAGTATTGTTAGTAAACAAAATAAATTCTTTACATAACAAATAATGACTCCAATGATGTAAGGCGTGAATGATGGCATAGAACTTCTTATTGTAGGTGGAGTATTTCCGCCTAGTCTCATTTAGTTTTTTTATTGAAATAGGCTATAGGTTTTCCTTCTTGACTCAGAACAGCACATATTCCCAAATTGGAGGCATCACAATCTACCTGAAACATCTTGGTGAAGTCAGGAAGCCGTAAGACCGGAACATATGACATTTTCTTTTTTATGTTCATCAAAACTGGATTGTGCTTCCTCTGTCCAATGGAACTTATCATCTTTAAGTAGTTCAGTAAGTGGGGAAGCTATAGTGCTAAAGTTGGCAATGAACCGGCGATAAAAAGAAGCCAAACCGTTAAAACGGTATATATATATGAAAGAACTAGGTGTTGGCCAGCCCACAATGGCCTCAACTTTATCAGGATCCACCTCAATTCAAAGGGCAAAAAGTAGAAATCCCAAAAACTAGATTTTTGAATCCATGAATTGGCATTTATGTGGATGACAATATAATTTTTGTTCTTTTAATACCAACAAAACTTGTTGTATATGATGTAGGTGAGATTGTATATCTTTTTTTTTTTGAAAGATGCAAAACTATTGCATTAACCCAAAACCTTATTATAACCTATTAAACAATAAAATGATATTCCTCCTTTAACAAATAGAGAAAGGAAGGAGGAATATTTTTCAACTAATATCATCCCAAAGAAAACTACTAAAAAGAGCAAAACTAGCACACAAATTTGCTAATCTATTACAACTCCTATCAATACAATTGAAAATAACATTATGAAAATCTTTATGAAATGAGAGATCATCCTTCCAATGTCCATCCTTTAAAGCATCCGTTTTCCTCAAAAAAACTTGAAAAATTATGATAATATTGTTATTATCACCTTCAATGATGATCCACTTACATTTAAACATCCAATCTTGCATAACATTCCTAATAGCTTGAATAGCAATGAACACAGGTTTGTCCAAATGCTAGCAAAAATCTCCCTTTGCAATCATGAAATACACCACCAACTTCATACTTGTATGATGATAATAAAGAAGCATCAACATTCACTTTAATCCAATCGCGAGGAGGGTGCCAATGATTCACCAACAGCCTACAAGGCTGATTAACACCCTAGTGGCCCAAGCTCAATCTTCCATCAGAAAAGGAAATCGAAGCATAAATTACTGTATTAACAACAATCACCACCGAACTATGTTCATTACTGCCATGTACACACTTATTCCTCTCCTTCCAAGATAAGTAATTCGAAGAACAATACAAATCAACCAAAAAAACCATTATTAAGAATAGAACAATTCAGCCAAGAACAATAATCTTCAAATGCACCAAAAGAAGGAATACCAAAGCCCCATTTATTCAAGCAATTAAATACCTCAAGCAACTTCACACACTTGATAGCCACATGTTCTTGATCATCTATCTCATTGCATCCTCTTGGACATGAAGTAACATCTTGCATCCTTCTATACGTCAAAAACTGAAAGGTCGGAATAGCCTTGTGGAACATCCGCCACAAAAATACCTCCACCCTTGGGTTCAGTTTTGCCTTCTTGATCCATTTCCAATAGAAACACTCGATCTACTGCTACATCGAAGCTTCAAAAGCAAAAGCAGTAATAGACTTTCCAGAATTTTGATGAATGAGTTCCAACTGATCTTCCGAACAATCCGAATATATCTGAATTCGACTTATCAAAAGAACCAATTCTTCTCCAAAAAAAATCCATAGTTCAGCAAAATCCCAACTTCCATCAACAATGAACTTATCCAACTTATGAACCGTAAGATCATCGGTTATTTGATTCGCAATAAAAGTTGGCCACTTATTAATACATTTGACCAATACCCAAACATCATTATAAATATTAATAGAATTACCTACTGAAATCTTCCATCTTACAATAGGATTAAGAAATTTGGTCCCAACAGAAATGATCTTCCTTGTAGTCGAACCTCCCTTCTTTGAACCATCATCACCGATCTGAGACCCATACTTCGCTTCAAGAATTTTATGCAGCAACGAATATTTCTCCTGTAAAAATTTCCAAGCTAACTTCAATCTCAATGGACCAACTTTGCTTGCACATGAATGAAGCCCACGCCCTCCCTACATAACCGGCATGCACAAAACATTCTAGTTTATGTAATGAAGACCAAATCTACCCTTATGTTTATTCCATATAAAGCTCCTACACAACTTATCAATTTCATCCATAACACCTTTAGGAACAAGGGAATGTGTACAATGAAAAATTGGAAAATAGAGTATTAACTCTTTAATAAGAATAAACTTCCCAGCTAAGGATATGAATTTACTTCCTCAAACATTCATCTTTGTCATATATTTATCAATAATAAACTGAAAATCAGCTCTCACTAACCTCCTCAAAGCAATTTTGACACCATGATAATTGAACTCCTTAATCGGATTAAACCCCATAATTTAGGTAATGGATTTTTTTTTACTTCTCTTCACATTTTTACCAAAAAGAATAGCAGATTTCTTGAAATTGATCCTCTTCCCCGACCAACTGCAAAAGTCCAGCAAAATACCCTTAATTTCTTTCACAATCTTCTTATTGGCTTCAAAAAAAATAATAATATCATCTGCATAGAGCAGATGCGAGATCCTCATCAAAATAAACAATCACAAACTTACTCAAGAATGGTTGGAAGACTTGATTCATAAGGCGCATGAATGCACTTGATGCGTTAGATAATCCGAAGGGCATTACCAACCATTCATACAACTCATCTCGCATTTTGAAAGCAGTCTTCCATTCATCGCCTTCTCGCATACGAATCTGATGGTACCCGCTTCTCAAATCTATTTTGGAAAAGATGGAAGCTCCTTGCATTTGATCGAACAAATCATCTATATGCGGGATAGGAAAGTGTGTGGGCTCCGAAAATTCGGCCTCGGCCTCCACTCGCTTTTCTTATTCGGCGAGGGAGTTTTAACGAACTAAGTTCCGAGGTAAATTTTGGAAGGCAGATGGGTTTGTAGATAAGACACTACCCAGAGATTACGCCCTCATTTTGTGAGGACTTTATGATCTGAGTTCTGGTTTCCTATAGGCGCAAGCCCCTATAGTTAATTACCCCTCCCGGTCACGAGAGAGAACTTTCGATTAAGGCTAGTCGTCAATCAGATACATAGAATATACGTGTTATCTGGCATATAGTAGCAGCATATGGTTTAGGATACTAGTAGAAATTGGATTTGGAAATTGGGTTTTGATTTAGGTATTTGAGAACTGGATTTTGATTTGGGAATTTGAAGAGTTTGATATTTAAAGTAGAAATTTCATCATCCTGCACTTAAAGCTGATGGTGGGGGAATGGATGATGGGCCCGATCAAGATCCCATGGTTCCGTCATCCCAGGCCATCGTGGTCCCTGGTCTACTTAGTCAGAGGAGGTAGTCGACCCAACCTGACAGAAGGATCCTTGTCGGCAGGCATGGGTTGCTTCGTCCAAGGGAACCTTGTACACCGGGGTTGAATGTTTGTCTAAGGGGACAAATTTGAATCCACCTTAGCTAACAGAGGGCTTTGTGCCCTATCGATCATATCCTATTGATTCATATCTCAAGGATTTAACGTCATTAAGGAGCGTATTGGCTCTGGCCATAACCGCTATCTGTGGTGCCATTTAGCGGCAAAACCACTCTGTTCAGAGGGCCCAGGGTCATAACCGTTTACCTGCAGTGCCATTTGGCGGCGAAACTGCCGGTTAGAGGACACGTACCACGTCCTTACTGGCAAGAGAATGTTTGAGAATGGATCCTAGTGATATTTTCGACTAGGCATTTGGCTCTTTGTGAGCTGAGGTAAATTTTGATTTGTCCACCCCGACAAACTGTTGCGGAGGGTGGATGGATTTTGCTTTAAGTTTTGATAGGTTTATTTCAATTTTAAATATTTTGGGTATTTTGAGATTTTTATTGAGTTTTTTGGGTTTGTGGAGTTTTTTTGGATTTTGTGGAGTTTTTGGATTTGTGGAGTTTTTGGATTTTGTAGAGTTTTTTTTGGATTTGGACTTTGGTATCTTTGTGGAGTTTAGATTTTCTGACATTTGGATGGAATTTGAAAATATTTGTGAACCCCTCCGGTTGAGATAACCAATCAATGCGGCCATCATCGGGGTGTTGTGGGGGTCATTTCTCTTTATGGATTGAACCTTGTCAACTCTGTCGGGCTGTCGACAAAGGATCGGGTTTTGTAGGCTTCGTGCCCTTGTTAGTGAATTCTTATTATTGTAGGACTTGAAGGCCTAATATGAATGTATTAAGACAAATATGACGGTCGCCACAACCGTATATTTGTTTGTTGGTTCGAACCCTGTCGACTTCTATTGACCCGTATAGAAGGATCGGTTTCGAACCTGAATTCACTTGTCAACCCGCGCAGCATCCCTAGACGTCACGTGTGTACCAATAACACGCTCGCCGGGGCCCATGCGGGTTTGATAATTATTTTCACCGCTTTTAGTGTACTTATGTGTATACAATTTATAGTGCACGTATAGGGGTACTTTGAAATAATTGTAGTTGTGTAAATATCTGTCATTTGAATGCACAACATTTCCTTGAAGAGCTTATACACGCCTTCTGTCCGCTTGCATAGAAGTTGCGAATCCGGTGGCGTGTCGTAGCAGCTTCTAAATTTAATGGTTCGCTGCTTCGTACAGGTAGACTGTCGTGCACTATTTGTTGATTTTTGTAGGTGGGTCATAGTGCACTAACTAATCTCCTGCCTTGGGTTGTAGAAGCTCATAGGAGCTTGTATTTGTTGTAACTCTTTGGCACTTTGCTCGTGAACATTACATTGGGTACACCATGGGTCTTCTACAGTAGTTTATAGGAGTAAGCATCTGTCACCAACCCCTCCATGCACACTGATTGGTGTTGACTATATGAGGATATTATACCCACTGCATATATGTTGTTATAATTTATAAAAGCTCTTTTCATCATATATTGCATCATATGTATCTTCCCTTCCATCACCACCTTGTGAACAATTTGTCGGACATATGAGTGTATGACTATATTTGTATAGAACCTATCACTTCCACATCTTTTCAATCGATGTCACTTATGAGTGGATTGCCAGTTCTATTTGTATTGACTTCAAGCATGTCATTATCGTTCATGAATGATCACAAGTACCCCATAGTTGTTCGTAAGGGATTTTCATTCTCCTTTACTAGTTAGTTAACATTGATCGTAGAGACATCGCAATGTTGACTACATCTCCTTAAGTACTTGTAGGGACTACTACATATGTTTGCAAGACAGTGGATGTCGGTCAAATGTGCTTCGACACAACTTGTGTGGATCTTATATATTGAACTGCTATCATATTCTAAGAATCATGAAATCTTTCATTACTTAAGGGCAACTTCATGTTATCCATCATCATCATTTGTGAGTGAAATATTTCACATGTGAGTCACGATATTCACCAAAGTATTCTTGTGTATCTATTTGTGTTTTAGATTACACTTCCTTATCAACCAACGATTGCATTCGGATTGTTGTTACTCATTCAATGCTCAAGTTATATTCTTCAATTTAAGTTTTAAGTGATTTTGTAAGGTTCAAGACCAAGTTCAAAGTCCAAGTTCAATTTTGTTTTGAGTGATCTTTGTAGTTGTCCCAAACTACAATTTTAAGTATAAATTCTTTGTCATCTGAGTTCAAGTTTGAGTCCAAGTCTTGTTGTCCAAACTAAGTCCATGTTCCAAATTGTTCCAAGTTTGACTTCAGTTCGAGTTCAATCCACTTAATGTATAAATCAAGTTCAATCTCATTTGCATATTTCTTTTTTTTTATTTGGATTCAAGTTTGATTAAGTAGATTAAGTCAAGTCCGCAAATCTCATTCTGCTCCAAGTCCTTGTCTGTATTTCAGACAAAATTTCGGCAGCCTCCCGGCGTCTCCCCCGTTTAGGGGAAAACTACGGAAAACTGGGCCTTTCCCACCACGCTAAGAAAAGCGTGTATGGTAGGTGCCCTCTTTCGAGGACACCGCGGTCGTATATTTTTTTGATCCCCCACCACGCTAAGAAAAACGTGTATGGGTATTTTTGAAAACATTTTGCAAGAAAATATTTTTTTGTAAATATTTGCAAGAAAGACAGTTATTTCCCCGCGAGTGGGTACTTATGGATATCCCCGCTTCATCGTGCGCATCGCACCGGGATCCCTTCCCACCACGCTAAGAAAAGCGTGTATAGGCGGGGTTTCCAAGGCGATACGAACTTCGAAAAAAGAATTTAGGTGATTACCCGCTTCGTCGCAAGCGTCGGGAAGCACGTCCTCCCACCACGCTAAGAAAAGCGTGTATAGGTGGTCGTTTTGTCCCGACAAATGCGTTGAAACGAGTTCTCGTAGTTTTAGGGTTTAGAAAAGTTATACCTGCGCTAGGTGCGTAGATGTCGGCACGAGGATCGAGGGAGAAAAAGAGAGCACTTAATTTATAATTAGTGATAAATTAACTATAATTAGTTGTATTTGATCTACAACTAATTATATTTAATTTAAAATTAATTATAGATTAATGAGATATAATTTATAATTAATTAAAAAATAATTATAATTAATCACATTTAATATATAATTAATTATATTTAATTTCAGATTAATTATAAAGTAATTGAATTTAACATATAATTAATTATAAACTAATTATAATTAGTTATATTTATTTATAACTAATTATATTTTAATTTAAGGTTAATTATAGATTAACTCAATTTGATTTGAGATCAATTATAAATTAATTATAATCAATCCCAAATAATAAAAATAATAAAAATAATCTATACCTAAGGGATCGGCTGGCTTGCGGCAGAGAGGGGGAGATCGGGATATGAGAAGGAGTTCGGGTAGAGCAGGGAGGTGAGGGCGGCAGCTGCTTGGGATCGGGCAAGGTGGAGTTCGGCCAGGTAAGAGGAGCTTGATCTCTCTCCCTCTCTCTCTCTCTTTCTATCTCTTTCTCTCTCTTTTTCTCTCGGCTGAAAGGTTGAGAGGTCGGCACAGGCAAGGTTCGGCTACTAGTAGAGAGGAGGAGATGGGAAGAGCTCGGTCGGATCCCTGGACTAGGTCGGAGAGCAGCGGCAAGAGGTAGAGGTCGGGATTGGTTCGGCTAGAGTGGAGGTCGGGAGTGGTAGTGGAGTCGGCTCTGGTCGTGGAAACAGAGGGAGGATCGTCGGCCTGAGGTCGGGAGAGGGCAGTGGAGCGAGTGGTGTCGGACAGAGGAGAGAGTAGCGAATGGGGAAAGAAGTTGTGGGAGAGGTCTGCCGAAGGGAGTCGAGGGAGAGCAGCGGGTATTTAACGACGCTAACAGAGCGACCTCGAGCGGGGTTTGAGCGAAATTCACGGAGAAGCGACGCAACGGCGCCGAGCTTACAGGATTCAGCGGGATTTCAGTCGGGATTTCGGGAAGAATTTGCGGTAGAATTTTGGGATCCGTCGGGCAAGGTATGAATGTGATGCTTCTTTTTTTTTCTTTTGATTTTTACATGAAGGTTAACAAATGCCCCCCAACAAATGTGGTACGCATCTAGAGTGAATCACGTTTGTTGTATGCTAATTGACCCTATGGATCTCTAGATATTTGCTCTCGATGTCACACAAGGATTTTTATTTAGTGGATCTCCAAAAATTAGTTTGGATGTCACACTAAGATTTTCATTTAGTGGATCTTCAAAATTTGTTTGGATGTCACACTAATCTCCCTTTCTTTTTGACTCTTTTAGATGTATCCACAGATGATTGAGATACTGATTTCCTTTGTCCTGTGTTTTATGCTGCGAACATTGATGAAAGATTACCTGATTTGTCTTTGTTGACTTGTTAGATGATTTTTGTACCTTCGGCCCTATGCTTTCTTGCTTTAGCGGGCTTGTTGAAGGAGTAGATGTCGATGACCTAAACCCTTAGGTTTGTATTAGGTCGATGGCGAAAAGTCATCGGTCCAGAGCTTTGCGCATAACGGACTTGTTGATGACAGAATCCACTTAGTTCAGCCTAGGGCTTTTCATGAACTTTGAGATAATTTTCTTCGATCCTTTGCTTTGTGCTTTGGCGGACTTGTTGAAGAAAAATTCCTTCGATCCTCGCTTTGTGCTTTACAGATTTGTTGAAGGATTTGCAGGTTTTGGATTCAGCTGATAGTACCGAACGTAGGTAGTATCTTGATCCTTAACCACTTGAGAAGACTTTAATCTGATCACTTGAGTTCGTCAGATCGGGAGAGCTGGGATTTGATAACTCTTTGTCCTCTGGTTGCTGAGATGGGGGTTCCTCTACTGCGGCCTTTCTTATGGCTTGTTGAGTAGATGGAGCTGCCATCGATTCGGCCATATTTGGGCTTGTTGGATCCGACCTCTTACACCCATTCAGGCTTCAGACTCGAGCTATGGGAATTGCGCTCCCCAATGCTGACTTTACTGAAGTTGGTAGATTTAGAGTCATCCTTTGTGGTTGAAGATTTTATAGCCTACAAACATTCAGTAGTTGTTCGAGACTCATCCTTCCACTGTAACTTTGATTCTCCAGATATTTAGGAGAATTTTGTAGACTACGATCACTTGAACTTGTCGAGTCAAATTTGCCTTCGTACTTCCTACAGTCCCTACTGACGGGTTGACGAAGTGGGGGTTCTGCTACTACGGCCTTTCTTATGGCTTGTTGAGTAGGCAGAGCTGCCAGCGATCCGACCATATTTGGACGTGTTGGATCCGACCTTTTACACCCATTCGAACCTTAAGCTTAAGGCTGTTGAAAGACTTCAAGCTTTTCTGGCTCAATTTTGTAGAAGTGTGTAGTCTCAAAAGTCTCTTTCTTGACTTTTGAGTCTTTGTTTGTTGTAGAAGTTATTGTCTCTATCTTTTGAGAGATCACCTGCATATACTTTAAAAAAGAACTTGTATTCTTCAGCATAAAAGAATATTTGAATTGATAATTTTAAATATTTATTCGGGGATCTCGGCATGCAGCGCGATGTCGACCCGAATAAATATTTAAAATGTCCCCTGTCTCGCAGGGACATTTTAGAATGGAATAAATTTGGAATATAAAATTTTAAATATTCATTTGGAGATCTCAGCGTATAATACGATGTCGACCCAAATGAATATTTAAAATGCCCCCTGTCTCGTAGGGACATTTTGGATAGGCTTTGTATCTTTGAGATTTTAAATATTTATTCGGCGATGTTGACATGCAGCGCGATGTAGACCCGAATAAATTTTTAAAATGCCCCCAGTCCGATGGGGAATTTTGAAATGCATTCTTACTACACAAGAGAATTTCAAAATATAAATATATGCATGCTTTGATAAATCTGCATATAAAACTTTGTTCATCACAAAATACATTAGTTATGAAATTTTCATGCATGATATTTCTTTAAATGTCGACCGTTGATAGGTGGCATGGGCCTCTGACCGTTCAGATCGATCAGTTGATATGGTCCTCTTTGGTACACTTTCTCGATGACGAAGGGGCCTTTCCAATTGGATATGAATTTGCCACCGATTTTTCGGTGTGGGATGATTGGCCTTCTCAGCACCAGGACCAATTCCCCTTCTTGAAATGCCCGAGGACGTACCATACGATCGAAGTATTTTTCCATTCTTCCTCGGTAGATTTCTAAGTTTTGTTGGGCTTGTAACCTGAGTTCATCAAGTGCGTCGAGCTCTTCCATTCTGAGACGGGCATTTTGTTCTTGAGTGAGGTCATTCTGGATTGCTATCCGGAGTGACGGTAGCTCAATCTCCAATGGTAATACAGCTTCAACACCGAACACTAATGAATAAGGAGTGGCTTTGGTCGGCATCTTGTAGGTTGTACGGTATGCCCATAGTGCCTCTGCCATCTTCGTATGCCATTCTCTTTTGTTTTTGGTAAGAATTTTCTTCAACAATTTCACCAGCGTCTTGTTGAAGGCTTCTGCCAATCTATTTGCCCTTGGATTGTATATGGATGAATATCGCCAATCGATTTTGTGCCGATCAACGAACTTGTAGATTTTTATACTTTTAAATGCAGTACCGTTGTCTGAGATTATGCGGTGTGGCACACCGAATCTGTAAACAACGTTGTGGGTGAAAAAGTTGATCACATGCTCAGATGTGACCTCTCTGAATGGAGCTGCTTCTGCCCACTTGGAAAAGTAGTCTGTTGCCGCAGAAATAAATCGATGTCCTGCTGATGACGGCGGATCTATTGGTCCGATTATGTCTGTACCCCAGCATTCAAATGGCCAGGATGCTACTGTTGGATGTAGAGGATTTGGCGGTTCATGTATAACATCATCGTGGATTTGACATTCGTGGCACCTCTTTGCATGGTCAATACAATCTCTGACCATAGTTGTCCAATAGTAACCCATTCTTTTGATTTTAGCATCCATCTTAGGACCTGACTGATGTGCTCTGCAAAGCCCTTTGTGGACTTCTGTCACCACTTTATCAGCTTCCTTGGTCCCCAGGCACCTTAGCCACATTTGATCAAAAGCTCGTCTGTATAACGTATCATTGACAAATGTGTATGCAACGCCCTTTTTCGAATTTGTGCGGCCATAGACTTTTCTGTCGGGAGTTTGTTTTCCTTGAAGTAGTCAATGAATGGCTGTCTCCAATCATTTTCGACTTCAATATCTATACAATGCCACCACGATTCTGAAGCTTGACTAGCTTTACGTCTCTTGGCCGTATGATATCCTTCAGGATAATTTTTCATAATGATTAGATTGAGCGGTTGAGAGTCAACTAGGGTTTCATCCTGTTGACTTGAATCTGGAATCCCTTTTTCCCTCAGGAATTGTAATAGAGCAGGCTCCAAGACCCTACGAGTGTAAACCCCGATGAATATAGGACTCTCCTCGTTGATGTTCGTCATTTCTTTGACTAATTTGGCCAGACAATCTGCTTTAGCATTCTGTCCTCGAGGAACCCGAGCCATTTTGACATTTGGCACTTGCTTCAAAAGTTCAAGGGCTCGCCGGTGGTAATGGGCCAATTCGACTTTACCAACCTTATAAATTCCAAGGATCTGATTTATCACGAGCTGAGAATCACAAAAAATTTGGAGATGTTGGATTCTGACATCGATCGCAATCTCCAACCCTGCTAACAGAGCTTCGTATTCGGCTTCGTTATTGGTCCGAGGTTCAGTCAAACTGAATGAAAATCTCATTATACCTCCCTCCGGTGCTACGAAAATGAGGCCGATGCCGGCTCGGGCTCTTGCAATATTTGGAGGTCGGACAGGTCTGATAGATGATGCCCCATCAAAGTACATTTCCCAGAATGGTAGCCTTTCATTCTCCTCGACCTGCATAATCTGCTCATCGGGCAAATCATCATTTAGTGGAGAATCGACCGGGATTAGGTGTGCAGCGAGGAAATCTGCCAAGGCTTGTCCTTTCACTGCCTTCTGTGGCATGTATATGATTTCAAACTGCAATAACAATACTGTCCACCTGGCTAGACGACCTGTCAATGCTGGTCTTGTCATCAAGAACTTCAGCGGATCGATCTTTGATATCAGTGTGATTTTATGAGATAGCATATAGTGGCGGAGTTTCTGAACTGCAAAAATCAGCGTCAGACAATGCTTTTCAATTGGAGAATAACCGCTTTCTGCTCCAATCAACCTTCGACTGATGTAGTAGAGCGCATTTTCTTTGCCCTCTTCATTATTCTGGGCCAATAGTGCTCCGAGGGACTCTTCTAGTGTAGCCGTTCTTCTTCTTCACTGGGACGATATTGGCAATCCAGTCAGCGTACTTTTCTTCTCGAATGAAACCTGCATCTATTAGCTTTTTCGTTTCTGCGACCACCTGTTCCGGTTTGATTGCTAATCTGTGAACTGCTACGTCAGGGGATAAGCCAGGCATCTCAGCATATGTCCAGGCAAAGCAGTCCCTGAATTCACAGAGAAGTTCTTTTATTTCTTCTATTTGGTCTTCGGTTAGGAGAGAACTAATGAAAGTTGGGCGAGGATCCTCCTCAGTCCCCAAGTTGACTTCTTTTAGTTCATCCATAGTGGCTGCCTGTCCACCATCTTCAAGCTCTTCTGGTACAGGTTCAGCTTCTACGGGCTGTTCATCATAATTATCAGCTTCGTATGTCTCTTCAGCAGCACCATCTTCGGATTCAAATTCCATGCATGTGATTACCCGGCAAGTCTCTTTCCGGAGGAATTTTCTTTTGATGAATACAATACCTTCATATGCGTTTGTATCCTTCTGTCGTAGTGGACGTAGATTCCTTCTATACCAGAGGCCCAAACTTGTACGAAATTGTCGTTTGATAGTAGGAATATTGACTGGCTTTCGTAGCATTCTCTGAATATTTTTGGTATTTAATTTAGGTAGCCTTGTAGGAAATAATTCCTCGGAGTCGATGATCATGCAATCCCAGTCATGATTCTCCTCTTCGCGAACTCCCGTGGAATATAACACATTCTTTGGCACAGTCCCATTTTTAAGAGGAGGCAGATAGAGAGTGGCGAGTTCTTCAACTTTATGCACCTCGCGCGAAATAATTTATTTGAAATGTTGCAAGGGAATACGGGTGACTACGAGTACACTGTCTGAAATTGATAGGCTGTCAATTCTTCTGGAGAACACATTCTGCACCATGTTCATGTAAATGGAGTCGTAGTCATAATCATCATTTAAAAATTCAACATGCCTACTCCATTCATCTGTGGACTGACATACTTTCCGAGATTTAGCAGGAGTAACATCATCTTCATCTGTGTCACTCCCCAGATGAGGTACAAATTTTTTCTCTTTGGGAATGGTCGGTGCCTTGGGAAGAGTCGGCATTGCCTTCTTTCTCCCCACCTGCTTCTTCTCACCTTCTCGTTCAGGTCGCTTTGTAGTCTTCGAATTTGATGCTTTAGCTTCGAGGGAGCTCGAAGACTTTTACTTCTTTGGCATGAAGTACCGTGCATCTTCATAAACTGTGGCTTCATGAACTGTGAAGGGCTGAATGTCGCCAGAGATCCTGAATTCTTCTCCATCTTTGAGATACTTCATACACTAGTGTAATATTGATGGGACAATGCCATATTCATGCAACCAGGGACGACCTAGTAGCGCCTTGAACGAAGTGTCCGCGTCAATCACATGGAATTTAGCTTCTGTATGGAGCTCTCCAAATACAAGAGGCAGCATAAATGATCCGAGGGTTTTCTGCCCTTTTTCATTGAAACAATGCACCATCAGTTTGTCTGGCCCGAGGTGTTCCACATCAAGGTAGAGGGATCTCAGTGCTTTCAAGCTTATCAGATTCACGGAGGATCCAGGATCGATCAGGATTCGGCTGATGATCAGCTTATCGCTCTCTGCAGTAACATACAGAGGACGATTATGGTCTGCAGTCCCAAGCATCATGTCCTCTTCGGAGAAAGTAATGAATGGCTCATTTCGAGCCTGCAGAACCTCAGTCAAATTACGTTCAGCAAAATACGCCTCGTATCTTTCGGGATTTTTGAGAGCCTGAATCAGAGTCTCCCAAAGGTCTTTAGACATCACCAAAGCGTCGTATATGCTGAGTTGTGCTGGGATCTTTCTCAGATGGGATAAAATATTATAATCTATCACATTGGCTGGAGTGTTCTTCTTCTTAAGATCTTCAGGGATAATATCATCGTTGATAACTATCTCTTTCTCTTTATCTTTATTGGAGACCCCTTTCTTCGGGGGAGGCAGTAGCACCTTGCCGCTTCTTAACTGCACTTGAGCAATCTCCTCCGGTTCAGAGTCATTTAACTGTATATTTTCTTCAGAGTCAGCCATCGTTGCGTCTAGGGACTCATCCGTTGATTCAGAATCATCACCCAGGTTTACATGTACCATCCGAGACGCTATGCTAGGGTCTGATTCATCTCCCTCTGGAAAATACAAATCCTCCTCCGAGCTATAATCCATTGGCAAAACCATCATACAGGATTCAGAGGATACTTCTTCTGTATATTCCTCTTTTATCGAGGTACTCGGCGCCACTGAGATGACCCGACATACTTCTGTTGGAAGAGAATTCTCATCATCTTCTTCAGCTTCCTCAATTTTAAGCTCTGCCATGAAGTTAGCAAGCTTGATAGGTCGCCTCACAGTCTGGTAGTATCCATCCAAACTGTCAATAACCCTCTGAGTTGCGGTCATCTTCTCCTTGGATTTCTTCAACTTGGTTTTTTTCTTGGATGATTTCTTCTTTTCAGCCTTTGAAGAACCAACTTGGTTGGAGAATTGTTTTGAAGTAGAAAGTCGTACCACCGGCAGTGCCTTCAAATCTATCATTGGCTCAAAAGGAGACTTCCACTTTACACCTGAAACTCCTTCAAGCTGCTTCAACATTTTTACAGTCTTCTTAGAGACCGCAGTCTCCCACTGTTCTTCTTGAATTGGCTTCTTTTCATTTCTTCTTTCTTCAACCAGGGGTACGGAAGAGGACGTGACCACCCGAGTTGATTCCTTTCTAGGGTGAGACAACACATTGTCGGACAATGTGAGTTCCCCTTTTTGATATTTTCTTTCAAGCCAAACCTTGAAGATGTAACAATCTTCAATAGGATGGCTGAGTACACGATGATATGGGCAATAATTTGGGTCACCAGTGTTCTTCGACTCTCGGGTCTTTTGCATTCAGGCAGTTCTAAACCCGATTTCAACACTTGTCGAAATAATTTGGCGACACTCTCCCTTTTGAATGAATATTCTTTATTTATTTTATCTTTGAGGGATTGGAATATTCTGTCACCAGTTCCTATTGCCTGTCTCGGGCATTCTCCACCACCTTGATAAGTTCGTGGCTTATCATTTCCCCCGAATATCAACTTCGGTTGGGGATTGGGGTTATAGGCCTTTTTGGGGTTTTCTTGATATTGCATCGGCTGTTTGCCCTTGTCTACGTTGTAAATCACCTGCTTTTCTCTATCAGCTCTGGAGAAGAACATAGAGTCGGCCTCACCTCTTCTAGCACCTGGGGCTTTAGCCTTCTTGGGCTTATCAGAGTGATTTTCTGATCTGGAGAATTTCAGCTTCTCAAACTTAGCCATTCTATCGAGCAAGTCTTGAAATGTATTGATTGTAGCCATGCACAGGAAGGGTTGCATCTTGTCATCAATTTTGCCCATTAACAACTGTACGGCATGTTCCTCCTCTAACTGCTGCTCACATTTCATGCTCAAATTTCGCCAGCGAGTGATGTATTTAGTCACTGATTCTTCTCTTTTTCTCTTATCCAGAGCGAGGTCAGCGATTGTGAACTTCTCAGTTGCACTAGCGAATCTTTTTACAAACATATTTTTCAATTCTGCGAAGGTCTTCATAGAATCATTCGGCAATTCAGCATACCATTCGAAAGCAGTTGCTGTCAAACTGCTGACAAATTGTCGGAAGAGTAGGGCGTCATTTCCTCTTGTATTCCCTTAGGTGGCTTTAAACTGTGCCAGGTGCTTCCTGGGGTTGTTATTACCGTTGAAAGTGTTGAGCTTTGGTACAGAATACACTTTTGGGTACGGTACTTGGTCGTATTCAGCAGGATACGGACGACCTTTGCCCACCAACATTTCTGCTTGATCGACGGCTATAATAGCCCTAATCTTTTCTGTGATGATTCCTTCCAATTGTGCAGCAGTTACTGGTTCGGAAGTACTTGCAACATTTTGTGGGGTGGGCTGACGAATGACATTATGAGCCTCGTGACCACCTTCAGGAATACCTCGTACTCCCGAGACTTGAGGCATCTGAAAATTTGGAGGATCAGCAGGAGGATTGGGTATGGCACCAACAGCGGCAGTTCTTTGCATCATCTGCATCATCGCTCCCATCTGAGCCATCATCTCAGTCATCTTCTCATTTAACTGAGAGATTTCTCTATCTTTGGCTCTCATCTGTCGCCTCATTTGTCGCCGCATTTCAGGGAGCGTGACATTTTCGGCCTCAGAAGGGTTTTCCTCTACTTCTTCCACTTCTTATTCTTTTTGAGAATGACGACTTCTGCCAGTGATGGACCCTTCTCGACGACGACGACGATATACTTGCCTGGGTGGCGGTTACCAACGCTCTTCATCTTCATCATCATCATAATTGACGTCATCATCAATGTCTATATGTGTCACCATATAGACCACTTCCATATCCAGGGCGTTATTTATTTCTTGCATTTCTTCTTCTAGATTTTCCTCTAAAAATTCATCAATATTTTCTTCTAAATTTTCCTCCATAAATTCATCAATGTTTTCTTCAATATTTTCTTCCCCTTCAAGGAATTCTTCCTCCGCTAGATTTTGATCATCTATATTTTCTTCCAGTAATCGGATCTTCGAGTGACGACGCCATTGGATTTCCTGTTCTTGATTAGGCACGAGAACTTCTTCGATCAGTGGGCTACGATCGAAGTTAGTCTCTTCCTTTGGAGGGGATGAAGGGCGACGGGATCCCCTGGAGGATTCTCCAAGGTGTCTACCGCCTGGAGGAGTGTCATTATGGGTCCTTTTCGGGGCCCACTTCTGACATTGTTCGTAGATGGGGGCAGATCTCCGGGAAGCCTCACCGGATGTCACGCCCAGATCAATCCCCCTTTCTCTTCTTTCTTTCTCATTTCTTCGAGGCTTTGGCCTCCAGACTTGTTTTTCTTTCCACTGGGACCTTTCAGCGGTGGATCCCTGAACATATGGTTCAGGTGTCACATCCCGATGTTCACCGCGTGGGGTATAATGCCTTTCTCTTCTCTCTGCCGCAAAGGATAGTCTATCCCTTGGCGGAGTTCTCCTGGCCTCGATCACTAAAGGCCGTTGGAACTTCTTCTTCTTAATACCATTCTCCTTTACAGTCTTCAGGACCCGATAGACCCAGGCTGAGAGAGTTTCAGGTTCTTTTCTCTTTGGATGAGCTGAGACTTCACGTCGTTGCTCCCAGAAAGACTTCTTCAGCTCCCCAGTAAAGCTGTTTCTTTTAACCCATTTCAGGTCAGTAAATTTGTTCCGGGTAGGAACATTGGCTTCAGGCTCTTGGGCCGGCAGATTGGAAGGGTGAACAGGGAGTTGTTGTTGCTGAGCTCGGAGCTCAGCGTTCATCTTCCTTCTTTGCCTCCTTGTAGGCCTTCCTCCAGATGAGGAGGCCTCAACATCGTATTTCCCAGGTGCAAATAACCTGGTCGACAGGGGTGTGGTGTTTGCAGTCACCACGGAGATTCTTCTATCAAGCACAATCCTCTTGGTGACCGGGATTTCAGGCTGTGATAGCCTCTCGAATACAGAAATCCTACCACGAGGATTTTCAGCAACGGGTCGTTGTGCCGGCAGATGCACACAACGGGTGATAGCTTCAGTAGCGGGTCGCTGCGCTGGCAAATGCGTGCGACGAGTAGGAGCCTCAGAAGCTCTTGCAACGACAGCAGGAAAGTCAATGCTACCAAACTGGATGGTAGCCCCGATATTTCCAGTTTCAATAACAGCATTTGCCAGCTGAATCCTGGCACCTCGTCCCAGCTGGACGGTCATCGGGGTGTTCTGTAGATCCATCTGCATAAATGAAAGGCAAGGGTTAGTAATCAGAATCTGATACATCACCCCGCACTTTCAAAATGCAGAGACTTGCACAGAACACAAAAACACAAATGGACAAAAATCATTAGCATAAGCAAACAATAAAGATAAATTTAAAACTCTGCGGAATGCCAAATAAATTTATTGGATGATCATTTTATAAAATTCAGAGTTTTGAATCATTATACGATCATTTTGAAAGACTTAAAATCTTGAGTACGATTTGATATAGCTGCTACTATAGCACTGAGACGACTAGCCAAAGATGGAAAGAGAAACCAATCCCCAGTGGAGTCGCCAGAAATCTGTGGGCTCCGAAAATTTGACCTCGGCCTCCACTTGCTTTTCTTATTCGGCGAGGGAGTTTTAACGAACTAAGTTCCGAGGTAAATTTTGGAAGGCAGATGGGTTTGTAGATAAGACACTACCCAGAGATTTCGCCCTCATTTTGTGAGGACTTTATTATCTGAGTTCTGGTTTCCTATAGGCGCAAGCCCCTATAGTTAATTACCCCTCCCGATCACGAGAGAGAACTTTCGATTAAGGCTAGCCGTCAATCAGATGCGTAGAATATACGTGTTATCTGGCATATAGTAGCAGCATATGGTTTAGGATAATGGTAGAAATTGGATTTGGAAATTGGGTTTTGATTTAGGTATTTGAGAACTCGATTTGGATTTGGGAATTTGGAGAGTTTGATATTTAAAGTAGAAATTTCACCATCCTGCACTTAAAGCTGATGGTGGGGGAATAGATGATGGGCCCGATCAAGATCCCATGGTTCCGTCATCCCGGGCCATCGAGGTCCCTGGTCTACTTAGTCAGAGGAGGTAGTCGACCCAACCTGACAGAAGGATCCTTGTCGGCAGCCATGGGTTGCTTCGTCTAAGGGAACCTTGTAGACTGGGGTTGAATGTTTGTCTAAGGGGACAAATTTGAATCCACCTTAGCTAACAGAGGGCTTTGTGCCCTATCGATCATATCCTATTGATTCATATCTCAAGGATTTAACGTCATTAAGGAGCGTATTGGCTCTAGCCATAACCGCTATCTCTGGTGCCATTTGGCGGCAAAACCACTCGGTTCAGAGGGCCCCGGGTCATAACCGTTTACCTGCAGTGCCATTTGGCGGCGAAACTGCCGGTTAGAGGACACGTACCACGTCCTTACTGGCAAGAGATTGTTTGAGAATGGATCCTAGTAATATTTTCGACTAGGAATTTGGCTCTTTGTGAGCTGAGGTAAATTTTGATTTGTCCACCTTGACAAACTGTTGCGGAGTGTGGATGGATTTTGCTTTAAGTTTTGATGGGTTTATTTCAATTTTAAATATTTTTTGGATTTTGAGAATTTTGTAGAGTTTTTTGGGTTTGTGGAGTTTTTTTGGATTTTGTGGAGTTTTTGGATTTTGTAGAGTTTTTTTTGGATTTGGACTTTGGTATCTTTGTGGAGTTTAGATTTTCTAACATTTGGATGGAATTTGAAAATATTTGTGAACCCCTCCGGTTGAGATATCCAATCAATACGGCCATCATCGGGGTGTTGTGGGGTCATTTCTCTTTATGGATTGAACCTTATCAACTCTGTCGGGCTGTCGACAGAGGATCGGATTTTGTAGGCTTCGTTCCCTTGTTAGTGAATTCTTATTGTTGTAGGCCTCGAAGGCCTAATATGAATGTATTAAGACAAATATAACGGTCGCCACAACCGTATATTTGTTTGTTGGTTCGAACCCTGTCGACTTCTATTGACCCGTATAGAAGGATCGGTTTCGAACCTGAATTCACTTGTCAACCCGCGCAGCATCCCTAGACGTCACGTGTGTACTAATAACACGCTCGTCGGGGCCCATGCGGGTTTGATAATTATTTTCACCCCTTTTAGTGTACTTATATGTATACAATTTATAGTGCACGTGTAGGGGTACTTTGAAATAATTGTAGTTGTGTAAATATCTGTCATTTGACTGCACAACATTTCCTTGAAGAGCTTATACACGCCTTCTGTCCGCTTGCATAGAAGTTGCGAATCCGGTGGCGTGTCGTAGCAGCTTCTGAATTTAATGGTTCGCTGCTTCGTACAGGTAGACTGTCGTGCACTATTTGTTGATTTTTTAGGCGGGTCATAGTGCACTAACTAATCTCCTGCCTTGGGTTGTAGAAGCTCATAGGAGCTTGTATTTGTTGTAACTCTTTGGCACTTTGCTCGTGAACATTACATTGGGTACACCATGGGTCTTCTACAGTAGTTTATAGGAGTAAGCATCTGTCACCAACCCCACCATGCACACTTATTGGTGTTGACTATATGAGGATATTATACCCACTGCTTATATGTTTTTATAATCTATAAAAGCTCTTTTCATCATATATTACATCATATGTATCTTCCCTTCCATCACCACCTTATGAACAATTTGTCGGAAATATGAGTGTATGACTATATTTGTATAGAACCTATCACTTCCACATCTTTTCAATCGATGTCACTTATGAGTGGATTGCCAGTTCTATTTGTATTGACTTCAAGCATGTCATTATCATTCATGAATGATCACAAGTACCCCATAGTTGTTCGTAAGGGATTTTCATTCTCCTTTACTAGTTAGTTAACATTGATCGTAGAGACATCGCAATGTTGACTACATCTCCTTAAGTACTTGTAGGGACTACTACATATGTTTGCAAGACAGTGGATGTCGGTCAAATGTGCTTCGACACAACTTGTGTGGATCTTATATATTGAACTGCTATCATATTCTAAGAATCATGAAATCTTTCATTACTTAAGGGCAACTTCATGTTATCCATCATCATCATTTGTGAGTGAAATATTTCACATGTGAGTCACGATATTCACCAAAGTATTCTTGTGTATCTATTTGTGTTTTAGATTACACTTCCTTATCAACCAACGATTGCATTCGGAATGTTGTTACTCATTCAATGCTCAAGTTATATTCTTCAATTTAAGTTTTAAGTGATTTTGTAAGGTTCAAGACCAAGTTCAAAATGCAAGTTTGATCCAAGTCCAAGTTCAATTTTGTTTTGAGTGATCCTTGTAGTTGTCCCAAACTACAATTTTAAGTACAAATTCTTTGTCATCTGAGTTCAAGTTTGAGTACAATCCACTTAATGTATAAATCAAGTTCAATCTCATTTGCATATTTCTTTTTTTTTTATTTGGATTCAAGTTTGATTAAGTAGATTAAGTCAAGTCCGCAAATCTCATTCTGCTCCAAGTCCTTGTCTGTATTTCAGACAAAATTTCGGCAGCCTCCCGGCGTCTCCCCCGTTTAGGGAAAAACTACGGAAAACTGGGCCTTTCTCACCACGCTAAGAAAAGCGTGTATAGGTAGTCGTTTTGTCCCGACAAATGCGTTGAAACGAGTTCTCGGAGTTTTGGGGTTTAGAAAAGTTATACCTGCGCTGGGGGCGTAGATGTCGGCATGAGGATCGAGGGAGAAAAAGAGAGCACTTAATTTATAATTAGTGATAAATTAACTATAATTAGTTGTATTTGATCTACAACTAATTATATTTAATTTAAAATTAATTATAGATTAATGAGATATAATTTATAATTAATTAAAAAATAATTATAATTAATCACATTTAATATATAATTAATTATATTTAATTTCAGATTAATTATAAAGTAATTGAATTTAACATATAATTAATTATAAACTAATTATAATTAGTTATATTTATTTATAACTAATTATATTTTAATTTAAGGTTAATTATAGATTAACTCAATTTGATTTGAGATCAATTATAAATTAATTATAATCAATCCCAAATAATAAAAATAATCTATACCTAAGGGATCGGCTGGCTTGCGACAGAGAGGGGGAGATCGGGATATGAGAAGGAGTTCGGGTAGAGCAGGGAGGTGAGGGCAGCAGCTGCTTGGGATCGGGGAAGGTGGAGTTCGGCCAGGTAAGAGGAGCTTGATCTCTCTCTCTCTCTCTCTCTCTCTCTCTCTCTCTCTCTCTCTCTCTCTCTCTCTCTTTCTCTCTCTTTTTCTCTCGGCTGAAAGGTTGAGAGGTCGGCACAGGCAAGGTTCGGCTACTAGTAGAGAGGAGGAGATGGGAAGAGCTCGGTCGGATCCCTGGACTGGGTCGGAGAGCAGCGGCAAGAGGTAGAGGTCGGGATTGGTTCGGCTAGAGTGGAGGTCGGGAGTGGTAGTGGAGTCGGCTCTGGTCGTGGAAACAGAGGGAGGATCGTCGGCCAGAGGTCGGGAGAGGGCAGTGGAGCGAGTGGTGTCGGACAGAGGAGAGAGTAGCGAATGGGGAAAGAAGTCGTGGGAGAGGTCTGCCGAAGGGAGTCGAGGGAGATCAGCGGGTATTTAACGACGCTAACAGAGCGACCTCGAGCGGGGTTTGAGCGAAATTCGCGGAGAAGTGACGCAACGGCACCGAGCTTACAGGATTCAGCAGGATTCCTTGCTTGATTTCGGGATTTCAATCGGGATTTTGGGAAGGATTTGCGGCAGAATTCTGCGATCCGTCGGGCAAGGTATGAATGTGATGCTTCTTTTTTTTTTCTTTTGGTTTTTACATGAAGGTTAACAAAGTGATAACGTATAATAATATTTTGATTGTTCGACTATCAATGCACATTCTGTAGTTACCGTTTTTCTTGGATACTAACAGGGCGGGAACCCCACATAGGCTGACACTAGGTCTAATGAACCCTTTTGCTAGCAATTCTTCTACCTAGCATCTCAATTCAAGGTGCTTGTCAGGTCGGACCCGATACGGTTGCCGATTGGGTAAGGTAGCCCCCTAGCATTAGGTTTATTACATGTTGTACGTCTCATAATGGTGTTTATCCGGCAGGAAGCTCCTTAGCACAAACGTCACTAAATTCTCTGGGGATCTATTGAATCTCAGGTGGAAGTTGGTGTTTTGGCATAATAGTTTCTTTCAACACTAATAAGTACCCTCCAGCAGCTTTTTGAATGGCTAGTTGACAATCAGCTTTAGTAATCATGAGTTGGTCTCTAGTTGATTCTTTTGAATTAGTGGCTAATGGTTTTAACACAATGGTTCTCTGCCTTGAGTTAAAGTGTATGTATTAATAGCTCCATTATGAAGAGTATTTCTGTCATATTGTCACTATCGTCCCAATAAGAGATGACAAGCGTCTATGGGCAATACGTGACACCACACTTGGTCTTTGAACTTTTCTATAGAAAACTGGACGAGGCAACGTTCAGAAACTTCCACCTCATTGCCTCGAATCCATGATAGTTTATATGGTCGAGGATGAACTTCAGTAGGGAGCTGTAATTCCTCCACCAAGGTACAAGAAGTAATGTTCTCACAACTGCCACCGTCCACAATCATTTGCCACACACGATCTCTTATGGTACACCTTGTTCGGAACAGATTGTGTCGCTGATCAAGTTCTTCCTTTTGACTATCAAGCACTCTTCTAAGAACTAAGAGAGTTCCCTCATCTGCACCAACAATTGTTGGTTCTATCAGAGACCTGGCTTCTTTTTGTTTGAATTCATCTGGCAGAGAATCATCAACAACTATCTCCTCTTCTTCGATTATAATGATCACTCTTCGTGTGGGATAACTTGATGCAATATACCTGAAACCTTGGCATTTGAAGCATTTGCAAGCCATGTTCACACCAGTCGGAGTTGAAGGATTCATCCAAGTTTGTCCTGTAGGATTTTCTGGTAGACCAGAGGTTCTTTCTTGAGATGTGGAGGCCACACTCCAATTTGGCTAAACAGATTTTTTTTTCCTTCCAGATTTCTCTGGTTTTGAATTGTATATGCTTACGGGCTTGTTGTTGTCTCTCAACCTTAATGGCCAAATTGATAACATCTTGAAGTGTCCAATAAGACTAAAGCTGGACCAGATGCGCGATAGAAGATTGAAGATCATCTAGAAATCTTAAGATTGTATTTTCAATTGGCTCATTAAGATCACATTCTGGTGCAAGTTATTTAAATTCCTCCACATATTCTTCTACAGAGAGTTGATGTTATTGGAGCCGATGTAGTCTCAAGAATAGATCTTGATGATACTAATCGGTCAGATATTTGCATTGCAATTCTTTTTTCATTTTCTCCCAACTAATGATCTTACTTCTTCTCTTTCCCGGTTATGCTTCAAATTTTCCCACTAGAGGGAAGCACTCTTCTTGAATTTAATGGCTATCAACTTAACAATTATCTCCACCATAATTTCTTTGAAGTCAAGAATTCGGTCGACTGTATGCAACCAATTCAAGAACTCATCAGGAACCATTCTTCCCTCAAATTTTGGAAAATCGATCATGATTCCACAATCAGCTCGAATAGGGGGACGGTCTTGCATAGGTCTCCTACGAGTATCTTCTTCTCCGATGGAGGTTTTATGGTAAAACAAATTTACCTCTTCTTCTTCTTGACGGCTTTCCGTATCTCTTTGATCTCTTCTTGTTAGTTCTTATTGTAATCGTTGAATTTCTCGCTGCAGATCTTCAATCAACATGTCACGGACGGGACGTTGGTGGTTACTTCTTGGTGGCATCTTGACTTCTCTGATACCAAATGACTCCGCTCCCACACTTGGAGCTGTGCAACTGGAAGTTCGGTGCCCATAACAACCTCGTCGGAGGTCCGCTTCCTTCACATGGGCTTCACCACTTGAAATATCTCAAGATACAGAGAGCTAGGTTCTTGTTGACCTATGTGTAAAGCACAAAAGAAACAAACAAAAAAAAAACTCTAACCTCGTATCCATCGAGAAGCCGTTGAATCCAGCAAATCCCGCGCGTCTCAGTTCGAAAATCCCGCTGAAATCCCGTAGATCGGCGCTGCTCGTGTACTCTCCCACGATATCTGCGTAGAATCCGCTCGATCGTACCAAATCGCGTCGTTAAATACCGAACCCGTGGAAGCCTTCGGGATCGCTCTTCTCCTTTCACAAACTGTTGCTCGACTCTCTCCCATTCGCCACACTCAACTCCCGATCCCTCTCCCACTGTCGAATCTCTCGGTTCATTCTTCCCCTCTCATCGTCAAACCGACGAACACCTCCTCCTCCAACCTCACCCAGGCGAACTCGCCTCCTCCCGTCGAGCCCGATCCTAACACCGAGAGAGAGAGAGAGAGAGAGAGAGAGAGAGAGAGAGAGGAAGAGGAGTTCGCATACCTTGCCCTAGCTCCGACTCCCCCCTGGCCCTCCGACTCCGCTCCATATACGACTTTCCCTACCTGTTCGGATCGGAAGTAATAACAGGAACTCGCGGGAAGTAAAGTTAACTTTCTCCCTTAGACGCGCTTCTTTGGCCTAATCCCGTCAATCGGCCGAACCAGAGATGGGGGAGTCTCCTTTTTTTTAATAATTATAATAATTATTATTATTATTATTAATTAGCTTTAATTATAAATAATTAATTAAACTTAATCATGGTTAATTACATTAACCATAATTAATATTTTATTAATCATGATTAATCGAGATTAATCATGTTTAATAAATATTAACTATGATTATTAGTTTATTAACAATATATTAATTTTAATTAATTAAATTTAATTATAATTAATAATTTTCTAATTATAATTAATTATTATTAATGATAATTTAATTGTAATTAATTTATTTTAATTATAATTAATTCTCTTTAATTATAATTAATTATATATTAATTATAATTAATTAGTTATAATTAGCTCTAATTAATTACTAATAATTAAAATAAAAATGTGCTCCCCCACCACTCTCTTACCTCAACATTCGTGTCGGACCGGCAAACCACCTAAGCACGCCTTTATTGGCCGTGGTAGGAGGGAACCCGGTGCGACACCTACGACGAGGTAGGCGAGTGACCCCTCGATCCACGTGTCAACCACGACAACCCCGCGGAGGAATGAACTTTTCTAAAACTCAAAACTCTGCTTCAATGTTCGTGGCGAACCGGAAAACTGCCCCAAGCACGCCTTTAGTTCGCGTGGTGGGATGGGACCCCGGTGCGGCACCTACGGCGAGGCGGGGTCGCCCATAAGTACCCCCAGGCGGGGGGAAATCAAAATTACTTATAAAAAAATGCTTTTTTTTTAAACCCCAAGCACGTCTTTAGTGCGCGTGATGGGAGAAAAATAAAAATACAACCGCCACGGTGTCTCACCAACACCAACCATGCACGTCTTTAGTGACGTGGCGGGTAGGCAGCCTCTTGGTTTTTCTCCTAAATGGGGGAGGCTGCCGAAATTTTGTCTGAAATACAGACAAGGACTTGGAACCATTTGGGACTTGTGGACTTGTTTCAATCTACTTAAAATGAACTTGAACAATATAAAAGAAATTGATTGAATTCAAAGAGCACATATCTTGAACTCTCATTTGAACTTCAACAAGGGCTCGATCTATATGAACTTGAACTTGCAAGGTGAAACTTTGACAGTGAACTCAAGAACAAGAACTTGAACTCAAATCAGAAGAACAACAGAAGACTTGAGTTAGACTCAAATTGAACTGCACTTGAACTTGAAAAGAACAATAACACGAACTCAAATTGGAGCTCAAATACAATGAACTTGGTACAAGAAGTCTTAATTTGGACTTAGACAATTCATACTCAAATTCAAAAGACTCGGACCGTAGAAGACATAGAACTTGTACTCGAACAACAGCAGAGGACCTACGAACATGAACTGGACTCATGGATTTGTTCTCGAATGAACTAAATGGAGAACTCATCTTGGACTCAAATAGAATTTAATCGAATAATATGAACTTAATTAAGATGAGAAAATAACAAGGAACTTGAGTGAGTCAAGTCCAAGGTATCATATGACATGCATTCAAATGAACATCGAATGGAGAAGCGATAATGAATTTGATTTCTTGAAGAATAATCAATGTCTCAATGGATCTATCATTCCAATCAGAATGCAAGTGCTAATTAAGAAGCGTGATCCATTTGAACCTCTCATACACACAAAATTCTTGATGGGGTTAGAGAGAATCCCTACATCTCACTAACAAGCAGTCATAAATAGTAGAGAATGAATGATCTCTTATGAATGATGGATAATCAAAAGCATGTTCAATAAATCACCTAGAATGGAGAATGCTAAGAAGTGTGTGATGACCATAGTGATGGGGTCCATCATCATCATGTATAATAAATATGGCAAAAGAACAAGCAGACAGAAGGCGTGTAGAAGCTCTTCAAGAAAATGTTGTGCATTCAAATGACAAATACATGCACAACTACAAATATTTTAAAATACCCCATGCACCTACACTATAGTTTGTATACACATAGGTACACAACGGGGTACGTCTAAATCAATATAAAAATCACCCGCATGGGCCCCGGCGAGCATGTTATTGGTACACACGTGACGTCTAGGGATGCTGCGCGGGTTGACAAGTGAATTCAGGTTCGAAACCGATCCTTCTATACGGGTCAATAGAAGTCGACAGGGTTCGAACCATTAAGCAAATATAAAGTTGTGGCGACCGATTTATTTACTTTAAAACATTCATATTAGGCCTTCAAGGCCTACAACAATATGAATTCACTAATAAGGGCATAAAGCCTATGAAACCCGATCCTTTGTCGACAGCCCGACAAAGTTGACAAGGTTCGATCCATAAAGAGAAATGACTTCGAACACCCCGATGATGGCCGTGTTGAATTCAGATCTCAACCGGAGGGGTTCCCAAATATTTTAAATGTCTCCCAAATGTCTAAAGTTCTCAAATATTTCTCAAAATTCAACCCAAATATCCATTCAAAACCCAAAACTCCACAAAAATTCTTAAATCCAAAATATTTAAAATTGAAATCATCCATCCGTACTTAAAGCAAAACCCATCCACTCTCCGCAACAGTCTGCCAGGGTGGACAAATTCAAATAAACTCTAGCTCACAAAGAGTCAAATGCCTAGTCGAAAATATCACTAGGATCCATTCTCAAACAATCTCTTGCCAGTAAGGACGGGGTACGTGTCCTCTAACCGGCTGTTTCGCCGCCAAATGGCACTGCAGGTAAACGGTTATGACCCGGGGCCCTCTGAACCGAGTGGTTTTGCCGCCAAATGACACCACAGATAGCGGTTATGGTCAGAGCCAATACGCTCCTTAATGGCGTTAAATCCTTGAGATATGAATCAATAGGATATGATCGATAGGGCACAAACCCTCTGTTAGCTAAGGTGGATTCAAATTTATCCCCTTGACAAACATCCAACCCAGGTCTACAAGGCCCCCTTATTAGTGAATTCATATTGGCTCAACTACCTCCTCTGATTAAGTAGACCAGGGACCACGATGGCCCGGGACGACGGAACCATGGGATCTTGATCGGGCCTATCATCCATTCCCCCACCATCCGCTTTAAGTGAAAGATGGTGAAATTTTTATTTTAAATATTAATACTTTCCAAATATCCAAACTTCCCAACTTCACAAATCCAAATCCAGTTCTCAAATTTCATACCCATGCTGCTACTATATGCCAGATAAAACGTATATTCTACGTATCTGATTGACGACTAGCCTTAATCGAAAGTTCTCTCTCATGATTGAGAGGGGTAATTAACTATGGGGGCTTGCGCCTATAGGAAACCAAAACTCAAATCATAAAATCCTCGCAAAATGAGGGCGAAATCTCTGGGTAGTGTCTTATCTACAAACCCATCTGCCTTCCAAAATTTACCTCGGAACTTATTCAGTTAAAACTCCCTCGCCGAATGAAGAAAAAGAGCGAGCGGGGAGGCCGGGGCCGAATTTTCGGAGCCCACAGATTTATGGCGACTCCGCTGGGGATTAGTTTCTCTTTCCATCTTTGGCTAGTCATCTCAGTGCTATAGTAGCAGCTATACCAAATCGTACTCAAAATTTTAAGTCTTTCAAAATGATCTTTTAATAATTCAAAACTTAGAATTTTCTAAAAAATGATCATTCAGCGAATTCATATGCATTTAGCAGTTTTTAAATTTGTATTATTATTGCTTGCTAATGATATTTGCTTTTATTTTTGTGTTTTGTGCAAGTCTCAGCATTTTGAAAGTGCGGGGTGATGTATCAGATTCTGATTACTAACCCTTACCTTTCATTTATATAGATGGATCTACAGAACACACCGATGACTGTCCAACTGGGACAAGGAGCCAGGATTCAGCTGGCTAATGCTATTATTGAGATCGAAAATACTGGAGCTACTATCCAGTTTGATAGCGTTGACTTCCCGGCGATTGCTGCAAGGAATGCCGCCATTCCTGCGAATGGTAGGAATGTTGAGAAGTCTGCCAGAAGACTCAATGCTGATGAAGCTGTCACCCGTCGTGTGCATCTGCCAGCACAACGACCTGTTGCTGAAAATACTCGTGATAGAGTTTCTGTATTCGAGAGGCTATCACAGCCTGAGGCCCTTACCACCAGAAGAATTGTGAATGATGGAAAAGTTTCTGTGGTAACTTCCAACACCACTACTCAGCCAACCAGGTTATCTGCACCTGGAAAGTACGATGCTAAAGCCTCCTCATCTAGAGGAAGGCCTACAAGGAGGCAGAGGAGAAAGATGAACGCTGAACTTCGAGCTCAGCAACAGCAACTCTCGGTCCATCCCTCCAACCTACCGACCCAAGAGTCTGAAGCTACCATTCCAACCCAGAATGGGTTTGCAAATCTGAAGTGGGTCAAAAGAAATAGCTCGACTGTGGAGTTGAAGAAATCTTTCTGGGAGCAATGACGTGAGGTCCCAGCTCCTCCAAAGAAAAAGGAACCTGAAACTCTCTCAGCCCGGGTCTATCAGGTCCTGAAGACTGTAAAGGAGAAAGGTCTGAAAAAGAAGAAGTTCCAACGGCTCTTAGTGATAGAGGCCAGAAGAACTCCGCCAAGAGAACGTCTATCAGCTGTGGCGGAAAGAAGAGAAAGAAGATATGTCCCACGTGGTGAACATCGGGGTGTGACACCTGAACCATATGTTCTGGGATCCACTGCTGAAAGGTCCCGGTGGAAAGGAAAGCAAGTCTGGAGGCCAAAGCCTCGAAGAAATGAGAAGGAAGATAGAAGAGAAAGAAGAACTGAGTTGGGCGTGACATCCAGTGAGGCTTCCCGGAGATCCGCCCCCATCTACAAACAACATCAGAAGTGGGCCCCAAAAAGGACCCATAATGACATTCCTCCAAACGGTAGACACCTTGGAGAATCCTCCAGGGATCCCGTCGTCCATCATCTCCTCCAAAGAAAGAGACTAACTTCGATCGCAGCCCACTGATCGAAGAAGTCCCCGTGCCTAATCAAGAACCGAAAATCCAATGGCGTCGTCGCTCGGAGATCCGACTACTGGAAGAAAATATAGATGATCAAAATCTAGAGGAGGAAGAATACCTCGAAGGGGGTGAAAACATTGAAGAAAATATTAAAGAAAACATTGATGAATTTATGGAGGAAAATTTAGAAGAAAATATTGATGAATTTCTAGAGGAAAATCTAGAATAAGAAATTCAAGAAATAAATAACGTCATGGATATAGAAGTTGTCTTTATGGTGACACATATAGACATTGATGATGGCGCCAATTATGATGATGATTAAGATGAAGAGCATTGGCAATCGCCACCCAGACAAGTATACCGTCGTCGTCGTAGAGAAGGGTCCACCACTGGCAGAAGTCGTCATTCTCAAGAAGAAGAAGAAGTGGAGGAAGTAGATGAAAACCCTTCTGAGGCCGAAAACGTCACACTCGCTAAAATGCGACGACAAATAAGGCGACAAATGAGGGCCAAAGACAGGGAAATCTTTCAGTTGAATGAGAAGATGACTGAAATGATGGCTCAGATGGGGGCAATGATACAGATGATGCAGAGAACTACTGCTGTTGGTGTCATGCCCAATCCTCCTCCGGATCCTCCAAACTTTCGAATGCCTCAAGTCTCAGGAGTACGGGGCACTCTTGAAGGTGGCAACGAAGTTCATAATGTCATCCGTAAGCCCACCCCACAAAATATTGCAAGTACTTCCGAACCAGTGACTGCTGCACAATTGGAAGGAATTATCACAGAAAAGATCAGGGCTATTATAGCCGTCGATCAAGCAGAAAAGTTGGTGGGCAAAGGTCGTCCGTACCCTGCTGAGTACGACCAAGTACCATACCCGAAAGGGTATTTGGTCTCAAAGTTCAACACTTTCAACGGTAATAACAACCCCATGCAGCACCTGGCACAGTTTAAAGCCACCTGTGGGAATACAGGAGGAAATGACGCCCTACTCTTCCGACAATTCGTCAGCAGTTTGACAGCAACTGCTTTCGAATAGTACGCTGAACTGCCAAATGATTCTGTGAAGACCTTCGCAGAATTAGAAAATATGTTAGTGAAGAGATTCGCCAGTGCAACAGAGAAGATAATGATCGCTGACCTCGCTCTGGAGAAAATAAAAAGAGAAGAATCAGTGACAAAATACATCACTCGCTGGCGAAATCTAAGTATGAAATGTGAGCAGCAACTCGAAGAAGAACATGTCGTATAGTTGTTAATGGGAAACATTGATGACAAGATGCAACCCTTCCTGTGCATGGCTACAATTAACACATTTCAAGACTTGCTCGACAGAGTGACCAAATTTGAGAAACTGAATTTGTCCAGATCAAAAAATCACTCTGATAAACCCAAGAAGGCTAAAGCCCCAGGTGCTAGAAAGGGGTGAGGTCGACTCTACGTTCTTCTCCAAAGCTGATAGAGAAAAGCATGTGATTTACAATGTAGACAAGGGCAAGCAGCCGATGCAATATCAAGAAAAGCCCAAACAGGCCTACAACCCCAACCCCCAACCAAAGCTGATATTCGGGGGCAATGATAAGCCACAAACTTATCAAGGTGGAGGAGAACGTCAGAGACAGATAATGGGAACTGGTGATAGAACGTTCCAGTCCCTCAAAGATAAAATGAATAAAGAATATTCATTCAAGCGGGAGAATGTCGCCAAATTATTTCGACAAGTGTTGAAATCGGGTTTAGAACTGCCTGAATGCAAGAGACCCGAAGAGTCGAAGCACACTGGTGACCCAAATTATTGCCCATATCATCGGGTACTCAGTCATTCTATTGAAGATTGCTATATCTTTAAGGATTGACTTGAAAGAAAATATCAAAAAGGGGAACTCACATTGTCCGACAATGTGTTGTCTCACCCTAGAAAGGAATCAACTCGGGTGGTCACGTCCTCTTCCGTACCCCTGGTTGAAGAAAGAAGAAATGAAAAGAAGCCAATTCAAGAAGAACAGTGGGAGACTGCGGTCTCTAAGAAGACTGTAAAAATGTTAAAGCAGCTTGAAGGAGTTCTAGGTGTAAAGTGGAAGTCTCCTATTGAGCCCATGATAAATTTGAAGGCACTGCCGGTGGTACGACCTTCTACTTCAAAACAGTTTTCCAACCAAGTTGGTTCTTCAAAGACTGGAAAGAAGAAATCATCCAAAAAGAAGACTAATTTAAAGAAGCCCAAGGAGAAGATGACCGTAACTCAGAGGGTTATCGACAGTTTGGATGAGTACTATCAGACTGTGAGGCGACCTATCAAGCTTGCTGATTTCATGGCAGAGCTTAAAATAGATGAAGCCGAAGAGGAAGATGAGACTTCTCTTCCCATGGAAGTATGTCGGGTCATCTCAGTGGCGCCGAGTACCTCGATAAAAGAATAATGCACATAAAAAGTACCCTCTGAATCATGTATGATGGTTTTGCCAATGGATTATAGTTCGGAGGAGGACTTATATTTTCCAGAGGGAGACGAATCAGACCCTAGCATAGCGTCTCGGATGGGACATGTAAACCTGGGTGGCGATTCTGAATCAACAGATGAGTCCCTAGATGCAACAATGGCTGATTCTGAAGAAAATACTCTGTTAAATGACTCTAAACCGGAGGAGATCGCTCAAGTGTAGTTAAGAAGCGGCAAGGTACTACTGCCTCCACCGAAGAAAGGGGTCTCCAATAAAGATAAGAAGAAAGAGATAGTTATCAACGATGATATTATTCTTGAAAATCCAAAGAAAAAGAAGACTCCAGCCAATGGGATAGATTATAATATCTTATCCCAACTGAGGAAGATACCTGCACAACTCAGCATATACGATGCGTTGGTAATGTCTAAAGACCTTCGGGAGACTCTGATTCAGGCTCTCAAAGATCCCAAAAGATACGAAGCATATTTTGCTGAACGTAATTTGACGGAAGCTCTACAAGCTCGTAATGAGCCATTCATTACTTTCTCCAAAGAGGATATGATGCTTGGGACTGCAGACCATAATCGTCCTCTGTATGTTACTGCAGAGAGCGATAAGCTGATCATCAGTCGAATCCAGATCGATCCTGGATCCTCCGTGAATCTGATAAGCTTGAAAGCACTGAGATCCCTCTACCTTGATGTGGAACACCTCAGGCCAGATAAATTGTTGGTGCATGGTTTCAATGAAAAAGGGCAGAAAATCAACGGATCATTCATGCTCCCTCTTGTATTTGGAGAGCTCCATACAGAAGCTAAATTCCACGTGATTGATGTGGATACTTCATTTAAGGCACTACTAGGTCGTCCCTGGTTGCATGAATATGGCATTATCCCGTCAACACTTCACCAGTGTATGAAGTATCTCAAAGATGGAGAAGAGTTCAGGATCTCTGGAGACATTCAGCCTTTTATAATTCATGAAGCAACAGTTTATGAAGATGCACGGTACTTCATGCCAAAGAAGCAAAAGTCTTCGAGCTCCCTCGAAGCTAAAGCATCAAATTCGAATACTAGAAAGCGACCTGAACTGGAGGGTAAGAAAAAGCAGGTGGGGAGAAAGAAGGCAGTGCCGACTCTTCCCAAAGCGCCGACCATTCCCAAAGAGAAGAAATTTGTACCTCATCTTGGAAGTGACATAGATGAAGATGATGATACTCCTGCTAAATCTCGGAAAGTATGCCAGTCCACGGATGAATGGAGCAGGCAGGTCGAATTTTCAAATGATGATTATGACTACGACTCCATTTACATGAACACGGTGCAGAATGTGTTCTCTAGAAGAATAGACAGTCTATCAATTTCAAATAGTGTACTCGTGGTCACGCGTGTTCCCTTGCAACACTTCAAGGAAATCATTCCGCGCGAGGTGCATAAAGTTGAAGAACTCGCCACTCTCTATCTGCCTCTTAAAAATGGGACTGTGCCAAAGAATGTGTTATATTCCACGGGAGTTCGCGAAGAGGAGAATCATGACTGGGATTGCATGATCCTCGATTCCGAAGAGTTATTTCCTATGAGGCTACCCAGGTTCAATACCAAAAATATTCAGAGAATGCTACGAAAACAAGTTAATATTCCTACCACTAAGCGACAACTTCGTACAAGTCTGGGCCTCTAGTATGGGAGGAGTCCGCGTCCATTATGGAAGAAGGATACAGATGCATATAAAGGTATCGGATACATCAAGCGAAAATTCCTCCGGAAAGAGACCTGCCGGGCGATCACATGCATGAAAGTTGAATCCGATGATGATGGTGCTGAAGAGACATACGAAGATTATAATTACGATGAACAACCCGTAGAAGCCGAACCTGCACCAGAAGACCTTGAAGATGGTGGACAGGAAGCCACTATGGATGAACTAAAAGAAGTCAACTTGAGAACTGAGGAAGACCCTCGCCCAACCTTCATTAGTTCTCTCCTACCCGAATAACAAATAGAAGAAATAAAAGAATTTCTCTGTAAATTCAGAAACTGCTTTTCCTGGACATATGCTGAGATGCCTGGCTTATCCCTTGATGTAGCAGTTCACAGATTAGCAATCAAACCGGATATAACACCCGTCAAGCAAGCTCCAAGGAGAATGAGATTGGAGATTGAAGAACAAGTGATTGCTGAAACAAAGAAATTAATAAAGGCAGGCTTCATCCGAGAAGAAAAGTATGCTGATTAGATTGCAAATATTGTCCCAGTGAAGAAGAAGAATGGACAGATTCGTGTCTGCATTGACTATAGGGACCTCAATAAAGCGTGCCCAAAAGATGACTTTCCACTCCCTGTATCTGAACTCCTAGTGGACAATACGTCCAACTACGACATGTTCTCCTTTATGGATGGATCGTCAGGATACAATCAAATCAAAATGGCGCCTGAAGATGAAAATCATACATCGTTTAGGACGCCCATCGGGATTTTCTGCTACACAGTCATGCCCTTTGGCCTGAAGAACGCTGGTGCCACCTACCAGCGGGCGATGACTCACATATTTGATGATTTGATACATCAAAAGGTCGAGTGTTATGTAGATGACCTTGTTGTTAAAAGCCTTGGCCAAAATGATCACTTAAAAGATCTCAGAATTGTATTTGAGAGAATCAGAAAGTTTGATCTGAAGATGAATCCTCTCAAATGTGCTTTTGGGGTCTCTTCCGGCAAATTCTTGGGGTATGTTGTTCGTCATCGAGGCATAGAGATCGACCCCCCAACAAAATTAAGGTGATCACGGAGATGCCACCACCAAGGAACCTTCGACAGCTTCGCTCGCTGCAAGGACAACTAGCTTTCATTCGGAGATTTATATCAAATCTATCGGGTAGGTGCCAGCCATTTTCGAAGCTGATGAAAAAAGACGTTCGTTTCAAATGGGATGCTGAATGTCAGGAGGCATTTGACAGCATCAAAAGATATTTGTTGAATCCACCCATTCTCGCAGCGCCAATTCCGGGGAAGCCTCTTATACTGTATACAGCTGCACTAGAAGAGTCCCTCGGAGCACTATTGGCCCAGAATAATGAAGAAGGCAAAGAAAATGCGCTATACTACATCAGTCGAAGGTTGATTGGGCAGAAAGCCGTTATTCCCCAATTGAAAAATATTGTCTGGTGCTGATTTTTGCAGTTCAGAAACTCCGTCACTATATGTTATCCCATAAAATCACACTGATATCAAAGATCGATCCGCTGAAGTTCTTGATGACAAGACCAGCGTTGACAGGTCGTCTAGCCAGGTGGGCAGTATTGTTATTGTAGTTTGAAATCATATACATGCCACAGAAGGCGGTGAAAGGACAGACCTTGGCAGATTTTCTTGCTGCACACCCAATCCCGGCTGATTCTCCACTAAATGATGATTTGCCCGATGAGCAGATAATGCAGGTCGAGGAGAATGAAAGGCTGTCATTCTGGAAAATGTACTTTGATGGGGCATCGTCTATTAGACATGTCCAATCTCCAAATATTGCAAGAGCCCGAGCTGGAATCGGTCTCATTTTCGTAGCACACGAGAGAGGCATAATGTGATTTTCATTCAGTTTGACTGAACCTCAGACCAACAACGAAGCCGAGTACAAAGATCTATTAGCGGGGCAGGAAATTGCGATCGATGTCAGAATCCAATGTCTCCAAATCTTTGGTGATTCTCAGCTCATGATAAATCAGGTCCTCGGTATTTATAAGGTTGGCAAAGTCGAATTGACCCATTACCACCGGCGAGCCCTCGAGCTTCTGAAGCAAGTTCCAAATGTTAAAATAGCTCGAGTTCCTCGAGGACAGAATGCTAAAACAAATTGTTTAGCCAAGTTAGCCAAAGAAATGACGAATATCGATGAGGAGAGGCCTATATTTATTGGAGTTTACACTCGAAGAGTGTTGGAACCTGCTCTACTACAATTCCCGAGGGCAGAAGAAATACCAGATTCAAGTCAGCAAGATAAAATCTCAGTTGACCCTCAACCTCTCCATCAGATCGTTAGGGAGAATTATCCAGAAGAATATCACGTGGCCAAGAGACGTAAAGCTAGTCAAGCTTTAGAATCGTGATGGCATTGTTTAGATATTGAAGTCGAAAATGATTGGAGACGGCCATTCATTGACTACTTCAAAGAAAATAAGCTCCCGAAAGAAAAGTCTTTGGCCGCACAAATTCGAAAAAGAGCGTTGCGATACGCATTTGTCAATGATACGTTGTACAGACGAGCCTTTGATCAAATGTGGCTAAGGTGCCTAGGGACCAAGGAAGCTGATAAAGTGGTGACAGAAATCCACGAAGGGCTTTGTGGAGCACACCAGTCAGGTCTTAAGATGGCCGCTAAAATCAAGAGAATGAGTTATTATTGGTCGACAATGGTCAGAGATTGTATTGACCACGCAAAGAGGTGCCACGAATATCATATTCACGGTGATGTTATACATCAGCCTCTAAATCTACTACACCCAACAATAGCTTCCTGGCCATTTGAATGCTGGGGTACTGACATAATTGGTCTATCCGATAGATTCACCATCTTCAGCGGGACATCGATTTATCCTGGCAGCGATAGATTACTTCTCCAAGTGGGCAGAAGCAGCTCCGTTCAGAGATGTCACATCCGAGCATGTGATCAACTTTTTCACCCACAATGTTGTCTATAGATTCGGTGTGCCGCGCCGAATAATCTCAGACAATGGTACTGCATTCAAGAGTACAAAAATTTATAAATTCGTTGATCGGCACAAGATCGATTGGCGATATTCATCCATATACAATCCAAGGGCAAATGGCTTGGCTGAGGCCTTTAACAAGACATTGGTGAAATTGTTGAAGAAGATCCTCACCAAGAATAAAAGAGAATGGCATACGAAAATGGCAGAAGCACTATGGGCATACCGTACAACGTACAAGACGCCAACCAAAGCCACTCCTTACTCTCTAGTATTCGGTGTTGAAGCCGTGTTGCCATTAGAGATAGAACTACCGTCACTCCGGGTAGCAATTTAGAATGATCTCACTCAAGAGCAGAATGCCCGCCTAAGAATGAAAGAGCTCGACGCACTTGATGAACTCAGGTTACAAGCTCAACAAAACCTAGAAATCTATCGAGGAAGAATGGCAAAATCCTTTGATCGGATGGTGCGCCCTCCGACATTTCAAGAAGGGGAATTGGTCCTGGTGCTGAGAAGACCAATCATCCCACACCAAAAAATTGGTGGCAAATTCGTATCCAATTGGGAAGGCCCCTTCATCATCAAGAAGGTGTACTAAGGAGGAGCATATCAGTTGATCGATCTGAATGGTCAGAGGCCTATGCCACCTATTAACAGCCGACATTTAAAGAAATATTTTGCATGAAAATTTCATGACTGATGTATTTTGTGATGATCAAAATTTTATATGCATATTTATCAATGCATGTTTGCTTATATTTTAAAATTCTCTTGTATAGCAAGAATGCATTTCAAAATCTCTCATCAGATTGGGGGCATTTTAAATATTTATTTGGGTCGACATCGTGCCGTATGCTGAGATCCCCGAATAAATATTTAAAATCTCAAAGATACAAAGCCTATCCAAAATGTCCCTGTGAGACAGGGGGCATTTTAAATATTCATTTGGGTCGACATCGTGCTACATGCCGAGATCCCCAAATGAATATTTAAAATCTCGAAATTCCAAATTTATTCTATTATGAAATGTCCCTGCAAGATAGGGGGCATTTTAAATATTTATTCGGGTAGACATTGCGCTGCATGCCGAGATCCCCGAATAAATATTTAGAATTATCAATCCAAATATCCTTGTGCTAAAGAATACAAATATTTGTTTTTCAAAGTATATGCAGGTGATCTTTCAAGAGTTAGAGACACCGTCTTCTCCAACAAACCAAGACTCAAATGTCAAGAAAGAGACTTTTGTGGCTACACACTCTTACAAAATTGAGCCGAAGCTTAAAGTCTTTCAACAGCCTGAAGCTTAAGGTTTGAATGGGTGTAAAAGGTCGGATCCAATACACCCAAATATGGCCGGATCGCTGGCAGCTCCGTCTACTCAAAAAGCCATAAGAAAGGCCGTAGTAGCGGAACCCCCACTTCGTCAACCCGTCAATAAGGACTGTAGGAAGAACGAAGGCAAATTTGACTCGACCAGTTCAAGTGATCGTAGTCTGCAAAGTTCTCCAAAATGACTGGAGAATTAAAGTTCCAATGGGAAGCTGAGTCTCGAGCAACTACCAAATATTCGTAAGCTCCAAAATCCAAAACCACGAAGGATGACTCCAAATCTACCAAATTCAGCAAAATCAGCATTAGGAAGCGCAATTCTCATAGCTCAAGTCTGAAGCCTGAATGGGTGTAAGAGGTCGGATCCAACACGCCCAAATATGGCCGGATCGCTGGCAGCTCCATCTACTCAATAAGCCATAAGAAAGGCCGTGATAGAGAAACACCCATTTCAGTAACCAGAGGATAAAAATCTATCAAATTCTAGCTCTCCCGTTCTGACAAACTCAAGTGACTCAGATTAAAGTCTTCTCAAGTGGTTAAGGATCAAGATAATACCTACGTTCAGTACTATCAATTGAATTCAAAACCTGCAAATCCTTCAACAAATCCGTAAAGCACAAAGTGAGGATCGAAGGAAGTTTTCTTCAACAAGTCCGCCAAAGCACAAAGCAAAGGACCGAAGAAAACTATCCCAAAGTTCATGAAAAGCCTATGGCTAAACTAAGTGGATTCTGTCATCAACAAGTCCGTTATGCACAAAGCACTGGACCGATGACTTTTCGCCATCGACCTAATACAAACCTAAGGGTTTAGGTCACCAACATCTACTCCTTCAACAAGTCCGCCAAAGCAAGAAGCGTAGGGCTGAAGGTACAAAAACCATCTGACAAATCAACAAAAACAAATCAGGCAATTCTTCATCAATGTCCGCAGCACAAAGCACAGGGCAAAAGAAATCAGTACCTCAACCATCTATTGATACATCCAAGAGATCTATGAAGAAAAGGAGATTAGTGTGACATCCAAACAAATTTTGGAGATCCACTAAAAGAAAATCGTAGTGTGACATTCAAGCGAATTTTTGAAGATTCACTAAATGAAAGCCTTAGTGTGACATTTAGAACAAATATCTAGAGATCCACAAGACCGAACAGCTAACAACAAACGTGATTCGCTCTAGACACATACCACATTTGTTGGGGGGCATTTGTTGACCTCTGTGTAAAGCACAAAAGAAACAAACAAAAAAAAACTCTAACCTCGTATCCATCAAGAAGCAGTCAAATCCAACAAATCCCGCGCGTCTCAGTTCGTAAATCCCGTTGAAATCCTGTAGATTGGCGCTGCTCGTGTCCTCTCCCACGATATTTGCGTAGAATCTGCTCGATCGTACCCAAATCGCGTCGTTAAATACCGGACCCGTGGAATCCTTCGGGATCGCTCTTCTCCTTTCACAAACTGCTGCTCGACTCTCTCCCTTTCGGCACACTCAACTCCCGATCTCTCTCCCACTGTCGAAGCTCTCGGTTCATTCTTCCCCTCTCATCGTCAAACCGACGAACACCTCCTCCTCCGACCTCACCCAGGAGAACTCGCCTCCTCCCGTCGAGCCCGATCCTAACACCGAGAGATAGAGAGAGAGAGAGAGAGAGAGAGAGAGGAAGAGGAGTTCGCATACCTTGCCCTAGCTTCGACTCCCCACTGGCCCTCAGACTCAGCTCCATCTACGACTTTCCCTACCTGTTCGGATCGGAAGTAATAACAGGAGCTCGTTGGAAGTAAAGGTAACTTTCTCCCTTAGACGCGCTTCTTTGGCCTAATCCTGTCAATCGGCCGAACCAGAGATGGGGGAGTCTCCTTTTTTTAATAATTACAATAATTATTATTATTATTAATTAGCTTTAATTATAAATAATTAATTAAACTTAATCATGGTTAATTACATTAACCATAATTAATATTTTATTAATCATGATTAATCGAGATTAATCATGTTTAATAAATATTAACTATGATTATTAGTTTATTAACAATATATTAATTTTAATTAATTAAATTTAATTATAATTAATAATTTTCTAATTATAATTAATTATTATTAATGATAATTTAATTATAAATAATTTATTTTAATTATAATTAATTATCTTTAATTATAATTAATTATATATTAATTATAATTAATTAGTTATAATTATCTCTAATTAATTACTAATAATTAAAATAAAAAAGTGCTCTCCCACCACTCTCTTACCTCGACGTTCATGTCAGACCGGCAAACCACCTAAGCACGTCTTTATTGGCCGTGGTAGGAGGGAACCCGGTGCGACACCTACGACGAGGTAGGCGAGTGACCCCTCGATCCACGTGTCAACCACGACAACCCAGCGGAGGAATGAACTTTTCTAAAACTCAAAACTCTGCTTCAATGTTCGTGGCGAACCGGAAAACTGCCCCAAGCACGCCTTTAGTGCGTGTGGTGGGATGGGACCCCGGTGCGGCACCTACGGCGAGGCGGGGTTGCCCATAAGTACCCCCGGGCGGGGGGAGATCAAAATTGCTTATAAAAAAATGCTTTTTTTTAAAACCCCAAGCACGTCTTTAGTGCGCGTGATGGGAGAAAAATAAAAATACAACCGCCGTGGTATCTCACCAACACCAACCATGCACGTCTTTAGTGACGTGGCGGGTTGGCGGCCTCTTGGTTTTTCCCCTAAATGGGGGAGACGCCGGGAGGCTGTCGAAATTTTGTCTGAAATACAGACAAGGAATTGGAACCATTTGGAACTTGTGGACTTGTTTCAATCTACTTAAAATGAAGTTGAACAATATAAAAGAAATTGATTGAATTCAAAGAGCACATAACTTGGACTCTCATTTGAACTTCAACAAGGACTTGATCTATATGAACTTGAACTTGCAAGGTGAAACTTTGACAGTGAACTCAAGAACAAGAACTTAAACTCAAATCAGAAGAACAACAGAAGACTTGAGTTAGACTCAAATTGAACTGCACTTGAACTTGAAAAGAACAATAACACGAACTCAAATTGGAGCTCAAATACAATGAACTTGGTACAAGAAGTCTTAATTTGGACTTGGACAATTCATACTCAAATTCAAAAGACTCGGACCTTAGAAGACATAGAACTTGTTCTCGAACAACAGCAGAGGACCTACGAACATGAACTGGACTCATGGATTTGTTCTCGAATGAACTAAATGGAGAACTCATCTTGGACTCAAATAGAATTTAATCGAATAATATGAACTTAATTAAGATGAGTAAATAACAAGGAACTTGAGTGAGTAAAGTCCAAGGTATCATATGACATGCATTCAAATGAACATCGAATGGAGAAGCGATAATGAATTTGATTTCTTGAAGAATAATCAATGTCTCAATGGATCTATCATTCCAATCAGAATGCAAGTGCTAATTAAGAAGCGTGATCCATTTGAACCTCTCATACACACAAAATTCTTGATGGGGTTAGAGAGAATCCCTACATCTCACTAACAAGCAGTCATAAATAGTAGAGAATGAATGATCTCTTATGAATGATGGATAATCAAAAGCATGTTCAATAAATCACCTAGAATGGAGGATGCTAAGAAGTGTGTGATGACCATAGTGATGGGTCCATCGTCATCATGTATAATAAATATGGCAAAAGAACAAGCAGACAGAAGGCGTGTAGAAGCTCTTCAAGAAAATGTTGTGCATTCAAATGACAAATACATGCACAACTACAAATATTTTAAAATACCCCATGCACCTACACTATAGTTTGTATACACATAGATACACAACGGGGTACGTCTAAATCAATATAAAAATCACCCTCATGGGCCCCGGCGAGCATGTTATTGGTACACACGTGACGTCTAGGGATGCTGCGCGGGTTGACAAGTGAATTCAGGTTCGAAACCGATCCTTCTATACGGGTCAATAGAAGTCGACAGGGTTCGAACCATTAAGCAAATATAAAGTTGTGGCGACCGATAAATTTGCTTTAAAACATACATATTAGGCCTTCAAGGCCTACAACAATATGAATTCACTAATAAGGGCATAAAGCCTACGAAACCCGATCCTCTGTCGACAGCCCGACAAAGTTGACAAGGTTCGATCCATAAAGAGAAATGACTTCGAACACCCCGATGATGGCTGTGTTGAATGTAGATCTCAACTGGAGGGGTTCCCAAATATTTTAAATGTCTCCCAAATGTCTAAAGTTCACAAATATTTCTCAAAATTCAACCCAAATATCCATTCAAAACCCAAAACTCCACAAAAATTCTTAAATCCAAAATATTTAAAATTGAAATCATCCATCCGTACTTAAAGCAAAACCCATCCACCCTCCATAACAGTCTGCCAGGGTGGACAAATTCAAATAAACTCTAGCTCACAAAGAGTCAAATGCCTAGTCGAAAATATCACTAGGATCCATTCTCAAACAATCTCTTGCCAGTAAGGACGTGGTACGTGTCCTCTAACCGGCAGTTTCGCCGCCAAATGGCACTGCAGGTAAACGGTTATGACCCAGGGCCCTCTGAACCGAGTGGTTTTGCCGCCAAATGGCACCACAGATAGCGGTTATGGCCAGAGCCAATACGCTCCTTAATGGCGTTAAATCCTTGAGTTATGAATCAATAGGATATGATCGATAGGGCACAAAGCCCTCTGTTAGCTAAGGTGGATTCAAATTTGTCCCCTTGACAAACATCCAACCCAGGTCTACAAGGTCCCCTTGGACAAAGCAACCCATGGCTGCCAACAATGATCCGTCTGTCAGGTTGGGTCTACTACCTCCTCTGACTAGGTAGACCATGTCCCACGATGGCCCGGGACGACGGAACCATGGGATCTTGATCGGGCCTATCATCCATTCCCCCACCATCCACTTTAAGTGAAAGATGGTGAAATTTCTATTTTAAATATTAAATCTTTCCAAATATCCAAACTTCCCAACTTCACAAATCCAAATCCAGTTCTCAAATTCCATACCCATGCTGCTACTATATGCCAGATAACACATATATTCTACGTATCTGATTGACGACTAGCCTTAATCGAAAGTTCTCTCTCATGATTGAGAGGGGTAATTAACTATTGGGGCTTGCGCCTATAAGAAACCAGAACTCAGATCATAAAGTTCTCGCTAAATGAGGGCGAAATCTCTGGGTAGTGTCTTATCTACAAACCCATCTGCCTTCCAAATTTTACCTTGGAACTTATTAAGTTAAAACTCCCTCGCCGAATGAAGAAAAAGAGCGAGCGGGGAGGCCGGGGCCGAATTTTCGGAGCCCACAGTTCTAAAGTAAAACAGAGAAACCAAAGAGAAACAAAAATGGGTATAATTCTAACTGCCTTTATTCAAGTTCAGGACAAGATATATATACACAAACAATAGGCCATAGGCCCGCCACTTATTTGGAAAAAAAAGAAATGTTTATCATATAACATATCTAAGAGCTCTTGCGTCATGTAGAGTCTTAGATCGGTGATAATGCTGGTTAGTGTTGCCAGGTTTTGGTGGAAGGGCATCAATAGTTGTTGTTATCCCAAATGGTGAGGAGGTTTATCAAAGAAGGTTGGTGGCAGCTGATAGTGATGACTAAAACGTACATAATCGTGAGAATAGCCAAGATCGACTGGAGTTCAATAGTAGCAATGCATTTTTGGGCAGTTATAAAGGTTGGCCTTAGGTAAGACCAACAAACTTAAAGCAAGATGGTCCGGCAACAAGATCATCAATGGTGCAGTGATCCACCATTTGTTGCCGGCTTGAGGTTGAGCAATAAACAATGAACTTTATGTACAACCTGTCTAGGTGTGATCTTGGTTCATAAAGGAAAGCTTAAGGTGATATATGGAATTTATATAATCTTTCTATGAGGGATTTTTAAGGATTCGTTTGCTTTGAGATTGGAGTTGGCTGTAAAGGAGGGGGAATAAGAGGAGTAAGAATAAAAGGAGATAGTGGAAACACTCACGAGATAAAAGAAACTATTTAAGGGCACCTTTGTACTTATCTATGAACAAAAAAATCATGCCCCTAGTCGCTATGGGATCTTTTTCTCCTATTTTCTGCACTTTTTTTTTTGGCCTTGTTTGCAATGCATTGCACATACAAGTGCACTTTTCTGAAACAAGAGGACAATGAACAAAATTGTATAATAATGCTTCTAGCTCAATTTTTAAAGTGAGTGAAATTAAACAAGCTACCAAAATTCAATCAAGATCAAATGAAGAATGAAACGAAATGCTTAGCTTGAAGAAGACCGTAAATGCTATCACATATTGTTGACATTTCTAAGAAACGTTATGATTGCAAGTCACCCTTTATCAAAGAAGCAAAAATGGGTAATAATCAAAACATGGGGAAGGGAATTGACAATTCTTAAAGGTAGGATGACAAAACATGTCCATCAGATGGATAGAATTGCTTTTTTGGCTATTTGAGTAGAAAAACAACATCACAAATAAATACTTTCTTACCAAATTAAATAACTTAGCACCATAATCAGTGTTGCTGCTGAAATTAAATAAAAATTTAGATTAAATGAATCATTTGTATAATGGCATAATGTAAAGTATTAATCTAGTAGAATCTATAGATTTTACCCCAACATGTACATCATATTTCATTCAGGCCATAAAATTAATATATTTTCAGACAAAAAAACAATATAAAACATGAAAGATAAAAAAGCAAAGAGCATAATTTGCATATTGTGAATTTTGATTCATTTTCAAAAAAAATTATAGCTCAACAATACAACTTACATAATAAATAAGTAAAATATTGATCGTCAATTTCAACAAGCTTTGGGAGCAGTCTCAGCATAAAAAATAAAGATATTAAAGAAAATAAAATTTGGCAAAAGACTCACCCCACAACCGGTATCAATGGCAGTTCGGATTGTCCCATCCTTCATTTCAGGAATCAAATTTTCCATTAAGTCAACATACTTGCTAACCCCATTAGGAAACATAGTACCTCCACCAGGGAAGAGAAACTTCTCACCATCTTTTCTTAGCCAGTGTTGATTTGATTTTTGATTGTTTATCCAATCATATGGCACGTTTCTGAACCATGTACATTCGATGAAAATATTTTTCAGATGCATGTCTATTAAATTTGAGAAAATAGAAAATATGACCTTTGAAAGCCTAGTATGTCTGCAAGGTAGATGACTAAATTAAAAACATTAAAAGGCCTACCTATACCAACATTTCATTTTTGCTCTGTGGCCATCTGATTGGAACTTTATATCCCGCGGGTGGGGGCACTAGGCACTCTTTCCTTTCGCTTATTGGTGGGCAATGGCGTTCCATGAAGTTGAGTCTATAATTACCATACCTCCGCCATCTCTATGCAAAATGAAGATAATTATTTAGCATCAACTGGGGATTCGATTATTTATCAAAAAATTGAATTAGTGAATGTCTTAGCAAAATGGTTTACTGTTCATAAAGAAGATGAAGCACACATGTGCATCCATAGGCACAACGTTATTATAATTTATTTCATAGGTTTAGGAAAGTTCAACTTTTCAAATTTACTATCACAAACTATGACAATAGGAAAGATTAAGGATGAGATCAGTGAGATACTGATGTGAAGCTGTTTGGGATTTAGCATGTTAATTGGAGAGTCCCTATTTAAGCCATTCTCGATCTTAATCAGAAAAGAGGCATTATAAACAAATCTAGTTTTACAATTTCACCAATCTTTCAAAATTTTCAATCATCTTTAGGGAACATTGAATTGACATAAGCCCTTTTAATGAATCCCGAATACTTTCTAAGGGCTTCCCGTTAACTAATCTTACTTTAATCTCTAGAAAAAGGAAGACATGCGTACATATTTTGAATTACCTTTGGGTCCGTGCATGGCGTGTAATCCTGATAGTCAATTCCACAATCTGGGAAAGTAATAGGCTCAATTTGAACGTGAACAAGTGCATTATCTTTATGATTCACTGTTGCTGGTATTGAATCACTATAGAGGAAGCCATTTTTCTCAGAAGAAAAGATGCCTCCAAGATAGAATGAAAATCCACATAACACTACAAACATTAAACACATAGGACCTGCCCTGGAAATTTTATCAGGGTTACTTCCAGGCTTTCCATCTTTACTTTTCATCTTATATGCCGCAATGGCCTACAATACAAGAAACAATGAAAATAAAATAAAGTTGAAAATATACAAAATTAAAGAAGTGAACCTCTCTAAAATTGCAAACAATATTGGGATTGACAGAAATGAGTTCAAGATATTGCTAAAAGAAGAAATATTTAAGACGTGCATATTAAAATGCATACTCCCTGTAACTTAGAGCAAGTGATAGAGCTAGCCACCACAACATGTGAATGTTACATAAGAAAAAACGGACGAAGCTCTAGAATTTTCTTTTTTTCATGGAGGTTTCAAAACCAAGAACTCCTACTGCAGATAAAGGGCAGTGACTAACTGAACTAATGTCAGTAGTCAAAAGCTAGCAAAAATCTTTTGAACGGTGCAATTGGATTTTAAAAGAAAATCAAGGATCTTCTGGCAAAAGCATGCATTGCAGTAAACACGAGTTGTCATGCTCAACTATGAAACTGTTAAACAGTACATAAAAAAGAGTTGAAATTAGGAAAGGGTGCTCAAGAACAAACTTACAGTCGACAGGAGCACGGAATAGTTTCCCAAAAAAGGGAGAATGAAAAGGGAAAAGATAAAGCTTAAGAGAATAAGCCAAAAGCAAGAAGTAGTTTGCATCATTCATTAAAATTGGGTAAATAAATTTAATTGTGCAATTAGGAAAGTTGGAACTAATCAGAAAATAGCAATTACTGAACTATCGGCTAAACCATAAGGCCATCACATTCAATAAATCTACTTAAAGATCAACAAAATGAGATTAAGAAAACTGGCATTTTACTACGTTAGCGTTGCATTTACGGACCAAAGTTGGTTAATCAACCGATAATATCGCTGATATGAGGCAGAAAAGGGCAGGCGCAGGCTGTTAACACATAAGTATCCATAATCATTTATACTAAGAGGGTTAATATCATGGGGCATGGGAATGAACAAATGCTTAAGTTAGAACAACATTCAACAAATATTCATACAGATGTCAATTGGATACTAGTAAAAGAATGGAGTTTTATCAAGCTATTTTTGTTTATAATCGGTATAACTTTCAAGATCTGGATCTAAACGCTGGATTCAGTAGAATTTTAGGCTTACAAAAGAGATATAAATTGAATGAATACATAAGCCTAAAGACAATTCAACGAATCTTTAGCTTCATCATCAGCGTAATGAAAAGAAATATAAGGATAAAACTACTATTGATCGATGGGTAAAAGCAATACCTATACCATCATCTATCCAAACCTAGACCGAACAAGTGAACAAACGTTAAACAAAACAATATTTCGCAAGACCAATAAAACCAAAAGTACAACCAAATGAACAACGACAAGTAGATATTTAATAATCCGAGCTGGAGTTTTAATAGCATCACCATTGGATTATGGATCTGTCTCCAATAATCAACACCAGTAGTAAACTATAAAGCAAGACTAACACATCACAGAATAAAGAATTTGCTAGAAGAATCTCAATCCTAAATCTAAAAAAAAAAATCATAATTGTTAGAAAATATAAAAAACGATAGAAATTAACAGCTTTTAACATCAAACGATAGAATTTACTAGTAAAAAAGTGCCAATTTCGCTAACAACCCTCTCATTCCTAATATGCACTACAACTACATAAACTAGATTCTCAAACTTAGGACAACTTTCTTTCTATATTTTAAAGCAACTTTTTTTATTATGAAAATTTTAAGTTTAAAAAATTTTATATAAAAAATTACTTTTCAAAACAATAAGAAAACTGTCATAAATGAAGCCTTAATTATTATGACGCAAAGAGTAGCTTTCCACCAACAAAATTAACAAAAAAAAAAAAAACAGTTAGAAAATTACAAGAAAGCAATAACAAAAAAAATAAAGAAAAACACATTTTCCGTCAGAATACCGCTTAAAGAAAAGAATTGCAACTAAAGTAACAACACAGCTCACATGCGTAAATCCAAACGCACCAAACCAAACAGCATAATTAGCTATAATTGACCACATCGAGATGAGATCTATTCAACACAATCTACAAACTAAACTTTCCAATTCAAACAATGGCAAGATGTCATCAAAAAGCCAAAAAGAAGCGCGAAACTGAAGAATCGGATGGATCTCCTGCTCCGTCCCTGACGAAAGCACAAACATGAAATGCTCCGAGTAAAAAACATAATCCTAACTCTGACACAGATCCATTATACAATTCTACGTCAGAACCCCAGCAAAAAGCGTCATCAATCATGAAACCAGAAGAATAAACAGTACAATTAGTGCAGAGCAGAAAGTACCTATCAGGGTCTCCCCTTCTCCACCAACAAATCTGACTCGTAAGAATGGAGACCCTCGGAGAAGAATGGTCGATCTCAGGACAGCAAATTAAAATACCTGCCAGGCATTTATAGTTCTCCTCGTCGGCAAGCTTACTCTCTGGTCTCTCACCGCACCGTTGAAACTGGACAAAAGAATAAGAACAATCATTGAAGGGCATAACTGGAATTTGAAAGTTTTTTTTTTTTTTTGGGCCGGGGGTGGTGCTGTTGGAAATTAAAGGCATAGTCAAAGTGGTGAAAATCTGGTAAGGACATTAAAATTGAAGAATGAATCCCATGAAGTAACAAATATTAAAATTATTTAAATAAAAAATAATCTTATAATAATCATACAATAATATAAATTTGTAACTAAAAATAAGCATACATAAATAATAATTTCTCTAATTTAAAAAGTAAACACAATTAATTTTAAATTTGATTCATATTTAATATAAATTTAATTCAAATATAAGTTTATAAATTTAATATAAATATTTATTAAGAATTGTTATATGTTTAACCATATAATACTTTTATATGTTATATGCTAAATTTATTTTAAAAATTTATATATTTAAATTATTTATGTAAAAATAATTTATTATTAATAAATAGATAAACTTATTTTTTATAGTGTTTAAATAAAAAAATTATTATTATAAACTTAAAAATAAATATTATTCACATTATAAATAATTAATTAAAAATAATATTTAAAAATAAATTTTATGGACATTATATATGTTATAAGCTTCATAAATATCAACTCATCTATTTAGTTTCACATCACTTAAAAACTTTTTCTTGCTATTATTTATATAGCTTTTTGAGTTACTTATTTTAAGACTCACATGAAGTGATGGGGTCATGTGAAGAAGCTTCATGGTTCAAAGGAGTCGGGGACAGTTCACCAGTTGAACCGGTTGTTCTGACCAGTTTGATGTAAACAAGCCAATTCATAGGAATCGAGGCTAGTTTGCATGTTGAATCGGCGGTTCAGTCTGATTTGATGCATATGTGATTTTCAGAGCTAACTAGACCAGCATTGTGATCGGTTCACGTTAGAACCGGTACGACCTATCGGTCCCTTTTTAAAAATATTGTCCATAGCCCATTTAATTATAAAAAAAAATGTTGTTATAATAAGGAGAGAAAAGAGTTACACTAGCTTTAACAAAAAAAAGGAACAAAAGAACCTCTAGTAAAAGGCTAGAAAGATGCTAAGAAAAATAAGAACTATAGGAAGATTCCCTAGGCTGCCACTAAGATTGTCTGAGGGGAGATGATTTAGGATTTAAGTATAGCATCATCATCATCCATACAAAGCAAAAAAGGCTATTAGACCATATAGATTGAGAAGCTGGGTAGCAGCATAACCGAATAAGAAAATTTGTAATGACATAATAGAAAAAAAAAAGAGCCTAAAACAATGAAACCAAAATAGAGTTGGCTACCCCGAAAGCCAAAATCTAGAATAGCCATCCAAACCAAGACCATCATATAACATTCCACAGTGCTCTAAGGATTTTCCCATTTTTCCACTTTGAGAGTTTGAGGTTGACTACCTTTTTAATTTTTAGATAGGGAGTAGAGGAACTAAAAATAGTAAAACCAAATTTCATAGCATTTCTCCCCATCCAAATGTAATAAATTGAGCGGCAAATGGAACAACAACAACATCATCATCATCATCATCATCAAGCCTTTATCCCACTACGTGGGGTCAGCTACATGAATCCTTTTTCTCCATTGTGTCCTATTAAAAGTCAAATTCTCATTTAAATCTAATAAAGAAAGGTCATTCCTAATATTTTCTAACTAAGTCTTTTTAGGTCTGCCTCTACCTTTCTTAGCATAATTCAAATCTAATACCTCTATTCTCCTAACCGGGTAATTGGAAGGCCACCGTTTTATGTGAACAAACCATCTAAGGCGACTCTCTCTAATCTTATCTTCTACTAGGGCTACTCCAACCTTTTCATGTATATGCTCATTCTGTATCCTATATTAAGGTTAAAGCCACTCATCCACCTGAGAATCCTCATCTCTGCCACACTTAACTTAGAATTATGCTTCTCTTTTAATGACCAACATTCGACACCATATACATTGTAGGCCTCACCACCATATTATAGAATTTTCCCTAAAGTTTAAGGGGTACTTTTCTATCACACAACAAGCCCGATGCATTCCTCCACTTCAACCATCAAACTTGAATTTTGCTGATAATATCCCCATCTATTTCACCATACTCTGAACAAATAGATCCAAGATATCTAAAACGTGTACTCTTATTAATGACTTGATCGCCCAAATTCACAATCCCCTCACTAGGTCTATTACTACTAAAATTATACTCTGTATATTCTGTTTTAGATCTACTTAAGTGAAAACCTTTAGACTCTAAGGTTGACCTCCATAATTTAATTTTACCTTCAACTCACTCTCTAGTCTTATAAACAAGAAGAATATCATTAGCAAAAGGCATACACCAATGTACATCCTCTTGCAAATGTCTAGTGAGAACATCCATGACTAAAGCAAAAAGATATGGGCTTAAGACTGGTACCCAACTGAAATAGGGAAATACTTGGTCAAACCACCTTGTGTTTGAACACAAGTAATAGCTCCAAATGTTTAGAATCCACAATAGGGTTAACCAAGTCTCCATTTGAGCAGCAAATGGTAAGAGGTAAAAGTGATTAGAATCCACAATAGGGTTAACCAAGTCTCCAATATAATTAAAAAATAGAAATATAGTATGCCTCATAAACAAAGTTTTTTAACACAAAAATAAGATCAGTAATCACAAAAAAAAATGAATAATCACTTTCAAAGAAAAGGTGGGAGGAGTTTTCTAGGTTTAAGAGGCAAAGAGAGATATACTATTCACCTGAACTTTCCTTTTGATGAGAACATCAGTAGTTTTCAATCCCACTCAAATAGCCATCCACGGAAATAAAGAGTATCTCAATGTATAATTTTATGTTTATTATAAATTGAATCTTCATTATAAAAGTCCCAAAGGTATGCTTTAAGAGATTCATCTCCAAAATCATCTCATCTTAAATATTTGGAATGGAGCTCATGGATCATAATAGATGAAATCCCTTCACGAGCTTAACAGTGTAAAGTACTGATAGATTCTAGTAGTTATTAATAGTGAGAGATAAGAGAAGGGCATTGTTAGAAAATAAGGATGAGAGAATATGAGAGTTGGGTATATCCCTGATAATATCCCCCTTGCACTAATAATCTCAAAACATTGAAATTAGGCTATTTGGCGTAATAGTAAAGGAAAATATATTCTTAAATTTTCTAATTATAAGACAAATACTTTTAAAAAATAAAGAGGGCTTAGAGGGAAGGGGTTTCCAAAGGGAGCGGTATTTAGTCGTAAGGTAGTCGGAGAGCGAGGTGATGCTATTTTATATTCTACTTGTAATGGAGCACTTAAAGGTATGGTATAGAGCTTGGATAGCATAGAGTTCAAGACCTCCCATTTGTTTTTGTTTATAGGTGTAACACCTGTTAAGATAGTTGCTATTTGCATGCTTTACATTTTTACAACTTGTATAGTTTTGATGATTCCAAACATTCTTGTTCAAATGTGTAGTTATCTCCTAACAATTTTAGAATATTTATATTTTCTATTGTGTGTACTAACATTTCAGGAAAATCGAACTCCAGACTACGAAGACTTCAAATAAAATTCAGCATGAGATACTTTGTGAAATTTGAAGCTTGTACTTTTCTTTAAAATAAAATTGAAAGGGAGTGATTATAATTGAGTGAATAAAAACATACACACACACATAAGGAGATCATATAAAATTTATACTGATCGTACGGGACGATATTAGTTCGTACAGGACGATCAGACAGTTATCTCCTATTGAGCCATGGAACAAATAGGAATTGGCTTGAAAAATTTTTTCTAAGTCCTATTCATCCAAGACGAAATTAAATATAGTCCAGGACGATTTGTTCTCTGTAAGATTTTCGTCCAGATGAAATTAAATTATCGTACATGACGATTTGTTCTTTGTAAAATTTTCATCAAGACGAAATTAAATATCGTCCAGGACGATCTGGTCTCTGTAAAATTTTCGTCCAGACTAAATTATATTATCGTACATGACGATTTGGTCTCTGTAAAATTTTCATCCAGACGAAATTAAAAATCGTCAAGGACGATCTGTTCTTTGTAAAAATTTCGTCCAGACGAACCAATTTTTGTCCAGACGATACAACCGACTTAGGACAGTTTTTCTGCAATTTCTGGAACCGACCTTGTAATAATCGTTCGTACCGGACGAACTTAGTTCGTACAGGACGATCAGCTTGTACGAAGACATTTCGTACACATATACAAATAGGGTCGTTTCAAAGCGTTTAAGTAATATCGTCCAGGACGATCCACGATCGTACGGGACGATCCACTGCGTACAGAATTGAAAACTTGTAGTTTTTGGGCGATTTTTCTTGTCTTTTGTATAAATAGTCCAAATTAGATTGCCACCCAATCTTTTTGTCATTTGATCTTCGTGCCTTTTGAGAGAATAGCCAAGGAGAGAGTGTGAGAGTGCATTCAAAGGAGGATTCCTACCACTGGAGCGTGAAGGCTTCACTTGGAGTTCAAAGGTAAGAATCTCTACTTGTGAATTGGGATTACTTCACTCTTTTCCTTCTTCCTTCTAGATTCTTGTGAGAAGATCTGTCAAGGAGATCCTATTCTCTGCCGACACTTGGAGAGTGTGAACAGACGAAGGGTTCACTGCCTACACTTGGAAAGTGTGAATAGCTGAAGGGTTCGCTGCCTACACTTAGAGAGTGTGAATAGCCAAAGGATTTGCTGCCTACACTTGGAGAGTGTGAATAGCCGAAGGGTTCACTGCCTACACTTGCAGAGTGTGAACAACCGAAGGGTTCTCTGCCCAAACTAGGAGAGTGTGAAAGGACGACGGTTCTCTGCCAACACTGGGGATTGTGTAAAAGGACGACGGTTCTCTGCCGCACCGAGTAGTGGTGAAGAGAGTGTATTGTAAAGGCTTCTCCGCCTTGCTCTGGGTGCAAAAGGAGAGTCACTATTGGTATTAGTGCAATACTCAGAGGGTGCCTCTGGGGAGTGGATGTAGGTCTGGTTTAGACCGAACCACTATAAATCTGGTGTCATTTACTTTACTGTTTTTACTTTTCCGCATTTTATTTTTAGCTTTAAAAACTCTGTGGTTGAAAAACGCTTTCTACAAAAACTTAAAAGAAAAGTTTCATTTCGGTTTAACTCAGTTTAAAAGAGGGCTTAAAATTTTTAAACTACCAATTCACCCCCCCCCCCCCCCCCCTCTTGGTAGCCTTGGGACATTAACTTAGGTTTAACAACCTATTTACTAGACTTAACAACACCAAGAAATAACGTGCATCTTCCTGACATTAAAATATCCATAATACAAAACTGGCACAAATTTTACCAATGTACTTGCACAAGACTTGGGTATGATAGAGCCACGAATCCAAAAAGTAATGGTATTTCGAATGCTCTATCTAATAAATAGTAACCTACCTGCAAAAGAGAGAAGTCTTGCTTTCAATCCAACAAGGTGATTAGTAATAATTTGTGTTAAGGGGTGAAAATTAAAGATCTGGTCTCTCTTAAGGGAAATAGGAAGGCTAATGTAGGTAAGCTTAGCATAATTGGAATGAATGTTCAGGGCATCAAAGATGGCATTAGAGATCGAGGTATTGGGGATAAGATTAATGAGCTTTTTTCATGATTAATATGAAGCCCAGACATGTTTGCACATATGTTGAGAATCTAATTAAGGGTATTATGGTTATAAATAGCAGCTTTGCCAAACACAAGATGATCACCAGCATAAAGGAGGTGTGTTAAGTAATGGCCTTCGTAAAAATACTTCTAAATCTAGACCGAGTTTCATACGAGTCCATGAGATAAGAGCATGCATCCATCACAATATAGAATAAATTAGGGTTAAATGAGCACCCCTGTTGTAAACCAAAGGATGAAGCAATAATAATTAATTATCTCAATTACACCAATAATAAACTACATGCTTAATATAAAATAATTTCTTCCACAATTATATTAAGTATATAAAAATGCTTTAATTTCTTACACTATTGGTTGGGTATCTCACCTCGCTCTGTAGTGTAGTCGAGTGAATTCATTTTCCTACCGTACCCTAGCCTCCTTTCCTTTTATGAACAACCTAAAGCATCATTATTTAGCTTTTAAATATGCATTCAAATAAAATACAACATGTTATATGAAAATCTTACAAATTAATCAAAATCACATTCCTCTTCATTCACAGTAATTTTCTTTCCTCTCCTAAACCTCCTCTCTCTATTTCCCTTTCTTTCCTTCCCCTTTTTCCTTATTGATTTCAGCTTTTCTTCCTATTTCTTTACCGTTTTCAGCAAACTATTAGCAAACACAATTCAATAACTCTATTTCAACAAACAATCAAAGCAACACTTAACTATTTCCTGAATTTTTCTTAACTTTAATTAAAAATTAATTAATAGTTAACATCTATTGCAGAAAATATTTAATTAAATATTATTAAGCTAATAAATATATATATATATATATATATATATATATATATATATATATATATATATATATATATATATATATATATATATATATATATATATATATATATATATATCCCAAATGCTTACAGTTTAAAATAGAATTTAATGAAATTAAATTTGGCATTTTTCATATGTTGGAAAAAATAGGATAAAATTTTGGGACAAATTGCATGCTTACTTTTTGGCAAAATTTTGGGTATTATAATATATGCTTTAAAAATGCTTGATTATGGAGATTATGGCTTTATTATGATTAGAAGTAGACACAGCCAGAGCAGTAGTAATAGAATTTATATTGAAATTACATCTCAAACATATTATTTCATATAGTAACTTGAGGTCATCTTCCCTAAGAGTAAGCCATTTAGTCATGGCTCCTTGAATGATCCAGGAAGACTAGGTAGAACTGCAATCAATAATTTGGCCATTAATCTTTATAGGATTAGCATTTAAATGGCATTTAACAAAATAGAGTCTAGCTGCATGAGACATACATTTTATTGTTCCTAAATATCATATAGGGAGGAGGTAAGAGAGTTAAAGTTAACCCAAAATTTTGATTTAATAAGTGATTTCAGCCTATAAAGCATTTGATAAAGATAAAAAAATGGGGTTTCCTTCAAAAGGTTGGCAAAAAATAGTGGTAAGAATAACCCAATATCTCTCATTTTTTTCCCAATAGTTTTTGTATAAACACATATGTTTGGAACTTATAGGATAGTTAGATTGTAGAATGATCAAAAAGTGGTCAAAATAGGAAGGATTCATAACTTTGTAGAATGAGCAATGAAAGTATTCCAACTAGGTATCACTAACCCAAGCTCTGTCTAGCTTGAGATTAATGGGATTGTCAACTCTTTGATTAAATTAAGTAAAAAAGTTTCCAACAAAGGCTAATTCCTTCAAACCTGTATAAAAAATAAGGGATTTAAAGTCCCAAAGCCTTGTTGTAAAATATTACCACCTGCTTTAATAGATTGAAACATGCAGCTGTTGAAATTGCCTAGTATAACCAAAGGAAGGATACAAGAGGGTCTAATTTTTTCTGATTTATTCCAAAGCTTCAGGTGTTCATGCTGAGAATTCAAAGAGTAAATAATGGATAATTTAAAAGGGGTGTGAGAATAAGTAATGCACTAATTATTAGCTCATAAATGAAGGTTGGGGCAAATTTAATCTTGGTAGAGTTCCATTTTACCCAAATCCTATTGGATTTTGAGTAATAGAAATTATGACAACATTATTCAATAAATGGAATGAGAAACACTAAACCAAGGGTTTGAAAGAGCAAAAGCATGAATCATGTTCTCTAAAATACATAGCATATCTATAGAATTTTTACGAACTAGTTTCTTGAAACATAGGACTTTACCCATGCTCTTGAAACCCCTGATATTCCAGGCAACAATAAAGGGAAGGGGTCATTAGTTTTTGAAGAGGGGTTTATGGGCTTTTTATTTTTCCTGCCCCTAATGTTCTTGGAAGGTAGTACAAGCTAATTATAGCTTGATTGACATTAGAGACACTAGAGGTGGTTGTAACAAAAGAATGTTGTCATTATTAGTTTGAAGCAAATTGAACTTGTTGGGGGATAGGAGAATGCTTGAGTCAGGGGGAGGAATGTGAGATGGAATAATAGTGAAAAGGGATTTATCATACAGAGAGTTATGGTTGGGAATGGAGGAGAAGGTAGTTGGATGTGTTGCAGATCTATGGTTTATGATTTTGATGATAGCAAACATTGCTTATTTCCCTACGATTTCCTTATGTGCTAACGTTTCAGGTTCACACGATCGGACTATAATTTGGAACCAGCGCAAGATTGGGTAGACTAGGTCTGAGTCAGTTTGTAATCTTTTTCTTTTTCTTGAGTCTGTTGTATTTGTTGTGGGACCTATTTATTTATAACTTGGAAGATTTTCTATTGTGCCCTAAAAGATTTCTATTTTTGATAACATCGTCCAGGATGATATTTATATCGTTCTGGACGATCTGAAAAAAGTAGAAACCCTAATTAGGGCATCCTCATTAAAACAACCGTCATTATGCAAAATACATCGTCGAGGACGATTTTGTATCGGCAGGACGATAGGTTCAAAACAGAAAGAATCTACCGCCAGATTTGTTGAGAAATAACTTATTTTTGGACATCATCTTGGTGGATCATCCTGGACTATAAAATATCGTCCCGGGCAATCCAGAGAAATTTTTCAAAAATTTCTCATGCAATTTTGGAAAGCAATTAATGGGGATTTCATCCGGGCCGATTGCAAGATCGTCCGGGATGATTAGACATCGTCCAGCTTCATTTTAGGGCGATATTCAGGATGATTTTCCTCATATTTGAACTAATCGGCCAGGACGATATGCCTATCGTCCTGGACGATAATGTCGGCAACTTGCATTAATGAGCTCATTTTTTAGCTCTTCTATTTAAGCTATGACAAGGCACTTTGTAAGTGTCTTTGGCAGTCATTGTAGCTTCGTTCTTGTGGTGGAAACTTGAAGAGAAAGCTTGAAAGGGAGTGAGGAATGGGTGAAGTCTGAGAGAGGGAGAAGATCCTGTGAGGGGGGACTCAAGGGAGTGTGGAGGGGGTTCCACACGGTTGCTTCGGCGAACTCGCACCTTAGTACCATCGGATTCAAGGCTTGTCTCGAGGTAAGTTCACCAAAGAAGAAGATCTCTTTGGTGTCAAAGGACCCGGCGACTCCGTCGCACCGGGGAAGGTGGAAGTGATTTTGTAAGGGCTTCTCCGCCTAGCTGTGTGGGCTAAAGGAGAGACACTTGTTTTAGTGCAATACATGGAGGGTGCCTCCAAGGAGTGGATGTAGGTCAAGGTTTGACCGAACCACTATAAATCTGGTACGTTCTTTTCTTATTATCGCTTCCGCATTTATTTTTCTTCCGCACTTTGTTTGTGGTGATTTTGGTTGGAGCTTTATCTTTGGTTTAAAAGTTTTCCAATTGACCTCTCTCTTGGTTTGCTTGGGCCAATTCTACAGGGCTTAACATCTCTAACGAACTTTCAGGATGTTGGGAGGGGGTACTGATAAAGGATGGTAAAATAAGGATGGTTGTGGGCATCCGAAAGGACACAATTAACCTAGCGGGGGGTATAATACAGAGGGTATGATCGTATTATCCCGTAGGACAAAATGGTCGTAGGCCTTTGCACTCTTTATAAGTGGTCTAATGAGAGGGTAAATGAGATCATACATACAATTAACCATTGAGGATAGTGGCTTTCACCTATGCACCTTGATGAGTAATAATATGTATAGCCTGATCAAAGTCCTGAGATTTCCCCCATCCAATACATTAGCTCGAGTGGGGTTTATTTGATGTGAGATTCCATTTCCCACAAGCGCAAGTGCTCATGGTTAATTATATATTAAGCTGGGGCCTAAGAAGACTCTTGATTAAAGACCATATGTTATTCTCTTAAATGGGATTAACATATAGGGAGGAGCCAATGAACTTCTTATTCATAGGGACGGAAAGGTTCAAATTGATTTTGTTAACATGAATGGCTCATATCATCACCCAGAAGGGCTACGGTATGGAAAAAAAATTGGAGAAAGATCATATTACACTCTAATCATATAAGAGAGAAAGATGGAGGTGGCATCATGCATGTGATGTAGATAGGTGTTATTTATTACCTCAGAAGGATAGAGGACTTACCCATCGATCAGGCATACTATGGGATGCAAATAATAGTAACATTAAACCCTAAATCTATAGTGGGTTTAGTATTCTACACACAATATTAAAATTCGTATCCTATCTAATGCATTCTAGAATTATATCCTACCTGAAAAAGAAATCTAGCTAACCACCTAATCATATAAAATTCATATTATCTTTTCTTTATGAAAGATGGGTGGGTGGCTGAGTCTTTGGAAATTAATGCTGACATCTAGAGTGGTTTATAAGTGGTCTTATACTTATGAATGGTATTATGCTCCTAAAATTAATATAATTAAATTTTAATTTTAGTTAGTTTTTAATACAATGTATATTAGTTAAAATCTCTAAATTAGGAATGTATAAAATTTTAAGAAAACTTGCAAAATTAATTTTTTAAAAGGTTAGACTTTCCTAGGTTCAGCACTTCATCCTCATAGGTTGGATTATTTGAACTCTACCCATAGGTGGGAAGGTTTGAATAAGGAAAGAGAGGAATGTAATAATATGCATGAGACCTTAGATGACCTTTGGCTTATTCCCTAGATCATTATCTTTCTATGCTATTTAATTCTTTAAATTTTAATTTTTAATTACTAGTAGAAAAGTTTTATCCCTAATGATCCTAATGAAATCAGGCACATACACTTGTAAGAAATAAACCTATAAAAAGCATGTCATTTATACCGTGCAAGCAAAATAAACACATTAATAAAATATCAACTATGGCAAAAAGTATCCAAAAGTTTATGGCAAGTGCCATATAATATACATCCAATGTTTGTAGAAAGTAATGGTGGTCATGCTCCATTGATAACAATGAGGATTCTACTCCTTTATAATGACACAAATCTTAAAATGGGGTATTTTTAATCTTGATCTTCATCTTCTAGCTCTTATGTGGATCACCTTCCTTCAGTCTTCTTATGGTTTGTCTTTAGTAGGGTACCCAAATTAAAAGAAATTCCTATAAAGAGATTTTTTTCTCTTTAGATCCCTGATATTTTATTAAAATGTCTTCTTTTATAAACTTTTATAACTCTTTACTTCAAATATATTACATCAGAATTATAAAAAGAAAAACCTAGACTCTCCTGCAGGGTTATCATAAGTAGTTACAATAAAATATTTCAAGCAGTTATATATGAAAATAAAATGCTCAAATCCGTCACTTGGTCATACTCTTATTTATTTGGGAACTAAGAAGCTGAAGCACCTGTAACAATTATGCATGATTCATTTATTTTAGCTGCCTTTTCAGTGCTGTTTGATCATGGCCAACTACAAAAAATATCGTAAGTATCAAAAGCACTTCTAACCTATGGGTAATCTATCACCTATCACATCATAAAAATAATATAGTAATTAAAGTCATTGTCATAGTAATCATTAAAAAAAGTTAAAATAATTAGCACAAGTGTCACATGCAAATTGTCACATCACAAAAATAGAAAAAAAAATATTGGCCTGACATAAAGCTATAAGTCATGTCCTAACAAATAGTTCTGCTATATACATATATTTAATGCATTTATTGCTTTCTCTCAAAAAAAAAAAAAAAACAAATAGTTCTATATGCTTATAGTAGACAGTGTGGTCTCAGGTATATCCTATGTTGGATAATTAGTTCAAGTTATTTATGATTCAATTTGTTGAAGGTTAAAGGGGAATTTTAATTGAAGTTTAAATATTAGTGTCTTAAGTTTACTTTTAATTTATTTAGTTGGTTGGTCAATTTTAATGCCTAGGATAATATCCTAGGAAATTTAAGTCAAATTAGCAAATTTTAGAATGCCCGGATTATCCTATCCACTTTAATAAAGGGGTTTGAAGTTGACTTTTAGAAAAAAATAGGTTCTATAGTCTTAGTATTTTTATTAAATATTAAACCTTATGAGGAGTAATTAGACTTTCAATTTTTTGGATTTGGAGTTTTTTACACAAAGTTATAATATTTAGAAATTTGAAATTATTTGAGAGATCCTATGATCATTTTAAAATAATTTAAAATAAATTTTAAATTTTTTAAAAAATTTAATTAAATATTAATTAAGTATTAAAGTAATTAAATATTAAAGATTAATTAAAATAAATTAAGAATTTAATCTCTTAAATTAATTTTAAATTAAAATAATTAATTTAAAAAAAAATTAATATACTATTTATATTTTTATGATTTAAATTGAATTTAATATGAAATTTTAAAGTTTAAGGTTTTAAATGTATTTAAAAATAATTTTTAAGTAATTAGTATTTAAAATAATTATTAAATTAAATTAAATTAAGTCTTAAAATGTTTCTAAAATTTTAAAATATAAATTTCTTTACAATTTTTAAAATCATCTAAATTTAATTTATTTCAATATTAATTAAATATTTAACAGTTTAATTAATTCTAATTTATTTAAAAAATAAATATATCTTAATTAATTTTAATTTTAAAATAATATATTAAAAATTAATTATTTAATTATTTAAAATATTTTAGTGTGAAACTTTTAATTTTGAAGAATATTTAAGTTAATTAAAATACATTTATAACTAATTTAAACTAATTAAATATTAATTCGACTACGGTTAGATACGTGACGAGCTCCTTTTCACGGGTTCAAACCTAAGGCAATCATTGGCAATGATTGCGCTGTTGTGCAATCATTACTAATGATTATAGGGGTGCGAGAATCAACGCAGTGTGACTTAACCATGTAGGCGTGTGATCTCGACTGTCTAATCATTTGTTGTTCAAAATCAATGGTGGAGATCACGTTAGATGGGGGAATCAACTGCAAGGTTGGATCTGTAGTACATAACAACTATGGAATGATGAGATCTCTGTCATTGATCAAATAATCAATGACGGAGATCTCATATACCCAACACACACCACCGAGATGCCCTAGAAAACCTTTTATGACTCATTTAATCGATCGGGTCAATCAAATCAAATAAAGTTTTAAGCACATGATCCATGCATATAGAGCATTCATGGAGACTAAATTTCATGGTCTAAAATATGCTTAACAAAAAGTTATTTAACCTAGGGTGTCCTAGACTAGGGTTTGAAATTATACCTAATTCAAACATTAGATTCATAAGATCTTGGGATTATTGCACTTGTAGACTGTCCACACTCCTGTTTGTAGAAGAAGTTGCAATCTGAAAAGCTCTAGATCGATAGCAAATCCACTTGGAAGGGATTAGTGCTTAGTTCACCAGATATCCCATTATCGGTGAGGCTTTGATGACGGGTTTGATTGGGGAATGGTGGGGGGAGGCTTTGAGAGCTTAAATAAAAGACGATTCGGGCTTGAGGAGGCTTAGGGAAAGAGCAATGTCAAGGTCCCCTCTAATGAAGCCTTAGATCCCTATTTTAGTCTCAACCCTATGATGGATGACTAGAATGCCTCCTAGGGTTGATTAAGAGAGATCCAAGCTCCCATGGTCATGTTTTGGGTCAAGGGGAGGCTTGAGGGTATTTAAATGTTATAGTGGTCATGGATTTGACCTAAAAAGGTCATTTTGACCAAAACAAGGTTGGTTTGACCCAACCAAGTGTTGACTAGGTCAACATGGTCAATCAAGCCCAAATTGATTAGGAGTTGAGCTCAAGTGGATTTGAAATTATTTTAAATTCAAATAGGGGTGATTTGGACTAGTTTGGTCACCCAAGGTTGACTAGGTCAACCAGGTTAACCTAAGACCAGGATCTGGGCTCATCAAGTTTTGTTTGACTCATTGAACCTAATAAAAGTGGTCTTAGGGTCTGGCTTAGTCAATTTGACCAATTCAACCCCCCTTGAACAATGGTAGGGTTAGCAAAGCTGGTGGAGGTTATAATGGAGTTAGGGAGATTGATTAAGGAGTTGGAAGAAGGGACAATTAGTTAAAAAAGTTGGTAGAGTTGGAGTTATTTGGAGAAGGGGCTGTTGCATGTCCTTTGGCTTTGGCTCCTACCTTGAGGGGGATGGTTTACATGGACAAAGGATGAGGGTTTAAAAGGAAACATTATAGCAGAATAGACAAGAGAGTCGCAAATCTCACAAGGAAATGATTTCTATTCATATTGAATTTTCAAATTCATAGATTTCCCGACAACAAAAATAGATATTTCATCACGATAAATTGATTTGTTTGTGGCCTGAACACAAACCTGAGCGTATGTAAGATGAGATTTTATTATTGTGAGAGCACCTACATCAAGAGGGAAACCAATTTTTCTTACAATTTTAGATATTCCTTTTGTGTTCTAGTATGAGAGGGGAAGGTCATGTATCTTAAACTAGAATGACACAAAGGTGAAGTCATTATATTTGGGCCAAAAATTAGGATACCATTTTTGTAAAATAAAGGATTTTCCAAGAAAAAATCACACCTCACAGGACAAAGCGATGTCGTAATCTTGAGGGGATTGGAATTTTGGCAAAAAAAAAAAAAGGATCCATCGCTTAGAGCTAACAACTAGAGCGTAACTTTAAGCACCCATCTTTTACGGATAGTAGCTAAGAGAGCCTCATAATATGGTATGTGACCTATAGAATATATTATCAAATGGCTCCATTCCTATGAGCTAGCGATGATTTCTTCTTTTAAAAAAGAGATGACCTCCTATGGAGGAATAAAGCTAGGAGGAAAATCTTTTATGGAGGAATTTCTAAAAGAAAGGATATTCTTTCGGTTTAGTAAGGGCGGGACTAGGCAAGAGATGCCCTGGTTAGAAGATAATAGGGAGGAGTCCATATGTAGGCAAGAGAGGAGGTTCCTCTGGCCAAGCCGGTGGAGGTGAGGGGGAAGAAGAGAACAACCAGCAAGAGGTGACTAGGGCAACAAGAATCCTAAAAAATACATAAATTATATGAGACACCATCTAAAAGCTTTGAATTTAGAAAAAGGAGGATTTCCTTACATATCACTCTTTTTTTTCATATTTAACACTTGAATTTTTATTATTTATAAAATATAATATTGAACAACAAATGAAGTGTGATAAGATCTCATCAAATTTGGAGAAAGCCTCTCTATGGTTCATTGGCATGGGTATGTCTAGATTAAAAAGGATTGTGAAGGACTAAAAGAGTAACAATGGCATGAAGAAGTTTTAATTAGGGGTGTAAACGAGTCAAATCGAGCTCAATTTACGCCTAACTCGAGCTTATTCATCCAATGAATTGTGGGCTCGAGCTCGAGTGAACTTGAGTTGAGCTAGTGTATTGAGCTCAAGCTCGACTCATTAAATTGACATAAGCTTGACCTCGGATCGTTAATTCAACCATTAAGATATCATTATCACCTAGGCTTTCTAACCCTCGAGTAGAAATGGTCTCTAGGATTCCCATTTGAAGGATACCCAATTGTGTGAGTGAGTTTAAAAAAGAGGTTTTAAAAGTTAATTTTCTTTGGTAAATTTTAATTTACAAAATTTTTAGTTTTGAAATTGAATACATCATTATGGACGATATATCATCTTGGGAGGGAAAAATATCATTCTCTAATAGATTCAGATCACAAAAATGAAAGTTTTATCCTTATTATGATATTCAAATGCAAGAGAGAACTATATATAACCCCTAAGGGCCAAAATGACATTCTACCGAATATTTTACTATGATAATCTAGATGAATGATCACTAATTTCATATTCAGAGTCATAATAATAGATAATGTATCTTTCCAAGGAAAGAAAATATCAACTCTCGATCCTCCGAACATGATGATAATGATCATCATTGATTTTGATTTTCTCAAAGGAAATTAATTCAGCTTTTTAAAATTGATTTTTGAAAGTAGATATGGGTTCTAAATCTTCTACGAGTGCAAGCCCTCATAGTTAATTACATCATAGGAAGTCGGAGTTTCCTACAAAAACTCTTGATTGAAATAAAGACAAAATTTTTATTTGGGAATTTTTAAGGAATGATATCTAAGGAAGTGAGGCAAGAATTTCAACTATAATTGGCTCAAATTTAAACACTTATTTATGGAGGTCAAAGAAAAAAAAATTAGGAGTCATTTGGGATTCTGAAAAAATTCTGAAATTCCTCAACCTATTATATATGTTAGGCTTTAAATTTTAATTGAAAGGAGATTTTAATTCAAGTTGTCAATTTATTAGAAAATTAGGATTAGATTCACGGAGGTAGGGGACTTATGATTTTGGGTTCATCCTGGATCCTATGTTTAAATTGGGCATTGAACAACAATAGCCCCAACCTATATAATGTAATAGGAATTCAAAATTACCCCAGCCTGGATTGAGGAGCCAACTAACCACCTAAGCACTTTAAAGTTGTAAGTTCAATCTTTTTTATGAAATATTAGTAGTGTGTTGATTAAGTTTTGAAGAGCTAGGGCCGACATCTAGAGAGGATCCTAAGTTACCCCTTTATTTATGTAAGGTGATTGATGCTTGAAATAAAGTGCAATTAAAATTGTATATACTTTTAAATTTGTTTCTAATATAATACATGCTAAGTGACTCAATAAATACATAAATTGAATATGAAGCAATATTTAAAAAAGACTTAAAATTTTTTTTTCCTAAGGATTCACAACATCCCCATAATTATACTCTAATAAGTTATATGATCTACCAAAACCTACAAGCAGGGAGATGCCTAATAAGGAGAAGCAATTAATATGTATTTATGAGAACTTTTAGTTGTCCCGAGCTTACTTTTTAAGTCATTAGAGTTACTATATGAGCCTAAAAAATTAATTAGATAAAGTAGACAAAATATTTATTCGTACCCTCACAAGCCTCCATCCGTATTCAAGCTAAAATAAAATACGGTGCGCAAGAAAAGAAACCTCAAAATGGTAGCAAGTTCTACTACGTAGTCAATATAAACAATCAAACAAATTAATCAAATTAAATAAAATAAATGTGTGTGGCAAGATCCACTTAATTATAACCCAGGGACTGTAGAAATTAAAAATAGTCGGGTACTATTGACAACAACCCAGATTCTAATCTTAAGACTGATGAAAGTGACTTTGAGTGGGATACTCCTTGTCCTTACATATTAATCCTTATGTGAGATCCTTGGATTCATCAGGTCCAGATATCTAATAAAAACAAACTCTTCCCAAAAGGAGTATTTTATTTTCTCTTTGGATATTAAATTCATCCTAACTTGGATCTCCAAATGAAAAAGAACTCTCCCCTAAAGGATGTTCTCTCATCTTTGAATTCTAAGTTGGATGCAGATATCTCACCTCAATATTACACTTTCATAACATTTGACTCAAATTAATATATTACATAAAATATATAAAGAAAAATTCTAAACACCCTGCTTGGTTATCCTAAGCAATTTTATTCAAATCATCCAAATTAATTATATATATATATATATATATATATATATATATATATATATATATATTAAATTACTTAAATTGAATTCATAGCCATGCTTAGCTATGCACTTTTAATTTTAAGAGGGCTTAACATTTTTTAGAATCTGTAGAAAAATTGTTAGTTTAAACTTTAATTTTGCCCCATTTAATTTTGCCCTAAATAAGCATGGACACTTGTAAAAAACCGTGTGAGCATCCAGATTGTTCCTAACCTAAGGGTAATCTATCGTTTATCAAATCAATTTATAGATTATATAAATAAATAAACAATCACATCAATCAATTAATTTTCAACCAGTATGCAATAAAAACCATGGAAAACTTGGCACATAAGTAGATGGAAAATAAACACTTGCCAAGCCTAGATCTAGAGTTGGTTTTTTTAGTAAACTATCTAAAGTTTATGCATAAGACTATGTGGCTTGGATATGTTCTAGACTTGGTAGTTTGTTAAAGTTTTCTAATATTTTGGTTAGTTGAATATCAAAGTGATTTTTTATTTAAATTAAAGTATTAATGTGTTAAGGTTAATTTTAAAATATATTTTAAGTATTTATTGATTACCCCCTTTATTTACACCAGGGCCTTGAAGTTTATTTTACCTTCCTTGGGGCTAACCTAATAACCTCGTAAGCCCAGGTTACATAGTGTTAAATAGTTTGATTAAGTTAATTTGATTGGTTAGAAATTAAAGGACTAGTAATTTTTTATTAAATTAATTGGCTGTTGATTTCCAGGATTTAGTTAATCTAAATTTTCCATCAACTGGTTTGTGGCGTTGCCATAGTGGACTCGAGGAACCATATATCCTTAAGAGGTTTAACCCTAAAGCACAGTCTAGCCTATAAACTAGGTTGATGTAGTTGAATTAAAGATTTTAATTAAGTAATTAATAGTTACTTAATTTAAGGTTTTACACTCCACTGAATCCATTTTTGGCATTGTCACAGTGGGCTCGAGTAATCATGCCTCCTTAGGACACTCATCCTCGCACCTCAAGGTAGTACATTCTAAGAACTTCATCTTTAGAGTGCTTGTTGTATATTAATAGTTGGTTAATCAATTTTATTAACCAAGTTAATGATTTATGGAATTATATTTAATTATTGAAATTTTGGAATTATTTAATTCATTAAATTAAAGAGGTTAAAATTTGACTTTTTAAAATTAGAGTGAATTCTAGAATGTTATGATTTTTTTATACTAGACCTTAGGATGAGTAATTAGATTCTAAGTTTGTTGGATATAATTTTTATATTAAGTTGTGAATTTTTGAAGTTTTATAATATATTTTTGAACTATAATTGACCAATTTGTTAACTTTTTGACTTTCAATCAATTCTAGTGGTTTGACTTTTTTATTAAATACTAAACCTTAAATGGATTTGAATGGTTTTGAGTTTTGATCTATTTGGATTTTTCTAGAATTACTTATGAATTTTTAAAGTTAATGTAATTAATTGAATTTTTAATTCATTTAACTGAAAGGCATTTAGTAGTTTTGATCTAAATTGATTCCAAACTTCTTGAAATCACTCTTGAAGGTCTAAGGTGACTTAAGAGAATGTTTCATAGTGTTTGAGAAATTTTTCTGGAGTTTCTTACTTTTTCAATTAATTAAATTAATTAAATATTATTTTTCACTAAAACTTAAATAAAACCTAAATTAGGAGTTTGATCAAGGGGATTTTAATTTTTTTGGGTTGGAAACTTAATTTTGAGCATTTTGATATATCATTTGAATTTGTAAGATTTAGTTGGAATTAATTATGAATTATTTAAATTTGTAAGTCAATTTTAAGGGTCAAATTTTTGTTGCCTAAATGGTGCACAAAATGGACCCCGATTTTAGTGAAACTTAGGCCATAAGTTCACCTAATCTAATGGTCCAAGCCTACTAAATTTGAGCCCAATATAGATTCTCCAGGGTGGTTAACTAAACCACTTAAGGTAACTATAGGGTTGCCTTCAATTTTTTAAAGAGAGTTATCTAGATTTGGGATGAGGGTGAAATTGAAGGCTAACTAACCGTTACTATATGCATAATTAACACACTAAAGCACATAACCTAAATCGCATTGGAATAGTAATTAGGTCAATTTGAAATTAAGGGTTAATTAATGACCCTTGAATTCAAATTGATTAAATGATGATCTTAATAAAGTTAAAAAGATGTGAAAAATTTTGGACATATCAAGGACATGCCCAAAATTGATTTTCCAAAGTCTCAAGCTGTGGTGAGTTCAATCTTAAGAGAAATACCTAAATTGCCCCTAGGATAGTTACTGTAATTAACTAAGTTTCATACAAAATAACAACTTGAGGCCATAGTGCTTTCATAGGTCTCCACAAACCCTTTCCAATGAGCCTAAGATCATCTAAATTGGTCAAGTGTGTGAGGTGTTATGAAATTTAGAAGATTCCTATATTTTTTTGGGTTTTTTTAATCAGGATTTACACAGTCAACTGGTGCATTCCACGTGGGTGCCATCTAATTAGCCAATCATTGTGGATGACTTTGTAAATGTAGAATTGAGTATAGCCGTCAGATATGTGATTGAATGGCCTTGACTAAACGAACTCCAAGACCACAGAATATAATTTGAATGTTGACTGAAATTAATGGCTATGATTATTTCTGCAACCTCCCACACATGTTTAAAGCTATAGACCTTTTTGAGCATGATCTAGGAGATCTCATCGGTAAATCTCAACCAAACTTCGTAGGAAGGATCTAAATAATGTAAATTGTCAATCCAATGGTTAAAGTTTGGTGATTTGACTATTTTCTTCACACTTGACCTGCTACAACTTAACTAGAAGCCCTGGAATAAATTTTTTGCCTCAGAGAATGCCTCATCAAATGAGCTTCGCTATCAGGAAGCTCCAGGGAATGAAGGAGAATACTTATGCTTCCAACATTACTATTAGAAGAGCACCATAAGTGGGACTTTGAGTGGAGTGCAAAGAGATATTATTGGAGCTCACTCAAAATAATGGTCAAAGAGGGCTTGGAGGTAAAGAGGAGGAAGAAGAATGCTCAAAGAGCTATGGGGATTCTTTTTGAATTGCTAAAGGAGAGTGAGCTCATCTTGATGAGGGTACCTTGTTCAAACCATTATCATGGCCTTAGATGGCTAGGATGTCTCGTGCAAGCCATTAGATTACTATCAAGTGGGAGGGGCATCCTCTCTAACGATCGTGAGTTCAAATATAGTGAACTAAGGTTCTAGAAAGCTTCGAGCATGGCTCAAGATTGAGGGGACCACTAGAGCTCCAATATGCTCTCTCCAATCGCTACTGGCCACTGTATGGGTTAAGCATAGGTGGAAAGGTCGCTGGGGGTTTGGTGAGTCTATTAGTGAGTTCAATTGAGCCTAAGAAAGCCCATTTCACTGAAGTGGCTTGGTTTGACCAAAACCTGTATGGTTTGGGTCAAGTTGGGTGCAACCTATGTCAAGCCAGGACCTAGGTTTAATGGGGAAGATAGGTTGAGTCAAGGGCTATGTAATGCAAGTGAAGATTGGGCTTAAATTGGTCTATTGGTGAGAATTGGCTAAGGTCAAAGCGATTTTGACCACTCTGGGTTAGCTTAGGTGTTGAGCTAAGTCAACCTAATGGCTGGGCTGACTAAGGTAGGCGTGATGGACCTAGGGCCACCTAATGAAAGTGTTAATTTGGCTAGGTGAAGCCTATGTTAGGGAATGACTCAAGTCAAAATGGTTTTGATCACTTTGATCTAGTCCAATTCCCAACCTGAGTTGATCCAAGGGCTGGGTGAATTATGACAGGTGTGTTGGTTCATAAGAGACCCAACAAAAGCTTTAATTTGATATTATTTAACTTAGTTTAGAATTTTGCTCATAGGAAGCTCTCTTTGAACACTTAATTCAAGCCATATGTTTAACCCAAGTGGGCCAAGGTCTTGGTCTTCAATAGGACTTCCTTAGGGGCCTAATGGGTCATATCATGGATTTGAATGGGCTCGACAAAGCTTTGGTCAAAAGGTTTAAGAAGGATTGAAGTGTATATATAGTTTGATCAAACTAGGTTAACCTATGGTCAAGGTTTGGGTCCATTAAGTTTGGATTGATCAGATGAGCTCAATGATAGTAGTTCCAAGGAAAGACGAGTTCATTTAGCTTCAAATAGCTATTTAAACCCTTAAGAGGTATTTTGGTCAACCAGGTCAAACCAAAAGGTAGGTTTGAGTCTAATACATTTCTAATTATGTTTAGGATGCATTGGATGAGGTTTCAAGGTTTGATGTGATTGAGCCATGTTATGTTTTGGGAAAAAGTCCAAAAATGCCCTTAAAGGGCATTTTGGTCATTTTGACCCCTAATCAACTTTCAGTTAAATTGGGTCCAACAAAATACAGTTTACTGATCAATAAGTCATAATAAGAGTCATGGGCATAGTCAAGGGTTTTATAAAAGGCTCTAAGGTTAGATTCCATAGTGTGTAAGGGTCCAATGACATAGGCTGTAAATATTTGATGATTTTATAGCCTTAAGAAATTAATACAATTTTTGGGGTTAGCAGTGTCATATTGAGCTCAAATTTGGAGGGTTGACCGTACGGGCATGCCTAATCAATATACAATTGAAAATTCATGATTTATAGGTCATTTGATTAGATTTTAAGGTGAATGAAAAGTCACCCAGAAAGGGTTTGAGGACCTTGACTTTAACCCTAGGATTTGGATTTGAATTCTGGATTTGGACTAGATTTTGGGTTTGAATGATTGAGTTTAAATTACTCGCATCAAGTAAGATCAAATTAATGATTGTAGTTGACTAGATATGATTGAATTTTGGCTGAAGGCTAGATTGAAGGTTGACTTGTAAGGTACGGTGGACTGAAGTGTGGGGTGGAAATTGAATTGAGGGATATTTGAAAGCTAGGTTTGAAGTTTTATTGGCAGTAGAATAGGCCCTGATGACCTCATTTAAAGATGAGGTCAACACCAATGACATAGTATTAACTAACCTATACATCTCTTATAACACTTCTTAGTGACTTTAGGAGAGTAGTAAGCTAGTTGAAACCCAAACCTTAGGTTCAGACTCTTGAAACCCTAAAAATTCTAAGGTTAGCACAAGCACCCAAAGTTAGTAATTTGAACTTTAAGTTAGCTTTAAATGGTTTCTAATTCAAAATAGAACCATTTGGACCCATTTCCATCCTTTATAACCCGTTTGACCAAGGTCAACCCGAGATGACCAAATTTACCCAAATAAGTCTTTATCTTGCTTAGGGTCAACCAAAAAAGTCTTTATCTTGCCTATGGGTCAACCAAGGTCTTTGTTAAGGATAAAACCTTTTTCATATAAATTGTTCATGGCTAAAAGAAATAAAATTTGAAAATAAATGATTTGTTAAGACATAATATCCTATTAACAAATATGATTATAAAGATGAAAAAAATTTCCTAATCAAACATGTTAATGCCTTAAAATATACAATCTTATGATTTATATCCTAAATAATTTTAATAACTATCCAAATAAAAAAAATTATAATTTAAGAAAAGAATCATAGTTTAATAAAGCATACTTAATGAAATGAGTTTAAACCTTTTTTATTCTCATAATATATCAAATTAAGTCATAATCAAGATCTTATATCTAAGCTTATTATTTCTCTCCTTGACCTTTATTTGCTGACCACTCTTATTCTGTTCTTCTTTTTAGCATGTAATTTCTCTCTTCGATCTTCTTATATTTTTATGAGTTATAAATCGTGAGTTCTAATATCATTTTTATCATTTTGTAACCTCAAAATATGTATTTATAGCTAAAATATTTTTATATTTTCATGTAATATTTGTTGAGGAGGCCATTCATTTAGACATATTAATGTATTACATTCTTTATCAACTTCTTTTATTTTGAAATCCTTATACTACAATATAATTAAATATTGTCCTAAAAAAATTTAAAAAGACAACTAAAAAGGTAATTATATATTGTACACCCTATTGTATTGTACCATAATTTAATATATCATATTGCTCTCATCTTAGGTTGATCATATATACGATCATGGATATTATATTTGGTCATACAAACTAGAAAATTCTTTGAAAAATTCTCTTGCATTCATTGGAGGACATCTCATTGATCATATATATATATATATATATATATATATATATATATATATATATATATATATATATATATATATATATATATATATATATATATATATATATATATATATATATATATATATATAATCTTTTTTTTTTCTAAATAAATGAACTATAAGTTCCATCACATCAATAAAAAAAATCACCATATGCAATTGAGATATGAGTTTGGTTTGTGGATAACAAATTTTAAAAAGTTGTGGAGCAATAATCATTAAAAAATAATAATGCTAGTATGGTATGCCCCAAATGACTTATGAAATGAAAAATAATAAACATTAAATGAACTAAAAAATTTTAGATCTTTTAAGGAGGAGAGTACCATCATGATGCTCATAGTGGGCACATCTCAACACTAGAGGAGAGTACCATCATGATGCTCTCAGCAAGAGCTTTCAAGGAGGCCAACCTAGCAGCCCTCGCATGTGGGCTACAATACTGGTGATGGTTGAGTCGCTATCGGCCTTAATTTGAGTTTTATTTCTATATGTAATGGAGAGAAAAAAATTTTTAAAAAAAAAAGATATGAAAGTAATCTGATTTGTTATTTAGTTTGGGCTATTTAGGATGGTTAATAGTTCTCAATTTCAAATAATTTTTATGATTAGATGATTATTTTAATTATAAATTTTAGTTTTAAATGTCTATTTTGAGCTTTATATTTTTATATGTAAGAGAACGAGGAGTTGTTTATTTATTTTTTATTTTTTGGAAAAAAAAAATGATGATGCGTTACACAGAATGAGTGAAATAGAGAGATTAAACAATTTTTTGGGGTAGTGATTGCAATAAACGGAGAGTAATTCGTTGTCGGTGATGGCGCGTGAAGACCGCCGGGCCATGTGCCGGCACGTTACTAGATCTTAGAATTTGTGTCACGCATGAAAACGACATTATTTGACTTTGCATTCGTAAGATCTGTATGCTTGTTAGTTGATAAGGAACTTCGAAATTTTTTTTAATGAAGATAAATAATTTATTAAAAAAAGAATAAATTAATTTAATTAAGAAAATTTTAATATATATTCATGTCACCAAAATATAAACTTGGGGCATGACTCTTCCACATATTTGAATTTAAATTTTTTCAAAATTAAACTTGTGATAATTCAAACTCCAATTTTAGAAAATTTATGATCAAATTGAACGTCTTGATGAGAGGAACATAATGGCATCAAAAAATATCTTGATGTAGCATGACTCTCAAGACATATTTGAACTAATCACTATTACTTCACTACGATCATCTGATCATCGTCATCCGACTAAAATCCTTCGACTATCATCGCCTCACTATGGTCTTTTGACCTTTGTCACTTGATTATGATCCTCTGACTCCCATCGCCTTGTTATAGTACCATGAAAACTATTGCCTAGCTTTGATCCCATGACCGTCATCACCTAACTATTGCCCTTCCACCTCCATCGTCTTGCTACAGTCCTCAGACCTCCATCACTTAATTACAATCCTCTGATCTCGATTACTCGATTATGGTTCCCTAGCCACCATCCTGAATACGATCCATCGATCCATAATCTTCTGATCATTTTTGTATGGCTACATGGACACTTACCGATTTCATCACTTATCATTGCTAATAATGCCAACATATGCCATCAATTATAAGATCGATGCATGCCTTCGACAATAACTTTGACTCCCAATTTTAGCACATTGATTTCTTCTATATAGCTCTTCCAACATTAGTAATGTAATATATACTTTATTAATCCTTTTCTTTAAAAGAGGGCATTGCTTGTAATCAAATGTAAGTAGTAGTGAAACAATTTTAAATTATTTTTTATTTTATTTGAAAATAAATTAAATTATTTAAAAAATTCATAAAATAATTTTGAGGTGTTTTAAGTATTTTTAAAAACAACTATCATAGCCAGCCAACTCTACCATTATTGCTGCAATCTGCCATTGTCTCCATCAAATCATCATCACATAAATTAATTTATTTCATATTTAATAAAAAAATTAAAATAACATATTCTTTAAATAATCAAGATATTTTATTTTATATTTAAATATAAACAAAACAAAATAAAAATTAAAAATAAATGTTATCCCAAATGGCTTTTTAATACATCAACTGAATAAATTTGATTGGAGGCCAAATTTTTAAAAGGGCATTTATATAAATTCGTTTTTAGCAATAGGATATTTAAAAAAAAAAGGGAAATTTACATACATACCATTTTATTTCATGATATTTACATATCTAACACTCAAAACATTAATACTACATGCCTACCACCCATATAAAAACTTTAATATCAAATATATCACTCCTATAATTCATTCATACCATTTATACCATCCTATAAACTTTAATATTTCATTCCAAACACTCAAATTTGTTCTATGGGTGGTAGACATGCAATATTAATATTTTAGGAGTTAGATATGTAAATAGCTTGAAATAAAGTGGTATGTATGTAAATCCTGGTTAAAGGAAGGAGCTAGTCGCGCCATGTATGGGCGACTATGCAAGTCGCCCAATCTGTTTTCTTTTGTCCATTGGACACTGGCCGATAATCAGCCCCCCATCCTTTCCAGTGCTCATCTTTTTTAATTGTTTTTTTATTTATATATGAATTGTGAATGTACAATTTTATAAAATTGAAATATTTATAATTTTGTATTGGGCAAATTTTAAAAAGGAGCAACTGAGTAATATAAATAAACAAGAGCAGATTCGTTAAATCATTTGGCGCATTCTTCGTCACATTCACAACTTGCTAGTTCAATGAGTTGAAGTTTGGGAGTTGAGATATTAATTAAATTAAATCATAATTTTGGCCGATAATAACTTAAGTTGAATATATTAATTTTAAATATTTCTTAAATCACATCTATTCAAGATTTCATCTATGAGGACCCCAAAAATTCTCAGATAACATCAAAGTTTAGTATGGACCAAGCTTGTGCACAAACATGCTTACCCTTAAGTTGGCTTCGATGGTATTTTGCCTGTCAATCGTACGCAGACGTTTTGATTTAAAATTGCTTCATTCTGTTTGTGCTTATATTTTATTTATCACAGGGAGCTTTTTTTATGCCTAATACTTCAATTTCCAAAGTTTACTTATAGTTTTTGTCTTTGTTAGAGGATTTAGAAATTTTTTTAACTTACTCATGAGGCGGTGCAATATTGGCTCATTTGTACAGGGAATTAAAAGAAGCTACAAAGCGAAATAGGGTCAACAATCAACATGGCAGGGTGTTTGCATTTGCTTCGAATTTGGGCTTGGGAGATATTGCATCTAGGCCGACCAACCTTACATGTTGCGCATCCAAATGGCCAACTGGTACGTCCGGTCGGAGGCAAATTCCCGCCAAAAAACGAGTTGTACCGAGCAAATACCGAGCAATAACGAAGAATACCATCATTTGAAGACCCAATACCGAGTTATACCAGGCTTTACCGAGCAAATACCGAGTTATACCAAAGTTGTACCGAGTTTTTCCCATAAAAACTCGGTACAACTCGGTATTTCTCGGTACAACTCGGTATAACTCGGTATTGATCTTCAGAGAACGGTATTCCTCATTATTATGAAATAATACCTAGATGTACCGAGCAAATACTTATTTTTTTGACGGGAAATTGCCTCCGACCCGGACGTTCCTCTACGTCCTTACATCGGACGTAATAAAAGTTCCTGGAGAAGCCACTTGGTTATTGGTAACTTTTTTTGTTTGTATGAAATTTCTCATATTTATTTCAAATAAAATTATTGATGAATTATATTATATGTGGGATGAGCAAAGGTTCAGAGAGTTCTCAAAAATAATGCTAAATTTTATCATAATGAAATTGAAGATTTGAAAGATAGCTAGATAAAGATAGTTGATCATGTGACGTGTTTTGTATCTTTATCTATAAATTTTAATGATGAACTAATTACAATTGTCAATAATTTTAGATAATTTGGACTCCTTCGAAATACTAATGTTTCATGTGCCACAAATTTGTATTTCATGATTTACAGTTTAGAGGTCTCAGGTCCCACTCATCTCATGAAAAAGTGTGGAGTGGCACTTTCCTGATCATGTTATTAGGCAATTTGGTGGTTTAGCATAGACAAATCTCCAACTGATGGATCCAACTTTTAAATGAGTGGATGGTAGAAAGAAAGCATATATCGTTTGACTAGATTATCTTTGTTCAAGTATTTATATTTGGAATCAGAGATTGGCGTACACAGTATAGTCCACTATAAGCCAAGGTAATAACAGCCATGAGATCGTTCGTTATTTACGTTGGTATAAGTCATGAGCTTCATTGTATCTAATTTAAATTGAGCCCCAACCTCCAATAATGTACTATTATAGAGCCCCAATTGAGCTACTTTATGCAAGCATCACATTTTTAAAAAAAATTTCCCTCGTTTTATTGCACTAATAAATTTAATATAGGAAGAGATAATTGATTGAATGAAGAGTTTTTTTTTTACTATTCTAAGGGGTCTATGTAAGAGATGCAAGCAGAATGATGCTTGCTATCAATTCATTTAGTGCATATGCCAAATATTTACAAAATATAATGCACTCCGTAAGTTTTAAGGACATCAAAGAGGATGACACAGAGACGGCCCAAGGTGAAACACAGCAAAGCTCATGGAACGCTCCTCCACGACAACAATTAGGGGATCAAGAAATTCAACAAGAGAGCACATTTCCTTCATACGGATATGCATCAACCTAAATCTAGTGCGACAATCAACAATGGGGTACCTTCTCTCTTCAATGTTTTTCCTTCTTGCATTCACAATATTTTTGGCTCATTTTTCCGCAAAGGCGTAGAAGAAGAAAATAGCTCATTTTCTAATGTATGGCGAAGAGACTTGTTTAGAATTTTGTATACTTTTCTTATGTAATGTCAAATCTTGTTTGGAAAGAAAAATTGATTTTATTCAAATTATTTTTTTATTAAAGATATAGTTATTATTATATTCTATGATTTTCCTTTCATCAAATTTTGAACTTGTTTGATAGTCTTTAAAATTTTGATATTTTCAAATTTTTTAAAATTTAAATAAGAAATAATAAATTTTATTATATGATCATTATTATGAAATATAATTTAAACTATTAAATTTGACATCTATATAATTACAAAATCATATTAATATTTCATTTTTATAAAATTATACATTTTCAATACATATATAAATAAATATAGCAATAATTAAAAAAATAAAAAAGAGGCAGCGGAAATGTCAATGCTTAGTCGGTGATCTGAAACAAGTCAACTCAAGCTCGCACATAGGGGCTGAACTAGCCTCTCTTTTGAGGGTGGATAAAATAAAGTTGCAAAATACATATTCTTATATATGAAAAAAAAAGATTTCTTAAAATTTAAACAATTGTATTTATTAAAGGCAAGACAAATAGTAAAAATATTTATTTTTCTATGAAAAAAAAATTTCAACACACATTGTGTTCTTCTTGGTTCTACCCCTGCTCCCACACATGGGGTGACTAGTTCCTGCCTAAATTGATTTTTTTTTTTAAATATCCTATTGCTAAATATGATTTATATCAAAGCCCTTTTAAAAAGCTGGACTTGATTGAACGGGTAGCTACCTAGCTTTTCCTTGCCCCAAAGAAATTAAAATATATGGTGTAATATCTTAAAAAATATTCCGTGCAGATGCTGGACGTAGCTCTACGTCCGAAGGCAAATCAGGTATAGCCACATTAGTAGTAACAAGTGATACAGGGCCGCGATACCGAGCAAAAAGATGACGTGACACATTCTAGCTTATTTCCGGATAACGTTCAACATTCGCACAGAATATTTTTTTATAAGATCGTGAAGTGTTATAATAACTAATAAGGCTTCGAATAAAGTAGAACTATATTATTTGTAGCCTTCTATTTTTTTCATCTATTTTCGCCTTTGAATGGCACTTCTAAATTTGTTGTGCATGTTCTCAATAATCGCGAGATTGCGATTTTGTCCACTGGATCTCAACCCTTCACGTGCCTGCAGTTCACCTATTTATTAGCAATCCTTTGATGGAGCAAGCAAAATGGAAAACACGATGATGCATTTAATTTACATCAACATCTTTCCTTACGAAATTTTATCTGTCAATCCTTTAATATGAATTGGATTTACAAATAATTTTGTTTTCCATATTCAAAGTCTAATTAAGGTTTCATTTATGATATTTTTCTTACTATTTTCTATAGTAATTTTTTAACATTGAGAATTTCTTTAAAACAGTAAAAAAATAGTAGCAAAAATTCCCAACGAAACCTGCAAGTGGGATATGCAAAAATTGATGTTAGGATTTAAATTTTTTTGGGACCTTACCTTACGCAGCTATGTTGATTTGGATTGGGCTAGCAACTCTATCGAAAATCTGTCTCCGGTTGTTGTAATTTTTTGGGTAAGTCTCTCATCTTTTGGCAAGAAAAAAATCATTCAAGCGTCGTGAGATCATCCATTGAAGTCGAGTACAATGCTTTAGCTACAGCAGCAACTGAAGTAATTTGGCTTCGACGTCTCCTTGAAGTTTTTATCTACTACAAACCAACCCCATCACACTTTATTGTGATAATACTTCTTCCATTGCCTTGGAAAACAACCTAGTATTTCATGTCCGAACAAAACACATGGAGGTTGATTGTCATTTCATTTGGGACTACATTCAAGCAAAGCATCTCTCCGTTCATCATGTTAGCACATATGATCAGCTTGCAGACATATTCACCAAACCTCTTCTTATCCAGCGATTCAAACACCTCTCCAGTAAACTGATTGTTGCTCCTCCACCATCAGCTTGCTAGGGGCAGTAAATAGCAAGGCACCTTCCTGCAAGAGATAGTTGTTGTCTCACCTCAATCGGACACGTGGCAAAGCACTTGTCTCCTCACCTCTACCTGTAACGAACTCTGGCACAACAAATGTTTGTTTATGTTACACTAAATACTATATATAGAGTTTATAATACACTATAAAAGGTTAATGAGAATGAAAAGCTGCTTTCTCTAATTCTTTTGTATTCCATTCCTAACTCTTTGTGGCTCTAAAAATTGAGGCCCCATCCTCCCAAACTTTCGAAGGGTTTAAACGGATAAGTTCTGAAGTAAATTTTGGGAAGACAAATTAGGTTTGTAGACAAGACACACCCATAGATTTCGCCCTCATTTTGCATGGACTTTATGATCTAACTTCTGGCTTCCTATAGGTGCAAGCCTCTATAGTTAATTGCTCCTCCCGATAACGAGATAGAACTTTTGATTAAGGCATATCATTAATCATGTACATAAAAATACATGCATCAGACATATAGTAGCATCATGGGTTTAGGTGTTGGAAAATTGGATATGTAAAATTAGAAATTGTCTACCTTGCACTTAAAGTGGATGGTAGGAGAATGTATAATGGATCCAATCAATATCCAAAGATTCCATCGTCCCAAGTCATCAAGGTCCATGGTCTACTTAGTTAGAGGAGGTAGTTGACCTAACCTAATAGAAAGATCATTGTCAGTAGCCATGAATTGTGTCATCCTAGGGTACCTTATAGAACTGGAGTGGATGTTTGTCTAAGGGGACAAATTTAAATCCACATTAGCTAACAAAGGTCTTTATGCCCTATCGATTATATTCTATTTATTCATATCTCAAGGATTTAATGCCATTAGAGATCATACGAGCTCTGACCATAACTGTAATTTAGTAGTTCCATTTAGCATCACACCACCATATTTCAGAGGGCCCCGGTCATAACCATTTATCATGCAATACCATTTTACTGCAAAACCACCAGTTAGAGGACATCTGTCACAACCTTACTAGCAGGAGATAGTTTAAGAATGAATTCTAGTGATATTCTTAATCAGACACAAGCTCTTTATGAGTTGAAGTAAAATTTCAAATTTATCCAGCTCGGCAAACTGTTGTGGAAGGTGGATGGATTTTCTTTAAGTGTTTTGATGGTTTATTATATTTTAAATATTTCACAAATAGAATTTTTAGATTTTTATGAGCTTTAGGAATAACATATTGAAATATTTAGAGTTAACCCCTCTAGTTGAGATCTACATTCAATATGACCCACATCGGGGTATTTATGGGCATTTCAACTTCATTGATTGGACCTTGTTGACTCTATATATTGGTCAACAGAGGATTAGGTCCGTTATAGGTTATTCATTTTCTGACCAGTAAAACATCCCTAGACGTCACGTGTATACCAATAACATGCTCGTCGGGCCCATGCGAGTGTTTCGAGGGCATTTTGGATGTTTGATGAGTCTTTTATGGCAACTCGTAGAAGCCCATATTTATCGTAGTCTTTTAGCATTTGTCTATGGACGACATGTAGTTTGCAAGACGTAGTGCTCATTATGCATTTTAATTGATAAGATATTTCATTTGTTGAATTCTCTTGCTTATATGTCTGTAATCAGACTGTATATTCCTTCTTAATTTTCATTTGTTGCAGGGTTGGATGTCTTTATTTGTATCTTGATATCGGTCATAGAGCATTGTTACATTCATCGCACCTTGGCGGCCTTATGTCGTAGAAGATGTGTATCTATGCCCTTCGTTTCTCGAAAGGTATATTGTACTTGATTTTATATTAATATAAAATATAGGATGTGGTATTTGTTGATTGCAAGTATGTCATTGCATCCTCACAATGTTTCCATATTATGAGTGATAACACTATCCTCTTGATGTTAGTCGGCAACTAGCATTCCATTCATCATAGCTTTCATGAATCAATTGAGGATTTGTGCATTGTAACCTGTAAGTAGATCACCACCTTCCTTGCAATTCATATCAATTATTGTTTATGGGATATATCATATCAAACATTGTAAGCGAACTATCATGGTTCAAAGGCCCCCCTCCATACCATGACTTTGGCATGAAGCACTATTCTTCATGCTCTTCTTGTTACTTGCAATCAGACTACATAAACAAGTTCTTTGCAATGAAATTGATATCAAATTTATCAATTTCTTCATTCCAAACGAGATAATCATCACAAGTTGAACACTATTATCCGAGAAGTACCATGTCAAAGTTTGTGATTACAGGAATCCTTATTTGTTTGCATGAAATTTAAATTAATCATCCTTTCCTTAATTAGGATTTTCAGTCAAATTGAAGTGATGATTACGCTAGTAAATTAATCAATAAAGAAAAATATTAATCTCAATTATATTAAAATCTAATTTAGGTTCATATTCGAGTTCATCAAGTTCATTTCATTTGTTTTTATGATTGAGATTCATGGATTTTTTGTATCCACAATGTATCCTTGCTTATTCATTTTCATTTGATCCTCTTCTTTTTTCTTTGATGTATCTTCTTGGACTTGGATTGTTGTTGGTGATGGGTATGTAGGAGCTTTTCCTAACCCATCACAAGTCATTGACCAAGATTCATTCCGTGAGCATCTATATTTTGATTGCTCATTCTTTGAACCAAAGCCCAATTTCATGTGCTTCAATGAAATTCAAGTTCTTTAGAGTTCATTTGTGTTCTTCGGGTCATCGCCTTTCATTTGTATAATTATAATTTTTCTATCATCCTTTTGAGATTTTTGTATTATTATTCAATTAAATTCTCATTGATTATCCATTTTAGTACATTGAACCATTAATTAATATTTATATTTTCAAACTCTATATGTATTTTAGAGTTCTAAAGTTTGGTTCCTTGTATGTATTCAAATTCAAGTTCAATTTAGTTCTCCAACACTTAGTTCATTTGAGTCCAAATCCCCTGTACTTAGTTCAAATCAAGTCCTCTTCTTTTTATCCAATTCTCCTGCATCTTCAAATGAAATTTTAACAGCCTCCCGACATCTCTCCCGTTTAACAGAAATTACAGGAAAATGGGCCATCCCACCATAGTACAAGTGTGTGTATGATAGATGTCAGGTGGCATCGAGGTTATAAATATTCGATCACACCATGCTACAAGAGCTTGTATGGGGGTTTCAAACTACTTGTTCAAAAACATAAGTGGCTTTTCCTACCACGCTACAAGAGCATGTACAAGTACTTCGAGGCGTACCCACCACACTACAAGAGCATATATAGGGCTTACCCACCTCACCATCTATGTCACACCGAGTTTACTCCTATAGTGCAATGGGAGTGCATATAGAGGAATGTAGGATTTTAAATTTTAGAGATTATACCTTTGCATGTCGACGACGACAAAGATGACAAAATGCATAACAACTCATACTTTCCCTCTTTCTTTTTTTTTTGTTCTATATCGAGGTCAACACGTGCATATTTTAGTTTGTATTCTAGCTATCTAAAAATTTTTTCCTTGGATGGTGATTAGTCAGCTTCTCTCATATCTTTACCCCATCTTCCAAATCATTCAGTGTTGTGTTCAACTCCCTCAATACAGATGATGGCAATATAAATGAGGCCATGTGCATCTCTGAGTTATAGAATTTGAGTTTGCTTTGGAGCTTTACTGTTGCTTCCCACTTCTCAATTGGATTTATTGGATTCAAGAAGTCAACATGTGAACCATCCATTGATCACAACAAGAATCCAATGACACAGCTTGGATATGTAGGAACACTTATCCAAGCATAATGCACATAGCCATTGAATACTTCATGACAAATGGAAATAATTTCTTGAATAAGATGTATGAAGTTGCTTGATTGCATAGGACGTCACCATGCCTCAAATCCTAAACAATTGTTTGAAAAAAAAGGCTTTTCAATAAGATCATGAGTAGGCCTTCAATGAGAACACAACCCCAAAAAGATGCCATTTTTTTGAATGGATCTAAAACATCTAATAACTTTTGAAAGTTTGACAGTAAAGCTATCAGGGGGTGTACCTTAGATGTCCTTAGGCATAAATGTAATAGGAATGGAAGTTAAACTAGATCCATAATTCATATGAGCATAGGTTTCCTCTGAATCAAATAAAAATTGCATCTTGAAGTGAATCTCGTAATCATTAGAAAAATAAAATAAAAAAATGATTTGTCATCCTTTCACTTTTTTAATGCTTTTGTTGAATGAGCTGCGGTACTCTGGTGTATTTCTTAATTTATTAACAGTTTCTCTATTTCTTTGTCATGAGAACTCATATTTCTAAGACTTTCCATGAGACATTATACTTCATTCTTCAATTCTTTAAGCTTATCTTTATACTGCTTTAGTGTGATCAACAAAGCACTGGCAAAATTCCACATAAATTCACTCATCTTGATCTTTTGAAGATTAGCCTGGAACTCTATGTTACCTTGCTTACAAATATCCTCTCCAGCAGAATCCTTCACAGATTTTACTTAAAGCAGTCACATCCATCATAACATGGTCTCCATTAATCATATCATTCTCATCCATGAATAGTCCATTGAAGGCCTTAAAATAAATAGCTGACACTAACAACAACATCCTTTTAGGTCACTGGGAATTTAGTGGTTTGAGAATAGGAGTTCGGTAGTGAAGTTAGAAGGAGGAGGAGGAGGTGTGGTGGGTTGGGTAACAGATTTTACAGAAGCCTGGGGTTGTGGGAAGAAACAAATGGTGCAGGTCTTGTGGATGAACTATTTAGGCAGAAGGATACGGGGAGTTGGGCTGGATGTTGGTGGCTTATGTAAGGTTGAATGGATAGGTAAAGCTAGGGTGGTTTGCTTTTATCAAATGGAAGATACAAAGATGGAAAGCTGTGTGAGACAAGAAGGAAGGGTTATGCGTGAAAAGAAAATCAAGAAGAACGAAGGAGATGCTTCATTTATCATTTTAATGTAATGTTTGGTCTAAAGCCAACTGCGAGTTTTTAAGTGAAATGACAAGAGATCAGCTAAAAATTAGGGGTTTAGGGTTAAGTTTCGACAATCCAAGGTGAGTGCAATTATCTTTGATTTAAGTGTGCTATTTAACTTTCACCTCTTTTGATTTTTTTTTTTAATTTCACTAAATTTGTAATGACATTAATGGCATGTTATGAGTATTTATCAATTTGAAACCACAACAATGTGCCAATCAATCAGAATTGCCTTGATTCATGTGTATTTCCTTAAAATGCCCGTGATCGCCTATGGAATTATGTTCATTTACACGCATGACTTTAATTGAATAAATTGGTAGTAAATCTTATGTATTGATAATGTTCTAAATGGAATGACAAAGTTTTTTTTTTGTAATTGAACATCATTTGGACAATATTGCAAGCAAATTTCCTCAATTTGTGCATTGTTGCCTTGAGATTTGTATCGATTCATTGGGCAATCCTAATTGAACAAATAAAATGAAATTTTTAGTGTCAACAATGTTCCAGACGCAATGGTAAAGTCTGTTCTGTAATCAGATGTTGTTTGGATGATGTCACTTATTAATTTTAGGTGTCAATTCCTTTAAATCTATCTCATCTGATTTGACTATGAGGGGTCTCCACCTACTTGAATTTGAATTCTTGATCACAACGGCACAATCCATTTGATAATTGGAGGTTGTTTAACTATTCATGTGATGTGTCACGTCGATGAAGGCATTGTTCGGATCACTAATTTTGCCCCTTTTTTACGTGGTTTGATATGTATGGGTCAACACTCTTTATGTTAGATTGCAGGGATTGAAGGTCTACATGGTATCAGAGCTTGATCCCCTGTAATATTCTCACTTCTTTTTCTTTCTCTATTCTACATCATGCACCCCTCTGCTACTATGTCATCTAAAAATCAGTTTAATGTAGTTGCTCCTCTAGCTTTAGCCGATCCACCATCTATCTCATGTTCTTGATGAGCAATGTCAAAAACTTCATTGCTTTACTACTGATAATCATCCCCTATTGTGATGCCCCATAATCTAAATTATAAGAATTATTTATTTATGATTTAAATAAGTAACAAACAAAGCTATCCAATATCATCTATAAGTAATAAATAATAAAATAAATTCTATAATTTACAATATCAATCTACAAATTTGTATTCATTCTAAAAAATTATATACACTACTCGTGACTATAACAAAAAGAAATAGAACCTGAAGAAATCCTGACCAGCCTCACACTCTTGCTCCCCTACCCGGACCTGAAATCATTTAACCATATATAATGAGCTTAAAAAGCCCAATAGGTCACCAAAACCTATAACTAAATTCAAAGCATGGTAAATGAGCAATATACTTATCAACAATCAATTCATAACATTTTTATTCATATGATCATTGAATAGTACAAGAATAATAAACCCCAAATGTAGTAGTACTTTAGTACATAAGCCAATAAAGTAGTAAACCATTATGAGTATCAAATCTAAAAGCAATCTTTATATTCACAATAACAATCAGTAAAGAAATCATATAAAATATCAGATCAAAATATTGATAAAGACTAGCAAAATCCTGTCAATATAATAAATCATATAAAAGTGTACGCATGCTATCCAGACATTCTATATCACGTGCTCATTATATCACATGCTTAGTATCAATACAGTGAATTAATAGTATCAAATAATATCAGTAACAATAACAATGTAGTGGTTGGAGTAGTAGAATAATACAATAATAGTAAATTCGTGCTGTAAAAATAAATCCATTTAATATTAAAAAAAAATGCCTCAAGAACATGCATTTCAATAGTCACACTAAACAAGTAAGAAGTCTTGACTATCATAGTGTTTTTCAGTGTTAGTATTAATGTTAGTAAATAATTGGCTCAATAAATAGAGTCACCACCCTTAACCCATCAGCATAGTAATAATCTTCTAATAACTCTCAATCAGTGTATCGCTTGAATTAGTAGAGGATAACACCAAACCATAGTATTTAAAAGAAAGCCCATCGACCCACTATCCTATACAGGTTAATCAGTCTCCAACCAACGGGTCAACCAGTCTTAACTTGTTTGTTTCACATACACATATTATTATCATAATATTATAATAGTAATAGCGACCAACTATTACTCAAGTACATATCCATATTTATTTTCAATATATTACAATAAATAGTGCATAATTGAGCTTAAATAAGAAGATGTCAAAATATCATAATGGTATATAACAAAGAATTCTATTAGGCGAAAATGCATATTTTCAGAAAGTACCAAAATATTAGAAATTGCGTAAAACAATGCTTTAAGACTTTTATTGTACTACACTATTATTTTTAAATGTCAAAATAAATTTTGAAGTAGTCAAAAATCTATATGTAATTTTTTAAATCATCCATTGAAAAATCTCAAATAAATACTCAAAATGCTCATAATCACGATTTCTATAACATACAAAAAGTTACGCGACAAAAGTTTTGCCAATATAAAGTTATTCACGTTTTTTAATAACGAAAACACAAATTTTAGTGGAAAAAATACCAAAAATATAAAATCTTTGAAATAAAAAATAGCTTATGGATTCCTTACAATGAGACGGGCAAATATCCCAACTACATTGATGGATGAAAATTGCTCTGCGACCTCAAAATCTCAATTCTCTTCTATCTCTCTCTTCTCTTTCGCTCACATTTATCAACTATTTTTTTTTTCTCTTAGAGTAAAAAGGAATAGGGATATGTATTAAAAAATATTTAGCGACTTTAGATATTTATAATAAAATAATATATAATATTAATATAATATTTAATTAAATAAATTCTTTGGTATAAAATTCAAATACATTATTTTAGGACTAAAAAAATTACAGAAAAATATCCATAAAATAAATTATAATATTTAAAAAATATCGATGAAATCGGTTTGTAAAACAGACACCTAAAGGTACATATTCTTTAAGGATTTTTGTTGGTGTCTAAAAATTACAAAAAAAATCGTGTAAGTAAAATACTTTGATCAAAATACCATGGTGAAGATGGATTTTTATTTGGAGTTATAATGACTCTAGAAAAAAAATTAGCAAAATCAAAATACGGGTTATTACACCTCTGGCGGTCATAAGTTTTGAAACTATTCCGTTCGAATGGTTTTGAAGGGTTCTTAATTGGATCTAATTTATGCCATCGATGATCCATCTCCAATGACATCGGTCAGCTCATACCTAACTTAAGCTACACAAACTGGATTATATTAGATTCAAATCTTATTATGATATTGTATTCGGTCATTTCCCACAATCTTCTTTCATATATTCTCTTAGCAGAATATTGTGCCAATGTTTGGTCCACCCTAAATCATCATCTGCAATTAAGTACTCGGTTTAGGATCATCAAGCTAAAAAATGTGTTGAACTACTTGTCCATAAAGGATCAATGTGTGGCTCAATATTTACTGGATGTCAAAGCCATAGTTGATTCTCTAGCTGTTGTTGGTGCTCCACTCGATCTCAAGGATGTTATGCATTACACCTTTGTTAAGAGAGTTACTATTTGCATGTTTGATATTCTTGTAACTTGTAAAGTTTTGATGATTCCAAATATTATTATTTTAAGTATTATATTCTCCTAACACTTTTTGGAAAGAATTATTTTTGCTCTTGCATGGACTAACATTTTAAGAAAATCGAACTCTAGACTAAAGAAGACTTCAAATCAAATTCAGCATTAGATAATTTATAAACTAAAGTTTATATTTTTCACTGTATTGAGTTTAAGAGAGTATGATTGTAATTGAATAGCTTAGCACACACACTTAGGGAGATCTTTAAAAAATCATACTGATCGTACGAGACGAACCAAGTTCGTACGGGATGATCAGGTCAGTTATCCCCTTGGAAGAGCAATGGAACGAATAGGAAGTAAGATAATTTTTCTAAGTTTTGTTCATTTAGACAAATTTCCATATTCATCCCTGGGAGATGCTCTCTTGATTCTCACTTTGAACTATTTGTCCAGATGAAATGTACCATTCGTCCCTGGACGAAGCTCTCTAGACACTTGAGCTGCACTGATCATCTAGACGATTCATCCCGTTCATCCCAAGATGAAGACCTCTAGACACATGGGTTAAACTAATCATCGAGACGATTCATCCTGATCGTCTCTAGACAAAGTTATCTAAACACATGACTTGAACTATTCGTCTAGACGAACATTCATGTTCGTCCCAGGATAAAGTCCTCTATTCCCTGAAAATTTGGGACCGTTCTGCAATTTCTTCATAACGAACCCTTGATATAATTGTTCGTCCTAGGACGAACATATTTCATACGGGACGATGATCGGGTACGAAGTCAATTCGTACCAATATACATTGGGTTCATATGCAACTATTTTTATACTATTCGTACAGGACGATCTGACGATCGTCCGGGATGATCGTCTGTGTATAAACTTGAAAGTCAGCAATTTTTGGATGGTTTTTTATTTCTTTCCTATATAAAGTCCACTTAAAACTGACTTGTAATCTTTTTGCCTACTGATCTTCATATTAACTGAAGGGAGAGTGAAGGAGAGAGTGTAAAAGAGTGTTTGAAGGAGGATTCTTACTACTAGATCGTGAAGGATTCACTTGGTACTCAAAGGTAAGAATCTACAATTATGATTTATAATTACTTCACTCTTTTGTCTCCTCCTTCAAGATTTCTTGTGAGAAGGTCTGTCAAGGAGATCCGGTTCTCTGCCAACACTTGGAGAGTGTGAACAGCCGAATGATTCTCTAACTACACTTAGAGAGTGTGAACAGCCGAAGGTTTTTCTGCCTACACTTGGAGAGTATGAAAGGACTAAGGTTTGTCTGCCCACACTGGGAGAGTGTAAAAGGATAATAGTTCTCTACTTACACTGAGAGAGTGTAAAAGGACGATGGTTCTCTACCGCACCGGGTAGTGGTGAAAGAGTGTTTTTTAAAAAGGCTTCTCTGCCTTTGCTGTGGGTGCAAAAAGAGAGTCACTATTATTATTAGTGCAATAATCGGAGGGTGCCTCCGGGGAGTGGATGTAGGTCATGTTTGACCGAACCATTATAAATCTTGTGTCTTTTTATTTTCCGCTTCTTTTATTTTTTACTTTTTAAATTTGTGTTTGAAAAATATTTTCTACAAAATTCACTAAAGTTGTTATTGGTTCAATTTTAAAAAGAGGGATAAATTTTTAATTACCAATTCAACCCCCTCTTAGGTAGCCGTTGGGATATAAGCTTAGATCTAACAACCTAATTCATATTGAACAAGTTTAAACAAGTGGTATCAGAGCTTTATTTCAAAATCATAAGTTTAGACTACTTTTTTATTAACGTAGATGGCTATATTTGGAAACTAAAATACACTTGAGGGTTACTCTATAACTAGACATCCATTGTTCGACAATATTTCTTTTAATTTTTGGAAAACACGCATGTCTACATTTTTAAAGTCAATTGATTACCGTATGTGGATCTTAGTTAAGGAAGGATATACAAAACCAACTAGACTAGTTGACAGAGTTAGAGTTGAAATACCTTTCGTGGACTGGACATTAGAAGAATGTGACTTAGCACAACTAAACGCCAAATGCTTAAATAGTTTCTTTTATGCTCTTAAATCAGAAGATTACATACCGGTTTCTACTTGCAAGAGTGGAAAGGACATATGTGATAGACTTTGTATAACTTATGAGAGGATTAATGAGGTTATGCAATCTTGACTTAATATCTTGTTGCATGACTATGAATTGTTTTGTATGAAAGCAAATGAATTCATTTCTGATATGTACACAAGATTCACACAATTAGTCACCTATTTACATGCATTGGGTAGTGAACTGACGAATGCTGAAATAGTTAATAAGATACTTCATTATTTGCCTACTGCTTATGATGCTAAAATTACTATAATTATAGAGTCTAAAGATCTAAACATTTACTCTATTGACAATCTTCTTGGATCGCTAATTACTTATGAGCAAGAAGTTAGCCAAAGAAATATTGATACATGTGAACCACGAAGGGAGAAGAACATAGCACTGAAAGTGGAGGAGTCCGAGAGTGAACATTCACAACTTGAGGATGAAGATGACATCGCACTGATGACTAGACAATTCAGAAGCTTTCTGAAGAGGAAGCAAAAGAGACGTCAGCAATGAAATCGAGGTAAATTTAATAGAAATGTTAAGGTTTCAAATGATGTTATTTATTATGAGTGCAGGAAACCTGGACATATTAAGACAGACTGTCCAAAACTCAAAGCCACTCCTAGCATGGAAAAGGTAGAGGAGAATCAAATAATGAAGAAGGGCAAGAGGAAATTCCAAAGAGCTTTTTGGGTGGACTCAGCTTCAGACTCGTCAGAGATGGAAAAGGAAGAAGAAGTCACTAATATGTGCTTAATGACCGATAATCTTGATCAGTCAGATCAAGAAGAGGGTTGCTCTCACATTAGACCTCGTGAGAGAATGTGGTACCTGGACAGCGGATGCTCAAAGCATATGACTGGAGATACTGCATAATTCATATCGCTGGAAGCCAGGAGTGGAGCCAAGATTACACTTGGAGATAACACCATGAGAAAGGTGGTTGGGTCAGGTATGATTGGAAATCTTAAGAACTTTTTCATTGAAAATGTGTTATTGGTAGAAGGCTTAAAGCATAATTTGTTAAGTATAAGCCAGCTATGTGATAAAGGATACTGTATAAATTTTTTTCTTACTAGCTGCTTATTAACCAAATGGAAAAGATGTTTTGAATGGTATAAGGTAAACAACGTGTATATGCTAGACTTGAATTGCATTAAAACTCATACTGCTTTTTGTTTAAAAATTATTTCTGATGAGTCATGGCTTTGACATAGGAGACTTTGTCTTTCTAGCATGAAAAATCTCTTAGGAGAATTACCCAAAAGAATTTAGAGAGAGGTATACCAAAACTAGACTTTACTAAGGACCATCTTTGTGATGCATGTCAATTAGGAAAATAGGTGAAGTCCTCTTTTCAATCTAATAAGGATCTTAGAACTAGTAAACTATTGGAGATTTTGCATATGGATCTTTTTGGACCTGTTGGAACTGTATGTCTAGGAGGGAAGGTATACGAATTTGTGATTGTGGTTGATTACTCTAGATTTACATGGTTAGATTTCTATTTAATAAGAGTGAATCATTTGAGGAATTTAGAAACTTTTCGACTTTGATTCAAAGAAAGCTAGGATGTGAAATTATGACTATTCAAAGTGATCATGGAGGAGAATTTGAGAATAAAAATTTGAAGATTTTTATAAAGAAAAAGGAATTGATCATAATTTTTCTGCATCTAGAACCCCTCGGTAGAATGGGATAGTCGAAAGAAAAAAATAGAACATTAATAGAAGCCGCCCGAGCCATGTTGGTAGACTATTCACTTCATAAATATTTTTGGACAAAGGCGGTTAGCACTGCATGTTATGTTCTGAATAGGATGAATGTAAGGTCAAAATTAAATAAAACACCCTATGAGTTGCTAAAAGGAATAACACCTAATTTATCACATTTGCATATTTTTGGATGTAAAGTGTTTAATGGAAAATCTGTCTTAGAAAAATTTGATTCAAAATCAGATGAAGAAATTTTTTTATAGGATACTTAAGTGTTGGAGAATCTTATAGAGTATTTAATAAAAGAACTTTGGTAATTGAGGAGACCACACATATTTTATTTGATGAATCTGAAATTTTGGAAGAGCCAAATATTGTAGAAGACGAGATTGATATTAACTCTCAAAAAATTAATAAAATAAATTTGGAAAAAAATTTGAAAGAAAATTTGGAGATAGAAAACTCTTTGCTTAGAGATTTAAGATTTTCTAAAAATCACCCAAAGGAATTGATTATAGGTGAACCTTGTGAGGGTGTAAGGACTAGGCATGGACTAAACAAACAAGTCAATCATTCAGCCTTTATTTCAACCATAGAACCCACAAATATTAATCAAACACTTTTGGATGAATTTTTTATTTTGGCTATGGAAGAAGAATTAAATTAATTTGTAAAAAAGAAAGTTTGAGAATTAACTGTAAGGTCAAAGGATCAAAGTGTAGTTGGAACTAAGTGGATTTTCAAAAATAAAATGAATGACTTAGGAGTAGTCATTAGAAATAAGGCTAGATTAGTAGCTAAGGGGTATAATCAGATTGAAGGGATTGATTTTGAGGAGACTTTTCCCCTGTAGCTAGCCTTAAAGCAATTAGGTTTTATTAGCCTTTGACTTTTTTAGAGGATTTAAATTGTACCAAATGAATGTAAAAAGTGCCTTTTTAAATGAGGTAATTCAAGAGGATGTTTTTGTAGAACAACCTCCAGATTTTGAAAATTTTAAACACCCAAATCATATTTTCAAACTGAAAAAGGCATTATATGAATTGAAACAGGCACCTAGGGCTTGGTATGAGAGATTGAGCACCTTCCTACTTGAAAGTTCATTTGAAAAATAAAGTGTGGATACAATTCTTTTTTTTGAAGAAAATTGGAAAGAATATACTCATTGTACAAATTTATGTTGATGATATCATCTTTAGATGTTCAAATAAAAATCTTTGTGATGATTTTTTCTAACACAAATGAGTAGTGAATTTGAGATGAGTCTAATGGGAGATTTAAGTTACTTTCTAGGCTTTAGCATTAAGCAAATTAAGGATGATACATTTCTTAGTCATTCGATGTATGTTAAAGACATCCTCAAAAAGTATGAAATGGACAATGTTAAACCTGTTAGTACACCTATGAGTTCCTCAGTTCAGTTGGATAAAGACCCTAAGAGAAAATCTGTTGATCAAAAGAAATTTAAAGGGATATTTGAATCTTTGCTTTACGTGACAGCTAGTCGGACCGATATCATGTTTAGTGTTTATTTGTATGCTAGATTTCAATCAGATTCAAAAGAATCACATTTGACAGCGGTAAAAGAATTTTAAGATATATGTTAGAAACTCAAAACTTAAGAATTTGGTATCTTAAGTTTAGCTCTTCATTTGAAATAATTAGTTATTCAGATTCTAACTTTGTAAGTTGTAGGGTTGATAGAAAGAGCACTTCTGAAATATATCAGTTTGTTAGAAATTCTTTAGTCTCTTGGTCCAGTAGAAAATAAAATTTAGTAGCCCTATCTACTGTTGAAGTTGAATACATTGCATTAGAAAGTTGTGTGGCACAAGTACTTTGGTTGAAACAATAATTGATTGATTTAAGATTAACTATAGACACTATTCCCATTTATTGTGATAATACTAGTGCTATTTGCATTTCTAAAAATCCTATTCAACATTCAAGAATCAAACATATAGACATCAGACATCATTTCATAAGAGATCATGTATCCAAAGGAGAAATTGAACTAATTCATGTTTCTACGAAAAATCAACTTGCAGACATTTTTAAAAAATCACTAGCCTTTGATACTTCAGTACATTAAGAACAAGCCTTAGTGTGATCGATTTGAATGCTTAATTAAAGTGATTCTGCAACATTGATGTTTATTTTTCTTGTTAGTGTTTTTTTGTGTGTATTTTTGATTTTGTGATTTTTTGTGATTTTTATCGTTGTTTATTATGTTTGTGTGTGTTTGGTTTTGAGAATTCTTGTCCATGTTGTTTTGTGTTCTCTCACATCTAGATTTTTGAATGCATGCTTGAAAATTTAGTGAAAATCATCCGGGACGAAAGTCATTTCATACAGGACAAATTATGTAGTGTATTAACTATCAAATTTGAACGGTTTGCATATAATTTTTTAGTTTTCATTTTATTGTTCATCTGTATGATCGTCCAAATGATCTGTTCAATCGCATGTACGAATGTAGACAGTTAAACAGATAAGGTCAGTTTCATTATGCATGATCGTACGTACGAACCTATGGTTTATACAAACGAATGCTTGGCGATTCGATGGGGGGACGATTTAAACTGCCATTAAAATGATCTTAAATGTCTGATTGTCCAGGACGAACACCTGTTTGTCTGTACGATTGTTTGGTCAAAAGTTTGTATGAAAGGACGCATCGTAACTTGAGTTGAACTAATTACGAAAAGCCGTTTCATTTTTGGACTCATTCGTTCGTCCATTCAAAATTTTGTTTGTATGAGATGAACTGAAATTCGTACAGGACGAATTTAATTTCGTCTGTATGAAAATTTATTTTTCATTAAATTAAAGAGCTTTGAACACAAATGTCATCACTTCAAACATCCCTTTCAAACCCCTTTTCCCTTAGATTTTGTCCATGGCCAGCTCTAGCAAAAGACAAAAGGTATTGGCTAAGGGACCACCCAAAAACTCTACTAAAAACTTTATGTCTAAGGCTAATGAAGAGTTATTTCCTAGATTTTCTTCTGCCAAAATCACTCCATCTAGAGTTCTTCTTCAAGAACAACTAAATTTTCAGGTAATGAATTTATTTGCTGCCACCAAATTTGGCCTCATTCTCACTATAGTCCACTTCTACAATAAGGAGACATTTCACTACTTTCTTGCAAACATGTCCTTTAACTCTGACCATTCTGTGATTAGGTTATTTTTTCAAGAAGAAAGTAGAGATCACTAAGGTAGACTTAGAATTTTTTTTTGAACTTAAGGACTGAAGGGATTAGAGCCCATACCTTGACCAATACTTCTGATTTTGACTGGTTTCAAATAAATAATTTTATTAGAGGATATGGCGGAGTAACTCATGTACCCAAAGTATCAACTCTTAGTAAAAAGTCCTGAATCATCCAGCATGTTCTTCGTACTTCTATTATTCCTAAAGCTGGTGAACGAGTAAATATTGCTCCTCTTCTTTCTACAGTGACCTATCTGTTGAGTCTAGTAATTAGGTTGTTAAGCCTAAGTTAATGTCCCAAGGCTACCAAGAGGGGGGTGAATTGGTAGTTTTAAAAAATTTTAAACCCTCTTTTTAAAATTATGTTGAACCGAAATAAAAATGTTTCTTTTAAGTTTTTGTAGAAAAAGTTTTTCAACCACAGAGTTTTTTAAGACTAAAATTAAAATGCAGAAATGTAAAAAAAGTAAAGTAAATGACACCAGATTTATAGTGGTTCGGTCTAAAACCAGACCTACATCCACTCCCCATAGGCACCCTCTGAGTATTGCACTAATATCAATAGTGACTCTCTTTTTGCACCCACAGCAAGGCGGAGAAGCCTTTACAACACACTCTTTTCACCACTCCCCGGTGCGGCAGAGAACCGTCGTCCTTTTAAACAATCCACAGTGTTGGCAGAGAACCGTCCGTCCTTTCACACTCTCCTAGTATGGGTAGAGAACCCTTCGTCCTTTCACACTCTCCAAGTGTAGGCAGAGAATCCTTCGTCCTTTCACACTCTCTTAGTCTGGGCAGAGAACCCTTCATCCTTTCACACTCTCCAAGTGTCGGCAGAGAACCCTTCATCCTTTCACACTCTCCTAGTGTGGACAGAGAACCCTTCGTCCTTTCACACTCTCCAAGTGTCGGCAGAGAACCGGATCTCCTTGACAGATCTTCTCACAAGAATCTAGAAGGAAGAAAAAAAAGAGTGAAGTAATCCCAATTCACAAGTACAGATTCTTACCTTTGAAATCCAAGTGAAGCCTTCTCGCTCCAGTGGTAGGAATCCTCCCTTGAATGCTCTCTTCCACTCTCTCCTTGGCTATTCTCTCAAGAGGCACAAAGATCAAATGACAAAAAGATTGGGTGGCAGTCTAATTTAGACTATTTATACAAAAGACAAGAAAAACCGTCCAAAAACTGCAAGTTTTCAATTCTGTACGCAGTGGATCGTCCCGTACGATCGTGGATCATCCTGGACGATTTTACTTAAACGATTTGAAATGACCCTATTTATATATGTGTACGAAATGTCTTCGTACAGATGATCGTCCCGTACGAACTAGGTTTGTCCGGTACGAACGGTTATTAAAAGGTCGGTTCTAGAAACTGATGAAAACTGTTCTAAGTCGGTTAATCGTTTGGACGACAATTTGTTCGTCTGGTCGAAATTTTTACAGAGGACCGATCGTCTTGGACGATATTTAATTTCGTCCGGATGAAAATTTTATAGATGACCAATCGCCATGTATGATAATTTTATTTCATCTGGACGAAAATTTTCCAGATACCAGATCATCCTGGACGATATTTAATTTCGTCTGGACGAAAATTTTCCAGAGGACCAATCGCCATGAACGATAATTTAATTTCGTCTGGATGAAAATTTTACAGAGAACCAATCGTCCCAAACGATAAATAATTTCATCCTGGACGAATAGGACTTAGAAAATTTTTTCAAGAAAGTTCCTATTCGTTCCATGTGCTCAATAGGAGATAACTGTCTGATCGTCCAGTACGAACTGATATCGTCCCGTACGATCAGTATAAATTTTATATGAACTCCTTATGTGTGTGTGTATGTTTTTATTCACTTAAATTACAATCACTCCCTTTCAATTTAATTTCAAAGAAAAGTGTAAGCTTCAGATTTTACAAAGTATCTCATTCTGAATTTGATTTGAAGTCTTCGTAGTCTGGAGTTTAATTTTCCTGAAATGTTAGTACACACAAGAGAAAATACAATTCTTCTAAAATTGTTAGGAGATAACTACACATTTGAACAATAATGTTTGGAATCATCAAAACTATACAAGTTGCCAAAATGTAAAGCATGCAAATAGCAACTATCTTAACAATCTCCCCCTTTTTTATGATGGCAAAATAATTATTGTTTGTATGATTTCAATTTAACTAAATCTCCTAAACTCCCCCTGAATTTATGAATATATGAAAATAAGGAGACATTTTGAACCATAGAACACAATTTTTTGTTTTTCAAAAAATTTTAACAACAAAACAAAAAAATCAAAGGACCACAAGCAAAACATACAAACACAATAATTTCTCCCCTTTTTTGACAACAACAAAAAGTGAAGAAGAAATATACGAGAAATGTAAGTAATTATATAAAATTCATTTGAAGATTTAATCTAAATGGTGATTGTCATAAGGTATGCAATCTAAAACTAATAACATTAGATCAATCATAGAAATTCATAGAACTTAAGAAGTGATATAACATTGTAAGTAAGAAGAATTTATCAAAGACACGATTCAATTTAGACATTTGAATATAGAAAATCATTACAAGAGAGATGAATAAAAAATTATATATTTCAAAGTTCAATAGAATATAAATGAACATAAGATCAATTTGAATTGAGAGATTGAAAGAATTTGGAAAGAAGAGAATTACCACATGTGGTGCTTTGCGCATCTTTTTCAAATTTTTGGGCATATTTTTGTGCATCTTTTGACATTGGGCTAATTTTGTGCCTCTTTTTCATATTTGCGAACCTTTGCGCATTCCTTTTGATTTTTGTACTTTTTGTACAATTTTCAAGAGTAGTTGAAACCAATTCTTTCCAAAATTAATAATCTAAAATTTCAAATTTTCTAAGTACATAAATATCACTTGAGCAAAGAAATACAAAATAAGAAAACATCTAAATTGCAATAATAATAATAACTTTTATGTAGTCTAAATGAATAGACATGAATTTAAAAGTTCTAATTATAACAAGTTATAAACAACTTTTAAATTTAGAAAGACTAGATTTTCTAATGTAATTAATCTCAAATTACAATCTGATTTAAGCATAATTAAGATTAAAAAAGACTAATTAAATTCATAAAAATTAACCACATTCCAAAAACAAACCAAAATTAAATCAACTATGATATGTATTGATATTAATGAGAAAGATTACATGATCATTTCATAATATCAAAAACAATAACAAAAACAACTAACATAAATAAACATAACTAAGATAAATACTAAAATAAACACTAACACAACAAAACATTTAAAACTAAACATAAGTACAACAAACACAAAATCACCTCTCATTCTCTATTCTTCTGGAGGAGGAGGAGGAATGCCACCAAAAAGGTTGAAGTAGGAGGCCATCAACATAACATTGGTATTGATTTCATGTACTTCATTTCTGATGCTACCAATGTCCTGTTGTTGTTGCATAAGTTGAGCATCAATTTGATCAAATCTTTGATCAACATGAGTCTCAAGTTTATCAAATTTCTCAATCAGATTCTGATAATCTGATTGAGGTGCAGAAGTTTGCTCTCATTCTTCTTCTTCTTCTTCAGAAGCACTGGCATGTGCTTTCCCTTTTTCCTCCTTAAAAATTTCTCTGAAGGAAGCATCATTGTAGTATACTGGCTCTTCGTATTCATCATCAGGATGCACTAAGTTGTATTTCTTTTCCAAAATGTATGTAACTAAGTGTCCTAGTGAGATGTTCCTTTTTCTCTTCTGTTCTGCGTGCCCAATTTCTGAAAGTCCATAGAGATGGTCTAGGATAAGTTGGCTTTCGTCGATAGGCTTACAATCCATAATCAAAAAGGTTAGAACAGAAAGGAGAGGGGTAATATTGATCCTATCACTAGCTTTAGGAATGATTGAAGATCGAAGGATATGCTGGATGATTCGGGCATTTTTGGTCATACCGGAGACTCTAGCAACATGATATGTTAGGCCACTCTGTCTAATCACCCTATTGACATCATACCATATGAAAGTGTCTTCACTCATTAGGGTGTGGGCTCTATATCCTTCAGTTCTTAAGTTCAGAAAGGCACCAATGTCATTCTTGGTGATTTCAACTTTTTGTTTGAAAACATAAGAACTTATATAGGTGTGGTCAGAATTAAAACTCATGTTAGCTAGAAAATAAAGAAAGGTTTGTTTGTTGTAAAGGTGGACGAGAGAAAGAATGAATTGAAACTAGGTGGAGGCAAAAAGGTGCATTACCTTAAAGTGAATCTAACTTTGAATCAGAATGCGAGACGAAGTTATTTTGGCAGAGGCAAAACGAGGAAAAGATTCCTCATTTGCTTTTGACAGGAAGTTTTCAGAGGCATTTTTGTGACGTTTCTTAGCCAATACTTTTTTGTCTTTTGCTTGAGGAGGCCATTGTTGATTTGAAGTTGAAAGGGATTGAAAGTGAAGTTTGGAGATGTGATTGTTGAGTTAGAAAGCCTTCATATTTAAAGAAAAATGATACGTTCGTCCTGGATGAAAATAGTTCGTCCTGGACAAAAATTATCGTTCGTCTGGACGAAAAAAAAATTTCGTACAGACGATCTAATTCGTCCAAAATGTAACGGCTTTTCGTAATCAACACAATTTACGATGCATCCCTTCGTACAGGCTTTTTGACTTGACCGATCGTACAGACGAAAAATTTTTGTACGGACGGTCAAAAAGGTAATTCATTTTAATGTCTGTTGAAAACCGTCCCCTACAATGAAACGACGTCTGTTTGTCTGAATGAATAAAAAGTTCGTACGGACGAACTTCACAATTATAACTGTCTTATTCATTCAACCGCTGTATTCAATCGTCTCAACGTTTCAGAGAAAAAAAAAATTTGTTCTGGACGATCATCTGATCGTACAGACGAACTAATTAAAAACTGCTCTCAAAACGGTTAAAATTCTCGCAAACTGAATTTTGCACACATCGTCCAGTACGAAAAATTTCGTCCTGGACGATTTCCACAAATTTTTGGATTTTTAAATTTTTATTGAAGAAATTCAAACAACACATTCAAAACATAGAAAACAAAGATAAAACCACGGACTCTAAAATAAACTCAATCAAAACACTCAAAAATCACAAAATTCAAAACAAAAATCAAAGACAAATAAACTAAGAAAACATAAATATCAATGTTGCAAAAACATTTTTATTTAAGCATTCAAATCAATAACACCAAGCCTTGTTCTTAATGTACTGAAGGTATCAAAGGCTAAAGGTTTTGTAAAAATGTCTGCAAGTTGATTTTCAGTTGAAACATGTGTGAGTTCAATTTCTCCCTTGGATACATGATCCCTTATGAAATGATGCCTTATGTCAATGTGTTTGGTTCTAGAGTGTTGAATAGGATTTTTGGAAATTTAAATAGCACTAGTATTGTCACAATAAATTGGAATAGTGCCTACAGTTAATCCTAAAACAATCAACTGTTGTTTTAACCAAAGTACTTGTGCCACACAACTTCCTAATGCAATGTATTCTGCTTCTACAGTAGATAGGGCTACTGAATTTTGTTTTCTACTAGACCAAGAAATTAATGAATTTCCAATGAATTGACATGTTCCAGAAGTGCTTTTCCTATCCACTCTACAGCCTGCAAAGTTAGAATCTGAATAACCAACAATTTCAAATGAAGATCTAAACTTAAGATAACAGATTCCTAGTTTTGAGTTCCTAGTAAGTATCTTAAAATCCATTTCACTGCTGTCAAATGTGATTCTTTTGGATCTGATTGAAATCTAGCATATAAGCAAATACTGAACATTATATCTGGTCGGCTAGCAGTCAAGTAAAGCAAAGATCTAATAATCCCTCTATATTTCTTTTGATCAACAGATTTTCCCTTAAGGTCTTTATCCAACTGAACTGAGGAACTCATTGGTGTACTAATAGGTTTAGCATTGTCCATTTCATATTTCTTGATGATGTCATTAATATATTTAGTTTGGCTAAGAAATGTTCCTTCCTCAAGTTGCTTAATGCTAAAACCTAGAAAGTAATTTAAATCTCCCATTAGACTCAGTTCAAATTCACTACTTATTATTTTAGAAAAATCATCACAAAGATTTTTATTTGAAGATCCAAAGATGATATCATCCACATAAATTTGAACAATGAGTATTTCCTTTCCAAATTTCTTTAAAAAAAGAGTTGTATCCACACTTCATTTTTTAAAAGATCTTTCAAGTAGGAAGGTGCTCAACCTCTCATACCAAGTCCTAGGTGCCTGTTTCAATCCATATAATACCTTCTTTAACTTAAAAAACATGATTTTGGTATTTTGAATTTTTCAAATCCTGGAGGTTGTTCTACAAAAACATCTTCTTCAATAACCCCATTCAAAAAGGCACTTTTAACATCCATTTGAAACAATTTAAAACCTTTAAAACAGGCAAAGGTAAGTAAAACCCCAATTGCTTCAAGTCTTGCTACAGGGGCAAAGGTCTCCTCAAAATCAATTCCTTTAATTTGATTATACCCCTTAGCAACTAATCTAATCTTATTTCTAATGACTACTTCTGAGTCATTCATTTTATTTTTGAACACCCACTTAGTTCCAACAACACTTTGATCTTTTGGCCTTGAGGATAATTCCCAAACTTTATTTCTTACAAATTGATTCAACTCTTCTTGCATGGCCAATATCCAAAATTCATCAGAAAGTGCTTGTTCAATATTAGTGGGTTCTATTGTTGAAATAAAGGCTGAATGATTGACTTCCTTGTTTAATCCACGCCTAGTTCTAACACCCTCACTAGGTTCACCTATAATCAATTCTCTTGGGTGGTTTTTAGAAAATCTCAAATCTCTAGGCAAAGGGTTTTCTCTTTCCAAATTTTCTTCCACATTTTCTTCCAAATTTAATCTATCAATCTTTTGAGAGTTTTCCTCAATTTCTTCTTCAATAATATTTGGTTCTTCCAGATTTCCAGATTCATCAAATACAACATGTGTGGAATCTTCAATGACTAAAGTTCTTTTGTTGAATACCCTATAAGATATTCCAACACTTAAATATCTAATAAAAATTCCTTCATCTGATTTTGGATCACATTTTTGTAAGGCAGATTTTCCATTTTTATGTATGAACACTTTGCAACCAAAAACATGCAAATGTGACAAGTTAGGTGTTCTACCTTTTAGCAACTCATAGGGTGTTTTATTTAAATTTGATATCACATTCACCCTATTCAGAACATAACATGCAGTGCTAACTGCCTCAGCCGAAAAATATCTAGGAAGTGAGTATTCTATTAACATTGCTCAGGCGGCTTCTATTAATGTTATGTTTTTCCTTTCAACTACCCCATTTTGTTGAGGGGTTCTAGGTGCAGAAAAATTGTGATCAATCCCTTTTTCTTTATAAAAAATTTCAAATCTTTCATTTTCAAATTCTCCTCCATGATCACTTTATAAAGAGATTATTTCACATCCTAGTTTTCTTTGAATCCAAGTTGAGAAATTTCTGAATTCCTCAAATGATTCACTTTTATGAAAAAGAAATCTAACCCAGGTGAATCTTGAGAAATCATCCACTATAACAAATCCGTATACCTTCCCTCATAGACTTACAGTTCCTACTGGTCCAAAAAGATCCATGTGAAAAATTTCCAAAGGTTTACTGGTCCTAAGATCCTTATTGGACTTAAAAGAGGACTTAACTTATTTTCCTAATTGACATGCATCACAAAGGTGGTCCTTAGTAAAGTCTAGTTTTGGTATACCTCTCACTAAGTTCTTTTGGGTAATTCTCCTAAGATTTTTCATACTAGAATGACAAAGTCTCCTATGCCAAAGCCATGATTCATCAGAAACAGTTTTTAAAACAAAAGCAGTAGGAGATAGAATAGAATTCAAATATAGCATGTAAACATTGTTAACCCTTTTTCCATTTAAAACTTCTTTTCCATTTAGGCTTAATATGCAGCTAGTAGGTAAAAATTTTATATTATATCCCTTGTCACACAGCTGACTAATACTTAACAGATTATGTTTTAAGCCTTCAACCAATAATACATTGTCTATGAAAAAGTTTTTGAAATTTCCAATCATACCTGATCCAACCACTTTCTTTGTGGTATTATCTCCAAGTGTAACCTTGCCTCCATTCCTGGCTTCCAGCATTATGAATTGAGCAGTATCTCCAGTCATATGCTTTGAACATCCGCTTTCCAGGTACCATATGCTCCCACGAGGTCTTGTGTGAGAGCAATCCTGCAAAATTCCCAAACAAGTTTGGGTTCACCTTTAAGAAATTTATAATCAGATGCATGTATGATATGTCTAGGTTTATGCATCTTAGTTCTCCACACCAAATTAGATTTCATCTTCAAAGTACAGGTGTGAGCTATATGTCCCAAAAATCCACAATTATTATATTTAACATTAGGAAAAATATTCCTATGTTTTCTTCCGTATGATTGTCTTCTAAGGGATTTCATGAATTTAGGATAATATTTAGGATTTGTAAAATATTCAAGTTTAGGGGAGTTCCTATTATTCTCGAGAGCTCTTATTGTGAGTTTGTAAAATGAATTCATATCTTCCAAGATTCGATTGATATAATTGATTCTATATGTCTTGCTCTCAGATTCATCCTTAAAATTCTTAAATTCTTTTTCAAGTTCAGCATAGGATGTTTTTAAATTTTCAAAATTTTTATTCAAGTCATCATATTCATCAAGTAGTTTCATATGGATGTCATCTATTAAAGTATGATCTTTCCTAAGGATTTCATGTTCCTTCTTGAGCTCTTCCAGTTCTAAGCTTACACTAACATGCATCTTTTTCATTTTCCTATATGCATCATGCATATGTTTAGAAACTTCAAATAATTCATCATAGGTTAAGTCACATACCTCTTCTTGATCTGAGTGATCTACATTGTCTGTCATCAAGCAAAGATTGGTAACTTCTTTATCCTTTTCAGTCTCAGATGAGTCTGAAGCTGAGTCTGCCCAGAAAGCTCTTTGAAACTTCTTTTTGCCCTTTTTTGTTTGAATAGTTGCTATTTGAATGAGTTATATTTATGCAACTTATGTAGTTTTTGATGATTCCAAACACTATTGTTCAAATGTATAGTTATCTCCTAACAATGTCAGAAGATTTGCACTTGCTCTTGTGTGTACTAACATTTCAGGAAAATCAGACTCCAGACTACGAAAACTTCAATTCAAATTCAACATGAGATATTTTGTTTAATTGATGTTTGTCTTTTCTTTGAATTAAGTTTGAAAGAGAGTGATTGTAATTGAGTGAATAAAATCTCACACACACAAATAAGGAGATCTTGAAATTCTATACTGATCGTACAGGACGATATTTTATCGTACTGGACGATCTGTCAGTTATCTCCTATAGAGCACTTGGAACGAATAGGAACTTGCTTTGAAAAATTTTCTAAGTCCTATTCGTCCAGGACGAAATTTATTATCGTCCCAGGCGATGGGTTCTCTGTAAAATTTTCGTCCAGACGAATTTTACCATCGTACGAGGCGACCAGTCCTCTGGAAAATTTTCGTCCAGACGAAAATAAATATCGTACAGGACGATCAGCTCTCTGGAAATTTTTCGTCCAGACGAAAACAAATTATCGTCCGCGGCGATTGGTTCTCTGGAAAATTTTTCGTCCAGACGAAATAAATAATCGTCCAGGACGATCGGCTCTCTGGAAAATTTTCGTCCAGACGATCACATTTTCGTTCAAACGATAAACCGACTTAGAACAGTTTTCAGCAGTTTCTAGAACCGACCTTGTAATAACCGTTCGTACTGGACGAACCAAGTTCGTACAGGACGATCAGCTGTACGAAGTCAGTTCGTACACATATACAAATTGGGTCGTTTCAGATCGTTTAAGTAAAATCGTCCAGGACGATCCAGGATCGTACAGGACGATCCACTGCGTACAGAATTGAAAATTTGCAGTTTTTGGGCGGTTTCACTTGTCTTTTATATAAATAGTCCAAATTAGACTGCCACCAAATCTTTTTGTCATTTGATCTTCGTGCCTCTTGAGAGAATAGCCAAGGAGAGAGTGGAAGAGAGCATTCAAAGGAGGATTCCTACCACTGGAGCGAGAAGGCTTCACTTGGATTGCTAAGGTAAGAGTCTCTACTTGTGAAATTGGATTTCTTCACTCTTTTTCTTTCTTCCTTCTAGATTCTTGTGAGAAGATCATTCAAGAAGGTCCGGTTCTCTGCCGACACTTGGAGAGTGTGAACAGACGAGGGTTCTCTGCCGACACTTGGAGAGTGTGAACAGACGAGGGTTCTCTGCCCACACTAGGAGAGTGTGAAAGGAAGAAGGTTCTCTGCCTACACTTGGAGAGTGTGAATAGCCGTAGGGTTCTCTGCCCACACTAGGAGAGTGTGAAAGGACGACGGTTCTCTGCCGCACCGGGTAGTGGTGAAAAGAGTGTTTTGTACAGGCTTCTCCGCCTTGCTGTGGGTGCTAAAGGAGAGTCACTTTGTGGTATTAGTGCAATACTCAGAGGGTGCCTCTGAGGAGTGGATGTAGGTCTGGTTATAGACCGAACCACTATAAATCTGGTGTCATTTACTTTATAGCTTTTACGTTTCCGCACTTTAAATTTCAGTTTTAATAACTCTGTGGTTGAAAAACATTTTTCTACTACTAACTTTAAAAGAAAATTTTATTTCGGTTCAACTTTATTATTAAGAGGGTTTAAAATTTTAAAAACTACCAATTCACCCCCCTCTTGGTAGCCTTGGGACATTTACTTAGGCTTAACAACCTAATTACTGTACTCAACAAGTGGTATCAGAGCAGAGTTTCAAAATCATAAGTTTGAACTACTTTTTGATTAACGTAGATGGCTACATTTGGAAACCGAAACACACCTGAGGGTTACTCTATCACTAGACCTCCACTGTTTGACAATATTCCTTTTGATTTTTGGAAAACACGCATGTCTACTTTCTTACAGTCACTTGATTATCGCATGTGGATGCTAGTCCAGGAAGGTTACACAAAACCAACTAGATTAGTTGATGGAATTAGGGTAGATACACCCTATGCAGATTGGACTATAGAAGAACGTGACTTAGCACAATTAAATGCGAAATGTTTAAATAGTTTCTTTTGTGCTTTAAAATCTGAAGACTACATGCGAGTTTCCACTTGTAAAAGCGGAAAAGACATATGGGATAGACTTTGTATTACTTATGAAGGGACAAATGAGGTTAAGCAATCAAGACTCAATATCTTGTTACATGACTACGAATTATTTCGCATGAAACCTAATGAATCTATATCTGACATGTACACAAGATTCACTCAAATTGTCACCTCTTTGCATGCACTTGGTAGGGAATTAACTAATGCTGAAATGGTTAATAAGATTCTTCGTTGTTTACCTACTGCATACGATGCTAAAATTACTGCAATTACAGAGTCAAAAGATCTGAACATTTATTCTATTGACAATCTTCTTGGTTCACTCATTGCTTACGAGCAAGGAGTAAGTCAAAGAAAGATTGATGCAGGTGAACCAAGAAAGGACAAGAATCTTGCATTAAATGTGGAAGAGTCAGAAAGTGAACACTCACAACCTGAGGATGAAGACGATATAGCACTGATGACTAGACAATTCAGAAGCTTTTTAAAGAGGAAGCAGAAGAGACGCCAGCAATGGAATAGAGGTAAGTATAAACAAAAATGGCAGGGTTTCTAATGAAGTGATTTGTTATGAATGCAGGAAACCAGGTCATATAAAAACTGATTGTCCAAAACTTAAAGCCACTCCTAGCAAGGAGAAGGTAGAGGAGAAACCAATGGTAAAGAAGGGCAAGAAGAAGTTTCAAAAGGCTTTTTGGGCGGACTCAGCTTCAGACTCATCTGAGACTGAAAACGAAGAAGAAGTCACCAACCTTTGCTTGATGGCAGATAAAGCTGAACAATCAGATCAAGAAGAGGTATACTCTCACACAAGACCTCGTGAGAGTATATGGTACCTGGACAGCGGATGTTCTAAGCACATGACTGGAGATACTGCTCAATTCATAACGCTGGAAACCAGGAGTGGAGGCAAGGTTACACTTGGAGATAATACCACAAAGAAGGTGGTTGGATCAGGTATGATTGGAAATTTGAAAAACTTTTTCATAGATAATGTTTTATTAGTTGAAGGCTTAAAACATAATTTGCTTAGCATAAGTCAGCTATGTGATAAGGGCTATAATGTAAAATTTTTACCTACTAGCTGCATAATTAGCCTAAATGGGAAAATTTGTTTTAAATGGAAAAAGGGTGAACAATGTCTACATGCTAGATTTAAATTGTATTCAATCTCCTACTGCTTTTTGTTTTGAAAACTGTTTCTGATGAATCATGGCTTTGGCATAGGAGACTTTGTCATTCTAGTATGAAAAATCTTAGAAGAATTACCCAAAAGAATTTGGTTAGAGGAATACCTAAACTAGACTTTACTAAGGACCACTTATGTGATGCATGTCAATTAGGAAAACAAGTGAAGTCCTCTTTTAAGTCCAATAAAGATCTTAGGACCAGTAAACCTTTAGAAATTCTTCACATGGATCTTTTTGGACCTGTAAGCACGGTTAGTCTAGGAGGAAAGGTATATGGATTTGTAATAGTAGATGATTTTTCAAGATTCACCTGGGTTAAATTTCTTTTTCATAAGAGTGAATCATTTGAGGAATTCAGAAATTTTTCAACTTGGATACAAAGAAAACTAGGATGTGAAATAATTTCTATACAAAGTGATCATGGAGGAGAATTTGAAAATGAAAGATTTGAAGATTTCTGTAAAGAAAAGGGGATTGATCACAATTTTTCTGCACCTAGAACTCCTCAACAAAATGGAGTAGTTGAAAGAAAGAACAGAACATTAATAGAAGCCGCCCGAGCAATGTTAGCAGAATACTCTCTTCCTAGATATTTTTGGGCTGAGGCGGTTAGCACTGCATGCTATGTTCTGAATAGGGTAAATGTGAGATCAAATTTGAATAAAACACCCCTATGAATTGGTAAAAGGTAAAACACCAAATTTGTCTCATTTACATGTATTTGGTTGCAAGGTGTTCATACATAATAATGGAAAATCTGCCTTAGGAAAATTTGATCCAAAATCAGATGAAGGAATTTTTGTTGGATATTCAAGTGTTGGAAAATCTTATAGAGTATTCAACAAAAGAACTTTAGTCATTGAAGAAACCACACATGTTGTTTTTGATGAAAATGGAAACATGGAAGAGCCAAAAGTTGTTGAAGAAGAAATTGAAGAAAACTCCCAAAAGATTGATAGATTAAATTTGGAAGAAAATGTGGAAGAAAATATAGAAAGAGAAGACCCTTTGCCTAGAGATTTGAGATTTTCTAAAAATCACCCAAAGGAATTAATTATAGGTGAACCAAGTGAGGGTGTTAGAACTAGGCGTGGATTAAACAAGGAAGTCAATCATTCAGCCTTTATTTCAACTATTGAACCCACTAACATTGATCAAGCACTTTTAGATGAATTTTGGATATTGGCCATGCAAGAAGAGTTAAATCAATTTGTAAGAAATAAAGTTTGGGAACTAACTACAAGGCCAAAAGATCAAAGTGTTGTTGGAACCAAGTGGGTGTTCAAAAATAAAATGAATGACTCAGGAGTAGTCATTAGAAATAAGGCTAGATTAGTAGCTAAGGGGTATAATCAAATTGAAGGAATTGATTTTGAGGAAACTTTTGCCCCTGTAGCTAGACTTGAAGCAATTAGGGTTTTACTAGCCTTTGCCTGTTTTAAAGGTTTTAAATTGTTTCAAATGGATGTTAAAAGTGCCTTTTTAAATGGAGTAATTGAAGAAGATGTTTTTGTAGAACAACCTCCAGGTTTTGAAAATTCTAAATTTCCAAATCATGTTTTCAAATTAAAAAAGGCATTATATGGATTGAAACAGGCACCTAGGGCTTGGTATGAGAGGTTAAGCACCTTCCTACTTGAAAGATCTTTTGAAAAAGGAAGTGTGGATACAACTCTCTTTTTAAAAAAAATTGGAAAGGATATACTTATTGTTCAAATTTATGTGGATGACATCATCTTTGGATCTTCAAATAAACATCTTTGTGATGATTTTTCTAAAACAATGAGTAATGAATTCGAAATGAGTCTAATGGGAGATTTAAATTACTTTTTCTAGGATTTAGCATTAAGCAACTTGAGGAAGGTACTTTTCTTAGTCAAAACAAATATATTAAGGACATCCTCAAAAAATATGAAATGGACAATGCTAAACCTGTTAGTACACCAATGAGTTCTTCAGTTCAGTTGGATAAGGACCTTAAGGGAAAATCTGTTGATCAAAAGAAATTTAGAGGGATAATTGGATCTTTACTTTACTTGACTGCTAGCCGACCAGATATTATGTTTAGTGTTTGCCTATGTGCTAGATTTCAATCAGATCCAAAAGAATCACATTTGACAGCAGTAAAAAGGATTTTAAGATATCTACTAGGAACTCAAAACTTAGGAATTTGGTATCCTAAGTTTAGCTCTTCATTTGAAATTATTGGTTACTCAGATTCTGACTTTGCAGGCTGTAGAGTGGATAGGAAAAGCACTTCTGGAACATGTCAATTCATTGGAAATTCATTAGTTTCATGGTCTAGTAGAAAACAAAATTCAGTGGCACTATCTACTGCAGAAGCAGAATACATTGCATTAGGAAGTTGTGTGGCACAAGTACTTTGGTTAAAACAACAGTTGATTGACTTAGGATTAACTATAGGCACTATTCCAATTTATTGTGACAATACTAGTGCTATTTGTATTTCAAAAAATCCTATTCAACATTCTAGAACCAAACACATCGATATAAGGCATCATTTCATAAGGGATCACGTATCCAAAGGAGAAATTGAACTCATACATGTTTCAACTGAAAATCAACTTGCAGACATTTTTACAAAACCTTTAGCCTTTGATACCTTCAGTACTTTAAGAACAAGGCTTGGTGTTATTGATTTGAATGCTTAACTAAAATGTCTTTGCAACATTGATACTTGTTGTGTTTTGTTTTTGTAATTTTGTGAATTTTGTGTTTTTAATGAATTGTTTTTTGGATTTATGATTTTGTTTTATGTTTTCTGTGTTTCTGATTGTTTTTGTTGATTTTGTTAATTTAAAAATTTAAAAAAAATCAAAATTAATTTTTTGGAGGAAATCGTCCAGGACGAAATATTTTCGTACGGGACGATGTGTAAAGGAACAGTTTGCGAAAATTTAAACCTTTGTAGAGCAGTTTTTTATTGGATCGTCTGTACGATCTGTGATCGTCCAGGACGAATTTTTTTTTCTCTCTCAAACGTCGGGACGATTGAATGCAGCGGTTGAGTGGATAAGACAGTTTTTAATACGAACTTCGTCTGTACGAAATTTTAGTTCGTCCAGACGAACATGTGTCGATTCATTGTAGGGGACGGTTTTCAAGAGTCATTAAAACGAAATACTTTTCGATCGTCTGTACGAAATTTTTTTTTCGTCTGTACGATTGGTCAAGTCAAAAAGCCTGTACGAAGGGACGCATCGTAAGTTGTGTTGAATACGAAAAGCCGTTACATTTTGGACGAATTGGATCGTCTGTACGAACTTACTTCGTCCAGACGAACTATTATGTTTCGTCCAGGACGAATATTTTCGTCCAGGACGAAAGTATCGTTTTCCTTTAAATATGAAGGCTTTTCAAACTTGACAATCACACTTTCAAATTTCTTTTTCAATCCCTTTCAACATCAAATCAACAATGGCCTCCTCTAGCAAAAGACAAAAGGTTTTGGTGAAGAAACCAAACAGGAATGCCCCAGACAACTTTCTTTCCAAGGCAAATGAGGAATCTTTTCCTCGTTTTGCCTCCGCAAAAATCACTCCGTCTCGCATTCTTATCCAAACAGAGTTGAAATTTCGGGTATTGCACCTCTTCGCCTCAACCCAATTTCAGTTCATTCTTTCTCTCGTCCACTTCTACAATAAACAAACCTACCATTACTTTCTAGCCAACATGAGTTTCAATTCTGACCACTCTATCATTAGTTCTTTTGTTTTTAAGAAAAAAGTTGAGATCACCAAGCACGATCTTGGTGCATTTTTAAACTTAAGAACTGAGGGATATAGAGCCCACACCCTAATGTCAGAAACCTCCTTCAAATGGTTTGAAATCAATAGGATAATTAGAGAAAATGCGATTGACAATCATGTTGCTAGAGTCTCAGGTATGACCCAAGATGCCCGAATCATCCAGCATATCCTTAGATCCTCAATTATTCCTAAAGCTGGTGATAGGATTAACATCACTCCTCTCCTTTCTTGTCTAACTTTTTTAATCATGTCAAGACATCCTATTGATGAAGCCCAACTCATCATAGATCATATCTATGGGCTTTCAGAAATAGGACATGCTGATCAGAAGAGGAAGAAGAACATTTCATTAGGGCACTTAATTACTTATATTTTGGAGAAGAAGTACAATATAGTGCATCCTGATGAGGAATATGAAGAGCCAGTTTACTATAACAACACATCATTCAGACTGCTCTTCAAGGAGGAAAAAGAAAAAGGGAAAGCACATGACAGTGCTTCAGAAGAAGAAGAAGAAGAAGGAGTGCAAGCTTCTGCTTCTCAATCAGATTACCAGAATCTGATTGAGAGATTTGATAGACTAGAGACTCACATTGATCAAAGGTTTGATCAATTTGATGCTCAACTTACTCAGCAGCAACATGACATTGGTATCATTAAAGATGAAGTTCATGAAATTAATACCAATGTAATGTTGATGGCCTCCTACTTCAACCTCTTTGGCGGCATACCTCCTCCTCCTCCAGAACAGTAGAAAAATTTTTTTTGTGTCTGTTGTTTTTTTTTTTATCTTATATGTGTTATTGTGATTGTTTTATGTTTTTAAGTTCAATTTTTATGTAATCTTTTCTTTTCAATGAAAGTTTGTTTTTGTTAGATTTGTTTTGAAATGTGGCTAATATTTATGAATTTCATTAGTATTTTTTTAATCTACATAGTGCTTAAATTCGATTGTAATTTGAGATTATCTATATTAGAAAATCTAGACTTTCTAAATTTATAATTTGTTTATAACTTGTTGTACTTAGAACTTTTAAATTCATGTCTATTCATTTAGACTACATAAAAGTTAATATTGTTATTGCAATTTTGATGTTTTCTTAGTTTGTATTTCTATGCTCAAATGATATTTATGCACCTAGAAAAATTTGAAATTTTAGATTATAGATTTTGGAAAGAATTGGTCAAATTACTCTTGAACAGTGTACAAATGTACAAAAATCAAAAGGGATTCACAAAAATTTGCAAAATGGAAAAGAGGCACAAAAATAAGCCCAACCAAAGAAAAATGCACAAAAATGTGCTACAAAACTTTGAAAAGATGTGCAAAGCACCACATGAGGTAATTCTCTTCTTTCCAAATTCGTTCAATCTCTTAATTCAAGTTGATCTAATGTTCATTCATATTCTCTTGAACTTTGAAATATAGAATTTTTTTTTACATCTGACTTGTAATGATTTTCAATAATCAAAATGTCTAAATTGAATCATGTCTTTGAAAAATTCTTCTTACTTACAATGTTATATCATTTCATAAATTTTATGAATTTCTATGATTGACCTAATATCTTTAGTTTAAAATTACATACCCTATGTCAATCACCATTTAGATTAAATTTTAACAATGAATTTCATATAATTATTTACATTTCTTGTCTTTTTCTTCTTAACTTTTTGTTGCTGTCAAAAAGGGGGAGAAATTATTATTTTGTGTATTTTGTGTTTGTTTTTTAGTTGTTCTGTTTTCTCTTTTTTTCTTTTTTAGTTATTCTGTTTGCAAGTTTGTGTTAAAATTTTTTTTTTTAAAAAAAAAAAAAAAAAAAAAAAAAAAAATTGTTCGTTAAATATTGTTCTTTAATGCCTCCTTATTTTAATGTACTCATAAATTCAGGGGGAGTTTAGGAGATAAAAGATGTGTTTTAACTTGAAACCATACTAATAATAATTGTTTTGCCATCATCAAAAAGGGGGAGATTGTTTTGAATAGTTGCTATTTGAATGAGTTATATTTATGCAACTTATGTAGTTTTGATGATTCCAAACATTATTGTTCAAATGTATAGTTATCTCCTAACAATGTCAGAAGATTTGCACTTGCTCTTGTGTGTACTAACATTTCAGGAAAATCAGACTCCAGACTACGAAAACTTCAATTCAAATTCAACATGAGATATTTTGTTTAATTGATGTTTGTCTTTTCTTTGAATTAAGTTTGAAAGGGAGTGATTGTAATTGAGTGAATAAAATCTCACACACACAAATAAGGAGATCTTGAAATTCTATACTGATCGTACAGGACGATATTTATCGTACTGGACGATCTGTCAGTTATCTCCTATAGAGCACTTGGAACGAATAGGAACTTGCTTTGAAAAATTTTCTAAGTCCTATTCGTCCAGGACGAAATTTATTATCGTCCCAGGCGATGGGTTCTCTGTAAAATTTTCGTCCAGACGAATTTTACCATCGTACGAGGCGACCAGTCCTCTGGAAAATTTTCGTCCAGACGAAAATAAATATCGTACAGGACGATCAGCTCTCTGGAAATTTTTCGTCCAGACGAAAACAAATTATCGTCCGCGGCGATTGGTTCTCTGGAAAATTTTCGTCCAGACGAAATAAATAATCGTCCAGGACGATCGGCTCTCTGGAAAATTTTCGTCCAGACGATCACATTTTCGTTCAAACGATAAACCGACTTAGAACAGTTTTCAGCAGTTTCTAGAACCGACCTTGTAATAACCGTTCGTACTGGACGAACCAAGTTCGTACAGGACGATCAGCTGTACGAAGTCAGTTCGTACACATATACAAATTGGGTCGTTTCAGATCGTTTAAGTAAAATCGTCCAGGACGATCCAGGATCGTACAGGACGATCCACTGCGTACAGAATTGAAAATTTGCAGTTTTTGGGCGGTTTCACTTGTCTTTTATATAAATAGTCCAAATTAGACTGCCACCAAATCTTTTTGTCATTTGATCTTCGTGCCTCTTGAGAGAATAGCCAAGGAGAGAGTGGAAGAGAGCATTCAAAGGAGGATTCCTACCACTGGAGCGAGAAGGCTTCACTTGGATTGCTAAGGTAAGAGTCTCTACTTGTGAAATTGGATTTCTTCACTCTTTTTCTTTCTTCCTTCTAGATTCTTGTGAGAATATCATTCAAGAAGGTCCGGTTCTCTGCCGACACTTGGAGAGTGTGAACAGATGAGGGTTCTCTGCCGACACTTGGAGAGTGTGAACAGACGAGGGTTCTCTGCCCACACTAGGAGAGTGTGAAAGGAAGAAGGTTCTCTGCCTACACTTGGAGAGTGTGAATAGCCGTAGGGTTCTCTGCCCACACTAGGAGAGAGTGTGAAAGGACGACGGTTCTCTGCCGCACCGGGTAGTGGTGAAAAGAGTGTTTTGTACAGGCTTCTCCGCCTTGCTGTGGGTGCTAAAGGAGAGTCACTTTGTGGTATTAGTGCAATACTCAGAGGGTGCCTCTGAGGAGTGGATGTAGGTCTGGTTATAGACCGAACCACTATAAATCTGGTGTCATTTACTTTATAGCTTTTACGTTTCCGCACTTTAAATTTCAGTTTTAATAACTCTGTGGTTGAAAAACATTTTTCTACTAACTTTAAAAGAAAATTTTATTTCGGTTCAACTTTATTATTAAGAGGGTTTAAAATTTTAAAAACTACCAATTCACCCCCCTCTTGGTAGCCTTGGGACATTTACTTAGGCTTAATAACCTAATTACTGGACTCAACATTTTTTACCATTGGTTTCTCCTCTACTTTCTCCTTGCTAGGAGTGGCTTTGAGTTTTGGGCAATCAGTCTTGATATGACATGGTTTCTTGCATTCATAACAAATTACTTCATTATAAACCTTGCCACTTCTGTTAAACTTACCTCTATTCCATTACTGGCGTCTCTTCTGCTTCCTCTTTAAAAAGCTTATGAATTGTCTAGTCATCAGTGTAATATTATTTTCATCCTCAGGTTGTGAGTGTTCACTCTCTGACTCTTCCACCTTTAGTGCAATATTCTTCTCTTTTCGTGGTTCACCTGCATCAATCTTTCTTTGACTTACTCCTTGCTCATAAGCAATGAGTGAACCAAGAAGATTGTTAATAGAGTAAATATTAAGATCTTTAGATTGTAATTATAGTAATTTTAGCATCATAAGCAGTAGGTAAACATTGAAGAATTTTATTTACCATTTTAGCATTAGTTAATTCCCTACCAAGTGCATGCAAAAAAGTGACAATTTGTATGAATCTTGTGTACATGTCAGAAATAGATTCATTAGGTTTCATGGGAAACAATTCATAGTCATGTAACAAGATATTGAGTCTTGATTGCTTAACCTCATTTGTCCCTTCATAAGCTATACAAAGTCCATCCCATATGTCCTTTTTGCTTTTGCAAGTGGAAACCCACATGTAGTCTTCAGATTTTAAAGCACAAAAGAAACTATTTAAACATTTGGCATTTAATTGTGCTAAGTCACGTTCTTCTATAGTCCAATCTAGATAAGGTGTTTCTACCTTAACTCCATCAACTAATCTAGTTGGTTTTGTGTAACTTTCCTGGACTAGCATCCACATGCGATAATCAAGTGACTGTAAGAAAGTAGACATGCATGTTTTCCAAAAATCAAAAGGAATATTGTCAAATAGTGGAGGTCTAGTGATAGAGTAACCCTCAGGTGTTTCGGTTTCCAAATGTAGCCATCTACGTTAATCAAAAAGTAGTTCAAACTTATGATTTTGAAACGAAGCTCTGATACCACTTGTTGAGTATAGTAATTAGGTTGTTAAGTCTAAGTTAATGTCCCAAGGCTACCAAGAGGGGGGTGAATTGGTAATTTTAAAAAATTTTAAACCCTCTTTTTAAAATTATGTTGAACCGAAATAAAAATATTTCTTTTAAGTTTTTGTAGAAAAAGTTTTTCAACCACAGAGTTTTTAAGACTAAAATTAAAATGCGGAAATATAAAAACAGTAAAGTAAATGACATCAGATTTATAGTGGTTCGATCTAAAACCAGACCTAAATCCACTCCCCAGAGGCACCCTCTGAGTATTGCACTAATACAAATAGTGACTCTCCTTTTGCACCCACAGCAAGGCGGAGAAGCCTTTAAAACACACTCTTTTCACCACTCCGCGGTGTGGTAGAGAATCATCGTCCTTTTAAACAGTCCACAGTGTTGGCAGAGAACCGTCCGTCCTTTCACACTCTCCTAATGTGGGCAAAGAACCCTTCATCCTTTCACACTCTCCAAGTGTAGGCAAAGAACCCTTCATCCTTTCACACTCTCCTAATGTGGGCAGAGAACCCTTCATCCTTTCACACTCTCCAAGTGTCGGCAGAGAACCCTTCATCCTTTTACACTCTCCTAGTGTGGGTAGAGAACCCTTCGTCCTTTCACACTCTCCAAGTGTCGGTAGAGAACCTTTCGTCCTTTCACACTCTCCTAGTGTTGGCAGAGAACCCTTCATCCTTTCACAATCTCCAAGTGTCGGTAGAGAACCGGATCTCCTTGACAGATCTTCTCACAAGAATCTAGAAGGAAGAAAGAAAAGAGTGAAGTAATCCCAATTCATAAGTAGAGATTCATACCTTTGAAATCCAAGTGAAGCCTTCTCGCTCCAGTGGTAGGAATCCTCCCTTGAATGCTCTCTTCTACTCTCTCCTTGGCTATTCTCTCAAGAGGCACGAAGATCAAATGACAAAAAGATTGGGTGGCAGTCTAATTTGGACTATTTATACAAAAGACAAGAAAAACCATCCAAAAACTGCAAGTTTTCAATTCTGTACGCAGTGGATCGTCCCGTACGATCGTGGATCATCCTGGACGATTTTACTTAAATAATTTAAAATGACCCTATTTTTATATGTGTACGAAATGTCTTCGTACAGCTGATCGTCCCGTACAAACTAGGTTCGTCCGGTACGAACGCTTATTACAAGGTCGGTTCTAGAAACTGCTGAAAACTGTTCTAAGTCGGTTAATCGTTTGGACGACAATTTATTTGTCTGGACGAAATTTTTACAGAGGACTGATCGTCCTGGATGATATTTAATTTCGTCCGGACAAAAATTTTACAGAGGACCAATCGCCATGTATAATAATTTTATTTCGTTTGGACGAAAATTTTCCAGAGACCAGATCATCCTGGACGATATTTAATTTCGTCTGGACGAAAATTTTCTAGAGGACCAATCACAATGAACGATAATTTAATTTCATTTGGACAAAAATTTTACAGAGAACCAATCGTCCCGGATGATAAATAATTTCGTCTTTGACGAATAAGACTTAGAAAAAATTTTCAAGCAAGTTCCTATTCGTTCCATGTGTTCAATAGGTGATAACTATCTGATCGTCCAGTATGAAATATTATCGTCCTGTACGATCAGTATAAATTTTATATGATCTCCTTATGTGTGTGTGTATGTTTTTATTCACTCAAATTACAATCACTCCCTTTTCAATTTAATTTCAAAGAAAAGTGCAAGCTTCAAATTTTACAAAGTATCTCATTCTGAATTTGATTTGAAGTCTTCGTAGTCTGGAGTTTAATTTTCCTGAAATGTTAGTACACACAAGAGCAAATACAATTCTTCTAAAATTGTTAGGAGATAACTACACATTTGAACAATAATGTTTGGAATCATCAAAACTATACAAGTTGTCAAAATGTAAAGCATTCAAATAGCAACTATCTTAACACTATCTAATTCTAACTAGCCAACCCATAGATGAAATCTAATTAATCATTGACTACCTTTATGGACTCTCTGAGATTGACCATGTCTCCCACAAGAGAAAGAAAAACATTGCCTTAGGATATCTTATGACTTACATTTTGGAGAAGAAGTATGATCTAGTTCATTCAATTCAAGATTTTAAAAAACCTCTCTACTACAACGATGGATCTTTTAGAGCAATCTTCCATAAAGAAACACATGTTATTAGTGACTCAGAGGAGGAACCTGAACCTGCACATGCACCTCCACCTGCACCTACTGGAGAACCAAATTACCTAGATTTGGTTCACAGATTTGATCGTTTAGAGACTCATTTTGATCAAAGATTTGATCAAATTGAAACTCACTTATAACAGCAGGATGCTCAGTACAATCAGGACATGGGATGGATGCGTAAGCAAATAGATGATATAAGTTCCAATATACTTATGATGAGCAGTTATTTTAATTTCTACAATCAGCAACCTCCTCCAGATTAGGGTCCTTCTAAGTGATCAATATAGTTCTTTATGCTTTTCAATATGATGTGATGTGTTGTTAGCAGTTATGCTTTTATGTTATATTTTGTGTTTTTTGTTTTATGTGTTTTTAGATTGTGAATGTATTGATATCATTTTTACTAATTGTAATATTCTTCATCATGATATCAATATAAGTTATCCTATCTTGCTTTTAATCTTATTTTGAAATGTGTGTTAGCCTATATGAAAATCTCTAAATTTTTTGATCTTACATGTGCTATACCTTGAACTACAACACAAAATTGAATTCATTAGAAAATCAAAATTTTCTAAATTTAAGTTCTGCTTAAAACTTGATGTAATTACGAATGTCATTCTCATGTCTCTTGTTAGACTAATTTAAATTTTTATATTATTATTACAATTGTGATATTTTCTTATTTAGTATTTTTATTATCAATATAAATATTATTATACTTAAGAGAAATTTGAAATTTTTTATTATTGTATGAAAAGATCAAGATTACTCTTAAAAAATGCACAAATGTATAAAAATCAAAAAGAATGCGTAACGGTTCGTAATTTGAAAAAGATGCACAAAATAAGCCCACAAGTTAAAGATGCACAAAAATGTGCCATAACTATTGAAAAAGATGCATAAAGCGCCACATATGGTAGTTATTTCTTTCCTTAATATTTCAATGTTTTAATTCAAATTAATCTTCTATATGATTTTATTTGTTATTGAAAATTTGAAGTATATAAATTTTATATTCATCATTTTTGCAATGATATTCATTATCTCAATATCTAAATTGACCATGTTTCTGATAATTCTTTTTATTTTTAAAGTTATATCTCTTCTTAAATCATATGAATCATTTTATTTCCCTAATGATTTTTTATTTTATTTGCAAAACTTATTTCAATCACTTTACAGGATCTATTATAAAAGGATTATCTAATGACTTCTCACATTTTTGTTCTTTTTATTCTTCTTTTTTTGTTGTTGTCAAAAAGGGGGAGAAAATATTATTTATTCGTATTTTATTCATATTTTTTGTTCTGTATCATATTTTTGTTTCATATCGTATCTGTTTGTATTTTAAAATTTGTTTCATATTGTATCTATTTATATTTTTTAAAATTGAGAAAAAAAGAGAGATAAAATTGTCGTGCAATGCCTCCTTATTTTCACAAATTTATCAATTCATTGGGAGTTTAGGAGATTCTTAGAATTTGAAATTTATACAAATAATAATTGTTTTGCCATCATCAAAAAAGGGTAGATTTTTAAGAGAGTTGCTATTTGCATGTTTTACATTCTTGCAACTTGTATAGTTTTGATGATTCCAAAAATTATTGTTTTAAGTATTATATTCTCCTAACAGTTTTTGCAAGAATTATTTTTGCTCTTGTGTGAACTAATATTTCAGAAAATTCAAACTCTAGACTAAAGAAGACTTCTAATCAAATTCAGCATGAGATAGTTTGTAAATTTAAGTTTGTATTTTTCATGGTATTACGTTTGAGAGAGTATGATTGTAATTGAGTAGCTTAGCACACACACACTTAGGGAGATCTTTAAAAAATCATATTGATCGTACGGGAAGAACCAAGTTTGTACGGGACGATCAGGTCAGTTATTCCCATGGAAGAGCAATGGAACGAACAGGAAGTGAGAAAATTTTTCTAAGTCATGATCGTCCAGATGAATTTCCATATTCATCCCTGGACGATGCTCTCTGGATTCTCACTTTGAACTGTTCGTCCAGAAGAAATGTACCATTCGTCCCTGGATGAAGCTTTCTGGACACTTGAGTTGCACTGATCGTCCAGATGATTCATCCCATTCATCCCAGGATGAAGTCCTCTAGACACATGTGTTAAACTAATCGTCGAGATGATTCATCCTAGTCATCTTTGGATGAAGTTCTCTGGACCTGTGACTTGAACTATTCGTTCAGACGAACATTCATGTTCGTCCCAGGACGAAGTCCACTATGTTAAGATAGTTGTTATTTGCATGCTTTTCATTTTTGCAACTTATAAAGTTTTGATGATTTCAAACATTATTGTTCAAATGTGTAGTTATCTCCTAACAATTTTGGAAGAATTGTATTTGCTCTTGTGTGTACTGACATTTCAAGAAAAACGAACTCCAGACTACGAAGACTTCAAATTAATTTCAGCATGAGATACTTTGTAAAATTTGAAGCTTGCACTTTTCTTAGAAATCAAATTGGAAGGGAGTGATTGTATTTTGAGAAAATAAAAACATTCACACATAAGGAGATCATGTAGAATTTATACTGATCGTACAGGACGATCTTCAGTTCGTACTGGACGATCAGACAGTTATCTCCTATAGAGCATATGGAACGAATAGGAACTTGCTTGAAAATTTTTTCTAAGTACTATTCGTCCAGGACGAAATTAATTATCGTACAGTACGATTGGCTCTCTGGAAAATTTTCGTCCAGACGAACTTAATTATCGTACAGTACGATTGGCTCTCTGGAAAATTTTCGTCCAGACGAAATTAATTATCGTACAGTACGGTTGGCTCTCTGGAAAATTTTCGTCCAGACGAAATAAATTATCGTCCAGTACGATTGGCTCTCTGGAAAATTTTTGTCCAGACGAAATAAATTATCGTCCAGTACGATTGGCTCTCTGGAAAATTTTCGTACAGGACGATCTGTCCTCTGTAAAAAATTCATCTAGACGAATCAATTTTCGTCCAAACGATTAACCGACTTAGGACAGTTTTCAGCAGTTTCTAGATTCGACCTTGTAATAACCGTTCGTATTGGACGAACCTAGTTCGTACAGGACGATCAGCTGTACGAAGACATTTCATACACATATTCAAATAGGGTCGTTTCAGATCGTTTAAGTAAAATCGTCCAGGACGATCCACGATCGTACAGGACGATCCACTGCGTACAGAATTGAATACTTGCAGTTTTTGGGCGGTTTTTCTTGTCTTTTGTATAAATAGTCCAAATTAGACTGCCACCCAATCTTTTTGTCATTTGATCTTCGTGCCTCTTGAGAGAATAGCCAAGGAGAGAGTTGAAGAGAGCATTCAAGGGAGGATTCCTACCACTGAAGCAAGAAGGCTTCACTTGGATTTCAAAGGTAAGAGTCTCTACTTGTGAATTGGGATTACTTCACTCTTTTCTTTCTTCCTTCTAGATTCTTGTGAGAAGATCTGTCAAGGAGATCCGGTTCTCTGCCGACACTTGGAGAGTGTGAAAGGACGAAGGGTTCTCTGCCCACACTAGGAGAGTGTGAAAGGACGAAGGGTTCTCTGCCCACACTAGGAGAGTGTGAAAGGACGGAAGGGTTCTCTGCCCACACTGGGGATAGTGTGAAAGGACGGACGGTTCTCTGCCAACACTGGGTATTGTGTAAAAGGACGGACGGTTCTCTTCTCTGCCGCACCGGGGGAGTGGTGAAAAGAGTGTGTTGTAAAGGCTTCTCCGCCTTGCTGTGGGTGCAAAAGGAGAGTCACTATTGGTATTAGTGCAATACTCAGAGGGTGCCTCTGGGGAGTGGATGTAGGTCTGGTTATAGACCGAACCACTATAAATCTGGTGTCATTTACTTTACTGTTTTTACATTTTCGCACTTTCTATTTCAGTTTTAAACAACTCTGTGGTTGAAAAACCTTTTTCTACAAAATTTAAAAGAGATTTTATTTCGGTTCAATAATTATAAAAAGGGGGTCTTAAATTTTAACTTTGTTTTTTAAACTTCCAATTCACCCCCCCTCTTGGTAGCCTTGGGACACTCACTTAGGCTTAACAACCTAATTACTAGACTCAACAAGTGGTATCAGAGCTTCGTTTCAATATCATAAGTTTGAACTACTTTTTGATTAACGTAGATGGCTACTTTTGGAAACCGGAACACACCTGAGGGTTACTCTATTACTAGACCTCCACTGTTTGACAATATTCCTTTTGATTTTTGGAAAACACGCATGTCTACTTTCTTACAGTCGCTTGATTATCGCATGTGGATGTTAGTCCAGGATGGCTACACAAAACCAACTAGATTAGTTGATGGAGTAATGGTAGAAATACCTTTTACTGATTGGACTGTAGAAGAACGTGACTTAGCACAATTAAATGCCAAATGTTTAAACAGTTTCTTTTGTGCTTTAAAATCTGAAGACTACATGCGGGTTTCCACTTGCAAAAGCGGAAAGGACATATGGGATAGACTTTGTATAACTTATGAAGGGACAAATGAGGTTAAACAATCAAGGCTCAATATCTTGTTACATGACTATGAATTATTTCGCATGAAACCTAATGAATCTATTTCCGACATGTACACAAGATTTACACAAATTGTCACTTCTTTGCATGCACTTGGTAGGGAATTAACTAATGCTGAAATGGTCAATAAGATTCTTCGTTGTTTACCTACTGCTTATGATGCAAAAATTACTGCAATTACAGAGTCTAAAGATTTTTAACATTTATTCTATTGACAATCTTCTTGGTTCACTCATTGCTTATGAGCAAGGAGTAAGTCAAAGGAAGATTGATGCAGGTGAAACACGAAAGGAGAAGAATATAGCACTAAAAGTGGAAGAGTCAGAGAGTGAACACTCACAACCTGAGGATGAAGATGATGTTGCACTAATGACTAGACAATTCAGAAGCTTTTTAAAGAGGAAGCAGAAGAAAAACGCCAGCTATGGAATAGAGGTAAGTTTAACAGAAATGGCAAGGTTTCTAATGAAGTGATTTGTTATGAATGCAGGAAACCAGGTCATATCAAGACTGATTGCCCAAAACTCAAAGCCACTCCTGCTAAGGAGAAGGTGGAGGAGAAACCTATGGTAAAGAAGGGCAAGAAGAAGTTTCAAAGAGCTTTCTGGGCGGACTCAGCTTCAGACTCATCTGAGACAGAAAAAGAAGAAGAAGTCACTAATCTTTGCTTGATGGCAGAAAATGTAGATCACTCAGATCAAGAAGAGGTATGTGACTTATCCTATGATGAATTATTTGAAGTTTCTGAACACATGCATGATGCATATAGGAAAATGAAAAAGATGCATGCTAGTTTAAGTTTAGAATTTGAAGAGCTCAAGAAGGAAAATGAAATCCTTAGGAAAGACCATGCTTTAATAGATGACAACCACATGAAACTACTTGATGAATATGATGACTTGAATAAGAATTTTGAAAATCTAAAGTCATCCTATACTGATCTTGAAAAAGAATTTAAAAATTTTAAGAATGAATCTGAGAGCAAAGCATATAGAATCAATTATGCCAATCGAATCTTGGAAGATATGAATTCATTTTACAAACTAAAAATAAGAGCTCTCGAGGATAATAAGAAACCCCCCAGACTTGAAGATTTTACAAATCCTAAATATTATCCTAAATTCATGAAATCCCTTAGAAGACAATCACATAGAAGAAAACTTAGGAATATTTTTCCTAATGTTAAATGTAATAATTGTGGATTATTGGGACATATAGCTCACACCTGTACCTTGATGATGAAATCTAATTTGGTGTGGAGACCTAAGATGCATAAACCTAGACATATCATACATGCATCTGATTATAAATTGCTAAAAGGTGAACCCAAACTTGTTTGGGTTCCCAGGTCTAACATTTGATATTTTTGCAGGATTGCTCTCACACAAGACCTCGTGGGAGCATATGGTACCTGGATAGCAGATGTTCAAAGCATATGACTGGAGACACTACACAATTCATATCGCTAGAAGCCAGGAATGGAGGCAAGGTTACACTTGGAGATAATACCACAAAGAAAGTGGTTGGATCAGGTATGATTGGTAATTTCAAAAACTTTTTTATAGACAATGTGCTACTGGTTGAAGGCTTAAAGCATAATTTGTTAAGTATAAGTCAGCTATGTGACAAAGGTTATAATGTGAAATTTTTACCTACTAGCTGCATATTAAGCCTAAATGGGAAAGAAGTTTTAAATGGAAAAAGGGTAAAACAATGTTTACATGCTAGATTTGAATTCATTTCATACTCCTATTGCTTTCTGTTTGAAAACTGTTTCTGATGAATCTTGGCTTTGGCATAGGAGACTTTGTCATTCTAGTATGAAAAATCTTAGGAGAATTACCCAAAAGAATTTAGTAAGAGGTATACCAAAACTAGACTTTACTAAGGACCATCTTTGTGATGCATGTCAATTAGGAAAATAAGTGAAGTCCTCTTTTAAGTCCAATAATGATCTTAGAACTAGTAAACCATTGGAAATTCTTCACATGGATCTTTTTGGACCAGTAGGAACTGTAAGTCTAGGAGGGAAGGTATACGGATTTGTTATTGTGGATGATTTCTCTAGGTTCACTTGGGTTAGATTTCTTTTTCATAAAAGTGAATCATTTGAGGAATTCAAAAAATTTTCAACTTGGATTCAGAGAAAATTAGGATGTGAAATAATGTCTATACAAAGTGATCATGGAGGAGAATTTGAAAATGAAAGATTTGAAAATTTTTGTAAAGAAAAAGGGATTGATCACAACTTTTCTGCTCCTAGAACCCCTCAACAAAATGGGGTAGTTGAAAGGAAAAACAGAACATTAATAGAAGCCGCCAGAGCAATGTTGGCAGAATACTCTCTTCCTAAATATTTTTGGGCTGAGGCGGTTAGCACTGCATGTTATGTTCTGAATAGGGTGAATGTGAGATCAAATTTAAATAAAACACCCTATGAGTTACTAAAAGGAAGAACACCAAATTTGTCTCATTTGCATGTTTTTGGTTGCAAGGTGTTCATTCATAACAATGGAAAATCTGCCTTAGGAAAATTTGATCCAAAATCAGATGAAGGAATTTTTGTTGGATATTCAAGTGTTGGAAAATCTTATAGGGTATTCAACAAAAGAACTTTAGTTATTGAAGAAACCACACATGTTGTATTTGATGAATCTGGAAATTTAGAAGGGCCAAATAGTGTTGAAGAAGAAATTGAGGAAAAACTCCCAAAAGATTGATAGATTAAACTTGGAAGAAAATGTGGAAGAAAACTTTGAAAGAGAAAACCCTTTGCCTAGAAATTTGAGATTTTCTAAAAACCACCCAAGAGAATTGATTATAGGAGAACCTAGTGAGGGTGTTAGAACTAGGCGTGGATTAAATAAGGAAGTCAATCATTCAGCCTTTATTTCAACCATTGAACCCACTAATATTGATCAGGCACTTTCTGATGAATTTTGGATATTGGCCATGCAAGAAGAGTTAAATCAATTTGTAAGAAATAAAGTTTGGGAATTAACTACAAGGCCAAAAGATCAAAGTGTTGTTGGAACAAAGTGGGTGTTCAAAAATAAAATGAATGACTCAGGAGTAGTCATTAGAAATAAGGCTAGATTAGTTGCTAAGGGGTATAATCAAATTGAAGGAATTGATTTTGAGGAGACTTTTGCCCCTGTAGCAAGACTTGAAGCAATTAGGGTTTTACTTGCCTTTGCCTGTTTTTAAAAGTTTTAAATTGTTTCAAATGGATGTCAAAAGTGCCTTTTTGAATGGTGTTATTGAAGAAGATGTTTATGTAGAACAACCTCCTGGATTTGAAAATTCAAAATACCCAAATCATGTTTTTAAGTTAAAAAAGGCATTATATGGATTGAAACAGGCACCTAGGGCTTGGTATGAGAGATTGAGCACTTTCCTACTTGAAAGATCTTTTGAAAAAGGAAGTGTGGATACAACTCTCTTCTTAAAGAAATTTGGAAAGGAAATACTCATTGTTCAAATTTATGTGGATGATATCATCTTTGGATCTTCAAATAAAAATCTTTGTGATGATTTTTCTAATGCAATGAGTAGTGAATTTGAAATGAGTCTAATGGGAGATTTAAATTACTTTCTAGGTTTTAGCATCAAGCAACTTGAGGAAGGGACATTTCTTAGTCAAACCAAATATATTAAGGACATCCTCAAGAAATATGAAATGGACAATGCTAAACCTGTTAGTACACCAATGAGTTCCTCAGTTCAGTTAGATAAGGACCTCAAGGGAAAATCTGTTGATCAAAAGAAATATAGAGGGATTATTGGATCTTTGCTTTACTTGACTGCTAGCCGACCAGATATTATGTTCAGTGTTTGCTTATGTGCTAGATTTCAATCAGATCCAAAAGAATCACATTTGACAGCAGTGAAAAGGATTTTAAGATACTTACTAGGAACTCAAAACTTAGGAATTTGGTATCCTAAGTTTAGCTCTTCATTTGAAATTATTGGTTATTCAGATTCTGACTTTGCAGGCTGTAGAGTGGATAGGAAAAGCACTTCTGGAACATGTCAATTCATTGGAAATTCATTAGTTTCTTGGTCCAGTAGAAAAAAAAATTTAGTATCCCTATCTACTGCAGAAGCAGAATACATTGCTTTAGGAAGTTGTGTGGCACAAGTACTTTGGTTAAAACAACAGTTGATTGATTTAGGATTATCTGTAGGCACTATTCCAATTTATTGTGACAGTACTAGTGCTATTTGCATTTCCAAAAATCCTATTCAACATTCTAGAACCAAACACATAGATATAAGACATCATTTCATAAGGGATCATGTATCCAAAGGAGAAATTGAACTCACACATGTTTCAACTGAAAATCAACTTGCAGACATTTTTACAAAACCTTTAGCCCTTGATACCTTCAGTACTTTAAGAACAAGGCTAGGTGTTATTGATTTAAATGCCTAAACAAAATGTCTTTGCAACATTGATGTTTATGTTTTTGTTTTGTTTTTTTTTTTTGTGAATTTTTGTGTGTTTTGAATGAATTTGTTTTTTGAGTGTAAGTTTTTTTTTTTTTTTTTTGTATGTTTTCTGTGTTTTTTTTTTTTAGTTTGGTTTGATTTTCTTAAATTAAAATTCAAAAATTCAAAAATTGGAGGAAATCGTCCGGGACGACTTTTGGTTCGTACTGGACGATGTGAGAAAAAAATTGGTTTGCGTGTATTTTTAACCGTTTTGAGAGCAGTTTTTAATTAAATCGTCTGTACGATATGAATATCGTCCAGGACGAATTTTTTTCCTTTTCTCAAACGTCGGGACGAATGAATGCAGCGGTTGAGTGGATAAGACAGTTTTTAATATGGATTTCGTCTGTACGAACTTTTGGTTCGTCCAGACGAACATATGTCGTTTCAGTGTAGGGGACGGTTTTCAAAAGACATTTAAACGAATTATTTTTTTGATCGTCTGTACGAACTTTTGTTCGTATATACGATCGGTCAAGTCAAAGGTCTGTACGAAGGGACGCATCGTAAGTTGTGTTGATTACGAAAAGCCGTTACATTTTGGACGAATTTGATCGTCTGTACGAAATAATGTTCGTCCAGACGAACGATTATTTTCGTCCAGGACGAACCTTTTTCGTCCAGGACGAACGTATCGTTTTCTTTAAATATGAAGGCTTTCTAACTTAACAATCACACTTTCAAACTTCTCTTTCAATCCCTTTCTACTTCAAATTGTCAATGGCCTCCTCAAGCAAAAGACAAAAGGTGTTAGCGAAGAAGCCGAATAGGAATGCCTCGGAAAACTTCCTTTCTAAGGCAAATGAGGAATCATTTCCTCGTTTTGCTTCCGCAAAAATCACTCCATCTCGCATCTTAATTCAAAGCGAGATAAATTTTAAGGTAATACACCTTTTTGACTTAACCCAATTCCATTTCATACTGTCTCTTGTCCATTTCTACAACAAGCAAACTTTTCTCTACTTTCTAGCCAACATGAGTTTCAACTCTGACCACTCTTGCATTAGATCCTATGTCTTCAAGCAACAAGTAGAAATCACCAAGCATGACATTGGTGCATTTCTAAACCTTAGGACTGAAGGATATAGAGCCCATACCTTAATGACTGAAAACATATTTAGATGGGATGAAGTCAATAGTACAATTAGAAAAAGTGGTCTAAACTATCATGTTGCTAGAGTTTCTGGGATGACCAAAAATGCCCGTATCATCCAGCATATCCTTAGATCTTCAATCATTCCTAAAGCTGGTGATAGGATAAACATAACTCCTCTCCTTTCTGTTCTAACCTTTTTGATTATGGATCGTCACCCTATCGACGAAGCCCAACTCATCATAGATCATCTTTATGGGCTTTCAGAAATAGGACATGCTGAACAGAAGAGGAAAAAGAATATTTCTTTGGGACATTTAGTTACCTTCATTTTGGAGAAGAAATATAATTTGGTGCATCCTGATGAAGAATATGAAGAGCCAGTTTACTATAATGATGCATCCTTCAGATTGCTCTTCAGGGAGGAAAAAGAAAAAAAAAAAAGCACATGCTAGTGGTTCAGAAGAAGAAGAAGAAGAAGGAGCGCAAACCTCTGCACCTCAGTCAGATTATCAGAATCTGATTGAGAGATTTGATAGATTAGAGACTCATATTGATCAAAGGTTTGATCAATTTGATGCTCAACTTGTGCAGCAACAACATGACATTGGTATAATTAGAAATGAAGTACATGATATCAATACCAATGTAATGTTGATGGCCTCCTACTTTAACCTTTTCGGTGGCATTCCTCCTCCTCCTCCTCCTCCAGAACAGTAGAGATGAATTTCTGTGTTTTTTTGTTGTACTCGTGTTGTATTTCTTTTGTTTTGTTTTGATGTGTTAGTTACTCATGTTTTTATGTCTTGATGTGTTAGTGCTTATGTTAAGTGTTTGTTTGTCTTTTCTTTTAAGTTGTGTTTAGATATTATGAAATGTGTAATCCTTTCATAAATATCAATGCATTTCGTACTTGTTTCAATGTTGATTTGTTATTGAAATGTGGTTAATTTTTATGAATATCATTAGTATTATTTAATCTTCATAGTGCTTAAATTAGATTGTAATTTAAGATTATCTACATTAGAAAATCTAGTCTTTCAAAATTTAAAAGTTGTTTATAACTTGTTGTAATTAGAACTTTTAAATTCATGTCTATTCATTTAGACTACATAAAAGTTAATATTATTATTGCAATTTAGATGTTGTCTTATTTTGTATTTCCTAGCTCAAATAATATTTATGCACTTAGAAATATTTGAAATTTTAGATTATTGATTTTGGAAAGAATTGGTCTAAATTACTCTTGAAAAAATAAGTACAAAAATCAAAAGAAATGCGCAAAGGTTCGCAAATATGAAAAAGAGGCACAAAATCAGCCCAATATCAAAAGATGCACAAAAATGTGCCCAAAAATTTTGAAAAAGATGCGCAAAGCGCCACATGTGGTAATTCTCTTCTTTCCAAATTCTTTCAATCTCTTAATTCAAATTGATCTTATGTTCATTTATATTCTTTTGAACTTTGAAATATCGAATTTTTTCTTCATCTCTCTTGTAATGATTTTCTATATTAAAATGTCTAAATTGAATCATGTCTTTGTTAATTCTTCTTACTTACAATGTTATATCACTTTTTAAATTTCTTGAATTTCTATGATTAACCTAATGTTTTTTAGTTTAAAATTGCATACCTTGTATCAATCACCATTTAGATTAAATATTCAAATGAATTTCATACAATTACCTACATTTCTTGTCTATTTCTTCTTCACTTTTTGTTGTTGTCAAAAAGGGGGAGAAATCATTGTGTTTGTATGTTTCTATGTTTTGTTTGTTTTGTATGTTTGTGTTTCTAGTTTATTTTTTTTTTTTGAAAAATAAATTTTTTTTTTGCTTCAAATTGCCTCCTTATTTTCATGTATTCATCAATTCAGGGGGAGTTTAGGAGATAGAAAAAATTGTTTAAATTGAAATCATACAAACAATAATTATTTTGCCATCATCAAAAAGGGGGAGATTGTTAAGATAGTTGCTATTTGCATGCTTTTCATTTTTGCAACTTATAAAGTTTTGATGATTTCAAACATTATTGTTCAAATGTGTAGTTATCTCCTAATAATTTTGGAAGAATTGTATTTGCTCTTGTGTGTACTGACATTTCAGGAAAAAACGAACTCCAGACTACGAAGACTTCAAATTAATTTCAGCATGAGATACTTTGTAAAATTTGAAGCTTGCACTTTTCTTAGAAATCAAATTGAAAGGGAGTGATTGTATTTTGAGAAAATAAAAAAACATTCACACATAAGGAGATCATGTAGAATTTATACTGATCGTACAGGACGATCTTCAGTTCGTACTGGACGATCAGACAGTTATCTCCTATAGAGCATATGGAACGAATAGGAACTATTGCTTGAAAATTTTTTCTAAGTACTATTTCGTCCAGGACCAGACGAAATTAATTATCGTACAGTACGATTGGCTCTCTGGAAAATTTTTCGTCCAGACGAACTTAATTATCGTACAGTATGATTGGCTCTCTGGAAAATTTTCGTCTAGACGAAATTAATTATCGTACAGTACGGTTGGCTCTCTGGAAAATTTTCGACAAGACGAAATAAATTATCGTCCAGTACGATTGGCTCTCTGGAAAATTTTCGTCCAGACGAAATAAATTATCGTCCAGTATGATTGGCTCTCTGGAAAATTTTCGTCCAGACGAAATTATATATCGTACAGGACGATCTGTCCTCTGTAAAAAATTTGTCTAGACGAATCAATTTTCGTCCAAACGATTAACCGACTTAGGACAGTTTTCAGCAGTTTCTAGATTCAACCTTGTAATAACCGTTCGTACTGGACGAACCTAGTTCGTACAGGACGATCAGCTGTACGAAGACATTTCGTACACATATTCAAATAGGGTCGTTTCAGATCGTTTAAGTAAAATCGTCCAGGACGATCCACGATCGTACAGGACGATCCACTGCGTACAGAATTGAATACTTGCAGTTTTTGGGCGGTTTTTCTTGTCTTTTGTATAAATAGTCCAAATTAGACTGCCACCCAATCTTTTTGTCATTTGATCTTCGTGCCTCTTGAGAGAATAGCCAAGGAGAGAGTTGAAGAGAGCATTCAAGGGAGGATTCCTACCACTGAAGCAAGAAGGCTTCACTTGGATTTCAAAGGTAAGAGTCTCTACTTGTGAATTGGGATTACTTCACTCTTTTCTTTCTTCCTTCTAGATTCTTGTGAGAAGATCTGTCAAGGAGATCCGGTTCTCTGCCGACACTTGGAGAGTGTGAAAGGACGAAGGGTTCTCTGCCCACACTAGGAGAGTGTGAAAGGACGAAGGGTTCTCTGCCCACACTAGGAGAGTGTGAAAGGACGGAAGGGTTCTCTGCCCACACTGGGGATAGTGTGAAAGGACGGACGGTTCTCTGCCAACACTGGGTATTGTGTAAAAGGACGGACGGACGGTTCTTCTCTGCCGCACCGGGGAGTGGTGAAAAGAGTGTGTTGTAAAGGCTTCTCCGCCTTGCTGTGGGTGCAAAAGGAGAGTCTACTATTAGTGGTATTAGTGCAATACTCAGAGGGTGCCTCTGGGGAGTGGATGTAGGTCTGGTTATAGACCGAACCACTATAAATCTGGTGTCATTTACTTTACTGTTTTTACATTTTCCGCACTTTCTATTTCAGTTTTAAACAACTCTGTGGTTGAAAAACCTTTTTCTACAAAATTTAAAAGAGATTTTATTTCGGTTCAATAATTATAAAAAAGGGGGTCTTAAATTTTAACTTTGTTTTTTAAACTTCCAATTCACCTAACAACTAATCTTGTAGACTCTTTGTACTGTTAACTGAAGGTAGAGTGAAGGAGAGATGAGAGTAGAGTAGATTCGTACTTCTTTGGGGGAGTGTGAAGGATTTTATACTATGGTACTCAGGACGGTAAGAATCTCCAATTGTGATTTGTGATTACTTCACTCTTTTCTCTCGTCCTTCTAGATTTTTTTGTGAGAAGATCAATCAAGGAGATCATGTTCTCAGTGTGACACTTGGAGAAAGTGTGAACAGCCGAAGGGTTCTTTCACTCTTTTCTCCACTTGGAGAGTGTGAACAGCCGAAGGGTTCTCTGCCTACACTTAGAAAGTGTGAAAGATGAAGGGTTCTCTGCCCACACTAGAAGAGTGTAAAAGGACGATGGTTCTCTGCCAATACTGGGATAGTGTAAAAGGATGACGGTTCTCTGCCGCACTGGATAGTGGTGGAAGAGAGTTTTATAAAGGCTTTTCCGCCTTGCTTTGGGTGCAAAAGGAGAGTCACTAGTGGTATTAGTGCAATACTCGGAGGGTGCCTCCGGGGACTGGATGTAGGTCGTGTTTGACCGAACCACTATAAATCTTGTGTCTTTTTATTTTTCGCTGCTTTTGTTTTTACTTTTTAAATTTGTGGTTGAAAAACCTTTTCTACAAAAATTCACTAAAGTTATTATCGGTTCAATTTTAAAAAGAGGAATAAATTTTTAATTACCAATTCACCCCCCTCTTGGTTAGCCGCTGGGATATAAGCTTAAGTCTAACAACTTAATTTATATTGAACAAATTTCAACAACCTTAAATGGTCTTTCACCTCCATCACAGGCATTCAAAATGTCCATTTGCACAAATCTTCAACCCTTGAGCTTAGATGATTCATACACTCTTTTATGTAGTGAAGAGCTTAATCTAGTGCATGAAGCTACACATGAGCTTCAATCACTCCAATTATCCATCAGTGCAATGCCACTTACAGCTACTCAAGGTTGGGTTTGATGTCAATACAATCAATCTCACGGACTTACCTCTTTCAACAATTGGCAAATTGCAAATCCTCCACCTACATCTTGCCACCGCAAGATGTAGGTGGAGGATTTGCAATTTGCCAGCTTCACTATCAAGATACCAATCGGTAGTTTCAGTCAACTGTCAAATTTGTGGCAAGTTTGGAAATTTTGCTGTTAAATGTTGGCATCTTCATGACACGTAATATAATATTGAATAGAATACAACTAATTTATTTTGCTCACCATCTCCAATAGCCACTACCGATTGGTATCTTGATAGTGAAGCTTCAATACATTTTACATCATACCCTAATCAATTACAAATGTTCCAAGCATATACAACAAACAATCAAGTTGTCCTAGGAAATGGTCAACAAATCCCCATCCGCAATAATGGTAATGGTCTCCTTCCCACTTTGTTAGGTAGCCTTCAAGTATCTCACCTAATTCTTGTTCCCAATCTCTCATTCAATCTCTTATCTGTTCATCGACTTGGTACTAACAATAATTATCTTATCACATTCTCTGCTCATGAGTATGAAATCAAGGATCGAAAGACCAGCCGACTTCATCTCATGATTCTGTGTATTAACAAACTCTATCCATTCATTCGAAGTCTCCCACGGCTCTAACTTCACCTTAGCTTGCACTCATCTCCATACAAACCGTCCCAGAACTTTGGCATTTAAGACTTGGACATCCTTCATTTCAAATATTATCTAGTCTAGGTAAGCATAATACAAATATTTGTATTCCCTTTAGTGCTACTATGAGTAATACTTGTTGGATGGCCAAAAGCCACCAACTCTCATTTTCTATTTCTCAATGTTTTAGTACTTCTCTATTTTCATTTCTTTATTCAGATATTTGGGGACCATCCCCCTCTATCTCTACTCAGGGATATTGATATTATGTATTTTTTATTAATGATTTTTCAAAAAATACATGGGTTTATTTGTTATGCTAGAAATCTAATATCATTTACAAATTTCTTGAGTTTAAATGAATGGTAAAATGTCAATTTTAAGCTTGCATTCACATTCTTCACACAGATGGTGGAGGGAAGTTTGTCAATAGCAAGCCACAACTCTATTGAAACAACATGAAATTATCCATGAGTCACCTGCCCTCTATTCACAACCTCAAAATGGAGTGGCGGAATGCAAACACCATCACTTAACTAAAACCATTTGTACACTTCTTCTTGAAGCTTCCCTTCCACACCATCTATGAGTTAATACTCTTCTCACAACAGCATCGATCTTAATCAATCATATACCCTCTCCCGATACATCTAATAAGTCATCATATGAAATACTACATGACACTCCTCCCACTTATTGTCATCTCAAGGTGTTTGGGTGCTTATGTTATGCTTGGCTCCGACCTTACTCCTCCAACAAATTATCCCAACTTTCCTACCTCTATGCATTCATTGGTTATGTTCCATTCCAGAAGGTATATTGATGCTTTGATCCTATCACAAACAAAGTATACACCTCGTGCCATGTTGTTTTTAATGAAGCCATTTTTCCATGCTCTCAATCATCTGTACAAGCTGCTCTACCAAAAAGAATGTCCTCTCCTACCCCACCGCTAATTCTTGTTCCAGCTTTAGACTTACCCATACCACTTACTAATTTTGATCCAACTACTTACAAATGATCACACTCCAACCAATCAAGTCCAACACATTCTTACCTTCTTAACCCAAATTGAAACCATTAATTTCAACTATCACTCCCCTGCATTACACATTCCCTGCTCCACGGGTTCCTTCACTCAACCCAATGATAACTTGCTTTAAAAGTGGTTAAACAAAACCCAAATAGATCTTTTATATGTCTCATGTTCTTTAACCCATTGAAGCATCAACTTATGCTCAAGCTGCCAAAATTGAGCATTAGCGATTAGGCATATCTCAAGAATTTCAAGCTCTTCAAGATCAAGAATCATGGGATGTCATTCCTCCTTCACCCGATCAAAACATCTTGGCCTAAAAATGGATGTTTCATACCAAATTCAATTCTAATGGCTCGATTATAAGATACAAAGCCAAATTATTGGCAAAATGCTTCAATCAAGAACACAGATTAGATTATATTGAAACATTTAGTTTGGTTACGAAAATTCCTACTGTCTGTGTACTTAGAGTTATAACATTGTACTATAAGTGGAACATTCACCAACTAGACATGTCTAATGCGTTCCTACATGGTACCTTATCTGAAACAATTTATATGCAACAACCTTTTAGATTTCAAGATTCACTTCAACCTAATCATGTCTGCAGATTGAAGAAGGCTCTTTATGCCCTCAATCTGTCACCACGCGAATGGAATGCTACACTTTCCAATCACCTACAGACATTTGGGTTTCAAGTAAGTGCTTCTGACCCTTCTTTACTCACTTACAAGTCAGGTTCAATGCACATGTACATTCTCATTTATGTTGATGATATTTTGTTGACCGAAAACTCACCCATTGAGCTAGCCAATCTACTCTCCAACTTATAATCTCGGTTTTAGATGCCTAACCTTGTATCATTGGCTCAATTTTTAGGCATTAAAGCCATCACGACAAACTATGGCATATTTTTGCAACAACAACAACAACAACAACATCAAGCCTTTATCCCACTACGTGGGGTCGGCTACAAGAATTCTTTTTCTCCATTGTGTCCTATTAAAAGTCAAATTCTCGTTTAAATCTAATAAAGAAAGGTCATTCCTAATATTTTCTAACCAAGTCTTTTTAGGTCTACCCCTACCTTTCTTAACATAAGTCAAATCTAATACCTCTACTCTCCTAACCGGGTCATCGCAAGGCCGCCGTTTTATGTGACCAAACCATCTAAGGCGACTTTCTCTAATCTTATCTTCTACTAGAGCTACTGCAACCTTTTCATGTATATGCTCATTTCGTATCCTATCTCTAAGGGTAAAGCCACTCATCCACCTGAGCATCCTCATCTCTGCCACACTTAACTTAGTATTATGCTTCTCTTTTAAAGGCCAACATTTGGCACCATAAAGCATTGCAGGCCTCACTACCATCTTATAGAATTTTCCCTTAAGTTTGAGGGGTATATTTCTATCACATAACAAGCCCGATGCATTCCTCCACTTCAACCATCCAACTTGAATTCTGCTGATAATATCCCCATCTATTTCACCATCACTCTGAACAATAGATCCAAGATATCTAAAATGTGTACTCTTATTAATGACTTGATCGCCCAAAGTCACAATCCCCTCACTAGGTCTATTACTACTAAAATTATACTCCATATATTTCGTTTTAGATCTACTCAAGCGAAAACCTTTAGACTCTAAGGTTGACCTCCATAATTCAAGTTTACCTTCAACTCCCTCTCTAGTCTTATCAACAAGAAGAATATCATCAGCAAAAAGCATACACCAAGGTACATCCTCTTGCAAATGTCTAGTGAGAACATCCATGACTAAAGCAAAAAGATATGGGCTTAAGGCTGATCCTTGATGTAACCCAACCGAAATAGGGAAATACTTGGTCAATCCACCTTGTGTTTGAACACAAGTAATAGCTCCTGCATACATATCTTTAATGATTTGAATATAAGCATTATTGACTCCTTTCTTTTCAAGAACTCTCCATAGCACTTCTCTTGGAACTTTATCATATGCTTTTTCTAAATCAATAAATATCATATGTAGATCTTCCATATTTTCTCTATATTTCTCCATCAAACCTCTTAATAAATGTATGGCTTCCATAGTCGACCTACCCGGCATGAATCCAAATTGATTTTGAGAAACATTAGTATCACGCCGCAACCTATGCTCCATAACTCGCTCCCATAGTTTTAAAGTATGACACATTAACTTAATACCTCTATAATTCGCACAATCTTGTGCATCACCTTTATTCTTAAAAATATGAATTAACACACTCATTCTCCACTCATCTGGCATCTTCTTAGTCTTCAAAATAGTATTAAAAAGTTTAGTAAGCCATGAAATTCCTTCATCTCCTAAGCATTTCCACACCTCTATTGGAATATCATCAGGTCCAACAGCTTTTCCACCCTTCATTTTCTTTAAAGCCTCTCTAACTTCAGTTTTACTAATACGCCGATAAAAACATAAATCTTTATTTTCATCTAGGGTGATAAGGTCACTATAGTCAATCTTATTATCACAATATTCATTAAAAGGTTTAGCAAAATATCTCATCCATCTTTGTTGAATATCATCTTCTAAGAAAAGTATTTTTTTGATCTTCAACAATAAATTGCTCACATGATTTTAGAAAGAGCTAGTATGCAGAATTCCAAATATGTCTCCACTCCAAGCTCCTCCAAGATAGTCCTCACTACAACCTCTAGTAAAGAGTTCTCTAACCCAAAGTTGTACCGCCACGTAATTAGCTGTTTGCAATATCTCACTCTCGCTCAACCAGACATACAATTTACTGTTCACCAACTATGACAACAAATGCATCATGTGCTTAACATTCACTTTGATGCTCTCAAGGGTTTACTTTACTACATTACACAATGATAGGCTTACCTTATGAAGCTATGTTGATTCAGATAGGGCTAGCAACTCACTCGATCAAAAATCTATGTCCAATTATTGTAATTTTTTGGTTAAGTCTCTCATCTCTTGGCAAGTCAAAAAGCATTCAGCCTTCGCGAGATCATCCATTGAAGGCGAGTACAAAGATTTAGCTATAGCTACATTCGAGGTGATTTGTCTTTGACGTCTCCTTAAATATTTCATCTACTACAGTTCAACCCCACCACACTTTATTGTGATAATACTTCTGTCATATCCTTGGCAAACAATCTAGTATTTCATGCCCGAACGAAACACATAGAGGTTGATTGTCATTTCATTCGGGAGTGCATTCAAGCAAAGCATCTCTCCGTTCATCATATCAACACATATGATTAGATTGAAAACATATTCACCAATCCACTTCCTATCCAACGATTCAAACACCACTCCAGGAAATTGATTGCTGCTCCTCCACCATCGGTTTGCTAGGGGCTGTAAGTAGCAAAGCACCTCCATGCAACAGACGGTTGTTGTCTCACCTCAACCGGCCACATGGCAAAGCACTCGTTTCCTCACCTCTACATGTAACAAACTCTGGCACAACAAATGATTGTTTATGTTACACTAAATACTATATATAGATGTTATAATACACTATAGATGGTTAATGAGAATGAAAAGTTATTTTCTCTAATTTTTTTGTATTCCATTCCTAACTATTTATGTGAGATTGCAGAGATTGCAGGTCTACACACATCACATACGCAAAGATTTGAATCTAAGGCTTCTTAGTTGGTAGTCAAAGCTCTCAATCAATAGACCAAGGTAAGATGCGTTGTTAGAATTTAATTTGTTTACTTGTTTTCCAAAATCAATAATAAATTTTATGTTGCATTCATTTATTTTGAATATTAAAAATGAGATTTATTGTGAAAATTTAGAAAATTTAAACTCAATATATTTTCAATAGAAAATTAATATATTTTAGAAACTTTTAAAGCACAACTTCGAAGTGACCAAAGAAACCATTGACAAAATCAGAATTGGATCAAAACCATTTCTTGAGTGAGTATTAAACTATTCGCCAATATTTCCTAGCTTTCTTCTCTTTGACATTGACTAATCTATCATCATGATTATTTCGAAAGTATTTAAGATTCATTTGAAAAAAAAAAAGTTTTAAATTTTTATAAAGATGATTGTAAGGCTATTTGGAGAAAATAATTTTATTGAAAGCTGTTATAGAAAATAAATTTCTATTAGAAAATTTTCTTAAAACAGTTAAAAAGTAATGACCAAATAGACATTGTGATTTTAATCTAAGTAATAAAATTATATCAAATGAAATCTTAATTTTACTTTTTCCGTACTATGATCAAACCATTATAAGAAAGATCATCATAATAAGTATTTGAATTTTTTTTTATTTTAAATTTTTTTCTAGGAATACTTTTATAATGATAACTACTGTGTTGTTTTCTTTTTCTTATTATTTTGTTTTAAAAATTATTTAAATTAATTTTGAGGTGATTTTAATAGTTTAAAGCTTACTGCAACGTTCATGATCACCATTCACTTTCATACTACCGCAAAAGGCAAATTATTGCATCCGGTCACTAGACGCGGAGAATAGGTTCAGACATCCAATAAAAATTTGCCACGTCACCTGCGTTTTAGTTGCGTTTTGACTGCACTTTACCTATGCTTTTGACTGCGCTTTGACCTGCGCTTTTGACGCGCTTAATTTAAAATAATATTTTATTAATATCCAGACCTATCTCCGTGTCCGATGACCAGATGCAATAATTTGCCACCGCAAACACGGATAACTTTCCGAACTCAAGCTGGCTTTACCAATTGATTTTGTCTCCATCAGCCCGTGCGCTATCGCCAGCTGCAATGACTGGTCCACCTTTCTCTAAAGCCAAACCTAATTCTGCTTAATCACTTGTTCTGCTTTGAAACACTGTGGAGAAAATCAATTTTTTGAGATATGCACACCTAAAAATCTCCACATATTTGTCTTATTAATTTGTATTTGGAATATTTGGCAACCCAAGCATAACATTGTTATTGCATGTTGGAAATCCAGTTGGTGAAGTGAGAATTTATCTCCATCAATTTAGGCTTTTTTGGGACGACTTTCTTATTACTTTCTAAAGTAACTTTTTAGTAAAAAATTACATGAACTAGAAATTTTTATACTAAAAAATTATTTTTAGAAAACCATAAAAAAGCCGTCCCAAACGAGACATTTATTTTACTTTATTTTATTTTTTGTGAAGAAGAAAATAAAAAAATTATAATTACTTAGATGAATGTAATCCATTGTTTCTTATAGCTTCTTAACAAGATTGTCCACCTTCAACTAAATGTTGAGGCTTTAGTAAGAGATGCATATTAGTCAATCACAAACACCAAGATCAAGCGCATCAAACATTAATAAAATCTTAACTTCTTAAGAATGTTTCCATACAATGATTGTAGAAGCGCTACTAGTTATAATCTTTAGTGGTAGATTTAATTATTAAAATTATAAAGAATATTTTATTCAACATATGCCTTCAGAGGTGTCTGGCAGGCAGTCCGAGGGTCATAACCACTAGAGGAGCCATAGAGGGTGCCTTGGTATGAGCCCTCACTGGCCCATCAAAGAAAAAGCTTTTTTATTTTGAAACTTAGAAACACAATAACATATATTGTTGAAATGCGCCTTTAAGGATCAAGATCCTTATCCACTGAGCCAATAAATCAACAGAACTTCTTTATTAAATATTTTTTAATTAAATTATATTAAAGACTACAATATTAATTCATATATATATATATATATATATATATTCAAAGAATAATAGAATGAGAAACTTTAGTGTAAACCTTTTGCATATGACATAAAATTGATATTAATAACTTATTCAATGCTATGTTAGAAAAAAAATGAAAATTGCATCAATTAAAATTATATATGTATATAAAGTGCAACTAATAGAATATATAATATAAAAATAAGTAATTTATTAAATATAAATATTGATATTTTTAGTAGATAAAAGTATTATTTCACCTACAACTTTTAAATGAAAATGCAAAAGAAATGACTCAAAAAAGATTAGGAGTATTTTGAAAATCATTAATTTGTGCCCCCACTCATAAAATTTTTAAGCTTTTGCCCCTAATCGTAGCAAAGGAATTTCCCCCAAAGAGACCCACTTGGGAAACTTACCTAACGATTTGAGAGGCACTACTAGCCTAAGACCTTGGAGAGAACACATCTAGTTGATCGGAAAGCACTACTCACACAAGCCAATCATGTAGGTTATTCTACATAGGGTGAATTGAGGATTCCACATCAAGCTAGTAACTTGGCACCCACCACACACATGAATCAACTCTTTGATCATGTGCTCTAACTCTTGGAGCCATCATCCTCGTACAGATTTTAAAGGTTTAAATATAGGAAAGAGCCCACTCAGGGAGCCCCACCTTGCCCTACCGAGACTAACTAAGCAAGGAGCTCGATTTCTCCACAACCACACACCAATTTACTCTTCTTCTAGGGAATATAGAGCTCATAGACATTGCTTGATAAACAAACACCCCTTTTGGAAACCTACGACTCTCCCTTATTGATAAAATTTTTGTATGAGGTTAACTCAACAAAATTCAAACTCAATAAGAACTCAAATCAAAATCAAACCCAAATCCCTTAAATTGGTGGCCACCTAATGGTTATCATTTGATCCCTCATACTTTATCATTGGCAATCACCTAAATGATTATCAATGAGATGAGTATATCAAATCCCATCAACCAAATTCAAAACAAAACCCAAATCCAAAATTTCAAGTTAATAGTCAAGGCCGAAGTCCCTTATCCAACAACCTATTTTGAGTGATTTTTTAATCACCTCAAAAACCAAAACAAATTACCTTTGATTCCTAATTTATCAATTGCATATTGATTGAACATGTCCCTAGGGTAAAACTTCCAAATTTGGAAGCAATCCAAGCTCTCTAACTCCCAAAACTGAATTCAATTCCAAAAGCTGTAAAACCTTCAAATATTTATAGCTCATGCCATTGGACCATACATCTTATGGAATTTGACCTTGGAAATCTCCCAAAAATCATTGAACATGTTCATGAACGTTTTTATGACATGATAAACCCAATACTAAATTTTTGTTGGACCTTGGTTGACCATGGTTAACAATGGGACAACTTGAGCCTGAAACACCAAACCCCCAAAAATCAAACCTTCTCATAAAAGCCTCAACATGGCTCATTCAAAACAACCTTTAAAAACTTTTTCAATATATTCCAAATATTATTTGGTATATATTAAATTTAAACCTAAGGCTTGGTCAAGCTTGGTTGACTAAGTTAACCATATAACCAAATAGCCATTTAAGGGTTCAAACATACATTTCATGCAAGAAATCCTTCCCATTCTATGGGACCACTTCCATTGGGTCCAAAATACTATTTTGAATTAGTTGAACCAAACCCCAACCCTTGGTCAAGCTTGGTTAACCAATTCAACCATGTTGACCAAATTAAACATAAACCTAAACCTAACTCAAATCCAATGCTCTAATAATCACCAACCTAAGCTAAACCCTTGGTATTGCTCATTAGGTCATTAAGACCCATCCATTGGAAACCCAACCCTTGGGTCCACTTGGGCTAGTCACATGGCTAAACCCAAGTGGCCAAGAGAGGGTTCTCTTGAGCCAAAACCTAACCTGAGCTGATCCAAACCAAATTAAGTCTTTCACTAGGTATTCTATGATCCTAAGCTCTTACGCTAAGTGGTTCACCCTTTGGGTCTACTTGGGCTAGGAGTTAGGCCAACCCCAAAGTGACCAAAATCACTTTGGTTTGAACCAACTTTTAACCTAGGCTTCACCAAGCTAAACCAATACTTGCATTAGGTAGCCCTAGGTTCTATGCTCCTCCCATGGTCTGCCCAGCCCTTTGTTTTACTTGGGTTAAGAGCCAGGGTAGCCAAAAGGGTCCCCAAACTTCCTTCCTGATCCACATCGCCCAATTGGTATTAACTAGTCACAAGTGGCTCATGCATTAGGCTTAGTGTGCTTCTAGACACCTTTCCACATCACCCTTCTAATGCGGTGGTCGGCGGCAGCCGGAGCAAGTAAAACCAACCGCTAGTGGTCACCTCCACACATGAGCCAAACCCAAGGGCCTTTTTAGGTATGAAACCATTTTTTTGAGTTCATGAAACATTCCGTGAGCTATTCCTCTAGTTGGTGGCCATCAAAGGCTCTACTTCAACAATCCTGGTGGTCAAAACTCCATTAAGAAGGTCTGAGTAGGGTACCCTTACTCAGACTCTCCCATTGCATCCTCTCATTTTGAAAACACTCCCCAGAGTTGCATGAAGCTCCCCTAGCTTCCCAAACTCTACCATGCTCATTTCTAGTGACTTCAAGTGAGCTCTAGCAAACTTCTTATGTCTAAGTTCAAAGTCCTACCTCAAGTGATCCTCCAGCTATAGTTCCTTGACGTCGGATAAAGCTACATGAACTCAAGCTCTAACATTTGAAGCATTTCTTGACATAGTGGTTTAATGATGTGCACCTTAGCTAGGTAGTCTGATCAAGTGTGAAGTGAACTTTCAACCTTTTGAATTCTAACCATTAGATTAAATGTTTATGATCCCTTGATGCTCTCTATGAAATTTGGTAGCATTTTGCTAGGCAGATCTCTTGGATCATGCTAGAAAAGCCTTATAGATTAGTGTGTGTGTGGGAGGTTGAATATGAAATCAGAGCTGTTGAACTTAATTAATAGCTCTGATTAAAACCCATAGTCTCGAATCATGTTATATCATAGCCATTTTATCTTGCATTCAATGGATATAGTTAATCCCATGTTAATACTGTTAGCACCAATAATTGTATACCCAATAATATAACACTGTATGGAAAAGTGTGGCTGACTGTGTAAATCCTTAATTAATTTCATAAAAAATAAATAAACTTAAAAAATCTATATATCCTCACACACTTATCTAATTAGGGTGTTCTTAGGCTCATTGGAAAGGTATTGAGGTGACTTACAAAAGCTTTATGGTTTCAAGCTCTAATTCTTTCTGAAATTAAACTTATTTAAGGTTTATTCCTAGGGAAATATTTGTAATTATGGCCTCTGTTGAGATAGTTGCAACTTAGTTCTTGATTATTGATATTCTTACAAAATATATATTTTTTATGATTTCAAATATTATTTCTTTGATTATTATTTCTCCTAATATATTTTTGATGCATTGTTTTGCTATTTGTGTGTACAAAAATTCAAGGAAATTATACTCTAGATTATTGAAGATTTCAAATCAGATCAGATTAGGGTTTACTGTAAATAAAGTTTGTATTTTTCATTTTTATTGAGTTTTAGAGAGTGTGATTATAAGTGAGTAACCGTACATGCACACACCGGGGGAGAGTTTAAAATTTGCAATTTTTAAATTGATCATACTCTACGAAGTCATTTCGTACGGGATGATTTGTTCAGTTATTTTCCCTATGAGCAATCAAACGAATAGAAAGAAGATTTTTTCTAAGTATGGATCATACTTTATGATATACCATTCATACGCGTGCCATCTAGGGTATGAATTGGATGGGTCTCTTTTCATCCCGATGAATTCAAAGTTTTTCTAAATGGTTCGTACCATACGGTGTCGTCATCGTATGTATGCCATCCAGCGTATGAGTTGGACGGGTCCCTTTTTGTCTCAACGAACTTAAATTTTTTTGTAACTGATCGTATCGTACGATGTCATCATCATACGTACGCCATACAAGGTATGAAAATGTGGGGTCCCTCTTCGCCTCGATGAAGATGAAAAATTTTCTAACTATTCGTATAGTATGAACTAAGTTCGTACTGGATGATCATCGTGTACAAAATCATTTTGTATTGATTCACTAAGGTTCGTACACAATAGTTTTTGAACTGTTCGTATGTACGAACATACAATCGTACTATATGAACGTGTATGCTCAAAATAGAAGATTTCATTTTTCTGGATGATTTTTCATGTCTTTCATATAAAAGGTCCTTTAAAACTGACGTGAAAAGAGTCCTTCGTGAATTTTTAAAATCAAGAGAAAGAGTGAGTGTGAGAGAGTGCTTGTGAGAGATTTCTTGCAAGTGGAGTGTCAAGGGTTCACAAGGTTACTTAAAGGTAAAGAGCTCTTTGTGTTTTTTTAATGATCACTCTTCTTTTCTTCTTTCTAGTTGTTCATGAGAAGATCTTTGAAGAAGATCTAGTACTCTTCCGACACTTGGAAGGTATAAAAAGATGATGGTACTTTATCGACACTTGGAGGGTGTGAACAGACGATGGTAATCTGCCGACATTTGGAGGATGTAAACAGATGATGGTACTCTGCCGATACTTAGAGGGTGTGAAAGGATGACAATTCTCTGTTGCACTGAGGATTGGTGGAAGAGAGTTTTTGTAAAGGCTTCTCCGCCTTATTGTGGGGGCATAATGAGAGTCACTTTGGTAATAGTGCAATACCTGAAGAGGGAGTCTTCAGGAAGTGGATGTTGATCATGTTTGACCGAACCAGTATAAATCTTTGTGTCTTTTAATTTATGCATTTTTTTTTGCAAGTTATTTATAGTGGTTGAAAAGTTTAGTTTAAAATTTAAATTAACTTACTACGAGATTCAAAATAATTTTCTATTTAAAATCCAATATAATTTTTAAATTACCATTTCACCCCCCATTTTAGTTAGCCGTGTGATAATAGCTTTGTTTTAACAACCTATATAGAATCAACAAGTGGTATCAGAGCTTTATTTCAAAAATATAGTTTAGACTACTTTTTGAAAAATGAGAATTGCTACTTTTGGAAACCGAATCGCACCTGAAGGGTATTCAATCACTAGACCTCAGTTATTTGACAACAACCCTTTCAATTTTTGGAAAATATGCATGTCAACATTTCTTCAATCACTTGATTATCATATGTGGATTTTAGTTCAAGAAGGGTATACTAGACCAACTAGATTAGTTGATGGTATTAGAGTTGAAAAACCCTTTGCTGACTAGATTATAGAAGAACATGACTGAGCACAACTAAATGCAAAATATTTAAATAGTTTCTTTTACGCACTTAAGTCATAAGATTACATGTGGGTTTTCACTTATAAAAGATGAAAGGACATTTGAGATAGGCATTGTATTACTTAGAAAGGGACTAATGAAGTAAAGAAATTTTGATTAAATATCTTGTTACATGACTATGAATTGTTTTGAATGAAACCAAATGAATCTATTTCTGACATATACATAAGATTTTCTCAAATAGTCACTTCTTTGCTTACATTAGGTAGGGAACTAACAAATGTTCAAATGGTCAATAAAATTCTTCATTATTTGCCTACTACTCTGCAATTATAGAGTCTAATGATAATCTTCTTAGATTACTAATTGCTTACGAGCAAGGAGTGAATCAAAGGAAGATTGATGCAAGAGAATAAAAAAAAGGAGAAGATCATAGCATTAAAAGCAAATGATTCAGAGAGTGATCAATCTTTACTTGAGGATGAGGATGACATTGCCTTGATGATAAGATAATTTAGGAGTTTTCTTAAAAGGAAACAGAGGAGATGCTAACAGTAGAATAAAGGAAAGTTCAACAAAAATGTTAAGATTTCTAATAATGTGCTTGGCTACGAATACAAGAAACCTGGATATATAAATTATGACTACCCAAATTTAAAAGTCACTCCTAGCAAGAAGAATATAGAAGAGAAAGCAAATGTGAAGAAGGGCAAGAAGAGATTTCAAGAGCTTTTTGGACAGACTTAGCTTCAGATTCATCAGAAATATAAAAGGAGGAGGAAGTAACCAACCTATATTTAATGGCCGATAATCTTGATCAGTCAGATTAAGAAGAGGTATGTGACTTAACTTATGATGAATTGCTAGAAGTTTCTAAAAGAGTATATGATGCATATAGAAAATTTAAGAAAACACATGCTAGACTGAACCTAGAATTGCAAGAGTTACAAAAAGTGTATGACATCCTTAGGAAAGATCACACATTGATAGATAATAACCATATAAGCTTACTTGATGAATTTTATGATTTGAATAAAAGGAATAATCTTTTAAAATCATCCTATACCAAATTGGAAAAAGAATTTAAGGATTTTAAGGATGAATATGAGAGCAGAGAACACTATCTAAAATATAATATTAATATATTAGAAGATGTAAACACATTTCTTAAATTGAAAGTAAAAGCTCTTGAGGAACATAGGATACCCCCAACACTTGAAGATTTTACTTATCTTATTTTGAGGTCAAAAATTTTAAACCCCAAGAAGAGACAAATTTATTATAGAAGATTAAAAAACTCATTTCCTGGAGTTAAATACTTTACTTGTGGGATGATTGGACATATCTCACACACTTATAGTTTAGATAGAAAAACTCATTTAGTGTGGAGACTTAAGATGTATAAACCAAGTCATATCATTCATGCATCTAGTTTTATTTTGTTAAAAGGAGAATCCAAACTTGTTTGGGTTCCTAAGTCTAACATTTGATTGTTTTGTAGATATGCTCTCATACAAGACCTCATGAGAGCATTTGTTACCTAGACAGTAGTTTCTTGAAGCATATGACTGGAGATACTATGTAATTTATATTATTTGAAGCTAGGAATGGAGCCAAGGTCACACTAGGAGATAATACCACTAGGAAAGTGGTTAGCATTGGTATGATTAGAAACTTGTAAAAGTTTTTCAAAGAGAATGTATTACTTGTCGAAGGCTTAAAGCATAATTTGTTAAGTATTAGTCAGCTATGTGATAAAGGGTATAGTGTAAAATTTTTTCTCACTAGCTGCATATTAAACCTAAATGGACATGATGTATTATATGGAATTAGGATAAACAATATTTATATACTAAATTTGAACTATATTAAAACTCTTAATGCTTTTTGTTTAAAAATAATTTCTAATAAATTTTGGTTATAGCATAGGAGACTTTGTCATGCTAGCATAAAAAAACTTATGAAAATTATCCAAAAGAATTTAGTTAGAGGTATACTAAACTAGACTTTACTAAGGATCACCTTTGTGATGCATGTTAATTAAAAAAATAGGAGAAGTCCTCATTTCATTCCAATAAGAATCTTAGAACTAGTAAATAACTGGAGATTATTTATATGGATCTTTTTGGACATGTTAGCACTGTTAGTCTAGGAGAAAAGGTATACGGATTTGTGATAGTTATTGATTTCTTGAGATTCATGTGGGTTAAATTTTTATTTTATAAGAGTAAATAATTTGAAAAATTTAGAGAATTTTCGACTTGGATTTAGAGAAAATTAAGTTGTGAAATTTTAACAATTCAAAGTGATCACGGAGATGAATTTGAAAATGAAAGATTTGAAGATTTCTATAAGGAGAAAAGAATTTGAAAATAATTTTTCTACACCTAGAAACCCTCAACATAATTGGGTAGTTGAAAGAAAGAATAAAACATTAATTGAAGCCGCTAGAGCCATGTTGGCTGAATATTCACTTTCTAAATATTTTTGGGCTGAAGCGGTTAGTACTGTATGTTATATTTTGAATAGGGTGAACATAAGGTCTAAATTAAATAAAATACCCTATGAACTTCTTAAAGGAAGAACACCTAATTTATCACATTTGCATATTTTTGGATGTAAGGTGTTCATACATAATAATAGAAAATTTTCCTTAGAAAAATTTGATCCAAAATAAGATGAAGGAATTTTTCTAGGGTACTCTAGTATTGAAAAATCATATAGAGTATTTAATAAAAGAACTTTGGTATTTGAGGAGACTACACATGTTGTATTTGATGAATCTGGAATTTTGGAAGAGCCAAGTTTGGAAGAGGATGATTTAGAAATAACTCCCAAAGGATTGAGAAGATTAATTTGGAAGAAAATTTGGAGATAGAAAACCTATTGCCTAGAGATTTAAAATTTTCTAAAATCTACCATAAGGAATTGATTTTATGTGAACCAAGTGAGGGTATTAAGACTAGGCGTGGACTTAACAAAGAAGTTAATTATTCTGTCTTTATTTCAATAGTAGAACCCATAAATGTAAATCAAGCACTTTTGGATGAATTTTGAATTTTGGCAATGTAAGAAAATTAAATCAATTTATAAGGAATGATGTTTGGGAATTGATTACAAGGCCAGAGGATTAAAATATTGTTGGAACTAAGTGGGTATTTAAAAATAAAATGAATGACTCAGGAGTTGTTATTAGAAATAAGGCTAGATTGGCTGCTAAGGGGCATAATCAAATTAAAGAGATTGATTTTGAGGAGACTTTTGCCCCTGTAGCAAGACTTGAAGCAATTAGGATTTTGTTAGCCTTTGGCTATTTTAGAGGATTTAAATTATATCAAATGGATGCTAAAAGTACCTTTTTGAATGGGGTGATTTAGAAGGATATTTATGTTGAACAACCTTCAAGTTTTAAAAATTTAAAACTCCCTAATCATGTTTTTAAATTAAAAAAGGTATTACAGAGATTGAAATAGACACCTAGGGCTTGGTATGGGAGATTAAGCACTTTCCTACTTGAGAGATCTTTTGAAAAAAAGTGTGGATACCACTCTCTTTTTGAAGAAATTTAGAGACGATATACTCATTGTTCAAATTTATGTTGATGGTATCATTTTTGAATCTACAAATAAAAATAATTGTGATAATTTTTCTAAAATAATGAGTAGTGAATTTGAGATGAGCTTAATGGAAGATCCTTACTACTTTATAGGTTTTAGCATTAAGCAATTTGAGAAGGGAACATTTCTTAGTTAGTCAAAATATATTAAAGACATTCTCAAGAAGTATGAAATGGATAATGCTAAACCAGTTAGTACACATATGAGTTTTTTAGTTCAATTGGATAATGACCCAAAGGAAAAGTCTATTGATAAAAAAAATTAGAGGAATTATTAGATCTTTGCTTTATTTGACTGCTAGCAGATCTGATATTATGTTTAATATTTGTTTATGTGTTAAATTTTAGTCATATACAAAATAATCACATTTGACATTAGTAAAAAAGATTTTGAGATATCTCTTGGAAACTCAGAACTTATAGATTTGGTATCCTAATTATAGCTCTTTATTTGAAATTATTGGATATTCATATTCAGACTTTGTAGGTTGTAGGGTTAATCAAAAGAGTACATATGATTATTGTCAATTTATAAGAAATTTTTTAGTTTCTTTGTCCAGTAGAAAATATAATTTCGTAGTCCTATCTACTGCTGAAGCTGAATACATTGCCTTAGGAAGTTGTGTGGCACAAGTTCTTTGGTTAAAATAACAGTTGATTGATTTAAGATTTATAATAGGCACAATTCAAATTTATTGTGTGTGGACCTCCGAAGGAGCACCGCTCGCGGGAGTTCGAATGCAGAGGGTACGGCCGCACTATCCCGTAGGACAAAACGATCGTAGGCCTCTACGCTCGACACGAACGGGTCGATGGGAGGGCAGATTGGATCGCGCATACGACTGACCATTGGGGATAGATGCTGTCGCCAGCACACCCCGATGGGTAGCAATATACACGACCTAGTCACGGGTTTCCCCCACCCGATACGAGAGATCGAGTGGGGTAAAGTAGATTGCGGGGCCAAGTTTCCCACGGGCGCAAGCCCCCGTGGTTAATTACATCCCGGGCCGGAGCCCGAGAAGACTCTCGATTAAGGATCATACATTATCTTTTCCAAATTGGGATTAGCACAAGGGTATAGACTAGGAAATCCTACTCAAAGGAAAGAAAGGTCTCAAAAAGGCTCAGTCAACATACGTGGCTCATACCAGCATTCGGAGGCTCTAGGGTACTAGAGAGAAACTGGAGAAAGAAAGACAAGCAATCAATCACATGCGTGAGAGAAAGATGGAGGTGGCGTCATCCTGTGACGCGGATAAGTAGGATTTAGGGTCTCTGGAAAGAAGAGGCCTACCTACTATTTAAGGCATACTACGAGTCCGAATGTAGTATCCTCGACTCCTAAATCTAGGTTGGGATTAGTGCTCTACGAAATACTAATACCCGTGTCCTAGCTAATGCAGTGCAAAACCTGGACTTATCCCGGCCTGGATTGGGGGAGCCAGCTAACCACCTAATCGCTTTAAAATCATGCTGCCAAGTCATTTATGATAGATGGGTGGGTGGTACAGTTCTTTGGAAATATGACCGACATCTAGAGAATTTCCTAAGTGGTCCCAGACTTATGTGGGTCAGATGCTTCTAGCTAATGCAATTAAATTTTAATTAAATTGATTTCTAATGCAATGCATGCTAGTTGAAATGTCAGCTCATGAATGCTATAGAACTTTAAAAACAGGCTTATAGAAAATAATTTTTTGAAAAGACTGGGTCTCCCTAGGTCCGGCACTTCATCCTCATAGGCCAGATTATCCGGACTCAACCCGCAGGCAGGGAGATGTCTTATAGCAAGGAAAGAAGATGCAGTAATATGCATGCGACCCCGGACGGTTCCGGCAATTCCCTAGATTCGTTAAGTTTCTATATTATTTAGAACTTAAAATTTTAGGAATTAGTTATGAGTAGAAAAATTTTGTAGTCCTTAAAGAGCCTAACGAAAATCCAGGCGAAATCAAAGACGACATGCAAGAAAGAAACCTAAGAAAAGCAGGCAATTTCTACTGCGCAATCAAGTAAACACATCAATATAAATCCCAAAATTAATCATCTAAATGTCCATAGGCAAACTGCCCTTATTACAGCCAGAATTTGCAGAAAGTAAAGTGGCCGGGCACCACTGCCAACAACCCGGATTTCTAAGCCTATGACAGACGCCAACAACTTTGAGTGGGATATTGGGTCTTCAATCTTTAGCTTTCTAGATATCTTCTCCTTGGACTCCTTGGAAATCTCCTCCTTGGACTCCTCGGGTCTCCTCCTTGGACTCCTTGGAAATCTTCTCCTTGGACTCCTTGGATCCGTCGTGGCTTGAATATCCAAACGAAGAGACAATTCCCCCTTGATGGGGAGCATTGCCTTTTCTCTTTGGATATCTAAAGCCATCCAACTCGATCTTCCAAATGGAAGAAGACTCTCCCCTTTAGGGATGCCTTCTTCTTTTGGAATCCGAGTCGGATAAGAATATCCCAACTCAAGGTTGTTTTCACAACTCTTAACTATTATTACAAATATTACATTCATTGAAAGTAGAAAATTCTAGACTCCCTGCATGGTTATCCTAAATAAAATCACAAGCAGTTTTATATATATAAAAAAAAGAAATGCTAACACCATTGACCCTGTGCCAAGCCATGCTCTTAATTTTGAGGGCTAAGCAGCTCCACCTGTGCAATTATAATTATTAATTTTAGCCCTCATTTTTATTTGGGGGGAAGTTGAGCAAGCACCTGCATAAAACGTTATTAGAAATCATAATAATGCTCCCCCTTTTTTATTAGCATTGAGCATGGACACCTGCACGGAAGAACATTATATATATAGCGCTCCTAACCTATGGGTAAGTCTAACGCTCATCACACCACAGAGTACAGAAAAAGTAAGCAAACACACCAACAATTTCAAACAGCATGCAATGAAAACCACGGAAAGCTCCGGCACACAGCAAGAAAATAAAATCCAGCGGCCTAACCTAGATCTAGAAGTGGTGCCCTAGCAAACAATGCTATGTGTGTGAAAGGCTTGTGTGGTTTGGATAGATCATAAGTGGGATAATTAGTTAAAATTGTCTAAAGTTCGGGTATGTTATAGGCCAAAAAGGGAATTTTAGTCGAAATTTAAATCTTAGTGGATTAGGATCCAGTTTAGTAATTTTAGTTTGTTGATCATTTTTAAGAGCTTAGGGCAATGATATTTGAAGTTTAAGTTGCATTAGCCAATTTTAGAAAGTCCCGGGTCTTCCTAGGAACTAGACTAAGGGTCCAAAAAGTCACTATGGGAAAAAGGCTAATTCTGGGTCTCCTATCACCTTAGGAAAATACTAGACCTTAATACGAGTAGTTAGACAGGTAGTAGGGTGAAATTGGAGTTTTCTAGGCAAAGTTATGAATTTTCTAAGTTTTGGGCCCTATCCTTTAGACTAGGGTTGACCAAAAAGTTGACTTTCTGATCTAAGCCATTTTCTGGAAACCTAAAATTTTTAATAAATACTAGACCCTAATTGGAGTCTAATGCAAGTGATTTTACCTAATTTGGAATTTTCCATAATTAGTTATGAGTTTTCTAAGATCGGGGTATTTATTAGAATTTTCTAAATTTCCTACTAAATAGCCTTTTTTATTATTTTGCTCCAAATCAGCTCCAAACTGATTGGAATCACTCCCAAAGATCAGGAATGACCAGAGAAAGTGTTCCCAATTGTTTGGAGGAGATTTGGGATTTTTAATAATTTTTAATGAATTATTAGGGGCAAAATGGTAATTTTCACCTATGGTCAAATTAGGGGTCAACCTGAGGACAAACTAGGAAGCCCTATTTATCTAAGGTCAAGGATCAGATTCTGGTCAGTTCAAGGTATTATGGGTAATTTTCTGACCTAAAGTGTATTTATTGTATTTTCCGGAAGGTCTCCGAGCCTTAATTAACCAGTTAATTAGGGTTGGTTAGCTAAGGGCTCTAAGAGCTCCTAAAAATTCCTAGAAAATTCAATAATGTTTTAGATGTCACTAAGTTTAAGTGTTGTAGTTTTCATGTCGTTCTGGGATCTATCCTAGCTCCTAGAAGACTTCTAAGTTCGCTAGACGAGTCCTTAATTTTTGTCCTTAGGGTGTCACTACGTTGTAGGAGTTTAAAGTAATGTTTAGTCTAACCCTTCAGGTAATAAATGCATGGGAGTACAAAAATGAAATAAACACACCATGTCCTTAGATCTAGGAGAGCCTAAACTAAGTGCTCGTGGTGCGACCTACACATGCAATCTACGAAAATAAAAAAAGACACCTAAAGAACGGATTAATGAATGATTGGGACTCAACCATTCACTAACCCACTCCCCCATGATTGCTCTTCATATCTAGAACCTATGTCTACAATTTCATGAAATAGCGGGTCTCCCAAAATTAGGATTTATGTATAAGTAGTTTTAAAATAGCTTCAAAATACTTATAAATATAAATATATTTTTGGAAAATAAAATAATTGAAAAATAATTCAATTTATAATACATAAGTATAGGGAAACCCGCTGACCATCCTAACGAAGTCTCAAGCGATTTAAAAATATTTTGTATCCTGAAAATAATTATCATAATTAATATTTAATATCGAAAATACTCGAATAATCGAATCCAAATAATGATTGGTCAAAACAGCCAAAATCAAGGGCTGGAAATGGCTTCAAAACATAAAGCTCGCTTTTCGGAAAAGAACGAGGGGTTATACGTCAAAATCCGGTTTAAAACGAACAAGATGTGAATTTCCGAAGTTTAAATATCATAAAATAGTATTTTAAAATATTGTCAATTTGCTGTTTTTGTAATAACAGAAAATGCAGACATGCTTTTCATCTAAAAATAGTTTTAAAATATGCAGAATTCAGAGTACATTCAAAACAAGGTGCTGTGCGTCGACAGCGGACTTAAAACGACAAAGTTATGTAATTTCGAAGTTCAAATACGATAATTAAATATTTTTAAACATTGCTATTTTACTGTTTTGAAAATAATTGCACACAGATCCAAAAATTTCAAATAAAACTATATCCAGAATATGCAGAATTCAGAGTACATACAAAACAAGGCGCTGTGCATTGACAGCGGATCAAAAACAAGAAAGTTATGTAATTTCGAAGTTTAAGTATAATAAAAATAATATTTGAAAATAATACAGTTTGCTGTTTTCAAAATAAACACAGAAATACTAAAAATATTTGTGCAATGCAAACTCCAGGATGTGCAGAATCAAAATACGTTCAAATCAAGATGTTGTGCGTTAAAAACGGAGCGAAAACGAGGAAGATACGAATTTTAGGAGTTTAAGTCAATAAAGGATATTTACAAATAAACAATTATTGGAAAATAGAAAAATATAATAAAAAAAATAATATCAAAATAATTAATAATAATAATGATTATAAAATAGAACTTAAACAGTAAAATAATAACTTAAACTAATAGTAATTAATATAAATAATTATTAAATAATAATTATATTAAAATAATAGTTTAAATAAAATAAAAATAAGGTTATTTTTACTGTTTTTTAAATAATTTAAAATATAATTGTGATTTTAAAATAATTTTAATTTTATAATAAAGAGGATAAAAATCCGAACAATTCGGTATATTATACGTAAAAAACGGAGCGAAATTGGATTTTTGGCGAATTTTTGAATGAAAAATAGGTTTTAAAATTAATTTTTATATTAAAATATTAGGCGGCGACACGTGGCGAGCGCGGATTGGTTCCGCGGTCCGCGGCCAATCATTGGCGGCGGCAATCATGCCGCAATCATAGCCGTGGACACTTATCCACGTCGGCAAGGCTCCCCGCCGTCCGATCTGCATGGGAACGAATCGATGGCTCAGATCAAGGCGGACGGCGGATCGGTCCGGCGTGTATACCTCCGCGGTCGGACAGTTAACGGTCCGACCAGATCTGTGCCGTCGATCAACCGAATCGACGGTCCAGAGAGCGCCTGGCCCGAGCAGGCCAAACCGAGACCTCTAACCTATTTTCGGTTAGATCTCTCAAATCGCTCGACGAAACGTCATGAAATTTTAAACACAGGTAGTAAACATGAAGAGAATCAATGGGGAATGTTTGGTTTGATCTAAAAAGCACTTAATGAAAAGCTATTTAACCCTAAGTGTTGTGACCTATTCTAAGAGATTTTGAGAGATCTAACCGTCCGATTTTCGAGTTCTTGGGCTCGTTGGATTCGTTGAAACTGCAGCAATATTTCTCCAGTTGACGTCGAACCCTGGTTCTCCTTGGATCGAGCAGAAATCAGCCCGGAAGGGACGTGGGGCTTGGTTTCGCCGGAGTTCTCGCCGCCGGCGACTCGAGCTCGTCGGATCTTGGTTGGGGAAGATGGAAAAACTCTCCAAGAATGCTCACACGAAATATTAGAGGGTTTGGGGGCTTGGAGAGAGAACAAGATCAAAAAGCTCCTTTCCAAAACCTAATTTTTGGCTATTTAAGGCTCCTCCTCTATCTTAAACGGCCTAGATTCGATCATGATATGATTTGGAGGGAAATATCAGTGATTAGGTCATGGATTTGAATTCCAAAATGTTTGGAATTGATTAAGACATTAAATGAGGCTTTAATGGGCTCTAAATTGGTGATTTTCACCTATTTAAGACTTGGTTTGACCAAGTCAACAATTGACTTGGTCAAACCAGTCAAGGGAGTCAAGGGGGTGGGGCTCGAGCTCAAGAAACCATGAAAATAAATTTAAAATTGATTTTAGGCCTAAAAGATCCAAATTGGTCAACCCTGGTTGACTTGGTCAACCGGGTTGACCCAGGGTCCAAGCTCGGGCTCGACAGACTCGACTCGACCCACTGAACCCAACGGGGAGGGCCATAGGGTCTGGCTTGGTCAATTTGACCAAGTCAACTGTTCGGGCCCAAATCTGGGCAAAATCGAGGTCAACAAACGGACCCCCAACAGGAGTGGCAAACGACTAGTGAACCGCTCGTGTTGGCGTTGACCGACTAAGCCACAGAAGGGTAGAGTGGAAAACATGATCAAAAGAGTATCAGAAAGATGGTGGAAAAAGTAGGAGATTCTTCTCCTGGCCTTGCCCCATAGCGGGGGCAGAGCCTAGGAAAGAAGAGAAAGCAGCAGTGCACAAGCCAAGATTCACCAAAATGGTGAACTGCTAGTAGGGTCTTCTCCTGGCCTTACCCTTGGACAAGGGTAGAGCCTAGGATAGAACCAACAGTAAGGATCACCTAAAAAGGTGAAAACAAGGTAAGGGGACTCTCCTACAGCCTTGCCCTACAGCGAGGGAAGAGCAGAAAAGAGAATCAAAAGTAAAGATCACCTCAAGGGTGAAAAAGGTGAAGGGATTCTCCCCTGGCCTTACCCCGTAGTAGGGGTAGAGCCAAGAGAAGAACCACAAGTAAGGTAGCAAAAGCATACCAACTATCTGTCTGACTATATCGAATCAGCAGAATAGAAGGTGAAAGGGTCCCATATCCTCCTGCCTATCTCATAGCAGTGGATTGGGGTGACTCAATATCTGCTTGACCAAATCGGGTCAGCAAACAAAGGAATCACAAGCCTGGTGTCTGCCTAATCGGAACAAGACATTCAGGGAAAAGGGTGGCGAGGAGTTCCTGCCAGGTGCTCTGTCAGGCCCTCTCTACCAAGTAAGTCAAACCAACTTCCTATCTGTTCATTTCAAACAGCAGGATAGAAGGTGAAAAGATCCCATCTCCTCCTGCCTATTTCAGGACAGTGGATTGGGGTGACTCAGTATTTGCCCGACCAACTCAAGGTGGCAAATAAAGGGAGTCACGAAGTCTGGTGCCTGTTTGATCAGAACAGGACACTCAGAGAAAAAGACGAGGAGTTCCTGCCAGGTGCTCTGCCAGGCCCTCTCTACCAAGTAAAACCAGCTACCCGCCTGACCGCATCTGGACAGCGGGGTGGAAGGTGAAAAAGATCCCGCCCCTCCTGATCCTTTCAAAACAGTGGATTGGGGTGACTCGATACCTCTGCCTGACCTCAGCAAAAAGTAAACAAGCCACGAAGTGGAAGCCTGCGTAGTCTTTTACAGGACATCCGAGTAAAGGGGTGTTGAGGAATTACGCCTCCCAGGGACTCTGTCGGGCTCACTCAACGGTAAAGTAAAACCAACTACCAGGCTGTCCGCATCTGGACAGCGGGTAGAGGGTGAAAGGATCCCGCCCCTCCTGCTCCTTTCGGAACAGTGGATTGGGGTGGCCACTACTTCTGCCTGACCTCAGCAAGAAGCTCATGAACCACGAAATGGAAGCCTGCATAGTCTTTTACAGGACATCCGAAGTAAAGGGTTGTTGAGGAATTGCGCCTCCCAGGGACTCTGTCGGGCTCACTCAATGGTAAAGTAAAACCAACTACCAGGCTGACCGCATCTGGACAGCGGGTAGAGGGTGAAAGGATCCCGCCCCTCCTGCTCCTTTCGGAACAGTGGATTGGGGTGGCCACTACTTCTGCCTGACCTCAGCAAGAAGCTCATGAACTATGAAGTGGAAGCCTGCGTAGTCTTTTACAGGACATCCGAGTAAAGGGGTGTTGAGGAATTGCGCCTCCCAGGGACTCTGTCGGGCTCACTCAACGGTAGGTAAGAACCAACTACCAGGCTGACCGCATATGGACAGCGGGTAGAAGGTGAAAAGGATCCCGCCCCTCCTGCTCCTTTCGGAACAGTGGGTTGGGGTGGCCACTACTTCTGCCTGACCTCAGCGAGAAGCTCATGAACCACGAAGTGGAAGCCTGCGTAGTCTTTTACAGGACATCCGAGGTAAAAAGAGAAATGTTGAGGAATTGCGCCTCCCAGGGACTCTGTCGGGCTCACTCAACGGGTAAGCTTCGACATCTGCTGTAGCCAGTGCGGTCTTGCAGATGAAGAAGGGCTCAATACCCACCCAGTCATTTCAACTGAGTGAATAAAGAGTCAGGCTCTGATGCCTGCCTGATCAGGACAGGGCAAACGAGAGTGTGGCGAGGAGTACCTGCCAGGTGCTCTGTCAGGTCCTCTCTACCAGGTAAACTCAACTATCTGTCTGTTCATTTCAAACAGCAGGATAGAAGGTCAAAAGTCACCTCAACATCAGTCTAACACGCATCTGTGTAGGGATGTGAGGGAAAAAGAGGTAAGTAAATGGTATAATTTCAAGGGCAGAGCCACCTAGGAAACCCTTTCTAGCAATCTGATAACCACATGGTAGAGGACAAATCGTCGTGGCCATGAGTATTCAAATGCTGTCAGGATCTCCTAAAGAACCCTAACCCTACACAAAAGGGGGAGAAGACATCAGAACGACATCTCTCAAGAAAGCTGGAAGAGATATACCCACTGTAAAGTGTGTAAGGGGGCGATCTCATTCCAAAGGAGTAAAAAAAAGACTTGAGTAGCGAGGGGGCACCTCTACTACAGAAGGCAGGACTACGCCTGGTAAAACTAATCCTCAAAGAGGCTACAGTAGTGAACCCATACTAACTGATGGGGACTCTGTAAGAGGTAGAAACAAGATCAAGACATCCAAAGGACCTCTCCGGCAGCTAGGAGTCAGATCTCAATGGGAAAACAAGTGGTAAAAGTACCTGAAAGAGCTGACTCCCTACAAGAGGATCAAAACTCAAGGAAAAGATGGTGGTAGCATCTGAGGTGTGATGCTCCGTATCATCATGTAAGAAGAAAAGAGTCAAAGCAGCGAGGGAGCATCCTCTCTACCAAGGACAAAAACTCTGAGTAAGTAAAATCTCACAGTAGTAACACCCACACAAACCAGTGGGACCCTGTGAAAAGTGAAAGTGACCTCGACACATTCATAGGACTGATCTGGCAACTGAGTCTAGAGTATGAATGGTAACATGGGTCACGAAAAAGTAGTAAAAGAACTGATCTTCTGCTAAAAGATCAAAGTTCTCAAAGTGGTGATGTTAGTATCTTGGGCAAGGCATACTACACCACGAGGAGAAAAGTAGCTCTAGGTAGTGAAGGGGACACACATACCACCTGAGTGCGGTAATCATGTATAGAAGTGAAGTATCATCAGAAGGATCACAGTGGTAGCACCTACCCTGATATGGCAGGACCCTGTGGGGAGAAAAAAGCAACAACACAACATCCATAGGGCTACTCTAGCAGCTAGAAGTCGAGTATGAATGTGGAGAGTAGGGGTGCAAAGAAACTCAGGAGCTGATCTTCTACTGAAAAATCAAAGCTCCTAAAGTCGTGGTGCTAACACCTGAGAATAGGTGTACCACACCACAACTAAGAAAACAACTCTAGGTAGTCAGGCGACATCCTCACTACCGAGGATAGTAATCAAAATCAATGATTACTAGAAGGGTCACAGTGGTAATATCTACCCCTAATTGGGTAGGACCCTGTGAGAAGTGAAAACAACCAAACAACATCCGTAGGGCTACTCTAGCAGCTAAGAGTAGGGGACGAATGCTAAAGTAAGCTGGTGAAAGAAACCAAGGAGTCGGTCTTCCGATGGAAAACCGGGGCTCCTGGAACTGTAGTGCTAACACCTGAGAATAGATGTACTACCTCACAGCACAACTCTGAGGTGGCAAGGGAGCACTCCTGACACCTAATCTGATAATCATGGGTAAGATCTATGATTATCATAAGACCACAGTGGTAACACCTACCCTAATTAGGTAGGACCCTGTGCGAAGTGGAGGTAACACTGCCACATTCATAGGACTACTCTGGCAGCTCAGAGTAATTCATGAATGGGAGGTAGACTGTCAAAAGAGAGCAGCCGGGGGCGATCTCTTCTCAGAAAGACTCAAGCCCAAAAAGTAGTGATGGTTACACCTTAAAACACAAGGTACTACATCACTAATGAAGAAATGCATTTAAAATCATATAAGTTTCTCGACCAACTAAGTGGGAACTCAACCCTGAAGAGATCGTCAAAGTACTCTCAAGGGAGGGGAAAGAAAAATTTTGGGGAATTTGAGCTCATAGAGAGTTTTACCGGGTTCCTCCTGTGACAAGGGCAACCGGGTTTTGCTCTATCGAGAGCTTCCCTCTCTTATCACATGTTTTTTTTTTTTTTTAGGTCACATTCAAATCATCTGAATGAGCTGACGAGCACAATCATATAGAAATAACAAAGATCAACATTAAGATAGAGGATCAACACTACCACACCTGACTAGCATAGGATGGTGTGGACCCAGTATCGTATCTCCAAAAGAGTCTAAATTATTGACTCTGGTATCCCTGATCATATTCAGCCCATATGGGTGGACCGGGGGCTACATCTATCAGATCAAGACTGATAGGAAGAAGAGAAACTCATAGGGATAAAGAATTAATATCATCCCACCTAACTAACATAGGTGGATATGGACCCAATATCCTCTCTCAAAAGAGTGTAATCTAAAAAGACTACTACATTCCCGATCAAATTCAACTCATGTGAATAGACTGGGGGCTTCAACTATCAGAGCAGGACTGATAGGAAGAAGAGATTCTCATTCAAGTAGAGGATCAACCTCACCAAACCTGACAAACACAGAAGGGTGTGGACCCAGTAACATATCTCTAAATGATATGAATCAATAATTTAGACATTTCCTATCACATTTATCTCAAATAAATGGACTGAGGCCTTCAACTATCATAGCAGGACTGATAGGAAGAAGTCATTCACTTTCTAATAAAGGATCAACATCACCGATCCTAACAAGTATAGGAGGGCATGGACCCAGTCAAAAGTGATAAGTGAGCACATATTCCAAAGGAGTTTAGTACTTAACTCACTCTAATCTTAAAAAGAACCTCAATTTAAATTTACTAACTCAGATCAAGCTCCATACTAGCTAAATCATGACATCTCACTTATATGAGTATTTTTTCTCCCTTGAATTGAAATCTAATCCAAAAAGAAATTTAAATTAGATAAAGAAATTTAATTTTCTTTATTTCTTGTATGAGAATACACTTCCATATCTTATAGGATAACAATGTATAATGATGATTTCAATATCATAATTTTCAGACTCAAGTATCAAAAATATCAAAAGGATATAGATTTTCTGAGATTTAGAGATTTACTAGAAAGGGAAGCCATTTACTTATAACTTTTGGGCTCTTTGAGCCACTTTCTCAACTTTCATGTGCTTTGCACAAATTTCAATCACTTGATACACTTTGTGTATCTTTCACTTTTGGCGCTCTGCGCATCTTTTTATTTTTTGTAACTGGCTTCCTTTTCCAAATCTCTAAAAGAAAACTATTTCTCAGTTGTAAGATCATCTTCCAAGTACAAGAGAAAAAGACTTACTTCTCTTGGGCAAGGAAGAATGATCTACAAAACAAATTCTATCCTCTGATAAGAATGAATAACATGATTAAGAAAATTATGAAGTTTTATGCATCAATATACTATAGTTATCTATGAGATAGAGAATCACAAGATAATAAAGAAAATTTTCACTTCTAAATCCAATTTCAATTTGAAAAAGATTTTAGTTCAAAAGAAGAAATCTCTCCACCCCTAAGGTGAGATAGAGAGATCATACTCTTTCATGAGTCATCACTACAAAGCTAGTAGAACTAGAAGAAGTGAGAGAGTCATCATAATTGCAAATCATCATTTTTTATTGATTAATCATCAAAATAAGGGAGAACGAGGTCCTCCAGCCCAAGTGCTGGAAGGGGGCCTGTCTTCCCTTTTGAGGTTACAATCATTTTTTTTTAAAACATATTTTTCTAGTATAGATAGAAGTAAAAAGAAAATGTGCTCATCTAGCACTACAACAGAAGAAAGAAAAGAAAAACTAGTGCTAACGAAGAAGCTGGAGTGGTAACTGTCGACTTGGCCTTGGGAGGCCTCATCTCAACTGCCTCTAAACTCTGTACAGCTTACTCAATCATCTGCTAAGTCTCCTTGGAGAGTGCTAGCTACCACTCTCCCTCAGAACTGTGGAGTAATCTGCCACTACTGCCCTGACTGTAACTCTGACTGTCACTGTGGCTGGAACTGTAGCTAGGACTGTGGCTGGGACTAGAGATCATCTGAACTGTCTGAGTAGCCTTATCTAAAGGCTGTACCAAATCACTGTCCTGGAGATGGATCTTCCCAGTGGCCATCTGAGTCTGTAAGTGTAAGACTGTGGTGTCTGTAGCTACTGCTCTCGGAGACCCTCCTGCCTCGGGGTCTTCCCGCTCATCCTGGTCCTCGGGCTCTCTCCGCTCATCCGAGTGACCTCGACGGGTAGTCTCACAGACATGGTGTACTGGTATGTCCTCATCTGACTCATCCTCGAATGAGTCATCCTCTGAAAAGATCTGACGAACTGCCTCTATGTAGGGACTCATAGGGGAAGTGATCCTATGAGTACTGGGAGCTAAAGGTGTCTCAACTCGATCCGGTGACCCAACAGGAGTAACTACTGCATCCTCATCACAAGTCATCGGGACCGCTTCGGACCCGGGAGAAACTGCTACATCCATCTGATCTACTACATCAGCCTGCTGCACTGCCTCTGCCAACTGCACTGTCTCATCTGGTCGTGCTGCCTCGACTAACTGTACTGACTGTACTAGCTCGACTGGGCGTACTATCTCCACTGACTGTACTGGCTCTACTAATCGTACTATCTCCACTAACTATACTGGCTCAGCAAGGGTGTCTGTCTGTCAACGTCTCCAAACCCGTCTAGTGCGACGGGGCTCTGCACGGGTAACTAACTGCTCTGGGGCTACCACTACTGAACTAACCTGAGGCCGGGCAGGCTCCTGCTGCTGTCTCCATCCTGGATGACGTGGGCGTCGTTCTACCACAGGAGCAACTACTGGCGGTCTGACTACTGGAACTACCGGCTGTTGAGGTGTCTGCCCCCTCTGCCACCTATATGTCTGTCCCAAAATCTGCTTCCACAACTGAAACGTAGTCTGAGAGGTCTGTCGAAGTAACTTCTCTCGCTTGACAGGCCCTATACCTCGCGTTAAACGGACGAGGCTACGAATCCCCTGAGAGAGGGCTCGAACACCAGAGCCCCTGGGGAGCCTAGCCCAGGGCAAAGTAGTGGTAACAGGAGGGGCCTCTATCTCGGGAGCTACGAAAACCTCTTGGGTAGGCACAACTGGAACTGGTCGTGGCCTCCGCTGCCTGGGAGCCACTGTCCTCTCAACTAGCTCCTGGTGAGCTATGGCCTCAGCCATCTGCTGCCTTTCTGCCTCTGACGCAGCTAAACGAAGTCTCCTGTTCCTATTCCTCCTGGCCCTTCTCCCAAGGCCGGAGGTGGAAGAGGAAGGAACATCAGGACCGGGAACAGGAACAACGGGAAGTGTCGAGGTCTGCCCAACGACCTCGGGGTGAGAAAGTCGGGCGAAAACAGAAACCTGACCAGTGGAAGGCGAAGGCACCTTGGTCTGGGCACCCCTCTTCCTAGTGGGAGTGGGAGGGGGAACCCGAACACGAGGTACTTCCGCTGGAACAACGGGAGCAATAGTAGTAGCGGGCTGCCGGCGCTGAGGGGCCGGAGCAACCTGTGTTGCAGGAGCGGCAGGCACTGGAACCCGGACCGCTGGACGAACGGGGGGAACTACAACAGGCTGCCGGCGCTGAGGGGTCGGGGCAACCTGTGCAGCAGGAGAGACAGGCACTGGACGCCTGACCGCTGGAACAGTAAGTGGCCTAGGCACTAGTCGCCTAGCCACAGGGCGCACTGGCTGCGCAGGAACAGGAACAGGACGTGGTGCTCGGACTGGGCGCCGAGCAGCAGGACGTCCAAACTCGCGCATGGCTGCGCGTCCTCTCCTCTGAGGAGGAGAGAATGCAGCAGCCTCCGCCGGGGTCGGCCCGCCAAGAGTGACGAAGGCTGAGTCAGTGAAGGAACCAAAAGTGATTCCTCCCACTGGCGGACTAGCGAGCAGGGACCCAGGGAGAGTCACCCGCGCGTCCGAACCAAAGGCAAAAGTAACGGAAGGTACGAAGGAAGCCATGGCACTGCTGCCAAGAAAAGAAAGTGAAAAGGTCAGTAAGACTGTAAATCAAGAAAGAATGGACGAGTAAGAATTTGATAGGATAGATAGAAATAGATAAAGGACGGAATAGCCTGCTAGGCTGGAAAGAAGTAGAGTAGGGAAGAAAACCCTAGCTAAGGAAAATGAACCCTAACTAATGAGAGACCCTAACTAAGAGTGGGACGGACCTAATCTAAGGAGTACCAATCCCGGAGTTCACACAAGAAAAGATAATATATAATCCAAAGATGGAGAAAGAAACTGGTCCCACCGTGGTCGCCAGAAACCTGTGGACCTCCGAAGGAGCACCGCTCGCGGGGGTTCGAATGCAGAGGGTACGGCCGCACTATCCCGTAGGACAAAACGATCGTAGGCCTCTACGCTCGACACAAATGGGTCGATGGGAGGGCAGATTGGATCGCGCATACGACTGACCATTGGGGATAGATGCTGTCGCCAGCACACCCCGATGGGTAGCAATATACACGACCTAGTCACGGGTTTCCCCCACCCGATACGAGAGATCGAGTGGGATAAAGTAGATTGCGGGGCCAAGTTTCCCACGGGCGCAAGCCCCCGTGGTTAATTACATCCCGGGCCAGAGCCCGAGAAGACTCTCGATTAAGGATCATACATTATCTTTTCCAAATTGGGATTAGCACAAGGGTATAGACTAGGAAATCCTACTCAAAGGAAAGAAAGGTCTCAAAAAGGCTCAGTCAACATACGTGGCTCATACCAGCATTCGGAGGCTCTAGGGTACTAGAGAGAAAAACTGGAGAAAGAAAGACAAGCAATCAATCACATGCGTGAGAGAAAGATGGAGGTGGCGTCATCCTGTGACGCGGATAAGTAGGATTTAGGGTCTCTGGAAAGAAGAGGCCTACCTACTATTTAAGGCATACTACGAGTCCGAATGTAGTATCCTCGACTCCTAAATCTAGGTTGGGATTAGTGCTCTACGAAACACTAATACCCGTGTCCTAGCTAATGCAGTGCAAAACCTGGACTTATCCCGGCCTGGATTGGGGGAGCCAGCTAACCACCTAATCGCTTTAAAATCATGCTGCCAAGTCATTTATGATAGATGGGTGGTTGGTACAGTTCTTTGGAAATATGACCGACATCTAGAGAATTTCCTAAGTGGTCCCAGACTTATGTGGGTCAGATGCTTCTAGCTAATGCAATTAAATTTTAATTAAATTGATTTCTAATGCAATGCATGCTAGTTGAAATGTCAGCTCATGAATGCTATAGAACTTTAAAAACAGGCTTATAGAAAATAATTTTTAATTAAATTGATTGCGCCGCCAGCCAATGATTGCGGCAATCATGCCGCAATCATAGCCGTGGACACTTATCCACGTCGGCAAGGCTCCCCGCCGTCCGATCTGCATGGGAACGAATCGATGGCTCAGATCAAGGCGGACGGCGGATCGGTCCGGCGTGTATACCTCCGCGGTCGGACAGTTAACGGTCCGACCAGATCTGTGCCGTCGATCAACCGAATCGACGGTCCAGAGAGCGCCTGGCTGGGAGCAGGCCAAACCGAGACCTCTAACCTATTTTCGCTTAGATCTCTCAAACCGCTCGACGAAACGTCATGAAATTTTAAACACAGGTAGTAAACATGAAGAGCATCAATGGGGAATGTTTGGTTTGATCTAAAAAGCACTTAATGAAAAGCTATTTAACCCTAAGTGTTGTGACCTATTCTAAGAGATTTTGAGAGATCTAACCGTCCGATTTTCGCGTTCTTGGGCTCGTTGGATTCGTTGAAACTGCAGCAATATTTCTCCAGTTGACGTCGAACCCTGGTTCTCCTCGGATCGAGCGAAAATCAGCCCGGAAGGGACGTGGGGCTTGGTTTCGCCGGAGTTCTCGCCGCCGGCGACTCGAGCTCGTCGGATCTTGGTTGGGGAAGATGGGAAAACTCTCCAAGAATGCTCACACGAAATATTAGAGGGTTTGGGGGCTTGGAGAGAGAACAAGATCAAAAAGCTCCTTTCCAAAACCTAATTTTTGGCTATTTAAGGCTCCTCCTTTATCTTAAACGGCCTAGATTCGATCATGATATGATTTGGAGGGAAATATCAGTGATTATGTCATGGATTTGAATTCCAAAACGTTTGGAATTGATTAAGACATTAAATGAGGCTTTAATGGGCTCTAAATAGGTGATTTTCACCTATTTAAGACTTGGTTTGACCAAGTCAACAATTGACTTGGTCAAACCAGTCAAGGGAGTCAAGGGGGTGGGGCTCGAGCTCAAGAAACCATGAAAATAAATTTAAAATTGATTTTAGGCCTAAAAGATCCAAATTGGTCAACCCTGGTTGACTTGGTCAACCGGGTTGACCCAGGGTCCAAGCTCGGGCTCGACAGACTCGACTCGACCCACTGAACCCAACGGGGAGGGCCATAGGGTCTGGCTTGGTCAATTTGACCAAGTTAACTGTTCGGGCCCAAATCTGGGCAAAATCGAGGTCAACATTGTGATAACACTAATGCTATTTACATTTCAAAAAATCATATTCAACCTTTTAGAACCAAACATATAGACATAAGGTATCATTTTATTATGGATTATGTATTCAAAGGAGAAATTAAATTGAACCATGTATCAACTGAAAATCAACTTACAGACATTTTTACAAAATTATTAGCCTTTAATACTTTTAGCATATTAATAATAAGGTTAGGTGTGATCAATCTAAATGCTTAAATAAAATCTTCGGCAAACTTGATATATTTCTATATGCATTTTCTATTTTTGGTTGTCAATGTTTTTTTTGTTTGTGTGTATATTTTAAGTTTTTGGTTTTGTTTTTTATGTTTTGATTTGATTTGGACATATATCATGTATCAAGAGTTATGTTTCTGATCTTTCATGCTAAATTTTCAAAGTGTTGTATTTATACTATACAAACTTATTTTTGTACTGTATGAATTATGTAGCATGTCTGTTATTTTAGAGGTGATTGCGTAAAAAATTGGATTTTCTTATATATATATATATATATATATATATATATATATATATATATCATATTATATTATATGATGTCATCATCATCCCGTGCTATCTATATACATTCGTCTATATGCATGTAGATGGTTATCCGGGTAGAATCAGTTATTATAACTGATCTTACATACAAAATTATATTTCATATGAACGAACCACATGTCATTCTCTATGGGGGATGAACCTAACCATTATTAAAATGATCTTAAAAAACTTGTCATCCTGAACGAACACCTATTCATCTGTACGTTCGTCTAGTTAAAAAGTTTGTACGAAAGGATGCTCTATAACTTGTATGATTATGAAAAGTCATTTCATTTTGAATGTTTTTATTTGTCCATACAAAAAAATTTTTGTCCCCGTACGATCTCACGATCGTTTATACGAATTCAGTTTCGTACTGTTAGAAGGGTCATTTTTCTTTAAATAGGAGGGCTTTAGAATTTATTTTCATTCACTTCAAACATCCTCCTTGAATCTTTCTCATCTTAGAAACGACAAGTTCTAGCAAGCGTGGCAGAGTTTCTAATGGTTTCTCATCCAGGGGTGGAGACAATAATTTTTTGTCTAGAGCAAATGAGAATTCATATTATAGGTTTGTCGCTGCAAAAATTACTCCCTCTAGACTACTGATTCAGGATGAAATCCATTTTTAAGTAATGCCTCTTTTTTCCTCAACCTAATTTGCATTTATTTTGACTCTGATCCATGCTGACCATAAAGAGACCTTTCTCTACTTCTTGGCAAATATGAGTTTTAGTGAGGATGAGAGTAGGATAAGATCATATGTCCAAAAGAAATGGGTAGAAACCACTAAGGAAGATCTAGGAACTTTTATGCGTCTAAAGACTCAAGGGACAAGAGCATACACTTTAACCTTCATATCTGACTATGATTGGTCTAAAATAAATAAGACTCTTAGAGGTGTCACTAAAGTTTGTCACTTGGCTAGAGTATATACCTTGAATCAAAATGCAAGGGTAATCCAGCATGTTCTTAGAACCTCAATCATTCTTAAGACTGGTGATCGTATAAACATTACTCCTCTTCTGTCCATAATTACTTATTTAATCATGACTGGACAATCAATTGATGAAGCACAACCCATTTTAAATTATATTCATAACATTTCTAAAATTGGGATTGCTTCTCATAGGAGGAAGAAAAATATTGCTCTAGGACATCTAATAACCTATGTCATAGAAAGAAGTATAACATTCTTCATGCTGATGTTCCCACTGAGTTGCCAATCTACTTCACTGATGCCTCTTTTTGATCACTTATTAGGAGAAATGAGAATTCTAGTAAAGATTCTGAAGAAGAAGGGGGAGCACCAACACCTGCATATTTTGTTGATATGAAAATTGATATCAAGGGATTGAATGTATCTGATCTTTATTTGATATCAATTAAAAATATCTTGTTTTGATTAGTTGTTTTTGTTCATTATTTGAAATGTAAGTTTTTGCCTATATGATAACCCTTTCTTAATTGATATAAAAGATGTTATAAATTAACTTGCATTACAAAATTAATTTCAATATGAAATCTAAATTTTGAAAATTTTAAGATTAATTTATAACTCGATCTAGTTAAGGATATTAATCTCATGTTTCTTTTAAGCAAACATAATTTGAATATTATTATTATTATTTTGATGTCATATTATTTTTTAATTTCTTTTCAATATAATTATCTTTGTAATTAGAGAAATTTGATTTTAGATTATTGATTTTGGAAAGATCAATTAAAAAAATAATATAAAAAGAAATGTACAATGTGTACAACAATCGAAAGAATGTGCAATAATTTGTAAATTGAAAAGAGGCTTAAAATTATCCCAAATACAAAAGGATGCACAAAGTGTGCCACAAATATTTTAAAAGATGCGCAATGATGCCAATTGAATATGTTGTTTTCTCTATCATTTAATTTTTATTTCAAAATAATCTAATTTTTAATTATATTTTATTTTGAAAATTAAAATTAACTAATTCTCATTTAATCACTTTTACAATAATTCTCCGTATCGAATTGTCTAGAATGCTTCATGACCTTGATAAATTTTTTTTATCTAAGTTTTGCCTTAATTTAAATGTTTTTTAATCTTTCTTTTTCCTCTAATGGTAATTAACTTTGTTATTATAATTCTATTTTAATCTCTTTCAAGATCAATTACTAAGATTTCTCATATGACTTCTTTCATTTTAACCTTCCTTTTACCTTTTTGTTGTTGTTGTCAAAAGGGGGAGTAATATTATTTTTGTGTTTTGTTGTATTATTATTATTTTTGTGTTTCTGTAATTTGTGTAATATATATATATATATATATATATATATATATATATATATATATATATATATATATATATTAATGTTTTTCAAGGAATACCCCTATATTCACATGTTTATTCTTTTGGGGGGAGCAAAGGAGAAATTTAGGCTATTCAATTTTACTCAAATAATAATTATTTTGTCATCATAAAAAGGAAGAGATTTTTGAGATAGTTGCAACTTAGTTCTTGATTGTTTATATTATTAAAACATATATATTTTTGATGATTTCAAATATTATTGCTTTGATTATTATTTCTCCTAATATATTTTGGATGAATTGTTCTGTTGTTTGTGTATACTAACATTTCAGGGAAATTATACTCCAGATTGTTGAATACTTTAAATCAGATCAGTTTAGGGTTTATTATAAATGAAGTCTGTATTTTTTATTTTTTTTACTCTGAGAGAGTGTGAATGTAATTGAGTAACTATGCACACACACACACCAGGGGAGAGTTTAAAATTTGTAATTTTTAAATTGATCGTCCTATACGAAGTCATTTTAGACGAGATGTTTTGTTTAGCAGTTTTCCCTACGAGCAGTTAAATAAATAGAAAGAAGAAAATTTTTCTAAGTATGGATCATACTATACAATATACCATTCGTACGTATGCCATCTAGAGTACGAATTGAGCGGGTCCCTTTTCATCCCAATGAATTTGAAGTTTTTCTGAACGGTTCATACAGTATGATGTCGTCATCGTACGTACGCCGTCCAGCGTACGAATTGGACGGGTCAATTTTTGTCCTGATGAACTTGAAAATTTTCATAAATGATCATATCGTATGATTTTTTTCATCGTACGTACACCATACAGGATACAAAATTATGGGGTCACTCTTCATCCCGATGAAGATGAAAAATTTTCTAACTGTTTGTACATTACGAACTGAGTTCGTACTAGACGATCATCATGTACAAAATCATTGCATATTGATTCACATAAGGTTCGTAAGCAACAGTTTTTGAACTGTTCATATGTACGAACATACGATCATATTGCACGATCATGTACGCTCAAAATGGAAAATTTTAATTTTTTGGATGGTTTTTCATGTCTTTCATATAAAAGGTCATTTAAAAATGATGTGAAAAGAGTTCTTCTTCATGAATTTTTAAGAGCAAGTGAAAGAGAGAGTGTGGGAGAGTGTTAGAGAGAGATTTCTTGCAAGTGGAGTGTGACGGGTTCACAAGGTTACTCAAAGGTAATGATCTTTTTATATGTTTTTGTGATCACTCTTCTTTTCTTCTTTCTATTTGCTCATGAGAAGATCTTTGAAGAAGATCTGATACTCTGCCGACACTTGGATGGTGTAAACAGATGACAGTACTCTACTGACACTCAGAGGGTGTGAACAGACGATAATACTCTGCCGACACTTGGAGGGTGTGAACAGACGACGGTATTCTACTGACGGTTGGAGGGTGTGAAAGAACGATGGTTCTTTGCCGCACCGGAGATTGGTAGAAGAGAGTTTTTGTAAAGACTTCTCTTCCTTCCCGTGGGGGTAAAAGGAGAGTCACTTTGGTAATAGTGCAATACATGAAGAGGGAGTCTTCAGAGAGTGGATGTAGGTCATGTTTGACAAAACCACTATAAATATTTATGTCTTTAAATTTCCACATTTATTTACTGCAAGTTATTTATTGTGGTTGAAAAGTTTATTCTAAAACTTAAATTAACTTGCTACGAGATTCAAAATAGTTTTCTATTTAAAATCTAAGAGAATTTTTAAATTACCAATTCACCCCCTCTTAGTTAGCATTGGGATAATAGCTTAGGTTTAACAACATATATAGAATAAACAGACTCAAATTTATTCACCAGAGCTTAAGGCTTGAAGATATTGATTTCGTTCATGTTTTTGATATGTCCAAATGTAACCACCTCTATTTGTTTTGATTAAGGGATTCATTTGTTTAATTTAGGCTTATTGGGCAATAAGAAACCCTTAATTTTGGATTAGCCTAATCACCTCTCCAATGGGATGTAGGATCTAAAATGTTTTGTGTTTTCTGTGAAAGTTATGAGGGTTAGTATACCTCTAATTTCACCCAAATCTTAAGTCTAATTAGCCAAATATAAATCACCAAGTGTGTAGATGTTTTGGTCTTAGGTGATTATGTTAACCAGCTTAGAGGGTCCTCCATGAAGCCATATTTAGTGGATTTGAGCTTTAGGTTCTCGTGAACCTATGGTTCAAATCTCATTGCATTTGGATATCATTTTGTCAACCATTTATGAATCCTAAAATTTGTCTACATAATTGGTGGAGGATCCTAATTAAATCTTAACCAATCCAAATATAATACTATAAATGCAAACTAAAGCAAAAATTAGTCATAATTAAACACTGAACATAAGAAAAATAAAAGCACCTTGAAATTCATTCAAAATAAAAAAATAACTTAATAATTAAGGAAAATAATTAATTAATTAAATTAAATAATTAAAATTATTAAAAATACTAAAATAGTTTCAAACACTTGAAATCACCTCTAATGGTCATTAGCAACACTTGCTAGAGATTTTAAGAGGTTTGTAATTGAGTTGGTACAAAAATCACCAAACCTCCCTAATTAAGTAATCAAATAATTCAATTAAATTTTTAAACTTATAAAATTCATAACTAATTACATAAAATTCTAAATTGAACAAACTTAATTACATTAGTCTAATCCCTGGGTCTACTTTAAAAAAAAAATCACATCTTCAAAATTAATAAAAATTAAAAAAGTCAAGAATTTGGTAAAATCTAGCTTATTAAAATATATAAACTTTTAAAAATCATAATTAATTTAAAAAATTATAATCCACACAAAATAAATTGAATTAGATCATAAATAAAACCTAACATTTATTAAAAATTATAAAACTTCTCAAGTTTGTAAAACATTATAAAGTCAAAAAAAAAAAATTAAACCTACTCAAGGGTTTTAATTAATTAAGATTTGAATAAATCCAATTAAATCCAAAAAAATAGAAAGCCAATCAACTTAATGAATTTAAATCAATATATAAATTTTAAAATAACTATATCAATGAGGTTTGTAGGTTCAACTACCTCGAGCTATGGGGCTACTTGTCCTAAGGAATTGGTGCTTTTAAAAATTCTTAACTTTAAAATAACAATAACAGTAATTTGAAAAACTTTTATGTAATTCAAAATACTAAATTCTAATTGATTATAGAAGCAAGATATTTTTTCAAAAATATTAAATTTTACTTTGATAAAATTTTGATCAACGTGGAAGAGAATAATAAAAATTTATCCCAATTAGTTATTAACACAAATGAAATGTAGGAAATATAAAAGTGTGAAAAGGAAAAAACACACCATAAATTTTTATAGTGGTTCGGTCAACCTTGACCTACGTCCACTCCATGAAGACCTCCGCTATAAGAATTCATACTCAAACAAAGTGGCTCTCCTTTTGATCCCATAGCAAGGCTGAGAAACCTTTACAAACTCACTTTCACCAATCCTTTGATGCAGCAGAGTGTCGGATGCTATGTTACCCTTCCATTGAAGACAATGGACCTTGACTCATTTGTCTCCCTCCTAAAGAAGATAGATAACCTCAGCACCTTTTTCTCCTTACTGGAGAAGGCAAAGCACCTCGAGGACTGGACTAAGAAGCCACTCTCCCTAGAGATCTTTCAAAAGCCCCACCAAGGCCACAAGAGGAACAAGGGTGCAACTAGCACGAAGCAACTATGTGATCCCCTTACACAACTTCTCCCTCAAGCTCGAGCTCACCTTCTCCTTCCTCTCTCAAACCGTAATTTTCTTTTCAGAAGCTCCTCTCTTAGAGTTCTTTCAACATTCACAGGTTCCTCTATTACACTAAGAGAATCTTCAAAAACTTACTTAATTATTGGGCTTCAAGAAACCCTAAAAATCAAGTTAGTCGTCTATGTTCGTAAAGTATGATTTTTATTCATACCTTATGATCAATTCAAAATGATTCCCATCCAAAACATTGTGAGTAGTCATTCAAATGAACTATTTAAATTTTATGAACACATCGTACAGTACGATTAATAGATGGCCAAGTAGGACTTGTTTTATTTCCTCTATTCATATGGGACGATTCCTGGGATGACTAATCATCTATATTAATCATCCCATATTATTCTCATAATACAATATAGTTAGTTGATTTTAAGTAAGTCATCCAGTACGATATGTATATCACACATTACGATTAGTTTAAAAATCATAATTTTTTTTTGGTATGATCTTTAAGATGACCAAATTTTGTCTCTACATATCGTTTGGCATGATCAATATCATACAATATAATCGACTATCATTAATTGAACCATGAATTGATTGACTAATTATGGAAGTTAATTTTAACAAGATTATAAATATTCGTAAAGTATGATTAACATCATACAGTACAATTATTTTAAAAATTCAAATTTCAAAATCTTATTTAAAAAATTCTGATTTCAAAATCTTTTAGATCGTAATGAATCATATAATATGATTAGTTTACAAAAAACTAATTTTTCAATTAGCTATTAAGCTTATTTTCAGATAATATATCATATAGTATAATTAAAAATTGCACAATATGATTAGTTCAAAACAAATTAACTTTAAAAATATTTTTCTCTCCCCTATGTGTGTGTACATGGTCACCCAATTTGCATACACTCTTATTTGGCCAAACTCAAGAAGTAAAAAATAAAGAAAATAAAATTACATACTATTTTACATCATATTCTTCCCAATCTTTAGTCTTCAGCAATCTTAAGCGGTATATATCTTACCTAAAATATTAGTGCTCATAGACAAAAGAAATATCTAAAATATTTAATGATAAATGTAATAATTCAATCAATAATATTTGTCATCATCAAAATCACATGCTAGGAATCCTAGATTGCAATAATCTCCCCCTTTTTGATAATCACTCAAACAATTTGGTCGATAGGTAAAATAAGAATGCTTTTCTCCTAAGCTCCACCAAAGTAGGTGATTGATTTAAAAAATAGGGATTACAATTTTTTTATTATTTCTCTTTTTTTAATAAAAGCTAATGATAAATACAAATAGACAACTACTGAAACATAATAAAATAGGATTCTATCAAGCTGAAACATGATAAAACATATATTTTCTCCCCTTTTTGACTTCACAAAAAAGTGGAGGAACAAACAAAAACATAGAATAGTACAAAAAAATTAAGGTAAAATAGACAAACACTACATGTAAGGTGGATCATGATCAAGTGGTGGTGGTTGAAAGTATTGATGGATAGAGGAAAATTGATTGTCAATTGAGGAAAACCTTTCTCCAAACCACCTCATATCATCCTTATGCTATTGTTGTTTTTTTTGGAGTGAGAGTCGAGCCTGATTTCTAACTTCTCAAGCTGTTGAATTATGTCATCATGAGGGTATGCAGCATATGCAAGTATAGGTGGCGGTAATGGTGGCAGTGGAGGTCCACTTGCAGGAGCAGCATCCTCTTCTCTCTTAAAATTTTGGCTCAGCGTGTTAGTGCCTCTAATAGAAAAGGATACAGAAAGAAAGCATCCTTATAGAAAATAAGAACATTATCAGGTGGTGAAGGAAAGATAATTTGGTATTATTTATTTAAGATATATCCTATGATGTGTCCTAAGGTAACATTTTGTTTTCTTTGGGTACAAAAATGTCAAATGTGAGTCATTTTTTGAATATAACCAAGAATCATTTGGGCTTCATCAAATCAGGTATTCTATATTATGAGGTAAGTGACGATGGAAAGTAAATGGGGTTATGTTAACCCGATCCCCAGTTTTGGGTATAATGGAGGTTATAAGGACATGCTGGATAATTCAGGCATTTTGATTTAAGGTCTGGACTAGTGGTTGATGTTGGTTTATTGGTACATTCTTAATGGTCAAGTTGATAGAAGTTCAGTCAAACTCATTTGAGACAAGGGATTAAGGGCGAGGTCATTCGGTAGAAAGATCGATATGTTCTGCTAAATTAGCCTTTGTGATTTCAATGTTTTATTTGTAAACATATGAAGTCATGGTGGATGATTCCAAATTTAGTCTAAGGTTTGGTAAGAATTCATAAATGAGTTTAGAGTTATAGGAAAAAGCTGGTGTGAGGAGAAATTGAAGAGTAATTGAGGCAAAGAGGTTCATCACCTCAAAGTTAAGGGTTGATTGATTTATCATTAGAGGCTCATTAAAATGATGAGAGAAGGAGGAGCTCCCCTAAGTCATTATGCCACGTTTGCTTCCTCCGACCATTGGATAGGAAGGTTTAGAAGGTAAGAGTTTGAGGAAGTAGTGAGTTGAGTGAATTAAAATGTTTAAATCCTTCCAATTTATAGATTTTAGGAGGATCATATAGTACGATCAAGGTTCACATAGTACAATAGAGCAAGTTAATTTGTCTGGATGACTTATCGTAAAAAGTGGTAAAATCATACATTACGATCAGTATTATACTAAATGATCTTAAGGAATTGTGATCATCCCGAGGAGTCATCAGTATGGTATTTAACAAAAAGTATCATACAATATGAATGAGTGTTTGTATAGTACAAAATGTAAATATTAAAGTACTGGCAGAATTGAATTCATCACAATCCAATTTTACACGTGTATCATATAATATAAAAAGAGGCATCATACAATATGATTGGCAATAATTTCATACCAAATGAATTGAATTCCTTAATGGTTAGATACACATAGATCATATAGTATGAGTAGAGGTTTATACAGTATGATATATACACATAGATCATATACACATAGACCTTTATTTTATTTTTTTTTTATTTAACTAAAATATCAGTTTAAACAAAGGAGACCTGCACAACCTAATTAATTAACCTAATTATCACATCCAATAATATTTGTGATATTTAAAACTCTATTTATCTCATCAGGCTCATGGGGTCCAATAATGTCCCTTATTTTAATGAGGGTAAACATTTTTTTAGTGAAAAATGATATAAAAAATTTTATTATTTGAAAAGTGATTCTCTCCCTTAATTTATACCTCTAGTAATTATAAGCTTAAAGATAAATTTAAATCTAGAGACATATGAATTATTATTATTATTATTTTAAAATTGGAATTTTACATTAATAAAGAAACCTAATACAAACTACTAAATGATATAATCTCAATCAAATTTCTTTGCTAAATCATGCTTCTTTTTTGGATGTTGTTCAATTTAATTGACAAGCTCCTCTCCATCTCGATAATTCCATTTTTGGCATGAAGAGACTCTGGTTTAAGTTGAAAAGGCTGAATTAAGTTTTAAATTGGTGGAACCATCATGTGTTTAAAAATATTTTTCTAATATTCTGCAAGCTGAGAAATTGGTTAACTCTCTTGAATTAGCTTTTAAGAATGATCCTATTGATACTAATCTTTCTCTCTTAAGGAATTCCAAAGAGGATCTTTTAAATTTACAAGCTAAGGAAGAAGTTCATTGGAGGCAAAAATCTGCTGCTAAGCATTTGCTTGAAGGTGATAATAACACTAAGTATTTCCATGCCTTTTTTAAGAGAAAAATGGTTTAAAATAGTATCAATAAAATCCAAAGGGAGGATGGGTCTTTTACTTAAAATTTTGTGGAGATTGCTAATTTAGTTGTGAATCATTTTCATGCCAGGTTTAACAAAGTTTTTACTCCAGATCAAATTATTAAGCATTCTTTTATTCCTTCCCTTATTTATCTTGAGGATAATATCTTTCTTTCTAGACCTCCTTCTTTTGAGGAGGTTAAAGAGACGCTGCTGGATATTAATAAAGAGTCTGTGGCTGGGCCTGATGGGTTTACCACTCTGTTTTTTCAAAAATGCTAGCATATTATTGGTAATGATATTTCTAATGCTATTTTAGATTTTTTTGCTGGAACTCCTATCCCTAAGTTTTTTACATGTACTTCTATTGTGCTTATTCCTAAAAACAATGTTATTATCAATTGGAATGATTTTAGACCTTTCAGTATCTGCACTTTCTTTAATAAGTTGATTTCTAAAATTATTGTGAATCGTCTAACTATTATTTTACCTAGAATTATTTCTCCTAATCATATGGGGTTTGTGAAAGGTATGGCCATTACTGATAATATTTTGTTGGCTCAAGAATTCTGTCAAGACTTGGATGTTAAGGTAAGAGGTGGTAATTTAATTTTGAAGCTGGATACTACCAAGGCCTATGATAATATTGATTGGAATTTCATTTATCTTATTTTAGAAATTTTTGGTTTCAACTCTGTCTTGATCAGGCTTATCAAGAACGGTATTAAAAATGTTTATTTTTCTATTCTTGTTAATGGTTCTAATAATGGTTTCTTCAAATCTTCTCATGGTTTAAGGTAAGGTGATCCAATGTCCCCTACTCTATTTATTATTGCTTATGAGTTTCTTTCTAGGGGTCTTACTATTTCATTCAATGTCTATCCTGACCTTTACTTTAGAACTTTGGGAGGCGTACCTCTATCACATTTATGTTTTGCGGATGATTTATTGAGTTTTCTAATGGGACTATTATTAAAATTCAAAAGCTTGTGGATTTTTTTTGAACATTTTGAGAAGGTTACTGGCTTACCCTTTAACAAAAACAAAAGTTGTTTCATTGCCTCTAAGAGAATTTCTAATTATCATATTTTATATATTAATAATCTTACTGGCTTTTCCCATGTTCAATTGCCTATCAAATATCTTGGAGTGCCTCTTTTCTTTGGTAGAAGGAAATCCTTTTTATTTGATGATCTCATTGCTTTTGTTCAAAACAGACTGTTATTGTGGGAATCTAATTTCCTTAGTTTTGGTGGTAGAGTTGTTCTTATTAAAAGTGTTCTTTGTGCTTTTCTGATTTATAGCTTTCATTCTCTTTTTCCTACTCAAACTGTTTGTGATAGACTTCATAAGATTATTAATAAAATTTTCTAGAGAGGCACTTCTTCTACTTCTAAAATTCACTGGGCCTCTTGGGTGAAATGTTGTGGTGTTTTGGCTGAAGGAGGTCTTGGTTGTAATAACTTTAATGACTTTGCTAAGACTTTTTATTTTAAAATTTGGTATAATTTACATGCTAATGCTAGTCTTTGGGCTAATTTTATGATTTCTAAGTATTGTATTGGTAAGCATCCTACTAATTGTTTTTCTAAACAAGGTGATTCTATAGTCTGGAAAAGGCTTTGCAAAGATTAAATAGGAGCCCTTCATCTCTTAGGGCCTTGGTGAAGGTAATATTTTCTTTTTGACAAGATTAATGGTTAGGTAAAAATTCTATTGACTATATGCAAAATTCTTCATCTACCTTTTCAGTTAAGGTTAATAACTTTTTTAATTATAATTCTTGGGACTATAATAAGCTTGCCAATGACCTTGATTGTATCCTTCATAGTATTTTAAACTTACCTATCAATACTACCTCTAGAGATATTATATTATGTGATCTTTTCAAAGATGGTGGTTTTAATTTAAAGAGTGCTTGGCATACCTTTAGAGATAAAAGAAATATTGATAGCATTTTCCATAATATCTGGCATAAGAGCATTCATTTTACTATTTCTATTTTTGTCTAGAGAGTTCTGCATAGATTTATTCTTATGGATGATAATCTTATCAAGAAAGGGTGTATCTTGGCCTCTAAATGTCAATGTTGTTTTCATAAGGAGAATATGCATCATGTTTTTTTTTTATCTGGGCCTGTTTCTATTAAAACTTGGGTTTATTTCGATGATCTATTTCAACTGAACTATTTTAACTCTCATTTGTCTCTTAAATCAATTCTTAAGTTATGGTTTATTAACTCCAATGGTCACATACGTAACCTCATTCATTTCCTCATTCTTTGTTTTCTTTGGCTGGAAAGAAATCAATCTCTTTTCAATAATGTGAAAATGAGCCATCATAATGTTATTCATAAAGTGAAGGATAAGGTGTTAGCTCTGCTGGCTGTTAATCTGATTTCTGTTAAGAACTTTAAAAACTATTACTTTATTTGTAATATTTTAGGTTTGAAGTTGGAGGGTGTTCCTGCCATTTCTAATGTTATCCACTGGCATAAACCTCCCATTAATTTCTTTAAGCTTAATGTGGATGACACTAGTACTGATTATTTTGGTGGTTGTGGTGGTGTGATTAGAGATGGTAATGGTGGCCTCATTGTTTCTTTTGGTGGTCCTGTTCAAGGTAACTATTCTACTACTATTTTTAGGGCCATTTTGTATGGTATTCAATTATGCATCTCTCTTAACTTAACTAATTTGCATATTGAGGTTCACGCTGACTTTGATTTTCACCTCTTCCAAGCTGAGGATGAGATGACTTATTGCCCGAACCTCTTCTACATGGTTAGAGAAATTAAAAACCTGATGCTTTTCCCGAACTATTCATTTCACCATATCAGCAAGGATGTTAATGCTTGTGCCTCTTGGATGGCGATGTGGGGCTATAGCCTGATTTATTTTTCTAATTTTATTTGGGACACTAGCCCTGCCCATCTTTGTGGCTTATTTGATCTAGATGCTTATGGTTGTCCTTATGTTAGATCTTAGCTTTTTGTCTCTTGTTTGGTCCTTGGTTTTAGTCTTTTAAGTAGGATTTCTGTTAGCTGGTCCTTGATTTGCGATTGGGCTTATTGCTCTCTCTGGCTGATTGGCTAGGTTGATGTGCACTGTTTATATAATTCATGGATCTTGCTTTATGTTGGTTGGATTTTCTGGGGTGTGGAGGCTCTCTTACATCTTAATTTGGCCTTCTATAACTGCTGCTATTATTTTAGCTGGAGGATTGTTTTTCCCTTTGCTGGGGGGTTCGATTTCTGGACTGATGTTTATCAGTTTTTGCCTGAGTTTCTCGTAATGTTCTGGAATCTTTATGTTGGTTTTTTCTAGTATGGGACTCTTGGTTCCGGCCCATTGTGTGCTTTCGGTTAATTGAATTCTGTTGCTTCCAATTTTTGGATCTCCCCTTTTTAGCTGCTCTTTACGGGGTTTTGTACTATTCTTGTTGGCTGCTTCTTTCGAATATGTTCAATGTAGCTGTTGTCTGGTTGGTTATGGACTTGAGCTATGATTGTAATGTTATTTTTTCTGAGAGTATTTCCCTTTGGTGCTCTCCCTCCCTCAGGTTGTTTGTTTGGTATGCTGGGGGCATTTTTGTTCATTTGGCTGGGGGTCTGGCTACTTTGCAATCAACTGTCTCTTATCTGGGAAGTTGGGGTGGCTAGTTCCTCATGTTAGATGTTGGAATGTCTTTGGCTATCTTTATGGAAATTCTGTGGAGGGTTTGGCCTTTTCTCTCCATAGCTTGAAGTTGTGTTTCTTGAGTTGTGGAGGTCTGTTATGGTGCTTCTATGCTTTTGGGTTGGATGTTTCTTTGTACCTATTTTGGATTTCTGTTATTTCTGCTTACCCCTTATGCTCTGGTCACTTAGAGAACTGGATGATTTATTCTCTTGAGGGTTGGATCGAGTGGCATTTGGATATTCTTGATGAAGCTAATTATTTTATTTTAATCCTGAGCTCTAATAGTCTGTATCCATGCTTTAACTTTTAGTGGTGCTTTGATCATTTATGTTTCAGTGGCTTTGATCATCTTTGTTGCAAACCTATTTTCATGACCTGTGTTTTGATGATTGACAAACACTATTGATTCTCTTGGACTACTTGTTTCTTCTAACTTTTCAGGAATCAAAAATCGGACGAACAGACTAAGCCAGTTCAGGATTGCGTAGGTTTAGGGTTGAGTTAGTCTGTACTTTTGTTTTTCAATTCTTGAGTCTACTTGTAATGGTCAAAGAGACTGATGCTAAGTAACCCTACACACACACACTTGAGAGGCTTAGAATTTTTGTTTTGTCATATCGGCCAGGACGATTTTTTACATCGGTCTGGACGATCAGGCTTAAAATAGAAAGTCTAAATAAGGATTATTAATTAAGGAAGCCATCATTAACATATTGGCCTGGACGATACGTGTATCGGCCAGGACGATAAGCTCAAAACAGAAAGAAGTTGCCGCCATAGATAATTAAGGTATACTATATTTTTAAATTATCAGCCAGGACGATCCTTGATCGGCCTGGACGATATTCACAAATTATGCCTTAATTGATCAGGAAATCATGGGAGTAATTAAGGATGATTGATACGATCATATCATCCTGGACGATCATAAAATCGGCCAGGACGATCCAGTCAAAAACCTTAAGTTACTTCAGGACGATAAATATTGGCCAGCTCGTATCCAGGGCTATTCTCAAGATGATTTTCCTTTGATTTGAACTGATCGGCCAGGACGATCGTGAGATCGGCCTGGACTATCAAGCCAAATTTCAATCGTCCAGGAGTGTATCCAGGGCGATGCTCTGGGCGATCATATAAGTTTTGTACTGATCGGCCAGGCCGATGTCCATATCGGCCTGGACAATAAAGTCGGCAACTTGAAATTAATGAGCTCCTTTGAAGCTCTTCTATTTAAGAGCTCATGTTCAACGTTTTGGATGACCTTTGACTGCTTCCTTGACCTGAGAAGACCTTGAGGAGAGAAAGAGAGAGAGGGAGAGAGAGAGAGGATCTTGTGAGGGGATTCACAAGGGTTGCTTCAAGGATCGCTCTGCTTGTTCTTCGTCTAGAGTTTCACGTCCGTGGACGGGTCGGTAGAGGTAAGGAGTTAGCTTTTGGTTGTGGTTCTCTGCCAGCTTCAGGAGGAAGCAAAAGGAGGTAGGTTCTCTGCCTTGCCGGGGTGGCAAAAAGGAGGTTCTTGTGAGGGCTTCTCCGCCTAGCCGTGGGGGATAAAGGAGAGTCACGTTTTGTAGTGCAATACTTGGATGGTGCCTCCAAGGAGTGGACGTAGGTCGAGTTGACCGAACCACTATAAAATTTTGTGTTCTTGTTTTCTTGCTTCCGCACTTTTAATTCCGCATTTATTTTTGTGGAGTGATTTTGGTTTATGATTTTTATTCTTTGTGAAAAGAAATTTTAAAATACCAATTCACCCCCCCCCCCCCCTCTTGGTTAGCTTGGGCCAGTTCTATAGGGCTTAACATCCCTAATGAACTTTCAATCTTTTTTCCCGTTCTAATCTTAGTTTTTGCTATTCTTACTATTTTAGTTATATATTTTGTTGTTATACTCTTCTTCTCTGCATCATTTTTTTGCAGGTGTATTGGCTTCATGTTGTTTTCACCCCTTTTTGTAGAAAGTTCGAGCTTCATTTCTACATATATAGCTTTCTTTTTTGGATGCTTCCCTATAGCATTTGTAGAATGTTCCTAGGTTTTTATGTAATTTTGCTTAGTGGAGATTTTTTGCTCATAGGAATTTTCTTTATTTTCTTTTATAGCTTGTTGAGCATAGTGATCAGTTAGTCTCCCTTAAGGACTTTATAATTATTATTTTTTATTATTAATGCGTAGGCCCCTTTGCGGGTTTTAACCAAAAAAAAATCTCAATCAAATTCCTCCTATAATAAAGAAATAAAAGGAGTAGGAATATTATTACAACTAACATCATCCCAATAAAAATCACTAATAATAGCAAAGTTAGCACATAAATCAACTAACTTATTATAATTTCTATTAGAAAATCAAAATAAAACTTGATTCAAATCTTTTAATAAAGACAACCCCTTTATCCACTATTCTTCATTAACTCAATTAGCTTTCCTCATAGAATCTTGAAGTAACTTGATAATATTAAAGTTATAGCCTTCTATTATAATTTCATTGCATTCAAGCATCGATCCTTACATCATCTTCCTCAACAATTGAACGGCCAAAAGTTCTAACTGAGATATATACCAATCTAAGCAATTGAATCCAAACACGAACACAAATCTTCCTTTATGATCTTTGAATAATCCTCCGATTCTAGCTTCATAAGATCTTAACAAAGATGCGTCAATGTAAACTTTAATCCATTCAGGAGGAGGGTGCCAATGATTATTATGCAGCTGTGAGAGTTGATTAACACCCCAGTGTCCCATGATGGAATTAATTTAAGGTGAAATAGAATAAATAATTACATTATTAGCTATTTCAAATGAACCATCCTCAAAGCCTCCATGCTTCAATTTATTTGTACTCTTCCATGGTAAATAAGCAGTTGTACAATACATATTAGCAATACATGAATCCATGCATCCTTTACGATATTAACATATACACCTGAAGAAACTTTCCATCTCATAATTGGTTGAAGATGTTTAGGTCCATTAACAACAATTTTTCACGTAGAAGAACAACCTCTCTTAATCTCATAATTCCAAACATCTCTCACATATTTAGCAATCAGATTTTTGTTAAGAAGTGAATCAGGCTTGTTAATAAAATTCCATGCTAGTCTTTCTCTTAATGGTCCTAACTTACCTGCAGTAGAATGAAGACCACGACCTCCCTTATTTTTTTTGCTTTACAAAGCACATCCCAAGCTACATAATGAAGGCCTTATTTGCCATTTTGCTTATGCCAAATGAAATTTCTTCACATTTTATCTAAATCATTCAATAATCCGATAGGAACTAATGAATAAGTAGATAGAAAATTTGGAAGAGAAAGAAATGCATCTTTAACAAGAATAATTTTGCCAAGGGATAAATCTATTTTCCCAAGCATTCATTCAATTCAAAGTCTTCTCCATCATATTATGAAAATTTGAAACAACAATTCTTCTCAATCTAATCTTCACACCAAGATAATTCATTTCATTAACTTCTTTGAACCACAAAATATGTGATATTTGTTTTCTTCTTTATTTTAACATATTTCCCAAATAAAATAAAGGATTTATCTTTATTCACCTTTTGTTCGGACCATCTGTGAAAATCAACTACAATGTTCTTTTCTTCTTCACACTTTTCGTATTTGCTTCACAGAAATTAATAATATCATCTGCATAGAGCATATGAGATATTCTTTGTGCATTTGGAGCAATTTTAATTCCAACCTTACTATCTCTTTGAAGAAAAGATTTTGATAACAATTATGAACATATAATAAATAGGTAAGGACACAAGGGACATCCTTGTCTATATCCTCTCCTTGCTTCAATCCAATTGGAATTACTACCAATAACCAGGATTGAGAATCTAAGACCCATAACATACTCCATTATGAGGTTAGAAAATTTGATTAGAAACCCAAAATACTCGAAGACTTGTCTTAAAGTAGACCACCCCATACTATCATAAGCTTGTTCCATGTCAATTTTGATCGCCAAGAAGCCTTTTTAGCTTTAGAAAATTTGAATTTGTTCAACAATTTTGTTCGCCAAGAAGTCTTAAGTGCTACTTTTAAATGGATCGTCGAGAAGGTTGGAGTGGGGCCGCGGTTTCTAGAGAGAGAAGCTCTGTGATTTCTAGAGAGAGAATTCTTGTTATTTTTCAAATTTGCTCGCTCGCGGTTTTTCCGTCTCATTTTGCGGAAGGAGGCAAGCATGGCGACTGATGGCCGCCGGACTAATTTGACATCGTCCGAGTCCTCTGAACTTCGACATCTTCAAGCAGCAATGGAACGTCAAATTGAAATCGATCGTCTTCATTGATCAAGAGGAGAACTAGTCATTTCAGAAAGGTTGTCTGAGAAACAGGACAAGTCAGCTCTGGTGGAAGGTAAAGGTAAACAGGTAGATGCGGTAGTTCAAAAATTCTCTCCAGTCCAGGAGGCTTCCTCTTCAGGAATGAAGATTTTTGTGAATCGATTTGGGAATTCAAGTGCAATCTCTGTCCCTGGCAGCAAGATAAACGCGAATTCCTTAAATTCGGTAAACAAAGAAATTCATTTTCCTATAAAGTCACCTTGTTCTACAGAGAAATTTACTAACACGCATCACTGCAGTGAAGATCTGGTGGGAAGACAATATTAGTTTGATCTGAATCGCTTGAAACCAACTTGTAATTCTTAGGTGATGTTTCATTGGCATGATAGAGTAAGTTGAATTTTTGACCCCTTAGCTAATGACAAAGTGCTTCAAACTTGTTCTTTTAGAAAAAAAAAAACTAATTTCATCCCTCCAAAGCTTTAAGGTTTTCTAACTTCCACCCACATACTTTATTCGAGCTTGACCCTACACCTCACTCCAATATCCACCAAATTTGAGGACAATGCAGCAAAAATGACTTGAATTTTTTTCTGTGTGTGCATATAATTAATGAGTTAGAAAAGGTGAATATAAAAATTAGAATCAAAATGAGTTAGCCAAAGTGAACAAAAAATACACTTTCCTATCAATTCAGAAACTTTAAAATCAACACTCAAGATAATTCATATAGCATGATATTCAACTACTCAAGAATTCATATAGCATGATATAACAACAACTCAAAAATTACAGTTTCCTGTCAATTTAGAAAACTGTAAAAATTAGTTACAAATTTTTACAACAACTTAAGATAGTTCATATAGCTTGAACAACAACTCAAGATAACTCATATAGCATGGTATTCAAATGAAATTTGAGTCAGAACAACGATAAGGTAACACTACCTGCTTGAGCAAAGAAGAGGCTATGTTCGTCGTCGGAGAAGCTTTCACACTTGAACAGGAACCTAGGGCACGATAATGGCTGGGCAGAAGAAATAGTATCACGAGAAGGAGAAGCTTTCATGCGGGAAGAAGGTAACACTACTTGCTCAAGCGAAGAAGAGGCCACGATCGTCGTCAAAGAAGCTTTTGCGTGTGAATAGGTCAGGGAGTGGTTTTGACGAAAACGTTACAGAGTGGTATTTCAAATGTTAGAAATGAGTTTTAAGTGGTATATAAGTAAATATGATAGTTTAGGTGTTTAATATATTTTTTTCATAGCTTTAGGTGTTATGTATGTAAAAATCCCAAAATTTTATAATGAAAAATTTAAGTATGGATGGACCTATGATAGATATAAGAAGAATATGTAAATAAGTTATACATTTTTTAGAACTATCGATAAGGTTAGATGATCAAACTATTATAACCTTAAAAGAAAGGATACCATAAAGAATTTTACACAATTTCCTTAAGGATGTAGTTTAATAATATTTGGGAAATTTAAAACTTATAAGCTTTAGTATAAACTTCGAACCCAGTCTTATCCTCTGAACCCAATTTATTTCAAAAAAATTTAGTAAATTCAAGTAATATACAAAAATAATGACAAGAAACATTTTATTTATTATATTACCAGCTATAGATTTTCTAAGCTTCACGAATATCTTTAATGTATATAACTTATAAGAAATGAAGTGAAATAAAGTTAGTTTTAAAGAAAGAATTTTGCCCATTATATGGTGAGCATGCTACCCTAGTTAAAACCTCTAAAACTTTAAGAAAATTAATTAAATGAGAAATTTATCATGTTTACAAAACTTCAAAGTGCATATAATACATTAGAGACAGAGATTTAGATTGTCATGAAGGTGAGCATAACCTTCAGGTTAATGAAAGAATTATTGAAAAGGATATCATAGGGCTTAAAAAATTTTCATCTAGTCCCACACTAACTCATAAGCCATCTAATAGAGCACCTCATGCATCATTATCTTTTAGAAAAATAGTTTTTCATAATCTAGATTATTTGATTCATTCTTGGAGTTACTTAATATTTATGTGACATGGAAAGACATTGCATGAGTTTGCACACAAAGAGATTGAAAAAATAGAGAGCATGTTGGTATGATTTTTAATTTTATAAATTGGCCCAATATACTAGTACTGCAAATTCAATTAATCGCATGTACGATCTATATCATAATGTTCGATTGACTAGAGAATGATTCTTAAGATTTCAGGCTTATTGTATTAAATGTAGTGTACAATCTCCTGATTAGAATATACAATCAAGTTGACATTCTATTAATCAACATTTTTATAGTTTCTATGGGAACCACCTTATATATTGATCTCTAAATAATCCTAAGAGTTCTAAGAAGTTTTTTATAGAGTTTTTCACATGTTTGCAAGAAGCTTTAGAGATAATTGAGAGAGAAGATATTTAAGGAGATTGTGGAGAATTCTTTGTGTTGAGTGAGGTTTTCACATTGATTGTTTCTTTGATCATATCCTTCAATTCCTCTATGTTATAGCCAAAGCTCTTGGTGAAGAGCTTTAAGTAGTCTTATTATAAAGGCTTTGAATATCTAAGGAAAGTTATGTGTGCCCTATGAATCTAGTCAGGGTAGCTAAGGTTTATGAGATTTTTAAGGCATTATCCTAAGAAGGAGAGCAACTTCTCCAGCATGCTGGGAGTAAAAGGAGATTGCTTTAGTGGAATTCTCAAGGATAAGAGTACTTAAGGAGTAAAGATAGGTACATTAAAACAAATAAAATAATAAAAAAGTACATTCATCGAACCCCAATAAATTAGTTTGCATATTTTACTTTTTCTAATTTTTATGCACTTTATTTAATTGCAATATGTCATATGTGATCATGTCTCGAGATGCGATATCAATGTTGGATAACAAACTTGAGAATCTCAATTTTATCTTGTATATATGATTTGTTATGAAAATTTATCTTTCTCTTAAATCTTGTCAAACAACATTGAATATGTATATTTTAAGAGAATACAAAAAATGTTTTTGTTTATCACTTTAATATATTTTTTCTCAAAAAAGAAATTTCTAATATATATTTATACAAAAAATTGTGTAGTATGAATTGTTTCACAAAAGAGATAAAAGTTGGAGTTCGAATCTCCTGAAAAAATAATTATATTTTTTAAAAGACACTAATTCACCCTCCCTCTCCCTCTTATGCGTGTCGTACACTTTCAAATAAATACAATGGTCATGTAATTTTAAAAAATGATTTTGGTGCATATTTCACTTATCTAATATCTATAGTTTGTTCAAGAAAAATTGTTTAAATATCATTCTCCTCATACTTTTTTAAATATATTAGATTTTTTTTGGATAAAACATATTTATGATTATTTTAATAATTTTTTCTTCCTATCAAGATTCAACTAAATTGTAATTTCGTACTTAATCTTAAAATTCTTAATATTTTTAAAAATTTGATAAAAGTAATAAAGGTCCTAAATTAAAAATATTAATAAGCTATAAATTTTGTAAATATTTTTTTATTAATTTCTTTTATCGACTGGGCTAGTGGGTTTATAATCACCAACAAATTTCCTTTTAAAAATTTGGCCAATTCTAATTATCAACTAAAAATCTTATTATTGTTTATTTATACTTGACAAGCCATTTTGCATAAACATAGGTAACTCGAGGAGGATTTTTAGCATTCTGAAAGATGCGGGCTCTCTTATTTTTCTTCTGCTATTGACGGGCTCTTGAAGAGGACTGGAACAGTTTGAATATCTGGGATAAAATCTCATTGTACGTGCACACTTTTTTTTACTTTTTATATTTCAGTATAGTCTGCTGCCTTTTTATATTTCAGTATGTCAAGGGCTTCATATCAGAAACAACACTGATCATATATTATAATCTAATGATCTTTCATCATTTTGAATGATAATTTTTCTGCAGCAAATTTTGGGCTATGTTATCAAGTGGGTTCTGAGCCCTTTCATTTTGTATAGACTTACACATCTATAAATTTCATCTCTTCACTTTTATAAGATGTTACTCTTACTATTTAGATTTTAATGAAAATTTTATTTAGATCTCTATTTGCAGTCTCAAGGGTCCCTTAGTAAGGTTTTGGCTTTGTTAGGATTTATTGTAAGTGTAAATTATGTATTGTGCATTACATTTGAATTTTAGTCAAAGGTGTTGTTTTAGTTATTTTTGTATAGAAAATTCTAAAAAATTATTGAAAATACAAAGTATCACATTGAACCATGACACCGAGATAAACAACGCCACTAAGTTGAAATCAACTCCGTCGAAGCGCCATTTTAGGATATTACAGCCCCATCATCTCTATTTGCGAGCATTGCAATGGCATCACAAGCAGCGTTGTTGCGTTAATAGCATCAATGTATTGAATATTCAGCTTGGCAATATTGAGTTCTCGAGAAAATGAATGTTGTAGTGCTCTAATTCAAATTCTTCAGCATCGAAAACTCCATACAAGTGCCGCAACGCTCATATCTATGTAGCTCCACGGCATAGCAGATACAACTTCCTAGAGCCATGACTAATATAGCGACAGGATGCATCTGTTCAATTAGTAACCATTCCACATCATCAAGCCATAGAGGAGCAAACCTGTTAGTATCGAGGCCCTAGTTCAACTTTAAATGTCGTGGAGCCACATTGTCAAGTGCCGAGGTACTTGAGGCTAGGGGTGTAAACGAGTCGAGTCGGGTCGAGTATTTGCCTTATCAAGCCTGGCTCGTTTAGTCCTTAATGAGCTCGAGCTCGAGCTCGAGCTCGAGATCGAGCTCGATTAGTAGGCTCGAGCTCGACTCGTTTAGAAAATATCAAGCTCGAGCTCGCCTCGAAAGCTCGAGCTCGTTTGAAAAGCTCGAGCTCGAGATCGAGCTCGTTTGAGAATTATCAATGCATGTGATGGGTATTATTATATATATAATTAATATTATAAATATAATATATATATATATAATTATATCGAGTAGCTTGATAAGCTTTCGAGTCGAGTCAGGCTGAGCTTGAACTCGAGCTCGTTAAGCATTCGAGCTCGATTGTAGGCTCGAGCTCGAGCTCGAAGCTCGATAAGCTCGGCTCGCGAGCTCGTTAACGAGTCGAGTTCGAGCCGGCTCACGAGCCGGCTCGGCTCACTTACACCCCTACTTGAGGCTATTTCTGTGTTATCCTATAAATATATTTTCAGTTCTATTTATAAGAGAGTTTAGTCATTTAACTAAAATTTAGTATATTTCCAATGTACTTATCTAGTACCCTATTAGAGTTAAAGCAAAGAGATGCTAGAGAAGCACAAGATACAATCTCTAGGAGAGTTTAGCCTGTATTTGTATAAGAAACTATGTAAGTAGAGGAATTAGTGTAGAGAAGATACTTTGATTATTCTTGGTGACAAAATTTCATTAATTCTCTTGTACTTTGATTCTTCTATGAATATAATAAAAATGAGTTTGCTTGTTATTTTTTATATGTATGGCTAGATCACTTATTTTAGATTGATGATGTAAAGAGCAAATTAAGTACTAATATAGACTTTTATAGTTTAAAGACTTTATGGATGTTTTTAATATATCTCTTTCTTCATTTAATACATATGATGTCATATGTGTGATTAAAATTTAGTGTGATGTATAACATCAATGCAGGAATGCAAGAATAATCATGACTATTGAGATAGAATATTGGCATGCTTAGGCATAAGATAATTGAATATTCTAGATTCTATGGAGATATTAAAACTATAGGAAGTTAGCATAAATCATTTTCACCCTTATAAGCTCAATAGAGATCTAGTGATGCAAATGCTCTAATCTAAATCTAAAATTAAGAGTATCATTTTGAAAAATATGATATTTACATGCATTAATCTAAAATATTTTATTAAAACTAATTTACTTATTTTTATTTATAGGTAGGAACTAAAAATATCATTTTTATTTTAGTAGGATAACTTATGTAATTATAGTAAATAGTAGTAATTTTATTGCAAGTAAGCATAACTCTATCTCGTGGGTTTGACACTCTACTTCATCACTTAATTTCTTCATTCGACATATTGAATATTGTAACATTTAAGTATAATAGTGCCAACATTGATGCTATTAGACTTAGATTATTTCTATTTTGTCTACGGGATAAGGTTGAGATGTGGTTGAATTCTTTACCATCAAGCTCTATAATCACTATGAATGAGTTGGCTAACAAATTTCTAGCTAAGTATTTTCCACCTTCAAAAACTACCGAACTTAGAAATAATATCACATCTTTGGCCCAATTTAAAGAAAAATCAATCTATGAAAGTTGGGAGAGATTAAGGAAATGCTTGAGAAATGCCCTCACAATACCTTACCAGACTAGTTGATTATTTAGACCTTTTATAATGGATTAATAGGATTTGCAAGGTCAATCATAGATACTGTAGCTGGAGGATCTTTAATGTCTAAGCCATTTAAGGAAGCATGTGAATTAATAGAGAAAATGTCTAGAGTCTATGAATCATATTCTTTGTTAATTTTGATTGCACAAGTTACAATAATTTCAAGAAATTGAACATAATAAAAGTAAATTCAGAATCAGGATCTGGATCATCTATACAATTGAAAGATCAGAATTTGAATTATAATGAAGATGATAGTGTGTAAGGGATTAAAAATGTGAACAGAACTAGAAGATAAAATAATCTCTACTTCAATACCTATAATCCAGGTTCGAGGAACCATTTTAATTTCAATTGGAACAATAATAATATTGGTGGTAAAAATCAATAGAATTCTTGTCAAATCAAGTTAAAATTGGAATAATCCTTAGCGACCTATTGTTAATCCTAGAACTTCTTATCCTTCAAGATTAAATCAAAATAACCAGTTTGAAAAAATAAAGTGACCTTTGGAAGAGGTAGTGATTCAATTAGGAACTTAATTATAAAATTAAATTGCTTCTATTAAAAATTTGGAAACTCAATTAGGACAGCTTGCAATCTAATTTAGTAGTAGATCTCTTGGATCATTATCTAGCACTACTGAAGTTATTCCTAAGAAGAAAGGAAAAGATCCTAGCTATAGCCACTTGAAAAGTGGTAATGATGCACTCCAGCTAAATTGATAAATCTAGGTAAGTATGGCAGAAGATTATAAACTTCATGTTGTTTGAGAGGCAACACATCTTTGTGTTCATGTGTGTTTTGTATATTGATATAGTTTTTATATTTATGAATTTAATCATTAATTTGTTTTTTTTTAATGGAAATCTAATCATCACCGCAATGCTAACATCAGCATTTAGAGTTTGTATGTGCCAAAAACCACAACACTTATTTAGTTATATAAAGATAAGTTTTGTTAGTTAGTTATTTTTTTTTCCCTCCAACACTATAAGAGTCCTTCCTGTGTTAGTGTTCTTATTGTTCTCATCCATCTTGGGCTTCAAAGATAATAGGTGGAAATAAGATAAAGTATTATTCCTTAAAGAGGAAAGAATTTATCTCTAAGAATGAAGATTCATTTTCTGTTATGAACGTTTAGAGTTCTTCAATTACTATAAATTAAAAGAATTTAAAAATGAAGTTTCTGAAGTACTAAGATTTATAATGCATAAATGAAGAAATTGCATAGGTGTGAGGTCCTCAAATATGAATTTTCTTATGGTCAATAAATTTGGCTTTTTTATTTTAGAAATATATTTTATCATGAAAAACTCAAGTCTTGATGGGTCAGACCATTTACTGTTATTAAAATATATTCAAATGGTGCAATAAAAATTCATGATAAAAAGTCATTTCACATTTTAAGATCAATGGTTATAGATTGAAACCTTATTGATGACGATAATAAGGAAGAGGAAGATCCTAATTCTTCCTAGGAGACTTTGTATTTCATGGATAGTAAGAGAGAGTGATGAGAGTGTTTTGTTAGCTTTTCTTACTTGGTTTGTTCATGTTTTTCTTGTTTCTTTTTCATTTGTTGATATGATAATTACAGTTTCTTATGATGGATTTGATGACTATTAGAGTCATCTTGGATGTGATAGTAGAGTTGTGCCTTATGTACAAGTTATCTTGTTGTTAGTGTATCACATGTTATGTGCCTTTTTATCATTTATTTAAGAACCATGTATTATTAACTATAGTTACCATGTGTTTGTATTTACATTTGATTTTATTCCCCTATTGCTTTAAACTTGTTAGATTGTCTTCTTTTAACATCTACACTTTCTGATTATTTATTTAGGCAAAATAAAAATTATAAATTATATAAAATTAGAGTAATAATAAAATCCTATATTATAGTTTAAATAAACACTATATTATAATTCATAATTTGAAAAACTTAATAAATAATAAACTTAGATCATTTAAGCTATTTCTTGATTTTATAAGTTATGCATTAATACATTGAACTTTGAATTGAAAAATGAATAATTAAGGCTAAAGAATAGGTATGTGTAGCTTAAAATAAGAGTAACTTGAAATTGAAACTAGTGAACTTTTTTTTTTTTTTGAAACAAGCAAACCGATTGCATTAATAATAAAGAAAACTATTACATACTACTACCATAATTTGATTCCTCCTTTAGCACTTGCATAAAAGGAGGAATCTTATTGGAAGACAAATCAAACCAACTAAAATTGCTAAAAATAACATAGTTAGCACATAAGTTTGCTAACTTATTACAATCTCTATTAACCCAACTAAAACTAACACATTTGAAATCTTCTAAGAATGCAAGATCATCCTTACATTGATCTCTCAATTGTTGAAGAAAACTGATTATGTTGTAGTTATCTCCTTCAATAATTAGGCCTTTATATTCTTCCATAAAGTCATTTTTTATATCTTTCAAAATCTAGACAGCCAAGAGCTCAAGATGTGAAAAGTCCCAATGAATACAAGAATGACCATACGCCATAATAAATCTTCCTTTGCTATCTCGGATAACTCCTCCAACTCCTACTTTGTAAGATTTTCAGTAAATATGCATCCACATTTAATTTTATCCAATCGGGAGGAGGAGGGCACCAACGATTCGACAATCTATAAGACTGATTGGAACCCCATTTTTCCAGTTTGCATTTACCATTTTTCAAAGCTATGGATGTAAAACTTACAGAGTTTAACGCCATCAACATAGGGCTATCAACTTTCCCTCCATGTTAAAATTTTTTTGTAACCCACCAATTTAGATATACATAATTGCAATACACTTTGATAATGAAAATGTGTTTGTTAACATTTTTATCCAACCATTCAAAGACATCATAAAATCTTTGGAAAACAGGAAACCCAAATCCCCAAAAGTTAAGAAGATTTAATACCTCCCGCAATTTTGCACAGTTGGCTGAAATATGATCCCAGTCCTCCCATTCTTTGCATCTTCTCGGGCAAGCAAAATTATCCTTCATTCTTCTTTGATAGAGAAAATAAAATGTAGTGATCGCATTATGAAAGAGTCTCCACCAAAACACTTCCACTCGAGGGATCAACTTGAATTTTTTTCATCATTTTTGAATGATCACCTGAATACTCCACCATCACCAAAGCATTGTAAGCTGCAGTAGTAATAAATATATCTGGCTTGAATTGAACAAGTTCCATTACATCTTCCTCCTTATCCACATGAATTGGGATCTTACAGATAATACAAATAAGCTCTTCTCCAAATAGTTTATTAAGTTCCTCTACATTCCATTTCCCTTCAATAATAAGCTTATCCACCTTCAGTTCATTGTGTTCAGGATTCATCATGAATGTTGGCCATTTATTTAGACATTTGTCCAAAACCCAAATGTCATTATAAACATCAATGGCTTTACCTGTTCTAACCCTCCATCTGATAATTTGATTGATGGACTTCAAACCACTATCAATGATCTTAGAAGAATAACTGCTTTTATAACCCGTCACACCTCCATTTTGAATACCATACTTTGCTCCCAGCATTTTGAATAAGAATGAATCTTTATCTTGTAGAATTTTCCATGCTAATTTGGCTCTTAAAGGCCCAACCATATCCAAGCTAGAACGAAGACCTCTTCCTCCATGACTTAATGGTTTGCATAGATTACTCCAGCTAACATAATTAGTGCCAAATGTACCATTATTTTTATTCCTAATGAATTTCCTACATATTTTATCCAACTCTTTCAATACACTTTTAGGAACTAAAGCAAGAGTGCAATAAAAAAATTGAAATTGACATGAAAAAAGTCTTTATAAGGTTGAATTTCCATGCTAGAGATATAAGTTTTGTTCCCCAAATGTGAACTACTCTCAAAGCTTTCTCAATAATGAAATGAAAGTCTTTCGCCACCATCCTTCTCAACGCCACCTTAACACCAAGATAATTAAACTGTTTGACTACCTTGAATAGGGGTGTCAATTCGGGTCAACGGGTCGGGTTCGTGTCAAACCTAACTTGACCCGACCTTAAACGGGTCAACCCGAACCTGACCCGTTCTTACAAATGGGTCAGGTTTTTCTACCCGGACCCAACCTGCATGAGTTCCCGGGTTGACCCGACCCGACCCTTGAACCATGTTGAACTGTCGCGTGGCTGTCATGGACAGGCAAAATCAGGCAACGTCGACGTCCGTGAGCGACCGCGGAGTTGCGGCCAGCGCTGCTGCGCGGGGCGAGCCGGCGAGGTCTGAGGCCATCAGGCCAGCGCGACGAGCGCGTGGCGTGGGTTATCACGTGAGTGCGTGACGCCTTGATCGCGGGTGCGACCATGCGAGACCAATCGCCAGCATGCATGGAGGAGGCGGGGCGAACTGGCGAAGCTCCAGCACGAGATAAGGTTGAAAACCGGGTTAGGTCAGATTGATCCGGGTTAAACGGGTCGACCCACGGGTTGTCGGGTCATCCCGAACCCGACCCATTTTTCTAAACGGGTCAGAAATCAGAACCCGGGCCCGACCCATTTAACAAACGGGTTGACCCGAACCCAAATTTTTTGGGTCGTGTTCGGGTTGGGTTTTTGGGTCGTGTTAGAAATTGACACCCCTAACCTTGAAGCCCATAATCTTCTCAATAGATTTTTTCTTCGTCCTCCTCACAAACTTCCCAAAGAGAATGGCCGACTTTGAAGCATTGATTTTTTGACTAGTCTAGTCACAAAAATTAGATAAGATTTTCTTAATTTCTTTAACAACTTTCATTTTGGCTTCAGAGAAAATTAAGATGTCATCTGCAAAGAGAAGATGCGAAATCCTTTGCCCATTTGGAGTTAACCGAATTCCCAAAGACAAATCATTTTGATTTAGGACATTTGAAAGTAATTGAGAGCAAAGAATGAATAGATAAGGTGATAGAGGACAACCTTGTCTAAATCCATTCTTTGCACTAATCCGTCTAGAAAGCCTTCCATTAATCACCAAAGAAAATCTTGGATCAGTTACACACTCCATGAACCAATCAGGAAATAACTAGGGAAATCCAAACATCTCCAAAATTTGCCTTAGAGTACTCAAGCACATGCTATCATATGCTTGCTCCATGTCAATTTTAAAAGAGACCTACCTTTGGATGCTTTTGAAACTCTGAACTTATGAAAAATTTCCTGTGCAACAAGAACATGATCTTCAAGCGATCTACCATTTAGAAAAGCAGCTTGTTCAATTGAGACCAAATTGTGAATAACAGGCTTCATTCTATTCAGTAGAATTTTGGTTATTAATTTGTATATAGTCCTACATAGACTAATCGGCTTGTACTGATTTGGAGTAGTCAGATTATCTACTTTAGGGATCAGCACAATTAGAGTTTCTTTCCATTCATGATTTATCACACCCATTTTGAAAAAAAGGTTGATAGCATTCCAAAGATCATCTTTGATAATATGCCAATAATTCTTAACAAAGAAATAAGGTATTCCATCATTACCTGGAGAAACATTTCTGCTGGTTTGGAACACCACATCCTCCATTTCTTTTATCTCCAATTTATTAATCAAACAAAACTTGTTTGTGTCCTTCAATATAGTAGAACCAGTCGGCCAGCCATCTAATTTGCATTATCTGTCTCTCCATTTTTCCATGAAAGAGCAGAGAAAAACCTTCTCTATTTGGTCTTGATTTTCCACTTCCAACCCTTCACTATTTTTGATTTTGTGAATCCAATTCAATTTCCTTCTAGATGATGAAGAGTGAAAAAATTTGGAGTTTGAGTCTCCTTCAACCAACCATTTAACTTTTGATCTTTGCTTCCACCAGATATTTAACCGAGCCATAACTAAAGTAAGTTCATTCACACATGATTTGAGACTCCACAAGTCCACTTCCGAAAGCCAACCATCAATTGATTCTTTCATCTAAAGTTCCCATATACTCTTCATCAATTCTTCCTTAAGAGAATTAAGATCCCTGTGTTTGGCTCTACTCCAGAAAAACAATGATCTTAAATTTCTCTTAAAAATTTTATTTAAAATTTCAGCACTGTCACCTACAATTTTTCTATTCCAAACAGACTTAACAACTACTTCCAAAACAGGGTAAGAAGCCCATACCTCTTCAAACTTTGTGATCTTATCCAATTTGACCTTCTTATTCAAAAATTTTAAGAGAATAGGACAGTGATCCGATGCCACTCTAGACAAATGCTTTACCACCATTTGATTGGAAGAAAGTAAGAGCTTTGATATTCAATAAGCATCTATCTAGCCTTTCAAGAATCCAGGCTCCTCCCACCTTATTGTTACACCATGTAAAACTTAGGACCAACTAATCTTATCTCATGAAAATCATTATTCACTAAGAAAGATTTCATATCCTTTGAAGCTTGATTAAACCGAAATCTCCTACCACCCCTCTTATCATCCTTGGATAACAAATAATTGAAATCCCCACCTACTACCATAAGGAAGTTGATAGAATTAAATTCCTCTAATTTCTCCCAAAGGATTCTCCTTTGAACCGTATCCTTGCTACCATAAACTGTGGCAATCCTCCAACTCTCTTTATTGGCCAACAAAAGGTCTCCAATAACAAATTGTGGAGAGGAATCAACAATAAAAAATGAAGTGATATTATTTTTCCATAGAATAAGAATTCCACTAGACATACCTTCTGAGGGAATTTGAAAGAAATCCCAAGTATCACCAATCAAATTGTTGACTTCCATTCTACTGAATGAGGAAATTTTTGTCTCAAGCAAACTCACAAAAAAACTTCATTGTCTTTAACTACTTTTAGATATGCAAAAGCTTGTTTTTTCTGAGCTCCTCTACAATTCCAAAACATCATAGAAGTCATTGAGAATGTATAGGGGAAATTTTTCCCACCCTTTCACTTCCATCTCCATCTTTCTTTCTACTTCTAGACAAAATCTTGATAGGCCCCAAACTCTTAAGTTCTTTGGCCAATTTAAATTTAGCATTTCTTGAATTGCATTCCACATTGGCATCCAATTTCAAATTTATTTTGGGTTTATCAACTGGAGACTTGACAATGATTAATTTCCCAATCGGATCTCCTGCAGAATCACCTGGCTCCTCTTGATCCTGGTTATTCACTATGATTTCTTCATTGGAACCTTCTACTTCCCCTTCCTCAAGCAAATCAGATAACACAACAAATTTGTTGATACATTTTAGATTGGACGTATCATTCTTATTAACATCACTATTTCCTTCTAGATTCATACCTTCTTTATCATTAACAATTATACTTTCTTCTTTCTGCAAAAATTCCTTATGAGTTTGCACCGGAGCCAATTGATCAGTGCTTTCCTTCAAGTTTTGAGTAGCTGGTTTTGCTACATACCTTTGAGTAAACTGATTCCTTCTTTGAAAGTTTACAATCTTTTGATTGAAGATCTTCTTCCTCCCATAACTGACATGGATCCATAGTCCATAAGAAGAATTGGTTTCCTTATAGCTACCTACATCCTTTTCTCCAGAATTTGTAGGATTGGAAACACCATCTTGCAAGCACTTCCTATCTCCATTATCAGTAGAATTTGTTACTACCCGATTTGTATCCATCACCATCTCAAGACATTTATTACTTGAATGACCAATTCTTCCACAACTAAAGCAAAGATTAGAAATCCTCTCATATTCAAATTTTTGAAAAATTCTACCAGATTCTCGTTCCACCCAAGCACCTAGAGGTAGTTTGTTATCCAGTTGAATGTGGACACAAACCCTTGCAAATTTCCTTATCCCTCATTGGAACATATTATCATCTATTAGATAAGGTTTACCCACTTTCGAAGCAATTCTACACACATTGATATCATCCCAGCATTGAAGCGGTAAACTAGGCATTCTAATCCATATTGGAGACATTAGACGCTTTAGAGAATCCGGAGAGAATGAAGGAGACCACTTTTCCACACCAATAATTTGACCCTTTACATACCATGGTCCATTTGATAGAACCAATTCCATTGTTTCCTCATCTTCAAAGGCACAAAGCATCCAACCCTTACCAAGCTAAGTAAGATTGAATTTGCCTAAATGCATCCATTACCTCTTCAGTTCAAAATTTATAACATATGAAGGAATGTTTTTCACAAAATCTTTCACCACTAATGCCTTTTGAAGCTTCCTTGTAGTTTTCAATACATTTTCCTTAAATAATTTGATAGTTTCGCCATCCTCCATTAAGCAATCCCCAATTCCTAGGTTAGCAAAACTTCTATTGAAATTCTTATTCCAAACATCGGACATCCCATTACCTTCAGGCTCCTTTGCAATAGAACATTCAGCTTTACCATCATTCAGTACGCACTGATTTTGGTCTCCCGAAATACATTGCCGAACAACGTCCAGGTCTTCAATAGAACCCGTTCTGTTTCTTTCAATCGAATCCTTGGGAATTATTGTTTCACGGTCTTCAGCAGACTTCTCTTCGTCTCTATTAGAACTCCTTTCTGATTGAGAATTAAAATTATCATTCTCCATAACTCTATCATCCTTCTTTGCAGATTCACCAAAAAAAGCATTTGGTGCAGATTCAAAGCAGATTTTTGAATCATCAATTTTCTTATAGAAATTGAACTCTTCTTCAAACAAAGTGCTCTTACCTTTCCCAATGTCCTGATCAACTTTCTTCGCTTTCAACAAACCTCCTTCATTGATTGTTAAAGTTTTCCTTTAATGACATTAAATCGAGCACCATCGATTCCCATCGAAACATATCCTGAAAAAATGGGAGGGGATTGTTTGAAAAAACCTTGAACTAGAGGATATGAATCTCCCTGAGTTACTTTGTGATCCATCCTTGCTCATGTATTAGAAGATGATTGGTAATTAGTCGCCATCACCAGAATTCCTTGCCGACACCACAATTTGACTTTTTTGAAAAAAATAATTTCTCTCTCTAGAATTCCCATAGTTTCTATCTCTAGAATTCCCACAGTGATGGCTCTCAACTAGTGATCTTATTAAATTCTTATATTAAGATAATTAAGATTGCAAAAGGATATAAGTAAAACATATATTCAAAATTATTAATTATGTGCTCTATGAAAAAAAAAAAAGAAAAAAAAGGAAAAGAGTTCTAAAATGAATATTTGTAGAAAGAAAGAAAGAAAAGAAGAAGAGTACATTTAAAAATTAGTGTCAATTAAAAGCTTAAAGTCCAACTACAACCTTATACTTAAAGTTACAAAGGATAAAGTAAGAAAACTTATACAGGTGATGGTAAACTAATAAAATTTTAATTTTAACTGCAAATACATCTAATATTTAAGGTATCTTATTCATTTCAAGATTTAATAAAAATGTTATATTCATACCATATAAATTAAAAAGAAGCAATGGCAAGGGTGATTGATTAGGATAATTGTTAAGAACTTTTTAAATTAGAATTATAACATTGTTCATTCCAAATTACTCCTAGATTGTGATGTATTATACTTTACTTTAGTAATTTTAAATTAGCAAGTTTTACTTTGATTATTAAATTGATAGAAAATAAAGATTTTTTTGCTTGAGGATAAACAAGAGTTTAAGCTGGGGAGAATTTATTAAGTGTAAATTATGTACTATGAATTACATTATGAATTATATTTAAATTTTAGTGAAAATTATTAATGTAGTTGTTCTTGTATAGGAAATACTCATAAATGGTGAAAAATATAAAGCATCACATAGTGCCACTGTACCAGATAAAACAATGCTGCGACATTAAAATCAACTCCATCGAAGCACCATTTTTTAATATTGTAGCATCATCCTCTCTATTTGTGAGCACTATGGCCACATCAAAGATAATGTCATAGTGTGAATATTTAGCTTGGTAGTGCTATGTTCTAAAAAAAATGAAGGCCACAATGCTCAGATTTTTTAAGCACCTTGGCCTAGTAGTTATAACTTCCTAGAGCCACGATAGACATAGTGAAGGGACACATCTATTCAATTAGTAACCATTTCATGTCATCAAGCACCACAACAGAGCAAACCTGTTAGCACTGAGGTGCTTGTTCAGTTTTAAGTGCTTCAGCACCACCTTGTTAAGCACTATGGTGGTTGAGGCCATTTTTATGTTTTCATATAAATAGATGTTCAATTCTATTTGTAAGGGGGTTCAATCACTTGAGCAAATTTTAGTCTATTTCTAGTCTACTTCTCTAGTACCCTCATAGAGTAAAATCTAAGAGAGGATAGGGATGTGCAAGATATAAACTCTAGGATATTTTAGCTTGTGTTTATATAAGCAACTATATAAGTGGAGGAAGGAGCATAGAGAAGAAATTTTGATCCTTCTTGGTGATAAAATTTTACTAATTCTCTTGTACATTAATTTTTCTATGAATATAGTGAAAATGAGTTACTTGTTATTTCTTTTATATCTAACTAGATCTCTTATTTTGGATTGATGATGTAAAGAGCATATTAAGTACTAATATAGACTCTTATACTATAAAAAATTTATAGATTTTTTTAATATATCATGTTCTTTATTTAATGCTACAATGGTCATATATATAGATAAAACATTGTGTGATATATAGCCTCGACATAGGAATGAAAGAACAATCAAGAGTATTGAGATAGAATGATGGCATGTCTAGACATATGATATTTTAATATTCTAGGTTCTATAGAGATATTAAAAATGTAAGAGATCAGTAGATAATCTTTTCACCCCTAGAAGCTTGACAAAGATTTAAGGATGTATATGCATTGATCCACAACTAAATTAAGAGTATTATTAGAAAAATATGATATTTATATGCATAAATGTAAAACATTTTATTAAAATTATATGAACTAATTTGCTTATTTTTATTCAATAGTAGGAACTCAAAAACATCATTTTTATTTCAGTAGGATAGCTTAGCAATTAGAATAAATAGTAATAGTTTTATTACAAGTAAGTATAACTCTTCCCCATGGGTCTATCACTCTACTTCATCATTTTCTTACTTGATTTGTCATATATACTTGCATATATTTAAGTGGGTTTTAATTATTCACATATCAAAGAAAAGTTAATCATATATAAATCTTGTATGTCACATCTAGTTAAGCTTAGATAAAATCAATCTAGATAATCTACACAAGCCCCACTACATCACTTGTGAACCCTAGCCATCTTGGTGCCTTTGCCTTCTTCCTTGAAAGGAGAGCTCTCCACTTTGCTCCCCCCGCTATCTCCCTATTGTCTCTTGTTGATGACCTAAACCCCCTTCTTAACCCTCCCCCTTCCGCTCACTCCCATAATTGCCTCTAAATCCCATTCTCTAAACTAGAAGGGGCATCTAACAAACTATAACTCTTCTTCAAAAGATCTCCCACTCTCCTTTGTCCCTTCTTAAGATAAGGTTGTGTATTTCTCCAAAGACGAGATTTTTAACTACGCTAACGAGTGGCCCTCATTGGTTAATCTATAGTTAGGAGGCCATATTATGAGGAACTTTATTCCACCATTTTAAGACTAAACGGTATGCTCACTCTTCTCTCTTTGAGTGACGGTTTCATTTTGCTTAAGTTTTTATCCCCCAAAGACATTTACATAGCATGCACTTAGGGCCTTTCATCCTATATAAGTGGTCTTCGCTAGTTAAACCTAGGCATGAGGAGTTCTCTCATATCCTGCTCTAGATAAAGATTCATAATTTATCTCTCACTTGTTTGAATTCAGTGGGTATCTAACAAATTGCTAGTTGTATTTGTACTCCCCTTGTTGTTGACCCCTTAAAGGAAAAAAAAAAACTAGGTTGAATTTTATGTGAATCTATGTGCAGATCCAAAACACATCACCCCTACTGAATAATATCTCTATTTGTATTATATATAAAAAAAAAACTTAAAGTTCAATCAATATGACTAGAAACTTATCCCTTGCTCTTGTTGTGGTTCTATATTTCACCCTACCACCTCTGCCACTTAAAGCCTCCAACCAATACTCCTAGGGGCTGTTTGGTAGAATGTAGGATTTCATTTAAGTAGGATTTCGTAAATCCTCCAAATCCCGGATTTACGAAATCCTGAGGGGTTAAATCCTGAAAACTGTTTGGTAACATTTATGATAAATCCAGTTAAATCCTGTGTGACTGTTTGGCTATAAAGCAGGATTTATCCAAGGGACTCTTAGTCTAGCGCCTGGATTTCATAAATCCGGCAAAATATAGGATTTCCGAAATCCCGGATTTCGCTCGAATCGGCGGAATTTTCCGTCTATCCCGGATTTCACTTGCCGTGAGATTTGGTTTTGCATTTTAGGCCGTTTGGCTGGATTTCGCTCAAATTCGCTTCAAATCCTGCCTAAATCCTGCTACCAAACAGCCCCCTAGAGATGAGGAGTCAAGGAGTAGAAGTAAGACCCAACTAAGGGGAAGAAGTATGAGCCATAAGCCAAGAAATCTAACTCCTCAACTTTTTATTCCTAAGGCCATATAACCTCAAGCCGCCAACCCCATCACCTCTAATTCAGCACCCCCTATTGATATGGAGGTCCTCCAATTTTAGTTGCTTTTGTGTAATAGTCTAAAGCCTCTTCCACCTCTGCTAAGATAGTTATCCCTATCCTAAATACGCCCACTAAAAACATCCATCTCCTTTAGTCCCTACTCTTCTACTTCCCCCTTAAGACCCCAACCTTATAATCTTCCAAAATAAGTTTTAACCACTTCAGTAATATGATACAATGGTTCTTCTTACTTCTATTTAGCCTCCCTTGAAACCATCCATTCAGGTGACCTCCCATCCAACAAATCAAACTGCTAAGCTTACCTAATCCAAAAATGCCAAGAACGCAGCCACCCCCACTACAAAATCCCATTGACTTTTCCTAACATTGCTTCGTAGAATATTAAGGATTTCAATAGCCCCAAAAAATTCCTAAATTACAAAGAGGTTTTCCATTCTCATTAATTAGAAATGAAGTGTATTCTTGAAGAGGTTCATAACTCTATGATTGTTGATCATTGATTTTCTTCCTCTCATAGAATTCTTTAGAATGAATCTTGTTTTAACAACTTTAATGTTTCTAACCCGAGGAGAACATGACTTAAATGGAATGCATTTTTTGTCACATAATCTTATTTTACTTATAATCAAATGATTCATGGCAGGCTCTCTGCTGGTTCATCTACATCCTTCCTAGTCACTGTGGTTTATGCTACTAATTCTCATGTTGAAAGGATGATTTTCTGGAAAGATATCCTTGATCGTGTGGATAACATTTCTTCTCTCTATGTCATTTTAAGAGAATTTAATTGTTATAGATTTAGTGATGAAAAGTCTAGGGGAACCTGCATTCCCAACAATAAATTATGGGATTTAATGACCTTATTTACAAAATTGGTGCTCAAAACATGGTTTATATTGGCAATTTATTTAACTTATTCAACCAAGGAAGTGATAATCCTATATACAACATAATGGATAGAGTGTTGGTTAACGATTAATGGATGGAACATATCCCTTCCTCGTTTTATAAAATGAAAAACCTATGGTGTTCTGATCATAATCCTCTTGTTTTTTGCTCCAGTCCCCTAGCCAGCAATAATCACATATATTTTTTAAAAATTACTAGTGTAAGAAAACTAAAATTTTGGATGATATCATTTTCGTCTCTGCTTTTTTGCCTTATGGTAACCCGATTTGAGCTTTGTATTCCAAACTGCACAAGATTAAAACATTATAAATTCCAAATGCTGGGCCTCTTGTAATTCTATTTCTTCATCCATTACAAACCTTCATCACAGTGAGGACTTATTAATGCAACAAATAAAGACTAATTTCTTTGACTCTGACCTTATTTCATCCCTAAATGATATTAATCTCCAGCTTAACTCATGTAATTAATTGTAGGCCTCTTGGAGTTGTAAAATATTCAAAGCAAGGTGGTTATTCAGTGGTGAAGATGACCTTGGGTTTCTTTATGTGAAAATCTAATATAAGCATAATAAAAATAGAAAAAAAAAAAGAAAAGAAATGACACTTCTCATAGGATTTTTTCTAACACTCAAAGTATTTCCTCCACTATTATTAACCACTTAAATTTTTTTTTTTTGAATTCCCTAAACCTCCATTCTTTTACTCCCTACTCATCCCTACTAGTAACACTATCTCTCCCCATCTTCTCCCCTCCCTACTTGCTATTATCCTTATTGATGAAATCAAACATATTATTTTCTCAGCCCCAACCTTCTCTGCCCCTGGTTCAGATAGCTATACATTCATGTTTTGTAAAAATACATGGGAAATTGTGGGGCATCACCTTTATATGACTGATAAAAACTCTTTCGTTCTGGGTCTATAATGAGGCACGCCAAAGCAATAACTATTGCTTTTATTCCCAAGATCAACCATGCTTCCTACATTGTTGATTATGGACCCATCCCTTTATGTAATATTATGCATAAGATTGTAGATAAAATCCTAACAAAATATGTTGTAGTTTATTATGCCTTTTATCATACATCCAAGCCAAGATGGGTTCATTTATAGAAGGATTTCTTCTTATAACATATTACTTTCCCTTGAGTTATAGAGTTAGTTCAATTCTTCTTCTAGAGAAAAACTTTTCCATGCTAAATTTTATATTAAAAAAGCATTTAACATTATTTCTAAGGAACTTTAACTATCCAGGCTTGCTCAAAAAGGTTTCCCTACTGTGTTCATCTTTTGGATTAGAGGATGTATTGAAGATGTGTTCATCTCAATTTGTCTTAATGGATATTTGGAATGGTTCTATGCTTCCACATCTAGTCTATGCTAGTGATGACCCTTATCCTCATACCTATTATGCATTATCATAGATGCACTTTCTAACCTTTTATATGGTGCTGCTAGTGTTGTTCCTTTTAAAGATATTATTGATGGGGAGAAGTATTTTTTCACTTACTATATGTTGATAACTTTCTTGTTCTTGGGAGAGTAAACATTAATAATATAGAGAAACTTAAGAATATTTTAAGTCAATTTTCATCTTTCTATGGCCTGCACATCAACCACAACAAGAGTTCTATTATTTTTTCTAATGACTGCTTAAATACTATTAATATAATACAACATCCTGATCATCAATCTTGTTCACTATACAATGAAATATCTCGGGCTTCCAATTTCCACAAAAAGACTCACCCATCTGAACTTCCAAATCCTCTAAAACAAAATCTCTGCTCTTCATGCTAGCAAGAAAGCTAAAACTTTATTTTCTGCAGACATACTACAATATCATAAATTCACCATTATCTACACCTTAGCCTATTGGATTATAGGTCTTATTCTTCCTATGGCCTATTACAAATTTATTGATAAAATATGTTCCAAGTTTATTTTTTATGTAGACGCTATCACCAAAAAAATTCATACCAACTCCTGAAAAAATATTTGTCGCCCCAAGTCCTTTAGGGGGCTAGGGATATCTGCCATTCACTCCTTATATTGTGTATTTTTTTTTGTTCTCTTATATGGAGCCTTCTCAATGGGGACTTTATATTGTCTTATTAGGTTATAAACAAATACTCTTCAATTTTGTAAACCCCCTCCTAAATCCTCTAAATATTAGAAACTTATTTAGACAAACACTGAGAAAATTAAATGCAAAATCACCCTCAAAGTCCTCCCTAATAGCTCCATGTCTTTGTTAAGAAACCCCTAGTGTGAAGGTAAGGCCTTTGAAATTTTAAACCTTGCTATTTCTTCTAGTTTTCATTCCTATTCTATGAGTAGCATTATTCATCATAATCATTGGAACAACCCTAGCTATTTTCCTCTACAAGTTGTCAATGTCATTTCCAACACTATCATTTATGTTCATGCTGCTTCTTACATTTGCTGGTGAGGGGTTGACAACCCTCCCTTCAATGTTTTTGCTGTTAATTATCATGCTGACTTATAGTTGGTGGATTGGCATTTTTTCATATGGCACAAAAAGGTTTGCCTTACAATATTCTTGGCATGCTTGAATGAGTATTTTCAAAGGATAAAAAACAACATAAGTTCTTTTAAAAAGAAACTTGTAGGTTCCTACGATGTGTTCTTTGTTACTAGGTAGATGAAAGTTATATACATCTATTTTTTGAGCGTGACTTCTCATTCTCCCTTTTTTCTTCCTTTTTTTATCTCTGCTAAGAATTTATTTTTCTTGACCACCTACTGCTCTTTATTTTTCTTATGGAGGGAGAGAAGCAACATAAAATTTGATACTAATTTACATTGTAGTATATGTCTATTTACCTTATGATGAAGAAAGCTATCTTAACTCTAAGTCGAAAATGTTTGATGAGATTAAACAATTCATTTCTTAAGGATTTTCCTTCTTTACTTGGTTGGATGTTGGCTGAGTTTTCTACTCATTTATCTTTCTTGTTGGGTTGGTAATGATTTGAATGAATCTCATGTAATCGTGCCCCCGCCCCCCATTTTTTTTTCCATATAAAATTAGGTAATCATTAGAGAAAATAATTTTTTTTTACTACGCCTCTCTTCTCTCTACTCTACTCTCTCTCTATCTATTGCCATTTTTTTTATCAGCAACCTTTTGTTATTTTGTACTTTCTATTAGTTATAGGCTTATACCCTCTCTCTCTCTTTTCTTTCTCTACCTCTCTGTCTTCAGTTAGGGTGAGATGATTTTAAATTTTTTAATTTTTTTTATCATTATGAGCTTACCTATTTCTTGTTGATTTTTATTAGAACATCTTAAACTTTTTTTTTAAATTTATTTTTTTATTTATATATTTAATCATTTTAATCATTTATCTTCACATTACTAATTTTCTTAAAATTTAAAATTTCATGAATTCTTTTAATTATTTTAAAATATCCAAATTCTCTTTTATAAGAAATTTATATAATTAAAGCCAATAAATTACACTAGAGAAAGATTAAAAAATTAAAATTTAAATCAAGTTGCTTAAAATATGCTAATTATATTTTTGATATATTTTTATAATAATAAGATGCATCTTTTTTTATATATTTATTGCTCATTATAAAATATTTCTTTTATTATTTTTTTATTTAAATTAAATATGAAAATCTTAAGTTAGATGTTTAAAAAAATTAAAACTCTAATGTCAATTTCAAGCTCGAATGAAAAAGCCTGATGGTATTTTTCAAATTAAAAATGTGTGCCCCCGTTGATAAATAATCCTAGCTCCGCCACTGCTTCGTTGTGGACTCTTTTTTGGTTTTGGTTTCTTTTTGAGCTTTATGCTATAACCAACTCTAGTGATCGATCATTCAGTTTTTTACTTCTTCGTAGCAATTGTGTAGATCCAATTTTTGGCCTCTTGGAAGATTGTCTTAGCAACAAGCTTCCGCTTCAGGAAATGTTTTTGAAGATTATGATGTAATTTTGTCCATTTTGAGGCCATATTTATTATTTAATTCTTAGTTTATTTGTTTTTCCTTAATTTAGCCCTTTTCTAAGCATTGCTACTTGTTTTGGTTGCAGCTACTTGTAAGCTTTTACTTTTCTTAACCTTCAGTTATAACTCTTTCTTTCACTAGTAATGAATTTATAGGTAATGAAATTGTGCTTTGTAGATAATAAAATTGTACTATGCCTATAAAAGGGTTTATTTTATAAAGGAGCATTTTAATCTTTTAAATTAGCCAAAAAGTATATTTAATATAAAATTTAAAAAGCAGCAACTTCGCTAAATAAAATAGCGCATTCAAAATATTCTAAAGGAAATATGGCATTATGAATGCACTATTTTATTTGGCGCATTCAACTAAAAAAGTAGAAAGAAATAGAGCTAGGAGAGGGAAATGACCAAAGAATTAGCCAAAACTTTTGCGGTATTCTTCTTAGGATGAGAGAGAGAGGCAGTGGGAGACGAAAGTGGGCGGGAGAGCGATTTTTTTATTTTATTTTTTCTTTTTATAATTTTAAAGAAAAAGTTTAAATAAAATTTTATAAAATAAAAAGAAAATAGTTATAAATATATAATAAATTTTCAAAAAATTAAATTATAATAAATTAAAATTTAAATTCAAAGAAAAAATATAAAAAATCATAAATATTGAATTTTTATTATTTATATTTTAAAATGCATGAAAATTTTAAATAAATTAAATTTTGATATTTATTATATATTTATAACTATTTTCTTTTTATTTTATAAAATTTTATTTAAAATTTTCTTTAAAATTAAAAAAAATAAAAATAAAAACTCTCTGACCCTCTTTCTCTCTCCTGCTGCTTCTCTTTCTCACATTTTAAGGAAATTACACCAATAGTTTTGGCTAATTCTTTGATTTTTGTCATTTCCCCCTCTCTAGCTCTATTTCTTTCTTTTGCTTGAGCTGAATGCGCCAAATGATACAATACATTCAGAATATCCTATTTTTTGGCGTAATCTGAATGTATTATTTTATTTAACGAATTTGTTTCTTTTTAAAATTTATATTAAAAATACTTCTTTAGCTAATTTAAAAGATTAAACTGTTCCTTTATAAAATAAACTACCTATAAAATCCCCACCAAAAAAACAAAAAAAAAAGACTAGTCAAATTTCTCTTTTTGTTACCATACAAGAAAAAATACTATTACTTTGATCAATATATGAAAAAAAAAGCTATTAAAGGGTTCGGTGCTTTTAATTTCTTTTTTTGGGAAATTTGGGGGAGGTGCTCTTAATTTCGCATTGCCTGCATCGTTAAAAATTGGTTTTGGTCAGCAAAAACGTAGATGTTTCACTGACAGTCGCTGTATTTTCTTTTGGTCATTTCCTACCAACTACTCATTCCAGTCGCTCTTCTCCAATAGCGTTGATCGTCACAATCTCGGTGTTGGTGAACTTACGTCGGCGTTCGACGCTGAACAGGCGAGATCGATGAGCGCGGAGTAGTTGTGATTGGGCCTGATGCTTCTTTAGATTCATCTGTGGCACATAAAGGAGGAGTGGGAGGAGAAGAAGGTGAGAAGGATAGGGTGGCGATTCGGATCATGGCGCGTTTCCTTTGCACCGCGGTGGTCTCTTTGGGTGTATCTTTCTTGCTTTCGTTCGTATTCGGGCTCCTGGCCATCGTGATGGGGAGCTTGTCGGCGCCAAATCCAGTTATGCTTCCGGCGATTTGTAGGATTGTATCTAGCAGTGAGTTTCCTGGTCTTTTGGGTGCGAGTTATTTAATTCAAGTGAAATTTTTATGTAGATTTAAATTGAAAGTATTGTGGCTATTCCTTTGTCTTTTGAATATAAAACCCTCGTAAATGATTGCTGACTTCAAGCTGATTTGTAAGCGTTCTAACCTCATATTTTCCCTCAAAGGATTTTGGAGACATTTGAATATTACGGTCGGAAAAGTTCTTGGTTACTTGATTTTGCTGACCGAAAGACCTTAGATGCTTGCTGAAAAAAAAAAAAAGGATTTATTTTTCTACCGGTAATTTTTGTGAGATTATAAAGTTTCGACTGTGCTTTAAGAGCGTCCAATGCTCGTGGAGCTTGTGGGAGTCCAATCCGGCTACTCTTGCGGCTTGTAGGATTCCATCTGGCAGTATGCTTCTTTTGTGTGCGATATTTTTTGTTTAGTGAATTTTGTGGAGATTTATACGGAAAGTTGTTCGCTTTGGCTCTTTTTGACTTTGGATGATAAACCTTGCAAATGATTGAATTTTAATGGGTAGGGGGCGCTGGTTAATCCATTGTGCTTGCCGAGGATTTAGCCTTTCTGAAACAGTAGGTTTAGTTTCTTAATTGGAGTTTTTAGAGCTTTTTAACCTTTGGGTAATGATCTTAAGAGTTATGGTCGTTACTAATAAGACAGGTATCTGAAGAAGTCTCGGTAATATTGAGATCTTTATTTATAAACCAAAAATTGCAAGGGGGCTGCTGTTTTCATCGATTTTTTATTTTATTTTATTAATTTTATTTTTTATGCACTTTATGCTCTTCTTCTTTTTGTTGCAACATTTTGAGATTCAACTAAATGTTCAGGATCTCTTGGCAGAAAATGGAGTTGTTGATTGATCCTTGTGCTTAATGATCAAACGTTTGGACAATTGGTTATTGTTTTTGGAATATCTTTTAGTAAATTAGTATAGTTTCTCTTTGTATTTAGATGAAAAATGCTTATAGAAATTACCGAATTCTAGCTGATTGGTAGGTGGTCTCATGTTATATTTTCCCTGAGAAGTAATTGGGAATGATAATGCCAACTAAAATTTAACGGGCAGAAGAGTTTATTAGTTGTTTATGTTCAGCAATATAATTTAGGAGCCGGTTTGAGGCCTTTAGGGGTTCCGGATTTCTGTAGAGACTTTGGTTGTTAAAAACCAAACATGAAATGTCAGTAACAAGTCTTGGTAGTACTGATATCTTAATAAAGAGGAGACTTTCAAGCAAAAATGTTGCATGTTAGTTGCTACCTTCATCAGTTTTTAGATGGAATTAGTCTTCATCCTTGCCTCCTTTCATACAACTGTTTTGGCTTTAGCAGCTGACATTTCACATAAACGGTATATAATGCTCTTTGAGATTAAAATAAATGCTGAGGATCACTTAGATGAATTGGTAGTTGCTGATAGATCCTTATATTTAGTGATAAAATGCTTTGGATAAATAGCAACTACTTTTGGAGTAGATCTTACAAATAGGGAATATCTTTTAGGCTTCCTTCTTTGATGCAGATGAATGAAATTTCAAGCTAAGCGGTTGCCAAGGCATTGCGCAGCTGCCTATTATGATTTTTTTCTGGTAATTTTACCACCTTTTAACCACCAACCACTCATTGATTTTTATTGATTTCGATCTCTAAAATAGAGAGGTCGAAAGTTTGCCAATAAAATAATAACATTTTTTTTGAAAATATGGCATCACCGTCATATCCAAAAGATAATCAAACGAAAACTGAGTTTTATTATTGCTTTGTTTTTTGAGGATTTTATAAAAGGATTGAGGAAGTTTATTTTTTCAATGGAATGGCTAAACTTGAGAAGTTTGCTACTTTTGATGTCATAAACAAACTTCTAATCTTCTTAGATCATAATAAATCACAAAAGAAATGGACTTGCAGATAGTCAGAAAAAATGTATATCATGCAGTCCAGTGAGTCCCAGTTCAATTTATAAGCATTTCAACAGCCATAAAAGTACAAGTGCAATGGCACCCTTCAATTACGGGTACTGAATTTGTTTGTGCTAATCTGATCCAATGATGTTAAACCTTCGAGGACTGTTTAAGCAGCCTTTTCTTCTCCATCTTGCTCTGACAATAGATTATCTTTAAAGCGACCTATTTATTCTTTTTTTGTGACTGTAAATAAGTTTTACAAATATTGTTATGCTCAGACTTTGAGGTTTCTCTGACTTGATGCTAGATCTCTTGCAGGTGTAGATATTAAATCGTCCAAGGTTTGTGAGGTTGGGTTTCTAAATTATAAAGCTAGAAATGTATTTCATCCTAACGAGAAAACAACATTCAGATGCCGTGATGATTATTATTGGGCTTCAGTATTTGAGGTGACTTTTGAGTTGCACAGCTCTTTTAGGCTTAATTATTCACCTCACTTATTTCTCCATGGAATTATTTAATTATTCCTGTACTTCTAGCTCAAATTCTAGTTGATAGCGAAGGCATTTTATTTAATTTATGATTTTGTTGCTCTGAAAATAAAAATAATATATATATATATATATATATATATATATATATATATATATATATATATATATATATATATATATATATATATATATATATATATATATATATATTGAATCTGCACTGCTTGTTTTTCTGTACTGCGTATTTTGAAGTTGTAGAAACTACAAGGATTTATAACATCTATAGAGAAAACAAATGTTTCTAAATAGGTTTTTGTTAGACGCCTGTGAGGTAGAATAGGCTTCAGCCTATTTAATTGGTGTGGGGCCCATCAGTCCAGCATCTTTTAAGGCTAGCAATTACGTGGAAATTAAAAAGGGGATTAGGAGGGAAATTTAATTTAGGAGGGCTGTTTTGCCATTAACTATATTTTGTATGCTTTAAATATATTGTTTACCCTAGGGTTAGGTATTATCTCGTGTTTTCTGAAAATTGGAGAGTTCTTAGGTTGTTTGGGCTCTAGCTGCTGGCTAGAGATTTGGAGAGTTAGATCTTCCTCTCCAATTGAGGATCCAATTGTATCTTGTTATTTTTTTTCATATTCCTTATAATAAAAAAATTTTGGTGTGTCTTCTTCCTAATTGTTTCATTACGGTTCGCTGATTTGGTTGAAAGAGTACCTACTTCCTATCAGTTTTTTGGCAATATAATGTATCCAACCACTTATACACCATGTATTGCATTATATATATATATATATATATATATATATATATATATATATATATATATATATGAATTATACAAGAAAATAATGTTCAAGAAAAAAGAAATTTCTTTCAATGATTGCTGATTTAGTCATCCTGATGGAATAACTTAAGAAAGACATTTAATCGGCCTGTAAAAATTGGCTGGAAATAATTTATATTATCTTTCAAACATCAGGACACCATAGGTGATGCAACACAAAAAGCTATTATCAAACATGGACTTGGATAGCTCCGTCCACCATCCTAGGCATGATTCAAGGCTCCTCTCATTTCAAGACTTATGCATAACTCTATAGTCTCTTCTCCATTCCAGCCCATAGGGCTGTCAACTTTCCGCTTACTTTCAAGTTTAAGCTTTTAATTTGATATTTTTTAATAACTTTAATAATTCCTATCTACAAGGGATAATTTTGAACTTGCTGTATTTTTATGTGGACTTTTTAATGCTTGAGGAGATAGATTACATGAATTATTTAGGTAAGTAATTCTTCACTTCATGCCCTCTCAAACCCTAACCTAGATTCCTCAGCACCTCCTCCCTCTATCCTCCACATCAACTCTGGAAGCCACCTCAACCTCTCAATCTAACCTTCCCACTCAAAACCTTAAAAACTTCTCTTATGGTTTTGACTTATTCCACGAACCCTAATCCTTCTGTTGACCTCTGCGGTTAAAACAAAAAAAGAATAAAAAAGTGTGCATGAATCATTACCTGTACCAAATCTTGCACAAATATTGCTCTGCCATTTGCCCCCATCCTTGTGCAATGGCGTCGTTTGCAGTCTGGTCACACGCGATTTGCCTCGACAAAGCCCCCACTCGTGTTGATAGAATGACAGTGATGCTCCCGTTCACTGGCTGCTTCCATTCGCAAACCCTGACTCCTCTCTGCCTTCCCATAATCGCGAACCATCGCTTCCTCCCTCAAGCCTTCGCCTCCAACTCATTTGAAGCCCGAACTCCTCAAACAATCTCTGGCCGGCCCTATTTTCTTTGCTTACCTCCTCTATTCGACGCCTCTCCCATGTTGTCTAGTTCGCAAGCCACACCCAAACCGAACCTCCACCCAACTCCTACCCAGTCGACTCCATCTCCTCACTCCTTATTCGACGCAACCGCAGTCGAAGTCGAGATCCCTCTCCAAGTCGCAAAACTATCCTCAACTTCGAAGCCTACAGGCCGACCGACCCTAACCAAACTCCTCCATCCCCTCTGCCTCTTCCCTCTTAGACTTGTACTGAATACTTGCCCATTCTCCCTGTTCCGGTGCCTCCACTCCACTGAAAATCCAATCGCTGCTTCCGACTGAGCTCCACAGCTATCCAACCCGTCAACCTACAGTCTTCGTTCCCTCTTAAGCTCAAAATCCTCTCCATCTTCCAATCCATGCCCAACCCTTTGGTCCAGAGAGAGAGAGAGAGAGAGAAAGAGATTTCTCTCTACCTAGTCTCCTCAACCGTGCCTCTCTTCCCGATCTACACAGAGGTAGTGATTAGGTTAAATTTTTTTATATGAACATTAGTTATGGTTATTGATGTTATGATTATTAATAATATTAATTAATATTACTAATATTATTATTAACAAATATATATACATATATATATATATATATATATATATATATATATATATATATATATATATATATATATATATACATATATATATATATATACATATACATATATATATATATACATATACATATATATATATATATACATATACATATATATATATATACATATACATATATATATATATACATATACATATATATATATATACATATACATGCGTGTAAAAAAAAAGAAAAGAGAAAAAAGAAGTGAGAAAAGAGAATTAAAAAAAATAAAGAGAGAAGTGGGGAAATCTTGTGCATTTTGTTGTCTTCGTCACCATTGGTCCAATTGCAAAGGTATAATCCCTTTAACATTAAAACTCCAAGAGCCTATTTTCGTCGATTGCGACGCACTGAAAGATCGCACATACATACTTTTTTTAGCATGGTGGGATGGGACTGGTGTTGTGCCTACGACGAGGAGGGTAATCACCTAAAGTCCCATTTCGGCTTTCGTGACTTATTGGAAAACCTTCTATACATGCTTTTATTTGCGTGGTGGGATGAGAACTCGGTACGATGCCTACGCCGAGGTGGGGTTACTTATAAGTATCCCGAGTTGGGGAAAGCCAATTGTCTTGTAAAATAGCTATTCTCAAAGACCCCATACACGCTTTTATTGGCATCGTGGGAATGAAGACTACGGCGCGGTGTTTACGGACACCTACCATACACACTTTTAGTAGCGTGGTGGGAAGGCCCAAACTCCTGTAGTTTCTTCTAAACAAGGAAGACACCTAGAAGCTGTCGAAAATTTTGTCTAAACAGAACGAAGAATTCAAATTGTAATTCAATGAATTTGAACTTAAGTAAATAATAATGAACAACGTTACATGGAACTCAAATGCGCATTGATTACAGGGGACTTGGACATGCAACTGACCTTGAATAATTTGGACAGTAGGGAACTTGAATTAACTTGCAAATCTGAGCTAAACAATGAATCTAAATTGAACTCAAATGAATGGAATTATAAAAGAATGCTAAAGAAACTAAGTAATTAGACTTGAATATGAAGAGACTCAAACTAAATGCGACTTAAACTATTTGGACAAACAACCCTCTTGCAACATATCCATGAAAAAGAAAAGATAAATGAGTTTGATCTTAGAATGTGAACTTTAAAAAAGGGGGTCACTGAAGATATGTTGAAACCCCTTCAAATGAAGAGGCTTGATTTGGAGGCACTTGATGCATGTCAAAGTCATCTCAAGTCTGAGACAATTTCTAAGAAACTCTAACCTGTGCCAAGTGACATAAACAAGCAGGGGAATGTGTTTGTCCCTCTGGTTCTTGGAAGCATGGGAAATAGAATCTCACTAATAATTTTGAGGAATTTTGTTGCACTGATGATTGCAAAAGTGATTAATAAGAAGAAAGAGATATTGACATTGGAAGGCTTAGAGGATGATGATTGTGTGCAGTTCCTCACAACCATGCATTTGCTAAAGAAGGGAACCATGATGAGCACCATAAAAAGTTAAGGCCAATTGCTAAATGGATAGTTAATAAGCTTTTAGAATCTCTATTGATAACAAAAGTTATAAAATTCCTGAGGCTATTCGACAGTTGTATGTTGAAACTAGCAATTTGAAAGTTCCCAAAAAGATTGGAAAGTTAAAAAATTCACTTGCATTATGCTCGACTTGATGATTAGAATATAATTAATATATTTATTAAGTAATTCAAAACATCAAGAAGCCCCCACTTGTTGTACTCATATGCCAAGGATTTGAAGATGATACCCGAGATGATTGATACAACTCGCATATGGCTAACACCCTCTAGTTGTGATCGACAACGATTCAACTTCAAGAGGACATGTCAATTCCCCCTAGCTTATCATGAAGTAATAATGTCGGAAGTGTCATGAATATGATGACTATTATACGAACAAATCTAGGGGAACCATAGCAACACTATGAATACACTAAGATTATATGCAAAGGGTGATATTTCCTACAAAAATACAAATACAATATGCAACAAACACAAGTACATTTGTGTAGTCAATAGAAACTCAATGTCAAGTGAAATACATTGGTCCCCTGCAAGCAAAGACGGATGATATACAACAAATGTGAGCGCCTACGGGCCGCTATAGAAGACCCTTCATGTACTCCATATGTTACCTACGGGCAAATACAAAAGGATCAAGACAAACATAAGCTTCTACGAGTTGTTGTAGAAGATCCATCAAATATTCCAAAATGCCCTCACACTTGCACTATAATATGTATACACTCAAACACAAAGAAATGCATACGTAATTGTATACCTGCATGGGCCCCAACGAGCATGTTATGGGTACACATGTGAAGTCGAGGGATGCTGCGTAGGTTAAATAATAAACCCAAGTTCGATCCCGATTCTTCTATGCAGGTAGATAAGAATCAACATGGCTCGAACCATTAAACAAACACACGACCGTGGAACCGACCGAAATATATATATTTTATAATTTATGTTAGGCTTTAAAGGTTTATTAAAGGAACAATTCATTAACAAAGGCATTAAGCCATCAACAAACCCGGTCCTCTGTTGGCAAGTTGACGGAGTTGACAAGGTTTAATCGACATATAAAAATGTCTATAAATACCCCGATGATGGCCGTGTTGAATGTATATCTCAACCAGAGGGGTTAATTCCAAATACTCTATACTTTCAAATGTAACCCAAATACCCCTCAAACATTCAAAATTCCAAAAATTTCAAAACTCCAAATATTTAAAAATTAAAAGTATTCACCAAAATGCTTAAGCAAAATCTATCCACCATTCGCAACAATTTGCTGAGATGGACAAATCTGAAAATAACTTCAACTCAAAAAGAGCTAATGCTTGGTCAAGAATATCACTAGGATTCATTCACAAACAATCTCCTGCCAATAAGGACTTGGCATGTGTCCTATAACCGACAGTTTTGCAGTAAAATGGCACCGCAGGATAAACGTTATGATCGGGTCCCTCTGAACGGGATGGTTTATCGTTAAATGACATCACTAAATTACGGTTCACTACATTACGGTTATGGCGAGAGCCCATATGCTCCTAATGACATCAAATCCTTGAGATATGAATCAATATGATATAATCGATAAGACACAAAGCCATTTATTAGCAAAGGTAGATCCAAATTTGTCCCATTAGACAAGCATTTTCCCCTAGGTTTATAAGGTACCCTTTGGACGAAGCAACCCATGGTTGTCGACAAGGATCCTTCTGTCAGGTTGGGTCGACTACCTCCTCTGATTAAGTAGACCAGTGATCACGATGGCTCGGGACGACGGAACCATGAGATCTTGATTGGGTCCATCATCCAATCCCCCACCATCTACTTTAAATGCAAGATGGTGAAATTTCTAGTTTTAAATATCAAATCTTCGAATACCCAAACCAATGCTGCTACTATCTGTCAAATAACATGTACCTCTACGTATCTGATCGACGATCAGCCTTAATAGAAAGTTCTCTCTCATTATCGGGAGGGGTAATTAACTATAAGGGCTTGCGCCTATAGGTAATCAGAACTCAAATCATAAAGTCCTCGCAAAATGAGGGCATAATCTATGGGTAGTGTCTTATCTACGAATTCATCAGCCATCCCAAAATTTACCCTGGAACTTAATCTGTTAAAACTCCACCAAAAAGCAATGGGGAGGCCGGTACCGAATTTTCAGAGCCCACACCCTCCTATCTCCTTCAATAGTCTCCTTTCCTCTGCTACAATTTGTAAGCTCTCAATCAACTTTTTAAATAGCTACCTCAAGCCCTTCCTCTTTCCACGTTTCCCTATCACATTGTACTTGAATTTGAAATAGGTTTTAGAGGGCATGAAGGGAATATTTTCCCACCATTGAAATTCAAATATGGAGTGCCACCAAGATATCAAAACACAATTAAAAAATTCCAAATTAAATTAATCAATTAATCTATCTCTTTATGCATTAGCAAGTTCAAATAAATATACATCAAATTCCAAATTATCCCTTTTAGATAAGGATTCAAATAAAGTTCCTAAAACATAATAAATTATGAAATTTAGACTTGAAAATTAGTGAGGAGCCATTTCTCATGTGTGCCAAGCATTATCCATAATACATTGTGCTTGAACTTGAATGGAAGCCTTCTTGGTTGATCTTTCTCTTCAAACTTGCCTTGTAAGAAAGGAGTTCATTCATTTAAGTGAGGGAAATTCACTGTTCCATTGTATCAACATGCATGAAATTAATCGTGATATTCATTCTTGATAATGTTTTTGTGTGCTACATCTAAGGGTGTAAGCGAGTCAAGCTAACTCATGAGTTGGCTTGATCTTGGCTTGATAAATGGCTTGTGAGCTAAGCTCGATGAGTTAATGATCCAACCTTGGCTCGACTTATTAGCTTGCGAGCCAACTTTATTTGTATCCCTTTTATTATTATTATATTTTTAATTTCTCATTCCTTTTATTATTTTGTTGTAATAATTGCTTTATTTATTATTTTCTGTTTTATCATAAACGAACTAGCTGAAACTCATAGAATAATGCTCAAGCTTGATTAATTAATCATGCTTAAGCTATAAGCCAGGTATGACTCTAGCTTGACTTGCCTTGTTTATATCCCTAGCTACATCAACAGTACCATACCTCGAAAAACTATTCTCTATGGAGTTGAAATCAATGTAATATCCATAAAATGTGCAGCTAACTTCCTTGAATTTGTAGTGATCAAGCAAGCTTGATTGAAAGAGATTTGTGCTGTCATGGATGAATCTAAATTCCTGGAAGGTGGTTTGCTTGAACATATTTGCTATTATTTACTATTCTTGGGTGAATAGTGGTAGCTGGAAGGCCTTTGAATTTTTGTTGGTTTGGAAATTCACATGCTGGTTTTTGTGAGCCTGGGGAAATTATATTATGAGTTGAAGTGCATGGAGCTGGTGGAGAAAATTTTTACAATGGTTTAGTAGCAATTCTACTGGGGTATTGTGGATTGGAAAGCTTTTATGTATGAGATCTAATTTTAAGGTTTTGAAGAAGTGGAGGTGATAAGGTATCAGCTAGTTGATGTGGAATGTAAGAAAGTTAATTCATTTTATTTTTCACATCTTTCATCATATTGTATAAGTTATCAAAGAGATGGTTAAATTGATCTGATGTGGGTTTCAGGTATGTAAAGTTTTGTTATGGTTTGAACAAATACCCTTTGTGTATAGGTATTAAGGTTCAATGATGATCAACGCAAAATTTATAATGGCTTTAAAAGGAAAAAAATTAAGTTCTTATACACCGCCAACAACCAATAATGTTCAACATAGTGAAAAAAAAATTGTAACATCTTGACCTTTAAGAGGAGATCACCAAAACTTGAAGCTTGATGTCAATTTATAAATGCCTTGATTGTTTCCTTCCTTCGAAATTGTTAAAATAGCCTTAGTTGTCATTGCCTTGGTTGCTAAATATTCCTAGATGATCTGATACAAAAAATTGGTTGTGGTAGGTGGTGGAATTTTGAGGTGGATGGAACTCTCTTTTGGATGGGTTGGTGGAAAGATTTGGGAAGGATTTAAATTTTTTGTGGAGGGGTTGAGAGGTAGTTTGTTATGTGGGATTTATTTCTGTAAGTGAGGTAAGAGGAAGGGCTTGGGCTTTTGCTAGAGGTTGCCGAGAGCATACAAAGTAGAGTTAAGGTTTATAGTGTTCTGGGAGATTAGAGGAGGTTTTTTTTTTTTTTTTGAAAATTTATTTATTTTATTTTATTTAGGAGATTTGAGGAGGCTATGGGAGGGGAAAAGGAGGAATTAAGGTTTTTGGAATAGGTCAAAATTGAGACAAAACCTCTTTAGGATTTTGAGTGTGAAGGGTTGGCCAACAGTTTAAGATGGTTTCTAGGGGCTAACGTAGAGGGTAGAGGGAGATGCAAAGGAATCAAGGGTTTTTGTTTGAGAGGGAATGAAGAGAAAATTTCCTAACCTAAAGAATTTTGTTTTGAAAAATCACCAAGCCATCAAATCTCAAGATAAAAACGTCAAATTGAATTAATCAAGCAATATATCTCATGCATTAACAAGTCTACATAAATATGCATTAAGTTCCAAATTATCCCTTTTATATAGGGATACAAATAAAGTTCCTAAAAAATAGCAATTAAAAAATTTTAACATGAAAAGAAGGGAGGAGCCCGCTGGCCATATGGGTTGGAATGGAAGAGATTACTTAAAATATAGAGAGAGCTAGCAATAACAGAATTGAGAGAGGAGCCTTGGATCAAGCCCTGTATTGTGGAAAACGCCTTGAACTAAGGAGAGAGGGCTGGCGACACCTATTTTGAATGAAGGGAGATAAGCCAAGCATTATTCAAACCGCATTGCACATACATGTGAATGGAATCCTTTTTTATTGATCTTGCCTTCTAAACTTGCTTTGTGAGAAGAAGCCATTAAGGAAGAGAAATCCACTCTTCAATTATATCAATTAGCATGATATTAATCATCATATCCATATTTGATAATGGTTTACTGTGCTGCATCAATGTTTATTTTTTTACTCCTTAGTCTTGTATTGTGATAATTGTAAACATATGGTGCTTGTAAGTTCTTGCATATTTTGTTTGCAATGCCCCTGAGAGCATTTAATGACGAAGTAACTCCATATTATTTTTCAGGTAGAGTTTAAAGAGTATTTTTCTGGTCAAATTCTTCATGCAGTTGCAGAAGCTCCAAAGGAGGCCCTTCCTCAGGACTGTAGGCCCAGTTTTGACACTGCTTGGATGACAAAAATGAAGTTTGAGGTTTGAATTTCCAAAGATGCTGTCTTTTAATGATCTTCCTTATTGAACATATGATGAAGATAAATTATCATCTGATTATTATGATCTTCCATTGAATAGTTGATAAATTTACGGTTAAAAAAATTTCAATGGGTACTTAAATATAACTATATAAGTCTATCCTATCTTTTTTCGGTTCAGTTTATGGTTTGGGTGTTTTAGAAGACAAACATATGAATCTACGATAGTTCACCTACATTGTTGTGTAATAATAAATACTATGTTATGTATTCTACTTTGAGATGTTTATCTTATATATAACAATTGTAAATTAAATTAGGCTGAATGCAAACTAAATTTGAATCAATAAGTATAAATAGGACATTGATGATTCAATAGATTCCTTACTCAAGCTATATTAAGTAAGCCTGTATCATAGACATATTGATATGGAAAGAAGCACAACGAAAGAAGCTTGATGCTAGCTCCATCTATGTTAACCAACCAAGACTCATGTCCTTAAGAAAGCAAGAAGGAAAGTGATTAGCTTAGAAAATGATGTAATTTTGTGCAGGTGTTAATATATGCTGTTGTGGAATTGAGATAACTGAAGTAAATTTCAATGAATAGGCTTTTGTTTTAGTGACCTCCTTCCCTCCTTGAAAGTACTTCTCCAAGAGTCGTTCACACACCCAAGAAGTATTCTTGCACGTTGATTTTTTTTTTCCCTTTCAACTGAATTCAACGTAACTTGAAAATTTTTTATTGACTTTATCCAAGTAATTTCAACGAATCAAAAGTCATTTGGTAATTTTATAAAATACAAACATATAGTTATGATATATAAAGTAATGCAAGAATTTATCACTAGAAAACTATTTTAAATTGCATGATACTCGGCACACTTGAGAACTTTTTCGTAAATTTAGCTATGAGGCACATGCCGCATTGCCTGGTACGTGAGGCCTACTCCTCACATAATGTGTGACATGCCTTTGTCATAATTTTTTGAGGCATGCACAATTTATAGTAATTTTTTTAATCAAATATAGTGAATATATTTAATAAAATCCTCTATAATTAACCCTGTACCTCACACTCAAGCCTCACATCTCATGGTCTCTCATTTTCATGGAATACCTGCGCCTTGTCTCCTTTTCTCATGCATGCCTCAACGTCCTTCATGTCCACCATTGTTGATGTTGTCTCTTCCTTGCCAAGTTCTCTTTCTAGACAAGGAACTCTTCCTCGACATCTCTTCTCAATTTTATGATAATTCTGAAACCCTAAAATTTTTCTCTTTCCTAAACTTAATTTCTTTAATTTGGTTTTGAAGGGTTTCTTATTTATTTGAACACTGCATGTTTCATTTATTTTAATTAAATTTTCATTTTACAATTTTTATAAGAAAATGTCAAAGCTAAGGAGAAAACTCCGAAATCATTCCTATAAAGCTCCTAATTATAATATAATTCTTTCAATAACTATTTCTCTAAAACTATTTTATCATGCCCAAAGATCTAAGATATGAAGAACTATTCAACTTCATATTTTACTTATATACCAAACCTTCATAAATACTATATATCAACATAAACAAATTCAATGACAGCAACTATAAAACAATTCATAAAAATATATCTACTCTTCATTCATTAAAACTCATACAATTTATTTCTATTCATCTGCACAAAATATTAATTTATAAGGTACTAAGAATATCAATCATTGTGATTCAGTCTATCTTTCTTATACTCCTCACTATAAAAAATAAAATTAAAATACAAAGAAAAAAATAAAAAACCTAAAACCTGTTCAAACTCAATCAACTTGATCATGACCCCTCCATGAAACTATGTAAAATTTATAAGTGATCAAACAAATTTCAATAGGCTTCATGTAAACCATGTCAATACAAATGTAGTAGAAACAGTATGCTTGTAACCATTCATTCCAATAATAGTGTAAATATATGACTATAAGAATATATGTTTAAATCAAATATGAAGCACTATTGTCTATCGTGCGCCCCCCTAAAAGATCAGACATCCTACGACAGAACTGCTCGACATCGCATCCCCATGACCCAATGAAATCCCCTCCACACAGACCCTTCACTCAAAGAAGAAAGTCCCCCTCCATCCCAATTGGGCCTGAATCCTGGAACTAAATTAGTAGTTAGGTAAATCTTCTATCAAACGCCCATATATCTCACCCTTAAGCGCCACTCTGCATTTATACCACGTATTAACAGCCCAATCAAATCTCGCCAGCGTTATAGACAACATTAGCCACCTGCTAACCCTTCTTCTTTTACTTTCATCTCTAGAAGTGTGTCTCTTACGAGTTACCTTAATGGAGAGGGATGGAGAAGGGACTATAGTCCCATTAGATGTGGAATTCCTCCTCATGAAAATGACACAGTGTCTCCTAGAAAATCAACTCAAAACTATCCAACCTTAAGGTGTACTAGTAAGCCCCAAGGTGTAATTCCCTACAATGCGTGTATTAAGCAGTCTAGTGGTGGTTAAAACTCGCGTATATCTATGGACTCGGACATTACCCAAGGTCAACACGGGGGGTATCAGTCGAAAAACTATCCGCGCGGTAAGATCTATGTACAACTATAACACATGACTAGTCGTTTTGAGGGTTAGAAGGGCTAAGAGGGCAGTGCCTAATATGTGTATTAACTCTCTAACATGATAATCTCCCCCCTGATACATTGTGTAAAGATTTACAGCATGATGAGATATATGGAATGAATACTATCAATAAATGCACAAACAGACTTCAATATTGCAAACTCGAGCTCACAATTGTTTATATTTTTTTGAAAATAACAAATATTATAGGCTCACATCCTTCTATATGTCCTAATTATATACTTTTGTAATATATAGTTGTTTTGTATGTCTACTAATATTTCAGGAATACCATTCACCATCCAACGAAGATTTTAAGGCTCAAAATATTAGGTATAGCTATTATGCTTGTCTGTAAAGACATTTTATGTATAATAATTCAATTAGATGAAAAATTTTTATTTCTTTGATTCAAGTTCACTTTATAGCACAAGTGTATGCTAGTTTTTGGTGACCATGCAGCACCACACCTAGGTGGGGAGTGAGATTGGAGTCAAAATCCAAAATTCCAGTGAGCAAATTTTTAACTAATAAGTACTAGCAGATGCTACATGTTGTGATCTACCTAATAACCATAAAATTAGTCATTCCTAATAACATCGCAAGCACCATAGGATGATTTTCTAATCATTCAGGACAATTCAACATTATGACCATGAAAAATAACTATATCAATCATACTTTAGGCAAGATTTTGAATTTCAAAATTTATTAAATCATGCAAAGAAGAATTTATCTTATAAACAATTATGACTAAATTGATCCTTGTGATTACGGTTAAATCTTCTAATATGCTTTAATAATCTATTTGATATTGCATATATTTAAATAATATTATATGCATGAGATGTGACGATCGTTACTAGAAGATTCACAGAGATAATTTTATGTGTCGAGCGTTCCACCAGTTTTTGTACGCCTAGATATGATTGCATTTTCTGGATTGAATTCTAATCATCCTAATTCGAAATGGCAAGCATCTTCGAATATTGGTACCTGGTAGATGATCTTTATAAAACAGATTACATACAATGAACAATAATGCAATGCGTCGTACAAAGAGAATGCTGATCGTATGGGGAGGGAGAGGGGGATGATCGTATCCTGAAATTGAAAAGACATATATTTTATACTAAAATCATGATAGGACGATCTACTAGATTCTAAACTTGTAAGTAAATCTTTATTGGTAGAATATCAAATTTTAGAGTTTTTGAAGCCCTTCTATTTAAGCCTTTTATCAATGCGCACCTTGATAAGTGTTCTTTGTGCAGCCATGCATATATCTTCGTTCTCTTTCTGGAGAAAAACGCGTAAAAAGAGAAGAAATTTGGAAGCAGGAGTCAGAGACGGAACTAAGGTGGAGTATTGGAGAGGAGATGATCAACTTATGGAGGGGGGGGAGTTCCAAAGGGAGTGTGGGTAGGGGATTTCACAATAGCGCTATTGGCTCTGGCAAATCTTGTACCTTAGTACCGGCATTGGAAATTCAATGTATCTCCATCTTGAGGGGAAGTTTTGGCGGCTAAGTTAGAAGATCTTCCTGAATGTCAAAGGACCCGGCTACTCCGCTGTAGTCGTGGGGCCGAAGGTGGAAGTGATTTTTGTAAGCAAATCTTCTCTAACCTAGTTGGTGGCGGGATAAAGGAGAGTTAGCTGCTCTAAAATTTTAGTGCAAATACTCATGAAGGGTCGCCTCCGGGGGGGCCAAAGGGTGCCGTCCGTGGAATGGAACAAAGTTAGGACTCGCGACTAAACCGTTATAGAAATTTTGGTGAGTTGGTTCTTTCCATTTTATTATTATCTGGCATTTATTTTTTCTCCTTGTGAATAAACTGCTGCGTGGGTCAGAAATATATTATTATATTTGTATATTTTATTTTGGTACAATGCGTAATTTTGTCCCCTTTTTCACTATCAATTGATTTATAACAAAGATATTTCTTTATCATATTAAAGCAATTATTTTAAATATCAATTCATACTCCCTCTTGATTATAGGCTACTATTTAAGGACAAATTGCTTTTCAGAGTTTTAAACCCCTCACAAACATTTCTTTCCAATCATAAATACTTTAATAAAACATATACTAATAATAGAATAAGGCTCGCAAAGTCTCACGATGACAGTGACTCATCTCTAAAATGAAGGATGGAGCGTACGGGCAGCTCTGATCTAAAATTTATTTGCATATATAGTTTTGGCATGTCAAACACCCTCCAGACTCGCGAAATTACAGACCACTTACACTAGACTCTAGGAGACTTTTGTTGGGCCAAAACTAACACCCTAACGCGGCAATTCTTTCCACCTTAAGCGAGGAGATAGTAGTCCATGTCATAGTAGAAGGGTGTGTAAGTCTAATGTACTCTTATCAAGAGTAAAAATTTGACCTCTAAGCTTTCCTAAAAAAACGACCTTCAAAGGATCCTCGAGAGGAAGACCATATGTTCTACAGACTTCTGTGATAATCTTATTGACACTGCCCCCTCAGAGTCAAGAAAGGCATTGTGTGCATCATATTTTAGCCACGGAAAGTCATTATAGAAAGCTTGAGAAGCTCTAGCGCACACCAAGATCCTATATGTCCATACCTCTGAAGGGTTATCCGGTACTCTCCATATAATGTAAAGCTTAGACGCTATATTATTTGCGCAACTATAATAAAGGAAGGCACATAATATCCTTCTATGGCAATAGTGTAATCCACCTACTATATCCCCCCTCTATAGCATGAATGATCGAAGGGGATAGAAATCCAAAGCTTCAGAGAAATCTTAGCCCCCTAAATAACACTACTAATGAAAAGGTAAATAGAGAAGGAATGTAAAATGAAATGATACATTTCTCTCTATCATCTTTGGGATATATTGAGAGTGATTACTATACTGAGGTCTCTATCCCCTTATCACTTCCTAATTCCCTCACCGATTACACTCATACCTCATAAGCATCATGCTCCATAAACAGGACTGAAAGATAACCATACCCAGGTCAGCCATATACAGCGTTTATGCTATGTGTGAAACTAGACAAAAAAATCCAAACAAAAATTGGAATAGGTATCAAAAGCCTCAACAAGTGTAGCTATCTACAGAGCATGCTTCATAAATTAAGCGGTCCTCCTTTGTGAACAACGATTCATAGGCCACGACCATAATAAACAACTAACCTATAGAATAAGTGGTGCTACGACCACATATAAACACCTGTGCCTTATGAGAAGATTAATTAATTTGTTTATAGGTTTTTTGTTAACAATTTATATTAACTTATTTAGCCTTCCTCGAGCGCCTAACCATAGAGGGGCCGGATAAATTAGGCCATTTTAAAAAAATTCCTTAATGAAAAAAAGAAGATACTTTTTTATTTATTTTAAAAACAAATGATTTAATATGAAAAGAAACACTAATTTTATAAAGACAAAAAATTAGAGATCTAGACCCTAGAAAAAATCACAAAATAATATAAAAATTAAATACGAAAAAAGTAAATATAAAAATAGAAATAAACAAACATGAATTTATAGTGTCGTTCGATATCATCAATTTAAAACTATGTTCTACCTCCCTAGAAAACCTCCTGTTTCCACGGAGTATATATCACTTAAAAGTAAAGTGTCTATCCACTTTTGCCCTCCGAACAATAAGGTAGGAGAAGGCCCTCATCAAATCTTCGTTTCCAAATGTCTAGATTTATAGGGACTGCCGAGGAGTATCCTTGTAATCCTTCTTCACTCCCTCTACTGGAGTAATGAAAAGAACTTGGAAATCCTTTCTTTTTTAATTCTATAGGTTTAGCGTAGAAGAAATATTAGAAATTTTTTTTTAATTCTCTATCTCATGACGAGTAAAGGCAGTATATTTATTTTTTAATACTTTTCTTTATTCCTCCCTTTTATGTATGCTTTAGAATTTTGTGATCTGAAATTGATTCATAAAAGCATTCTTACTTATTTATTCTTTTTTTTTTATGGGAATATTTTATTTATGTAAGATCATCTGCATTATCGTGCTTATAGGATTATATTTTTTATATTATTTCAACTACCCCCTCACAAGAAAGATTTCCCTCTCTTATGCTCCTCCTCAATTTAAGCTCTACCTAACTCTCCTTCTCTCCTATAACGATAGGAAAATTATTATTTATTATATTATCTTTTATTTTATCTTTTAAAGCTAGAATAGCCCTTAATATTAATTTTAAATAAAAACCTAAATTTTAATTCACTTATCATATTTTTTATTATTCCTACAATTATGATACTATGCATACATACATTACGACTTTACATAGTATCTAGTAATAGGATATCGATAAGCACATGTAAATTCTAAAATTTTCAACAAAAAAGTCATTTAAAAATCGATACTGTTATAATTTTTAATAACAAGTTTATAAAAATATGAAATGAAACCATTTATATGTATATGAAACTCTCATAAAAAAATCTTTCAATCTGTTCATTTAGGATGAAACCTTGGGAATGGCCAACTTTCATACATGTTCGATGGATCGTCTCCAACAATATAGAATATCATTTATAACACTAACTAAGGTATAAAAATTTATGGATTTTGACTTTGAGTTTATGCATCCATGTGGTACCGATCATGATCAATTTACGTACAAAATAGTAAATCGTTCTACAGTCCTATAATTATTATATATCATATAATACGATCAAATTTTAATCAATTGTTCCATGATAATTTGCATTGCCTGATATATATAGGATGAACTGTGTAAGGAAATATTTTAATTTAAGGCCATACAATATACGAACAACAAAATTATTACCTTTCGATCAAGATACAAAATTAGTATCCCCTCTTTAACCTTTTGCGACCACAGCTAGGGGTTTTGATAGCGCACAACTCAACTTTCGTACAATATGAGTTAAAAATTGATTCATTATTAGAATTTCTTCGTACATTATTGAAACCCCAAGATCACACAGTATGATACATACTTTAAAAAAGACTCAAAAAAGTTTATTTTTATCTACTCTTTGGTATATGTGCTAAGGTAGATTCTACTCAGCAATGATATCCACCAAATTAAATAATATAACTCAAAAAAGGTGAAAATACAAAATAAACAATAAAAATGATCACTGTAATCCGTAATCCAACCAAATTTGAGCTGATCAAAATTGCAAAAATGAACGGTTGACTGATTTCCTGAAAATTAGTACACTCCAAAACAAATAAAACAAAAATATCACAGAAAGAAAAGAAAGCACTAACTGACACAATAATGTTTTATTATCATTAAAATCATTAGTGATTTTTAAATCTAATTTACACTACACTCTGCTTTCCTTTGTAATGAAAGCCAAAAAAAATTTTTGTTTTTGGATTTTCAAAATAGTTGTTTTCCTCTTAAATCCCCTTCAGATGAAAATCAATTTGTAAGAAAAAAGAGTATAATATTTTTATATATAATTTAGATAATATACAAACAAACAACAACAACAATAACAACAAAGAACACAACTAAATATTACTTCCTCTTTTGACATCATAAAAAGAGGGAAAATAAGAAGAACAAGAAGAAGAAGAAGAAGAAGAAGAAGAAGAGAATAAAAACAGACATAAGAAATGCATAAAACAAATAGACTCAAAGCAATTAACAAACTCAAAGTAAAGAAATATAAACATTACAGACATGATAACTCTCGTGGGAAATTTCAAAATATAATAAAATTGCTCTACAAAAATAGAAAAAGACAAATAAGATAAGTGTTATCATTATTGCAATCAAAGAATTTGGATTTTTAGAGTTTGCATACCCAGCTTTAACATCTTCACGGGGCTAAAATCCTCTGTTTAAATAAAAAATTTAAGTCAAGAATTATAATAATGACAGGGAAATTTAAAATTTTCAGACTGCTAACATAAAATATATCGAATAGAAAAATTACTTATAAAAGTGATGAATGAAGAATCAAGATTTTTCAAAGTTAAGTAGTAAAACATATTAATTAAAATATAAGAATTTTCTAAGGTTCAAATATTTACCAGAAAGAGAAGCTAATTTAAGTTGGGCTCATTTTGTGCCTATATTATCAATTTTTGCATACATTATGCATCATTTGTTTTTGATATACTTAGTGCATTTTTTTTATTTTGGTGTCAATACGCATCTTTTGATTTTGGGCTTCATTTTGTATATCTTTTGAATTTTTTTTGCAAATTGCTTCTTTTCTAAATCTTTAAAGAATCTCAATTATAAAGATTATCTTTCAAATATAAGAGAAGAGTAACTCACTTTATTATAAAGGAAGGTCTCTTATAAAGGAAGGAATAATCTACAATGCAAACCTGATATATCTAATATGAATAAATAGCCTGATTTATAAAAAAATAATGAATCTTGTTTTATCAAATTACAAAGAAATATTCATGATAAAAAATATAGTAGAATGAAAGTGTTTCATTTCAACCATTTCAACTCCAATTCGATTTAGATTTTGAGTTCACGCAAGGAATTATCATGCACAGGTAATAAGAAGGGATATAAAATTGTTAAGATTCTTTTATCCTTCGAGTTTTTACAATGCCCAGCAATTACTTATTTAAACTTTTTAAGTTAGAAAATAAAGTATATTTATTACACACAACAAAGAGCATTATAGAGGTTCATTTGTACAAATACGATTCTAATTCGTATATAGTACAAGTTTAATCCATTGCGTACACTACAATCCAAGTTTTACAGTACGATCAACAAAAACACATTTTTATTTCACTACAATTTTCTCAATTAAAAATATATAAAAGAGATCTAAAAGCACAAAAAGCCAACTAGAAGGAAAAAGAACTGCCACTTGAAGGTCAAAATAATGTTTTTTTTAGAAAAATCTTTTACTAAAAAAATAAATATAAGAAGGATTGAAAGATACAATTCATTACATAAACTAGGTGAAATCAAATAAATACAATAAAAAAATGAAAGAATACATCACAATAAAAGCTAAATAAAACTAGTATAACAGTGGTTCCTGGTCATGAGGTGGTTGTGGACGTGTTGGAAGAACTGACTACAATACGAGTTCAATCGTACAGTATGATCCATGTCATAGATTACGATCAATAAAAACACATTTTTCTTTCACTACAAATTTCTCAAGTAAAAAAAAAAAATATAAAAGAGATCTAAGAGCACAAAGCCCAAAAAAAAAAAAAAAAGAATTTCCACTTGAAGGTCAAAATAATTTTTTTTAAAGAAAAATATTTGACTAAAAAAATATAACATAAGAAGGACTTAAAGACAAATTCATTACAGAAAACTAGGTGAAAAATAAACAAAAACATAAAAAAAATGAAGAATACATCATAACAAAAAAACTAAATAAACTAGTATAGTGGTGGATCCTGGTCATAAGGTGACTATGGACTTGGTTGGAAGAATTGACTAAAGTTGTCGTATTGCTGCTGGATATTGGTGAACTACTATTGGATATTTTCAAATTGCTACCTGAATCAACCCATATCATTATCATATTGGGTTTGCTATTTGATCTATGTGAGTCTCAAGTCTGTAAAACCGCTGAATCAACTCCTTATATGGGTAGTAGTAAGGAGGTGGTGTAGATGCAATATCAGTTTATAAGGACATTTTCTCCTTCTTCATCATCAAAGAGCGGGTCTTCTGGGTCTTGATCTTTATGAAAAGAGCATCCATAAATGGGCATTCAAAAAGAAGATTGGAGTTTTGTTAGAAGGAGCAAGATATATAATATTATATTTTTTATCCAAGATATACCTAATCACATGTCCTAGAGTGAGGTTTTGCTTTCTCCTAGTAGTTGGGAGTTAAATAAAAGTGAGGTTTTGGATGTAAATCAATTAGCATTTCAACTTCATCAATTTGTTTTTATTTAATATTATGAAGTAGGTGATAATTGATAGTAGGGGAGTCATCTTTATCTGATTTCCATCTTTATGGATAATAGATGTTCTTAGAATGTATTTGGATAACCCTGACATTTTAATTTAGAGTATGAACCAAGGGTTTGTGGTAGTTCAAGGTAGCATTTCAAAGTAAGAGATTCACAAACACTACAGTCAAAATCAGATCTGGATGCTATGATAAGAGGTCTATTTCCTTGGGTATTTTAGCTGAAGGTGGATTCCTATGTCCTCTTTAGTTATTATGACATTCATCACAGTCCATCCCAACTAATCCTAAGGTTTTTTAGAAACTCGTGTATAAGGATTTCAGAGTGCAAGGGATAAGCCAAAGTCAAAACAAATTGAAGTGCAGTTGAACAAGTTCATTACTGAAAAGCTAAGGGCCTACTGATTAAGAAATCTGCAAGGTGTGATATTAGCTTCTTTAAATTTGTGGTAGGCAGCTTCATCATAAGCTATCAAAAAGTGATCATCAATAGGGTTGCAAGAGGAGGAAACACCCTGTGTTTGTCAATAATGCTTTCCACCATTGGTCATTGCAAAGGTTGAGATTATAAGAAGGAAGGATTAAGAAGGTTGTGTGAAAAATTTGAAATAATTAAGTTCTTCTTTAAATAGAATTTCAGTAAATCGTATCATACGATCATGAGATCATACAAGACAATCACATGTAAATATTCCAGCCAGGCCAGGATTTAAAAAGATGTGTCTAATCGTATAGTACGATTAAACTTTGCATGGGACAATTAGAGACATAGTGCTATATCCCGAGGAGTCAAGTTGTATGACTTTTTGACAAAAAGGTTCGTATATTATAAACAAGTATTCATATGATATGTTCAACAATAAATATCATACCAATCAAAATGAATTCATCCCAATATAGATTGACACGTGGATTATCCAGACAAATAAGTGTTTGTATAATATGATTGTCAGTCATAGATTCAATCTAGTTCATCCATTGAATCAAGGGTTGTGATGAAAGTAGCGTTGTGCACATCGTACAAAATGAATATGATTTGTACAGTACAATTGAAGATAAAATTTTTAATTTGTAGGAAAATATAGTGAAGTTCAGTAAAGTGGTTTGTGAGATGATCAGAACACAAACATAAAATAAGATAACAATAAAAATCATAAGAACAAAAATAAAATCAACAACAAAAACAAGCTAAGAATTAAACAAGCAAAATGAAATCATGAAAATCACAAGACAACAAAATAAAAAGCACAAAACCTGTAAACAAAAACAAGCATAACAAAAAATAAACATAACAAAAATAGAAAGTGTCAGTTTCAAGCATGAATATCGATCACACCTAATATGGTTCTTAAGGTGTTGAATATTTCAAAAGCAAGTAGTTATGTAAAGATATCAACAAGTTAATTTTGAGTGGATATAAGGTGTAGCTCTATGTCTCATTTGGTAACATGATTCCTAATGAAATGGTGTCTTATATCTATATGCTTAATCATAGAGTGTTGGATTGGATTCTTTGAAATACAAATGTCACTAGTATTATCACATAGGATTGGAATTGTGCCAAAAAGTAGTCCTAAATAAAAAATAATTTGTTTCTTTAACCAAATACCTAGGCCACATAATTTCCTAAGGTTATGTACTCATCTTCTGTGGTGGAAAAGACAATTGAGTTATATTTTTTTTATTGGATTAGGAGATTATGGATTGTCCTATGAATTGACATATTCTAGAAGTGCTTTTCCTATCAACTCAATATCATACAAAATCTGAATCAGAATATCCTATGATTTTAAAGGAGGTGATATGCCTAGGATACCAGATTCCTATCTAGGGTTCCTAAGAGATATCAAAGAATTCTCTTACCAGTACTAGTATTCAAGTAAAGAAGTGATTCAATTATTCATCTGTATTTCTTTTGATCAAAAGATTTTCCATTCAAACCCTTATCTAACTTAACAAGGGAACTCAAGGGAGTGTTGATTGGCTTGGCTTTATCTATTTCATATTTCTTAAGGATGTCCTTAATGTATTTCAATTGACTAAGAAAAGTTTCATCATCCTTTTGTTTTATGCTAAATCTAAGAAAGTAGGTCAGCTCTCACAACTTACTCATCTCAAATGCCTTACTCATTATTTTAAAAACTCATCAAAAAGGCTTTTATCAAAGGATCCAAACAAAATATTATCAACATAAATTTGGGCAATCAATAGTTCATAAATATTGTCAATGCTCCTCTTAATAAAGGTTATTTCTAGTAAAAATGTGCTTAGCTTTTCATATCATACTCTGGGTGCTTGTTTCAGTAAATATAATGTCTTTTTTTAATTTTTAACACATGATTAAAAATTTACGAATTTTTAAAATCTTTAAGATTATTCAACATACACATCTTCTTTTAAGTTATACCCCTTAGCCACTAAACTTTCTTTGTTTATAACCACTACACTAGAATCATTCATTTTATTTTTTAAAAATATATTTAGTTCCAACCACACTCTTATCCTTAGGCCTTTTAACTAGCTCTTAAAAACATCATTCCTTTCAAATTGATTTAACTCCTCTTGCATGGCTAGGTTTCAGAATTCATCAGATAAGGCTTTATTTATGCTGGTGGGTTCAATTATTAAAATGAAGGTAGAGTGATTTACTTATTTTTTTAAGTTCATGTCTAGTTCTAACACCTTCAGTTGGGTCTCATAATATCAGTTCTTTAGGATGACTTGAAGAATATCTTCATTCTCTAAGCAATGTGTTTTCAGATTCTACCCTTCCCACCAGATTTGTAGATACTAATCCTTAGATAATTTCTACAACATCTTTTTCTTGAATTATCAGTTTATTAAATACAACATGAATGGTATACTCTACTACTTATATTCTTTTATTAAAAATATTATAGGATTTCTCAACATTTGAGTGACCTAGGAATACTCCTTCATTATATTTGGGGTCAAACTTTTCTAGTAGAGATCTTCTATTATTCAGAATGAACATTTTACATCCAAAGACACGAAGGTGAGAGAGGTTGGGTGTCAATTTCTTAAGAATTATATAGGGTGTCTTGTTCAGCTTAGATTTCATATTTACCCTATTCAAAACATAACAACATATATTCACTGCTTCTGTCCAAAAATATTTAGGAAGTGAGTATTCAGCTAACATGGCTCTAACGGCTTCTACCAAGGTCCTATTTTTTTCAGCAACCCCATTATGATGAGGGGTTCTAGGAGCTAAAACATTTTGATTTATCCCTAGCTCCTTACATTAAGATTCAAATTTCTCATTCTCAAATTCTCTAATATGGCCACTATGAATTATCAGAATTTAATAACCTAGCTTCCTCTAATTCTATGTGGAGAATGATCTAAATTTCTCAAATGATCTATTTTTATGAGATAGGAATCTAACCCAAGTAAATCTCAAATGATAATCAATATTTACATACCCAAAGACTTTACATCATAGGCTTTTAGTGCTGATAGGTCTAAAGAGATCCATGTGTCGGACTTCTAATGGTTTGCTAGTGTTATTATCTTTGATTGAGTGGTAGGAGGATTTGACTTGTTTCCCTAATTAACATGCATCATATAGGTGGTCCTTAATGAACTCTAGTTTGAGATTCTCTTTTTTTTTTAGAAGATGCAAAAAATTGCATTTAAAGAAGAAAAAGTAGTTAACCTAATACAAACTAGGCAAAAGAAGCTAATGATACCTTTTTCAACGTGAAAAAAGTATCTTATTAAAACATAAATTTGTTATTTTTAAACTTATTATAATTGTAATGAATTCCACTATAACTTATTTTTGAAACTGTTGAGATGCAAGGGATACCAAAATATAAAATAACCCGAGGGTTGATTAGTATCCCAGAGTTCCCATCCAGTTAGAGAATAAGAAATAGTAAAGACCTCATAAACAATTAAGCAAAATTTAAAATAACAAATTAAAGTAAGGGAAAGGAAATTAAAACTAATAATGAAAATACATATCAATGATAAATTCCAAAACTTTTGGTAAAACTATGCCAAACTTTAAGACATTGTGTTCCATCTTCAAAAGTATCTCTCTTTTGTTGCTATCCATTGACGAATCCTTCTTCATATTAATGGGGATAAAAAGGAAGAAGAATCTTTCAAAATGTTGTTCTCCTTGTGTTCAACCATTTTTCCTTCTAGGTAATTCTTTCACCTGACCCAATGCTTGAAGTTCTTTGAATAAAACATGCTTTGAACCGGGTGAAACATTCATCTTAAAAAAGTTTTTATCTTTCTTAAGAATAGTTTTATTGAAATTCAAGCTAACAGCTGATGGAGGAGAAGAAGAATCAATGATATTAGTATATTTACCATTTATACTAACATCATCCGCCAAAGTAGATAATGTTTCAAAATCTGTTTTTTTAGCTCCCAAAAAATAAGCAACTTTAGGAATTTCGGTGGCCTTTGTAGGAGTCAAATATAAAATTTTAATTTCCTTCTTTTCATCAGAATTATTAGCAGCCTTAGAAGTAGTCAAAACCAAAATTTGTTCTTTCTCAACTTTCTCCCTGACTGCCTCCATCTTTTGTGGGTTTTGAATGTTCAAATCCTCAACTAATTTAGGCATACACGTTGGACTAACAGCACTTAGTCCTTTTGTATTTGATATAGAAAAATCTGGAATAAACTCCTCAACAACCTTAACTACCTCCATAATATGTGGGATTTCAAATTTTGAATTTTGAAATCTGGAAATGGAGCGGTTTTCATTCACAGGTTGATCCATATTATCCTGATTTTCAACAACAGCTTCATCTCTAACTTCCACTCTTTCATCCACAAATTCCAGAATTTTGAATTCATAATTTGAATTCAAATTGCTGTTAGGATTTTGTTTTTCATCTTCTACCTTGTTTTCAGCATCCATTTGAATTTTCGAAATAGAAGAATCTGTTTTCCCTTCATCTTCAACATCTACCATGGCAATAACACCAATAGCTTTTGGTTTATCCATGGTTGAAACCTTTTTGAAATCTGGAAAAGATCTTCTCTTATTTTTGAACTTCACGTGCATCCAAGGTCCCAATGTATTATCAGGATGAAATGAATTTTTGAGGATCTCTTTGACAATAGGATTTTGATTCTGTGATGAATTGGGACACATAGAATCAATATGTCCGATTTCCCCACATTTAAAGCAAATAGAAGATAGATTTTCATACTCAAAATTTTGAAAAAATCTTCCATGAACCCCTTCTACCCAAATTCCAGCAGGGAGTTTAGAATCCAAATTGACTCGGTTTCAAGCTCTAGCATATTCTCTCCTCCCCCATCTAAACATATTACCATCCAATAAAAGAGGAGTTCCAATCCTAGAAACAATTTTAGTGATATTGGATTCATCCCAACAATGTAAAGGCAAATGTGGAAGACGAACCCAAATTGGAGACGAAATTCCATTCAAAGAATAAGGAGAGAAGGTTGGAGACCAAATGTCTAAGCCAACCACAAAACCCCCTTTTAGCCATGGTCCCCCATTAAGGACTCCCTCCATGGCTTCATGAGTTTGAAATGAACAAAGGAGCCAATCAAGGCCAAGCAATGTAATATGAAAACTACCAAATTTAGACCATTTCTTTCTTAATTCAAATGAACACTTAGAAAAAGGAAAATTTTTTCTAAGAATTTTAACGACCAAGGAATTGTTCAAGATTTGAACATTAGATAATTCCTTTTCCTTGTCCAAAATGACAACATTTTCATCTCCCAAATTATCAAGAATTTCACTTAATTTAATTTTAATGTGAGGTTTTTTAGTCCACACACATTAGGGTTATCCAATTTTGGAGAAGTGATTGGAATAACCATGTCCTTTTTCAAAATTTCAGCAAAACTCCCTTTTGAAGAAGATGCTTCCATGTCATTTGCTCCACCAATGGAAGCCTTCAAAGGTTTAGGCATATCCAAAACTGAAATAGTTTCCTTCCCTTTGCCTAAAATCGGCAAAGGTTTTTCACTAGCCTTTAAGCCTCCCTCTTTAATGACAAGAGGGGGTTCCAAAATCCGAAAAGAAGAGATTCCGTTGAAGGAGAATCTACCTTTTGAATCCAACATGAATGAACTCGCTGTAGATAGCGAATTTTTGGTGTTCCGGTCATCATTGGATGACCAGCCACCATCTTCCATCTCCAACAATGCCACACGAATTCTTCAAGATCTTCCAAATTCTTCCTAAAATTGTGGAGCTTCTCTCTCTACTTCTCACGCCTTGTGGACCTTTTTTGTTCTTTGGCCTCAGTCAAAGAAGCAAGATTTTCCACAGAAGTTTGAGATTCTCACTAAGTCTTTTTGAGTGATTTTCTTAAGGTTTTCATGCTTGCATGATACAATCTTCTATGTCATAATAACGAGGATTCATCAACAATAATTTTTAGGCAAAAGGAAGCAACAAGTTCAACATAGTTTAAATCAAGTATGTAAACATTATTAATTCTTTTTTTATAGTAAAGTGTTTCCAGTTAAGCAAATCATGCAGCTGTTAAACAGACCTTTAATGCTAAATCCTTTATCACAATGCTGGCTAATGCTAAGAAGTTTATATTTTAAGCCATATGCAAGTAAAATATTTTCAATAATAAAATTTTTGGAGTTTCCTATTATACCTGATCCCACCAATCTCTTGGTGATGTTATCTCTAAGTGTCACCTTACCTCCTACCCCTTGCCAGCAAAGAAATGAATTTATTTGCATCTCTAGTTATATGTCTTGAACATCCACTATCCATATACCCATATGCTCTCATGAAGACTTCTATGAGAGTATATCCCTACAAAATCATTAGATGTTAGATTTGGGAACCCAAACAGTTTAGGTTCCATCTTATAAAAGGAAGAATGAATTATATACATAGTATGCTGTGAGTTTTGAAATTTTGTTCTTCACACCAAATATGTTCAATGGTGTGGGAGATATGTCCCGGTACCACAAGAAAAATATCTAATATCAAGAAAATAATTTACTAATCTATTTGCATTATGGTGCCTCTTCTTAGGTTTGAATGATGCATGCTGAGGTGATGGATTATAAAACTCTTCAAGTGAAGGTGGTTTTTTATTTTCCTTAAAAGCGCTTAATTCAGCTTGTAAAAACTTATTTTCACCTCAACAATTAAAATTTCTATTTTCAATGCATACTCCCTATTATCTAATTTAGATAGAAGAGTTTCTAACTTCTTGTATGCATTTTCTAATTCAACATGTGATATTATCAAGGGATCATAATCAACAGTTAATTTAGAATGGTTCTTATTTAAAAATATCAAATTCATCTAGCAAAGCCATATGATTATTGTCCATAATGGAATGATCTTTCCTTATGTATTCATGCTCTTTGCAGAATTAAAAAGTTAATTTTAAGGTTGGCATGTTTTTTTTTAAGCTTTTCATATTCATTATGAATTTTTTTAGAAATTTAAAATAATTGATCATAGGTAAGCTAACATACATCCTCTTAATGAAAATGATCAAGATGATCAACTATCATTAAGCATCTGTTGGTTACCTCATCTTTTGTTCAGTTTCAGAAGAGTCTGTTGCTGAATCTATCCAAAAAGCTTTTTGATTTATTTTCTTTTCTTTAATTTATCTTTTTATTCACCCTTCTCCTTACTTGGGTGAGCTTTAAGAGTTGGGAAAATCAAAATTTAGGTGCCCTGGCTTCCTGCATTCAAAGCATATAACATTAGAAGAAATTTTAGAATTTTTATCATTTTCTTACCCTTTATTTCATTGATGATGGCATTTTAGCTTTTTCTTTTAAAAACCTCTTGAATTATCTTGTCATCAATGTAATGTCATCATCATCTTGTACAGAGAGTCACTATCAGAATCATTAGCCTTTAAGGTTATAATTTTCTCTTTTCTTCTTCCACTTTCTTCAAGCTGCCTTTGACTCACTCCTTTCTCATAGGCAATGAGTGACAAAAGTAAGTTATCTATGGAATAAACATTTAAATCTTTAGAATCAGTAATAATAGTTTTTTTTGCATCATAAGTGAAAAAGGTAAACAACGAATATATTTTGTTAACTTTTTCATAAATTATAAGCTCTCTTCCTAAGGCATGCACAAAAAGTAACAATTTGAGTAAACCTAGTATACATTTCAGAAATAGATTCACTAGATTTTATGCAGAAAAGTTTATAATCATGAAGAAGAATATTTAATCTAGATTGTTTAACTTCTTTTGTTCCTTCATATGTAATGCAAAGTTTATCTCAAATTTCTTTACCAGTAGTGCAAGTGGAAACTGTTGCAACTTAGATTTAAAGACTATATATTTTATATCATGTGAGTTTTAGATGATTCAAAAAATATATTATTCTATTGATTACTATTTCTCCTAACATATATTAGATATACTTTCTTTATATTGATTGACATTTTGGGGAAATCATACTCCAGACTACCAAAGACTTTAAGACATGTTAGATTAGAATTTCTTGTAATGAAGTCAGCACTTTTTCTATTTTTCTTGAGAGTCTAATAAAGTGTGATTGCAATTGGGTAACCGTGCACACACATACTAGGGAAGTGAGTCATAAATTAAAATTTTAAAATTAATCATACTGTATAATTTTTAAATCGTACTGAACAATTTGTCATGATAGTTCCTCCAGAACAAAGTTAAGTAAATCATGCTTGAGGAAAATGTTGTACTGTTCGTACTATATGATAATGTTTTTATATAAATGACTCATATGGTATGAAAAGGGTACGTACTAGTTCATTCCGAACAAACTCACCATTTTTTGAATTGATCGAACTGTACAAAGTGGGGTTCGTACATATGACTCCTAGAGTACGAAATGGGATCATCCACATTCATATCAAATAAAGCATGATTTATTTAAACACTTCATATTGTATAATATTTGGTTCGTACAGATGATTCACAGTATACAAATTGAGTTCATAAAATATCATATAAAATGAACTTGCTCAGTTTTGAACTATTCATAATGTACGATGTTAGTTCATACATACAATTAATAGAGTATGAAATCGAGTTTGTACATGATCGTATATGGATTTTGAACAATTCGTACATAAGAAGTACCATCTTACTATACGATCTGAGTACGTTTAACTTAAAATTATTAGTTTTCTGGACGATTTTTCTTGTCTTTCATATATAAGTGTCCTTAAAAACTAACAATTATCTTCTTTCTTTGAATTTTATCTTGGGAGTGAAAAGAGAGTGTTTGGGAGTGAAGTTTGAGAGATCTTGCAAGTGGAAATTATGAAGGGTTCATAAGGTTGCTTAAAGGTGAGGATCTCTTTGTATATTCTTTAAATCTCTGCCTTACTACTTTGAAGACTCTTGAGAGAAGATCTTTGGAGTAGATCTGGTACTCTACTGTCGCCAAGAGGTTGAGAAAGGACGTCGGTACTCTCCCATCATCAAGAGAGTAAGAAAGGACGTCGGTACTCTACCATCACTAGGAGGGTCAGAAAGGACATCGTTACTCTATCTCCACCAAGAGGGTGAGAAAGGATGTTGGTAATCTACCATCATCAAGTGGGTGAGAAAAGGATGTTAGTAGTTTACCGCAACAGGTTGGTGGAAGAGAGGTTCTTGTAAGGGCTTCTCCGCCTTGCTATGGGAGCAAAATTAGAGTCACTTCTAATTTAGTGCAATACCTGAAGGAGTCTTTAGGGAGTGGATGTAGGTCTAGTTGAAGTGAATCACTATAAAATTTAGTGTTCTTATGTTCCTTTATTTTATTGTATTTTTATTTCTCTTTTGTTGAAAAGAGTTTTTTTTTAATCTTTTTCTACAAATAACTGCATATTTAAAGATTATTATGTCAATTATCTTAAAATGATTTTTCTAACAAGAGAATTTTTTAAAATTACCAATCCCCCCCCCCCCCTCTTTGGCTAACCTCGGGATAGCTCTACTAGGTCTAACAACCTTCTTAAACTTTAACAAATACCCATGTAGTCTTCATATTTTAAATTATAAAAAATAGTTCAAACATTTGCCATTTAGTTGGTCTAGATCTTTATCATCTTTAATCTATTCAAAAAAAGGGTATTTCAGTTTCAACACCATTTACTAAATGAAAAGGTGCAAAATAATCATCATGTACTAGTATCCACATACGATAATCAATTGATTGTAAAAAGGTGGACATGTGAGTATTCTAAAAATTAAAAGAAATATTATCAAATAAAGGTGGTCTAATGATTGAGTATCCTTCGAGAGTATTATAATTACCTAGGTTAGCCATAGATCTTTTTTCAAAAATTTTCTAAAACTTAATTTATGAATCCCACTTTGATACCCACTTGAAAGTTCATGTGAGTTGTTTAAACCTTTATGAAACTAGCCCGAGGCTAACCAATAGGGGGTGAATTGGTTATTTAAAAAGAAATTTTAGGCAAAAAGAAAATCTTTTTGAAATTTTTTTAAATAATTTAAAACAAATGATTTATACATAAGCAACACTAATTTCATAAGAACAAAAATCAAAGATTTTGACCACATAACAATCATAAAATAATGTAGAAATTAAATGTGAAAAAGTAAATAGAAAGAATACACCAAATTTATAGTGGTTCGATCAACTTGGCATATGTCCACCCATAAAAAACCTCCTTTCCATGTATTGCACTAAAAAGTAGTGTCTCTCATTTTGCCCTTATAGTAAGGCGAAAAAGCCCTTACAAAATATTTCCATTGACCCAGTGATATAGAGTACCTTCAATCCTTTTATTCTCTCTTGGAGTAGGCAGAGAACCTAGAAATCTTTTTTACTTTCTCATGGAGTAGGCCAAGAACCCTGGAATCCTTTTACTCTCTCTTGGAGTAGGCAGGGAATCTTGGAGTCCTTCTACTCCCTCCTGGAGTAGGTAGAAAACCTTAGATCCCATGCTGATGAAAGACTCCCCATAGACACCAAGTAATTAAGGAAGAAGCCTGAAGAAGATGTTGGAAACCTTACTTGGAGCAATCTTTTGTGAATCCCTCATGACTCCCCCCTCATAAGGATCTCTCTCTCTCTCTCTCTCTCTCTCCATCTCTCTCTCTCTCTCCTCTCTCTCTCTCAAAGCTCTCCTCTCTTCTTTCTCTAAGCTCTCTCTCACTTTAACCCAACAGTAAAAGATTTCTAATAAGATTATTAGAAATTCTTAAATAATGGGCTTAAAAAAATCCTAAATTTCAAGATATTTGTCTTATATTTGTATGGTACGATAAACATATTATACAGTATGATTAGTGTAATTTAGACTCATCCAACAAGATCGTTCAGACAAACTGTTCAACTTTTATAACATTTTTGTGCAGTACAATCAAAACATCATACGGTATGATATGTAGAAATTATTTCTATTTATTTGGGATGATCTTATGACCAACATCGTACACGGGTGATCATCCAGCACTATGGATATCGTACGGTACAATTAGTACAAAATCATATATTTTGTTTGGTATAATTTATGGGACAACTAATTTTATATATGAATAATCGTACATTACAAACTATATCATATTGTACGATCAATCATAATAATTATCCAAGATTTGATTGCCTGCTATTACGGAATTAATTAAAAAAGATTTAATTATGGTGGATAGTACAAATCAAATTGTACTGTACGATCAGTATAGAATTAGTACCTTTCTTAACCTTTAACGACTAGGGTTTTGACAAAGCGCAACACTTTGTATAGTATGAGTTAAAATTGTATAGTACAAATTACTTCATATAGTATGAAACAAAGATCATACAGTATGACTTACTTAAAAAAGACTCTAAATATTTTTATTCTCCCATTATGTGTGTGCAAAGTTACTCAGTACTAATATCCACCCAATTACATGATATGACTCAAGAAAGAAGAAAATATAGAATAAAATGAAAATTGACTATAACCCTAGTCTCCTAGTCTTGAGCTGATCAGAATTACAAGTGAACGGTGGACTGATTTCCTAAAATATTAGTATACACAAATATAGAACAAAAATATCATAGAAATAAGAAAAATCAGAAATATACATAATAATATTTATTATCATTAAAATCACAATGTTTGAATCAGGTTTACAATAAAAATCTGAAATATTTGGCTACCCTATTGAGCTGGTAGCCCTCTAGCATTACAACAGTGCCTAATTAGTAATCTAGCCAGCCTAGGTGACTATTGATGAAGTACTCAACAACTATCAGTGTATATCTACTATGCAATAAAGCATGCTTACCTCTCCTATCAACCCCATCCACAATAAGTATACCCATCTAGTGAGATGGAAAACTAATAATGTCTGACTAGTGCACTATAGAGAACCTATCAGCCACTAGGTGTGTGGTGAAGAAGAAGAGTAACACCCTCTCTAAAACTAACATAGAGGAGGCCTATGATAACTAAAGAATTATGGGGTATCCCCTCTATAGAAAGTAAACAAGGCACTCCAAGCAGGAGATGACACCCTAAAAATGCAAGTGGATCCATGTGTACAGATAGTGCCACGGTAAAAATCAGATCCCATGTGCTTGGAGAACTAGCCTAAAAAATAGTGTGTAAAAACTCTGTACATCCGGGTAAGAACTACTAGGGCTAAGAAAAGTCATTACCCCCTATGACAACTAACTAGCCACTAAGAGAGTATTGTACCTCATAGACTTTTATTCCTAAAGGAAGAACAACAGTACAAAGGCAGGTAGCTAGTAAACCTTCCAAAAGTAAATTATTATCAATACCTGCTAATACAGGAGAAATGCAACTAGCTGAAGAGGACACCTCAGAAGTCTCCTCTGATAGTGAAGCTCCATGTCATCAACCAAAGCCAAAAATTCCATGTAACAATGTAGCAATGGGAGACAAGTAGCCCACTTAGAGAAAGGTATGTATCCATACATTCATATGAACTGTAGTATGATAAGAGTAGGGTAGAAATATGGCACCATTAATCTCCCTCTATTGTCAACATTCTCTAAAGGCACCTTATGAAATAGCTTCTAATCTGGAGGAATGCACTCCTGAAAATGGAGGTCAAAGATGAGAAACTTGGACATTGTCTATATGTCTGAAAACATGATTGTAAGCTTCTCTGCCCAAACCCAGCAAGTGTCACTACTGGTTTCCCAAAATTCCACCAAACATCCAAAATTGCATGAGATCAATCAAAATGGATGACCGACACCAAAAATTGATGTGCGATGTTGCTCAAATGACCTTCGATCAAAAAATAAGTTTCAACATTGAGATCAAAATGGTGAAAATAGTTAAATTAGATTATAATTTTGTCTAATAAAGTTCACACGTGTAAATCAATGCGAATGTCAAGATGATTGCATGCAAAATGACGAGGTTACATGTAAATTGATATATTTTTGGGTGGCTGGCTCATTTCCATCACTTCTAAAGTAAAAAATTTAAAGTTGATAATAATAGTAATAATAATTTTATAAACTTAAATTAAAAAATCATTAAATTAAAATTAAACACACCTCGTACCATTGAAATCTCTAATCATATCCTGTAATTCTTGCTAATGACGACTGCTAAAGTCCCCTCAAGCAAAAACACTTGCCTCGATCATGGTTTACCTCAGTTAAATGCTATGTTTCATCGTAAAAAAATGAAGCACAATAACACTTTAATTTTTTTGCTTCTTCAATTTCACAAGTCATGCCTCCTCTCTTTCTTAGGCTGGATCTACCAGCTTCTCCCAAATCCTACTGGATTTCACTCTTTTTCAATTGCTAGTCTTCTTTTCCCTCTACTTCATATCTGATTAGATCTAAAACTCTCACCTCCACCAAAATCTGATCTAGCTTTAACCACTCCCTATTCGTTCAAAAACAAGAACTTGACCACATGAGAAAATCCAATGATCCCTCTCTCCTCATATGAGGAAGCCTTACTTGACACTTCATGTGAGTTCCAAATACTAGCCCCCTCATCCAAGAAATTTCCTATATCCCCCTCCCCCAAACTTACATAAAACTCTGTCTACCATTCATGGTGGGAGGGATCCCGGTGTGACCTATACGACAAACTAGGTGAGCCTCATACATGCTTTCTCTATCATGGCTGGGTAAAAAATTAAGCACATGTATGTGCCTTAGTGCCTTTAGGGAAAGATCTGTGTTTTAAAAAATGGTACCCCTTATGACCTGTGCACGCCTTTCTATGGCGTTGTGAGACCAAAGACTATGGAAGCAATGTCAATAGACAATGACCATGCACTTATTTCCTTAACGTGGTGGGCATGTCACAACATGATCAATATGACCCAATATCACACAGGTTATACCATATCCAATTATGATAAGATTGACCCAAGATCTTATCGGAGAAAATAGTGAAACAAAACCTCCAATTTATACACTACATAGAGCCACTATTGAATTATAATATAAAGGGGAAAACTACTTAATCTCATCATGATTTTCTATATATCATCCAATATATATATAATCTGAAATATATCTACAACAATGTTTGATAATTGATAACACAATAAAAATAAAATTCAAGCCCATAAAAAAATCAAAACTAACAAAAACATACATACAACATAGATTAGACCGTGCTATCCAAACTACTCAGCTCTCTCCTTACTCCTCCCTTGACTTAAAAAAAAAAAAAAGTAGGATGAGCTAATATGGCTCAATAGGCTATCATATCATAAAATATAAATCAATAAATAAAACTAAAAGAACTGAGAACACCGTGCTGAAGTATATATTAAAATTAAATACTATTAAATAAATATTGAAATAAACTGAATCCCACCTTGGTCTCTCATTAGTGTTAGCATAACAGAATCCCATATCAATAGCCCACTAGCACCGGTATAACAGAATCTCACCTCGGTCTCCCATTGGCACTGACATAATAAAATCCCGCTTTGGTCAACCCCTAGCACCAACATCACATCACAATACTTTACAACACATTTTTCAATGCATTTTATTAATTAAAATATAATTGTATTTAATTTAAAATTTTTTAAAAATGTCCCAATAGTTGATAATAAAAATACTACTAAGTAAAAATTCATAATTTTTAAGAATAACCAAATTACTAAAATTATGCAAAACATCATTCTGATAATTTATTTGAACTGAAGTACTATTTTTAGATGTCAAAATATATTTCTAAGTAGGTGAAGATCATTTCTTTTTTAATATCACCAAGCGAAAGATTTCTTGAATATACTCAAAATATTCATAATCACAATCTGTATAACATATAAAATATTACGTGGTGAAAAGTTTTACCAAAATAAAGTTATGATCGTCAAAATACCAAAACATAAATTTATTGAAATAAAAAAATAGGTAAAACGTAACCTATCTCTAGGCAAGCAGATTTCTCAACTAGGCTGATAGGAAAAAATCGCTCTAATGCTGTCAAAGCTTAAGTTCTTTTTTTCTCTCTCCTTGATAAGTCTCTTAATAAATGGTCAACATTTGCTAATTATTCTGATTTACAAGATACATCGATTTAGTAATTTATATCATCTGAAGGTAGCTAGAGTCAGTCTGAACTCTAGAAATTCTTTGATGATAATCTTATCTTAGTATTATATAGGTTCCTTTATTTCCTAATATGAGAGAAGATTTTATCGAGCTTATTAATCAGCATTTTAAGAGATCAATCACATCTTTATCATTTGAAGCCTCGATGATGTATGGAGATGAAGATGGATCTTTTGAGATGGTGAAATATATTGTACACCTAAAGGTTGAGATGTTTTGGTGGAGATTGAGTAAGGATGCTCTTTTTACTAATTGTTTTCTTAATTATAGGAATCTTTTACTATCTAATTATTGTGCTAGAGGATGTCATGAGGTGGAGAACCAATTGCATATTGTTGTTAAGTGCAAATTCTTAATTGAGATTCTTAACAAGCTATGTGAATGGGGTTTACAAGTTTCGATCTTCCAATCTTTTATGGGGTGTATATATGAACTTAAAAGGATTTCTAACTTCAATTTGAACATAGTCAAATTATATTGTACACCTATTTTTTATTCTTGGAAAAGCTGGAATCAAATTAATCATGGATTGAATTCAGCTTCTATAAATGTTATTGCATCAAATGTTTTGACGTCCCTAATGCAGCCAACTAGATATCGATTGCTAGAAGGCTGGGATGCTAATCTCCTTTTGAGTATGCTGATATTTGGAATCCCCACCTCTAGATTGGATCAAAATCAATGTTGATGCATCACTTATGGAATCAAATAATGTGAGAACTGGTGGTCTTATCAAATATCACAAGGGATGATTTCTTTCGGCTTTTAGTAAAAATGTTTATCAACGGGATTCTTCTCAATTGGAGTTAGACATTGTCATGTTTATTAGAGAACATATCCAAAATTGGATGTTTCAATGCAAGGGGGTAATTATTGAAGGAGATAACTTTAATGTCATCAAATTGCTTTGAGATTCAATGAAGACTTCTAAATGGAAGGAAGATGGTTTTTGGAATAAGGAGCTTTTCTTTTTAAATGATTTCAATAATGTCATTTTTCACTATACTTCTAGAAATTGTAATAAAGTGGTTGATTGTTATGCCACTTTTTCTTTGTGTAGTAGCTTTGTTTTTTATAGCTTTCTTTGTATAGCATTCCTTCTTCATTGTTTAACCTATTAAAGAAGGACTATGGTTGTTATCTTTCCTTTTAGTAGTTTGTAATATATTCTTATTATAATGGAAGTTGCAATCATAAAAAAGAAATGTTTTTTTTTTTTAAATATGTTAAAGCAATAACATTAAAAAGAAACTATTAAAACCTACTAATAAATTTGCATTCCTCCTCTATCAAATTATAAAAAGGAGGAATACTACTCAAACTAAAATCATCCCAAAGAAAATCATTACAAAGAGCTATGCTAGAACAAAGATTGGCTAACTTATTACAATCCCTATCAACATAATTAAAAATAACATAATTAAAGTCTTTAAGACAAATACTATTCTCCCATTGATTATCCACCACATGATATTTATAAATTTTTGAACTACTTTGAAGAAGTTTGATGACATTAGCATTATCACCTTCAATTATGATTCCTTTATACTCTTACATCCACGTTTGCAAGTAACAGCTCACATAATGAACAACAATCATCTCCAATTGGCCTATATCCCAATGAAGTTCACTGAAACCAAATGCAAATAAGGGTCTCCCTTTATGATCTCTGAAAACACCTCCAATACTAGCCTTGTATGAGGAGAGTAAACACACATCAACATTTACTTTGATCCAATTGGTAGGGGGAGGATGTTAAGATTTCTTCAACAGCCGATGAGACTGATTAACATCCTAGATGGTTGATTTAATTGACACCGCTGGCCAAACTAATAGTAGAAGCAACACTCGACATAATATAAGCAATAAACAAATAACTATATCCATTTCCATCATAAACTACTTTACATCTTGATTTCCAGGATAAGAAAACCACAGTACAATATAATCTTTCCAAAAAAAACTGATTAGAGCCATTGCTTTCCAGCCAAAGAAAACAATCATGAAATGAAGAAAAATTTGGTAAAGCAAAGCCCCATTTATTTAAAATCTGAATAATTTGGATAAATTTCAGACATCGAACTACCACATGCTCATAATCCTCTATTTTTACATAGCCTCTAGGATAAGAGTTATCTTCTTTCAATTTCCTATGAACAAGAAATTGAAAAGTAGGAATGTCAATATGGAAAATCCTCCACTAGAAATTCTCCACATGAGGATTAAGTTTGAGTTTTTTAATCCACTTCCAATAATATTTATCAGGAAAATTATCAACCATAGCCTCAAAAGCTAAAGCAGAATAGTCTTACATGAAATCTTATGTATCAGCTCCACTTATTCTTTTATTATTTCAAAATAAATTTTTTTAACATATAAGTAAAACAAGCTCCTCAACAAAATAGCTTTGAAGTTCCTCTATATTCAATACTCCATTAAAGATAAAATTCACCACCATCAAATCATGATCAACATGAATTGAAACAGACATTTGCCATCTCAAAAGGCACTTAACTAGTATCCAAACATCATTGAGAACATTAATGGATCTTCCATCCATTACTCTCCACCTAATAATATGATTCAGAGCTTTGGCACCATCAGTAAGTAGCTTCCATGTAGCATAACAACTTTTATACAAACAAGAAGTCGAAATCCTCATACCATATCTATTGGACAACATTTTATATATTAAAGAATCCTTATCATTAAGAAAATTCCATGCCAACTTAGTTCTAATTGAGCCTACTTTATCTATACAAAAATAAATTCCATGTTCACTTATCTTAATTGGTTTGCACAAGATGTCCAATTGACATAATGAATACCAAATTTTACCATTTTTTTTGTGCCATATAAAGCTCCTACACATCTTATCAATATCACAAAGAATACTTTTAGAAATAAGTGAATGCATACATTGAAAAATGGGAAGCAATAAAATAATCGATTTAAAAAGAACAAATTTCCCTTGCAAAGAGATAAATTTACTCACCCAAGCATTAAGTCTTCTCAAAGATTTATCTATGATATTAATGAAATCGGCACGAACTAATCTTCTCAAAGCAATCTTCACACCCAAATAAGTCATATCTTTAACCGGTTTAAGGACCAATAAAAGACCTGTAATTCCCATTTTCCTCTTCTTAACATCTTTACCAGAGAGAACCACTAATTTATGATAATTAATGCTTTGACCCAAACAATCACAAATATCCATAAGAGACTTTTTTACCACCTTTACCATTTGAATACTAGCATAAAAAAAGATGACAATGTCATATGCATAAAGCAAATGAGGATTATTAGGGAATTAGAATGTATTTGGATACCAACCCTATCACCTTTTTGAATCAAAGAAGTAGATAAAAGCTGAGAACATAGAATGAACAAAAAAGGTGATAGTGGACAACCTTGCCAAAATCCACTCTTAGCTTTAAAGCACTTTGAATAATTTCCATTAATCAATATAAAAACTTAGCATCCACAACACAATCCATAATAAGTTTGGAAATTTCCATGGAAAACCAAAATACCTCAAGACTTGTTCCAAAGTAGACCATCCCATGCTATCATATGCTTGCTCCATATCAATCTTGAATGAAACCAATCCTTTTGTAGATTTAGAAAATCTAAATCTATTATAAACTTCTTGGGCCAACAACATATGCTATGAGATAAATCATCCTTTCAAAAAAGCTGCTTATTCCATAGAGATAAGTTTAGGTAACATACCATACATCCTATTCAAAAGAATATTAGCCACTAATTTATAAATTGATTTATACAAACTAATAGGCCTGAAATGAGCAGGGGTCTAAGGATTCTCCACTTTAGGAATAAGCATCACAACGTTTCCTTCCAATCCAAATCAATACAACCTGTAGAAAACACTTGACAAATAGCATTCCAAATATCAATTTTAATGATAGACCAATAACTATTTATGAAGGAATAAGATATACCATCAATTCCTGGAGATTTATGACCCATCAGTTCATGAACCACTCCCATAACTTCCTCCCATGTGAGATTTACATCTAGCAAACCTATCATTCTCGTCCAAAATAGCCAAGGTAAAAGGCCAACCCTCCAACCAACAATTCATATACCACCATTTGTAGCTGAAATAGCTTAGGAAATGGAATCGCCTAAGAATTTATTAAGGTGGTAGATATTTGGATAAAATAATAATATAACAATATATTCTAATGAATTTAAGTATATAATTCATAGAAATTCCTTTAAGAATTTTAAAAATTATAAAAAAATATTCATAAAATAACTTATTTTATTTAGAAAATTTTGATGAAATCGGTTTGCAAAATGAACACCTCATGGTCCCAAAAACCCCACTTGTACCTTTAAGTACCAATTTTGTAAGAAATTTCAACAGTGCCCAAAACATTATGAAAAAATTAGGTGGTAAACTAAAACATAATAATAGAGATGTTATGTAGAAGATGGTTTATAATTTTGGCATATAATGACTCCTAAATAAATTCTTGATTATTGTAAGTAAAAATAAAGTTTTCAAAATTTTGAGTTATAGTAATCCACCCATCTTAAAAAAATATCTTCCTCAACATTCTCAAATCAAAATACTTCAAAATAAACTTGGATAGAGTTATCTCATCTTAGAGACCTTCTCCTAAGTAGCCTTTTTGATGTCTTGTGCTTCTACTGCGCCATTACTATCATAATCTACTTGCTCCTTAATTTCTTGACATCTAATGCAAAAATCCTATTGGGCTCTTCTCCACAGCGTATCCTCAGATGAACCTCCACATCATATAGAGATAATCTCTTTTTAGAATCAGATACACATTTTTTTAGAGAAGATACGTGAAATACACTTGTATTAGACATATGATCGGGTAATAATCTATAAGCAGAACTATTAATGCCCTCAACAATCTCAAACGGTACGATGTACATTGAACTCAGAATACTGATTCTTCTGAATCTGCTTACACCTTTCATCAAGTTGAATTTGACATAAATAAAATCACCAACCTGAAAGTTCACCATCCTATATTTTTTTATCATAATACTTCTTCTATCTAACATGTGCAGCTGTGAATCTTTCTTAGACTAGATGTATCTTATTTGTAGTGTCGTCCATAAAAGTAGATCCACTTACATATCTGCAACCCACCTCTGTCAAATATAAAGGTGTCATGTACTTACTATATCATTCACGGCTTTATAAGAAGCCATGCCAATGTTAGATTGATAATTGTTATTATTTACAAACCCTATCAGTTGAATATGATCCTCCCAACTATCGCCAATGTCTATAACACAAAGTCTAAGAATATTCTCCAGTATCTTAATAGTTCTTTTAGACAGTCCATATGTCTATGATTGAAAATTTGTACTTAAATACAATTTTTTTACCCAGTCCCTACTGAATGCCTCTCAATAATATATAGGTAAACTATCAATCGCGATTAGATACAATCATCTTCAGCATACCGTATAATTTAATAATGTATCTGACATATATCTATGACAATTTGCCTATTAGATCAGTTTGTCAGATTGAAATAAAATGTGCTGACTTTGTCAAATTATCAATAATAACCCAAATGGCATCATGTACTTACCTCGATCTGGAAAAACCCATAGCAAAGTCCATCATCACTTCTTCCCATTTTCATTCAGGCATAAGTAACGACCACAGAAGACCACATGGTCACTGATGCTCCGCATTCACTAACTTACAAGCCTCACACTTTGCAAAAAAATCAACTATATCTTTCTTCAATCTAGGCCACCAGAATATACCTTTCAAATCTCAATACATCTTGCTACTTCCTGGACGAATATTATAGCTAGAGTAATGTTCCTCAAGTAGGATCTCAGTTCTCAGATCACCAATAGAAGGAACCTATGATCTATATTTATAGAAAATGACTCCATAATTAGATTAAGAGAGTTCAGGTCTCTTACCAACCTTAATATAATCACTCAACTTCAGATACTCTATATTTAATTTTTGACCTTCTTGAATTATTTCATGTATAGTAAGTTGAATAATCATCTAATCTAACAAATTCGAATCTGTATTTGTAGACACCACCTCTATCTCCAATCTCTCCAATTCTTGAATAAGAAAGTTTATAAAGTAAGCAGTGAAGGAGAAGTACCCGAAGATTATCTACTTAAAGCATCTACTACCATATTTATCTTACCAGGATGATACTAAATAGATAGATCATAATCCTTGATCAGATCTAACCATCTTCTATGCCTCAAATTCAGATATTTATGAGTAAAAAAAAATGTACTTCAAGCTCTGATGCTCAGTAAAGATCTCGCACATGACTCAGTATAAGTAAAGCCTCTAATCTTCAATGCAAATACAATAGAAGCTAACTCAAAATCATGTGATGAATAGTTCCTCTCATGTTATTTCAATTGATGAGCTGCATAGGCAATCACTCTGTCATACTACATCAGCATACATCCCAAACCTCTCAATGATGTATCGCTAAAAACCTAGAACCCTAAGTGCCTAAAGGAATAGTCAAAATTAGAGCAAAAGTAAAATGATCCTTTGACAACTAAAAACTCTCCTCACACTCCGGAGTCCATATGAAAGCTATCAATTTCTAAGTCAATATCATCAAAGGAAAAGAAATATGAGAAAACCTTTACCAAAATTCTGATAATAGCCAACCAAGCCTAAGAAACTATAAACCTCTAAAACTGTAGTATACCCTGCTTGATCATAAATAGCCTGAATCATCTAGGGATCTACTAAAATGCCTGCACTACTCATTAAGTGCCCAAAAATGAAATGCTCCTCAACTAAAACTTACACTTTGAGAACTTAGCACATAATTAATGTTTCTTTAGAATCTCTAGAGTAGTCCTCAAATATGTTGCATGATCCTCTTAGATATGGAATAAATTAAAATATCATCTATAAAGATGATCACGAACTACTCCAAATACTTCCTGAAAACCCTATTCATCAAATCCATAAAGACTGTTGGGGACACTATTCACTCCAAATGGTGTAACTAAAAACTCATAATATATGTACCTTGTATTAAATGCAGTCTCTATAACACATCCCTTTGCCCTAACTTTCAATTAATGATAACCAAATTGCAAAATGATCTTAGAAAATACTGAACATCCAATTAGATGATCAAACAAATATTTAATTTTAGGCAAAAGATGATTTTTTTATAGTGATTTTAATCAAAAGCACGTGCACATTGTACCATCTTTTTACTTCATAAAAAGATTATGTGCTCCCCATAGAGACACACTAGGGCAGATAAATCCCTAGTTAAACCTTCAACCTTGAAGCTAAACCTTCAACCACTGAAGCTTCTCAGGTACCATTCTATACAGAGCTTTAAAGATCAGAGCACTACCTAGAAAAAGATTTATATATAACTCTATCTCTCTGTCTTGCAGTAAAGCTACTAATTCTTCTAGGAAAACATATGAAAACTCCCAAACTATAGGGACACTACTCATAGAATGAGAAAAGAGTCTCACATCTCTAATAGATGATAAAAATATTAGGCTACATTTCCTCTAAAGTATATACACTTGAGCAGAAATCATACTAAAGAGAGCACCTCTGATTCCCTAAAATAAAAGCTCCCACCATTCTGATAAAATTTTACTTTCTTCTTTAAGCAATCAATATGAGCCCCATATTTACTGATCCAATCCATACCCAAAATGACATCAATTGCAAAAATAAGTAACAAATTCAAACCAAATCTCTAAACTCTATTAAAAAACTCAAAATCAAAAAAATAAACCCAACTAGCTACTACTCCATCTCCCGTGGGAAATCACAGATAAAGAAATAAGTAATAATACAAAAAAATAAATTGAGAGAATCAAAATACTACTCGACATGAAAAAATGGCTAGCATCAAAATCGAAATAAATTATGACAAAGAGATACAAAATTTAATAAATCACAACTCTGAAACTTCTCACTATCTTGGCCCAACAACTAGTGCTCTGCCTCTCTATCAAATAAAAATGCAACTAATGCAACTCTTTTCTCATATGGACAATGCATCCCATATAGAGTCTCCTTTATCCTCATCAACCAATCCTCAGCTACTTTAGGCTCAATAACACCTGAAAGTATAGGAGGCTGTAATTTTATGAAATTCTATAAATATATGCCCATGTCATCAGATTGGGTACCAACAACCCGTGTGTGAGCCTCACCAACTATTTATGGTACTATACCTACAATCTAAGAGATTGCCTCAAAATTGATCAAAAGTGTTGTACTCTAAATCAAAGCTACATGACTAGAACTCTGACCATTTGTCATATCTGGATTTGGCTATGGTGGACCATCCATCTGAAAATACACAGCTAAATGCAACACATGCATATGAAAAAAATAAACAAAATAAGCACCTAAACCTATAAAAAAGCATCTCACTTTCTACAAATTAAATCCTATGGCTACATTACAATTCACTTCCCCAACTTATGTTCTGACACTATAAATCTTGTCACAATCTGACCAGATATGACTTAATATTACACAGGTCATACCATGTTAAATTGTGGCAAGACTAATCCCAATATCTTGTCAGAGAAGTACTAAAATAAAAATTATAATTTATACACTATAAGAGAAACTATTTAATTGTAATATAAAGTGGAAGACTAGTAAATCTCAACATGATTCTTTATATATCATCCAAAATAATATATAATTGTAAATCTATCTAGAAAAGTACTTGTCAATAGAGAGCACAAATAATTGAAAGCTAAGCTTGCAAAAAAATCAAAATTAACCAAAACATACCTACATCATAGATCAAAGATTGCTATCCAAACTATTCAGCTCGCTTCTTATCCCTTCTCGGGCCTAAAAATAAAAGAAAAAGCAGGATAAGCTAATACAGCTCGGTAGGCTATCATAGCCTAAAAAAATCAATAACTAAAATTAGAAGAATTAAGAACACTATATTGAATCATGTACTAAAATTAAATACAATTAAATAAATATTGAAATGAATTGATATATAAGCAAACACTTTATAACAGAATCTCACCTCGGTAGCCCATTGGCTCCATCATAAAAACACTTCAGTAAAAAGATCCCAACGGCATAACATAATCCCACCTCTACCGCCCACTAGTGCCAAAATAATATAATCCCACCTTGGTCACCCACGTGCGCCAGCACAATAGAATGTCACCTCGGTCTCCCACTAGCATGGGTATAACAGAATCCCACCTTAGTCGACCACTCGAGCCGGCATCACATCAAAACACTTTACAACATATTTTTTTAATGCATTTCATTAATTAAATTATAATTGGACTAAGCCAAAAAATTGTCAAAATGTCTCAACAATATACAACATAAATAGTTATATGTAAAAATTCATAATTTTCAAGCATAACTAAATTATTATAAATTATATAAAATATTATTCTAAAGCTTCAATTGGAGTGAAGTACTATTTTTTTATGTCAAAATAAATTTTTGAGTATGCAAAAGTCTCTACTTTTTTAAAATCACCTAGAGGAAAATTTTTAGAATATACTCAAAATATACATAATCATAATATCTATACAACAACAACAACAACAACATCAAGCCTTTATCCCACTATGTGGGGTCGGCTATGAATCCCATTGTGTTCTATTGTCAAATTCGGCATTTAAACCTAATAAAGAAAGGTCATTCCTAATTTCTAACCAAGTCCTAATATTTTTAGGTCTTTTTACCCCTACCTTTCTTAACATAAGTCAAATCTAATACCTCTACTCTCCTAACCGGGTCATCGAAAGGCCGTCGTTTTATGTGACCAAACCATCTAAGGCGACTCTCTCTAATTTTATCTTCTACTGGAGCTACTCCAACCTTTTCACGTATATGCTCATTTCGTATCCTATCTCTAAGGGTAAAGCCACTCATCCACCTGAGCATTCTCATCTCTGCCACACTTAACTTAGTATTATGCTTCTCTTTTAATGGCCAACATTCGGCACCATAAAGCATTGCAGGCCTCACTACCATCTTATAGAATTTTCCTTTAAGTTTGAGGGGTACATTTCTATCACATAACAAGCCCGATGCATTCCTCCACTTCAACCATCCAACTTGAATTCTGCTGATAATATCCCCATCTATTTCACCATCACTTTGAACAATTGATCCAAGATATCTAAAACGTGTACTCTTATTAATGACTTGATCGCCCAAAGTCACAATCCCTTCAGTAGGTCTATTACTACTAAAATTACACTCCATATATTCCGTTTTAGATCTACTCAAGCGAAAACCTTTAGACTCTAAGGTTGACCTCCATAATTCAAGTTTACCTTCAACTCCCTCTCTAGTCTTATCAACAAGAAGAATATCATCAGCAAAAAGCATACACCAAGGTACATCCTCTTGCAAATGTCTAGTGAGAACATCCAAGACTAAAGCAAAAAGATATGGGCTTAAGGCTGATCCTTGATGTAACCCAACCGAAATAGGGAAATACTTGGTCAATCCACCTTGTGTTTGAACACAAGTAATAGCTCCTGCATACATATCTTTAATGATTTGAATATAAGCATTATTGACTCCTTTCTTTTCAAGAACTCTCCATAGCACTTCTCTTGGAACTTTATCATATGCTTTTTTCTAAATCAATAAATATCATATGTAGATCCTCCTTATTTTCTCTATATTTCTCCATCAAACCTCTTAATAAATGTATGGCTTCCATAGTCGACCTACCCGGCATGAATCCAAATTGATTTTGAGAAACATTAGTATCACGCCGCAACCTATGCTCCATAACTCGCTCCCATAGTTTTAAAGTATGACACATTAACTTAATACCTCTATAATTCGCACAATCTTGTGCATCACCTTTATTCTTAAAAAATAGGAATTAACATACTCATTCTCCACTCATCTGGCATCTTTTTAGTCTTCAAAATAGTATTAAAAAGTTTAGTAAGCCATGAAATTCCTTCATCTCCTAAGCATTTCCACACCTCTATTGGGATATCATCAGGTCCAACAGCTTTTCCACCCTTCATTTTCTTTAAAGCCTCTCTAACTTCAGTTTTACTAATACGCCGATAAAAATAGAAATCTTTATTTTCATTTAGGGTGCTAAGGTCACTACAGTCAATCTTATTTTCACAATCTTCATTAAAAAGGTTAGCAAAATATCTCATCCATCTTTGTTGAATATCATCTTCTAAGAAAAGTATTTTTGATCTTCATCTTTAATACACTTCACTTGAACTAAATCCTTACTACTCCTATCTCTTTGTTTGGCTAACTTATACATATATCTTTCTCCTTCTTTAGTATCTAATCTATTATTATATAAATCACTAAAAGCTAATGTCTTTGCATCGCATATGGCTTTCTTAGCATCCTTACGAGCAACTTTATATATTTCCCAATTATCAGAATTTTTAAAATTAAAACAAATTTTTATAACAAAGCTTCTTATTTTTTATCTTTTCTTGCACATTAGGATTCCACCACCAACTATTTTTACTATTAGGAGCTTTTCCCTTTGATACTCCAAGGACATCTTTTGCAATATTCTTAAGATCACTAGCCACTTTTTCCCACATAATATTAGCATCCTCATGCACAGACAAAATCTTACGATCTAAAATCTTATCTCCAAAAATATTTTTGTTAATATTCTTTAAATGCCCCCATCTAATCCTAGAAAATTGTTTTACTTTATTTTTTATTTTATGCCCCTTTATCTTAAAGTCCAAAACTAATAATCGATGTTGGGTACATAAATTTTCACTCGGAATAACTTTACAATCTTTGCAATCTAAACGATTTAATTTTCTAATAAGAAAATAGTCAATCTGGGTTGTACTATATCCATTTTTATAAGTGATGAGATGCTCATTCCTTTTCTTAAATAAGGTATTAGCAATTGAAAAATCATAAGCTAAACAAAAATCCAATATGGTCTTGCCACCTTCATTCGTCGTTCCAAATCCATGGCCTCCATGAATGCTTTTAAAATCATCGACCTCTCTACCAACATGTCCATTTAAATCTCCTCCAATAAAAACTCTTTCTTCAAGAGGTATATTTTGTATTAATTCTTCTAAGTCATTCCAAAAATTTAATTTAGAACTCATATCCAAACCTACTTGAGGAGCATAAGCACTTATAATATTAACAATCTTATCATCAACAACAATCTTTAACGCTAAAATTCTATCTCCAATCCTATTAATTTTTATAACATTATCCTTTAAACTCTTATCTAAAATAACACCTACACCATTTCTAGTACGACTCTTACCCGAATACCAAAGTTTAAATCCTAAACTATCAATTTCCTTAGCCTTCTCTCCAACCCATTTAGTTTTCCTGAATGCACAAAATATTTAACTTCCTATGAATCATAATATCTATTAATTCCATTAATTTTCCTGTAAGAGAACCTATATTCCAAGTTCCTATCCTAATTTTAGTTTCATGGACTAGCTTCTTTGCCCACATTCGTCCTTGATGTGGGAACCCTTGCCTATTTAACACTGCACCCGGGCGCCGGTGCAGCGGCCCTTGCACACTTGTCACTGTATTCAGGCCATACAGCGCGTCGCTTCCAGGGGACGCCCTAGCATTAACACAATTTCTTAAAGGATTCATGTCATTATTGTTCGACAAGTTTTACGCTGGCTGTCGACTACCTAACGCAACCCTCCACTTTTCTCATCCAGGACTTGGGACCTGGCAACGGCAGTGTTAATCATAATATCTATAATATATATAAAATTATGTGGTCAAAGTTTTACCAAAATAAAGTTATCTTTATTTTTTGGAAACAAAAATACAATTTTAAATGAAAAAAATATCAAAAACAACTAATTATTAAAATTTAAAATAAGCAAAACTTAACCTACCTCAAGACGAGCAAATTTTCCAACTAGGTCAACGGGCAAAAATCGTTCTACTACTATCAAAACTTAACTTCATTTTTCTCTCTTCTCTCTTTTCCTCCCTTTTCCCCTCAAACATTCTCTGTTAATGAAATAGCTTAGGAAATGAAATGGCTTAGGAATTTATTAAGCGAGTTTTGATATTTAGGATAAAATAATAATTTATAAATATTATTCTAATGAATTTTTAGTATAAAATTCATAGAAAATCTTTTAGGGATTCCAAAAATTATTGAAAATAATCATAAAATAACTTAATTTATTTAGAAAATTTTGATGAAATCGATTTATAAAATGGACACTTGATGGTCCCAAAACCCGCACTTGTACCATCAGGTGCTAATTTTGTAAGGAATTTCACCAATGTCCAAAATTTATGAAAAATTTAAGGAAAGTAAAACACATTAATAGAGATGTTATGGAGAAGACAAAATTTCCCTAAACAAGGTAGGCTATGACTCCTGCAATTTCTCTTAAATGAGGGAGACACTAGGAGGTTGATGGAATTTTAAGTGAATAGGGGACTTTAACAAATTTGTAGGGGACCTGATTTAATAAATATGCATTGGACTTGACTTGAGCCAAAATGCACAAGACCTAATTTGAGCTTAAATTTGAGATAGCATAGGACTTGCAAAATTGAATTGAACATATAAATTAAACCATATGAAAAATGACAATATAAGGCCGATTTAACTTAAAATAGAAATGAGCATATATAAGGTCGATGGTGGATAAGAGATTTGTAAGCACTACATAGTACATACGTACAAGTGGTAGTAAAATTGTAAACAACATAATCAAACTTCTTTCCATGATATGTTGCTTTCAATGGATAACATGACTTGCTTGCAACAATCAACAATAATCAAAGATGGCATGTGAACTGATGGCAAGTAAGTACATTGAACCCTTACAATGAAGAAGGGTTGGTATGCAATGAACATATGAACCTACATGTTGATAGTGACACTTCTTATAAGCATATGCAAGAAGTATACCATAAATGTGCAAATATGATTAATGTATCCAATGACATATTTAACTTATAAACAAATGCATCAATTTCTCATGAGGATTAAAATTCAAGGTATAATGCATGTTGTATATCATCTTTGAAGTTAATAAAGAGCTAATGACCTATGCAACAGTCCATTCACAAGCAACTTATAGAGGCTGGTGGGTCTATTGTGAACAACAGTAAGATATATATAAATGGATGAAATATGCTTTTCAACCTTCAAATGAATTGAAGGGGTACATAATAAATATAACGATGCCCCTCCAATCAATGTTAATTGGCTTGCAGATTCATGTAGCAGCCTTCTATGAAGATGAAGCAGGTATGCAAGTGAATATAGTAACCTACCAATCAATGTGCATGAAGGGGTTGTCGCCAAATGCAACTTGCAAAATATTATGCAATGATGGAAGATTCGATGTATATGCAATAATAAGAATTAGCAACAGGCATATGTTGACTATGCATTTTATGTTGCATGCTAGAATCTACTTCACAAATATATTACATAAAATACATGCAAGAATATACACCCGCATGAGCCTCAATAAGTGTGATGTGTGCACACATATGACATCTGAGGATACTGTGTGAGTTATGAAATAAACCTAAGTTTGAGCTGATCCTTCTATGTGGGTAAATAGGAGTCGACACGACTCAAACAACCAAATAAATGTGCGGTTATAATGTCGACTGAGACATTTATTTTATATGTTCATATTAAGCCTTCAAGTTCTACTACAAGAAAAATTCACTAACAAAAGTATAAAATTAACAATGAGTCTGATCCTTCTATATGGGTATCGACACGGCTCAGTTATCAAATAATTATATGGTTACACGGTCGGGGCTGACCAGAATATCTATTTTATACATTCATATTAAGCTCTTAAGACCCCTGATAAAGAAAATTCATTAATAAAGGCATAAAATTGATAATGAACTCGGTCCTTTATTAGCAAGTTGACAGAGTCGACAAATTTTGACTAATAAAATGAAATCACCCATGAAGGCCCCAATGGTGGCCGTGTTGAATAAAAATCTCAACCGAAGGGGACCCCAAGCATATAAAATGCTCCCAAATGACCATAAAATATAGACTCAAAAATCACTAAATTCTAAAATATTTAAAACCAAAATAAAACATTAAACACTTAAAGCAAATTCCATCCACCCTGCATAGCAATTTACTGAGGTGCAAAAATTCAAAAATTACTTTACCTCATAAAGAGACAATGTCTAGTAGAGAATATCACTAAAAGTTATTCTCAATTAGTCTCCTACCAGTGAGGACAAGACACATATCCTCTAATTGGTTGTTTCGCCACCAAATTGGACTACACTGTGGGTTTTATTACTAAATGGCACCACAGATAAATGGTTAAGGTCTGTACCCTCTGAACCAAGTGGTTTTACTGCCAAATTGCATCACTAAATTACGCTCTTGGTCGGAATTAGCATGTTCCCTAATGATGTCAAACCTTGAGATATGAATTAATAGAATATAATCGATAAGGTACAAAGCCCTCTGTTAGCTAAGGTGGATTCAGATTTATCCCCTTAAACAAATACTCACCCTAGGTCTACAAGGTGCCCTTGGACGAAACAACTCATGGCTGCCGATAAGGATCCTTCTATCAGGTTTGGTCGACTACCTCCTCTGACCAGGTAGCCTCGGGACCATGATGACTAAGAATAACAAAATCATGGGATCTTGATCGGGTCTATCACCATTGCACCCCCCCCCCCCCCCCCAAAATCTGCTTTAAATGTACGGTGAGGTCCTCGTTGGGGCAGGTTTTCAAATGGGAGAGGGTGATCGGTCGAGTAGGAATGGGCGGATCCCTATATAGCCCAGGGTAGGCAAATGACCACCCTCAAAAAAATAAAGTATATATGGAGCTTAATTTGGAAGTTTGACCCCCCTAAAATAATTATTTTGCCCATCATGTAGGGAGAGAAAGAAGCAATTGCCGAACAACATGTATTTTCACAGGATTTATGCTGGATTTTAGCGAGATTTCAAGGATTCGGGTCGAGGTCAACATGTTGGCCTACTCATCCTCTCTAGATAGGGAAAACTAAGCCAAAGCTCACAAAAGTAATGCATGATAATCAGAACATGTGGTTTGTACGGAATCAGATGAATTATCATTTCAATAAAAAAAATCTATCAAATTATATGAGTAAACTAAGCTATCTTTTGATGTATTCCTAATTTCGAAGGCTAACTATTTAGTAACTGAATTTTTGAAATTGAATTGTCTGATAACTGCAGTAGCTTTGTGTCATTATGTGAAGATACTACCAGATTATTTAAGTTGAATTATGATGAGCTTCGTTTTCCATAGTTGTGTTGATGTTCTGTATTTGTCACCATGAAATATCATTGCGACCAAATGAAAGAAATCAAATGGCTACTCTTATAGTGAATTCAGATCCTTTTATCTTTTTCGTGTCCTGTGTAATTTAATTGTTTGGTCACTGAGTTTTTTAAATGGAAATGTCGGATAACTTTTAACAGAATTTGTATCATGATGTGAAGGTGCTGATATAACTCTCTCTCTCTCTCGATCTCTCTCTCTCTCTCTTACATATAAATAATTTTTTAGTTTGTTTCTATGGGCAAGTGGGGAAGTTGCTATCACCTATGACGCAAGAAACCATACCAAATAGCCTTCTTCGCGATATCTTTCATAGGATATATATATTCTTTAACAAAAGTTGTAAATTTTAAATATGGAGCGAGTGTGATGCTCGTCCTTGTTAGAAAAGGAAATTTGGCAATCGTGACTCAATTCTCTTTTTTTTTTAAATAATGTTTGTTGTGGAAGGAGGGCATATATGTAATTAAATGAAGTTTTGTTTGGAAGGGAGGGCATAAATGTTATAAACAATGGCCAACCTCGCATGCTTGTATAATTTATATTATAAAAAAAATATTGGCATTTTGTCAATTATTATCTTTGTAATCTCTCTCTCTCTCTCACAAGCAGATTTTGATCACGGTTGGGTTCTATTTGGAGGTCTTGCAGAGCATGACTCTATGATGTGATAATAGTTGTGGCCATACTACAATTGCGTTAGAGTTATGAATTTAGAAAGAATATAAATATATAGGTTTCTTACTAATAGACCTCAAATTATCATCATAATTAAAATTTGATAATATGGCATTTAAATTTTAGACTATTTATTCTCCATAATATTATTAACCCAAGTAGTTTTTGAAGAAAATTGTAAGAGAAGAAAATTGTAGTTTTTGAAGCGTAAAGGCTTTCCAATGGCTAGAAATCAACCATATAATTTTTTGATAATTTCTTGCATGTATTAGATGCTTTTGATGGGTGAAATATTAATGTAAAATTAGATTTTTAATTGTAGGCTTCTATATGGCATACGATCATCATTGGATTTTTTCCATTTTTGACATATAGTTAAATCATCATAAAAATTGATGAAACTTAGGATTCGTTTGTGGCGGCTTTCTTAAAGCAGTTTTTTAAAACAAAAATTTTATTTTTTGTACTAAAAAATGTTTTAAGAAGTAGTATGAAAGCCGTCTCAAACGAAGCATTAATCTTTACATGAATCATATGTGAGGTGTCACAAACATAAGTGCGATATTAAATTTAAAATAAGATAATATTCTCCTCTTAAAAAGATAGCATTATCCTTCTAATTATGGCTTCGTTTCTAACAATTTTTTTATTGTTTCTTAAAGCAGTTTTTTAATACAAATTTTTTTATTTTTTAGCTAAAAAGCTACTTTAAAAAGCAGTAAAACAGCCCTCCCAAACGAAGCCTAAATGTTGGTGTTATACCTTATTAAATCTAAGATCAAAATCATATTTTCTCTTTTAGCATAAATGAACTTGATATATCATCAAAAACTTATGTTGATAAGGCACGAATCTCAAAGTAAAATCAAGTTGGAAACTGCAAAAATTAAATTGGAGACCATATGAACCCTAATTTCAACAATCTTCCAGTCGAGCTGAACGTCTCGAAAATACGAACCCAATGACACCAAATTCGAATCAATTTGAGCCCAAATGAGACCAAATCAAAGACCTGAACTGCATTTGAAAGGTTCAATCCTTAATTTCAATTACCAAACAGTTTTTCTAGATGTGAAATGCTTATATTCAAATCGAGCGGCTCGACGAGGCGAATCCAACAAGCTCAAGTCTGTCAAATCTTGATATCGTTAAGGCATTCAAATGCCTAGCTAGTAAACGGTCCACAATCAAGGGATTCAACATCGGTCGTATATTCAAACCACTCACAATTTACCCTTAATTTTTCTCCATTTACTGGTCATGCAAACTCTCATAAAACTATAAATAGACCCCTCATTTATCATGAGGGGGGAACCAAGCTATAAGAGAAGAGAAGGAAGCAATGAAGCAAAAAGAGGAGAGAAGGAATCAAGGAAGCAAGAAGAGGAGGAAAAGGAAGTGAAGGAAAACAGTTCTATTTCCACCGGACTCCCCGTCGACCATCGCCAAACTTCCATGCACCCTATAGCCGATTGACACCAGAGTTTTTCCTGATGGCCAAATGATGCCAAAGTTCTTCCCGGCCACCGACTAACACCAGAGTTCTGCCCAACGGCTGACTAACACAAGATTTCTTCCCAACCGTCAATTGAAGCCGGATTTCATCCCGACCACCAAATGTCATCGTATTTTTTATCTCCGCTTGTAATTGAATTTTAACATGGTGATTATTGCAATCTGATCTTCCTCAATTTTAGGGAAAGACATACATTTATAATATAAGCAAACACTAGTGGAATCCTGTTAAATGAGCGTGGCCCCATAGTTTTACCCGTTTCCAGGGTTTCCACCATTGCTTAGCTTGGTTGCTGAGAGAGTATGGTTAGGAACCCCCCAACCTGTGCTCGATTACCCTTGAGCAGCAATACTTCTTAAGTGGGGCACAATCAAGTGCGGACCAAGAGGTTTTTGGGGTGGGTGCCTCTTCTAGATTAGTTGAGGATTAGTCACGCCACCAAGCAACCTTTTGGGGGTGGCAACGGGTGGATACCATGCATCTCCATCATGTAATCTAAGCAAATATTAGTGGAATCCTTTTAATTGGGTGTGGCCCCGTTGTTTTCCCCTTTTTTAGGATTTTCACATAAAAATTATGGTGTGACATTTTTTTTCTTTTTATGTGCTGGATAATATACCACCTCGAAAGGAAGAGATAAAATCTCTTAACGGGTTTGGACACTTAATTATGGATTTTCTCTTGAATGTCGTAGCCTAATTTAAGGGAGAACCACATATGACCCTAGAGGGTCTAAATAAAGTTAAACCAAATATCCAAGTATGATAATCAAGAGAAGTGGTCATTAATTTTTTATTTGAATTTATGATAACACATTATACATCTCCTTGGAGAGAGAAAATATCATATATTAGCAATTATTCGATTATGACGATGATGATCATTAAAAATCTAATTTCCCAAAATAAATACTAATTGAGTTTTGGAAAAATTAATGTGGGTTCTAAATCTCCTAAGAGCGTAAGCTCTCATAGTTAATTACATCATAGGAAATTGAAATCTCCTATGAATAATCACAACTTAAATAATGGTAGAAACTTTGTTTGTAAATTTTTTAGGAGTGATATCAAAGGAGCTAAATTTTAAATCTAAACTAGGAATGGATTAAGTTTTGACCACATATTTTTGAAGTCAATAAAAGAGAGGTAGGAGACACCTTGGGATTCTAAAATAATTCAGAAGTGTCCCAACCTACTTTAAGTGTTGGGCTTTAAGTTTTAGGTTGAAAAGAATTTTGATTTGAGTTGAAGAAGTTATTAAAAACTTGTGATTATATTCCCAGTGGTTGGGGACTTATGATTCAAAAGTTTTTCCCCATTATAAATCTATTTTGGGTACCAAATGACGGTGGCCCAAACCTAACTAATGTAGTATAAAATTTGGACTTACCTCAGTCTGGAGTGGGGAGCCAGCTAACCACCTAGTCGATTTAAAATCTATGAGTCCGGTCATTATGAAAAAGTAGTAGAGACATTATTATTAAACTTTTTTAGAATTGAGACTGGTATCTAGACTGGATCCTAATTCATCCCTTGACTTATGTTGGGTGAGAATGCTTGACACAAATATAATTAAAATTTAAGACTCATTTTTAAATTGTTTTTTAATGCAAAGTATATTGATCAAATTGATTAAATGCATAAATGAATATGTATCAGTTTTTGAAAAAGGCCTAAAAATTTCTTTTTCTCTAGAGATTGCATAATATCCCCTTGACATATCTGCACCCTCAAAGGCCAAATGGTCTACCAAAACCCACAGGCCGGGAGGTGCCTAACAAGGAGGAGATAGTCAATTATATGCTTATGCTGACTCCTAGAGGTCTCGGGATTACTTCTTAAATTGTTAGAGTTTCTATGTGGGCTAATATTTTTAATTAAATATAAGTATAAAAGGTTTTTTAGTGTACCCTCACTAGCCTCGGATCGAATTCAGGCTAAAACAAATTCAACACGTAAGCACCTAAAAAAAATAAAAATAAAAACATAAAGTACTATGCACAATCAAATCAAACACATTAATCAATTAAATTAGTTTTTTTTAAGTAATATCCATGTGCAAATGCCTCATTTATTATAGCCAAGAATTGCAGAATTAAAAGTGGACGGGCAGCACCAACCATAAACCCATACTCTAATCGTAGGATAGATCTAAGTGACTTTCAATGGGATACTCTCTATCTTCAGCTCCTTGGTCTTCTCCCCTTTGGATTCCTTGGATTCATCATATCTAGATACCCAAATAAAAAAGAAAACTCTTCCCTCAATTGGGAGGTTATTCTTTTCACATTGGCTATTAAAATGATCCAAATTTGGGTCTCCAAATGGGAAATGACTATTCCCCTAAGGGGTATTCTTTCCTCTTTGGAATCCAACTTTGGATCTAAGTATCCCAAACTCAAAGAATGACTTTCACAACTCTTAAATTTGAATAAATGGCATCAATCTTAATGCAAAAAAATCTAGACTCATGTAAATGTTATCCTAAAAAAATTAAAAGTAAAATATATCCCAAGCAGTTATATAGTAAAATTTAAATAATCAAACCAACGATGCTTGATCGTGCTCTTATTTATTTTGGGGCTGAGCAAAATGAAGCGCATATAGCAGTTATATAATTATTAAATTTTAGCATCATTTTATTGTCCTATATAAGTATGGCCACTATAGAAAATTTAGTGAGCAAATAGGTCGTTCCTATCCTAAGGCTAATATAATTATCAATCACATTAATTCATAGTGCAGTAAGAGTAAACAAATACATCAATCAATTCTCAATCATAACATGCATAGAAAACTCAGAAAACCTGGCACACAACAATAAAAATAAACACCATCTTAGCCTACACTTGAGTTGGTAGTCCTAGCAAATCATCTAAAGTGTGTGTTAAAGGTCGTGTGCCTGGGATATATCTTAGAATGTGTAGTTTATTCAAGAATGTCTAATGATCCTATTTGTTAAAGGTCAACAGGGAAACTTTGGTTAGAGTTCAAATATTAATGTGTTAAGATTTATTTTAGAATGCATTTTTAAGGTTGATTGATTAGAAGAATTTGATTAGTTAGAGATTAGAGGAACAATGGTTTTTAATTAATTATATTAGTTTTTAATTTTAAGTATTATATTATTTTAAATTTTCCATCAATCGGTTCATGTTGTGCCAACAAACGCGAGGAACCAGACCTACTTAGTACACTTAGCCCCACAACCCAGAGTATTCCATCCTAAAAACCTTATTGATATAATTGGATTAAGAATTTTATTTTTTTTAAAATAATTAAGAGCTATTTAAATTCAAAGTTTTTCACTACAATGAATTCGTTCGTGGCATAGTGCCACCAGGCTCGAGGAACCGGACGTCTTAAGCACACTTAGACCCACATCCCGGAGAATTCTATCCTAAAAACTTTATCTTTTGAGTGGCTATTGTGTATTAAAGGGTTAGCTCATTAGTTTTATTAATCAATTTATATTTTTTCTAAAATTTTAACAAATTATTGAATTTTAAAAATTATTCATAATTATCTAATAGCATTAAGTAAGGGGCCAAAAGTTAACTTTTTAAATTAAAATTAATTTAAAAAGTTTTAGATTTTTTATTAAATATTAGAGCCTAAGATGTGTAATTATACTATTAGTTTTCTTAATTTAGAGTGTTTTTGTATATAAAATGTTATGGTTTTTTGAAGTTCGAATCTAAATTTTAACTATGGTTGACCAGAAAGTTTGACTTTTTGACTTTAACTTAGTTTTGGGATTTTGATATTTTAAAAAATATTATATTTTAATTAGATTTTTGAATGGCTTTTAGTTTGATTAAATTAGAATTTTCTAAAATTATTGGTGATTTTTTAAACATTAGGAATTTTGGGATTTTCTAAAATTGCCAAATTAAGAGAATTTTTAGATTTTGATACAACTCAACCCCAAAATTCTTGAAATCAACTCCAAAGGTCAGAGATGAACTAAGAAGATGATTCCAAGTATTTGGAGATTTTTTGGAATTTTTAAATATTTTTAAATAATTATTTGAGCTAATTATTAATTTTCCTTAAAAATCAAATTAAGATTAAATTAGCAATCATCTGATAGAGATTTTATTTCTCATGGATTGATGGTCCAATTTGGATCAATTTTAGTCATTACATGAATTTTTTGGATTTAATGTGAATTTTTAGTGAATTAATTAAGGTTCTAAGACAAATCTAAGGAAGGATTTTGCGGTTGCTAGTTGGTGGACCAAATGGATGCCAAATCTATTAAATTTTGGACCATGAGATCACCTAATTGCAAGGTACAAGCCACCTAAATTTGGAAAAAAATGGGGCTCTCTAGGATTTCTAACCAAGCCACCCAAGGTGACCTCTAAGTCGCCTTAAAAACTTCCTAAGTCACTACCTTAGGCTTGAATGGGGGTGCAATCAATGGCTATACACTCCTTAAACTAAGCATAATCAGCACATAAACATCTAATTCCTAATTCTCATTAAAAAGATTATAGAAAAATGTTGAAATCAAGGGTCAAACCACGACCCTTGACTCCAAATTGACTAAATTATGCCCTTAAACATCTCAAATAGGTGGAAATTTTTGGACATGCCAGAGACATGGCCAAATCCCTTCTCCCAAAGTCCCATGCCATGGTGACATAAAATAAGAACATAAATGCATAAAAACCATAAGCATTCAAATGGAAATTTACATTAACAGAGACATAATTAGGTCTTAGGACCATAAGGCTTTTGAAGATCTCCCTAAGATCTTTCCAATGCGCCTAAGAACACCTAATCAGCTAAGCCGACTGGAAAATAAAATTTTTTTAAGTTTCCCATGAATTTTAGATTTTTTTAAATCACGGAATTACCCAGTCAGTCACACTTTCCACGTGGGTGCCTCCTGATTGGTCAGCCAATCACTAGTGGCTGACTGGTTAATGCAAAATTAACCGTAGCCATCCGATCATCAATTAAACTGATACAATTCAAAGGCTTCTGGAACCACATGATCTAATATGAGTCTTTGATTTAGATCAATGGCTGAGATTACATCTTCAACCTCCCACAGGTGCCCAAAGCCGTAATGCTTTTTCGGCATGATTCAAGACATAATGTTGGTGGATCTAAAAAAAATTCATGATAAGGATTAGGAGACTACAAACCATCAATCCAATGGTCAAATTCTAGGGGGTTAATAATTTGTTTCACACTTGTCTGGCACTACCTAACTAGGAGCTCGGGAAAAGATTCTCATCTGGTAGAAAGCCCCAACAAATGGGTTTTTCTATCGAGAAGCTTCACGGAGGGATGGCGAGCACATCTCCTTCAGACGTCAGGACTGCAGGATGGTTGGACTTACAACTTCAAGCTAAGGACGGAGAGCTTTCACCAGAGTTCACTTGAATAATTGGTCAGAGAAGGCTGGGAAGCTATGGATCAAGAGAGGAATTCTCAAGGAGCTTTATGGAGTGCTTCAAAAGGATGGGATTGAATGGGGATGTTTGGGGGGGAAATGCCCTATTCAAGCTTTGACCATGGAGATGGATGGCTTGGATTGATTGGGGTAACCATTGAATGGCCTCCAAGTGGAAGGGCATATGTTCTCTGAGACTCATGAGCTCAAAGTCGGTAAGCCTAAGCCTTAAAAGCCTTTAGATGAGACCTGAGATAAAGGGGACCACCAAAGCTGAATCTTCATTGGTTCTGGCTGCCGCCGACTAGGGACAGGGTCAAGTGAAGCTGGAAAGGTTGTTGGAACCCTAATAAACTCAAACAATGGTTCAATTAGGCATAGGGGAGCCTAGGTCAATAATATGGCTTGAGTTAACCCAAACCTATATGGTTTGGGTCAATTTGGGCTAACCCTGGTCATGTTAGACCATGGTTTCAATAGGGACAATGGCTCAGGTCTTATTACACCCAACCATAGGTTAAATTGGCTATGAGGTGTCAGAATTCCCTAACATGCCTCAGTTCAACCTATTTTTTGACACATTTGGGTCCATTTGGGTCATACCTAGTTTAGGTCTAGGGCTGGGCTTGGTGTCCAAGATGCATTAGGTATAGGGGAACCTAATGCTAGTTCCAATTGGATTTAAATTGGTCTGGGTTGAGAAATGTTTCAGGTCAAAGTGATTTTGGAATCTTTGGGCTAGCCTAAGTATTTACCCAGGTCATCCCAAGTGTTGGGCAGGCCAGGGTACATGCATTGGACCTAGGGCCACCCAATAGAGGGGTTGGTTGGGTTTAATTGAGCTTAGGTTGAAAAATGGATAATCCCAAGGTTATTTTTGCCACTTTGGATTAGCCTAATTCCCAACCCAAGTTGCCTAAGGGTTGGTGTTGCAACCCATGACCCCGAGTTTGAGATTTTGATGATGACAAATAATGTCGTTTGAATTATCTATTCATTGAATATTATTTTGTTTGCTATTGTCCGTGAGTACTAACATTTCAGGAAGATCAAAAGCTACTCAGGACAACAGGAAGACTCAAGAATGGGTAGATTAGGAGTATGAGTCTGTAATGTATTTTGTTGTTTATTTTATTTTTATTTTCTTGAGTCTGGCCACAAAATGCATAAAAGTTTGAGCAACCATGCACACACACAGGGGGAGAGTGTTTTTAAATGAAAATTTTAGAGTTTTTCTTTCTCTGTAGATCGTACTGTACGATGTTATTTTGTATCGTACGATCAGAGTTTTTTAGGACGATTCTGTGAATAGATCGTACCGTACGAATGTAATCGTACTGTACGATATGTTCAAATCCAAAACCCTAGCCTTCGTTTTAACTTAAGTTATTTTACACCGCTCGTACTGTATGAACAACTTTGTACTGTATGATTTATTTTAAATACTTACTTAATTTAACCCGTGATTAGTGCAAGAAATCCGAGCTTAATTATAATTTGAACATCGTACTGTACGAACCTATTCGTACAATACGATGAACAGAGACGAATTATAATCGTCCCGAAGATCGTCCTGGACGATCTCTTTGGTTTCTTCTCATCGTACTGTATGATGTCAATCATACCATACGATGAACAGAGACGATGTTTGATCGTCCCGGATATTGTCCTGTACGAACATTATTGTTATGGATTGTACCGTATGATTTAGAATCGTACTATACAAAGTTTTTTTGAACTGTTCGTACCACTTTGTACCAGGGACGAAGTCTATTTATTACATATTGTATTGTACGATTAGAAACTGTACTGTACGATATTAATGGCTACTTTTGAAATCTCAGGGATTTTGGAGCCCGTTTTTATGTGTAAAACTTGTCATATTTTGAGGGTGTGAATTAGATAGAGGAGAACGTGGTTAGAGAGGGATTCCGAGCGAGAGAGATCTTGAGAAGTTATTTAGGGTTTGAGAGAGGAGGAGAAGGTGAGCGTTGTGAGGGAGAAAAAGGTGTGAGGGAGATCACACGGTAGCTCCGAACTTGCTGCATCTTGTTCCTCCTGTGGCCCTAGAAGAATTTATGGGAGGATCTCCAAGGGGAAAGGCTCTTCTACATCCGTGACCTCGAGGTACTCTGCCTTCTCCAGGAGGGAGAAAAATGAGAAGGTTCTCTGCCGTCGTCAGGAGGGTGAAAATAGAGTTTGGCACTCCGCCACGCCGGGTTGGTGAAAGGGAGTATTGTAAGGGCTTCTCCGCCTTGTCAAGGGGGGAAAAAGGAGAGCTATTGCTTGTAGTGAAATACCCGGAGCGGAGGACTCGAGGGAGTGGACGTAGGTCATGGTTTGACCGAACCACTATAAAAATCTCGGTGTGCTTTTTCCTTATTGTCTTTTATTTCTGCGTGCATTTCTTTTTTCAATATTTACTTGGGAAAATTTGTGGAAAAAGTTGTTTAAATTTTCATGTTAAAATTTTAAAACAAAAAAAAATATTAGAACTCCTACTTAGGTTTTAACTATTGTCAAAAAATTTTCACAATTCACCCCCCCCCTCTTGTCCATCTTGTAATTTCAATTGGTATCAGAGCCTGTTTTCAAAAATAGTGTTTTAGAAAACCTTGAAAAAATGATCATGTCGCAGTTTGGTAATCGTAATACTGCAGAGGGTTGTTCAATAACCTGTCCACCTCTTTTTGATAACATTCCATTTGATTTCTGAAAAATTAGAATGTTTACTTTTTTACAATCTATTGATTACCGAATGTGGATGTTAGTGAATGATGGATATGTTGCACCGTTTAAAACTGTTAATGGTTTGAAAACTCCTGTACCTTTTAATGAATGGAACAATGAAGATAGGGATTTAGCCCAACTGAATGCTAAATATTTAAATTGCTTTTTATATGCATTAAAGTCTGAGGATTATATGAGAGTGTCTACCTGTGCCACTAGTAAGGAGATTTGGGATAGACTGTGCATTACATACGAAGGAACAAGTGAAGTAAAACAATCTAGGCTTAACATTTTACTGCATGATTATGAACTCTTTCGCATAAAACCTAGCGAAACAATATCTGACATGTACACTAGGTTCACCCAAATCGTGACATCCTTGCATGCATTAGGTTGAGAGATTTCAAATTTTGAAAAAGTAAATAAAATTCTTAGATGCTTACCTAGTTCCTATGATGCAAAGATAACTGCTATCACTGAATCTAAAGACCTTAACGTGTACTCTATTGATAATCTCCTTGGGTCACTCATTGCTTATGAGCAAGGAGTGAGTCAAAGACAAAGTGATGCAGGTGAAAAGAAGAAGGAGAGAACGGTAGAATAAAAGCAAGTAACTCAGAAAGTGAAAGCTCTGTAGGGGAGGAAGGGATGAGATAGCACTGATGACCCGATAGTTCAAAAATTTCCTGAAGAGAAAACAGAAGCATCATCAGAATAGCTAGAATAAAGGTAAGAGCTCAAGGTCCAATAAGGTTTCATCTGATACAATCTGTTTTGAATGTAGGAAGCCAGGTCACCTTCGAGCCGATTGCCCCAATCTGAAGAGTCAACCAGCTAAGGAGAAAGGACATGACAAAGCAAAATACAAGAAAGGAAAGATAAAGACACAAAAAGCTTTTTGGGCTGACTCTGCCTCAGAATCGTCAGAAGAAGAAGCAGAGGAGGAGGTAACAAATTTGTGTCTTATGGCTAATGATAACCTTGATCAATCGAATCAAGATGAGGAATGTCAACTTTCATATGAAGAGTTATTACTTATTTCTGAAAATATCTATGAATCGTATAGGAAGTTGAAAAAGATGCATGCTAAGCTTAATGTTGAATTTAGTTCTTTAGAAACTGAGCATGTTAACTTGGTTAAAGAAAATTTTGATTTAGATAGAGATCATATGCTACTTCTTGATGAGTATGATGCATTAAATAAGAAGCATATTGAACTAACTGAAGTGCATAAAACCTTGAAAATCACTCATATTGAACTAGAAGAAGCTTTTAATAGACTAGACAAACTTGCATTAGAAGTAGATCATAGTGAGCACTTGCTATTAATAGAAGTTGATGGATTGACAGCTCAAAATAAAACCTTCAATAAAAGAATAAAAGAACTAGAAAATGAAATTGCTTCACTCACATTAGGCCATCCTAGCAAACCCCCAACACAGCATGCATCACACAACTTTAGGAAGAGGCACTATCACCCATATAGATTAGTAAACCCATTTCCTGGTGTTAGGTGTTTCTCTTGTGGCATGTTAGGTCACATAGCCCGCACATGCACAATTTACCGTAGGACATACTTAGTATGGAGACCTAAACTGCATCCATCATAGCATAGCATGCATACATCTCATTCATCAAGCATAAGGAGGCACCCAAACTCACTTGGGTTCCCAAATCTAATCTTTGAATGAAATTGTAGGGGTGCTCTCACAAAAGACCTAGTGAGAGCATGTGGTACCTGGATAGTGGCTGCTCGCGACACATGTTTGGAGATATGAAGAAGTTCATCCTACTGGAGACCAAAACTGGAGGCAAAGTAACATTGGGAGACAACGCTACCAGGAAAGTGATAGGCTCAGGTATTGTTGGTAATGCTAAAAATTTTTTAATTGAAAATGTCTTACTTGTTGATGGTTTGAAGCATAACTTACTTAGCATTAGTCAACTATGTAACAAAGGTTTTGATATTAAATTTTTATCTGATAAATGCCTGATTAGTTTAAATGATAAACTAGTTTTAGAAGGAAAACGAATGAACAATGTTTACATGTTAGACCTTGATTGCATTGATAGTTCAAATTCATTTTGTTTGAAAATAATAATTGATGACTCATGGCTATGGCATAGGAGACTATGACATGCTAGTATGAAAACTCTTAGAAACATCACTCAGAAAAACCTAGTTAGAGGCGTACCTAAGTTAGATTTCACAAAGGATCATTTATGTGATGCTTGCCAACTAGGAAAATAAGTTAAATCATCTTTTCATTTGATTAGAGATGTGATCACCGTTAGGCCACTAGAAATCCTACACATGGACTTATTTGGACCTGTTAGTACAGCCAGCCTAGGTGGGAAAAATTATGGATTTGTGATTGTAGATGACTTCACTAGATTCACTTGGGTAAGATTCTTAGCACATAAAAATGAATCTTTTAAAGAATTTAAGGTTTTCTCCACATGAATTCAACGGAAGTTAGGCTGTGAAATCTCAACAATTCATAGCGATCATGGTGGAGAATTTCAAAATGATAGATTTGAATCGTTCTGTCAAGAGCTAGGAATAGAACACAATTTCTCAGCCCCTAGAACACCACAACAGAATGGTATAGTAGAAAGGAAGAATAGAACCTTGGTAGAAGTCGCTAGGGAAATGTTAGCAGAGTACACCCTTCCTAGATACTTTTGGGCAGAAGCAGTCAACACAGCATGTTATGTTTTAAATAGGGTGAGCATTATATCTAAGCTGAACAAAACTCCATATGAACTCCTTAAGGGTAGCACACCAAACCTTTCACAATTACATGTCTTTGGGTGCAAGTGTTTCATCTTGAATAATGGTAAACATCCCTTAGAAAAATTTGATCTCAAGTCTGATGAGTGTATCTTCTTAGGTTATTCATCTGTTGGTAAGGCCTATAGAATCTTTAATAAGAGAACCCTTATGGTAGAAGAGTCCACCCATGTAGTATTTGATGAATCAAAAAAGTCCTCTGAATCAAAAATTGAAGATGATGAAATAGAGGAAGTTCAAGGAGTAGAGACTATGACCTTAGGAGAAAGGGTAGAGCCTCAGGAAGATTTTCCTAGAGAATGGAGATATTCTTTTAGTCATCCTAAAGAGTTAATTTTAGGAGACCCTTCAGAAGGTGTAAGAACTAGGCATGGACTTAGAAAAGAGGTTAGTCATTCTTCATTCATCTCTATGATAGAACCTACAAATATAGATCAAGCCTTAGGAGATGAATTTTGGATTCTAGCAATGCAAGAAGAGCTAAACCAATTCACCAGGAATGATATTTGGGAGTTAGTTAAGAGACCTAAAGAACAAAGTATTGTTGGAACAAAATTGGTCTTCAAGAATAAGGTGAATTATTTAGGAACAATAATAAGGAATAAAGCCAGACTAGTAGTTAAGGGGTACAACCAAATTGAGGGAATAGACTTTGAAGAAACCTTTGCCCCTGTTGCTAGCCTAGAAGCCATAAGAGTGCTCTTAGCTTTTGCTTGCTTCAAGAACTTTAAGTTATATCAAATGGATGTAAAGAGTGCATTTCTGAACGGGGTAATTAAGGAAGATGTCTATGTTAAGTAACCCCCCGAATTTGAAAGTTCACAATTTCCAAACCATGTATTCAAATTAAAGAAGGCACTTTATGGATTAAAGCAAGCATCTAGATCATTGTATGAAAGACTTAGCTCATTCCTATTAGATAGAGGATTTGAAAAGGGTAGTGTGGATACTACACTCTTTTTACAAAAGGTCAAAGAAGAAATTCTCATTGTTCAGATTTACGTGGATGACATTCTATTTGGATATTCAGATAAAATGTTATGTGATGAATCTTCAAAAAAAATGAGTAATGAGTTTGAAATGAGCATGATGGGAGAACTTAATTACTTTCTTGGCTTTAGTGTAAAACAAATGGATAACGGAACTTTTCTTAGCCAAACAAAGTACATTAAGGATATCTTGAAAAAATATGAAATGGATAGTGCTAAACCCATGAACACTCCAATGAGCTCAACAATTCAATTAGACAAAGATCCTAGTGGAAAATCAGTAGATCAGAAAAAATATAGAGGAATGATTGGGTCCCTTCTTTACCTGACTGTCAGTAGACCAGACATAATGTTTAGTGTGTGCCTTTGTGCTCGTTTTCAATCTAATCCTAAAGAGTCTCACTTAACTACTGTCAAGAGAATTCTTAGATATCTACTAGGCACCCCAAACTTAGGAATTTGGTATCCTAGGCACAGCACTTCCTTTGAAATCTTAGGGTACTTAGATTCAGACTTTTTACAGGATGTAGGATAGATAGAAAAAAGCACCTATGGTACCTGCCAATTCATAAGACAATCGTTAGTTTCTTGGTGCAGTAGGAAGCAAAAACTCGGTAGCACTTTCCACAGCCGAGGCAGAATATATTGCAGTAGGAAGCTGTGTTACACAAGTACTATATCTGAAACAACAAATTCTTGATATTGGCCTACCTGTAGGAACAATTTTAATTATGTGTGACAACACAAGTGAAATTTGCATCTCTAAGAACCCAATTCAGCACTCTCGAACAAAATACATAGACATTAGACATCACTTCATTAGAGATCACGTTGCTAAGGGAGATATAAAATTGCATCACATCGCTACAGTAGATCAATTGGCTGACATATTCACAAAACCTCTAGCATTCGACACCTTTAGCACCTTGAGGACTAAATTAGGTGTCATAGATATAACTGCATTAAAAAAAAAAACATAGGGCTGCTCCTGATCATCACACACTCACTACACATGAAGCACTAACCTTGACTCTGTAATATCGTACTGTACGATACACAGATTGTACTGTATGGTATACTATAATCTACACAGAACACACTAACCGGTAAATTTCATCTCTGTTGATCGTACTGTATGACTAACAGCGTACTGTACGATAAATTATTGGTCATCGTACGGTACGATATATCCTCTTCGTACTGTACGCGCCACATCAGCGAATGAATTGGGATGAATTTAAGCGTGCTGGTACGTTATTATTGCCGATCATACTGTATGATATTCAACTGATCGTACTGTGCGATCCACCTCAACAAACGGATGAGAACGAAATAAAGGGGTTTGGTACGATATTAATGTCATTCGTACGGTACGATACATCTGTTCGTACTGTACGATACTTTGGTCAAAAGTCGTACTGACGCCCTCAAGACGATCGATATTCAACTGATCGTACTGTATGATACTTATCGTACTGTACGTTTTGACCTCCTTTTCCCGGTATGAACCGTCAGAGCAATTATTACCATATCGTATTGTACGATGTACTATCGTACTATACGATGTGTGGAAAACTCTATAAATTGGGTGGGTAGGCCGACCTCTTCACTTGCACTACACTAATCAATCCACTTGGTTCTTCTCACCTCTCACTCAGCCTACACATAATGTCTAGTTCCAGCAAGAGGGGTCGTTTGATAGCGAGAAGTTCTTCTTCCTCTCACCGCCATAGCGCTCGATTCTTGAATGCCGAAAATGAGGATGCATACCACAAGTTCAAAGCCTGCAAAATCACACCCTCCAGACTGCTAAATTAGGAGGCTCTGAACTTCGAGATAATGAACCTCTTTGCTTCCACCACTCTCCAATTTCTTCTCACCCTGGTCTTCTTTTATAATTCTGAACTCCTTCTAGAATTCCTAGCCAATCTAACATATACCATCGACAACCTCATTTTCCACTCTTTTGTTTGTCGTCAAAATGTTGAAATAACCAAAGCTGACATCGCCCAATACATTGGGCTATCTACTGAAGGGCCTATGGTTCGTTCTTTTCTTATTAAAAATGATTTTGACTAGAGCGATGTTAATCGAGTCCTTAGGAACGCCGCATTCTATCAACACCAACCTCTCGTTTCCTCACTAAATAAAAATACGCGCATAATTCAACATGTCCTTCGTACCTCCATAATACCCAAAGGTGGTGACCGTGTCAACATGACCCCGACCCTATTTGTCACTACCTACCTTATCATGACCAACACAAAATTCGACAAGGTCAATCTGATTATTGACTATATTCGCCATATGACCTTCGTTCGTCTCCCTACCACTCGCCGAAAACAAAATATAGCTCTTGGTCACCTTATAGGATACATTCTCCAAAATAAATATCAAATGACCTATCCTGGCAAACCCGACAATCTTCCTATTTTTTATAGGGATGCCTCTTTATGTATTCTTTTCCATCGGGGACACGAGCCTGAAGAACCTATTTTTGACGAAGAAGAAGGGGAAGATGCCCCGGCCGCAGCTCAAGCACATCCACGATGACATGCACCACCCCGAGTACCTGCACCAGCATAAGATGATTTGGTCGAACGCTTCGACCAACTTCAGACTCGTCTCAATACTAACATTCAAGAACAACATCAGCAACACGAGACAGATATACAATGGGTTGGAGAATGCTTTACTGCTATTGATCACCGCTTTAACGCTCTCTTTCATTACTTCCAACCAAACCCACCTCCACCACCATCTGATCAGGATCCTCTACTTTAGATTATCTTTGTATTATAGCTTCTTTTTATCTTAGTGTTTGCTCCTCTTTTTGGTGTTGTCAAAAGGGAGAGAAGGTTGTTGTAGTTTGCTCTATGGTTAAATGCATTACCTTTTATTTCGTACTGCATTTTCTTTTATTTTGTACTGTTCTTGTTCTCATGTTTAAATTTAAAAAAAATGCCATTAACACTTGCTTACAACAAATATTATTTGACATCATCAAAAAGGGTGAGATTGTTGCAACCCATGACCCCGAGTTTGAGATTTTTATGATGACAAATAATGTCGTTTGAATTATCTATTCGTTGAATATTATTTTATTTTATATTATCCGTGAGTACTAACATTTCAGGAAGATCGAAAGCTACTCAGGACGACAAGAAGACTCAAGAATGGGTAGATTAGGAGTATGAGTCTGCAATGTATTTTGTTGTTTATTTTATTTTATTTTCTTGAGTCTGGCCACAAAATACATAAAAGTCTGAGCAACCATGCACACACATAGGGAGGGAGTGTTTTAAATGAAAAATTTAGAGTTTTTCTTTCTTTGTAGATCTTATTGTACGATGTTATTTTGTACCGTACGATCAGAACTTTGTAGGACGATTCTATGAACAGATCGTACCGTACAAATGTAATCGTACTGTACGATATGTCCAAATCCAAAACCCTAGCCGTCATTTTTACTTAAGTAAGTTATTTTACGCCGCTCGTACTGTACGAACAACTTCGTACTATACGATTTATTTTAAATACTTACTTAATTTAACCCGTGATTAGCGCAAGAAATTCAGGCTTAATTATAATTTGAACATCGTACTGTATGAACCTATTCGTACAATACGATGAACAAAGATAAATTTTAATCGTCCCGAAGATCATTCTGGACGATCTCTTTGGTTTTGTCTCATCGTAATGTACGATGTCAATCGTACCATACGATGAACAGAGATGATGTTTGATCGTCCCGGATATCGTCCTGTACGAATAGTATTGTTATGGATCATACCGTACGATTTAGAATCGTACTGTAAGAAGTTTTTTGAACTGTTCGTACCACTTTGTACCAGGTCGAAGTCTGTTTATACATATCGTACTGTACGATTAGAAACCGTACTGTATGATATTAACGTCTACTTTTGAAATCTCAGGGATTTTGGAGCCTGTTTTTATGTGTAAAACTTGTCATATTTTGAGGGTGTGAATCAGATAGAGGAGAACGTGGTTAGAGAGGGATTCCAAGGGAGAGAGCTCTTGAGAAGTTCTTTAGGGTTTGAGAGAGGAGGAGAAGGTGAGCATTGTGAGGGAGAAGAAGGTGTGAGGGAGATCACACGGTTGCTCTGAACTTGCTGCATCTTGTTCCTCCTGTGGCCCTAGAAGAATTTGTGGGAGGATCTCCAAGGGGAAAGGCTCTTCTACATCCGTGACCTCGAGGTACTCTGCCTTCTCCAGAAGGAAGAAAAACGAGAAGGTTCTCTACCGTCGCCAGGAGGGTGAAAACAGAGTTTGGCACTCCGCCACGCCAGATTGGTGAAAGGGACTATTGTAAGGGCTTCTCCGCCTTGCCAAGGGGGGCAAAATGAGAGCTATTTCTTGTAGTGAAATACTCGGAGCGGAGGACTCCGGGGAGTGGACGTTGGTCATGGTTTGACCGAACCACTATAAAAATCTCGGAGTTTTTTTCCTTATTGTCTTTTATTACCGCGTGCATTTTATTTTTCAATATTTGCTTGGGAAAATTTGTGAAAAAAAGTTGTTTAAATTTTCATGTTAAAATTTTAAAACATCAAAAATTCTAGAACTCCTGCTTAGGTTTTAACTATTGTCAAAAAGTTTTCACAATTCACCCCCCCCCCCCCCCCCCCCCCCGCTCTTGTCCATCTAGTAATTTCAATTGGGTCAACTGAGGAAGGTGTATTAGGTCAAGGGGAACCCAATGCCACTATTGGTTTGATCCAATTGGGAAACAGTTAAAAATTGGCTCAAGGGGAACCCTTTTTTGGGCACTTTGGTCAAGTCAAATGGCTAACCCATGTGAGACCGAGGCTTGGGTCTTCAAGAGGGATCTCTTGAGGACCGAATGGGTAACCTCATGAGTTTGAATGGGTTTGGAGAGGTCTTAGTCAAAGGGTGTGAGAAGGTGGGAGTGTATGGATGGTTTGGTCAAACTTGGTTGAGTTGGTCAACCAAGTTGACCTAGAGTCAAGGGTTGGGTCCATTGAGTTCAAGTGGATCATATGAACTCAATAGGAGTGGTTCCAAGTCAAGGGGAGGTCATTTGATTTTAAATGGGCATTTAAACCCTTAAGGGTCACTTTGGTTAACTAGGTTAAACCAAAGTGTAGGTTTGAGTTCAATGTGTTCCTAAGGACATTTAGGATCTATTGGGATAGATTTTGGAGATTGATGAGGGAAGACCATGTTGAATTCTATGGAAAAGACCAAAATTCCCCTTAAAATGTATTTTGGTCATTTTGACCCCTGGCCAACTCTAGGTCAAATTGAGTCCAACAAAGTGTAAGTTATTGGTAAAAAAAAGTTATAATGAAATTTATGAACATGATCAAGGAGTTTGGGGGAGGTCCCAAGATCAATTTCCACAAGGTAGAAAATCTAGTGGCATTGGTTGTAAATAACTTAAGGTTTTATAGCCTTTAGAAATTAATATGGTTTATGGGTTAGAAACTTCTTAATGAGCTCAAATTTGGTGGGGTGGCATTAAAGAGATGCCTTATCAATATGCAATTGATAGACCCTGCATCTTATGCCAATTGACTGTGTGTTTTATGGTGATAGAAAAAATCACCCAAAAAGGGTTTCAAGACCTGGGTCCTTAACCCTAAGTTTTGGTTTGGAATGTTGAATTTATATTGGATTTAGGAGTTGAATGGTTGGATCATCCACATGTATGAAAGTAAAATGGATGTTTAGAAATTGATTGGGTATGGCTTGAGGGTTGATTTGATGTTTGGTTGAAGGCTGGATCAGGGATTAAATTTAAAAGTGGAATTGAATTTGATTGGGATTGAATTGGGTAATAATTGGGACCTATATGATTAGAAAGTAAACATCTTCCAATCATTATGTCACAAGAGAGAAACCAAAGTGGGCCCTAGTGACCTCATATAGAAATGAGGTCAAACACCCGCTCCAATACCCACCAATATATGAGTCAAAGATGCCAAGTATCTACCTCCTTTTATCTTGGGGGAAAAATGCTGCTGGAGAAGGAATTTCTGAAACTTCCCAAGAAGAACATATCTAAAAGATGGAAAAACATCAAAATAATATCCTTCAACTCTTGTTAGAGACTCGATAACCAGTGCTATCACCACAAGAGAAGGTTCTTCTCCCTTGAGATCCACCACTGGCCGAATATGTTCAACTCAAACATCTTCGCATAGAGGTCCCTCTCCCTCTTCCAAGGAGGCATTTATAATCACATCAAAACAATGAACTTGTTGATAAAGTAAGTTTTACCCATCCTTTGTATACAGGTTGTCAACCTCACATTCCTTTGGACATCCCTAAAGATTTAGTCCGGTTGCACACTGTTGAAGCTCTCTCATAATGCCCTACGACATAATGAAGATTGGTCTAAGAAGAGTTCATCGTGGGAGGTGTAATACAACTTCTTCATCAGTGGGACTTCTAAGAGTCATCACCCCTAAATAAAGCTACTATCAACACCCCATTGTGGAAGGATTCAAACTACTGAGCATTGATTCCTATGACGAGACATCTGACCCATGCGAGCATATCAATCACTATAAAATTACCATACATATCCAGTGAGCCACAGACATGCTCACTGCTAGGTTTCTCTTACTACCCTCAAAGGACAAGCTCGAACATTATTCTATTCACTTCCTAGCAGAACGATTCCTATAATCATTAAATTGGTCAAAGTATTCATCGAACAATTCATTGCTAATCAAAGAATTACCAAAAAAAATTCTCACCTTTCCAGGATCTTCCAAAATGAAGGAGAATCACTGAATGAGTATTTTTTAATAATTTTCCACTGAGGCTCGGTAAATTCTAGGAGTAAATCTTTGAATTATTGAGAGGCGTCTTTCTTGGAGACCTCTACCTCGCCCCCTTTTATTCAGCACTCATCGAGATACGGTTCATTCATATACTGACTTGATCCATCACGTAGAGGCATAAATCTTTATAGATGAATCCATAAATGCTCATAGAAATAATTTGAGCAAACAAATGAAAAACGCAAAAGTGCACCTGGGATGGATAATTCATTCCCACAATGAAAGAAATAAGGGATGAATAATCTGCCTACTTGGCCTCCAATATCATGATAGAAACCTTAACATGAGGAGTATACACCACTGAACGTATCTCAGGAAAATGTGTTAATGTACATCTGTGATCAAGAGAACGTGAAGTGGCCTAATCCTTTAAAGTCGAATACAAAAAATTAGGATCAATACTGCCACTTTCATCGTAGTCGTGTCCACACTAATGAAGTGTGTAAGTAGAACAAAGATAAAATGGAAGAGCTTATCTTCCAAAGTTATTTATGATGGTTTATTCGAGATTCACCTACTCAAGAGGAAGCTCATCTAATTAGGAAAAAAATCAACAATAATAGAGACAACTATTGAATAATCTTCTAACAATTGATGAGATTGAGACCATCATAAGAGACCCCTTATTATTTAATCAGGTCATATTATGTATAGATGAAAAGTTGACACCAAAGAAGGCTCGTATCGATCATTCTATTACTTTTGACAATTTTGATTTCGAGGGAGTAAAAACTCCTTTTCAAGATCTGCTTGTGATTAATATGGGGATAGTTGACCCATGTTACAATGCAAAAGAATTATGGTGGATAATGAAAGATCTATGGATATCTTATTCTACTCAAATTTTCTCAATATTGATATCACAAGAGAAAAGCTTCAACCTACTATAGGTCTATTATATGGGTTTGACAATCAACTTGTACAAGCAGAAGGGACAATCAATCTCCTAGTTGTACTTGGATAATTTCTCTGAAAAACTGCACAATCCATCCAATTCGTTGTAGTAAAGTTGGAATCAACATACAATGCTAACTTTGGAAGGCCACCCCAGTCAATCTTTGGGATTATCACCTTCATACTCAACCTTAAAATAAAGTTTCTTACCCCAACAATAGTTAGTGTTGTATGTGGAGATCAACAAGTAACACAAACCTTCTATCTTAGGTAGGCTCAATCACAGTTGTCAATTATCTTGAGCATCAAAGATTTTGATCTTCAGAATAAGGATATCCCCTATAGGGTTTCTCTCATAGAAGATCTCACTTATGTAACCATATCAAAAGAACACCATTCAAGGACTGTATAGATTGAATCTCTTCTCTCAGATAAGGAGAAGAAAAAATATATAGATTTTCTACATAAGAATCAAGATGTTTTTGCATGGAGTCCAGCAGATATGCTAGGAATCGATATTGAAGTGATCGCTCCCTCAAAGTTAACATGATGTGCAAGCCAGTAATCCAAAAGAAATATAATTTTATGCCAAATCATCAGCAATATGGATGTTAATAAGTTTTTGGAAGATGGATTTATATGGGAAGTGCACTATCCCACTTGGTTGGAGAAAATTGTCATGGTATGGAAGGTAAGTGGAGCTTGGAGAATGAGTGTAGACTTTACATATCTTAATAAAGTCTGCCCAAAAGATAGCTTTTTGCTTCCTCATATTGACTAGTTGGTTGGTACCACCTCCGAACATCAAATATTGAACTTTATGGATGCCTACTATAGCTATAATCAAATAAATATGGATCTTGCGTATGAGGATGCAATAGCTTTTTAGATAGATAAGGGGTTATATTATTATAAGGTCATGTTATTCAGGCTCAAAAATATCGGAGCAACGTATCAATGCCTTATGAATAAGGTTTTTAAAGACCTTATTTAGTGCACTATGGAATTATGTGTTGATGATGGTTGGTAAAATGTCTTGAACTATCTCAATATATATCTTACTTGGAATAGTGCATCCACATGCTACGCCACAACAACATACGACTCAACCCTGCCAAGTGTGCTTTTGAAGTTACCTCTAAACGTTCTTAGGGTTTTTAGTAACCCACTGAGGAATTGAGGTCAATCCTGAGAAAATTAAGGCACTAAATGATATGGTACCCCTGAAGAATATTAAGGAAGTCCAAAGACTGAATGGAAGGATTGCAACGATGTCTCATTTTCTAGCCCATTTAAGAGACAAATATCTATCCTTCTTCAAGATACTAGAGGTGCTCATAGCTTAGGATTCCAATGGATTAATGAATGCCAAGAAGCCTTTGAATAGTTATGGAAGTATTTGGCATCTCCACCATTACTTTCTAAACCAATACTTGAAGAAAAGTTTTATTTATACATGGCAGTTTCTGCCTAAGCTATCAATTCAATCTTGGTACGAAAAGAAAATATTGTACAACACCCCATATATTATGTCAGTAAGATCTTATCTAAAATAAAGAGACATTATCCACTAGCTAATAAAATAGCTTTGACATTAGTTTACTCTTCTAGAAAACTACACCCTTACTTTCAAGCCCATTTAATAGGAGTCTACACAAATCTGTCATTAAGAAGTATCCTGCAAAAGTTAGAAGCATCTGGAAGACAAATCAAGTGGTTTGTGAAATTGGGAGAGTTTAACATCCACTACTTGCCTAGTCCTGATATCAAATCTCATACACTTACAAATTTTATATGATTGAATGCACCATCCCTGTATATGATAATCCATCGAGTACTTCTCATTTTCCTCCATGTCGGACGTTGTATGTCAATGGAGCTTCTAAAAGTTTTGGTGCCAAAGCAAGAATTTTGTTGATCTCTTTACAATAAGTTACTCTTAAGTATGGGCTCCAACATAAATTCTCTACAATGAATAATGCTACAGAGTATGAGGCCCTTATTGCTATACTGAGGCTGGTAATTGGCTATGATGTGCAGAACTTAGTGGTCCATACTGACTTGCAATTGCTCATCTCTCAGGTGTAAAGGGAGCTTAACATCCATAACCCACAACTAGCCTAGTACTGCAACATCATAAAATTGCTCTTAGCCCATATAAAAGAGCATTAGATCATTCATGTTCTTCGAGAGCAAAATGCACGGGCAGATTCTCTTTCTAAACTTTCTACAACAACAACTAGAGATGTCTACAATAGAAAGTGTATTGAGGAGATCCACCTTTTGAGTATCCAAAGTCTATGGGTCATGCAATCAATTGATGAACCAAGAGATGTTTCTTATATCGATCACATCTTGCCTTTTTACCAAGATGGAGTGCTACCTAAAGACCTTATAGTTGCAACACGACTTCGAAGACAAGCTGCAAATTTTACTAGTATTGGTGTTGAGTTGTACAAATGAACCTTCACTAGACCATACCACAAATATCTCCTAACTTCAAAAGTCTATCACGCACTCCGAGAAGACCATTCAGGAGCATGCGGAGAACAACTAGGAGGAAAAGCATTGGCCTATAAGATCATGAGGCACGGATTCTATTGGCCTACAATAAAATAGGATACACTTGAATTTACTCAAAAGAGCAAAAACTATTAATTGCTTTACAATCACATCCATATACCCACTATAGAGCTTGCATCACTTCAAAGCCCCTGGCCTTTCTTTCATTAGGGGATTGATAAAATGGAACCCTTCTTCATAGCCACTTGACAACAACAATTCATCATTTTAGCTATAAATTACTACACCAAATGGATTGAGGCAGAACCTCTAATGGAGATTACTGAATCTAATACCAAATAATTCTTATAGAATAATATAATCTATCACTTTGGCATTCATGCAAGGGTCATCACTAACAACAGAACATAGCTTACTAGGAAGAACTTTATATCTTTCTGTAAGGATTTTCATATTCAACTAGTCCACACAATTGTCTCCCATCCTCAAGAAAATGAGAAAAATGGAAGTTATAAACCAAATAATTTTGAAAGGGCTGAAGACACACCTAGGGAAGGTTGGAGGGAAATGGTCTGAAGAACTCCCAAATTTCCCCTGAACTTATTGAACCACTGTTAGAACGCCTTCAGGAGAAACCTCATACGACCTTAGCTTTGGAATGAAAGTAGTTATACCAGTTGATATTAGAGTCCCAAGCAATAGAGTTCAGACTTTAGACTTCAATAAAAATGAAGAGAAGCTCAAAAATAAATTGGATCTACTCCTAGAAGCAAGAGATGTAGCCTCACTCAGGATTATTGCATATCACCAAAGAGCTGCTCATCACTATAACCAGAGGGTGAATCCTTGATGTATCTCATTCAAGGATTTAGTTCTATGTAGCATCGAGGTAACAAAAAAGGGCCCTCAGTGAAACAAACTCTCTCCCTTATGGGAGGCTCCTTATTTGGTGGAAACTATGGTCAAGCCTAACACCTTCAAATAGAAGGATGCTAATGGGAAGATGCTCCCTCAAACTTAGAATGTTGGAAACCTTTGCAAGTATTATTAGTAGGCATTGATAGTACTATTTGTTTTGTGTTGTGTATTCTCTCCCAAGTTGTTGTATATTCCCTATATGTCTTTTCTCTTTGTTGAGTGTGGTAAAACCCTTCTAGCTCCTATATCCCTAAGTTATATTAGGGAATTATTATATTATTTTTTATATAATATAGTAATATAATGTTTGTTTTGTTCTAATATTATCTCCTCATGTAAAAGGATAAAAAACCTACAAAGAATCTAACATATTTATCCATGATTCAAGAAATACATCATTTATATTATATATTAATCACTGGATGATTAATCCAAGGGGGATTTGATCCGACCTCTTCGATATAGGTTAAATATCATCAAGCAAATGACTTGACTAATAACCTCGGATAAGTAAAACACCATAGAGAGGATGTCTTGAAGCTCAACTCATAAGATGATCAATCATAGGGAGATTTGATCTGACCTCTTGCATACATATTAAATGTCATTAAGAAAATGCTTTGACTAATAACTATGGATAGGTCAAACATCCAAGGAGGATGTATCTCACATTCACTCAAGTCAAAAGAGCCTAATAAAATATTTATCATCATCCAAATTAAAATAAAACTAAGTAAATTTTATATGTGAAGAGAGAAAGCTCCAATTCTTATTATAACACAGAACATTATAAACATCATATGAAAATATCAACAGCAAATACATGAAATCATCACTAAAAACATATAAAGTGGTATAACCAACAACAGAATAACATTATAAAATCTTTAATATCATCCTCCTCCTTAAGGGCAAAGGCCTTCTGCAACTCACTCTTTACCTTATCACCATCTGAATCAGAAGAAGAGTCACCATAAGCTTGGCTACATGTCAGCCCCTTGATATTAGCTCCAATCTTGTGATGCACCAAACATATGCCTTTTATAAAATCTCTGATGAAGCCTTCCTCCATACACTCTAGCTCCAAGGCCTTCACCTCCACATCATATATGTGGTTGCGAGCTTCCTGAATTTGATCCTAGATAATCATCTTGAAGGAAATACACTTCTTGAATTCTTCTATAACTCTGGAAGGTGACTGCTCTAATTTAGACATAGCTTCCTTCTATGGCAACAAACTCTAGAGCCTCTTATTCTCATTTTTAATAACACTACAAAATCTCAATATCATCCTCCTCCTCAAAGGAAAAGTTCTTTTGACAACTCACTCTATACCTCATCACTATCAAAACTTGAAGAAGAGTCATTAGAAGCCTAGCTATGAGTCAACCCCTTGATATCAGCTCTAGTCTTGTGCTGCAGCAGACGGATGCCTTTCAGAAAATCTCTGATGAAACCTTCCTCCATACACTCCAGCTTCAAGGCCTTCACCTCCACATCATATATATGGTGGGATAGCTTCCTGAATCTGATCCTGGAAAATCATATTGAAGGCAACATACTTCTTGAATTCTTTTAAGACTCTGGAAGGTGACTACTCTGATTTATACTTGGCTTCCTTCTCTGATAACAAACTCTAGAGCATCTTATTCACATTTTCAACAACACCGCATAATCTCAATATCACCCTCCTCCTCAAGGGCAAAGGCCTTCTGCAACTCACTCTCTACCTCATCACTATCAAAATTTTAAGAAGAGACACCACAAGCCTGGCTAGGTGTCAACTCCTTGATTTCAGCTCTAGTCTTGCGCTGCACCAGACGGACCCCTTCTAGAAAACATATGATGGAGCCTTCCTCCATACACTCTAGCTCCAAGGACTTTACCTCCACATCATATATATGGTCACGAGCTTCCTGAATCTGATCCTAGACAATCATCTTAAAGGCAACAGACATCTTAAATTCTTTTATATAACTCTCAAAGGTGACTTCTCTAATTTATATTTTGTTTCCTTCTCTAACAATAAACTCTAGAGCCTCTTATTTGTGTTTTCAACAATACTACATAATCTCAATATCATCCTCCTCTTCAAGGGCAAAGGTCTTCTACAACTCACTATCTATAAAATCATCATCAAAATATAAAGAAGAGTCACCAAAAGCCTGACTAGGTGTCAACCCCTCGATCTCAGCTCTAGTCTTACGCTGCACTAGACGGACGCCTTTTAGAAAATCTCTCATGAAACCTTTCTCCATACACTCCAGCTCTACGGCCTTCACCTCCACATCATATATGTGGTCGTGAGCTTCCTAAATTTAATCCTGAACAATCATCTTGAAGGCAACAGACTTTTTGAATTCTTTTATGACTTTGGAAGGTGACTGCTCTGATTTATACTTGGCTTCCTTCTTGGGTAACAATCTTCTCCTCAATGACCTGTTGATTTTTTTAACATGATGGTTGATTATTGCCTCTGTATCTACCAAATCAATATATAGACGATCCTTCTATTGATTCTATAAAGAGGCTAAAATTTTTATAGTAGCCAATTTTACCCTGCACTCTGCTAGCTGCTCCTCCACAGCCTTCACCTCCTTGATCTTTCCATCATATTTCTTCTTGTTCTCTCCCTATATATACTTGACCTTTACAAAGTCATTATTCTAATAATGTATGGTATTTTTCATTTCAATTTTAAGGTACATGCATTACACCAACTGAAACAATAAGAAAAGCTTCGTAAGGGACATATCCTTATGAGAATGCAAAAAAAAAAGGGAACTCGCCAACTCCTTAGCCCGTCGATGGCCAACAAATTAATATTTTAAAATATCTTCTGAAATGTGTGACTTGGATGGAGAGACATGGTGACTTTTGCTCGGGATTGTCAAAATCTCCTCCACCCTTTTCTTCTTGGATGCATGCAGATCAACCTCATTCCTTAATCATTTAAGAGGAGCATTTGAAGGTTGGATAACTACCTCTTGGACTTTGGCCAACTTCTTTAGCATATGAGCATGTAATCTCCCTAGCTGAGTAAATAGTCCCACATTGAATAAATATTCTTCATCTACATATTTACTCAAATATCATACCTCGTAGTAGAGGGTGTCAATATCTTGAAGATTGAACATCTTCAATAAATCCTCTGCTCCAACGTGTAGGGGAATGGATAAATCCTTCTGTTTTTTTCCATTTTTTAGGAGATTTCAGTTATTTTGCACAAAAAAAAAATCATTAACCCATCTCTTCCATGGGTCTCGAGTGCAAATATTTAGCCACTTGGATATGAAAGAGATATGACCCTGCATATCAACAATAAGTCTACCCATTCGAGAAAGGCACTCTAGAGACAATACTGCTCCACGATCTCTAAAAACATGATAAATCCCATTATGATCCACATGAAACTATAAGAAAGCTGGGACAAACTCACTCCATGTGTCGTTAAAATGTCAATCAACTCCATAGGATGTGGAAATCATATCCTCGCTTGCAAACAAAACTCTTACACCATCAAAAGTCCCAAGAGAGGGGAACCATCACGAGCAAATTTTTCAGGCACTTTCATCACAAGATCATTAAGGAAGTGAAGTTTCTTCCTAAAAATGATCAAGAAATTGCTAGTTATGGTGGATACGACATCATCATCTTTGGCCACTTTATGAGTCTTTCTTCAGACCCTCAGATCGAATAGCAGGGTGATCTCCTTTGGTTGGGGGATTTTGGCAGAGTTGTGGTCGCCCATGATTCAAGAAATATACAATTTACATATAATGAATGTTCTCCAAAGGGGCAATTCACACGGCCCTTCAGCCCGTACGTTAGCATGGGCGACGGCCGACCCATTTGGAAGCCTAAATGCATCCAGGCACAAATTTTTTGGCCTGGACACTCCAAATTGGACATTTTTTGGGTCCCCAAAACTATTTTTTTGATATTTTGGGCTCAATTTTGGCACTTCCAAAAACACAATGGAGCTTCTATGATCAAGTTTTGAGCAAATTTATATTTTTTGGAACAATTTTATGACATTTTTTTGCGATTCGATCAATTTGAAATATTGTGGCATATATTTTTGGACTTTTGGAGCTTCAACGTCCAAAAATAGGGGGAACTAATATATCAACAAAAAATTATCTTGATCAGGCATGAATCTCAAAGCAAAATCAAGTTGGAAACTTCAAAAAATTTATCGGAAACCATCTAAACTATGATTTCAGCAATCTTATAGTGGAACTGAATGTCTCGAAAATACGAACAAAATGACACCAAATTCGATTCAATCCAAGCGCAAATGAGACCAAATCAGAGACCCAAAGTGTGTTTGAAAGCTTTGATCCATAATTTGAATTACCAAAAAAATTTCCGAATGTGACATGCATATAGTCGAATCGAGTAGCTCGACGACGCGCATCCAAAGAGCCCAAGCTCATCAAATTCTAATATCGTTAAGACATTCAAATGCATAGTAAATTATACATGATCAACGGATTCAACATTAGTCATCCATTCAAACCACTCTCAATTTATCCTTGATTTTCCTCTTATTTACTAGCCACACCACTCTAAAAAAACTATAAATATAACGCTCATTTCTCATGAGGGTGAAACCAAGTAAGAAGAGAAGAAAAAGAAGCAAGGAAGCAAGAAGAGGAGGAGGAAAAGGAAGAGAATGAAGAGAGCTCTATTGACATCAGACTCCTCCTCGACCAGCGCCGGACTTCCACCTAATAGTCGATTGACGCCGAAGTTCTGCCAGATCGCCAACTGACGCCAGAGAGTTCTGCCTGGCCACAGACTTACGCCAAAGTTATGTCTGACGGCCAACTAACGCCAGATTTCTGCCTGACCATCAATTGAAGTCAGATTTTCGTCCGACCACCAAACGTCGCCAGATTTTCGATCTCCGTTTGTAACTGAATTTCAACCTGTGAGTTGATTATTGTAATCTGATCATCCTCAATTTCAGGGACAAGTCAGCCACATGCAATCTAAGCAAACACAAGTGAAATCCTTTCAACTGATGTGACCCCATAATTTTTTCCCTTTTCTAAGGTTTCCACATAAAAAATATGGTGTTACATTTTTCTTCTATTTATGTGATATATATACTTACAATGCTAATATAAAAAATTTCTAACTCTATCGCCTCATATATTCTAGCACGCAACAAAACTAGTATCAGATTATAAAGAGAATGATTTATTTGCTCATTCACTTACAAAAAGAAAAAGCTATAAAAGGAACCGTAATTCACAATTTAAACATCATGAGATCGAGAAAGATCTCAAGAATGGATCAATTCACTTCAAATTTTCTTTTTTTGTAAGAAATCTGACTGCAGCAACTCTCATATAAGACCATTACAGTTGAACAAGACAGCTTACGATTGGATGGTCTATTGAGCATAATCAAGGCCTGAATATTACATTGTTGTATTAGAATTCAGATTATAATATGATAATAAAATATTTAAAACTTATATGAAAATTTTAAATTTATGATTAAGATAAAAATATAATTGAATTGTCATAACAATTTACCTTATTTTAGAACCAAAATTCAGTATTTGATGTGCGAGACATCTTGCTTGTTGTCGCAAAGAATAGAGTAAAAAACAGCAGAATTGCTGCTGTCAAAAATCACAAATTTTGATTGATCAAACACACAAATTCCTACCACCATCGCTCCGCCATTTTTGTGTTTTATATATGATTGATTATCACAAATAAAATTTTTTGCTACATATACATCATTTATAAATTTAGAAATAAAATTAATAATCAAATATGACATTTTTAGCATGATTATTTTATAGCATTTGTAAGAACTAAATAAAACTCAGGCAATTTTACAACCCAACAAGATTTTCTTCAAGCCTGGAATAATCAATTAGCAACTTTTGCAGAACTAATAAATGTAAAAGAAAGATATACTATCATAGCGATTAATTTTCATAATACCAATCAATTCCAAGTCTGTTGTTTCAGGATGATTCAATATCATAGAGATCATTAATTTGATCCCAAATATCTATTGTACAGTTTTCATTGTCCTATACAAAGGTCACTAAACAGTAACAAAACTTAATGTAGTTTAAACAATAAAAAATATTCATTAATAAGCTCCCAATAACAGTTTAATCACCAAAACAATCTCTGATTTCACATGCTTCAATTAGATTTCCTTCAGCAATAGTACTGATGTTTGTTTCCAAATAAGTAATATGTAATTTTCAAATTAAGCAACCCTTAAAAGCTTTCTTCAAAGCAGTTTCATCCAGATTTCTTCCAATAAATACAAGTTTGTTGATCCGCTTCTCACCAGATTCCCAGGGTTTTGCTGGGCATCCATCAATTACTGAGTGCACTCCCTGAACATATAGAAACATAAGATAGATTCATTTATCATGATATGATTTTGAAAAAGGAGAACTTTTATTATTCTTGGAGGAGAATTACTATCCCCTGCTCTCAAATATATGATAAACAAACATTCATTACTTTTACCAACATGTGAACTTGTGTGCTATTCGTAATTTCAAGAATTTTTATGTTCGTTTGATAATCATGCATAAAAAATTTCACAATAAATTGCTCTGAGAAGATTATTGTGATTTCAAAGTATTAAAGTCTTTTACATGTCTTGGGAATGAAACACATAGTTTCTTGATGGTATTTAATAAGTATTGGACAATTTTTATTTGTGAGATATATGGATTAATTAGATTTTTGCAAATATGCTACATTTCCAATCATCATATTTTTCATATGTGATGAATGATTAAAGCTTCATTTCGGGCAGCGTTCTACAACAGAGTTTTAGAATTTTTGTATTAAAAATCTATTTTAGGAAGCAACAAAAAAGCCGTACTAAACAAAGCCTAAATTATAAAATTGATGAAACTCATTCAGCATGTAATTCTTATGTTATAGGTCACAATTACTGATGTCATTTTGGGTCCAAAGATTATAAGAAATGATAGATGAAAAAACATATAAATTGACGGAAAAATCAAGAAAATTTCATCTCATTTAAAAAAAATCATTACAACCGAGGAGATTTTAAAGAGGGTCTGCGTGAAATAAACTTTGATTTCGAATTGATTTCAATCAAATGATGGATTTAAAAATCTTTTCCATTTTTTAAAACTATTTCTCTAACTTGGAATCACTAAAAAGGAGTCCTAACTAGAAAAAACATGAATAAATTCAGCGAGACTGATGTAAGCAAACCTGAAAAACATAGCGCCCTGTAGATTCATTAACGGATATAACGCCTTTCATTCTATAAAGGTCGTCACCCTTTTCATCAACCAATCTCTCAACCCAATCATTGAACTGTCAAATGAACAAATATATGGAAAGCGATTCGATGTAGAAAGTAATAGGAGTTCAAATCGTGCAGAACTTCAACGCAATTCATGTTTTAATAAACAAAGTTCAAACAAAAAATTACCTCATCAAGATCGAGAGTTCCTTCAGAAACAATGCTGACACTAGAGACTGCTGAATCATGTACATGATCATGATGATCTGAAAGGTATACGGACCAAAGAATAAATTCATGTAAGCTCGAAACATTAATGTTCAAAAGATGCAGTAAGCGACCCCAGTTCAATAGTTACAAAAAATATCTACTCAGATATAACAAGTCCAAATGTTACAGCAAGTAAAACAAAATCATGCACCATGGAAGGGAGGTACAAGACCAACAACAACATCAAGCCTTTATCCCACTACGTGGGGTCGGCTACATGAATCCTTTTTCTCCATTGTGTTCTATTAAAAGTCAAATTCTCATTTAAACCTAATAAAGAAAGGTCATTCCTAATATTTTCTAACCAAGTCTTTTTAGGTCTACCCCTACCTTTCTTAACATAAGTCAAATCTAATACCTCTACTCTCCTAACCGGGTCATCGAAAGACCACACAAATTAATAATATTTGTTGCCACAATCATACAATGAGGGGAGGTACAAGACCACACAAATGAATAATACTTGTTACCGTATTTAAATAATCAGTCTAAATTAGTTAAGAATATTATTGCCGAACCCCGAAGAGAAAAATAGAAGATTACGTTAGGTAGTCGTCAATCAGTATAAAACTTATCAAACAATAATTCCTCATTATTGAGCATATTCTTCATAATTTTATTTTATTTTCATTTTTTTTCTTTTTATATATAGGCACATATATGCTTGTATTAGTATAATAATTTAATTAAGATATAATCGTTCCAATTTTCTCTCCCCTTTAATATTCCACATAATAGACCCAGTTCAGAAGATAAAGAAAAATATTTAATCAACATAACATATTACATCTAAAACAACCTTATATTTAAAAATTTTATATTTATATCAAAGACTTTACATCCGATAAACTATATATCTGGATTAAATTTCTTATATATGAAAAAAAAAATGGCTTATATCTAAAAAAACTCTTATATTCGGATAAGGGACCCCATAGTTGCATATCTTTTATTGGCGTTAATCATTAACAGCTGATGTGGCCCTATTTTGTCTGTGAGGGAGTATAGAATTATTAATATTGCCACAATTTTCAAACAGGTGATCAAAAATGCTGATAATATCACTACTTATCACAAGGCACTGAAAAGAAACTCCGAAGGCATTATATAAATTGGGAAGTAGATTAACTTTAATATTATTAATCCGCAGTACATCAAGCTCAACTCAGACAATTTCATGTTTATCCTAGTTTTAACAATAACGCAACAATTCAATACTAGCTTAATGTGATGTGAATACAATGCAAACGAGAGCACGTTAAGTCAAGGAAGATACACATCAACCGATTACTATAAAATGCAAAATTCCAAAAAACATTAGTAGCTATGGTGTGTAAAAAAGAGCAGCAACAGGGAAAGGATTGGGTCGGAGTAAAAGACGTATAAAGTAAATCTCTGCCTAACAAACAAGCAAACAAAGAAAAAGTTTCTTAGCTGCCTACGTAAGACTCATACAGAACATGCAAAGAGGAGCTCTTAGTGGTGTTTGTGCTTCCTAGTAGATGAACTATGAAGATAATAGGGGACTCTTTGGGGCAGCTGAAACTATTTGTAAAAATAGTTGTAGAACTATTTTTAGAAAAAAAAAATATTTATTTTTTGTAAGTACTTCACACATTTTTCTTCCGAAAAAGTTCGACAACTACTTTTTTATAGCTACAACATTATAATAAATCTAATTGTAAGAAGTTACTTTCTATCACAAAAATATCTGAAATAAAATAAGACCATTATAGTCAAATAGAACTATGACAACCACCAAAAAGCAAATTTGCGAAAAAAACTTTCTTAAATAGACCCTAAGATTGATAAATTGTAACATGAATAACATAAACAACTAAGCAGGTATAAAAGAAACGTTGATCTTTGTTAAGAGTACACAAGAAATGACCATGCCCATGTTCACAATGATGCACAGCATGCTGGTTTGAATCAACATGAATCTCTGACTCAATCCTGTAAAAGGGAAAAAAAAATCTTTAATTAATGGAGCTTTTGTATGAACTCAGAAGAACAATTACAATAATGTTATATGCTCGCTGAGAAGGAACAACACAGAAGCACAGATAGAACCAATGACCTGTCAAGATCATATCCACCCACCCCTAAGACAAAATCCATGTCAACAGCTCCAAATTTAGCTTGTTGTATTTGTGCCATCCCATTTATATTCTATGAAAATAATAATTTTGGTTATAGAAATTGTAGTCATTCACCATTTAATTCATAATATACTGAAATTACAAATAATTATCTAAAAAGAGAAAAATACCCTAATCCTCTTAGCCAGGGTTTCCAATTCAGCTTCACTTACTAGATCTATCTGCCACAATAAAGGAAATACCAAAAAAAGCATTATTTAAAGAAAGCAAATGCAATTGTAATTTTGCAAGGAAAATAAATTCCTTCAGAACATATGGTGAAAAACAATAAAAAAGGCCTACTAAAACAAAACTCTTTGGGTTAATGCACAATGCAGACTCGCCTTGTTTAATATTATCCGATCAGCATAAGCAACTTGCTCTACTGCCTCATTCACGACCCATCTTGGCTTCACTTCATTTAAATGTTGCATCGCATGCTTACAGTCAACTAAAGTGACTACACCATCGAGCTTTACATGCCTTGCAACCAACTCATCTGAGCAGAAAGTTTCAATTACAGGAGAGGGTTTAGCAAGTCCTGTGGACACAAAAAAAATAGAGAAAAAATAAAAAGATCAGTATATAAGCACGCACACAAAAAATCAATAATTCAGCTGTAAATAAATGTTGCAAGGAAGAGATAATACTATTTACAGTTAGCAGGGATAAACAAACACAGCACAATGTGTATCACGATACCAGTAATAAATTAAGAGAAGAATTTTTGCAGTAGGTTATATAAGATTTGAACACAAGAAGCGGATTATTGACATATATACTGTGCAATCATAAAATTTAGCAATAGCAGTTTTGACTAACACAGATAACAGAACCTGCGTCACATAGCATAACGTGAGTGTAATCTACCTATACAAGTAGACAATAAAGACGGTGCATTCCAAGATACCAACTTTATATGCATTTAAGTTACAGTTCATAGCTTTAAAAGGGCAAAGATGGTACCTGTAGTTTCAATAACAATACGGTCAAATTTGTCTCTTTTTTCCTTAACTAATTTCAGAAGCATTTTCACCAGATCTCCCCTCACAGTGCAACAGAGACAGCCATTATTAACCATGATAATGTCCTCAGCCACGGAAGAATGATCAGCAACGAGTGTACTGTCAATATCAACTTCTCCAAACTGCCAATAGAGAAAGGCAACGCAAAGATGTCAAGTAATTTCCACAACTAACATTGGATAATAAGGATTCCTTACATGAGCCGGTTTTTAATTTCTATGTTTTGCTACTGAACGTGTTCTCTCTTATAATCTGCGTATCTTTCATAAGCATTGAAGGGTCAAATTCGTTAGACAATTTTTCAATGATGCTTTGGTAATCTGAGATGGATGAACATTCGCACTACTAAAAAAGCAAGGTGGGAGTTTTCAAGATGGCTCAAAAGGTGCAAGGAAGAGGGGAAATCGGAACAGGTGCATGCACAGTAGTCAGAGAATAAAAAAATGCAGAGTTGAAATACTAAAACGATAGATATGGTGACCCTATTGGCAAGAAACATTTTTTTTTCAATTAAAAAGATCAATGTGGGTTCTAAAAGCACCCATGATGCTCTATGGAGACTAGAGAATGGATGGTGAGCAACCTGAAGTTTCAAAAGCTGTCTAGGGAGGATTTCCTTGAGACTTTCCTCAATCTAGCTGTCAAGGTCAACTGTATTTATTTAAAAGATGTGGCATATGAGATTTCCCTTAGACATAAGCTCCTATAATTAATCACATCCCAAACACAAAACTAAAAACACTCTCAATTACAGACATTTATTGCATTGTAAATTGGTGGTTGGTGTTTCAATTTATGAAGAAAGAATGGACAAGATATGAATAGTCAATCTGATCAAGATCACCAGTTTATTCATCCCAAGTTGACCTAGCAGACCAAGTTTACTAACGATAGAGGATCAAAAGGCCAAGTTATTTAGGAAGTCTAATTATCACCATGAGTTGTCTTCTATTAGATACACCCAATAAACCAAGGCGGCAATATGCCAAGGGGGTATACCTTAAGATAAGACGCAAAGTTCATCTAGAATGAAAAAATCCCATAGGGCATATTGGTTTTTACCAGCATGGTTGACTATATTTCCATGAAAGTACAACACATAGAGTTCGTCATTTCATATCAAAGATGGCTTAAAGATATACATGGCTAGATCAGCCAAGAGGCATTGACATGGCAAATTTAGTTGTCCAAGGTCAAGTTAGCTTAGCCCAAAGGGAATGCATCCTAAGACACAGAAAAGGTTGCATTGAAAGGAAATCCCTTTCAAAGTAGATCTAATGTTTAACAAACAGTGTTAAACTGTTAATCATAATTTAAAGAAGCAGGGAAATAACCATTAATAATGTACCATATTGTGCCTGACCAATTCATATTAAAATTGGCTTACAGGCACAATAAAAGAGGCCAATGTGGCTTAAAGGCATAACAATTTAATTGTTCCAGAATGAATCTTGAATCCATCAATAAAAGAGTATCTTAAGGCATATGAGTGCACAGGAGTTGTGTCATAGGGAACCTTTATTAGAAAGCCTAACACGTAATTGTCCATTCTTTGCTCTTAAGGTTATCATCTACATGCTAGAAGAGAGATTGTCATATATATAAGTCGTCTCAAAAAGGGGTACATTAGGGTGTCAAAAAATGACCCGACCTGGGAAAAATACGGGTTCGGGTTCACCCGTTTAATAAATGGCCCAGATTCGGGTTTGAGCTTTTTGACCTTTTTATTAAACGGGTTGGGTTCGTGTTGACCCAACAACCCATTTTTGACCTGTTCAATATCTTTTTTTTTTTCTTAATTTTTTTACTTTTAAGTATAATCTTCTTATTTTTTTATCAAATATATTAAACTTTTTAGTTAATAAGTTATTAAAAAAATTTAATAAAAAAGGATTAATGAGTCAAGTTCGTGTCATTCAGGTTGCTAGCAAATCGGGTTATGAATTGAATTTTTGACCCATTTATTAAACGGTTTGGGTCATTTTTAGGTCGGACCCGAACCTAGCCCATTAACCCGTTTTGATACTCCTAGGATACATGATTTTATTAAGCTTGGCTCATTTCAAAATACTACTTTAAGAAAAAGTTCAAAGAGATGTCTGCTTTAGTGAGTTTAGGATTTACCTAGACAGAAAGATCCCAATGTTGGGAAGTCCAACTTACAACTCTAAATGTAATGTGGCAGAGGAACTACGGCTTGCATCTTTTAGTGTAAAAAAAGCTTGAGGAAGTATACTGCATCTTTAGTGTGATGTAAGTCCATAAGATGTGGGTTTAGAGCTAGAGAGTGTTTATGGAATAATTGTTAACCCAATCATTCAAATTAGGATTACCACACGGTGAAAAAAAATTATGAAGCGAGACAAACCTCTGAGCAAGAAAAGCAAAATAGGACATATAGTAATATAGCTTAGCTTTAATGTAAGTTCTGGGACTTAACAAGAATGTAACCCAACCCAAGGATCTTTGAAGTAGGTCAAGGGTCTTGTAGATATTTGATCCACAGGATTAAGGATTGAGGCTTATCCCTCAAATATTAACGATGCTTGAGATTTAGGAGTTACAACCCTGAGTATGTTGCAAATTTAGGTGTGGGTCTTATTGATCCAATATTGGAGAATCCCATGAGTTAACAATCTTTTCATAAGATGAAGGCTCAAAAACAGATCTTATAACCTCACCTTATGCCAACCGACTTAGCTAGATTAGGGAGTAAGCCTATCCCAAAAAGTAAGACTTACAATCCAAACTATTGCTTGAGATTCTATTATTAGAGGAGTTTGGTTGGTGCTAAGTTTGCGCGGCTATTAAAAGGCCCTAAAATACTAGGACTTATAGCTCAACTATTAGAGACTCTTTGCTTTGCATCCAATGTTAACAATGACGCATAAAATCACATGAACTCCTTAGATGCGGCCTTGAACACTTCTAAAAGAGAAACCTTGGATCTAGCTGCTACACAAGCATGTGAACTCTGCAACACGAGGGAAGGATGGCATGGGCCGCAATTAGGAAGACAACTAGACAACTTTGCTCCTTACATCCTTCCTTTTCTATGTACTGAGCTCCATCAATCTCTCAAGGATGGTGGAGAGTTGGCGAGTGGATTGAAGTCAAAAACACAAGCTTCAATAGGAAAGAATAAAGGTTGTAGGCTCCAAAAATTCATGCCCCGACCTCTTGCTTGAGTTTTAAGGATGGTGTCGGATCTAATTTTTAGAAAGCAAATTAAAATTAAGATAAGACATTATCTAAAAATTTCATTATCTAAAAATTTCTCCCTCATTTTGCGAAGACATTATGGTCTGGTTCTAGGTTTCTCATAACTGCAAGCCCTTATGGTTAATTATCCCTCCTTATAATGAAGAAATACATTCAATTAAGGTTAAGATGATACTCAAATTTTTTTAAAAATATAAGCATAAAAATTTGCCACAAAAGTTACCCATTTTTCTCATTCCTCCATAAAACATCTAAGTTATTTTCATTACATCCTATTTTTAATTTCAAGCTTAATAATATATATATATATATATATATATATATATATATATATATATATATATATATATATATATATATATATATATATATATATGCATTTCATATTAATTAAACTTAAGTTATTTATTACCTGCTAATTAAAATTAAATTATTTAGTTACATGTCAAGTTATGACATGGTTACTATAGCATTTCCACTTAAAATCGCATGAAGGGCAGCAATGGTTGATCCATTAGATCACATAGCTGTGAATGGTTGAAATGGGTTAGTGTATTAAATTATTTGTATATCAAGCACTATAGCATTTCTCTCTTCCATTCCTCCCACTCGTCCATCACTTTGTTCTCTGGAAGCTGCAACAGGCCACGAGAGTAAGAGGAGAATCGGGAAGGCCGGAGCGGAGGCACCTGCAGGCTACTGGGGGAAATTTCAAGAAGGAGAGGAAAAAGATAAGGGGAAGGAAAAGACAAGAAGAAGGGAATAGGAAGTGAGAAACTTTGGCTTGAATGAGGAGTGCAATTGAGGTAAACTTGTAAGATTTTCGTATAGCCTGTTGCATCTTATTTGAATGCATGTATGAAAAGTAAAAATTTATTTGAATGCATGTATGAAAAGTAAAAATTTATTTGTTGGATGTATGCAAGAGGAAAGGAGGTAGGGGTATTGTAGGAGAACAAATTCACCCGACTACTCTATAGAACGAGGTGAGATACCTAATCTGTGGTATAAAAAATAATAACATTTTATAATTGTGACATTTTTATATGATTGTGATAGCATTATTTTCAGTTTCATCATGTATTTATTTACTAGTTCATTAACTAATTTACAGGATATTCATGTGTATGTTATTAAAATGTGAAGCTTATTGAATAGGTAAATGAAAAGGCTAATGACATAAGTTATATATGGGGAATAGACCCACATAAGTAAAGATGAAAGACTTGACGAGATAAGTTTTAGGGGCCGTACAGTAGGTACCCAATTCTATCTCACTTTTAAAAAGTGAAAATTTTAATCCAATCTTGAATGAGAAAGTTGTACGTGTGCAAAAGCCTATAGTCATTATATGACTTGTCTAAAGTATTAGAAAATAAATAGTCTAAAGTATTAGAAAATAAACATAATAAAAAAATTTGAAAAGTTAAAGAATACATATAATTATTATTAGTATTGTTATGCATTGATATAATTTATGATTCTTATAGAAATTAAGATATCATTTACAATAGAATGGAAATTATATATTTTTTATTTCTTGTACTCTGACTGTTTATTTCATTGAGCTTTAGCTCATTAGCAGTGGTTGTACTGTAGGAAAAAAGAAACAGTTCGTGGGCTCTAGGCAGGAGGGTTAAGGTATTTTGTTTACATACGTTTTGGTTGTACATAGAAGGCAGATTAGGAAGCTGTACAGTCAGACTTTTTGGTATGTAAATTTCATTTGACAAGTTTAGTAAGCTTTGTATCTTATTTGATAAGTTCTGAATATGCTTCCAAATATGAAATATGTATATAAATTGTTAAACTAAAAATACTGCATTGTGTTAAGATAATCTGAATATATTACTTTCTACTCACATAACTCTGATGGAAATAATTCAAGATAAATGTTAGTAAGAGATATGTCTACTCAAATTCTTCTTCTCGGTAACACTCGAGGTTGACTAGGGGGGGTTCAAAAATGGGATGTGATAGTTAGTAGTTAGATAAGCGCTAAATATCGAGGCATATAATAGTAAAATTGATATTTGAATTTGATAATTACCATGTTCTACTTAAAGTAGATGGTATGGCAAATGATGACAAACCCGATCAAGGTCTTATTGTTATGTTATCCCAAGTTATCATAGTCTCTTAGTCAGAGGAGATAATCGACCCAACCTAACCAAAGAATTATTGTCAGCAACCATAAATTGTTTTGTTTAAGAGTACCTTGTAGACTTAAAGAGGATGTTAATTTAAGGGAAAATTTTTTAGTCAACTTTAGCTAACAGATGGCATTATGCCTTATAAGAAAATCTAATGATTCATAACTCAAGGCCTTTTTAGTCATTAGAGAATTTGTAGGCTCTAGCAGTGATTGTAATTTAATGATATCATGTTGGGCCAATACCAAATTATAAATTAAAGTTGATGGTTGGGAGAATAATAATGAACTGATGGGAACTAGCAAGTTTAAAGCCCAATGCATAACACAAAAAAAAAACTAGAACACAACTCGATCCAAAACCTTAGTAAGCAAAGCACCAAATAACATTAAACAAACTAAAATTGTTTTATAAGAAGAAAGAAATCCAAAAGAAACTACCCTCAGAACAACCAGTTAGTGATCACCTCACATGTAACAATAAATTAGGTAAATAGAATGCTCAAGGACATGCAAACCAGTGGTCCACCACAGCTACTTTGATCCAATCCGACGTTTGTCACAACTCCTTCGGCAAATCCCAATAAAACTTACCAACCAACACCACTGTAAATTTAAGAGGAAGGATATAATGGGGTGAAAACTAGTAAAGAAAAGAAAGGATTAGAAGACTTGGAAGAAGAAATAAGAAGTGAAGAAGTAGCTCTCAAGCTAGAGAAGAAACCCTCAGGTTTTTACTTTGTTTTCACTTCCAAAAACTTCTCTACAACAGCCCAAAACTCCCTTATAAATAGGAAAGAAAAAGAGGCCAACAGCCATCAATAGCCGCCCCTTACAACCAATAAAAAATGGAAGTAAAAAGGCAGCATTAAGGAACGGTTGAACCCCCACCCGAACAACCAAAGAAAGGGGAACCAGGAAAGCCAGGGAGCAGGAACCGAACAGCCAAAGCAAGGGGAACCGGGAAAGCTAGGGAGTAGGAACCGAACAACCAAAGCAAGGGGATCCGAGAAAGCCAGGGAGCAAGAACCGAATAGCTAAATTCAAGCAACAGCTTAGCCGCCCACCAACAAACCCAAGTTAGCTCAAGCACAAGCACCCAAAGAAGCTAGCACATCAAAGCAAAAACATGTCCAATGAGCACCTAAACCACACATGATCATCGTTTGCCTTCCATCATTGGGTAAACAAAAAATAAATAAATTTTAAAAATTACAATAACATAAAAAAACATGATAATGAAGAATTGAATTCATCAATATCTCATCTCCTGATGAGAATGCTTCACTAATGCGTTGATAGATATCAGGACGGCGAGATTGAAGTTCCATATCTTCAATCTAAGTACAATCAGTCAACAGACGTCCAATCCATTTTACCAAGAACCGCTTATGCACTCTATGCCTAGTCTGGGTAGTCCTGATGTCCAGAACATCTTCAATATGATCATCATTGGCCTGAACTGGACTGGTAGCTGGAAAGGTCTCTAAATCCACATAATCAGTTGGATTTCCATCATATATAGTAAGGTCAGCAACATTAAACAAAGGTGAAGTTCCAATAAAAAGTGGAAGATCCAGTAGGTAAGCATTTGTTCCCAGTTTTCGAAGAATCTTAAAAGGTCCAATTTTTCTCCGGCATAACTTGCCAAAAGTTCTAACATGAAAGCGTTGTCGTCGAAAATAAGCCATAACTAGATCACCCTCTTGAAAATAAACACACTCTCCGGTGTTTGTCAGCAACAGTTTTTGTATTTAGTATTTGTCATTCGAAGTTTTTCAAGGACTTGATGTTGGATCGATTTAATTTGATCAACAATTTCTGTAGCTTCAGCACTGATCTTATTAGGCATGGGTAAACAAGTTCGGTTTAAAATATGAGGAATAGGTTGGTCATAAATGATTTCAAAATGGGTCTTTCTAGTAGATCGATTAATAGAATTATTGTAAGCAAATTCAGCTTGAGGTAAAATCAAATCCCATTGAGAAGGTTTCTCATCAGCAAGACATCTAAGCAAGTTTCCTAAACTTCTGTTGACAACTTCAATTTGCCCATTTGTTTATGGGTGATATGTACTACTGAATTGGAGAGTAGTTCCTAACTTTGACCAAAGTGTTCTCCAAAAATGACTTTAAAATCTAGTATCCCTATAAGAGGTGAAAGTTCTGGGTATGCCATGGAGTCTCACAATTTCTTTTAAAAAAAGATCAGCAACATGTGAAGCATCAGAGGTTTTTTTTACAATGAATGAAATATGTCATTTTGCTAAATCGATCGATAACAACAGACACAGAGTCAAATTTTCGAGCAGTAACAGTAAGTCTTAAAATGAAGTCCATGGAGATATCCTCCCAAGGTTTATTTGGAATTGGAAGAGTATATAAGCGAGTGTTTTGAGTTGTTCCCATGAAAGATTGATAGATTTTGCATTGTTTTACAAATTTGATGATTTATTTTTCTTCAACTAAAGCAATGATTTTTCCTTGGCAAAAAATATCCCTCTAATCCTCCACTATGAAGTTCTTGAACAAGTTGTTCTCTTAGAGAGCTTTGAGTGATAGAGAGTCCAGTTCCTTTAAATAAAATTCCTGTTGAATGATAAATTGAGCAGAAAGATCAGTTCCCAAAGTGTGACATGATTTCCAGATATCTTTAAAATCTGAATCAATGGCATAATTTTCTTTTAAGGAATCTAATAAAGTTATATTTGGGTAAAGAGTTACCAATAGATGAGTTCATCTACTTAAAGCATCAGCAACCTTATTTACTACTCCAGCCTTGTGTTTTAAATGAAAAGAGTATTCTTGCAGGAAATATATCCATTTGGCATGTATTTTACTTAAGTTCTTTTGAGATCTGAAAAATAGTAGTGTCTTGTGATCAGTGTTTAAAACAAATTCTCTTTGAATAAGGTAACATCTCCAAAATTTCAGGAACTGGACAAAAGCATAGAATTTCACATCATATGTTGAATAATGAGATCGAGAATCATTTAATTTTTTGCTAAAATAAGCAATGGGTCAACCTTCTTGACTAAGAACAGCTCTTATGCCAATAGAGGATGCATCGCAGTCCACCTCAAAGATTTTATCATAGTCTAGTAAGCTAAGAATGCGAGCTTGGCTCATTTTTTTTTTATCAGTTGAAATGTTTGTTCAGCTTTAGATGTCCATTTAAAAATTCCTTTTTTAAGACAGTCAATAATTAAATTACTGAAGTTTTTCATGAACATACGATAAAAGGATGCTAAACCATGAAATTCTCTAACTTCATTGATATTCTTCGAGGTAGGCCAGCTTTGGATAGCTTAAATTTTGACAGGATCTACCATAATACCATCAACAGAGACAATATATCCAAGAAAAGTTAAGCTTTGCGTCATGCAAGAACACTTTTTTAAGTTGATGTACAAATTTTGATCTCTTAAGGTTTGTAGGACTTGATTCACACGTTTAAGATGTTCATTAGGGTGTTTACTGTAAATCAGGATGTCGTCAAAATAGACTAACACGAATTTTCCAATGAAAGGCCTTAAGATATGATTCATAGTCCTCATAAACGTGCTAGGGGCATTTGATAATCCGAAGTGCATGACTAACCATTCATACAATCTTTTTTTTTTTTGTTTTGAAAGTTTGTCTTTCACTCATCATCAAATTGAATCCTTATTTGATGATACCCACTTCACAAATCAATTTTGAAAAAGACTTTTGCACCACTAAGCATATCTAGCATGTCATCCAATCTGGGAATGGGAAACCTTTATTTGATAGTTATCATATTTATGTCTATACTGTCTATACACATCCGTCAGGTTCTATCTTTTTTTGGTGTAAACAAGGTTGGGACATCACATGGACTCATACTTTCCTTAATCAAACCTTTGTCCAGAAGTTCAGTCACTTTTGTTTATGTAATTCATTGTGTTCAGTAGAACTCATCAGATAGTGAGGGAGATTGGGTAAAATTGCTCTAGGAATTAGGTCAATGTGGTATTGAATATCTCTCATGGGTGGCAATGATTTTGATAACTCATCAGGGGTTATATCATAATATTTTTCAATCAAAGGTTGTATTGCCACGAGAATTTTAGAAGTTTGTTCAGATTCTTTTCCTAACACCAAATAGACCACCTCAGAATTTTTTAGATCATTTGTGTTGAGAAGTAATTAAGGAGCAGTTGCTTTTGATGTCGATTGGATATTTTTGGTAGGAGGGCCAGGAATATTTTTATGGGGGTACAAGATGAATTCTTTGTTGTTTTGAGTGAAAGAGTAAGTATTTTTTTCCAATGTAAATTGTTTTGTGATCAAATTGCCAGGGACGACCAAGTAAGATATGATACGCTTCAAGGGGCATTATGTCACACACTACTTGATCTCTACAGGAACTTCCAATTGAGAGGTTAATAGTGCATTGTTGTGTGACAGGGACCTTTCCTCCTTTAAAATCAGACTATCTTGTAGGGTTTAACAAGTGGTTTGGGTTTTTAGTTTAAGTTTGTCTACCATCAGTTGAGATACAAAATTTACTGAGCTACTACTATTAATCATAAGGGTACAGAGTTTACCTTCAATAATGCAAGTGGTTCGAAATATGTTTCGCCTAAGCCATTTGTCCCTAGTATCAACTTTAGTAGTTAAGACTCTTTGAATAACTAAGAATTGGTCCCCTTAGTCTCCTTCAACATCAATTCGTTCTAATTCAATCTCGTTTTCTGGTTCAGATTCAACTTCCTCCTCATTTTCTAAGTCATCCTCTTTCCCTATATAATTGGTCCTAGGAGGGTCATTTTTCCTACAAGCTGCCGAAACGTGCCCATATAAGCCACATTTGTAACATGGTCCAATTGACTTTAGTCCTATCATACCCTTTTCTTTATCAACGGTTTGAGTTTCATTAGGTTTTGTTCGCAAGTTAGGATTTGAAGAAGATGCCCCAAAAGGATTTGTGAAGACTTGATTTTGATCCCACTAGATTGTCGAAGCTTAGTTGATTCAATTGTTTTATTAGTGCCTATTTGATGTTGTTTTTCAATCTTTAGCTTCATCGAGTTTAATGAAATGATGTAAGTTCAATTGATCCTGAATAGTGCATCTAAATCCATTGATGTATCGAGTGATGGTTCTTTCTTCATATTCATTCAAGTCATTTCTTGATTGTAGTTCGTAGAAATTTTCAATGTATTCTTCTACGGATTGATTTCCTAGGCAAATATTATTAAAATCTTGAAACAGAGTTCGGCATGGTCAGAAGGCAAGAATTTTCCCCGCATTTTTTCTTTCATTCTTTCCCAAGTTTGAATTTTTTCTTTTCCTCTCCTTACCCTATTGGTTCGAAGATTTTTCCACCACGTTAGAGCATAACCTATCAGTTTTAAACTAGCAAACCTAACTTTCTTGTTTTATGGAATTTCTTTCCATTCAAAAAATTGGTTCATTTTTTCTATCCATTCAAGATATTATTCTGGATGTAGCTTACCTTCAAATTCTCTTACATCAATTTTAATTCCATAATCCCATTGTCTGTTTTACCTATTTTGATTTCTATGAATTTCATCTTCACATTCAGAGTTTTTTGAGCATCGTTCACATTTAAGTTAGCCAAAGTGTTAGCCATATCGTTCAATTGTTGTTGTAAGTTAGCTAATTGTTGAATCATTTGTTGCCAATCCCCTTGATTGTTTGAATTATTCATTTTATTTTTAAAAGAGATGACTCGCACACTAACCAAGGCTCTGATACCAAATTGATGGGAACTAGCAAGTTTAAAGCCCGATGGAGAACACAAAAGAAAATAGCATGGTTTAAAATTGCGCAATATAAGGCTCGCCTTGAGGCCCGCCTTTGCGCAATTCTAGTGAAAAGCGCCTTGAGGCTTATGCCTCAAGTTTTTTTATGAGGCTTGCGCCTCAACTTGGTTGAGGCCCGCCTAAAGGCACGCCTCGCCTCACTGGCGTGAGGCTTATGCCTCACCCGATATATATTAAAACTTACATAAATCATAAAGTAAAACCGCGAACAAATCACACTTCGTGTAACCCCTAGTCGCAACAACATCCTCTCAACTTCCTTAACATTTAATCCATCGCCAATTTTTAACATATTATTTAAGTATTATATAAAAATTTACTTTTAACATTTATTTGCATTTAACATAATTTTTTAATTATGAGGCTCACGCCTCAAAATGCCTTGAGGATTACACCTCTCCTTACAAACAAAAACGCCTCAATACCTAATTGCGCATTTTTAAACATGGTGATGATAGTGCTGATGACTTATGTGTTCTTATGTGATATGTCATTGCTATTTATTTTTGGAATTATATGTTAATGAAAAGAATACTGTGATTTGGAAAAGATGGAGTTTGAGTTGAACTATATTTCATGTTGTCTTATTATTGGGATATTTTGATTTCACTTCATATCTTGTGCGTTTTTATGTTTTATATATTATTTACTCATTAGTATATACAAAATTTATCATTTTATGTTTACGCAATTTTTTTATTTTGAGGCTTACGCCTCAAAATGCCTTGAGGCTTACGCCTCGCCTCATGAACGAAAAATGTCTCAATACCCGATTACACAATTTTAAACATTGGAAAATAGAACACAACTCGATCCAAAATCTTAGTAAGCAAAGCACCAAATAACATTAAACAAAATGAAATTATTTTAGAAGAAGAAAGAAAAACCAAAAAAACTACCCTCAGAACAACCAGCTAGTGGTCACCTCACATGTAACGATAAATTAAGTAAATAGAATGCTCAAGGACATGCAAACCAATGGTCCGCCACAACTACTTTGATCTAATCCAATGTCTGCCACAACTCTGGCAAATCCAAACAAAACTTACCAACCAACACCACTCTCAATTTTAGAAGAAGGATACAATGGAGTGGAAACTTGTGGAGAAAAGAAAGGGTTAGAAGACTTGGAAGAAGAAACAAGAAGTGAAGAAGTATCTCTCAAGCTAGAGAAGGAATCCTCGGGTTTTTACTTTGTTTTAACTTCCAAAAACTTCTCTACAACATCCCAAAACTCCCCTATAAATAGGAAAGAAAAGAAGGCCAACAACCATCAACAGCCGCCCCCTACAGCCAATCAAAAAGGGAAGAAAAAATGCAGCATTAATGCATGGTTGAACCCCCACCCGAACAGCCAAAGCAAGGGGAACCGGGAAAGCCAGGGAGCAGAAACCGAACAGCCAAAGAAAGTGGATCCGGGAAAGCCAGGGAGCAGAAACCGAACAGCCAAAGCCAAGCAGCAGATCAGCTGCCCACCAACAAACCCAAGTTAGCTCAAACACAAGCACCCAAAGAAGCTAGCACACCAAAGGAAAAACATGTTCAATGAGCACCTAAACCACATCTGATCATCGGATGCCTTCCATCATTGGATAAACAAAAAAAAAAAAATTCAAAAATTACAATAACATAAAAAAACATGATCAGGAAGAGCTGAATGCATCATGAACCCAATCAAGATCTCATGGTTCTATAATCTTAAGTTATCGTAATCCCTAGTATACCTAATCAAAGAAGGCAGTCAACCCAACCTGATCGAAAGATTCTTATGGTCAGTCACAGATTGCTTCATCAAAGGGTACCATATATACCTGGGGTGGATGTTTATTAAAAGGGACAAATTTGAGTCGATCTTAGCTGCTAGAGGGTTTTGTTCCCTATCAAGTGCATCCTATGATTCATAACTCAAGAATTTTTTAGTCATTAGGGAAGTTGTTGGCTTTGATTGTGACTATAATTTAATGGTATCATTTTGTGATAAACCATCAGACCAGAGGGCTTCGATCATAACAAGATATTAACTTTTTGTAAGCTTGGTTATTCTTAAATTTGTCACCCTTAACAAATGTTTGTAGAAGGAAGATGGATTTTGCTTTAAGATTTGAATGACAAATTTCACTTAAATAATTTGAATATTGTGAAATTTTAAATTTTCATATTTTTATTGAAATTTTCTCTCGAAGATCCTCTCTGGTTGAGATTTTATGTCAATGTAAGTATCATTGGGGTTTTTTATAATTTTTATTTTTATTATTTGGAACATATCAACTACACTTGCTTGTTAACAAATGATCAGGTTGGAGTATCAACTTTGTGAAATTATCATACGAGCATTAAAATTAAGAGTTTACATTTGTAATGAATCTCTTTTGTAAAAGGTATGGAAGGCCTAATGGAAATATAAAACCAAATATCTTCGTGGATTTCATTGTCATATATTCATATATTAGATTCGAGTATTATTAACTCCAGTCCTTTCAAGGAGAATGTTTGGACTTGAAATTTATAAAGTCATTACTATTTTGTCCCACTCAACATTTTTTAAAATTTGATTTTGAAATTTGATACATTTGTCATAACACATACTGGTAAAATAATTTCAATTTGAAAAGGAAATTTTAGTTCAACTTATTTTGAAACTCACACAACATTATAGATAATAAATTTAAGCACTAAATACGCTCGTCGAAGCATAAGTAGGTAAAATTGATTTCGATTGTTTGAGGTGTTGGACATGCATTTTGATGCACTTACACAATGTATTGTATGTTTCATAGCGCATTCGTGCAATGCACTCGTATCTTGATGCATTCATGTGGTGCACTTGCACACTTACACGATCCTTGATGCACTTACACAGTGTACTCGCACAATTAATGGTACACTTGTGTGCCCTTTTGTGCTCTTATACAATGTATTTGCACGTCTTCAATACATTTGCGTTGACATTAAGGGGACACATGGACAAGATATCTTTAGGTGATTTAACATGCCTCACACACTTTGTCTTAATTTTGTGTTCATGAAATTCATTGTTTATTCACGAGATATGAACAAGCCCCTTTCTTAGTAATTAACATGAACGTCACTTAGAGCACTCGTGCACCCATAGCATGCAATAAATTTGACAATTTCATTTTGTTTGGGATCCATTCACGTGACCGTGATGATTTGAGATATGTAGAAGCCTAATGTAGAAGTAGTTCATGTGTTGTCCCTAGAACGTGCACATGACATTTGTATTTTTGGTTCATTATTACTTGCATTTTGTCTGCTTGTGTGTTGTGGATCTAATTGTCGATGTCATGAATCAAAATATTATCATATTTTCCACATTGTCATCTCTTTCATACATCTTTTGACATTATCATCTCTTACATATTTTTTTCTACCATCCTCATTTAGTTGAAGTGGGCCCCACGAGGAATCAATTCTCATGTTATAGTTAGGGAAGAACCTATAGTTTGTTGTCACCCAAAGTTCATTGTATTCTTTAAGACTTAGAGTGCTCATGAGAGTTCTAGGAGCAAAGGGGAAGTTTAATTTGTGCTCATTGGTAACTTGTTGAGTTCATTACAAATCTCATGTATGTCATCTTTCAAATATGTGCAATTCTTATTTTTTAGATTTTAAACTTATTTTATTATTTTGGCGATTTCAAATTTAGTTTAAAATTATTTTAATTTTCAAATTTATGTTAAAAATTTCTTTTTTATTTTTGCCATATTTGGATCCCAAATCATTAAAATTTTGATATCATCACAATGTCTTCCCCACGTGAGAGGCATTATTGGGAGTGGTAAACCTGTCCATCACCCCAAAAAAGGCATGCATGATCATTGTCATTGTCATGAGACATCAATGTTGGCCATTTTACCCAACTAAACCAAGAAATATGTGTATGGGTTTTCATGCACCAACAGATATTTATCATTTTTTAATTGAACTTTCTTTTGTGCACAAGTCATTTTAATTTTATTCTTGTTGAATCCTTTGTTTATTAAAAATTTCAGCAATACCCTGATATATTTCCCATGTAGGAGGCATCATCAGGAGTGGTAAATCTGCTGAACACACCAAGAAATATATATATATATATATATGGTCATTGTTGTAAAACACTACGGCTGGGGACTTCTACTCCAACAACAACATCATCATCAAGCCTTTATCCAACTACATGGGCTCAATCACATGAATATTTTTTCTCCATTGTGTTATGTTAAGAGTCAAATTTTAAATTTAATTTAATTAAAAAATGTCATTTTTGATATTTTGTAAAGTCTTTTCAGGTCTACCTCTACCTTTCTTAACATAGACCAAATCTAATACATCCACTCTCCTATCCGGGTCATCAGAAGACCAACATTTTTTATATGACCAAACCATCTAAGGTGGCTCTCTCTAACCCTATCTGCCACTAAAGCTACTCCAACTTTTTCATGCATATACTTGTTTCAAATATTGTCTCTAAGAGTGAACCCACTGATCTACCAAAACATCCTCATCTCTGCAACAGTTAACTTAATTTTTATGTATGTCTTTTAACATTCTAGGCCGCCATAATAAAGCATTGCAAGTCTTACCATCATCTTATAAAATTATCCCATAAATTTAAGGGTGCACCTTTCTATCACACAATAGGTATGATCCGTTTATCCACTTCAACCATCCAAGTTTAATCCTACTAATAATATCCCCATCTATTTCACCATCAGTTTGAACAATATAACCGAGCTATTTAATTTCCGGCGGATTTTTTTTAGACGGTAATAAACGGCGTACTCACCGACGGATTTGTTCGACGTAAGGCTTGCGTCAACATTACCGGCGGAACATACGTCGGAAATTCACCGACGCCGTGTCCGCCGCGGAAAACCCGACGGTATAGGGATGCCTGAACCATTACCGTTGCATGTTACGGCGGAACTATTCCGGCTTATGGTTCCGGCGGATAGTACGCCGCCTTATTTAAACTCAACGAAAAAAAAAACAACTAAGTAGACGTCGGAAATTATACCGACGGTAATATTAAAATTTACGGCGGACCCGTCCGCGGTAGTAGAAGCCCTATTTCGCGAACCCGAACCCCTCTGGCCGTCATTCTTTTCCTTTCTTTCTCTCACTTCCATTGCTTCGCTCGTCGCCCTCCGTCGCCGTTCGTCGCTCGTCGTGGTTAGACGTCGCCGACGGTCACCGGACATCGCCGTCGACGATCACCGGACTTCGCCGAGCCTCCTTCCTAGTCGCGTCCCGCCCTCTGTGCTTCCTAGTCGCGCGCCGCCGAGGAACCGAAGGTATATGTTTTCAAATTTTTTTGCGATTTCGGTTGGATTACATATAGATTAGCCTTTAGTCCATATCTTTTTGCTATAGTCATGGTTGTTATCACTAGACATTTGCTAGAGGATGTAGTTTGGTGCATTCTTTTTGTTGATGATATTGTTCTTGTTGATAAGACTAGAGAGGGATTTGAAGGTTTTTGTTTTCAATTTTTTTTTGCTATTTCGGTTGGATTACATATAGGACTAGCATTAAGTTCATATCTTTTTGAATTGATACATGAAAAAAAATTATAGAGAAATTAAAAAGATCAAATGAGTGAAGGAGTGTGATGTTTACAATTTTTCAAGAATTAAGGTGATGTACAACAGTGCATGAATTATAGAAAAATTAAGTTGATGTGTCATACATTTAAATTATTGGAGAGAGTAAATTGAGCATAGATTACGGCATGATACTATTGTTTTCTCAAAATCAATTTGGATTCATGCTGGGTAGGGACTACCTATGGAAGCGACATATATTTTGTGAGGTTTGATGAGAAAACATGTGATAAAGTTCTAGAGAAGTTCTCTTGAGTTTTTTTTAGGAAAGAGAAGCGTTAATAATACCTATATTTAAGTTTTTAAGGTTATGTATGTAGAAGTTTTTACTTGTGTTCAAATGCAAATGAATCGAGCCCAGCCGAGTTTGTGAGTGTTCATCTTGGATATACTAATTAGATATATATATATATAAATTCATTAATTTTTTACTCTTATATATAGGTTATGGATATTAGAAATCAAAGAAGTTGGATGTATAACCGATTATCTCAAGGTCGGAAGACATTAACAGATGAATTCATCAATGGGGTGAACTTTTTCATTCAGCAAGCGAAACAGCTGCCCAGCTTTATATCAGAAGGAAAGTTTCGATGTCCATGTTCTAAACACAAAAATCTAGTGCACCTAGAACCAGATGATGTAACTGTTGATCTGTATCGCAGAGGATTCATGCCACGGTATTGGTATTGGACTTCTCATGGTGAGTATGAGCCACTATTTGATTATCAATGCGGTCCTTCTACAAGTAGTAATGTTGCTGAGGCTGAAAACATCCGTCCAAATCTTGAGGAATTAGTTCATGATGCAACTGGAATTCAAACTGAACAAAATACAGAAGAGTTACCGAATACGGAGGCACAAAACTTTTATGATTTATTGCATGCTGCCCAGCAACCAATCTGGAAAGGGTGCACGACTCACTCAGAATTATCTGTTGCTGTGAAGATGTTAAGCATCAAGGCTGAATATAACGTTGCTCGTGAATGTTTTAATCAATTCATTGGGCTGCTTAAGGAAAACTAATCCGACAGATAATTTAATTCCTACAGATCTATATCGGACAAAGAAGTTAGTTTCCAAACTTGGTTTGACATACATAAAGATAGATTGTTGTATGAATGGATGCATGTTATACTTTAAAGAAGATATCGCAGAAATTGTATGCCGTCATTGCAATGCACCAAGATTTAAACCCAAATCTAGAAATAGAAGGAAGCAAAAGGATGTGCCTGTTAGTAGGATGTTCTACTTTCCAATAATTCCGAGACTACAACGGCTATATGCATCCATGAGATCTGCTGCACATATGAGATGGCATAATGATCACATTCCACAAGAAGGTGTTATTACACATCCATCTGAAGCAGAGGCTTGGAAGCACTTTGATCGTACACATCCCACATTCGCGGCAGAACCAAGAAATGTCAGATTAGGTTTATGTGCAGATGGTTTTACTCCATTCAGTCAATCGGCTACACCGTACTCATGTTGGCCTGTGATACTCACTCCTTACAATCTTCCTCCAGAGTTATGTATGACTACTCCTTATATGTTTCTATCACTTATAATTCCAGGGCCACATAATCCAAAATTGAAGATTGACGTATTCTTACAACCTCTGATTGATGATTTAAGTTTATTATGGAAAGAGGGAGTAAGTACATATGATATCTCCACCAAACAGAAATTTTACACTAAGAGCAGCATTACTTTGGACAATTGGTGACTTTCCTGCATATGGTATGCTCTCAGGTTGGAACACTTCAGGCAAGTTAGCTTGTCCATATTGTATGGAAAATACAAAAAATCATTCACTTTAAAGTATGGTAGGAAGAACACTTGGTTCGATTGTCATCGAATGTTTTTGCCTCAAAGTCATCCTTTCAGGCGAAATAAAGAAGCGTTTACTAAAAATAAAAATGGTGATGTTTCAACCTCCTCCAAGATTCAGTAGTGAAGAAATTTTTGAAAGAGTAGAGTTCTTGCCCACCATAATGGAATCTCCAACATTAGCTGAGATCAGATTGCCAGAATATGGTGTCAACCATAATTGGACCAAGAAAAGTATTTTTTGGTCGTTGCCATATTGGAGAACAAACTTGATTAGACATAACTTGGATGTTATGCATATAGAGAAAAATGTTTTTGATAATATTTTCTATACAGTTATGGACATCAAAGAGAAATCAAAAGATAATATAAAAGCAAGGATGGACTTAAAGGAGATTTGTAGAAGGAAAGCTTTGGAATTGAAGGATGGTGGAGCCGAAAAATTTCTCAAACCCAAAGCTCCATTCACATTAACTTTAGAGCAAAAATGAGCAATTTGTGAATGGGTGAAGACTCTACGAGTACCTGATGGATATTCTTCCAATCTAAGCAGGTGTGTTGACATAAGATCAGGGAGATTATTCGGATTGAAAAGTCATGATTGTCATATCTTCATGCAATGTCTACTATCAACTGCTTTTAGTTATCTTCCAGATCAGATTTTAAAGCCCCTGATCGAGCTAAGTGTCTTCTTCAAAGATTTATGCTCTTCTAAATTAAATGTGGAGAATTTGATTCTTATGGAGCAGCAAATTCCATTCATTTTGTGTCAACTTGAGAAAATATTTCCTCCAGGCTTTTTTGACTCTATGGAGCATCTACCTGTTCATTTACCATATGAGGCTATGGTTGGTGGACCCGTTCAGTATAGGTGGATGTATCCTTTTGAGAGATATTTAAATAAACTTAAGAAGACCGCTAAGAACAAATCACGACCCGAAGGCTCTATCTGTGAAGCATATTTAACATACGAGACAACTCAGTTTTGCTCGTATTATTTTGAAACAATATCCCAATCAGGTGAAAGTTCAGCATCTCAAAATGTTGGTAAATCCTCTAATATATCTGTATTCAGCGAAATTGGGGAACCTTTAGGTGCTAGCACTGTGCGCTATTTGACCGATAAGGAGATGGCAGTTATCACATTGTACATCTTGCTTAACTGTGATGAAGTGGAGCCATATCTCGAGTAAGTATGAGTTAAGTTGTTTATATTTTTTATTTTCTTTTAGACTTTGTTCTAAACTCAAGACAAAAAATTTGTAGGAGGTTCATTGATGGTCTTAGTACATCAGAAGAAGGAGAAGTCCAGAAGATAGTGGAAAAAGAATTCACTGTTTGGTTTAAAAATACGGTATGTTTTGAATAATTATTGTTACTTAATGAGTTAATTATTTGAATTAATAACATCTTGTACATTTGAAGGTACACACTGAAGATAGTTCGCAGTATTCAAAGTTATCTGAGTTAGCTTGGGGACCAAATAGATTAGTAAAATGTTATCAAATATTTGAGGTCAATGGTTATAAATTCCAGACAAAAAAATTGGTGTGAAGGAAGGAAGACAGAAAATTCAGGCGTATGTGTAAGAGGGAACACCCATACAGGAGATGATTCTGAATACTACGGGGTATTACAAGAAATATTAGAGGTTGAATATCCCGGTCAGAGGAACACTGTGTATCTCTTCAATTGTGAATGGTTTGATCCAGTACCAAATAGAGGCACGAAAGTTCATCCAATTTACGGTATAACAGAAGTAAAGCGGGTAGGAGATATGCAAAGTTTGATCCTTTCATCATTGCTAGTCAGGCAACTCAAGTCTATTATGCTAACTATCCAAGCGGAATACGAGGCAAACAAGATTGGCTGGTAGTTATGAAGACAAAACCAGGGGGGAGTAATTGAGAAAACCACCTCAATACCATCAGCACATCAAGAAGAGTTTATGTCTAATTTAAAAAAATCTCCCAATCAATGTAGATGACCAAATCAGAATTAATGAGAGCGAGTTGCAGTTAGAGGAGGTAGATCTAACCATAGAGGAAAATAATGATGAATCTGATAGTAATGGGAGTGTATCATCTTATGCAAGTGAATCAACAAATGATGAGTTAACAACATAAGGTAACTTAAATTTTTTTTAGCTACTGCACCATTTTATTTTACTTCCCTGCGTTTACTTTACTGCATTTTTTTTAGCTACTGCACTGTTTTTTTTTTTACTCCCCTGCATTTTACTTGACTGTTTTTTTTTAGCTACTGCACTGCTTTTTTTTTTTACTCCCCTGCATTTTACTTGACTGTTTTTTTTTTAGCTATAGCTACTGCACTGCGTCTCATATTTCTAATATTTTTTTTTATTTATGTGCAGATGGCTTCAGGTGAGGAGCCTAGTAGAGGATTGATAAAAAATATTTTTAACAGGCGCACGAAGAAGACCACTGCAGCTGGACCACCTAGGCCAGTACGTACTGAGGGGACCACCTCGGCTCAGCCTGCTACAGAGCCTCAGCCTACTACACAGCCCTCAGCCTACTACACAGCCTCAGCCTCCTACACAGCCTCAGCCTACTACACAGCCTCATCCTGATACACAGCCTTTACCCACTCATGGAAGCGGTAGCCCACAGTTTTACTCACCAGACCCCCGTTTTCCTTCACCAGATCCTGGGCAGAGTACTCCTTTCTACCCATACTACACACCCCCACCATATGCTGGTGCCCCTCCTACTTATCTATTTCCACCATATGCTCCACCATACTATCCCCCACCACCCCATCAGCCCGGTACAGCTGGACCTTCGACAGCAGCTGGACCTTCGACAGCAGCTGGACCTTCGACAGCAGCTGGACCTTCGACAGGAGCGGGACCTTCGACAGCAGCTGCAGTAGAGAAGGAGACAGATGGTAGAATGTTAATAGCACCTGAGGGTGACACGTACGTACATTTTCTTTTATTTTTTTAAACTAACAAAAATTTTTATTTTATATTTTATATTTATTTTATATAACTTTATTTTTGTAGGTTCTACCCATCAAAACAACCGACACATAAAATACGGGACATCATACGGAGCAGGTTTGACGCTCCTTATGTTTCTTGGAAGAAAGTCCCGAAAGAAGTCCAGGAGATGTGGTTCAGAGAGTTTGAGGTATTTTTGGGTTTTAATTTTTTTGTTAAATGATTTATTCTTTTTTACTTTAGCTAATACTCTTATATATTATATATCATATGTATTTGATTGCAGAAAGAGTTTTGTTGGCTGCCCCAACACAATGACAAGATTAGAAAGAATTTTGAGAAGCGTGGGTCTACTCGGATGCGCGACATGTTCACTGATATTAGAAAGTCTGGGAAACGACCACTGTGGATTGGAGAGATAATATGGGCTGAGTTAAATGCAGCTTGGGGCACCGAAGAGTACAGTAGGAAGAGGGATCAGAATCGACAGAACAGAGCTTCTGATGTTGGTGGGTTGGGAAGTTCACTTCATACAGGCGGCTCTGTTCCACATACTGAGCACAGGCGTCGTTTGGTAATGAATTTTAAATGTTTTTTTAAAATTATTCTTTAATCTATATTAATAAAATTTTCTTAATTCAAACAGAAAGCGATGCTTGGTAGAGAACCAACTCCTGTTGAATTGCATAGTCGCACTCATAAGCGACAGGAGGATCAACAGTGGATTGATGAGAGATCAAGAAAAGCCTATGTAAGTATATTTTTTATATATGTTTAATATTTTCTAAGTTTTAGTTTAACTATATATATTTATATTATACTTTTACAGGAGGATTATACACGGCATCAGGTGAGGGCTCTTCTGGCGGCTCTGTGGAGTATTCTGAGTATCGCATCTGGTCGCAGGCCGTCGGAGGAATGCAGCATGGTAGAGTATATGGATTAGGTGCGCAAGCTCAGGCATACGAGGGGGATGACATCCTCTACTGCATCCAGCTTCGCATCCAGTTCGCATGAGTCCTTACAAGCTCAACAAATAAGTGCCCTTCAAGCTGAGCTAGAACAAGTAAGGAAATCACAAGCTGATTGGCAGGCTCAGCTGCAAGCACAGGTTCAAGCTCAGCTGCAAGCACAGGTTCAAACAAGTATTCAGCAACACAATCAGTTGTTGGATGAAATGCGCAAGATGAGGGAGCAGCTGAGTGGAAAAGAGGTAGCTCCACCTGAGGAGGAGTCCACGGAGTCAGAGTAGTAGTTTAATTTAGTTTATATGAACTTGTTTATTTCTGTGAACATGTTTTATTGAACAGTTTCTTTTAATGTGATGTGTTTAGTTCATTGTTAGTACTGAACTGTTTCTTTTAATGTTATAAACTATTGTAAAACTTGTGAAACTGTTGTGTGAATTGTGGTGGAATTGTTATTTGTATTTGTTTGCAGGTGTGGAAATTTGATTGTTGGCTGAGAAGGAAATTTTTTTTTGTCAATGCTACAGGTTTCCGGCGGATTTTGCGTCGGAAGTGCGCCGGAAACGACGATACAACGAATCGTATCGTGTGTTCCGGCGCCTTTGTTCAGACGGAAACTCCCGGCGTACTTACCGGCGTATCGTCCGCCGGTAATTACCGGCGTATACTTTGCGTCGCAAAGAGAGTTCGTGGGTTTCCTGCATGCACTTTGCGGCGTCATATCCGCCGGTACGGGCCGGCGCATAATGCGACGATAATTACCGGCGGAAATGGCGCCGGAATTAAGACGTTTTTCAACGTCGAAAACGGTCCGTTTTTTCCGCCGGTAATGCGTCGGATCATGCGCCGGAGAAATTTCCGACGTAAATTTTCGCGCCGGAAATAATTTATCGACGCGGGCGAAACCGGCGTATGAAATTCCGCCGAAAAGTCCGACGGAAAACTCATTATTCCGTCGGATTATCTATGTTTACCGGCGGATGTTGTCCGCCGGTATTGCTAATCCTTGATGTAATCCAACTGAAATAGAAAAATACTAGGTAAAACCACCTTGTGTTTAAATACAAGTAACAACTCATGCATACATATCCTTAATTACTTGAATATAAGCATTATTAACCCCTTTCTTTTTTAGAACTCTCCAAAGAAAGTCTCTTGAAAGTTTATCATATGCTTTCTATAAATCAACAAATAAAATATATAAATCCTCCTTATTCTCTCTATACTACTCCATCAAACCTCTCAATAAATGTATAGCTTCCATAGCAGACTTTTGCCTGGCACGAATAAAAATTGATTTTGAGAAACATTAGTATCACATCGTAACCTATGCTCAATAACTCTCTCCCATAGTTTTATAGTATGATACATTAACTTAATTCCTCTATAATTTGTGCACTCTTATGCACCACCTTTATTCTTAAAAATAGACATTAACACACTCCACCTATTTGGCATCCTTTTACCCTACCATGTCAAAAAAAGACGTGCATAAGTCTTCATGTACATGCTTAGAGCTCATAATTTTCCCTGTCACGTTATGAAAGATGCGTATATGTACTTAAAAAATTTCTTTCACCTTAAGAAAAGTATATACAAAGCTTACCTATTGCATCGCAAGTGTTGCTTACCAGTTTTCCCATCACCCTAAGAAAATGCATACAGGTTCTGCTTGTTGCACTGAACGCGCATGGTTTGCAAGCTTTATTCCTTCATGCATATAGTGGTGGAAACAATAATGATAGAGTTACGAGGTGATGTAAAAAAATATATATATTTTTTAATTCTTTTCTATTTTTATTTTTTTTTTTTCTTTTTTCTCTCTTTTAGAAAGCGAAAGTGAAGAGAGAAAGAGAGAGGAAAGAGTTAGATTGAAAGTGCTAGAGAAATAGAGAGAGAAAGAGAGAAACAGAGGGAGAGAAAAATAGAGAGGGAAAGAGATAGATTAACAGGAGAAATGCGGCGGATGATGGTGCCATAAATAACTGGAGAAGGCCAAGGCTGCGACGGGTGGTTAACAGCTTGGAGCGATGCAGTTTAGGGCAACGATGAGTAGGGGGTAAGATTTGGTGGCTTGGGTTCATGCAAGGTAGGGTAGCAACAAGCAGGCCAATCGAGGTCAAAGGAGTGCAGCGAGGGGATCGAGGTCAAAGGAGTGCAGCGAGGGGATCGAGTGGCTAGGCCACAAGAGAGAGCACACGAGGGGAATTGGGAGAGAGTGAATGGGACGAATCAGATTAGGTCTTTTTATTTTTTTTTATATTAATTATTATTTTATGTTTTTTTTTACTTTTTAGTGAGGACTAAATGACCCTCACATTATCATAGCAGGCATGACATGGCACAAGCATAAGCCTGGGTGATGGGATGGGAGGAATGGTGGGGATCAAAGTTTTTTGTTTTATTTTGATTTGATTTTTTTATAATAATAATGATAGTAATCTAAATTATATTTTTTCATGTACACATTTATTTTTTGCATACTTTCATCACTAGTGCAAATCAATGTTGAGACACAACCTCGTACATGCGAATGTTTTTAATTTTCACTACATGAAACCTCAAACAACATAAGTTTCGATCCTAACTGCTTATATCATCTCAAACATGTTGACTTAGTCTATTTCACAAATGAATGCTATTTGGGCAAATTTAATTTTTGATGATGTCGTGCCTTTTGTTTATCGGTTCATTGTGTTTGACTGGATCAAACTCAAAACGATTTTCAAGGTCAATAAATGCCCCTAATAAATATAATGTCATTTGAAATGAACCATATTTGTTGCAAAATAGTTGACTCTGCTGATCTTCAATAGTTCATTTGAATGCTGAATTGAGACTTTGACTTTATATATTTCTTTTAGAATATTCTTGATACTAATGCAAGGCGGGAGTTGATATGTAAATCAACCTTTCCCTTTATAACTTTATACTTTTAATACATTGCTTCTTTTCTTCTCTCTTTGTCACCATAGCTTCTTGTTAGTATTATGATTTACTTTGAAATTTGAGAATCAATTTTAGGGTTTCTTTTGTCATGTGCTTTGTGTGGCAGATTTGATGAAGGATGGATGTCAGTGAACTAGCCCTTCGGACTAATGTTAAGTCAATGGCAAATAATCATCAGTTCAATGCATAATGCTCTCACTTAATGATAAGAGAATTCCCTTGGTTCAACCTTGGGCTTTAAATAAACATTGGAATAGCTTCTTTAGTCATTTTCTTTATGCTTTAATGATTTTGCTGAAGAAGAGAAGTTCCTTCAATCTTCGTTTTGTGCTGACAGACATGTTGAAGGAACTGAAGATTTTAATCCAAATTTAGCTAGGTGTAATCCTTTGGCTAAGGGTCATTTCCTTTGATGGCAAATTGACAACTCGTGTAATCGGACTAGTAAAGCAAAGGTTCCCTATTTGCAACATTTCATATAACTGGTTGAGTAAGAAAACTGCAAATAATTCAATCATATTTGAGCTTGTTGAGTCAGATATCTTACGTTTGCTCAAGCCCTAGACTTGAGCTATGAAGAACTGTGCTTTCCCAATTCAGTTTGTTAAAATTTGCAAACCTGGAGTCTTCCTTGGTCATTTTTAAGGTCTTTGAATTTTTATAATCAGGAATCCTTTTGTATGATTATATGGAAACTTTTTTAGATAAGGATCATCTTTTTAACTTATTTTTGACATCTTAGTTAGTTTAGAGAGTCTTCTAGAGCAAGTTCACTTGAACCCGTCAAGTTAGATAAGCATTGGGAACTTGATTTCCTTTGCCATCAAACTACCAAAGTGGGGGTCATCTTACTACGACCTTTCTTATGACTTTTTGAGCAAGGAGAATTGTCAGCGGCTTGGTTATATTTGAGGTTGTTGAGTTCAACCTCATACACTCATTTGAGCCTTAGCTTTGAGCTATAAGAGAACTTATATTACTCTAATTTGGATTGTTAAAGTTTGTGGCCCTGAAAGTCTTCTTTCTTGACCTACAAAGCCTTGGAGAGACTTGTGAATGGCTTTGAGATCAAAGACTTGAGAACACGGAAACATTTTCTTGGATTAAAGTTTGCAAGGGTCTAAGAAAGATATCTTTGTTAAACAATAGCAATATATAATTGGCATGCTTGGTAAGGCAAGTTTACTTGTTTGCTATATAGTTGAAACACACAATAAATCTAATCAAAAGTACAAGCGATCAAACCAAGGGACATTAACACTTGTTCGCTACATAGTTGAAAACACACTAGTGGGGGTCGTCTTACTACGAACAATTGATCCGGTCGAGTCGAACCAAAAGAGGAAGTGCCCTCCCCAACCTCTCTTCGTCGTAGGGAGGGGACACCGGGAGACTGCTAAAATGAAAATTGACAAAGGACCCCCCAATATCTTAATTTGAATCAAAAAAATATATATATATATATATATATATATATATATATATATATATATATATATATATATATATATATATATATATTATCATTCCAATAAATTAAAAAAATAAAAAGAGGGAGGGTCTACACCATCAAGTCGAGCAGTAGTTTTCAATTAATTAGAACATATAAAAATAAGAGGGAGAGAAAATGTTTCTATTTACAAAAACTATTAAGCAAATGATAGCGTACCTAAAAGTGACTTATAGAGTAGATGCTTGTGACAATCAAATCAAAAAACAACAATAAATCAATCTAAATCTGATAATGTAAATGGTGCTAATGGAAAATGAACACCATCTTGTTTCTATAATTGAAGGAAATTAATAATTTATTTTGACTTCAATATACTACTCAAGAGGAATCTTGCAATATACCATTTTGAGATCAAAGCATATTGATTTGATGCATCTTTTAGCCAAATCAAAATCATGCCACTATAGTCTTTTCTTGAAAACATCTATTATGCATCTATTCGTGTTTTAGCAATGTATGACTAGAGCTTAGTTCTTTAAGAAATTTGAGAAACTCATTTAAAACTAAGAACCTTAGAAGCGTCTTTAGACTCTTTCTATTAGATAAATCTCTTCCTACAGACAAACAATAGTTTTGAGAAGATCTATTCAAAGGGTTATGTCAATGCCAGGAGATGTCACCTTTGATTCAAATACATTTGATCAATCTTATGCTATCAACATCTTTATAGGAGCCTTACTTGACTTCTTTCCAACACTCTTTAATGATAATTATCATTAATTTTGTTAAAAAAAAAAGGCATATCACCAATACATCAGGACAAGAAGCAATGAATTTGTAGGGTACATAACTAACCTATAGGAGATAACAGAAGACTCGTAGCAATCAATGCAGTTCACTTACAAGCAAGAACACGATCTTCTAATTTCTATTGAATAAACATTCTTTACAAGCTATATTAAATTATATGAAAAGCTTGAGTAAATTAAACAACACATTTTTTACGTACGTTTACAACTCAAACCTGATTTAGATTAACACCATCGGATCTGCACCATTTTTGTACGAGCAGATAGAAGGCGATACTCTTATAATAACTCTAAATTATATACTAAAACATACTCACGCATGTGCTCCGACAAATGCAATAAATTTCTAAACGCCAATGTCTGAGAATGCTACGCATGTCAAATATTCAAAGCTTATCCTCCTCCTTGACAAGATAGAAGTCAACCTAACTTGAATCATAAAAGGCCTTCCAAATTCCTACAAAAATAAAAGTGATTTTTTTAACGACACCTCGATTATGGCCGTGTTGACGGCAAAATCTCAACCGGAGAGGTCAAATCTCAAAACCAATAAAAATCTAAATCCTTAAAATGAAATCTATCATCTAAAAAAAACTTAAAACTAAAAATCATCCACCTCCTGCAACCGTTTTGTCTGGAGTGATAAATTTGAAATTAACCTCAGCACACAAAGACCTAATGTCGTGTCGAGTGTATCACTAAGATTCATCCTTAAATAGTCTCTTACCAGCAGGAACATGGCACGTGCCCTCTGATCAGGTGGTTTTACTGCAAAATGGCACCATTATATTACGATCATGGCCAAAGCCCATATGTTTGTTAACGACGTCAAAACCTTGAGTAATGAATCATAGAGTATATTCAATAGGCATAAAGTCCTCTATCAGCTAAAGTGGATTCAGATCTACCCCCTTAGACAAACACCAACCTAGTTCTACAAAGTATTCTTGGACAAAGCAACCTATGGTTGTTGATTAGATACCTTCTGTCAAGTTGGGATCAACTACCTCCTCTGACTAAGTTGTCCGGGGAACATGACAGCCCGGGATGACAGAACCATGAGATCTTGATCGGGCCTGTCTTCATTACCCTATCAACAGTTTTAAGTTTATGGTGATAAACATTAAGTCTTAAATTCTAAAATTCATATCCCAAACCATAAAAAAACTATTGTTATTATATGCTGGATTTACAACCTATGCGACCTCTTTAACAACTAGCATTAATCGAAAGTTCTCTCTTGTAATCATGAGAGGTAATTAACTATAGGCGCTTGCACCTATAGGAAACCAAAACTCAGATCATTAAGTCACAAAAAATGAGGTGAAATCTCTAGGTAGTGTCTTATCTAAAACTCAATCTGCCTTCTGAAAATTCACCCAGAACCTAAGCTCATTAAAATTCTCCACCGTCATAAACAAACAAGAAAAGAGACCAGCACGGAGAGGCCGGGGAAGCGAGCACAAATTTTCGGAGCACACAATAGCAAGGCAGTATCTCAATACCTCACAATCCATTTTTTTTTGTAACAGGATGAAAAATGTGGAACTTGATAAGTACTTGATTAAAGATAAACCTGAAAATGACTAAATTTATATAGAATATATTATAACTGAACAAGTTCTTGATACTACCAAAGAGACTCCACAGTAAGCAGATTGACAACTTAGTCTAAAATCAATATGGAGATTTAGGTTCAGGCAAGCAATCAAAATGGAAATGCAAAACTGAAAGATTAGCTGCTGCCGAGAATCACAAAGGAAATACAAATATGGAAGGCAAGTTGTTGATGAGATAGGGAATTCAAAAATCGATCATAGCATTGATAACTAGGCCCAAAACATCAAGATATAATTACAGTCATGAATAGTTCTGATTTAATTGATAATGTAAATAAGAAAATAAAGGTAGAAAGTGTAATTCATTACAAACTTTGTATATTAGCTTCTCCTATAAGTGGAAAGAACCTTGTAATAGTGGGAGAAAACAAAAAGTTTTATTTTTCTTTTTTTGCTTATATATTATAAATGTAATCTAAGGGTTCAAAACTTCTATTTACAAGAAACCAAAAAGCCCAAAAGGGTAGTTACGGCATAAGATGGAGAGCAACACAGCTTATTAATATATGGCAAGACCAATATAGTTAAATAATATGCATCGATTTTGCAATTAAAACTATAAAAACAAGAATCCCCAAGATATTACTTTAAAAATTAATGTTTACATCTATCAAAAGATAATTGAAAAATGAATTAGATTGTACATTGTAATACATATATTCATGCTACTTTTTACAAAATGTAAGGGTCGTTGCTGAAACAGATAAAAAATAGCCCAGAAAAAAAAAAATATATATATATATATATATATATATATTTAGAAGGAATAATTAACATTATTACCTCGTTCTCAATCACAGCAATTCTCTTTCCATGTTGGGCAGTTAGAATGTGGTTCAGCAGAGTAGTCTGCATAGATATTACAAGTATTTCAATTCCAGAACGGTGAAGCTCCCATGAATAAATCAAGGAGTAGGAGACAAAAACTCAAACAAACAGCATTTAATGAATCATTATCAAACTTTAAAATAAGCTAAATGAATTATAATTATTCAAGAAAACAACATTTAATGAACTATCAGCCAACTTAAAAATATGCCTAGTGAATTACATTTATTCAAGCAACATAAGCCAACCCTAATCTAAACAGGAGAACGAGACTGTAGTGCAGAGTTTAAGATTCTGTAATTTGCATTAGCCGAGAAATAGAAGTATGCTGTTAGGAGTCAAAGAATTCCCTAAACTACTGAGAAAAAAAAAAAAAAATTTCTTTGGATTGAGCTAAAGGGAAAGCAAGATTAGAGGCTCAAAGAAATCATGCTATGTTAGAACCATAACAACTGTCAATGCGAGAAATCACAGGAATAAGCAATGGAGAAAAAAACCACCAAGCAAAGGGAGCAAAGACCTTAAGCTTGGAATATTGACTTCCATGTAGGCAATGGGTCGAAAGAAAAATATTATGAAGCAAATAAGAGTCATTATCAAGCAATTCAGATTTTATTTGGAAATAATCTTGATGTCTTAAATTGAATAGATGAGGAGAAAAAGGTGGCGAAAGTGGCATATAAAAAAGGTGGGACAACAAATTTGTCCAAGTAAATTAATAAATCTTCTTTTGTTTGTCTTCCGTGCTCTATTTTTCCTTTTTCAAGAGCCCGCCAGCAAGGCTAGATTTTCTTTTATCTTCACTCGCCACCACTCATCATTGTAGGAACCTATTATTTAGTGATCTTGTTGAAACTTCCCAAGGATATTTCATCACCAAGCAAAGAACCACTCTTACCAATCTTCATTCTATCCATGATTAATGGTAGTTTATCAAAAGCCAAAGCCCTCAATAACCCTCCATTCGAAAAAAAAAAAAAAAAACCTTCAGGTTATTCAAGAATTAAAACACAAAGTCCAGCTACAATTGACCTTGGTGGAAGTTCATTAGAAATAAACAAACTAATTGAAGGAACCACACAACAGCCAGAAAACATTGCGATCAGCGAAAACTGCAATGAAAGAAATCATGGAAGACAACACATTTTAAAACCATGTGCATAACAATCCCTCAATATGCAAGTGAAAACCTCTAAACTTGGATACAAAAATCAAACAATATTACAAAATCTACAAACTCACACTAAAAATTAACATTAATCTCATTCCACATGGACAGCCCCACTTAAGAATGGCTCATATGGCTATCCAAGACAAACAGTCTCACATCTTGAAGCAGGATTCTCACCGCCCTCCACAATTGATTTGGCCCATCCAAATATTTTAGCCTCTTAGGACAATTGGCCAAACTAATTCAAACTTCTTTCATATCATACAATCAAAACAAATACAAATAGCCCTCCAATCACATTACTTGCATAGACAAAGACTTATTGCAAAATTACTTCTAATCGAGCTTAAAATCCACATACAAAAATAAGTCCACATTCACATGCCAACCTCTCCATACCAATCAATTGAACTAGCCAAATTAATTATGGATAAGTCGCATGATGGAAACTCAATTATATCTAACCAAAATCAATCACAACTACTCAAACACATAAGCTTTTGCCCCTTGCTCTGTCACCGCCCAATCTAGACCACAATGATAACAATTACAATCAAATGCTTAACTCCTACAAAAATGATGAAGAGACAAGTAAAGGGTTTATACTAAAATTGTGACAAAAAATTCACATAAATCACACATGCAAAGGATGTCACTGCATGATTTGGATTAGCACTAATGAATTTTGACAGCGACAACTTCTAGAACACCTCTTTTATGGTGGCTGTCGCATCATCTACCCCTGCAAACAACACTGAACCTCCAACTAAGCCATGTCCAACAATCACCCTTTATGCAGTGCCAGGTCAACCACTACCTGCTACATTGCGAGTGGAAATGGTTCAAGCCTTAATTCATGGTAGATTGTCAGATAATTTTGTCAAACAATGATTAGCAGAATATTTGGGCCTTATCATTAACCCTACACAATGATTCCATGTGGTCATCAGAAATAGTGTGAGAACATGTTGAGCCAACACAAATACCTGACCATCAAACTAAGACTGCAAGAACAAAGGATTATATGTTTTTCCCATTCAGAAATGTGTTGGGAATTGAGAGGCAACATTTGCTCATCAACGAAAGCACCAACTACAATTGGTTTTCCTTGAACTTTATTTGGCAAGAAAAAATTATGAAACTGCATGGAATACGCAAGCCAACAATTGAAAGCCTGCAACTCAATTAATTAAAAAAAACTCATAACCCTAAGGTGTAGAGGATTTCATCATCCAACACCCAGCTTTGGACATTAAACCAACATACATGACAATTCTTGCAACAAAACCACCTACTGGCATTACATGAGTCCTCATATTATTTTGCCAAGCCTTTCAACAACCCAAACACGTTCCACTCAATAGAACAATAGATCATAAAAATACATCTGAAATATAAGACAATAGAAGTAAACATACAACCCTACCACTACCCCTATTTTCAAAAAAATGGCAATTGAAAAGATGGCAAATAAGATGCTTGTGATAGATTTGATTCATCCTAACACTATCCTATTTTCTTTATCAATCTTACTCATCAAAGAAAGAGACAACACACGGTGATTCTGTCTCAATCAGTAGACTTTAAATCAAGAAATAGTTCGAAATCACTACTCCATCCCAATTATTGACAAAATGCTAGACAAACTTCCTGGTGCAACATCTCTAAACTAGACTTGCAGGCATGTCACCACCATGTTTGTATGGCAAATGCAGACATGCCAAATATAGGATTTAGAAGATACGAGGGGAACAATGAATTTGGCATCATGTCATTTAGGTTGAAGAATGCACGTGCAACATTTTAAAATTATGAATACCATGTTGAAATCTCACTTAAGAGAATTTATGATTGTTTTTTTTCACCATATACAAGAGTGTGGTCGCTCTTTGGCAATAATTGGGATGTAATTATTTCTATATTACCTCTATAGCAAAAGATTGCACTCATATAATCCAAGTGCTTATTTAACCAACCACATATTGAATACAAGAGGCATGTGGTGATGTGGATGGTGTTAATCCAAATCAAAAGAAGATTGTAATTGCATAATAGTGGCCACACAAAAACACTAAAAAGCATCTACACGGGCTCCTCAAGCCAGAAAAATTGTTATCATAGGTTCGTGGAAAACTTTGCAAATATAACAATAGCCCCGATCATGGTTTAAAATTATAAAAAAAAAAAAAAAAATACACCAACCTAAGTACATGCATTTTGCAACTCGGTATCGCTAAGTACATGCTCGGTACCACTCGATACAACTAGGTACATCCTCGGTACCGCTAGGTACATGCTCGGTATCACTCTGTATATTTCCATACAAACGACTTAAAAACTTTAAAAATAAGCAGAACTTCAAAATTACTCTTACAATAAAAATTTGTTCCGGGGACGCTGCCCCCGGAAACCCCCACAAGTCGAACCCCGCCAAGGGGTAACACCCCCTTGGACCTTCGGCAACACGACATATTATTGTATTCATCATCTTTAGCAATATTTATTAGTGTTAGTCTGCTTGTTCATGAGTGCATGCTTTGTATAGGTTTTCTTAATGTAGAATAAGTGAAGCATTATGTTTAAGGGTTTGATATATTGCACTAATATATTCTTCATATAAAGGATGGTCATAAGTAAGGATAAAGCTGCATCATGTCATAGAAAAGATGCAGCATGAAAACATACCACGCAGGTGGATGTAAGAGGAAGTGATAAAACACATATCTATCTAAAATGCAATTATTGTGACAAAGTTGTGAAGGGATATTTTGATTTCACTTCATATCTTGTGTCTTTTTATGTTTTATATTTTTTCTCATTAGTATAAAAAAAATTTATCATTTTCTATTGACGCAATCTTTTGATATTAAGGCTTGCACCTCAAAACGCCTTGAGGCTTACGCCTCACCTCACGAACGAAAAACGCCTCAATAAATTTTAAACATTCGTCCCAATCACCCTTTCCCAAAATAAATGTCTTTGAATGGGGCGAGCAAAATAAAAATGCATTTGGAAGACTCAAAGAAACTTTAGCAAAATCTCTTGTCCTATAACCACCCAATTTAATAAAGTCGTTCAACATCAACACTGACAGCTTCATAAATTAAAATTGGAGCAGTTTTGTCCCAAAATAAGCAACTTGTGGCCTTCTACAATAAAAAATTGTGCATGAAAATGCAATAAGTGTCAACCTATGTGCATACTCATATATGAATTCACAGGTGTTTAGCAAGTGGCAACTGAGTCATGTCAAAGGCGCTCGCCCACAAGAGGGTTTCTTTGAAGCACTTTCCTAGGACTGCCAAAGGGACACACCTGAGGAGATGAATAGGCTTTACTCGCCTGAGCTTACCAAGGAGCTCGCCATGCACCGGGCAAATCAAAAATCCGTTAAGCAAGCAAATCTCCAATCGTCGCTATCTTAGTCACTAGCTCTACCCCAGAGCCTTATCTTCAAGCTTGCCAAGCTTAGCTGCAGGAAAGTACTTACTTAGGACACATAACTCAAATATAATTGGTTAGCCAGCGTGGTTCCTGTCAAAAAGAAGAACGGTCAAATCCGCATATGCGTCGACTTCAGAGACTTGAACAAAGCATGCCCTAAGGATGAATTTCCGTTGCCTGTACCAGAACTCATGGTAGACATAGCTTCCTCCCATGAGATCTTCTCCTTTATGGATGGTTCGTCCGGTACTCAACCTAAAGCTCTCCATTCCTGCAATGTCCTGCTCGCCTTTTCCTTCAAGGTGACTTAGAATCTTCTACAAAAGCCGTCAGCAACATCAGATCTCTCACCATTCATGAGTCTCACACATCTTAGGACTCGCTTGAAGATTCACCTGAATGTATTTGCGTGGATCACCATAGATATGCTTGGGATCACTGAAGAGGTCGTATGCCATCAATTGAATGTGAGAAGGGATGCTCCCCATAAAGCAAAAGATCAAAAAGACAATGAAAATATTCATTGAACCATCAAAGAAGAAGTACATAAGCTTATGGATACCAACTTCATCATAGAAGTCTAGTCACTAGACTGGATCGCAAATGTGGTGATTTTACAAAAAGCCAATAGTAAGTGTTCATAAATATGAACTCAACACCCTACGAACGACTACCTACTGCTAAGAATCGATACCCTAATCAACGAGTAATGATTCCGTCAGGTTACCGAATGCATTCAGAAACCAATAACAAAACGCCACGTCACTAAAGTGCTCGGTACAGGTGCTCCGTACACTCGGTATGCTCGGTATTTTTACCGGACGCAATAAAAATTCCCTAATCGACAAGATAGTGCGCTACTTGATCATAAGCTTCTGAGATACTTTCTGTTAACCCCTATAAATAACATTTATTAGGCCTCATTGTGTTTGATTTTAAGAGATGTAGTGTTTTAACATATAATTAATGATTATAGTTGTGGGAAGCAAAAATCCACCTCTCTTGAAGAAAGATCGCTTATCTTTGGGGTCTTAATCGACTAAGGTGATGGAGAATAAGATGCAAGAATAATCTATATAAGATGTGCCAAAAGGGCTCACATAGCTAAGAGTTAGATAGCTCTATCATTCCCTAGCTCAAATGTTGACCCAAACACATCAAACCACGCACAAAAGAACAAACTCACTGCCAACTAGCTTACCCGGGAAGAGCCCAAGAAACTGTCGACTTCTCCCTCCTTCAACCCGTCATGGGACAACAAGTTTCTAGATTAGCATGCAGCATTATACGGGTATTCTGTATAACTTGTTTTTTTTTTACTTTTTCTTTTTTTTTATAGTCTTTCATGTAGCCCTCAAAATCTTGTAAATAAGACGTGATGAGGAACAGTTTAAGGGAGGACTCTAAAATTTTTCTTTCACTGATAATGGATACTCTGCTTTTTTGAGACTTATAGCTCTATTCTCTCTATTCTCACTACACTCTCCATTCTTTCAACTCACCAGATAAATCTGTTAGTAAAGTAGGGTATCATCCACAAACAAATTAGGATTCAAGACTATGTTAAATAAATATACAGCATGACAAAGGTGGTGGCACAATGGAACCAATATTTGCTCACAGCCAAATTTATCTAGGAAAAAATATCATAGAAGCCTTTGTGAACTCATGATTCAAGCTTGCTAGCACAAAAAACGTTTCTTGGTAAAGTTTTTAGGTTATGATTTCTTCTTTAAACATAATCAGGAATGAAACAACCAGGTAGTCAAAGCTCCATCTCGCCAACATGAAGATGCTAACGTCAACTATGACACAAAAAAAATGGATTTTTATAATAACTGCCTCAATACTCAACCTCGTCCAATAAAATTAAAGCAAAGACCACCACAAAGACAAAAGCAGCAGAATTATCACGCACCTTCCACCAAATCCCAAAATACTATCACAACTACCTTATTCATAATGAGTTAATCCATAAAAGAGGACACATAATGTTATCGTCAATTTCCTCAAGCATAAATCTTACAAGCTTTCCATTCAAGCATTACCAGCGGACACAATGGACTTTGCCAATATTTTGGAGAATAGTCGATCAATTCAAGCACCACAAAGACATCCAAGTGTTCATCAAAAGCTGTCAAGCATATCAGATTAGAAAATATCAGCCATTAACACATGCGGATCTTCTATAACCACCTCCAACAATAATCACTATATTTGAAGGCACCACAATGGACTTTACCATTCAACTCCAAGAACCTGTGAACAAACTATCACCATAGAAGTTGTGGACCACCTCAAAATAAGCCCATTTTTCAATATTAACTATGCACTTCACAATAAGCAAAGTTGCCACTGTCTTGATTATAGACATTTGCAAGCTACACGACCCACCAAAAATTATAAAATATGATCACAATTGAACTTTTTAAGTAACTTCCTGAAGAGATTATAAAGTCAATGGAAACAAAGTTGCAATATACCACCACCCACCACCGGAGACCAACAATTAAATCAAAGAAAACAGTCGCAGACAACAGCAATACCTCCCATGCTTTGCCATGGACAATCAAACAAGATGGACACAATTTCTATTTTGGGTTGCATTCTCTAACAACAACAGTTATACATCCAGTAATCAAACACCATTTGAAGCCTTGTATGGTTAGCCACCACCATCAATACACCCATGCATAGGCCAAGAGTCCACTATAGAGGCAGTTGATACACTATTGCAAAACAAAACATTGGGCCTGTGCAAACTATGCGATAACTTGTTGTGAGATCAAAATCGCATGAAGACCCAATTAAACAACATAAGTTGGAATTTCAAGTGGGTGATTAATCATAATCAATTTGTAATCATAAAAACAAACTTCAGCAAGACTACACACCTATTCTAAGCTCCAACAATGATACTGCAAGCCCTACAAAGTAGTATGAAGAATCAACATCATCGCATACAAATTATACTTAGCAAAACAGTTTCACATACATCCAATTTCCATACATCCCTCTTAAAGGCTTACTAAGAGGACCTCAAATGGCATTGGGAAAGCTACTAAACACTACATTGGAGAACCAACCACTAATGAAGCCGATTGCCATCTCATCAAATGCAAAAAGGAGGCCAATTAGTCATACAATATTCGAAGCAATAAAAACTCCACTTGGGCGACAAAGACAGATTTGTTGAACAAATTATTGGACAATGACCATGAGGGTAAAGTCAATCTCAAAGAACAAAAGGAAGCTATTAACAAATGGCAATAGGGGTGTAAATGAGTAAAGTCGAACTTGAGTCACGGCAAGCCTAAGCTTGATTCATCAATAAAATTAACAGCTTGAGCTCGAGTCAAGCCCAGGAAACGAGCTTGAACTCGGCTCAAGCATTCGTAATCAGACTCGAGAGCTCAACTAGATATACAATCAGTCGGATTTCTGCTTCATCGAACGAACTCCCGGACCACGGTGGAGCCGTGGAGATCGCAGGTGGAGTGTGCTTTGAGAAGAAGAAGAAGAAACTTAGGAACCTGTGTACAGCTTTTTTATTTTTTTTTCTTGAAAAAGCTAACAAAGTAGTTAGGGGCTGTTTGGTATGCGGATTTTGGCGGATTTACGGCCGGATTTGGGCAAAATCCAGCCAAACGGCCTAAAATGCAAATCCAAATCTCACAGCAAACGAAATCCTCCGTGGACGGAAAATTCTGCCGATTCGCTCTAAATCCAGGATTTCCGAAATCCTTTGGTTCGGTGGATTTACGGGATTTGGCCAAAGAAGCGCGCGAAAGGGAGAAAGTTACCTTCACAGCAAGCGAGCTCTCGTTGTTGCTTCAGATCAAAAAAATGTAGTAACTTCCGATCCAACAGGAAGGTAATGTAGTCGAAGGAGCAAAGTCGAACAGCGACGATGAAGAACTCTTGAAAATTTTAGGTGCGAAGGAACAAAGCCGAACGAAATACAGGAGGGGAAAAGTAAAACCTAGACACTTCTAATTATTGAATAATTTAATTAATATAATTTAAAATATTAATAATTAAGGGAAATTAATTAAATAATATTTAAATAATTGATAAAATTATTAGTTAAATACTTAGTTATTTCAAAATAATTAATAGGATTAAATATGATCAAAAATAAAATAAAAAAATTATTATAAAATATTATAAATAATAATTAAATAATTAATTAGTATTAATAAAATTTTGTTATATTTTATTTAAACTTTTTTTTGTCGTGCTTAAATCATCTTAATAAATTATCTTAATAAAATATGTCAACTTTTTAACAACCTTAAATCCTAAAATGAACAGCCAAACAGTCACAAAGGATTTAACTGGATTTATCATGAATGTTACCAAACAGTTTTCAGGATTTAACCCCTCAGGATTTCGTAAATCCGGGATTTGGAGGATTTACGAAATCCACTTAAATGAAATCCTAAATTCTACCAAACAGCCCCTTAATGTGTTAGAGCTTTTTCTTTTAAAAAGTTGCTATGTTATACAAAACTTTAAATACTATTCTTAAATATATATAAATTTTAAAGCATTTTTAAATATTTATTGCACCTAAAAAAACATTTTTAATACTTAATTTATTTAAACCGGTCAGTGAGCCGACGAGCCGAGTTTCTCAAATGTCTGAAGACAAAAAGTAAATAATCTAGGCATATTCTTCAACTAGAAACGGGAAAGGGAAAAGCTTCACACGGCAATCAACAAATCAGTAAAAATATTAACAAATAGCGATCAAATTTCATGACTATTTAATAAAAATCAATAATTTTTGGCAAAAATATAATGATTTTTAAATAGGCAGTATTGTAAAATGTCATAATATCTCCTTGGGAGAATAAATGTAACAGTAACAAGAGCAATTTGGGACCTTTCCGGAGCCGAGAAAGCCAGTTATCACGGTGGCAGGAACTCTAGTATCGGCATCGAGAGCGGAGGCGACAGCTTCAGCTAGGTCAAGTCTGGGAGTGGAACTGACGACCATTGACCTCGAATTGGAAGGCCCTAGCTTATTTTCAGAGAAAGATTGCTTCCCAACCGATAACATAGTTCTAGGAAGGCATTGGGAAAGTGCAGGAGAGTGATGCAGGAATTGATTTAGGGCTTTTGACGCTCTTCCAATTACAAACCCTGCCAGCATCTTCTAGCTCGCGTGGCAGCCAATATCGATGGGTTCTAACTTCGAGCACGCGGTAACTGGCAAAAAGGAGAAAAGCCTTGAGGAAATATGAGAGGGAGGAAATATGAGAGGGTTTAGGGTTTAGCAGGTTTTATGGTTAACTCTGCTCGTTTTTTTTATTACTATACACCCATAATTTAGTCAGATTAATTATCAATATTACATAAAATAATAATCTTCGAATTATAATATTAGTTAAATAATGTTAGGATTAAATAAAATTGTATGTACATGCTAATAATTAAGAGATACTCATAAATAACATGATTTTTTATATAAAATATTTAGGAGAAGAAAAAACAGAGTCTAATATAATATAATTAATTCTCTTTCTAAAATTTGAGAAGATATTAATAAAAGAAGATTACATACAAATTAAAAAATTCTTATCTATTTATATGTCTAATATATAAATCATTATATTTACTTATTGACTATTAATTTTTTTTAAATATAAATTAATATTAATGATATTTTTGATGTAATAGCCAATAAGAATGACTTGGATTATTTAAAAATATATATATTGAATCTAATTTTTGTTTTCTTTCAAATCAAAATTATAGTAATATATTCATATGCGAGAAATCATATTTTTCTTCATAGCAAAATTTCAATGGCATAGAAAGTAGGATAAGTTTAGTTTTCTTTCTTTTTTTATAAACTATCAATGATGTGCAATAGTATGATAACAAAATTTTTTTTTCACATCAAAATGATAATACTTGCAATTGCAATGAGGCAATAATAAAGTGATAATATTGATACGTCATCCCAAAAATAATCTTGATCGGGCACTAATCTCGAGGAAAAAACTAGTTGTAAACTTCAAAAATTAATTCCGGTAGCATATGAACTCCGATTTCAGCAAGCTTACAGTCAAACTGAGCGTCTCGAAAATACGAACCCAACGACACCAAGATCAACCCAATCCGAGCCCAAATGAGTCCGAATCAAAGGTTCGAAGCGCTGTTGGAAGGTTCAAACCGCAATTTGAGTTACCAAACGGTCTCTGATTTTGACGAGCTTATACTCGAATCGAACGGCTCGACAAGACGAATCGAACGAACCCAAGATCATAGAATTCCAACATCATTAAGGCCTTCAAATGTCCAACGAACGGTGCATGATCAAAGGATTCGATATCGGCCGTTCATTCAAACCACTCCCTGTTCGCCCTTGATCTCACGCCTATTTACGGGCTATGCCACTCCAGAAAAACTATAAATAGAGCCCTCATTCTTCACCAAGGGGACTCAAGTGAAGAGAGAGAAGAAGAAGAGAAGGAGAAGGAGAAAGGGGAATAGGAGATTCCTCACCTCCTCGACCACCGCCGCCGGAGTTTTTCCTGCCGCCCGAAGACGTCGGAACTCTGCCGGATTTTCAGGAAACGCAGGGAATTCGCAGGATTTTGTGAATTTCGTAGAATAAACAAGTTGTATTTGGATTATCCTGACTTATGGGACGAAATCCGCCATTTATAATCTACCAAAGCACTAGTGGAAATTTGCAACTGGGCGAGGCCCCGTGGTTTTTCCCATTTTTGGGTTTTCCACGTAAAAACTCTTGGTGTTCACTCCTTTTTTCTGTTTGTGTGTTAAACTTACGTGCAACGCTCGGACGCGAATTTACAAACTCTACCGCCGCGTATTTTCTAACACGCAACAAATATTAATTACAGTAATAAAATAATATTATGCAAAAATGTGGAAATTTTAATATGCAAATCGAGCTATAGTGGTTCAATCACCCAAGAGCCTACATCTACTCTCTGAATCCTCGTCTAAGGATTTGTACTATCTCCATCACTAATATAGGTGAGGAAAGCTTTCAAGACAATCCCTCCATAGTATGAGGAAGATGTAGTAAGCTAGATTTACAAATTGATGATCATAGTATGATGAAGAGGAATAACTTATGTAGGAAGAGCGCAAGAAAAATTTTTAATTGAATTTTTTCTTTTCTTTTTCTCTTAATATTTTCTCTGAGGTTTACCAATTGATATGAATCATATTAATAGTTGTTGGAATGTTCATTAGCATTGTATGCCCTAGTCGATCCTCCAAAATTAGCTTCAATAAGTAATTAATAATAAATAATTATTGAAAGATAGTATTATACCGTCATGATCATATTGTATGATCATGATTGTATAGACATTTAGTTCAATTTAGATCATTCATTGAAGATCATATTGCATGCTATGTATATTATGGTATGATTCATAAACTTATTTGATTGAATCAAATATTTAGTAATTTTTCTCTTAACACAACCCCCTTCCACTCACAATTGTTTTCCTTGAAGTTCTGTCACGCGTAGTCTTTCTAATATATAAACCCTAGCCCTAGAAAATCACCTAACTTCATTTTTTCTATACATAGTCGCTTCTAAAATCCTAAAAAGAATTGATTAATTTTAAAAAATTATTAAACATTTTCAATCACATTTAGACAATTTCCCCTAACTTTTACTATTAATTTCATGATTTTAGGATAACTATTCAAGGAGTTCTCATCATTTGAAGTCAACCTACTTCTCTTAAGTTTCTTTGGACCAAATCATAGTCTGACACCCTATTGCAATACATTCCTTCACCCCACCACCAAATTAACTCTACAATCAAATTACTTATTTATTTAGGCAAAAATCTCCCTCTCTCTCTCTCTCTCTCTCTCTCTCTCTCTCTCTCTCTCTCTCTCTCTCTCTCTCTCTCTCACACACACACACACACACAAACTATGAATATATATATATATATATATATATATATATATATATATATATATATATATATATATATATATATATATATATATATATATATATATATATATATATATATATATATATATATATATATATTTATATATATATATTATATATATATATAAGATATTCATTATAATGAATGAGTGTATATCTCATCCTTTCCAACTTCTATAATATTTAATATATTTAGATTTTTTATTATGTGTATTTTTAAATCATTTTATCTTATTTATTTTACAGTAGTTTATTCATAAAAAATGACATGTACAAAATTTTCAACAACCAAGCTTTTTTTGTTGAATTTTGTAAAGAATTTACTCGAGGAAGAATAACCTAACTTTGCTTTATAATTTTGTAAATTTTACCTACCATTGTTTAATATAAAATATTTACATCAAAACATATAAAATATAATAAATTTGTTTTCCTACCTTTTTAGAAGCTTATATGGTATATTTTTCAGTAATGGTCAAATTTTTACTAAGTTAAGCATATGATAAGTTGAGTTCACATTTTCAAGCAAAAAATACTTCAGTAATTTGTACTCATTTATTATTTAATGGGTTACATCAATTAAGGTTATATTATTTCTTTATTTATCCAATTTATTCGGGTATCCTAGAAGCCAAAAGGTTATGTTTTATTCCAAATTATTTACAAAATATTTCAAATTGCTCATTCTCATGTTCTTCACCATGGCCCTTATGGATGTAGAGATAAAAGAATCATAGGATTCTTTGAATCCACATAGAGAAATCTTTGAATTAATCAAACAATTCTTTTCTCTACATTAAGAATTGTACCCAAGTAAATCACCGGTGTTGCTAATGGAGCCATCGAGAAGTGCATAAATTTACTTATCAGAAATTGTAACCACCTCCACCGGCGATGTCGGTTCTCCTTCTCACTTTCCTCACCCTCACCGCTGGCATATGGACAGCAAGATTCGGCATCGAGATGGGTGGATTCAACATCAGGATGGTAGGATTCAGCATCGAGATGGTGGCTTCGGCATCGAGGCTGGATTGATTAAAGCCTTCAATTTATCAATCAATTTAAGGATGAAAAGGGGATGAGAATTTTTATTTGGTGCTAAATAATTTTCAAAAGGATTTCCAAAAATATGAAACAAATCTAAAATTCACAAAAAAAAAAAAAAATTTCCAACAAATTCAAAACCATCAGTCCATCACTAAAAAGCCCATACGAAAGACTTTATATTAGAAATGTTTCTGATACAGTATTGATGTATATCTAGAGGAAAATTCATTGGAAATACTTTCAAAATAGATCCATCAAAAAAGTCAAACAGAAGGATTTTCCAACGGGCACAATCTTCAAAAAAAAAAAAACTTTTAGACAAAACCATCAGAATTACCAACAAATAATTCTATTGGCGAAACTACACATTGTATCAAGAAGTTACCGAAAAATTAACCCATCGGTAATTCCGGTGGATTTATCTACCAAAACTTTTGGTGGATTCAAGCTACCAAAAATCGTTCTAGCAAATTTTTTGTTACTTTTTTAACTAGAACTCTGTATCGATGGAATCTAACAAAAACATTAACTAGTAACCTGTAGCAAATTTTAAAAAAAAAAATTGCCCTTTATATAATTTCTCTTACGATTAGCAAAAACTAAGCAGCACTTAATATTAAAGCATGCCAATATATTACTAAACCAAATCAATTTAAAAAGCAATTTTAACAAAACAATAACTAATTAAATAATAAAACAACCAATTCTAACATTCTATTCATATGTTTTGAAATAGTGCATGAGATAAAAATATCAAAATAATCACATGAAAATCTACAACTAATCATCACATATCACTTCACTCTCCTTAGCCTCTTAGGGTTGTTGTTGATGCTGCTGCTCTATTAATGCCCATAGATCAGCTTGCGTTCGACTTTACTGCACTTACATATTAGCTTATACTTGTTGCATCTATTCTATTTCCTTTTTCAAAGCTGCCACCCTTCAACTAACAACTCCTCAATGCCACTATCTATGAAAGCTACTAAGTAGGATGATTGTGCTTCATATGCATAGGCCTATAAGCCTAATCGATACAATCCCTCCTTATATATGCCTCCCACTATTAGCAATCACATACTGTAGATTGAGTAGTGCATTCATCTTTTAAGTGACCCCTCACTAGTAGAAGCCTGGCTCTCATGAAGCCTTACATAATCCTCTTGAAACATATAAAGCACTTATAAAAATTTATATATGCAACTTATAAACATAACAATTATAGAAATTATGATACAAACATAGGCTTTTCTTCATCTCTGGTCAATCCATTAATGATCCTCCTGGCACTAATGGATGTGAGTATGTAACTCCAAGGAAGTGGGCTCTCTACAAGTGCTTCTTTCTGTAAAAGAATATATTAAGCAAACACCATAGATGAAGTATAAATAACACTACATTAAAGAAGTTGACTATACCAAATGTTGTCTATGCTCACTGTGAGTAACTAAGCCTATAGTAATAAGGAAGTTGCATATGCCCTCATAGTTAGAAGCTCCATTATGTTTTTTTTTACTCCCTCCTTCTGTCATAATCTATGCTACCCCAATCCCTTTTCAAATTAGCTCAAGCACTCTCACAAATCCACAAAGGTCACTCGCTCAACTTGCGAATATCTATGAACATATCTTACATGTGAGTCAACCCTCCCTTCTCAAAATTCTAGTAAGATTTAGTTAGAGTATTTAAAAAAATAAGTGTATTTATAGTACTAATTTATCTCAAACACTCAAAACCATGTGCACAAACATCTTATGATATTTTATTACAAGATGCATATGGAGTAGCATACTTGCTCCTTTTGATGTCTTTAATCTTATGTGTGAACTATATGGACAACTTGAAGTTATATAAATAAATAAAATATATCATATTATTATAAATTAACCTTTTAACATAATAAAAAGCATTATATACTTGCATATCACCATCATGATCTTTGTGCATACGATCATTACTAGATGACAAAGCACCCTCTCCCCTCTACTCAGCAAATGTGGATGATCTAGCTAAATGTGGCTGTGGTTGAGGTGTATAATATAAAGGTTGTGAGTATAAAGGGTAGGGTACATTGAAGGGGTGGTTTAGATATTAGTGGGAGATCGTATGGGTAAAAGGGGTGGTCTATGTAGGATGTAGAGAAGGAAAGTGAGGGCATTTATTAGTAGGGACAACGATAGAAGGACTAGCCATGGTCATTATAATAGGTAGTGAGTAAGAGGGTCACTCAGTTTGACTTACATCAATTGGGATTGTGGTCAATGTCTTCCATTACCCAAACATGGATGTATTAGATTTATGAGGTGGATCATCCCTAAAAGGCAAAAAATTGAAAGAATGATTAAATAATGATTATGTGGAATAATAATAATAATAATAATTTTGTAGTAAATTAAATATTTAAAGACAGCAAATTATAAAAGAGAATAGAATAAATTAAATGAAATATATTCTCATTGTCACTACTAGCTTCCCCATAACTTTAATTTTCTTCCAACTACATCTCAATAGCTTGCAATGTTTGGTTATCACCATAATCGACTGGTTCCCTAAAATTTAACATTCCCTCTTGATATACAACCTATGGCATATCATGGATCACAATTATACCTCAAAATTTCATTTTAATAACTATAAGCCTATCTTATTTATTTCTCACTCTAGTTGGACATCTAGCATAATAAATCAAATTCACTTGGTGTGTTATGATGATGGGATCAAATTTAGCATATCTCATATTAAATTTCACTTTAGTAATACCATAAAGATAATGCACCATTATACCTCTATTTGGGATTGGATCAAACCACTCATAATTAAAGGCGAATAACTTATAGTGGCTTTCACATGAATATTGTAACAGAATAACCTCTCCTCAAAGATACCATAGTATGCTCTTTCATTTTCTATATGAGAGTTCCTAGAACTAAAAACATCATAATTTCCAAATTTTCTCCCTTTAATCTAATATCTAGTGTGATATTTGTAACCATTCATTTTAAAAAAAAAAGGCTAGGAGTTAATAGCTTGTATAACTTCCCATGCAAGGTCATGTTATTCTTTCTATAGAATCAAATTTTCTAGGTTATGACCCTAACAAATAAAATGAAACAATGAAATAACTGAAAGAAATGTTAGAATGCATTAAACCATGTAGGCATAATGAATTTATGGAAAATAGAAATGCCTTAAACCATAAAATGAACTTAACCTGAATTTTCTTTTCGATTACATGGGCATTTATTGTGGAAAACATACTGATGAATGTCTTGCAAACCAATGGAATAAGTAAGAGTGCAAAAAATTACCTTGTAGGAATGATAGCAACTATGTCTGAAATGTTTACTATAGGAAGGATAACAACTTGGCAATTCAGGAGTATGTATAGCTTAGCAATGTTGATTACTCTATCAACTTGATATTTAGATGTGGATTTTTCAGATGTCTTCCCTTGTATGTTAAAAATTGATAATGTTGCTTGAGCTTTACCCTCACCTCCACCTCAACATTACACCTAACATTTGTTCTATTACTTTTAAGATGTGGTTCAAAGTAGTAATTACGAAATTGGGTGGTCTCTTATGAGAGATACACTTCACATATTGAACCTTCTAGTGTGCTTTATTCAAATCTAATTTTCTTATCTTATTCACATATTTGAGTTATAAGATGTCATTCAATATAATGTTCAAGTGAATATATATATATATATATATATATATGTGTGTGTGTGTGTGTGTGTGTGTGTGTGTGTGTGTGTGTGTTTATGTAGACCTCTCAAATGGATGCATCCAATGTTATTGTATTAGACCACCTACTCTTGCCTTATATTGTAAATTAAGTAGTAGATGCTCCATATAATTGAAGAAACTAGGGATAAAATCTTTTCACATTTATAGAGAATAAATGGAATATTCTACTCACCCTATCTTAATGTCTCTTCAAAGGATTTAATATTAAATGGTAAGAAACTTAATGTTACTGTAGACACCTACAAAGATGTGTTAATGATGAATATTTATTCCATATAATCTCCCTGATCTCATGTACACACATTTACTTAAATTTGAAGTGTAACCATACACACTACTCTTTTTTGTTCTAATGTAAGCGATGAAGGGGCTTTTCGCCTCAACAATTCACCATTTACACCATATGAGTTCAAGATATAATTTTCATACTATATTCTTGTAGTTCTAATATTACCTTCAAATTATCTTTTGTTTTTTGCATTCACATCCATCACAATATTAAAAATGTTATAAAAAATATTCTTCTTGATATGCATAACATATAAATTATGTATAAGTAAGTTTATTTTCTAGTACGGTAATGTTAAAAAAAAAATCTAATTATGCCCAATTCCATAACTTAAAACTCTATACTAAAAGTTTGATAAGGATGTTAAGTCTAATTGAACTTGTCCCTCCCTAGGCACACCGAGGGGGGGGGGGGGGGGGGGGGGGGGGGGGGGGGGGGGGGGGGGGGGGGCTGGGGGATGGGTGAATTGGTGATTTAAAAAACTAATTGTTTACTTTAAAAAAAAAAGATGATGTTTTGGATTTTTTAGTATTTAGAAAACAAGTAAAAATTATCACTTAATGCTGAAGCAAAAGATTTACCAATATATCAAAATAATGATGATGATATTCTAATCAGTAGAACGAAGCATTGATTATGATTTTCACCAAGAAGTTATCAATGAATTAAAATGCAATAATAAAAAAATCAAAACAAACACACAAGATATTTATAGTGGTTCAATCAAATAATGACCTATATTTTCTCCCTAGAGTCCTCTCCACGTGTTGCACTATCACTACAGTATCTCTCCTTTTGCCCTCACAGCAAGGTGGATAACCCCTTTCACAAATCACTTCCAACAAACCCCGTGCGGCGGAGAGTCGGATGCTTTGTCACCCTTCTAGTGATGACAGCAGACCTTTAATCATTTTTCTCCCTCATGAAGAAGGCAGAGAACCTTACACTCCTTTCTCACCCTCCTAGTGATGATAAAGAATCACAAACTCCTTTCTCACCATCTTGGTGATGGCATAGAACCACAAACTTTTTTCTCACCATCTTGGTGATGGAAGAGAATCATGAACTCCTTTCTCACCCTCCTAGTGATGGTAGAGAACCATGTCATTGAGCTGAAGAATTTCTTCCTTTAGCCACCCAAAAAACCTAGACAGGCACTTGGAGGAACAAGTCAAGACTCTTACTTAGAGCAACCATATGAATCCTGTTGCAGATCTGTTTTCATGATTTATGATTTTGATGATAGCAAACACTCTTATTTCTCTTCGACTGCCTTATCTACTGGCATTTCAGATCCACAAGATCAAACTTCTATTGGAACCAGCTCAAGATTGGGTAGATTAGATCTGAGTCAATTTTTACCTTTTTCTTTTCTTGAGTCTTTTGTAATTGCTGTGGCTCTTGATGCTAAGTAACTTTGCACACACACCTTGGAAGAATTTCTAACTGTTCTCTAGAGTTTACTATTTTTGATAACATCATCCGGGACGATATTTATATCGACCTGGATGATCAGTTAAAAAATAGAAACCCTGATTAGGGCATCATCCTTATTAATGTAGTCGTCATTAAACATATCGTCCTGGACGATTTTGTATAGACCAGGATGATAGGCTCAAATTAGAAAGAATTTGCCGTCAGATCTATTTAGGAATTACTTCTTTTTTGACATCATCACGGTGGACTGGCCTGGCCTATCAAGATCATCCTGGCCTATCAGGATTGGCCTGGCTGATCCAGCACAATTTTTCTTAAATAAATCTAGCAATTAAGGAAAATAATTAATGGTAATTTGCACGATTACATCGGCCGGGCCGATCTCAGGATCGTCCGGGCCGATTTGACATCGGCCGACTTCTTTTCAGGGTGATGTTTAGGATAATTTTCCTCATATTTTGAACTAATAGTCCAGGACGATATCCTATGGGCCTGGATGATATGAAAAAAAATCTCCTGATCGTCCATAACCGACCAGGCTGATTGAGCATAATTTATGCTGATCGGTCAGGCCAATATTTATATCGGCCAGGACAATATTTATATCGGCCTAGACGATAAAGTCGGCAAGTTGTATTAATAAGCTTATTTTGAGATCTTCTATTTAAGCTTTGACAAGACACTTGGTAAGTGTCTTTGGCAGCCATTGTAGCTTTTTTTATTTGGGGGGAACTTGAAGAGAGAGCTTGAAAGGGAGTGAGGAAGAGGTGAAGTCTGAGAGGGAGAAGATACTGTGAGGGGGGACTCAAGGGAGTGTGGAGGGGGATTCTACACGGTTGCTCCGGATGGCTTACACCTTAATACCGTTATATTCAAGGCTTGTCTTGAGGAAAGTTTACCAAAGAAGAAGATCTCTTTGGTGTCAAATGACCCGACTACTCCGCCGCACCGGGGAGGATGGAAGTGATTTTTTAAGAGCTTCTCCACCTAGCTGTGGGGACTAAAGGAGAGACACTTAGTTAGTGTAATACTCGGAGGGTGCCTCCGAGGAGTGGACGTAGGTCAAGGTTTGACCGAACAACTATAAATCTGGTGTGTTCTTTCTTTTACTATTTTCATATTATGTTTTCTCTGTGGTGAATCTTGGTTTGTGTTTTTGATTGAATGATTTATTTTAAAATATTGATTCACCCCTTTTTGGCTAGCCTTGGGCCGATTCATAAGGCCTAACATCTCTAACAAACTTTCAAGTGATATCAGAGCGGGATTCATAAAAATAAGTTTTTGAAAACTTTTGAATTTTGATCAATGGCTAATTTTTCTAATCATAGTATTGCGGAAGGTTATTCAATCACCAGACCACCTTTATTTGAAAATATTATATTTAATTTTTGGAAAATTTGCATGTCTATGTTTTTGCAATCAATTTATTTTCATATGTAGCATATGATTTTAAGTGGTTATTCAAAACCGTCTCGTATTTTAGATGGAATTAAAACTGATATTTCTTTTAATCAATGGAGTAGAGAAGAGAGAATCAATGCTCAATTGTATGCAAAATCTTTAAAATGTTTTTTATGTGCTTTAGATTTTTGAAGATTGTATGTTAGTTTTCACGTGCACTACTGGTAAGGAAATTTGGGATAAATTATACACCATATAAGAAGGCACAAATGAAATCAAGCAATCCAAGTTGAATATTTTAATGCATGATTATGAACTATTTTACATGAAACCTTATGAGACGATCTTAGACATGTATACTAGATTTATTCAAATTGTTGCATCATTACATGGTTTAGGAAAGGAGTTTTCAAACTTTGAAAAAGTCAATAAAATTCTGCATTGTTTACTTAATAAGTTTGATGCTAAAGTTGTTGCTATTTGTGAATAAAAAAATTTAAATGAGTATTTTATTGATAATTTGATTGGCTCACTCATTGCCTTCGAGCAAAGTTTGGGTCAAAAACTTTTGGATGCAGATGAAACGATAGTGCTAAACGCTGAAAATATGGAGGAAAGTGGCTTAATTAATGACGAAAATAATGACTTGTCAAGAAAGTTAAAAAGCTCACCAAAGCATAAGCCTCAATAAAAGTGGAATAAAGAAAAAAAAATGGTAAGAATGTTAAAATTACTTGTAACATTATTTGCTTTGGATGTAGGAAACCTGGACGTATGAAAAATTAGTGGCCTAATTTGAGAACTCTTCCAGGAAAAGAAAAGGGAAAAGCAAAGCAAATTTTAAAATGGCCAAATAATGAAAAGAAAAAAATCTCTTGGGCAGACTTAGTTTCTGAATCTTCTGATCAGGAGTAAAATGATGTTTAAACCATTGTTTGTATTTTTTTTATTTTGTTTGCATGTTTTGTCATTTTTGTGTTTTTAATGTGTTTTTTTTTTGTTTTGGATTTATTTTTTTTATCCTTTCTTTCTTTTTCTTCTTCTTTAAATTTTAGTTGTGTCATTACTTTTTCTTTTTTGTCAACACACTCATCACCATCCTTTTAAAATTAAAAAAAAGGGGATTAAAAATTTTAAAATGAAAAATCTACCTCTTATTTTTCTTAAATTCTTATGTAAGTTGTGGTTGGCTTATCTAAAAACAGTCAAAGAAAGAAAATTCATGATTTTGACTCTCAATCTCGGTTTTTTAAAAGTGGTTATTCTACTTTTGATTTAAAATCTTTATCATATTTTAAATTGGATTTTGAAACTGAACTTTGTTTCATCTCCCTACATTTTATCTATCGCATATGAATCTTTTGCAACTTGTTGAATCTACCTCATAATTTTTCTAATCAAGTAGTTCGTTGTGTCAATAGAATGGGTTTACTTTTGTTTTTAAAATTTCAAAAAGGTAGCATATTACAAAAAATGGCCAATGATACCAAATAAAAAAAGGCCAATGACGCCAAATCAAAAGATGCGCTATGACGCCAAGTTGAGAATGATACACAAAGTGTATCAAAAGAAAAAGATGGGCAAAGTGCGCCAAAAAAATTGACAAGAGGCATAAAATGAGCCCACAAGGAGTATGCTTACCGTTTCTATTTTATTCAAAGCTTAAGAAAACCCTTGATATTTTCGATGCTTGAGCTTGAAAATCATGATTCTTGATTCAACAATTCGTGCATTAATCTTCTATTAGATATGTTTTATGGAAGAAGTTTTGAAAAAATTAGTGTTTCTTTTTCTAATTTATTCCTTGATTTATATATTGGATTAAAAAGTTTTTGATCATTTAAAAAGAACTTGAGCTTGGATTATCAATTTCTGAATTTCTCACCTTTACTGGATTATGCGTTGTTAATACATTTCTTATTAAGTCTTTTTTAAAAACTAAGAGGTAGCTTTTTCATTTTAAGACTTTATGTGCCCCTTCTCTTTTTGATAATGTCAAAGGGGGAGAAATGTATTATTGTATTTGTACCTTTTTCATCTTTCAAAAATTAGAAACAACAAAAATTTATGCACACCCTTATTTTTTAAAAGTTTTATTTTAGTAAGGGGGAGATTAAGAGAACATGATTTCTTCTTTGCAAATTCAACAAGTAATGTTTGCCATCATAAAAAAGGGGGAGATTATTGCGGATATGTTTTCATGATTTATGATTTTGATGATAGCAAACACTTTTATTTCTCTATGACTGTCTTATCTACTAATATTTTAGGTCCACAAGACCAAACTTCTACTGGAACCAGATCAAGATTGGGTAGATTAGATCTGAGTCAATTTGTTTCTTTTTCTTTTCTTGAGTCTTTTGTAATTGCTGTGGCTCCCGATGCTAAGTATCTTTGCATACACACACCTTGGAAGAAATTTCTAACTGTTTCATAGAGTTTACTGTTTTTGGTAACATCGTCCGAGATGATATTTATATCGACCTTGAGGATTAGTTCAAAAATAGAAACCCTGATTAGGGCATCATCCTTTTTAAGGCAGCCATCATTAAAGACATCATCCTGGATGATTTTGTATCGGCCAAGACGATAGGCTCAAATCAGAAAGAATCTAATATTTAAGAATTAATTATTTTTGGACATCGTCCCGGTGGATCGGCCTGGCCTATCAGGATCGGCTTGGCCAATCCAGCACAATTTTTCTTAAATAAATCCAGCAATTAAAGAAAGCAATTAAAGATGATTTGCACGATCACATCGACCAGGCCGATCGCAGGATCGTCCGGGCTGATTTGACATCGACCAGCTTATTTTCAGGGAGATGTTTAGGACGATTTTCCTCATATTTTGAACTAATCGTCCAGGACGATATCCTATCAGCCTGAACGATATGACCAAAAATCTCCTGATCGTCCCTAACCGACCGGGCTGATTGAGCGTAATTTATGCTGATCGGCTAGACCGATATTTATATAGGCCTGGATGATAAAGTCGGTAAGTTGTATTAATGAACTCGTTTTGAGGTCTTCTATTTAAGCTTTGACAAGACACTTGGTAAGTTTCTTTGGTAGCCATTGTAGCTTCATTCTTTTGGGAGGAACTTGAAGAGAGAGCTTAAAAAGGAGTGAGGAACGGTTGAAGTCTGAGAGGGAGAAGTTCCCGTGAGGGGGATTCAAGGGAGTGTGGAGGGGGATTTCAAACGGTTGCTCCAGCATGCTTGCATCTTAATACCGTCGAATTCAAGGCTTGTCTTGAGGGAAGTTCACCAAAGAAGAAGATCTCTTTGGTGTCAAAGGAACTGGCTACTCCCCCCGCACCGGGGAAGGTGGAAGTTATTTTGTATGGGCTTCTCCACCTAGCTATGGGGGCTAAAGGGAAGACACTTAGTTAGTGCAATACTCGGAGGGTGTCTCTGAGGAGTGGATGTAGGTCAAGGTTTGACCGAACTACTATAAATCTGGTGTGTTTTTTCCTTTATTATTTCCACATTATGTTTTCTTTGTGGTGAATATTGGTTTGTGTTTTTGATCGAATGATTTATTTTAAAATATTGATTAACCCCTTTTTTGTTTGCCTTGGGCCAATTCATAGGGCCTAACATCCCTAATGAACTTTCAAATCCCTCACACTACCTATCCCTCTCACACACAAGCACTCCCTTTTTTTCCAAAGCTCTCCTAGATCTTCTTAAATCTCCCTCCCAAGAACACTTAGTAGCCAAAGACTTGAAATAAGTCCAATGAGAGAGATTAAATAAAAGACCTCATAAGTGGCCTTAAAATTCAGTTATATAACTGTAATATAGTGAAATCATGGATCGTCCAATATGATTAGTTCAAAGTACTCCTGTTAGTATTGTATGAAGAGCTAGATGTTGTACGACCAATTCAAAGAATTGAGATGATCATCCAGGATGATTTAGATCATCATCCAGTATGGATTATCGTACTGTATGATTAGCGATAATAAATTATCATCCCATGTAGGTATTAAGTTGTATAGTACAATTGGTCCAATTGTCATATATGATCTATCTGGATCAATTAACCCAAAATAATCTCCTAATCATAAGATTTATTTAGGTAAGATTTAATTACATTGTATCATATGATAGCTATCAATGAGTATGATTAGTAGAAAATTTCAATTTCAAAATATTACCTAAATTGTAATTAGCGGTTGAGATCTTGATTTCAACTAATCATCATGTATGATATATAAAGTATATCTTGATTAGTTGAACTTAAATTAATTATCATAATGAGTCATTTTAATTATTTTTTGATTAGCTGGTCGTATGGTACTATTAGTTCAAAAAATTCAACTTCTAATATTTTCACTAACTCACTTGCTTGAGTGTGTGTGTATGTTCACCAAGCTTAGTATCCACCAAATAAATGATTTGACTTAAGAAAAGTAAAAATACATAAGAATTGAAAATACAAATAGTTCGCAACATACTTAACCCTCATCTACCCAAACTTGAGCTGATCAAACTTGCAACTGTATGGTGGACCTAAAATAGTAGTGCATAGAAAAAAATATATGTAATAATAGCAATTAATAAGAGATAGCACAGTAAGAAATCCAATAATGTTTATTATAATAAAATCATAGGACTTAGATCTAGATTTGCAACATATACTCTTTTAGTATAAAATCTTCAATGATTTTAGGCATCATGTTTGTTATGATCTAATCACCACTCAAGTTTGGTGAAGGCTCTAATTTTTTAACATTATTTTTTATGAAAGCATCCTAATTTCTCTTGAATTGATGACTAATTGATAAAAAATATAAAATGATAATCAAATAATGTGTTATTTTCCTCCATGATTTATTATGAATACTTTAGTTAACTCCATGTAATATAGGAAAGCTAACTTCACTACAGTACCCCAACCTAATAATATTCCATATATTAAGGCATTTTTCATTAGAAAGTTTTGTTTAGCTAAATATTATATACTATGACATCTTCTTCTCACAAAATATTTAGGACATCAATCAATGGTTGTAAGAAGATATATATTTTTTCTTTTAGATTATGAGGTCCAATTATGATAAGTGTGAGAAATATATAAGGTATAGTCATGCAAATCTCTAGTAGAAGATTGTAGGGTATTATTATTATTGGTCAGGATAGGTAGGGTGAAGATGCCTGACTGTTATGAGTAAAACCATATACACATAACTCAACTCTCAAAACTCTAAAAACTCTTAATAACTTTAGGATATAAATCATACAATAGGATAAGTTTAATCTCCCGTACAACGATAATGGATTGATTTATAAGATTTAAAATTGTACCAACATTCTTTTTATTTGTTTGGACTTTATAGAATGGATTATACCATATGAACTTTGGCTCTCCATGCACTTCTACCATGTGATGGCCTTTACTTCTCACCAAAAATGATTTTAAAGGGTGGTCTTAGAAAGGAGAAGGGTTTGTTTCAGTGGTTGAGAATAGATGATATATTTGGCTTCTAAAACATATACAGTGGCATGTTTAAATGCTAGGTTATGCTTTGAATCAACTCTAGGGTTCATAATGGTAGTAACCTTTTATATGTATTAGATTAATTTGAAATATTTAATTGGGTTTTGATCATGTCATAATTGATGACTTTGGATAGGGGTAGGGTAATATTAATTTTATCATCAATATTGGGTATTACATTTTTGAAAGCATGTGTTGGATAACACTTGCATTCAACACTATGGTGATAAAATAAGGTTAGAGATTCTTATGTGGTGCATTCTTAAGGGTCGTGTTTACGGTAGGATATTTATGGCGAAGGCCAGTAGCAATGTCCTGGGTTATTACTTCGGCATTAGAAATGTGAAGGTATTCATGCAATTCTTTGTTGATTATGGCTCATTTCTTCTGCAGACAATTAACTATATTGTTATCCTATATGCATTTATTCTAAGATTAAAAACAAGTACAAAGAGTAAGTCAAAGTGGTATGGAAACATTAAAGAGATATGGAATTGAAGAGTTGTACCGACAAAGAGGCTATAAATCTAGTACAAAAATTTTTCTTTGATGACAACCTTGGAGTTGGTGATGGGTGCCTCCATTTATCTTCCATAGACTTCTTCATCTTCTTCCATCTTGAGCTATCATATCTTTGATATTAAGAAGGGTTTTTTTATTACTCAATCTCTTTTTATTTCCATGGAATGTGAGGAGAAGTGAGAAGTGAGGATTGTTTTTGAAAACTCACATAAGAAGGCTAAAGAGTCATGTTGAGAGCTTGTGAGAAATGGAGGGTTCCAACCTTATTTATAGAATTTTATGCTCTATTAAATCATACAATACACTATTAATAACATAGTACAAACCATACCATACCATATCAGCCCAAGACCTTTCTAACATCTATTTTGACTAGGTCAATCATATAGTATGATTGGATTCATGCAGTCCACTTAGTATGATTCCATCATTCTTTTTTATGATATAAAGGCATTATTATACTCTGTCATTCCAAGCTTAAGGTCTTATTCAAAGGATGTCATGAATAACTTATTTAAAGCAAAAAGAACCTCAATTAAACATCTCTCAGTGAAAAATATTATTTACCTTATTGAATCTTTAAGATCCTTAATCAAAGTTTCTCAGAAGTCCTTTGACATTGAAACCTTCATATACACTAAGCTGTGTTAGGATATTTTTTAATGGGATAAGACATTATAATATATCATTTTTTTTCAAGTTGAATTTTTCTTGGGATCCTTGTAGATGATTTCTTCATTGATAATGATAACATTTCCTTTTGTTTTTACTTGATGGCTACTTCTTTAATGGAGATGTCAATACTTTACCACTTTAAACTATACCATAATCACTTCATTCAACCTAGATTCATTAAATGAAGCAATATCTTTAGGTCAATTATTGAGTTAGAAAAAGTAAAATTTAAGTATATATGTTTAAATGAAAATTTACTTAATTCTTGTTACTTTGTGTAATAAATATTTAAAGACACAATATATGAAAAAAAAGCCTAGCACTAAAGTGCTCGCAGAGGGAATCTTTTGTGCTCATACAAAGGACTCAATGTCATAGCACACAAAATGTTCTTGCTTCGTTGCTCAACAAGAGACTTATTTTTGTTCAAACATAGAGTTTAGCACCACACACCAAATTTCTAGTTGAAATACCCCATAATATAATATGGAAAAATCACTTGTTTTATATTATCTAAGTATCTTTCAGAACCACTAATAATCATTTATAAATAATAAGTACAACAAAAGTAAGTTTCATTATCATTTCATCAAAACATATATGTATTTCATGTACCAAAAGAATCATTTAATATAGCCATGATCACATCCTTTAAATAATTCTATTAAAATATACTTCCATGACTACAAAAATAAATAGAAAATACAAAAGTAAAACCTAATCCTAATTTGTATAGGATCTACATCATTTCATTGGGTATTTGCACTTTCCTTAAATGTTGAAAAACAACCACATAATGAGAAGAAGCCCAACAGGTTGCTAGAACCTACCATTGTAGTAAATGCATAGAAAGTATAATGATAAGCATGCGAATTATTTAAATGGTGTTAGTGAAGTATGCTATTTCAATTCATATAATAGGAATGAACCATGAGTAATCATAATCATGTAATTGATAAGTAATCACACAATTCTATTAAACGTCATATAAAAGGTTGTAAGAAGACTATCAAGTGGATCATTAATGCTTGTAAGCATGTTGTGCATGCAATATGTGCCCATTCTCATGGATCAGGTGTATCATATATATATATATATATATATATATATATATATATATATATATATATATATGTAACTATATATGTATCATTATGCATCAAGTTATCATGTTATGTATGTTTGAAAGAGTTGCTATTTAGCTTTGTATGTTTTACACTATTGCAACTTGTATGCTTTTTATGATTCCAAATATTATTGTTTTAATTATTATTTTCTCCTAACACATTTTGGAAGATTTGTTTTTGCTCTTGTGTGTACTAACATTTCAGGGAAATCATTCTCTAGATTGTTGAATACATCAAATCAAGATCAGCTTAGAATATTTTGTGAATTCAAGTCAATATTTTTCATTTTATTGAGTCTGTGAGGTGTGATTGTAATTGAGTAACTAAGCGCACACACACCCTTGGGGAAGAGTTTTAAAATTCATATTTTTTTCTAAAAAAAAAAACTGATCATACAGTACGAACCAGATTCGTACAGGATGATCTGTTCATTTATATATTCCCAAAAGAGAAATGGAACGAATAGAGAGCTAAATTTTTTTTCTAAGTATAGTTCATCGAGATGATATTTATCGTTCGTTCCAGGATGATCGTATCTGTCACTATTCATCCAGAAGATATTTATCCTTCTTCCCAGGACGATCGGCTCTGTCGCTGTTCATCCAGATGATGTTTATCATTCATCTCAGGATGATCAGCTCTATTTACTGTTCATCCAGATGATATTTATTGTTTGTCCCAGGATGATCTTCTCTGTTCTGAAAGCTTGAAGTCCATCCTGCATTTTCATACCAATGAAGTTTGTATATAACTGTTCATACATGATGAACCATATTCGTACATGACGATGATCATGTACGAAGGTAGTTCTTACTAATTTTTATTGAGTTCGTACGTAACAGTTTTATATTATTCGTTTGTATGAAATTCGATCGTACGGGACGATTGTGGATGCTCAAAAATTGAAAATTGCAGTTTTTGGATGGTTTTTCATATCTTTTCTATAAAAGGTCCTCTTAAGACTGTCATGAAATCTTTTTGTCACTTGGTCTTTGTGAATACTAAAGGGAATTTGAAGGAGAGAGTGAGAGAGAGTGTTTGAAGGAGATTTCTTACTAGTGGAGTGTGAAGGGTTCACTTGATTACTCAAAAATAAGGATCTCTGTGTGTTCTTTGTAATTTCTTCACTCTTTTCTCTTGTCCTTCTAGATATCTTATGAGAAGATCTTTCAAGGAGATCCGATTCTCTACCGACACTCAAGGAGTGTGAACAGCCGAATGTTCTCTGCCTACACTTGGAGAGTATGAACAGTGAAAGGTTCTCTACCTACACTTAGAGAGTGTAAAAAGTGGAAGGTTCTCTGCCGATACTTGGAAGGTGTAAAAGGATGATGGTTCTCTGCCGCACCGGATAGTGGTGGAAGAGAGTTTTTGTGAAGGCTTCTTCGCTTTGCTGTGGGGGCAAAAAGAGAGACACTAGTGGTAATAGTGCAATACCTGAACTGGGAGACTTCAAGGAGTTGATGTAGGTCGTGTTTGACTGAACCACTATAAATCTTTGTGTCTTTTTTATTTTTGCTGCCTTTAATTTCTATTTTTTATTTTTCAGGGGTTGAAAAAATTATTTTTGTAAACATAAAAATTAACTTGCTCAATTTTTCAATTAGTTTCAAATTTTTAATTACAAAAGAGGAAAATTTTTAAATTACCGATTCCCCCCCCCCCCCCCCCCCCCCCCCCCCCTCTTGGTTAGCATTTGGGACATAAGTTTAGGTCTAACAACTTAACTCATATTCAACAAGTTTCAACAATGTATCATATGTAGAGACCTGCACATGCATAATATTGCAAGTCAGGGTATCCAGTTAATCATATATTGTTTTCCTGCATTTTTTTATCTTATCATACTTTATCATATCATATATTAATATAAGGTGGATATCTTGTAAGATTCATCACTCCTGCTTGTTAACATATCCTGACCACTTTTAACTCCATATCTAATATCTTGTATTTTTTTATCTTCTATTGGGATTACACCACAAAATAATAATTTAAAGGAAAGCGTATCAATCCACTCTCCTACTAAGGGTATTTTACTCCATTAAACCAAAATCAATCTACAACTAGCCAACCTTCTTTTCTTCACACAAATGAATGATATATATTATACGTAATGTATGACATGTTGTCCTAAATAATTATTCAAGAGGCATCATGACAATTTGATTAGAACGACATAGAGCCGGATCTAGATAGTGCCACATCACTCTTGTCATAAATGATTGATGCAAAACTACACTTTTTGTAATGTGACACTATAAGCAGTTAGGTAGTTATTTTGTGCATGAAATATAAATAGGAAGCTAAAATTCTTATAAGGGGGTGACATGATTATTTCTAAACTTACCCAAATTACAAAGTTTTCTAACATAAGTTTAATTTTTATATGGTGTAAGTCCTATTTTAACACAAGTGTAGGTGTCATATCAAGTAATATAATGATGAACAAAGTGTTGAAACCATGAGGAACAAAAAATTTTGAGTTCACTTTACTAGTGCCTAATGAACTGCTAAATTTATTTAGCTTATTTAAAAAGAAAATGTAGGTTAAAATAAATTGCTTCAAATTAAAAATATAAAAAATAACTAATTTTAGAAATTTTGAACCTGTAAATTTTCTAAAAACATGAATACTTTAGAGAGGTTTACGTCCTATTATTAATGTGGATCAGAGTAATAGTTAATCTTCATCTCTGTTGAGCTTATTAGAGTATTATCTAGGGTCCTCCCTAACTAACATTAATCTATCTCTTTAAGATCCCATAATTCTAACCACCATGTATCTATGTTATGGTTGAACTACATTTTAAGTTATCTATTTATTCTTCTATTCCTCTATAGAGGGTCTAGATCAATCAAAGATTTTAATTTATGTACGACCTATATGTAAACCAATTGAAGCATGAAAAAAAATTAAAAATAGCAAGGATATATCAAAGATAAAACCAACTCTAAGAAATTCATGACATTCAAATTATCATAGATTTAGAAAAAAAAATTATCTACAAATTGAGGCATTATAAAACATAACAAGCACAACAAACATTTTATTTTATCGAACGATTAAAAAGTTACAAGTTGACAAACATAAGATAAAAAAATAAATAAACTAAAATAAGGGCTAGAAATGACCTGAATTTTTTGTTACAACCCCATTTACACTTCTTCACCTTTCTTCACCCCAATATAAGACTCCAAATACAAGAACACAATTTACACACACCCCAAGAAAGCCCTCGCACTCACAAAAATTATTCCATAATATGTTGACCATTATAATAAGTTTAATGCTACTATTTATAGTTTTACAAGTTAACTAAATGAGCATTGTAGTGCTCGCTTGTTGGCATTGTAACTTTTCTAAACCGGCACATTAGTTTACTATTAAATTCTTCGGTTCACCAATCCAACTCACTCTCACTATGTCGCTAGGCCATTCGGTGTTGCGGTGCTGACTGAACAGCTTTAGTGTTAAGCTCTCTAATAAAAGGTTGTTAATATCTCTACTGAGGTACTGAAGGTGTGACGCTGCGGTGTTGGTCCAATGTTCATGATTTTTTACTATTTTTAGGCACCAAACACCAGGATTATAAGCTCACATAACATAACAAAGGTAATATGTAATAAACAATTTTTATCTTATTAAATTCCCCAAACTTTAAATATTACTTTTCCTCAAGAATTGAATATTGCACTATGTTAAAAATAATTTATCTTCTTTCTTTAGTCTATGTTTTTTAATGAAATAAAATTTACAATCTATGTATTTATATAGTACATAAGTTGGAAGATTTTCCAATAAAATAATTTATAACATCCTGGTCTCTCATTTTAAATTAATGTTCCTTTTAAACCAAACTTTCATGGGTGAAGAATTTTGACAAGCTTACTTAAGTTTACTCAAATTTTTAGAATTAATGAAATTTATTGTTTAGTTAATCCTTAAATCTACCTATAAACTTTCTTAAAGTGTTATGATTCTAATAATTCCTTAGGAGTATTCAAGTAGGACTAGGCATCACTTGCATAAAATTTTAATATTTAGGTACTTAATAATTGATCTAGTAAGGCATCACTTTTATTTTATTTTTATTTGGCTTAGTACCTTATAAAGATTTTAAATATCTATCTATTACCTCCACTTACAATTTTTAAGTGGGTCCAGATATCGTTAGTTCCATTTTTTATATGTAGGTACTTTTAGCCTTTTCTAATTTTTTTATTTTATTATTATTATTTTTTGCTAAAATATCATATTTGATGTTGAATGCTTGTATATTACCTCCACTCATTATATTAATCTAAAGTTGTTAGAGGTTTAATACTTCCCTACTTGCTTTTAGGAGATTTAGAATTAATCTATAAGTTAATTTACAATAATCCTAAAATTAAATAGTTCATTGTAAGTAGTCATGCTCTTAAGTGATTTTTTTTTAAGTTAAATTATCTACAATTACTAATTTTAAATAAAAATTTTTGTTCTTATTTAGGAGTATTTTATTAGGGAAATTTGTCATTTGTTCCCTATTAAATACTTATGGATCTTAATTTTGAAATTTTCAAAATTCATAACTCATGAAAAGAGTGCATAAGTAAGGCAAGTAATAAATCAAAATTTTGAGAAATATCATTTCATTAATTTTTTTGCCAAATTACACCAAACAAACTTATGAAAACTTGTAGGAACTTTGCAACTAATAATAATAAATATTAAATAAACTTAACTGAAATAAAAAATTCAAAAATTAAAGGTAAATATTAAATAATAAAAATAAATTTTAACAAAATAAATTAAAAATTTGAAAAAATACAAAAAACTAAAAATAAAAACTACAATTAAAATAATAGTAGGTCTCTATCTACTCAACATCATCATCTCATTCTTTTTCTTCTTCTTTTGGTGTTATTATCAAAGTTTATGCTCCTACTTATATTGTCAAGGGGGTGTACTAGGGAAAAAGTTTACTTGACCATGGGAGTCTATTTCCCAGCTCTTAAAAATGTCAATCAGGTCTATATTTTTTATCAAGTGAATATTGATACTGTTGTTGGTTCTAGTGCATCATATGGTCATAGGAGGTATACATCCCTTCATCTAACCCATTTAGCTATTACCCAAAGTAATCAACATAAGCATCAATCTATTTAACTTTCTCTCAGAGGTCTGCCACCTAATCACCTATAATCCTAGGATCTCTGCCCCGTTGTTACATTAGTTGACATAGGTTGCTTTGGTAGGCCAATCCCTCACCATGCTCTGACATAGTTATTTTGACAAACATGATCTTAGATTTAGTTAACATAGAAGCATGTGTGATCCTACCTTAGGTTTCCTATTGTTGCAAACCTGAATCAAACACTATGATTTTGATGATAACAAATATTATTGTGTCTATTACTGTTTTCTCTTATTTTTATGATATTTTTCTTTGTGTTTGTGTGTACTAACATTTCAGGAAATTAATCCACCGTTCACTTGCAATTCTGATTAGCTCAAAAGTGGGTACAATAGGCTTACATTCAATTTTCATTTTATTTTGCATGTTCTCTTTTCTTGAGTCGTATCATGTAATTGGGTAGATATCATTATTTGATTAACCTTGCACACATATAGGGGGTGAGATAAAAATGTTTTTGAGAGAGTTATTTTCTTAAGTAATTCATATTGTATGATCTTGGTTTCATACTACATGATTTTTATTCGTATTGTATGAAATGTTATGCTATGTTAAAACTCTAGTCACCAAAGGTTAAAAAAGATACTAATTTTGTACTGATTGTACAACACAATTTGGTTCATATTGTATACCCTAATTAAAATCTTTTTTAATTAATTCTTCAATATCAGACAATCAAATCATGGATAATTATTATGATTAGTCATATTGTATGATAGTGTTTGTACTATACGATTACCTGTGTATGAAATCGGTCATCCTAGAGATCTTACCAAATGAAATCCATGACTTTTATACTGATCATACCATATAATATCCACAGTGGTGGACGATCATCCATGTATGAAGTTAGCTATCCCAAGGATCATCTTAAACAAATAGAAATAATTTTTATAGTTCGTATCATATGATGTTTTAATCATACTATACAAAATGTTTGCAATAGTTGAATAGTTTATCTGAATGATCTTGTTGAATGAGTCTGAATTATACTGATCATATTGTATTATATCATACTGACAAATATATGATGGATCTCTTAAAATTTAGGGTTTTTTTAAGCCGATGATTTAAGGATTTGTAATACTCTTATTAGAAGATCTTTTGCAATTGGGTTGACCTGAGAGAGAGCTTAGAGAAAGAAGATAAGAGAGCTTTGAGAGAGAGAGAGAGAGAGATCATTGTGAGAGAGAGTTGTAAGGGATTCACAAAGGTTTCTCCAAGTGAGGTTTCCACCATCTTCTTCAAGCTTCTTCCTTAGTTCCTTGGTGGCTATGTGGAGACTTTCATCAGTATCAGGTTCAAGGTTCTCTGCCTACTCCAAGTGAGAGTAAAAGGATTTCAAGGTTCTCTACCTACTCCACGAGGAAGTAAAAGGATTTCCAGGTTCTTAGCTTACTACAAAAGGGAATAAAAAGAATCAAGGTACTCTGCCTCACCAGGACGGTGGAAAGATTTTGTAAGTGCTTCTCCGCCTTACTATGGGGGCAAAAGAAGAGACACAACTCTTAGTGCAATACCTGTAAAGGAGATTTCGAGGAGTGGATATTAGTCAAGTTGAATGATCGGCTATAATTTTGGTGTATTCTTTCTTTTTACTTTTTTGCATTTAATTTCTATCTTATTCTGTGTTTTGTTCTGTGATTGAAATCTCTGATTTGTGTTATTATGAAATTAGTTTTGCTTTCACATAAATTGTTTGTTTTAAAATATTCAAAAAGATTTTCTTTTTATCTTAAGAAATTTTAAATAACAAATTCACCCCCACCCCTCTTGGTTAGCCTTGGGCTTGTTAATAAAGGTTTAATAATCCTTATAAACTTTTAAGTGGTCTCAGAGCGAGATTCATAATTTATGTTTTAAAAAATATTTGAAAAAAGATCTATGGCTAATTTAGATAATCGTAATACTACATAAGGATATTCAATCACTGTTAATACCTCTATTTGATTTTTTTTTTTTGGAAAATTTGCATGTCCACCTTTTTATAATCAATTGATTATCACATGTGGATGTTAATTCAAGATAGTTATTATGCACCTTCTCACTTTGTAAATGACATAAAAATTGAACTTCCCTTATAACTCCCCATCACAATGTGATGATAGAGATTTAACCCAATTGAATGCCAAATGTTTTAACTTTTTCTTCTATGCTTTAAAATTTAAAATTACATTCATGTTTCTACTTTGTTCAATTGGTAAGAAGATTTGGAAAAAACTCTACATAACATATGAAGGAATAAAAGAAATGAAACAATCTAGGTTAAACATTCTTCTTCATTATTATGAACTTTTTTATATGAAACCTAATGAATCTATTTCTAAATGTATACTATGTTTACTTAGATTGATACTTCCCTACATGCCTTAGGAAGATAACTTACAAATAGGAAAAAGTAAACAAAATTCTTCAATGTTAACTATCTTCCTATGATGCAAAAAACACTATCATTACTGATTCTAAAGATCTGAATATTTATTCTATTGATTACTTACTTCAGTCACTCATTGCCTATGAGCATGGAGTGAATCAAAGATAGCTTTATGCAGGTGAAAAGAGAAAAGAGAAAATTATAGCCTTAAAGGCTAATAATTTTGATAGTGAACATTCTGGACAAGATGATTATGACAATGCACTGATGATTGGGCAATTTAAGTGCCTTTTAAGGAAAAAGAAAAATTGTCATCAACAATAAAATAAAGGTAAGAATGGTAAAAATTCTAAAATTTTTTTAATGTTATATGCTTTGTATGTCGAAAGCTAGGGCACTTGAAGTTTGATTGTCTAACTCTTAAAGCTTACCCAAGTAAGGAGAAGGGTGAAGAAAAAGCTAAATTGTAGAAGGGCAATAAAAGGACTCAAAAAGCTTTCAAAGCAGACTCAACATTAGAATCTTCTGAAACTGAAGTAGAAGATGAGGTAACCAACCTATGCTTAATGGGAGATGATCATCTTGATCATTTTGATTAAGAGGAGGTATGTGAGCTTATCTATGATCATATATTTAAAGTTTTTTAAAAATTCATATTGCATATAGGAAGCTTAAAAAATCACATGTCATCTTTAAATCTGACTTTTTAATTCTAGAGAAAGAGCATGATTGACTAAGAAAAGATCATTCCACTTTGGATAGTAATCACATAGGTTTGTTATATGAATTTATATTTTAAATAAGAAACATTCTGAATTAACTGATGAGCATTATTCCTTAAAAAAATTACCTGTTGAATTAGAAAATGCATTCAAGGAATTAAAAACTCTTGCATATCAATTAGATAGTAGTGAGCATGCATTAAAATTAAAAGTTTCAAGCTATAAACAAGCTAATGAGTTTCTAAGAGCATAATCCATTGCATCAGAGAATAATAAACAACCACTTTCATTTCAAAAAATTCAAAAATATTCATCAATGCAAGCATCATTTAAACTTATGAAGACGCACAAGAACCTGAATATATTAGTAAATTCTTTTCTTAGTGTTAGATGTTTTTCTTATGGCATGCTAGGACATATCTCCCACACTTGCACTATTCACCATAGATTACATTTAGTATAGAGAGAAAAATTTTAAAATTCATAGCATATCATGCATGCATTTCATTCTTCTTTCCATAAGATGGAACCTAAACTTATTTGGGTTCCCAAATCTAACATATGAAGATTTTGTAGGAATACTCTCATAGAAGGCCTCATGAGAGCATATGATACATAGACAGCGGATGTTTAACGCATATGACTGGAGATACAAATCAATTCATTTCATTGGAGGTCAGGGTAGGAGGAAAGGTGACACTTGGAGATAATACTACCTTGAGAGTGGTGGGCTCAGGTATAATTGGCAACTTCAAAAATTTCATTATTAAAAATATTTTAGTAGTAGATGGATTCCAATATAATATGTTTAACATAAGCCAGCTTTATGATAAAGGATTTAACATTAATTATTTTTTCTACCAGGTTCATGATTAGATTAAATGAAAACAGTATTGTAAGGAAATAGAATTAATAATGTTTACATGCTTAATTTGAACGATATTGAACCTGCTACTTCTTTTTGCCTAAATTTTTTTGTTGATAAATCCTGATTGTGGTATAGGATATTGTGTCATGCAAGTATGAAAAAACTTAGGAAAGTCACACAAAAAGACTTAGTGAGAGGAATTATTAAATTAGAGTTCACTAAAGACCCTCGATGTGATGCTTGTTAATTAGGGAAATAAGTCAAATCCTCCTTCCACTCAATCAAAGGCATTAACAGTAAAAAACCCTTAGAGTCCTTCACATGGATCTCTTTGGACCTCTAAGAAATGCAGGCATAGGAGGAAAAGTCTTTGGGCATATAATTATTGATGATTATTCAAGGTTTACTTGGGTTAGATTCCTATCTCCCATAAGTGAATAATTTGAGGAGTTTAGGCCTTTTTCCACTTGGATTCAGAGGAAAGTAGGTTAACCATTCGAAGTTACCATGGTGGAGAATTTGAGAATGAAAATTGTAAACCTAATTATAAGGATAAATGGATATATCATAAATATTTAGTTCTTAGGACCCCTCATCATAACTGGGTAGCTGAAAGAAAGAACGAAATCATGGTATAAGCCGCTAGGCCATGCTTGTTGAATACTCAATTGCTAAATATTTTTGGGTAGAAGTGGTGAATCTAACTTGTTATGTTCTAAATAGGATAAATATTAGATCCAGGCTAAACAAGACACCCTATAAAATTCTTAAGGGCAGGACACCCAACCTCTCTCACCTACATGTCTTTAGATATAAAGTATTCATTTTGAATAATGAGAAATCTTCACTAGGAAAGTTTGAGCCCAAATCGGATGAAGGTGTATTCTTAGGTTACTCAAATGTTGGAAAATCTTATAGAGTTTTCAATAAAAGAATATTGATAGCATAGGAGACTACTCATATTATATTTTATGAATTTGATAATTCTATAGGGTCTCGCATAGAAGAAGAAGAGGTTCTAATAATTACCCAAGGATTAGAATCTATAAATATGGAGGAAAGGGTAGAATATGAAAACATATTGCCTAGAGGATGGAGAAATTCTTTAAGTCATCCTAAGGAACTGATCTTAAGAGACCCATCTGAAGGTGTTAGAACTAGGCATGAACATAGAAGAGAAGTAAACCAATATGCCTTCATTTCAATAATTAAACTCACCAATATAAATCAAGCCCTATCTGATGAATTCTAGATCATAGCTATGCAAGAAGACTTAAATCAATTTATGAGGAATGATATTTGTGAACTTGTTGAACAGCCTAAGGACCAGAGTGTAGTTGGAGCTAAATGAGTTTTTAAAAACAAAATGAATGATTCTGGTGTAGTGGTTGGAAATAAAGTAAAATTAGTGGCTAAGGGTACAATTACATAGAAGGAATAGATTTTGAAAAGACTTTTGTTAGTGTAGCTAGATTGGATGTCATTAGGGTGCTACTAGTCTTTACTTATTTTAAGAGATTCAAACTATACCAAATGGATGTCAAAAATGTCTTTCTATATGGGATGTTAAAAGAAGATGTGTATGTTGAATAACCCCTAGGCTTTAAAAATTCACACTTTTCTGATCATGTGTTCAAGTTAAAAAAGACATTATATGGACTAAAACAAGCACCCAGAGCATGGTATGAAAGACTAAGCGCATTCCTGCAAGAAAGATCCTTTATTAAGAGGAGCGTTGACACCACCCTATTTCTAAAAAGGTAGGAGATGAACTACGCATGGTCTAATTTATATTGATGATATTCTATTTGGATCTTCTGATAAAATTTATGTGATGAATTTTCAAAAATAACGAGTAAGGAGTTTGAGATGAGTTTGATGGGAGAACTATCTTACTTTCTTGGATTTGGTATAAGGTAGAAGGATGATGGAACTATCTTTATTCAATCAAAATACATTGAGGACATCCTTAAGAAATATGATATAGAAAAAGCCAAGCTAATCAACACCCCCATGAGTTACAATATCCAGTTAGATAAGGATTCAAATGGAAAATCTATTGATCGAAAGAAATATAAAGGAATAATTGGATCACTTCTTTACTTAACTGCTAGTAGACCTGAAAATATGTTTGGTGTTTATATGTGTGCTATATTTTAGGTTGATCCAAAAAAGTACCACTTGATTGTTGTTAAGAGAATTCTTAAATATCTGTTAGGGACTCAAGACTTAGGAATCTGGTATCCTAGGCATAACACCTCATTTAAAATCATAGGATATTTTGATTCAAATTTTGCAAGATGCCAAGTTGATAGGAAAATCACTTTTGGAACATGCCAATTTATAGGATAGTCCTTAGTCCCATGGTCTTATAGAAAATAGAACCTAGTTGCCCTGTCTACTGTTGAAGTTGAATACATAGCCTTAGGAAGTTGTGCGGCCTAGGTCCTTTGGTTAAAGCAATAAATTTTGGGTTAAGGACTACCTATTGGCATAATTCTAATCCTATGTGATAATATTAGTGCCATCTGTATTTCAAATAATCCAATCCAATACTTTAGGACCAAGCATATAGATATAAGGAACCATTTCATTAGGGACCATATTACCAAAGGAGACATAGAGCTACACCATTTAGCCCCTAAAAATCAAATTGCTAATATCTTTATAAAACCACTGACTTTTGAAACCTTCAGCACCTTAAGAACCAAATTAGGTGTGATCAATATTCATGCTTAAAACTGACACTTTCTATTTATGTTCTATTTATTTTTGTTATGCTTGTTTCTGTTTACATGTTTTATGCTTTTTATTTTCATTATCTTGTAATTTTTGTGATTTTATTTTGTTTGTTTAGTCCTTAATTTATTTTTATTATTGATTTTATTTTTGTTCTTTTGATTTTGTTGTTATCGTGTTTTATGTTTGTATCCTGATCATCTCACAAATCACTTCACCAAACTTCATTGTATTTTCCTACAAATAAAAATTTTTATCTTCTATCGTATTGTACAAACCACATTGGTACCGTACAATCTGCATAGCATTGCCTTGATCATAACTCTTGACTCAATGGAAGAGCCAGATTGAATATATGATTGACAATTGTAGTGTATAAATACCTATTCTTATGGACAATCCATGTGTCAATCCAAATTGGGATGAATTTATTTTAGTTGGTATGACATTTATTATTAATCATACCATATGAACACCTATCCATATTATACTAACCTTTTTATCAAAATTCGTACAGCCTTATTCCTAAGGATGAGCTCCATGTCTCTAATCATCCCATATGAAGTCTGATCGTATTATACAATCATAAATATCTTTTTAACTTATCGTCTGGCTAAAATAATTGCATTCGATTGTACAATATGATAGATTAAAAGTTTAATTAAACTGCTTCAATTCATTCAAATTTTTTCACACAATCTTCTAATCCTTCCTTCTTGCAATCTTAATCTTTGCAATGGTCGACAGTGGAAAATGAGTCGACAAACCCAGGGTGCTTCCTCCTCATGCAACCGTACTGATGATTGCTTTCTGACGGATTCTGATGAAGCCACCTAAGGAAAATTTAAAGAAGCTAAGATCATACTTTCAGGCTTTTTACTCAATATGCCTTAAGCTTTTTGATAATAAACCTCTTTAATTCCAATGCACTTCAATTTCTTCTAACTTTAGCCTATCCCTTCCACTCTGAAATCCTTTACGATTTTCTAGCAAACCTTAAGATTAATGGGGATGCTACTGTAATTTCTTCCAGTGTGTGTTGTCAGAATGTTATAATAACCAAAGAGGACATATGAATCCATCTTCAACTAAACACCCAAGGAAATAGACCCCTTGTCATGGCCTCCAGATCCAATTTTGACTGGAGTGCTATGAATATCTTACTTTGAAATGATACCTTGAAGGTCCACCAACCCTTGGTTCACACTCTAAATTTAAATGTTAGGGTTATCCAGTATGTTATGTGAAAATCTATCATCTCTAAAGCTGTAGACCAGATAAATATCACTCCCCTTCCATCAATCATCACCAACTTCATAATGTCAAACAAATAAGCTCAAATGGTAATTGATTACATCCAAAATCTCACTTCCATTTAACTCCTAGCCACTAGGAGAAAGCAAAACCTCACTCTAGGACATGTGATTAGGTATATATTGTACAAAAATATAACATCACATACCATGCACCTTCTAACCACATTCCAATCTTCATTTTGGATGCCTCCTTCTATATGCTATTTCATAGAGATCAGGAGCCAAAAGATCCGCTCTTTAATGAAGAAGGAGAAGCTGCCCCAGTAGCTGATCCGGCACCTTCACCACCTCCTCACCACTACACATATGAGGAGTTGATTCAGTAGTTTGATAGCTTATAGACTTGCCTGGATCAGTAACAAATCCAACATAATAATGATATGGGTTGGTTCAGGGAACAACTTGGAAATATCCAACAATAGTATGACAACTTTAGATAATTCTTCCAACCACCTCCACAGCCACTTCATGATTAAGATCCACCACTGTACTAGTTTTATTTAGTTTTTATTGTGTTTTTTTTTTTATTCTATGTTTGTTTATTTTTCACCTAGTTTTTATAATGAATTTGTCTTTCAGTCCTTCTTATGCTATATTTTTTCTTTCCAGTCAAATGTTATTTAAAAAATGTGTTTATTTTCTCTTTCAAGTGAAATATTGGCTTCTTTGTGTCATCGTTTCTTAAGAAATTTTCAGACATGTAAAATGTTATTTTTGTTGATCATATTATATGACTTAGATCATTCTGTACGAATTAAATCATACTATATGACTTAGATTGTACTATATGAATTTACTCTGACTGCAATGCTCTTTTCTATTTGTAATAAAACTACTTTTATTCTTACTTAAAAGGTCAGATAAGAAATTACTGATATGTTTAAAACTAAAATGATGGTAATTCGTAAATTTACATATCCTTTTTTTTTTTTTTTGCATGAAAATTCCTTGTGTATACTTAAAGATCTAAATCGAATTAGAATTAATATGATTGAAATGAAAACTTATTCACTCTACTACATGTTTTTATATCATGAATATATTCTGAGATTTGACAAATGAGATTCATCATTTTTCATAAATCAGGAACTTTATTCCTATTAGACATGATGGGTTTTCTTTATAGGTTATTCCTCTCTATATAAGAGAGGGAGTTACTCTTCTCTTCTATTTGGAATACAATCTTTACAACTGAGATTCTTAAAGATTTAGAAAGGAAGCAATTTTCAAAACAAAAGTCAAAAGATGCACAAAATGAGCCCAAAATAAAAAGATGTGCAATGACGCCAAAAGTAAAAGATTCACTATGTGTGTAAAAAATAAAAGACATGTAAGGTGAACCAAAAGCTGATAAAAGATGCACAAAATGAGCCCAACTTAAATTATCTTTTCTTTATGTTAAATTTTTAACTCTTAGAAAATCATTGTGTTTCATAATATGTTTAAAATTTGATTTTAAAAATCTTTATTCTTAATTCATGACTTTTACAATAATATTCTATTTGATATATTTCATGCTAGTAGTTAGAAAAGTTTAATTTTCCCTATCTAATTATAATTCTTGAATTATATGTTTGTTTAAATTATGGATTTTAGCCTGTGAAGATGTTAAGCGGGTGTGCAAGCTCTAAAATTCTAATCCTTTGGTTGTAATAAAGTTAAACACTTATCTTATTCAGTCTTTTCTATTTGTAGAGTAAGTTTGTTATATTTTAAAAAATTCCCACGAGAGTTATCATGTTTGTGATGATTCTTTTTTATATTGAGTTGTTTATTGTTTTGAGTCTTTTTGTTTGATGTATTTCTTGATTCTATTTCCTATTTTTTGTCTACAATTTTCCCTCTTTTGTGATGTCAAAAGGGAAGTAGTATTTTGTTGTGTTGTTTGTTGTTATTGTTGTTGTCTGAATATTATTTAAAATTTTAATAAAATTTCACAAAAAATTTATGCTACTTTTTTTTCTTACAATTGATTTTTATCTAAGGGGGAGTTTAGAAGAAAATAACTTTTTGAAAATCCAAATACAGCAATATGTTCCATCATAAAAAAGGAGGAGACTGTTGCAAACCTAATTCAAATAGTATGATTTTGACGATAACAAACATTATTGTGTCTATTACTATTTTCTCTTATTTCTGTGATTTTTTTTTGTGTTTGTGTGTACTAATGTTTTAGAAAATCAATCCACCATTCACTTGCAATTCTGATCAACTCAAGATTGAGTAGACTAAGGTTACAATTAGTTTTCCTTTTATTCAGTATATTCTCCTTTCTTAAGTTATATCATGTAATTAGGTGGTTATTATTTCCTAGTAACCTTGCACACACACAAGGGGAGAGATAAAAATATTTTTGAAAGAGTTTTTTTTTTAGTAATTCATACTGTATGATTTTAATTTGTATTGTATAAAACATTATGCTACATCAAAACCCTAGAACCTAAAGGTTAAGAAAGATACTAATTTTATACTGATTGTATAGTACGATTTTGTTCATACTATATGCCCTAATTAAAATCATTCTTAATTAATCTCTCGATATCAATCAATCAAATCATGGATAGCTATTGTGATTGATAATAATATAAGATAGCGTTCATACTGTATGGTTACTCGTGTATGAAATTAGTTATCCCAGAGATCGTACCAAATAAAATCCATAATTTTTGCAGTTATCATACAGTATGATGTCCATAATGCTAGACGTTCATCCGTATATGAAGTTGGCCGTCCCAAGATTTGTCCCAAACAAACATAAGGAAATTTTACAGTTCATATCATATAATGTTTTGATCAGACCGTACGAAATGTTATAATAGTTGAAAAGTTTGTCTAAACAATCTTTCTAGACGAGTCTTAATTACATTGATCATACTATACAATATGTATATCATAATATATGAACAAAAGAAGGATCTCTTAAAATTTAGGGTTTTTTAAGCCCATTATTTAAGGATTTCTAATACTCTTATTAGAAGATCTTTTATTGTGGGTTGACCTGAGAGAAAGCTTAGAGAACGAAGAAAGGAGAGCTTTGAGAGAGAGAGAGAGAGTTCATTATGAGGGGGAGTTATGAGGGATTCACAAAGGTTTCTCTAAGCAAGGTTTCCACCATCTTCATCAAGCTTCTTCCTTAGTTCCTTGGTGGCCCTAGGGAGACTTTCATCAACATCAGGTCAAAGGTTCTCTGCGTACTTCAGGTGGGAGTAGAAGGATTCCAAGGTTTGCTACCTACTCCAAGAGGAAGTAAAAGGATTTCCATGTTCTGTGCCTACTCTAGGAGGGAGTAAAAGGATTCATGATACTCTGCCTCACCAAGAGGGTGGAAAGATTTTGTAAGGGCTTCTCCTCCTTACTGTTGGGGCAAAATAAGATACTTTTAGTGCAATACCTGGGAAGAAGATTTTCGAGGAGTAGATGTAGGTCAAGTTGACCAAACTACAATAATTCTTGTGTGTTCTTTCAATTTAATTTTTTATTTATTTTGTAATTTGTTCTGTGGTTGAATTCTCTAATTTGTGTTATTGTGAAATTAGTTTTGCTTCCACATAAATTATTTATTTTAAAATATTCAAAATATTTAAAAAAATATTTTCCTGTTACCTTAAGAAATTTTTAAATAATCAATTTACCCCCCTATTGGTTAGCCTCGGTCTAGTTCATAAAGGTTTAACAACCCTCACAAACTTTCACCTACTACCCCAGCTAACTCACATAATTCACAAATTTTATTTGGATGTGCTTGCCCCAAAGAAAAAGACCCCCTAAACATACATTGGATTGACTAAAAAATATTTTTAACAAAATACTTAATTATATTCTTTTGAATACAATAATCTAAAATCACCCTATCCTAAGTTACCTCATTATTATTTTTTCTAGGCATTAACTTCACAGAAATAAAGTACATTCATGCTTTGGACACCTGATGGTAGAAGCCAAAAAATTTATTTTTTATATTTTCTCCTCATTCATCGGGCATTTGAATTCCTCCAGGTTAGGTACCTCATACTTTCCTTATAGTCTATAATGGTGGTGCAAAGTTTTAAGTACTCATCCTTATTAAACTTGAAATTAGGGTTTGGGAAGACTTTGTTGATAAGTACATGCATGAAAGGGACCAACTTACCATGCATAAAAACACACTAATTTCTGTGCTCCTTCATATTAGAAATGAATTCCTAAAAAAATTATGACATTTGTTGAATGAGGCTATATAAAATGAAAGTCCTAATTATGATAAATAATTTAACCCTAGACAACTCTCTAAAGGATAATACCAAATTATTTGATCACTCTTTGACTACCACACTAACTATGGGCTTCACAAGATGTTGAGTCTCCCCCTTACTATAATTTGTGAGCTTTGGAGCCATCTCTTAACTAGGTAAGCTAATAGGGAACATAATTCATGCATGCACTAAATCTCTAAAACTCAAAAGCATAAGAATGCAGATGAGAAATGAAATTAAGCCCCTTTCCCTATTTATAATCTAGTAAGCATTAGGATGCTGGCTTGAGTAGCACTATATTGCTCAGTCAAATTTGATTAACATGGGTACTTGTATTGCAGTGATATGGATAGGTAGTACCGTGATGCTACCCTTGGGAATTATAATTGTAGGTTTTTTCATTATAATACCTCTACATCACTAGACACATGGAAATAATTTGACACTCGAAGCAGATGCCACCACGGTGCTTCATCTACCCTATTTATTATTTGACCAAGCATTGATGTACTATATGGGTAATTACAATGTTGTATGGGTGGCATTGCAGTGTTGCATGGGTGGTGCTATAACGCTTCATGGGTGACATTATAGTGCACAATCTAGCTGAATGATTAGATATTTCTATGATACTAAACTACATGGATGATATTGTGGTGCTCTACAGGGTGATTTGGCATTGTGGCAGTGGTTTCCTTATGTGCTATGTTGCGATTGACTTAAATTATACTTCTATAATTAGTATTGTATTATGGTGAGTCAATAAGAAGCGCTATGATGTTGGGCTATTTTTTTTTTTAATTAAGTCATGCACTCTATATGAACTATAATACATGCATAAAGATACATCTAAGATCACTTCTAGCCATAAAACTTTTAAACTCACAAAGACATTAATTATAGAACTCCTAATAGTAAACATAAGGGTCAATTAGGTTGCCTCCCAAATATTTCTAAGTTAATGGTCTTTAACAAGACTATATTAACATCATATTTAAGATGAACCAGCTTTTCACAGCTTCTAAGGCAATCAATATCTCCTCCTAAATAAGGTTTCAATCTATAAAAAATTGGGTAGTTAAAGGATCATGAATATCAACATCTCTATAAAGATACACCTTTATTATAGCGAATGGTCTTGACCATATGAACTTTAACTTTCTAGAGATAGTTTTAATCTAAAATTATATAGAAGAACTTCTTGTCCATGATTAAATTCCTTCATAATGATCTTACGATTATGCAAATTCTTCATTTTCTCCTTATGTAGTGTATTCTTCGAAGCCTCATATCTAAATTCTTCTAACTCATTCAACTATATTAATATATTTTTCATAGCATCCTTAATATTATAATTCAATTCTTTTTACAACCAAAAGGCTTTATACTCTAATTTCAATGGCAAATGATAAGCTTTTCAAAGATTAATCTATAGGGAGACATTTTCAATAGGTGTCTTAAATGCTATTCTGTAATCCAAAGTTCATCTTCTAACTTCAAAGCCCAATCATTCTTATTGGGATCTTTAGATTTTAACAAAAAAATTTTAATCTCCTTATTACTGATTTCAGCCTAACCACTAGTTTGGGCATGATAATCAATTACAACTCTATATTTAATGAAAAATTTAAAATTAAAGCCTCCACTCTCTTATTGCAAAAAAAAAAAAAAAAAGAACTTCCCCATAACTAATAATTTTTCTAGGTACTCCAATTCTAGGAAACATAAAAGATTTTTCTTAAGAACTTTATTAACCACTTGAGCATCTATTTTGGGGTTTCTACTCTTTCAATCCAATTAGAGATAGGATCAACTATTATAAAAAAAATATTGATAGTCATAAAATTACACTACAGTGCCATAAAATCTAGTCCCCAAACATTAAAAAAAAAAATCCACTTCTTATATAATGATAAGAGGAATTTCATTTTGTTCTAGTTACGTTACCTACCCTTTGACACCCATCACATTTTTAATGTATTAATTTACATCCTTAAATAGGGTAGGCCAATAGAATATATATTGAAAAATCATAGAAGCCATTCTAAAACCTCCAAAATGTCCTCCATACTCTGAATCATGATGTTGCCTAATTATGGATTTAATTCATTTTCAGGGACATTGCCTAATATTTTGGTCATTAAATTTTTTGAACAAGAGTGACTCATCGAAAAAATAGAATTTAGAATTATGGAGAAATTTACTCCTTTGGGTATAAAACATGTCAGTAAAAATAATCCCACAAAAATATAATTCAAAATGTCAGCATACCAAGGCATACTATATGAATGCACACCAAACAAATGCTCATCTAAAAAGAATTCATTGATTTCACACTCATGACAAGCTGGTTTCTCAAGCTCTATCAAAGATAAATGATTAGCCATCGGATTCTTAGTACCCTTTCTATCATGGATTTTTACAATAAAATATTAGACCAAATGAATCTAACTCACTAATCTAGACTTGATAAACTTTTTTATCATAAAAAAATTAATAGCATAATGATCAACATAAATTAGAATGTAGGTGCCAATCAAATGAGATCTAAACATTTCAAAGGGAAAGACAATAGCTAACAGTTACTTTTCAGTGGTTGTATAGTAAATTAAATTGAGTTTAATGTCATGCTAGCATAATAAATAGCATGAAATTTTCAAACATTTTCCCCTAACATAGCACCAATAGATAGCATAATCACTATCATCACACTTGATTTTAAAATGACACGTCCAATCAGGTGTAAGAATGATATGTGTATTGATTAAGTGATGTTTCAGAATGTTAAAAGCTTTTAGGCATTCTTCCTTAAATTCTAAAGGGACATCCTTTCCTAAGTAAATGGCATAAGAGTTTTGAAATTTTTGAAAAATTCATAAAGAATTTCTATAAAAACCAACTTATCCAAAAAGATTTTTATTCCTCTAACAAAAGTGGGTGGTCAAAGGTTTTCAATTACTTGCACTTCGCCATACCCACTTCTAAAGCTCTCTTATAAATTTTATGGCCCAGGACTATCACTTTTACTACCATGAATTGACAAGTCTCATAATTTAGTATCAAATTTGTTTCAACTCGTCTTTTTAAAATCATAGTTAAATATTCCAAATAAGAATCCAAAGTGGTGCCAAAAATAGATAAATCATTCTGGAATATCTCAATGCCCTGCTAAATTAAATAAAAAAAAAAGACATCAAACACCTCTGAAAAGTAGCTGGAGTATTAAACAAACAAAAAGGCATTCTCCTATGGGAAAAAGTTTCATGCAAAATGGTAAATATAGTTTTATCTTGATCTTATGACGTTATATGAATCTGGTGATATCCTGAATAACAGTCTAGGAAATAATAAAAAGGATGTCCTGCTAACTTATCTAACATCTGGTCAAGCTAAGGTAGAGAAAAATGGTCCTTCCAAATTTCTTCGTTCAACTTCCTATAGCTTATAAAAATTCTCCATCTAGTATGTATTTAAGTATTTAGCAACTATATTTTTTCATTAGCTATTATAATTAAACCTCCTTTCTTAGGCAAATAATGTATATGGCTAACCCATACACTATCTAAAATGGGGTAAATGTTCCTTGTATCTAACCACTTAACTATCTCATTTTCCACTACTTTCTTCTTATAAGGTTCAATCTTCTTTGGGTATCATCTTTTGGGAAAGAATTTTTCTCCATTAAATTTATGTGCATGCACAAGGATGGACTAATTCCATTAAAACCTATTATGGTCCAACCAAAAGCTCTCTTATACTCTCTAAGAACCCTAATTAACTTACCCTCTTGTACTTCTCCTAATTAAAAAAATGATAACAAGTAAGGTATCCTCTTCTTCTGAAAAGCCATATTTCATATGGGTAGGTAGGGCTTTGAACTCTAACATAGGTGCCTCAATAATCAAAAGTTTTAAACGTCTACCTAGGGATGAGGTACTAAGCATGTTAAACCTATCCCTAAAATTTATAGGTGCTTCATTAATCATTTGAATAGAATATCTAACTCTCTCTCTAATATCATCCTCACATAAAAGAATCTCTAAAGAACTATCCAATAATAAATCCTCCACATAATCTTTCACACAATCCTCAACTAAGTCTACTCAATGATAATCCTCATTTTGGTCACTAAGAAATTTTATTAACTTTGGGATCTTCTACTAACATTGTCAATTCTCACTTTTGCACATCTATCATGGCCTATCGGAAGCTAGGATAGGTCTACCAAAGATAATCAATATCACCCTATCTTCTTCTATATTTAAGATAATAAAATCCATAGGGAATATAACTTTATCTACCTAATTAAAAATTTCACTATTACCCCTTTAGAAAAAGTAAATGATTGATCAGCTAATTGAACGTTAATAGTGGTAAGTTAAAATTCTTAGAGATTTAGTCTTTTGAAGATAGGGGTATGAAATTAATGCTTGCTAGTAAATTATATAGTGCTCTACCACAAAATTTGTCCCCTATAGCCTTTCGACAATTAAAAATGCCTAAGTCCTGAAGCTTTTAAGGAAGTTCTTCTATAGAATTGTACTATATTTGTCATTCAAAGATACAATTTTAAAATCTCCCAATATTCTTTTCTTACAAAGGATATATTTCATGAACTTAGCATAGGTGGACATATGTTCTAAGGCTTCAACAAATAGAATGTTAAAATTAGTTTTTTAAAAAATATTTTTAATAACCTTGAGAACTACTTATACAAATTATATTTTAATAATATTTAGGGAAATGGTTGCGGTGGCCTTTCTAATACCTCTTTAACCTATTTTTCTTTTTCTTTATCAGGTTGAGGTGGTTCCTTAGGTTGGGGGACCCCTACTGGCACTTTTACATGTGATTCTACCCCAAATTTATCCTAATTTCTAGTCACATTTTCTAACTCTTTTCCACTCCTCAATTTAATTTGTTTGTATTGTCCTTTAATTTTTTTGTTATTATTTATTTAAGTGTTACTAGGTAAATTACATTGAGGAATTGTTTAATAATCTAGCTAGCTATCTTAATTGATTTTTAATATTCCAAATGGTAACAACTTGACTTTGCAATTGTGTACCTACCTAAAAAACTAATTCTTCTAAAGAATGATTTTTATCCATATGTTGGATATTTGGGATGAATACATAAGATAAATAGGCCTTGGGTTAGCTAATATTTGAGGGTGGTTCTAATATTCTACTTGATTTGGCTTATAAGAGTCATAAATAGTTTAATTATTTTAATTATTATTCCAACTAAAATTTGGATGATTTCTCTATATAAGATCATAAGTGTTGAAGAGGGGTTATTGATTCTATTAATTATTGCATTAATTGATGCTACTCCTAAAATATTTAGATCAATAGAGGCCCCACAAAATATTTTTTCTAAGTTCATGGATGAATTTTGATAAAATAAAAATTGTTATGTTATTTTCCAATGGTTATGTTAGTTGTGTTTGTAATCCTTATGTTTGGTTCAAAACATTATAAGAAAAAAAAAAAAGAAATTTGAACCAACACCGCAACACCATAGTTTTAGAACTCATTTCAACATCATAATGCCTCACCCTGCATTACATAGTGGAGAGCTTACAAAAATTTGTTGGAGAGCGTAGCATCAAGGTGCTATCTAGTCAGCACCGTAGTGCCGGATCACAGCATTGTAGCACCAATTACCTAGCACAGTAGAAAAAGATGGTTAAATATATAGATCTAAGTGACCATTAGTGAACCAACACAGTATTTTAGAAGCACTGTAGCACCACCAAGACAACACCATGGTTTTAGTTCAAAAAAATTAAAAAATTATAAATACTTCTTTTGTTCCTTATGTTATGAGGTTGGCAACTTGGAGGGGTTAGTTTATAGTGTCATACGGGGAGTGTATGTGAGTGAGTGTAAGGAGTAAAGTTGTGAAAACTCGACTGGATAATAAACTGCAATATGGAGAGTTTTAAGATTTAATGACTTGATTGGGGTCAAACCATGGTAGAACCGAATGACATATATTTCAATGTCATGAAAATAACATGATAATGAAATAATAATTATGTAATAATACAAATTTATGACTAAAAAATAAATAATATTCATACATAAATAACAAATTGTATAAATTTAAATTTAAACATATCTATCTTTAAATTTAATTCATATTTAATATAAATAGTTTCTTATTTATATTACAGGTTTAGTCTTTTAGACATAATTTATACCTATAAATTATATAAAAAATTTACAATATAAAATTACATCTATAAATTCATATTATATTATTTATTAAAAAAATTATAAATATTTTTATATTATATAACTAAATATCTAAATATTAAGGGGATAAAAATAAATATTATCAACTAAAAATTAAATATTTTTCACATTATAAAATTTTAATTAAAAAATATGTATAAAATATATATAGTGAATAAGTAAATTTGAAAACTTCATCTTTGTTTTATAGTCCAAAATCACTTATGCACTATATGTTTGCATTGTTTATATTGATTTATAGGTTCACATGTGCAAATTATTGCACTATATGTCTATTATTGTTTATTTACCACTACTATTATTGCATATTTATTTATTTTTTGCTCTGCTTAATAACCTTTCAGGTCTACTAGAACATTTATAATGCAAATTAGCTCAAGATCAGGTAGACTAGGGTTGCGTCTATCTGTAATTTCAATTTTAATGTACTTTTTACTTTTCTTGAGTCAAGTCTTGTATATGGTAGAACTAATTATGCAGGACTATTTTATATCGTACTGGACGATCAGTTTGAAACAAAACCCTAATTAGGGCATTTGAGTTAATTAAGAGTGATTAAACTAATAAAAAAGAGTGATTAAACTAATTGTATTAGATGATCCCTATCATCCAGAAAGATTAATTCAGATTGTGATAAATAGTCGCCAATTATAATTTAGGCAATATTGATTTTTAAATTTTGTACTAATGATATATGATGATGTACAACATCATAGATGATTAAGGACAATCATGCCTAAATTAATCAAATGATTCGGGGAATAATTATGGTAAAATATAATTTGATACGATCATACATGATAATCGATAATGATCATCTTGAATGGTAGAGAATAGGTATGGGATGATCAGGGATCGCCACCTATCGTACTAGATGAAAACCATAATTTTTCAACTAATCATCCACGATGATAGACCCATATCATACTGGATGAAAGAGAAATGCATGAGATGATAAGGCATCGTCGGGCATCTTACTAAATGAAGTTTAATAGTTTTATACTAATCATCTAGGATGATATTATAATTGTCCAGGATGATCAGCATATTTCTCTTGAACTAATTATATAGGGAAATACAATTTGTCCAAGCTGAAGGGGTTATTTTATTAATCATACATGATAATTTATTGATCGAACTGGATGATCAATAGCGCAAAATTGAAAATTAGGGCTTCTTTGGAGGCTCTCTATTTAAGTAATTATATTAACCCTTGAGTTAATCTTTTGCTATGGAGGATATCTGAAAGAGAGCTTGGAAAAGGAAGTGGGAGAGCTTGAGAGAGAGAGAGAGAGAGAGATAGAAATCCTTATGAGGGATTCACAAAGGTTACTTCAAGTAAGGTGTTTATCATTTTTTTCAAGTTGCTTCTCTAGTTCCTTGGTGACTTTGGGGAGATATTCATTAGCATTATATCAAGGTTCTCTACCTACTCTAGGAGGGATTAAAAGGATTCCAAGATTCTCTGTCTTCACCAGGTGGGTGAAAAAGGATTTTAAGGTTCTTTGCCTACTCTAGGAGGGAGTAAAAGGATTTAAGGTTCTCTACCTCACTAGGTCGATGGAAATATTTTGTAAGGGCTTCTCCCCCTTACTGTGGGAGCAAAAGGAGATTCACTTTTATTTAGTGCAATACTAGAGAGGGAGTCTCCAAGGAGTGGAGTAGGTCAAGTTGATTGAACCACTATAAATCTTAGTGTGTTCTTTCTATTTATTTTTTCTTATTTTAATTTATGCATATTTTTGTGATTTGATTTGTGGTCAAAATGCCTGATCTTTGTTATTGATAAATTAGTTTTTCTTCTATATAATATATTTTTAAAAATATTTTAAAAATATTTTCTTTTTCATTAATAAATTTTAAATAACTAATTCACTCTCCTTTTGGTTAGCCTCGAGACTAGTTGTTTAGGGTTTAACACCCCTTACAAACTTTCAAGTGGTATTGGAGTTGGATTCATAATGTCAAGTTTAAGAAAACTTTTGAATTAAGATTCATGGCTAACTTTGGAAATAGAAACACCGTGGAAGGATATTCAATTACTAGACCATCTCTATTTGATAATATTCCTTTTTATTTTTTGAAAACTTACATGTCCTTCTTTTTACAATTAATTGATTATCGTATATGGATGCTAGCTCAGGATGGTTATTCTATACCCTTTAGATTAGAAAATGGTGTTAAAACTAAAATCCCTTTTCCTAAATAGACCATTGATGATAGAGATTTATCACAATTGAATGCAAAATGTTTGAATTATTTTTCTGTGATTTAAATCTGAAGATTATATGTGTGTGTCCACTTGTACATTTGGTAAAGAAATTTGGAACAAACTGTGTAGTACATATGAAGGAACAAATGAAGATAAATAATCTAGGCTGAATATTCTTCTAAATGATTATGAACTTTTCTACATGAAAACTAGCAAATCTATTTATGAAATGTGTACTAAATTTATGCAGATTATTGCAACCATGCATGCCTTAGGAAGAGAACTCACAAATTATAAAAATGTTAATAAGATTTTGAGAGGTTTACCTTCTTTCCTTGATGCAAAAAATTACTGCCATTACTGAATCTAAGGATCTAAATGTTTATTCAATTATTAACTTACATGGATCACTCATTGCTTATGAGCAAGGAGTGAACCAAAGGAAGCTTGATGTAGGTGAAAAGAAAAAGGAGAAAACTATAGCCTTAAATAGTAATGATTATAACATTGATTCTTCTAGTTTTAAAAATGATAATAGTAATGTAATAACTGAACAATTCAATAGCTTCTTAAGGAAAAAGCAAATTATCATCAGGAATGAAACAAGGGTAAGAATAGCAAAAATTTTAAAGTTTCTTCTGATGTTATTTATTTTGAATGCAGGAAGTCAGGGCATTTTAAGTTTGATTGCCCGACCCTTTAATCTCACCCAAAAGAGAAGGGTGAATAAAAACATAAGTTCAAGAAGGGCAAGCCAAGAACCCAAAAGGCTTTCTAGGTAGACTCAGCATCAGACTCTTCTGAAATTAAAACAGAAGAGGAGGTAATAAACCCGTGCTTAATTGTTGATGATCACCTTGATCATTATGATCAAGAAGAGGTATGTGAGCTTACCTATAACCAATAACTAAAATTTTCAAAAACAAAAATCATTATTTATATAGGAAGCTCAAGAAATTACATGCTAGCCTCAAAATTGATTTTTTAAATCTACAAAAAGAGTATGAAATCCTAAGGAAAGATCGCTCCACTCTAGACAATAATCACATGGATTTGTTAGATTAATTTGAAACTTTGAATAAAAAAGATTTTTGAGTTAACCAAAGAGCATGATTCCTTGAAAATATTATATGTTGAATTAGAAAATGCATACAAAAACTTAGATACTCTTGCATCTGATTTAGATAGTAGTGAGCATGCATTGAAAGTTGAAAATTTAAATCTTAAAAGTGCAAACCAATTTTTTAAAATCAAAATATATGATTTAAAGAAAAATAAAAAACCACCTTCACTTGAAGAGTTTTATAATCCATCACCTCAGCATGCATCATTGAATCCTAGGAAGAGGCACCATAACCCAAAAAGATTAGTGAATCATTTTTCTAGTGTTAGATGTTTTTCTATGGCATGCTAGGATATATCTCCCACACTTACACCATTTACCGTAGAGAAAATTTGGTTTGGAGACCAAAACTTTTAAATTTGCAGCATAACATGCATGTATTTCATTCTTTTTTCCAAAAGATGGGGCCTAAACCTATTTGGATTCTCAAATTTAGCATCTAATGATTTTGTCGATATTTTTTCATAGAAGGCCTCATGAGAGCATATGGTACCTGGACAGCGGATGTTCTAAGCACATGAATGTAGATAAAAATCTGTTCATTTCACTTGAGGCCAGGATAGGAGACAAGGTAACACTTGGAGATAAAAACACTAGAAAAGTAATTGGATTAGGTATAATTAGTAACTCTAAAAAATTTTTCATTGAAACTATTTTACTAATAGATGGTTTGAAACATAACCTGCTCAGTATAAGCCAGCTCTATGATAAAGGGTTCAACATCAAATTCTTATCTACAAACTAAATAATAAGCTTAAATTACAAAAATATTTTTTATAGGAAAATCAATAATGTCTACATACTTGATCTAAATTACATTAAATCTAACACTACTCATTCTAAAAAACTATTACAGATGAATATTAGTTATAGCATAGAAGATTATGTCATGTAAGCATGAAAAATCATAAGAAAATCACCTAAAAGACTTAGTGGGAGGAATTCCAAAACTAGAGTTCACAAAAGACCACTTGTGTGATACCAGTGATATTGTTAAATAAGTCAAATCCTCTTTCCACTCAGTCAAATATATAAACACTAGTAAACCCTTAGAAGTCTTACACATGGATCTCTTTGGACCTGTCAGCACTACAAGCTTAGGAGGGAAAGTCTTTGGGTATGTAATTGTTGATGATTATTTGAGGTTTACTTGGGTTAGATTTCTATCACATAAAAGTGAATCATTCAAAAAATTTAGATCTTTTTTTACTTGGATTAATAGGAAGCTAGGTTGTAAAATTCTAACCATTCATAGTGACCATTGTGGAGAATTTTAAAATATTTAAATCTTTCTATAAGGAGCATAGGATAAACCACAACTTTTTAGCTCGTAGAACCCCTTAGTAGAATGAGGTTGCTGGATGTTAGATCCAAACTGAATAAAACACCCTATGAAATTTTGAATGGTAGGACACCCAACCTCTCTTACCTTCATATTTTTAGATTTAAAGTTTTCATTATAATAATAGGAAATCTCTACTAAGAAAATTTGATCCCAAGTTTGATGAAGGAGATTTCCTAGGTTACTCAAGTGTTGGGAAATCTTATAGAGTTTTTAATGAAAGAATACTGGTAGTTGAGGTGATCACTCATATTGTATTTGATGAATTTGATAATTATGGAGGGTCTAGGGTAGAAAATGAAGAGGTCATAAAAGTCACCCAAGGATCGAGGATTATATGGAGATATTTGGAGGAAAGGATAGAAATTGAAAACACATTGCTAGAGAATGGAGATATTTTTTGAGTTATCCTAAAGAACTGATCTTAGAAGACCCAACTGAAGGTGTTAAAACTAGGCATGGACTTAGAAAATAAGTAAATCACTATGCCTTCATTTTAATGAGTGATCCCACCAACTTAATCAGGCCCTATCTAATGAATTATGAATCCAAGCCATGTAAGAAGAGTTAAATAAATTTATAAGGCATGATCTTTGGGAGCTAATTGAAAGAATTAAGGATCTTAGTATGGTTGGAACCAAAAGGGTTTTTTAAATATAAAATGAATGATTATGGTGTAGTGGTAAGAAATAAGGCAAGATTGGTGGCTAAGGGGTATAACTAAATAGAAGTGATTGACTTTAAAGAGACCTTTTCCCCTGTACCAAGATTAGAAGCCATTAGGATGCTACTAGCCTTTACTTATTTTAAGGGATTCAAACTGTACCAAATCGATACAACAACCCCTACTTTTCTAAAGGGGGTAATAAAATAAGATATGTATGTTAAACAACCCCCCAGCTTTGAAAATTCACAATTTCCTAATTATGTGTTCAAATTAAAAAAAAATGTATTATATAGACTAAAATAAGCACCCAGGGCATGGTATGAAATGCTAAGCACATTCCTACTAGAAAAAACCTTTGTTAAGGGGAGCATCAACACCACCTTATTTTGAAAAAGGTTGGAGATGAATACTCATTATCCAAATTTATGTTGATGATATTTTGTTTAGATCTTTTGATAAAAATCTGTATGATGAGTTTTCAAAAATAATGAGTAAGGAATTTGAGATGAGTATGATGGGAGAACTAACATACTTTCTTGGATTTAGCATAATATAAAAGGATGATGAAACTTACCTTAGTCAATCAAAATATATTATGGAAATCCTTAAGAAATATGAAATGGATAAAGCCAATCCAATCAACACTCCCATGAGTTCCACTATTTAGTTAGATAAGGATTCAAATGAAAAATCTATTGATAAAAAGAAATACAAAGGAATAATTAGATCACTTCTTACTTGACTGCAAGCAGATCTGAAATTATGTTTAGTGTTTATCTCCATATTATATTTTAGACTGGTCCAAAAGAGTCCCACTTGACTACTATTAAGAAATATCTTAGATATCTCTTAGAATTCCCTAAGTTAGGAATCTAGCATCCTAGGCATAACATCTCCTTTAAAATCATAAGATATTATGATTCAGATTTTATGAGATATTGATTTGATAGAAAAAACACCTCTAGAACATGTTAATTCATAGGATAGTCCTTAGCTCCTGGTCTAATAGAAAATAGAACTCAATTGCCCTTATCCATTACTGAAGCTGAGTATATAGCCTTAAGATGTTATGCGGCCCAAGTCCTCTTGTTAAAGAAACAAATTATGGATTTAGGATTAGCTGTAGGAATAATTTTAATCCTATGTGATAATAATAGAGTCATGTGTTTTTCAAAGAATCTAATCCAACACTCTAGGCCCAAACACATTAATGTAAGGTGCCACTTCATTAGGGATAATTTTACTGAAGGAGACAGAGCACTATATAGCCACTAAAAACCAACTTGCTGATATCTTTATAAAACCATTGGCCTTTGAAACATTCAACATCTTAAGAACCAAATTATGTGTAATAGATATTAATGCTTAAATTATTGCTTTATTTTTTTTTTAATGTTTTGTTTTTATTTTATTTGTATGTCAATTTATTTTTATGTGTTCCTATTTTAGGTTCTTATTTTTTCTTGGTTTTTTTTTTTAATGTTTTAAGGAATTAGATCAATGCTCACTCCTAATTTTCAATTCTCAAATGACATTTTTTCCTTGCTTTTGGCTTTACAAATTAGTAAGCTTTGCTTGACTTTTCTAAATCAGTTAAAGGAAGATAATTTGATGATTGTCTCTCTTCCTCTAGCTCCTTTAGTGGCGTTTTTTTTTTTTTTTTTAAGAAAAATCTATTTTAAATTAAAAGTTGGATTTTGAAATTAAGATATATTTTTTTCTTGCTACAGTAATCTATCTCCTATGAATGTTGCTCATAGTTATTGAATCACTTTTTCATATTTTCATAATTAAGTTGTTGCATCTATCATCTAGATATATTTCTATTTTGTGTCATGACTGCTTATTGAATCACTTTTTTTTATCATGAATGCATAAAAATTGTATTAAATTATGCCCAGTAATAATTCTATGTATTGAGAGAGTATCATTTTCTAGAGAGAGATTTTTCAAATTTCCTTCCTCATTCTTTGGCGAGTTCTTCGGCAATAACAATAGGCCACTCAACTACCGTCTCCAGTGGCCGGACATCTGCCATATCTAATTATGATGAATCTGCTTTATTATTAGGTTTGGATGTTTTATTGGACTGCTGGGTTAATCCAAAAAATTCTTTCAGTGCTCCTTTGGTGATCAAAGAACTGACTGGTGTCCCAACGATAGCTTCTTCTCCTGTGAGTGGTCCTATTAAACTTGTTATTCAGAGAAATGATAAGGGATTACCTATGGCTATTGATCCTAAGAATGAATTAAATTATGTACCTTGGTTCCATGTTAACAATAAAAGGAAAAGGAGGGAAATGCTATTTATCAGAAGAAGATGTTTGTTGCTAATAAGATACAGACTAAATATTTGATGTGGAGACAAAAATTTCAAAGTTCATAGCATACCATGTATGCATTTCATTCTTCTTTCCATAAGAATAGGCCCAAACTTGATTGGTTTCCCAAATCTAACATCTGATCATTTTATAGGAGTTCTCTCACAAAAGGCCTCATGAGAGCATGTGATACTTTGATAGAAAATATTCAAGGCATATGTTTGGAGATGCAAATCAATTTATTTGACTGGAGGCCATAGTTGGAGGCAAGGTGACACTTGTATATAACACCATCAAGAGAGTGGGACCATCAAGAGAGTGGTGGGATCAGGTATAATTGGGAAATCAAAATATTTCATTATTAAAAAAGTTTTACTTGTTGATGGCTTAAAATATAACCTACTTAGCATAGGCCAGGATTGTGATAAAGAATTTAGCATTACATTTTTGTCTACCAAATGCATGATTAGCTTAAATAAAATTGATGTGTTGCAAGGAATAGAATTAATACATTTACATGCTTGATTAAATCTGTGTTAAACATGCTTCTTCTTTTTGCCTAAAAATTGGTGATGATGAATCCAAGTTATGGTGTATGATATTATGTCATGTAAGCATGAAACCTTAGGAAAATCCAAAAAATACTTAATGAGAGGAATTCATAAACTAGTTCACTAAGTGCCACATGTGTGATGCCTATCAATTAGGGAAGCAAGTCAAATCCTCCCTTCACTCAATTAAGGATATCGACACTAGCAAACCCGTAGAAGTCCTTCACATGCATCTCTTTGGATCTGTCAGCACTATAAGCCTAGGAGGAAAAGTCTTTACGTATGTGATTTTTGATGGTTATTTATGGTTTAATTGGGTTAGATTCATATCTCATAAAAGTGAATCATTTGAAGAATTTAAGACATTCTCCACTTAGATTCTGAGGAAGCTAGGTTATAAAATTCTAACAATTCATGGCAATCATATTAGAGAATTTGAAAATAAAAATTTTCAATCTTTCTATAAGGAGCAAGGGATAGATCATAATTTTTAGCGCTTAGAACCCCTCAGTAAAATGGGGTTGCTAAAAGAAAGAACTTGGCCCTAGTAGAAGCTGTTAGAGCCATGTTAGCTGAATACTCTCTTCTTAAATATTTCTAGGTAGAAATGTTGAATACATTATGTTTTGAATAAGGTTAATGCTAGATCCAAGCTTAACAAAACACCCTATGAAATTCTTAGGGTAGGACACCCAACCTATCTCACCTTCATGTCTTTTAATGTAAAGTGTTCAGTCTGAATAATGGGAAATCTCTACTAGGAAAGTTTGACTCCAAATCTGATGAAGGGGTGTTCCTAGGTTACTTAAATGTTGGGAAAACCTATAAAATTTTTAATAAAAAAATGTTGGTATTAGAGGAGACCACTCATATTGTATTTGATAAATCTGATAATTTTGGAGGGTCTAGGGTAGAAAAAGAAGAGGTTGTAGAAATAACCCAATGATTAAAATCTATAAATCTAGAAGGAATAATATAACCTAAAAACACACTATCTAGAAAATAGAGATATTCTTCAATTCATCCTAAGGGATTGATCTTAGGAGACCCATCTGAAGGTGTTAGAACTAGGCATGGACTTAGTAAGAAGTAAACTACTCTATATTCATTTCAATGATTGAACCCACCAATATAAATCAAGCCCTATCTGATGAATTCTATATCCTAGTCATGTAATAAGAGTTAAATCAATTTATGAGGAATAATATTTGGGAACTTGTTGAAAGACCTAAAGACTAGAGTATGGTTAAAACCAAATGGGTTTTCAAAAATAAAATGAATGATATTGGTGTAGTGGTTATAAATAAAGCAATATTAGTGGCTAAGGAGTACAACAAAATAGATGGAATTGATTTTGAAGAGACCTTTGCCCCCATAGCTAGATTGGAAGCCATTAGGGTGCTATTAGCTTTTACTTATTTTAAGGGATTCAAACTGTATAAAATAGATGTCAAAAGTGCCTTTCTGAATGGAGCGATAAAAGAAGATGTATATGTTAAATAACCCCCAGGCTTTGAAAATTCATAATTTTCTAATCATATATTCAAATTAAAAAGGCATTATATGGAAAAAAACAAACCCCTAGAGTATGATATGAAAGACTAAGAATATTCCTACTTGAAAGAACTTTTGTTAAGGGGAGCATTGACACCATCCTATTTCTAAAAAGGTAGGAGATGAAATACTCATTATCTAAATTTATGTTGACGATATTCTGTTTGGATCTTCTGACAAAAATCTATGTGATGAATATTAAAAAATAATAAGGAGTTTGAAACGAGTATGATGAGAAAATTGACCAACTTTCTAAGATTTAGCATAAAATATATGGATGATGGAGCTTTTCTTAGTCAATCAAAATATATTATGTATGTCTCTTAAAAATATGAAATGGATAAGGAAAAACCAATAAACACTCCCATGAGGTCCACTATTTAATTAGATGAAGTCTCAAATGGAAAATTAGTTGATTAAAAGAAATAAAAATGAATAATTGGATCACTCCTTTACTTAACTACTAGTTGACCTGATATAATGTTTAGTATTTATGTATGTGCTAAATTTCAAGCTGATCTAAAAGTGTCCCACTTGACTATTATTAAGAAAATCCTTAGATATCTCTTAGGAACCTAAAACATAGTAACTGGTATCCTAGACATAGCACCTCTTTGAAATCATAGGATATTCTTATTCATATTTTGTAGGATGCAGGATTTGTTGTGAATTTGGATCCAAATACTTTGATTTTAATGAAAACAATTATTATTGTTTCTTTACCACTATTATTATTGAATATCTATTTTATTTGCCATGGTTACTAACCTTTAGGTTTACAAAAGATCACTTACAATGCAAATAAGAATAAGATTAGGTAGAATAGGGTTAAGTCTATTTGTAATTCCATATCAATGTATTTTTTATCTTTCTTGAGTTAAATCCTGAATATGGTGGACCCTAAGCTAAGTAACCTTACACATACACACTTAGGAGGATAAATTGTTTGAGTTAGAGATTTTTTCTATTTTTGACTATATCATATAGGATAATAATAAATCATCCTAGATGATTTGTATAAAATAAAAACCAATATTAGGGCATCCGGCTAATTACATGTGATTAAACTAATTATATTGAATGATTCATATCATCTAAGTCGATCGACTTAAAAGATGAAAATAACCGTCAGTCAAAATTTAGGTAATGACTTAAGTTACAAATTTTATTCTAATCGTATAGGATAATTTGCATCGTCTTGGATAATTTTTGACAATCATACTTAAATTGATCTAGTGATTAGGAGAGTAATTATAGTTAAATTGTTCAATCAAATCATATAGGACATTCCATCTGGATTGTACTGGATGATTTAGTCAAAAAACCATAACTTTACTTATAACATTTAGGAGGATCATCCTAAACACCTCAAGACATTTTCAGGACAATATGGAGATCGCCACCCATCATCAGATGTCATACTAGACGATCAATATAGTATTTTGAACTATTCATCATGACAATTGTAAGATTGTATTAGATAATCTATACAAATACTTGTACTGATCGTGTAGATCAAAGGTGATAATCCTGGCTGATAGGGCTATTTTGTACTAATCGTACAAGATGATTTATCGATCATCCTGGATGATCAATTGTGCAGAATTCAAAATTAGGCTTCTTTTGGAGGCTCACTATTTAAGCAATTATTTTATCCCTTGGGTTAATCTTTTCCTATGGAGTTGATCTAAAGGATTATTGAAATTTGTTCAATATGAATTAGGTTGTTAGACCTAAGCTTATGTCCCAGCGGCTAACCAAGAGGGGGGTGAATTGGTAATTAAAAATTATCCCTCTTTTGAATTTTTAAATCAAGAATAACTTTAGTGAATTTTTGTAGAAAATAATATTCAACCACAAATTAAAAACTAAATACAAAAGCAGCAGAAAATAAAAAGACACAAGATTATAGTGGTTCGATCAAACACGACCTACATCCACTCCCCGGAGGCACCCTCCGAGTATTGCACTAATACCACTAGTGACTCTCCTTTTTCACCCACAATAAGGAGGAGAAGCCTTCACAAAAACTCTCTTCCACCACTACCCGATGCGGCAGAGAACTGTTATCCTTTTACACTCTCCAAGTGTTGGCAAAGAACCATCTGTCCTTTCACACTCTCCCAGTGTAGACAAAGAACCCTTCATCCTTTCACACTCTCCCAGTGTACGCAGAGAACCCTTCAGCTGTTCACACTCTCCAAGTGTCGGCATAGAACCGGATCTCCTTGACAGATCTTCTCACAAGAAATCTAGAATGATGAGAGAAAAGAGTGAATTAATCATAATTAGATATTCTTATCTTTGAGTACCAAGTGAATCCTTCACGCTCAAGTAGTAAGAATCCTCCTTTAAACACTCTCTCACACTCCCTCCTTCACTCTCCCTTTAGTTAACATGAAGATCAGTAGGCAAAAATATTACAAGACAGTTTTAAGTGGACCTTATATAGGAAAGACACAAAAAACTGTCCAAAAATTGCTAATTTTCAAGTCTATACACAATCAATTGTCCTGGATGATCGTCAGATCGTCCCGTATGAATAGTGTTAAAATAGTTGCATACAAACCTAATGTATATTGGTACGTACTGACTTAATACCCGATCATAGTCCCGTACGAAATATTTTTGTACTGGGACGAACAATTATATCAAGGGTTTGTTTAGATTAAACTGTAGGACGGTCCAAATATTTAAGGGAACAGAGGCCTTCGTCTTGGGACGAACATAAATGTTCATCTGGACGAATTATGTCCAGAGGATTTCATCCTGAGACGAGCAGGATGAATCATCTCGACGATTAGTTTAACCCATGTGTCTAGAGGACTTCGTCCTGGGATGAACGGGATGAATCATCTGGACGATCAATGCAACTCAAGTGTCCAGAGGCCTTCGTTCAGGGACGAATAGTATGAATTGTCCGGAAGTAATGTTCAAAGTGAGAATCCAAAGAGCATCATCTAGGGATGAATATGGATAGTCGTTTGGAAGATTAAGACTTAGAAAAATTTTCTCACTTCTTATTCGTTCCATTGCTCTTCCGAAGGGATAACTGATATGATCGTCTTGTATGAACTTGGTTCGTCCCGTACGATCAGTATGATTTTTTAAAGATCTCCCTAAGTGTGTGTGTGCTAAGCTACTCAATTACAATCATACCTCAAACTCAATACAATGAAAAATACAAACTTCAATTTACAAACTATCTCATACTCAATTTGATTTGAAGTCTTCTTTAGTCTTGAGTTTGATTTTCCTGAAATATTAGTCCATACAAGAGCAAAAAAATTCCTTTAAAAAGTGTTAGGAGAATATAATACTTAAAACAATAATATTTGGAATCATCAAATCTATACAAGTTGCAATAAAGTAAAACATGCAAATAGCAACTCTCTTAATAAGGATAGCTTAGAGAAGGAAGGGGGAGAGCTTGAGAGAGAGAGAGAGAGAGAGAGAGAAATCCTTGTGAGGGAGAGTTTATGAGGAAATCATAAAGATTTCTCAGTGCAAGGTCTTTGTCATCTTCTTCGAGTTGCTCCACTTGTTCCTTGGTAGCTCTGAGGAGATCATCTTCAGTAGTAAATCAAGGTTCTCAATCTCCTCCAAGAGGGAGTAAAAGGATTCCCAATTTCTCTGCCTAATCCAAGAGGGTGTAAAAGAATTTAAGGTTCTCTGCCTCACCATGTTAGTGGAAAGATTTTATAAAGACTTCTCCGTCTTGCTGTGGGGGAAAAAGGAGAGTCACTTTAGTTTAGTTCAATACTTGGAGAGGGAGTCTCCAAGGAGTGGGCATATGTTAGATTTGACTAAACCACTATAAAACTCATTGTGTTTTTTCTTATTATTTTCACCGCATTTTATTTCCACTTTTTATGTTATTTATTTTGAGATTGAAATATCTGATTATATTGCTATTGTGAACATTACTTGTCATCTGCATCAAGAGTTATTGTTTTGTTTTAAAGTATTTAAAAAGATCAAAAAAGAGTTTCTTTGTTTACAATTTTTTAAAACTACCAATTCACTCCCCCCCCCCCCCCCCTCTTAGTTAGCCTCGGGCTAGTTCTATAGGGTTTAATACCTCTCACGAACTTTCAAGTGGTATTAGAGTGTGATTCATAAAATCAAATTTTAGAAAACTTTTGAATTTTGATCCATGGTTAACTTTATTAATAGAAACGCTGCGGAAGGTCATTTGATTACTAGATGACCTCTTTTTAATAATATACCGTTTGATTTTTGGAAAACTCGCATGTCCACCTTTTTACAATCAATTAATTATCGTGTGTGGATACTTGTTAAGAAAAGTTATTCTACACCTTTTAAATTGGTAAATGGTGTTAATACTAAAATTTCCTTTATTGATTGGACTACGGATGATAGATATCTAGCACAACTAAATGCTAAATGCTTGAACTTTTTTTTTGTGTCTTAAAATCTAAAGACTATTTGTATTTCAATTCAACTTGTTCTACTAGAAAAGAAATTTGGGATAGATTATGCATAACATATGAAGATACAAATGAAGTTAAACAATCTAAACTGAATATTCTTTTGCATGACTATAAACTTTTTCTTATGAAACCTAGAGAATATATTTTTAAGATGTATACTAAGTTTACACAAATTGTTACATCCATCCATGCCTTTGGAAGAGAACTAATAAACTATGAAAAAAGTTAACAAGATTTTAAGATGTTTACCTTCCTCTTATGATGTGAAAATTATTACCATTATTGAATCTAAAGACTTGAATGTTTATTCAATCAATAACTTACTTGGATCATTAATTGCTTTCAAGCAAAGAGTGAACCAAGGGCAGCTTGATGCAGGTGAGAAGAAAAATGAGAAAATGTAACTTTAAAGGCTAATGATTCTAACACTAATTCTTCTAATTCTGAGAATGATGACGTTGCTTTAATTACTTGGCTATTCAAGAGCTTCTTCAGGAAAAAGCAAAAGCATCATTAGAAATGGAACAAAGGTAAGAACCATAAGAATTCTAAAGTTTCTTTTGATGTTATCTATTTTGAATGCAGGAAGCTAGGACATATGAAGTTTGATTTTCCAACTATGAAAGCACACCCAAGCAAGGAGAAGGGTGAGGAAAAACCTAAGTTCAAGAAGGATAAGAAATGGATCCAAAAGGCTTTCTGGGCGGACTTAGCATTAAACTCCTCTGAAACCAAAGCTGAAGAAGAGGTACTAAACATGTGTTTAATGGATGATGAACACATTGATCACTCTGATCAAGAAGAGGAATGTGAGTATACTTACGATCAATTACTTGAAGTTTTTAAAAAAGTTCATTCTTCATATAGGAAGCTCAAGAAATTGCATGCTAGTCTTGAAACTGATTTTTTAACTTTGCAAAAGAGCATGAGTGCCTGAGAAAAGATCATTCCACTTTAGATATTAATCATATCACTTAACTTAATGAATTTGATGAATTAAATAAAAAGCATCTTGATTTAACAAATACGTATAATTTCTTGAAAAGTTTACATGTTGAGCTAAAAAATGCATATAAGGACTTAGATACTCTTACAACTGATTTAGATAATAAAGAGCATACCTTGAAAATAGAAAGTTAAATTCTTGAAAATACAAATAAGTTTTTAAAAGCTAAATTAAATGTTTTCAAAGAAAATATAAGATCTCCCACTATGCTTGAGTTTAATAATCCATCAGATCACCATACATCATTTAAACATAGGAAGAGACACTATAACCTAAGTAGATTAGTAAACCCTTTTTGTGGTATTAGATGTTTTTCTTGTGGGGTGTTAGGACATATTTCCCACACATGCATTATCCACCGTATAACACATTTAATGTGGACACCTAAAGTTCAAAATTCACAGCATTTAATATATGCATTTTATTCTTCTTTCTATAAGATGGATCCAAACTTATTTGGGTTCTCAAATCTAACATATGATGTTTTATAAGGGTGCTCTCACAAAAGGCCTTATTAGAGCATCTGGTACTTGGACATTGGATGTTTATGGCATATGATTGGAGATACAAATTAGATTATTTCACTAGAGGCTAGGGCAAGAGGCAAGGTAACACTTTGAGATAACATCACTAGGAGAGTGGTGGGGTTAGGTATAATTGGCAACTCTAAAAATTTCATTATTAAAAATATTTTACTAGTTGATGGCTTGAAACATAACTTGCTCAGCATTAATTAGCTCTATGACAAAAGCTTCAGCATAAAATTTTTTATCTATCAACTGCATAATAAGCTAGAATAATAATATTATTTTGCAGGGAAAAAGGATCAACAATGTCTACATACTTGATTTAAATTGCATTAAATTTTACACTATTCTTTACTAAAAAACTATTGTTGATGAATCATGGTTATAGCATAGGAGATTGTGTCATGCTAGTAAGAAAAGCCTTAGAAAGATCATCAAAAAAGACTTACTGAGAGGGATACCCAAACTAGAGTTTACTAAGGATCACCTATGTGATGCCTATTAGTTAGGAAAGCAAGTCAAATTCTCTTTCCCCTTAATTAAAGACATTTTCACTAGCACCTTAGAAGTCATATACATGTGTCTTTTTGGACCCAACAGTACTACAAGCTTTGGAGGGAAAGTCTTTAGGTATGTGATTATCAATGATTATTCAAGGTTTACTTGGGTTAGATTCCTATCTCATAAAAGTGAATCATTCGAGGTGTTTAGGTCTTTTTCCACTTGGGTTCATAGGAAGCTAGGTTGTAACATTTTTATAATTCATAGTGATCATGGTGGAGAATTTGAGATTGAAATTTTTGAATCTTTCTGTAATGAGCAAGGAATAGACCATAACTTCTTAGCTACTATGACCCCTCAGTAGAACAGGGTAGCTGAAGGAAGAATAGGACCCTAGTAGAAGCTGCTAGAGCCATATTAGCTGAATACTCACTTTCAAAATACTTTTGGGCAAAAGCAGTGAATACAACCTATTATGTTCAAAATATGGTGAATATTAGATCCAAACTGAACAAGACATCCTATAAAATTCTTAAGGGTAGGACACCCAACCTCTCTCACTTATATGTCTTTGGATATAAAGTGTTTGTTCTGAATAATGGGAAGTCTCAACTAGGAATGTTTGACCCAAAATTTGATGAAGAAGTATTCTTAAATTACTCAAGTGTTAGGAAATCCTATAGAGTCTTTAATAAAAGAACACTGGCAGTTGAGGAGGCCTCTCATATTGTGTTTGATGAATATGATAATTATGGAGGGTCTAAGGTAGAAGAAGAGGAGGTTATAGAAGTCACCCAAGGTTTGGAATCTATAAATCTTGATGAAAGAATAGAATTTGAAAACACTTTTCCTAGAGAATGGAGATATTCTTTGAGTCATTCTAAAGAACTAATCTTAGAAGGCCCATCCTAAAGGTGTTAGAACTAGGCATGGACTTAGAAAATAGGTAAACCACTATGTTATCATTTTAATGATTAAACCAACCAACCAAAATCAAGTCTTATCTGATGAATCCTGTATCTTAGCCATGTAAGAAGAACTAAATCAATTTGAAAGGAATGATGTTTGGAAGGTAGTTGGAAGACCTAAGGAACAGAGTGTGGTAGGAACAACATGGGTTTTCTAAAATAAAATGAATGATTCTGGAGTAGAAGTGAGGAATAAGGAAAGATTAGTTGCTAGGGGTATAATCAACTATAAGAGATTGATTTTAAAGAGACTTTTTTCTCTGTAGCTAGATTGGAAGCTATTAAAGTGCTCCTAGCCTTAGCTTATTTTAAGGGATTCAAACTAAATCAAATGGATGTTAAGAGTGGCTTTCTAAATAGGGTAATAAATGAAGATGTATATATTAAACAATTCCCAGGCTTTGAAAATTCACAATTTCCTAATCATGTGCTCAAATTAAAAATGCATTATATGAACTTAAACGAGCTCCAAGGGCATGGTACAAAAGGCTAAGCACATTCTTACTAGAGAGATCTTTTGTGTAGGGGAGCATAGACACCACCCTATTTTTTAAAAAGGTAATAGATGAATTACTGATTGTTCAAATTTATGTTGAAGATTATATGTTTGGATCTCCTAATAGAAATGCATGTGATGAATTCTCAAGAATAATGAGTAAGAATTTTGAAATGAGTATGATGGGAGAACTGCCTTACTTTTTGGGATTTAGCATAAGGTAGAAAGATGATGAGACATTCCTTAGTCAATCAAAATATATTAAGGATATCCTTAAGAAATATGAGATGGATAAATCCAATTCAATTAACACTCCTATGAGTTACACTGTTTAGTTAGACAAGGATTTAACAGGTAAATCTATTGTAAAAAAAATACAAAGGAACAATTGGATCACTTCTTTATTTGACTATTAGCGAACCTGATATTATGTTTAGCATTTATCTATGTGCTAGATTTTAGGTCGATCCAAAAGAGTCTCACTTGACTTCTGTTAAGAGAATTCTTAGGTATCTCTTAGGAACCCCTGACTTAGGAATCTTGTATTCTAGGCATTGCACGTCTTTTAAAATCATAGGATATTCTAATTCAGATTTTACAAGATACCGAGTTGATAAAAAAGAACTTCTAAAACTTATCAATTCATAGGACAGTCCTTAGTCTCCTGGTTCAATAAAAAATAAAACTTAGTTGCCCTGTCCACTACCGAACCTGAGTATATTGCCTTAGGAAGTTATCTGGCCCAAGTCCTCTAGCTAAAGTAACAAATTCTATATTTATGTTTACTTGTAGGCATAATTTCAATCCTCAATCCTCTCTGATAACACTAGTGTTATATGCATTTCAAACAACCCAATATAAAACTTCAGAACCAAACACATTGAAATAAGGCATCACTTTATTAGGGACCATGTTACTAAAGGAAACATAGAGCTACACCATATGCCACTCAAAAACAACTTGCTGATATCTTTACTAAACCACTTGCCATTGAAATTTTTAGCATCTTGAGAACCATATTAGGTCTCATATATATTAATGCCTGAAATCGTTGCTTTCTTTTTTCTGATCTTTTTTTTTTTTTTGCATATTTGTTTCTATTTATGTACTTTTTTTTTCCATTTTTCATTTTTCTATTACTTTTTCCTTTAGTTTTTCTTTAATCAAATTAAAGGTCACTATTAGTATTAATTTCTCAAAAGACACTTTTGCCTTTCTTTTAGTTTAAAAATCTATAAATAATAATTGACCTCCCTAAATTAGTTAAAGGAAAAAACACTATTGATTATTTCTCTTCCTCTAACTCCTTTAGCGGTGTAATTTTCTTTTTTAAGTAAAAATCTATTTCAAATTAAAAGTTGGACTTTGAAATTAAGATCTTTTCTATCTTCATATATTAATTTATCTCAAATGAATAATGTTCAAAGTCATTAAATCACTTTCAAGTTTTCCTGATCAGGTTATTGCACTTATCATATGAATATGATTCTGATTTGTGGTTTATTCTTCCTTATATTAGAAAGTGAGTTTTTCTTCTCTTATATCTAGAAGATATTCTCACAATTGAGAGTCATTAAAGGTTTCAAAAGGGAGCTAGCTCACAAAAATGACAAGAGGCACAAAATGAGCCCAAACTAAAATTCAAAAGATACACAATGATCGACAAATAATTAGATGATACACAAAGTGTATCAAAAATCAAAAGATGCACAAAGTGTGCCAAACAATTGATAAGAGACACAAAATGAGCCCACAAAGAATAGGCTTCCATATGTTTCAAACCTTTAAATCTTATAAAAATTCATGTGTTACTTAATATCTTCAAATAATTGATTTTTGAAACTTATGACCGTGACTAATTACATTGCTATATTATTCTATCATGTATTTTTCTAAAATGATTTTTTTAACATATCATTTTTCTTATCTGGTTTCTTTTCTGAGTTAGATTTTTATCTTGTAAGGAGTTCGAGCTAGGGTTAACAAGATTAGTTGTTCTAACTTTTTTGTATATATTTTTATTATTTTTTATTTTTTTCTTGTAAAAACCATGATCATTTCTTTCAACATTCTGAATTTTTTCTATTTTGTTCACATCTTCCAGGACGATGCACAACACCCTGTATGATATGAATAAAAATAAACCTCTCCAATCACAACACATCTAATGGGTGTAATTGAGTCAATCATTAGTGATCATCAAGGATGATCCTTATTTTGTCCTGGATGATCCCCATGGAAAAATGATTGAATTATTTCAATTATGCTAACATGATCAATTATTGCACATCATCCTGGATGATCCATGTGTTCAATTTGAATCATGCATCTAGTTAATGATCATCCAGTCTGTCTCCTTGAGATAATCATCTGAATCTAATCATCCTGGATGATATCTAATTGGCCTGGATGATATGACCACTTTTTTATGAATAGGCTGGATGATATTATTGCACCCGATTGTCCTGTACGATCCCATGATCATCCTGGATGATTTGGTTGACCTTATATAAATAATTGATTTTCAATTTTCTTCACCACAATATGTTCAAATCCTCATTCCATTTCACATAAACTCTCAAGTCTTGTAAATGGCGAGTGGAAAAAGATCTATGATGTAGGCTGGTAGTTTATCTAGAAGGGAAATTAATCCTTATTTTATTGAGGAAGTTGATGAATTGGCCTACCACCGCTATAAGAATGCTTACATAACCTCTTCAAAAACTATTGTTCAAAGTATTTTTAATTTTCAAATACTTTATCTCTTTACTATAACAATGATTAATTCTCTTCTCAGACTGGCCTTCCCTTTCAATTTCGAACGCCTCTTCGATTTTTTTCAAACCTTCGCATCAACCAAGCCTTCAATGCTTTATAATCTTATGTCAATAAGAGGCCCATAGAAATTACATCTAAAGATTTACATGACCTCCTTCACCTTTCTACCACTAGAGACAAGATCCATTTCATTATCTCATATCCTTATTTTAACTGGATGCATGTTAACCATATCGTAAGGGGAACTAATGTCAACACCCATGTAGTTGAAGTTAAAACATTAGTAAGGACGCCCGAACCATCCAGCACATTCTTCGCTTATCTATTCTTCCTAAAGCTGGGGATAAGATTCATATCACTTGTCACGACCCAACCCGACCTAAACGAATCCTATCGTGTTGAGTCATGACGGATAACTGCAGGATCTAGTTCTGGAATTTGGTTTTAGATTTTTCTTTCAATACATAATGAAATACATAACCACAGAGCTTCTACAAACATCCAAATATATAGAAAACTCATCCATAATTCTCTTTCTTCTCATTCTTCAAAATAATCATATTCATTACAGTACATGGCTATAAACATAAAATACATAACAGAACAGTAAACCAGCCATGATTGTACAAAAATCAAAAATATAAAAATACATATAACTTCAGATCAAATCCTGAACGGCTAGTCCAAAACTTCCTTCCCTTTCCCAGAACCTGAAAATCATTAAGATAACCACAGTGAGCTAACAACTCACCAAGATCACACTAATTGATCTAAATTCCCAGATTCTCTCATTCTAAAATAATTCACATAAGCTTTAAAATAGTTCATTTTAAATCAAATAATCACTGAACTGAAATCTCAAGATATAATACATATCTAACCATTCTTTAATTCAGGTATTCATATAGAATTCAAAGAATCAAACAAAATTCATATATTCTCACAAAAATTATATAATTAGACACAATTTAGAATATCATACAGAAATTGAATAATTAGACGGAATCAAATAACATATACAGAAGAATTAAATGGAATTCATATAACAGAATATTTCAAATCACATTTCAAATCACATATCTCTGACCCAGACATAATCTCAAAGGATTCTGGCCCCTTATGCCTCTATTCCCTGACATAGACAGAATCTCAAAGGATTCTAGCCCCTTATGCCTCCCTTTGTGCTTACAGCACCAGAATATATAAAATATATAGAATTATTCAGATTACAATTCATTAATTAGACCTAGATAGAATCTCAAAGGATTCTAGCCCCTTATGCCTCCCTTCCTTGACACAAACAGAATCTCAAAAGATTCTTTCCCCTTATACCTCCCTTCTAACTTCATTCAAATCAAATCATATCAAACATCAAATCATATCAGATCCAGAGAAAATAGACATATATCAAAATGTCATCAGAATGTATAACGGTAGATAATAGAAAATCCAACGGATCAAAATTCATAATTTCAAAAAATTTCCAAATAACCAGAGATCATATAAAACAATATTTTAAAGCTTTTATTGTATTGAAGCAACATTTTTCAACATCTAAATAATTTTCTATTCGATAAAAACCCCACAGATTTCAAAATTCAGGTGAAAAATTTCTAGAAAATATTCAAAACGTGTAAAATCATAATCTCTATGACATAAGAAAAGTTACGCGATAAAAGTTTTATCGGTGCAAAGTTATACCCATTTTTTACTAACCGAAATAAAACTTAAATCAGAATATTTTCCCAAAACTCACATTTCTAAAAATTGAGATAGGTATAATGTGCCTTACCTCGAGTCGATCAACTTTCCCAACTGCGGTGACGGACGAAAATGGACCGAAGACGCCCAAAACATGACTTTTCCTCCTCTGTCATCCTCTTTCTCTCTCCTCAAAACAAATCCAACTGTGCTTAAAAAGATATTTACGATCGTCCGAACGAAAATTTACATTCCTCCTAGGACGATCGACTCTGTCATGTCCTTATACCATATTCGTACGGACGATATTTAATTTTTATCCTATAATTATGGGATATGTCAAACAAATTTGTTCAATTCGTACAGACGAACATGCATCTTTTTTAGTTCATACAGACGGTTCGAATAGACTAACATGCACCTTGTTAAGTTTGTACAAACTAACTGCACAAGAAAATTTTTTTTTCTTTCTTCAAAAATAAATTAAAAGTTTAAGGGTTTCACAATCTACCTTCCTTAAAAAAAATGTCATCCTCGACATTCCCAAAGCAAAACTAAGTCAAAATAGACCTAGATATAAGTGCCTCATATCAAATTCCTTCTCCCAAATAGCCTCTCTGGCTGTTCTGTGCTTCCACTGCACTTTAACCATAGGAATCTGTTTACTTCTCAGCTTTTTCACATCATAAGCCAAAATCTTTTCAGGCTCTTCTTTGCACCATAGATTTGCCTGAACCTCCACAATGTTAGTAGAAAGTTTCTTTCTAGAATTAGATATCCACTTTCTCAAAGATGATACGTGAAACACGTTATGTACATCAAACATCTGATCAGGTAATAATAACCTGTAAGTAGAATTACCAACCCTTTCAATGATCTCAAAAGTTCTAACATACCTCAGAATGAGCTTGCTCACTTTTCCAAACCTGCTAACACCTTTCATTGAACTTACTTTGACATATACAAAATCACCAACCTGAAATTCAATCAATCGGTGCTTTTGATTGTAATATTTATGTTGTCTATCTTATGCAAATTTTAACCTTTCTTTAATCAGATTAATCTACATAACAGTATCATCTACAAAAACTGAACCTATCACTTGTTTATATCCCACCTCTGTTAGAGTCAAAGGAGTTTTGCACTTATTTCCATACAAATCTTCGTAAGGTGCCATACCAATACTGGAATGATAACTGTTATTATATGTAAATTCTATCAGTGGAATATTATCTTGCCAACTGCCTCCAAAATCCAAAATAAATAATCTCAGAAGAACTTTCAGTACCTGAATAGCCGTACTGAAATGCAACTTCGTACCCAATCCTTGTTGAATACCTCTCCAAAATCTAGAGGTAAACCTGCCATCCCGTTCAGACACAATCACTTTCGGCATACCATGTAATCTGACAATTTCTTTAACATAAATCCATGCTAACTTGTCTACCGAATTTGTCTGTCTAATCGAAAGAAAATGTGCAAATTTTGTCAGTCGATCCCCAAAGAGCATCATACCCTTGCCTTGATAGGGGAAAAACCATGGCAAAATCCATTATTACCTCTTCCTATTTCCACTCAGGAATAGGCAATGACTACAAAAGACTACTTAATCGAAGATGCTCTGCCATTACTAACTGACAGGCTTCATATTTAGAAACAAACTCTGCTATGTCATTTTCATTTCAGACCACCAAAACAAACTTTTCTTATCTCCGTACATCTTACCACTTCCTGGATGATAGTGTCCTGAGTAATGAGCCTCATGTAAAATCTATTTTCTCAGATCTCCAAACATAGGAACCCAAAGCCTATTCTTACAGAAAATGATACCATAATCAAAAATTTGTAGTTCATATTTCTTACCAGATCTGATATGATCAATCAACTTTGAATATTCTGCATCTGACTTTTGAGCTTCATGAATCTTTCTTCTAAAGAGGGCTGAATAATTAACTGAGTCACTATACCAGAATCCCAATCAGTAGAAGAAATCACCTCCAATTGCAACCTCTCCATATCCCATAACAAATACTCATCAGAGGTGAGTGGTATACATGATAGTTCAGAAGACTTCCTACTCAAAGCATCTGCCACCATATTAGCCTTACCAGGCTGATACTAAATAGTCAGATCATAGTCCTTAATCAACTTAAGCCATCTCCTTTGCCTCAAATTTAGATCCTTCTGAGTAAATATGTACTTTAAACTCTTATGATCCATAAAAATCTCACACCTAACGCCATACAAGTAATGATGCCAAATCTTCAGAGCAAATACAACAACAGCCAACTTCAAATTGTGAGTCGGATAATTCCTTTCATGGGGTTTCAACTGTCTTAAGGCATAAGCTATTATCCAACCATGCTGCATTAAAACACATCACAAACCTTTCAGTGAAGCATCACTGAATACTTGAAATCCATATGTACTAGAGGGAAGTGCTAACACTAGAGCAGAAGTCAAATAAACCTTCAATCACTAAAAACTAGCTTCACACTCCAGTGTCCAAATAAAATCTACTAACTTCTGAATTAGTCTCTTCAAAGGTGCAGAAATATGAGAAAATCCCTTCATAAATTCCTATAATATTCGGTCATACCCAAGAAACTACGTATCTCAAATACCGTAGTAGGTCTTGGCCAATTAGTAACTTCTTGAATTTTTTGGGGATCAATAAAAATGCCATCAAGGCTCACCACATGTCCCAGAAAGGAAATTCTCTTTAGCCAGAATTCATACTTAGAGAATTTTGCATACAATTGATGCTGCCTCGAGGTCTCCAACACACTTCTCAAATGTCTGGCATGTTCTTCCTCAGAAGCGGAATATACCAAAATATTATTTAAAAAAATGATCATAAACAGATCCAGATAATCCTTGAATACTCTGTTCATCAGTTCCATAAAAATAGCTGGTTCATTAGTCACCCCAAATGGCATGACAAAAAACTCATAATGTCCATATCACGTACTAAAAGCTATTTACATCACATCAATTTCTCTTACCTTCACTTTATAGTAACCATATCGCAGATTAATCTTTGAAAATACAAAAGGTCCAGCAAACTGAACAAATAGATCATCACTCCATAATGGATACTTAATTCTTGATTGTGACTTTGTTCAAATCTTTGTAATAAACACACATATATATTGTACCATCCTTTTTCTTTACAAATAGAATAGGTGCTCCCCAAGGTGAAACACTAGGACGAACAAATCATCTATCCACAAACTCATGGAGTTGAACTTTCAACTCTACAAGCTCCTTGGGTGCCATTCTATACGGAGCTTTTGATATTAGGGTAGTACCAAAAAATACATTAATACAGAACTCAACATCTCTATCTAGAGGTAAACCAACTAACTCTTTAGGAAATACATCCAAAAAGTCTCATACTACCGGGATATCAGAAAGAGAACCCGCTTCTATATTCATATCTCGGACTAATGCTAAAAACACAATACAACCCCTTTTCCACAATTTATTTACTTCCAGCACAGAGATTAGGCAGGATAAAACACCTCTTACTCCTTGGAACACATAACTTTCACTGCCTATAAATAATCTAACTTATTTCTTCAAATAATTAATCTGAGCCACATACTGACTCAATCAATTCATACCCAAAATAATATCATACGAAGAAATGGGTAATAAAATCAAACAAGACTTCAACTTCTTACCAAAAAATTCAATCTTATATAAACAAAATTTCCTAGCTATCAAATTATCTTTAGCCAACAAAATAATAGAAAGTGAAATATGTAATGTAACTGAAGCCAGTTGTAATGCATCAAAATAGTGCTAAAAAATAAATGAATGACTAGCCCCATAATCAAACAAAATATGATAGGGGTGCTCAGAAATATAAACCATACCTATCACCACATCTGCTCCTTACCACTAGAAACCCCTTAGAAGTCCTTCACATGGATCTTTTAGGACCTATAAGCACTTCAATCTTAGGAGGGAAAGCTTTTATGTATGTGATTGTTGATGATTATTTGAGGTTTACTTATGTTAGATTAATATCTCACAAAAGATAATCATTCAAGGAGTTAAAGTCCTTTTACACTTGGATTCAGAGGAAGGTAGGTTATGAAATTCTAATTATTCATATCAATCACGGTAGAGAATTTGAGAATGAAAATTTTGAATCTTTCTATAAGGAGCAAGGGATAGACGACAACTTTTCAACTCCTCGGACCCCTTAGTAGAATGTGGTAGCTAAAAGAAAGAACAAACCCTTTATAGAAGCTACTAGAGCCATGTTAGCTGAATAATCACTTTCAAAATACTTTTGGGAGTGAATACATCCTGTTATGTTTTAAATAGGATGAATGTGAGATCCAAACTGAATAAGACATCCTCTAAAATTCTAAATGGTAGGACATCGAATCTCTCTCACCTTCATGTGTTTTGATATAAAGTGTTTATTCTAAATAATGGGAAGTCTCAACTAGGAAAGTTTGACCCAAAATCTGATGGAGTGTTCCTAAGTTACTCAAGTGTTGGAAAATCCTATATATTCTTTAATAAAATAACACTAGTTGTTGAGGAGACCACTCATATTGTGTTTGATGAATTTGATAATTCTATAGGGTCTAAGGTAGAAGAAGAGGTTGTTGAAGTCACCCAAGGATCAAAATCTTTAAATATAGAGGAAAGAGTGGAACCTAAAAATACTTTGCTTAGAGAATGGAGATATTCTTTGAGTCATCCTAAAGAACTTATCATAGGAGACCCATCTGAAGGGGTTAGAACTAGGCATGGACTTATAAAAGAAGTAAATCATTCTACCTTTATTTCAATGACTGAACCCATGAACTTATTTCAAGCCTTATCTGATGAATTTTAGATATTAGTCATGTAAGAAGAACTGAATTAAATTATAAGGAATAATGTTTTGGAGCTAGTTGATGAGAGTTCGTTAGGGATGTTAAGCCCTTATGAACTAGTCCTAAAGCTAACCAAGAGGGGGGTGAATTAGATATTAAAACTAAAAAACACAATCACATCTAAAAATAAGATTCACCACAAAGAAAATCAAAGTGCGGAAAATAAATGTGGAAATAATAAAGAAAAGAACACACCAGATTTATAGTGGTTTAGTCAAACCTTGACCTACGTCCACTCCTCGGAGACACCCTCCAAGTATTGCACTAAACTTAGTTTCTCTACTTTAGCCCCCACAGCTATGTGGATAATTCCTTACAAAATCACTTCCACCTTCCCCAGTGCGGCAGAGTAGCCGGGCCCTTTGACACCAAAGAGATATTCTTCCCTCAAGATAAGCCTTGAATCCAATGGTACTAAGGTGCAAGCTCACCGGATCAACTGTGTGGAACTCCCTCTACACTCTCTTGAAACCCCCTCCAAGGATCTTCTCCCTCTCTTAAACTCCACCCTATCCTCCCTCCCTTTCAAGTTCTCTCTTCAATATTCCTCTTAAAGTATGAAGCTTCAATGACTGCCAAGGATACTCTTCATGAGAAAGCAAGAGGTATTTAAATAGATTTGCAAAATTGACATTATCATCCAGGACGATCGCCTGATCATCTCGTACGATATGCATAAAAAGAGAACTTTTAAAAACCCTAAAAACTCAATTTTGATGCCAAACATCATCCATGACGATCGCAGGATTATCCCGTAGATGTGCTTTAAAGAGGGCTTCAGAAAACCCTAAAAACTTAATTTTGGTGCCCAAAATCATCCTGGACGATCGCAGAATCGTCCAGTACGATGTGCAGAATTTGGCCTGATAGTCCTGGACGATATTTGGATAGTCCAGGACGATTAGTACAAAAATGTACAGATCAACCAAGACGATATTATGGATCGTCCAGGACAATTAGAAGAAAAATTATGGTATTTCGGCTTGGACGATTTAGGAAAATAAAGTATGTCGGTAAATATCATCCTATATGATATGAAGATCATCCAGGATGATCTGATTTTAAAATTTAACCATAATTAATCCCTTAATCATAGGATCAATTTAGGTATGATTTGTATTGATCATCCAGGATGATCATATAGTTTGGGATGATTAGAACAAAATTTTAAACTTAAATATTTGCTTAAATTATCATTGGCGGCTCTTTTCCAAGATCAAAAAGAATCGTCCTGGACCATCCAAAATCGTCCAGTACGATTAGTTCAAAACTTGATCTTCTGGATTTGAGTAGATCTCACTCCCTTGAGTGTGTGTGTGCATGGTCACCAAGCAAGCATACTCCATTAGGACTTGACTCAAGAAATCAATATTACATCAATGAATATTACAAATTATTTTACAACATAACATTATTCAACCCATTCTCGAGCTCTAATTCTTTGTTTGATGTTGCATGGTATTCCTGAAATGTTAGTATACACAAAAAAAATATATATTACAAATACAAGTAGACAATAGAAAGTGAGTCATAATATTTGTTATCATCAAAAACATTAACTCATAAGCTCGAGTTGCAACAATCTCCCTCATTTTGATGATGGCAAATATTTCTGGTTGAATTTGTAAAATTGAAAATATTTTCTCCTAATCTCCCCCTCACTAGAATAAAAATTTAAAAATAGAGGAAGACAAAATTTTTATTATTTTTATTTTTATATTTTTAAAAATAGATACAAATATAATAGTATATTCTCCACCTTTAACATTATCAAAAAGAGGAGGGGCACAAAACAATCAGAATAATAAAAATAAATAAAAACCAAAATGATCCCTAATCTAGTGAAAAGAAAAAATTAAATATTCTTAAAATGAGAAAGTTGCCACTTGATTTTATTCAAAAACTTAGTAAGTAATGGATTGACAACGCATAATCCAGAAAAGTTAAGAAATTCATAAATTTTTAATCCAAGCTCAAGTTCTTTTAAAGGCTCAAAAACTTTTTAATCCAATATCTAAATCAAGGAATAAATTAGAAAAATAAATACTAATTTTTCAAAAGTCCTTTTATAAAACATATCTAATAGAAGATTAATACAAAAATTGGTGAATCAAGAATCATGATTTTCAAGATCAAGTATCAAAATTATCACGGGTTTTATTAAGCTTTAAGTAATACAGAAAAAGTAAGCATACTCTTTGTGGGCTCATTTTATGCCTCTTGTCAATTTTTTTCACACTTTGTGCATTTTTTACTTTTTGATACACTTTGTGTATCTTTCTCAATTTGGTGTCATTACGTATCTTTTGATTTGGCATCTTTAGCCACTTTTTTGATTTGGCATCATTGGCCATATTTTTATTAAAATATGCTACCTTTCTGAAATTTTAAAAACAAAAGTAAACACATTATATTGATAAAACGAATAACTTGATTAAGAAAATTATGAGGGAGATTCAACAACTTGCAAAGGATCTCTATGCGATAAACAAAATGTAGGGAGATGAAAAAGATCAGTTTTAAAATCCAAATTATAATATGATGAAGATTTTGAATCAAAAGTAAAATAACCTTTTTTAAGAAAAGAGATAGAGAGACGAAATCATGAGTTTCCTTCCTTTGACTATTTTTAGAGAATTCAACCACAACTTACATAAGAATTTAAGAAAAAACATGAGGTGGATTTTTCATTTTTAGAAAGGTGAATGTTTGTGTTGATCAGAGAGAACTTCACAAAAAAAAAAGAAAAGAGAAGTCAAATTAAAAAAAAAAATTAATGAAAAAGAGAAGAAAAAAAAAGAAAAAAAACACATAAAGAAAATAAATATAAAAATGAATAAAACATGCATACACAAAAAACACAAACAGTGGTTTAAACATCATCTTGCTCCTGGTCTGATGATTCAGAAGCTAGGTCTACCCACGAGATTTTTTACTTTTCATTATTTATCATTTTTACAATTTATTTAGTTTATCCTTTTCTTTGCAGGAAGAGTTCTTAAATTAGGGCACTGATTTTTCATGTGTCTAGGCTTATTACATCCAAAGCAAACAAAATCAAAAGAAATATTAACATTCTTACCATTTTTACCTTTGTTCCACTTTTGTTGATGCTTATGTTTTGGTGGGCTTTTTAATTTGCTTGATAATTCATCGCTTTCGTCACCAACTAAGCCACTTTTATCCAAGTCTTCAGCGTTTAGCACTATCATCTCACCTGCATCCAAAAGTTTTTGACCTAAACTTTGCTCGTAGGCAATGAGTGAGCCAATCAAATTATCAATAGAATATTCATTCAAATTTTTTTATTCACAAATAGCAACAACTTTGCCATCAAATTTGTCAAGTAAACAATGTAGAATTTTATTGATTTTTTTAAAGTTTAAAAATTCTTTACCTAAAGCACACAATGATGTCACAATTTGAATAAACCTAGTATACATGTTTAAGATCGACTCATAAGATTTCATGAAAAAAAAATCATAATCATGCATTAAAATATTTAATCTGGATTGCTTGATTTCACTAGTGTCTTCATATATAGTGTGTAATTTATTCCAAATTTCCTTGTCAGTAGTGCACGTAGAAATAAACATAAAATCTTCATAATTTAAAGCACATAAAAAATAGTTCAATGATTTAGCATTTAATTGAGCATTGATTTATTCTTTTATACTCCATTGATTAAAAGGAATATCAGTTTTAATTCCATATATAATACGTGACGATATAGAATAATAACCAGTTAAAATCATTTGCCACATTCAGAAATCAATAGACTGCAAGAAATTAGACATTTGAATTTTCCAAAAAGGGGAAAATATATTTGGTTGTATTTGTTCATCCGTTATTTAGTTTTAAAATTATTTTCTTAAAAAAAATATTTTCCTCCTATTTTTTATTGTAATCCTCATAGTGAGGGGGAGATTAGGTAAAAATAATATTAGTATGTAAATTTAACTAATAGTATTTGCCATCATAAAAAAAAGTGGAAGATTGTTACAACTCAGGCTCCTAAGTTTATATTTTTTATGATAACAAATATTATTTATTGCATCTTTATTTCTTCTATTATTTGTAGTGCATATATATTTGTGTATTTACTAACATTACAAGTAAAACATGCACTACTCTTTGAAGATTCAAGGCTCAAGATTGGGTATAACATGTTATATTAAAAAAGTATGTAATTTTAATTTATTTATTTTTTATTGCTTGAGTGAAGTCCTATAAGGTTCTATGCTAGTCTGTTGACTGTATACACACATACAAGAAAAGTAAAAATAATTTTAAATTTTTGAATTTTTTTGTATATCTTATTGTTTGTTCAATATTATTCTAGATGATATACTATTATAAAAAATAATTAAAATATTTTATTTATTTAGAAAAATAATTTTAAAATATAACTGATTGTACACTATAAATACCACATCATACTAGATGGTTTATTATAATTAGAAACTCCATTGTTCATTAAATTAGATAAAAATTTGAATTTGAATATTTCTCTATTCGTATTATATGAGTCAAATCATAATGTAAGATGTTTAAAATACTACCTAATTTAATCTTGTGGTTAGTCATTTGAATCTGATTAATTTTGGATTTTTATCGTACTGTATGAACTGGATCATGTTGTATGATTGATAGAGACTATATTTGGTCGCCCCTAAGTTTCATCTTGGATGAACTGCATTTCAGTTGAACTAATTGTATTATGTGATTGTTTATTTGTACTATATGTTATAAATATATCATATTATAAAAACTCCAAATCATACAGTTCTAATAGGCAAATTTGAATTGATCGTACTACACGAATGAGCGATCATACAGTACTAACAAGTTAAATTATGGGTATCGTACTGGACAATCTTGTTATCATATTGTATGAACTTTGACACTTGAATTGAATTTTTTAGGTTTTTTTAAGCCACTATTTAAGCTTTCTCATAATACTTTGTAATAGTCTTTTTAACATTCATTGAGTTATTTTCTTCTAAAGAAAGCTTGAAGAGAGAGCCTCAAACTTGGGAGAGAAAGGGTGGAATTTGTGAGAGAGGGAAAAGATCCTTTTGGGTTTCAAGGGAGTATGAGAGGGAGTTTCATACGGTTGCTCCAACGAACTTGCACCTAAGTTCCTCCATGTGTCATGGTTTGTCTTAAGAGAAACTTTGGGAAAAAGATCTCTTTGATGTCAAAGGACCTAGCTACTCTATCGCATTGGGGTAGGTGAAAGTGATTATAGCTTCTCTTTCTTCAATAGGAGGGTGAAAAGGATTATAGATTCTCTGCCTTCACCAGGAGGATGAAAAAGGAGTCAATGTTCTCTGCCTTTACTAGAAGAATGAAAAAGGAGTCTAGGTTCTCTGCCTAACTAGGAGGGTAAAAATATTACTGTCATCTACCACACCAGGTTGGTTAAATAGATTTGGTAAGGGCTTTTCTGCTTAGTTGTGGGGGCTAAAGGAGAATCACTAAAGGTTTAATGTAATACATGGAGTGAAGGAGTCCAGGGAGTGGATATAGGTCATTGTTTGACTCAATTAGTATAAAATTCACATGTCTATGATTTTACAATCTATTAAATTTAGAATGTGGCATATGATTCAAACTTATTATTCTATACCAGCTCATATTATTAATGGAGTCAAAACTCTTTTATATAATGTAGTGGAGAAAAACAAGTCCTTGCATAATTGAATGCTAAATGCTTAAATTGCATTTTATGTGCACTTAAGTCTGATGATTATATGATTATTTCTACCTGCACCACTAATAATTAAATTTTGAATAGATTATGCATTGCATATGAAGATACTAGTGAATTCATATAATCTAAGTTGAACATATTATTATTATTGTGAAGAGTATTAGGTTATGTATTGGGTGATCAATTCATTTATTTTAAGTAAATAAAAAATCACAAAAAAAAAATTATGCTAAAGAAATGTTTAAATAACCAATTCACCCCCTCCTCCCTCCCCCTCTTAGTGTATCTTAGCATAGTTCAATGAGGTCTAATAACCTCCCCGAACTTTCAATGGATACATGTTGTCCTACTTAGTTTTGTATTCTTATGGTTGTCTAAAGTATTTCAGTAAAATGGATGTATCTTGCTTAGTAGGTTGATTTTGATAGAGAGTAGAAGTTTTGGGAATGTAAGCTACATGTATCTTTTTGTTATTTCATAATTTATTTAGGTGTTTTACAAAGATCATTATATTGTGAACTTTTATTTTGGATATTTGGATGATTGAAAACCTGAAGAAGATTTGTAAATTCTTGATGTATCTTTTATTTTATTTTATTTTTAGATAATTAGATTGCTCTTGCAGTGAAAAGAGTAATTTGGGGTTGAGAAGTCTGAAGGTAAGGTAGGTTAAATTCCTACCTAAGTTCATTTGGTGTTACAAATATTCTCATAATGTTCCTTCTAATCTCAAAGACTAATCTTTACTACGTTGATTGACCGTCATCTCTAAAATCTTTTTTATCACCCTATTTCATATTTCAGCTTGGCCACTGGTTTTGGGGTGATATGTAACATCAATTTTAGGTTTAGCTCCAAATTTAGCTATCAATATCTCAAATCACTTGTAAAAGTGGCTTCCTTCATCACCAATATTCACTCTAGGTGTTCCAAATCATCAAAACATATTTTTTCTTTAAAATTTAATCGCAGTTAAAGTAACACTCCTAAGGACAACCCCCATTGCAATATGGGATCTTGAGCTCATGATTTTGATGATAACAAACATTATTAGATTTTATTTTATTCCTTCTAGTACCATTATTACATATTTATCTTGTGCACACTAACATTTTAGGTACATCATACACCTTGCAACGAAGGATCAAGACTCGAGACTGGGTATAAAAGATTTAATGTTTGTAAGAGTTTGTATTTTTATTTATTTATTTTTTGTATTTCTTGAGTCAAAGTAATATAAAAGGTATATTCTAGCTTAGTAACCATGAACACACACACAGGGAAGTGAAAATTAAATGTTCAAAATTTTTTAAGTTCATACTATATTGAGTAATTAATCTTTTTAAACTAATCATACTGCATGAACTCGATTAGGAAAGTAATTCAAATTTTTAATTTTAAATTAATCATATTGTACAAACATGTTCGTATTGTATGATATTTAAAATCATGCCTAAATTAATTCATATGATTAATCAATTAAAAATGGTTTAATTAATGAGTTTAATCGTACGATACTATCGTGATCATACTGGAAAATTATTATAGATAAGTTTTGATTGTGTCTTGGATCATCCTAGACGAACCTTAATTTTATTGAACTATTTATATAATATGATACTAGCCATACTTGACAATCCACTCGACTATTTTTTATCATCCCAGAGATCATCTTTGACAAACTTAAGTAATTTATTAATCGTACTGTATGATCAATGAGTTGTACTATACAATCATGTTAAGATTTTTGAACCGATCGTACTAATACTCATTCATCATATCGAATGGATAGGGGCTTTTGAATTAATCGTACTGTATGATCCACATATCATACTGTACAAACAGAGTGGACTGACTTAAAAAATTTGGGTTTTTTTAAGCCTTGTATTTAAACTCTCTTATAAAACTTTGAAGGAGACTTTTGGTAGTAATTAGGTTATATCTTTTGTGTGAAAGCATTGAAGAGAAAGCTTTGAGCTAGGGAGAGAAATGGTGAAGTTTAATAGAGAGGGAGAAGATCCTTGTGGGTTCAAGGGAGTGTGAGAGAGGGCTTCACACATTGTTTTGGTGAACTTGCATCTGAGTTCCTCCATGTCAAAGTTTAACTTAAAGGAAGCTTTGGGAAGAAAACCACTTTGGCGAAAAAGGACAGCTGCTCTGTAGCACTGTGTTGGTCAAAGAGATTCAGACTTCTCTGCCTCACCAGGATAGCAGAAGGGATTCATGTTCTCTATCTCACCAGGAGGGTGAAAAAGATTCAAGTTTTTTGCCTCACTAGGAGGGTGAAAAGAATTTTGGTTCTGTATCTTACCAGGAGGGTGAAAAGGATTTTGGTTCTTAGCCGCACCAAGGTTGGAAGTGATTCGTGTAAGGGGTTCTTCACCATGCCATATGGGCTAAAGGAGAGACACTAAATTGTTTACTAAAATACACAGAGAGGAGGACTATGGGGAGTGGATGTAGGTCAAGTTTATCGAACTACTATAAAATTTTGGTGTGTTTGTTCTTTTATTTATTTGTATTTTTAGCAAGATGACATGCCTTCTGAAAGCATTAAATACCTATTTCTGAGCCTGCATGGATGCTGTAGTGGAATCTCCAATTAGCATTGTAGTTTTAATGTAGTGAATTAAATTTTTAATCTTCATTTAGCATTACAGTTTGAATGCATAAAGAGATTATATATAATACATTAAGAGAGTGCAAAAATTCCAATTGGCATGGAATCTAAGAGATCATAACCTACTGTAACTGCTTCCTTCATGTCTTCTACATCAGGGCTTGAAAGTTTACAATATTATTTTCAATATTGTACTATTAAAAAGTATGTCTATTACTTATGCATAGAAAGATTATTATTTACATTGCTTCTGTTTGATTAATTTGTACTTGTGTCTTGGGAGTAGATGTCAACTTTAGATGGTCGTAACTGTTTCTTTCCCTGGAAGAATCTTCAAATTCTTTTTTTAACCTATCTTGTATCTGTTATAATCATGCCAGTATATGCTTGAACTACTTTGATTGGAAATATGCTTGTGTCTTCTTTCATTTTCTTTAATATATCACCTACAGTCTATTTTTATTAGTGCACATATATTTCATGAACAAAAAAAGGTGTTTATGTAATTAATCTCAACTAACCTTATTATCATGTTGTTCTGATTGAAATTTAGTATATATATATACTTGTTGTGTTTGTTGTATTTGTATAGGTATGAGTGCTAGTGTGCATATAAATGATTTGCTACTAGAGGACCACTGCATGAAAATTGCTACAACTACTTCATATATTATAAATGAATGCTATGAAACATATATTGATCAAACCTTATGCATGACCTCATCGTATAGTGTAGATAATTTATTTTCGAACTAATATATGTTCATCCTACTAGGTTTTATAATATATTTCACATGTCTCGTTCAATTTTTATGGATCTTCTACGTGAAATAAGAAACTACTCATGGATTGCATGGTCTATCAAGGATTAATGGGAGAGAAGTATTGGTGATAACCTTGTATATGTTATCAAATAATGAATCAATAAAGTCGACCTGTGAATGATTTCAACATTCAATTGAAATAATTAGTGAGTTATCATGTGAAGATATCTAGCCAAAAGATCCAATGTTTCAAAGTACACCAAGAGAGATACAATATGATAGTCATTACATGGCATATTTCAAGGTAAGTATGCTCACCATATGGAATGATGCTTACTTAGTTATATAATATCTAAGCAGGCCGTCTCAATTAGGATTTTATTGGAGTTATTGATGGAATGCATATAGATGCATGTAATTCAAATACTAAGAAGTTGGCATATATTGGACAATGTGGTTCACTTAGACAAAATGTAATAGCCATTTGTGACTTTAACATGTGTTTCACATTCAGTGGCAGGTTAGGAGGGTAATTCACATGACAGCCGCATCTTCAAATTTGCTTTAAGTAATAATTTACATAACTTTCCTGTGTCACCTCCAAGTTAGTTGTTGTTAATACAAATTTTCATAATGTTGAATATCTCTATAAGAAAATAATACATGCTTCTAAATAGGAAAATATTATATTGTGAAAGCTGGATAGTCAATGAAACGTGGGTTTTTGAAGCTATGTTCAAATACAAAGTATTATATTCCTGATTTTGTAATAGATAGTCAATTGGTACATGGGATGTAGGAAATATTTATAGGCAACATTCTTCATTACATGGTGTTATTGAAAGATCTTTTGGTGTGTGGAAGAAGAAATGTGTTATATTACGTGATATGCCAACTTATTCGTTCAAGCAGCAAGTAAAAATAGTGGAAGCTCTCATAACATTACAACACTACATACATCATCATCCTTCTCGAGACGATTCATAATTTAATATTTGTGATGTTGATCAAACATATATACCTCAAGAAGCATATGAGTTCTGAAATTGGGAAATCATTAATTGATAATAATGAAGATGTACCAAATATTGAGTTGAGAGATGACGTAGGTGCTGAGGAGATGATCAATTGACTGGAGAAAATCACAAATGCATTGATGAATGAGATTAATTAGGAGTCTTTTGTTTGATCAAATTTCTCGGGAGTTGTTGGTTGATTGTTAAGTAGATAGCAAAAATTTATTGTTACTATTTTTTTTTAAGTTCATGTGCTTGTAAGCTTAAGAAACTTATATAGTTATTGACTATGTTTATGAATAAATGTTTAGTCTCAATTACCATCTATTTTCCTTCTTGATTTATTGTTATCGAAGTCTTGTTAATAATTTTTTTTTTTCATTTGCATTTTGAGTACCAATATCAAGAATAATATTTACAAATATTTGTTTTGGGTTAATGATTTTCATGATTCATCGTCTTATACAGCAGCCCAATTACTTGCTTTCTTTCCAAGCTGCATACTTCGTATTGCATAAATGAAATGAAAAATATTACATACATCGCTGATTAAGTCACATTACAGAATATGAGTAGTTATAATTCCGGTGAGTAATCGGGTAAGTAAAATAAATGCAAAAGATTACGTGTTCTATTTTTTTTTTTTTTTAATTTCAATTGGCAGGTTTCAAAGAAAATATTCTTATACAATAAGAGTATTAATATAAATTGATCTTATACAGATGTAGCAAAACAGTTTTACAGTAAAATTTTCAAACAAAATATATTACTTTCTCTATAATAACTTCAACAAATAGCTTTTTCCATGTCACCCTACCTAATTTAATGGCAGCTGCTATTATCTAAAATGCGGTAAATTATTCTATGCGAAGTCCGGATGTAGCTTTACATCCGGACTCCAGTTAAATCATGACACTTAGTTTTAAGATGTTGAAATTCAAGTTGGATTTCATTTTTTAATTTTTATATTATCAACCCGATCGACTCGAGCCAAAGGTTCAACAACCAATTTTAAATTTAAGTTTTAGGGTTGTCGCTCTTTTTTTAAATGAAAATATCTGCAAAAGCTTCACAATATATAGGATTTTAGCTCAATAATTTTTTGTATCTGTTCAGAAAGAAAAAATGAGGAAGAGCTGATGAAGATGAAGAATAATTTGGAGGGGATGTTCATTCTTCGAGTAGATAATATGCCTACGGAACGTAGAATATGAAAGATAGTATGCAAACGCCAAGAAAGAGGAATAATCTTCATTTTTTTTGGTATACTTGAGGAGTATGTGGGGGGTCCGAGAGGCCCGCGCCCCTTGGTGGGGTTCAACTTGCCCGGTCGAGTAACGAGGTTAAGGGGCAGCGCCCCTGCAGGGGTTTCCAAGGGTAGCACCCCCAAAATAAATTTTGGTTGTAAGGAAAAGTTTCGAGTTCCATTTATTTTTTGTATGTGTTCGTTTGAGTGTTCTAGATCATGATTTATTTTCTCTTTGTCAACATTTTATTAAAAAAGTCTTTCTTACTACACATTCGATAATATATAGAAAATATGCATATAATGCAGAGCAAATACATAGTAAATACGCAGATAATATGTAGATGGTAGTGCAATTAAATTTGCAAGAATTAAAAAAAAAAAGAGAGAATATAATATGTAATTCAATGTGTTTTTGATTTGCTTTCACTCCATCATGACAGTTAATTAGTGATTTCGACTATCGTCAACTTAATTTTCAAAATTAGATTGCATAGTTTGGAACTCTCTATCGTAAAAAGATTTAATTAGTTCAGATCATGTTACTTTAAGTGTTTTCACTATAAGTTAGATTTCAAAGAAAAATTTCTAAAAAATTACAATGTAATGTTTAATTCACTGCGCTTTCATTGTGCTTTTGTTGTGCTCTCACTACGCTTTGAGAGTTAATCAATGATTTTGACTATCGCAAACTTAATTTTCAAAACTAGATATCATAGTTTGGAACTCTCTATTGTAAACATATTTTATTAGTTCAGATCATGTTACTATAAGTGTTTTTAATATGAATTAAATTTCTAAGAAAAAATTCTAGAAAATTTTTATATTGTGTGTAATTCACTGCTCTTTAGTTGCGCTTTCACTGTGCTTCGACAGTTAATCAGTGGTTTCGACCATCGAAAAATTTAATTTTCAAAAGTAGATTGCATAGTTCGGAACTCTCTATCGTAATCAGATTTTATTAGTTTAGATCATGTTACTATAAGTGTTTTCACTATGAATTAACTTTATGAGGAAACTTTTCTAGAAAATTACAATATAATGTGTAATTCATTGGGCTTTAGCAGCATTTTACTACGCTTTAGCTGTGTTTTTGCTACACTTTCACTGCACATTTTTTGTATTAAAAAAGGAATGCAATATTATAAATAAATATAAATGCAATATTAAAAAAATGCATTATTATTATATTAAAAATTATAAGTATATATAATATAATTAAAGATTTCATCAAAGAATACAAAATAAAATGAATAACTCATAATACAAAAGGTACAAAAAATATGCTTATTTATGTTGAGTTTCACCGCCTGAGGTGCTAGACGAAAACAAAAACAGGAAAGGGAAAGTATGATGGTAAATAAAGCGTATTCACTTATCTCTTTTGCCCAGGAGGTATACCCGGGTATAAATAGTTTTTACAATGAGGTTAACAAACAAGATTTAAAAGAATTGACATGGATAGCTGTACAGACTCTTATAGGCTGATTTATTTTGTTATTTATCTTTATATGTTAATATACCCCGGCAAACTGATGACGGTGTTTCGTTAGTTATTTTGTTTGCGAGATACTTAAAATGAGATATAGATAAAGGTTTAGTGAATAAATCAGCAATTTGGTCTTTGGAGGCGATGTGATGAACTTGTATGCTATTACTTTTGATGTGTTCCCTGATGAAGTGACAGTCAACCTCAATGTGTTTGGTTCTGGCATGGTACACCGTGTTGTTGGCCAGACCAATCGTCGAAGTGTTGTCATAGTAAAGTGTTGTAAGCATTTGTTGAGGACAATCTAATTCTTGTAATAGACGACGTAACCAAATGATTTTTGCAGTTGATGCAGCGATTGCCCTGTACTCAGCTTCGGTAGAAGATCGAGCTGTGGTTGGCTGTTTCTTTGCACACCAAGGTACTGGAGTTTCGCCTAAGAAGTTGCAATATCCGGTTGTGAATTTTCGGTCTAGTTGATCGCCTACCCAGTCAGAATCTATGTAAGAAATAAGAGTTAATGAGTCAGATTTAATGGGAATGCCAATATGTAAAGAGCCACGAAGATATCGTAGTATCCGTTTTAGAGAGTCAAAGTTGACTGTGGTCAGTTTGTGCATATGTTGGCAGGCACGGTTGACTGCAAATGTGAGATCCGACCGTGTGAGAGTGAGATACTGAAGTGCTCAAACTAGTTGCCGATACAATGTGGCGTTAGAGAAGGGTGAGGAATGTGAGACCTCGTTCCTTTGCTGTAGCTGCTGGGAAAAGTGATTTTTCCCCAGGATCGGCCGGGACGATGGTGAGATCGTCTAGGCCGATCTGCACTGTAGAAAATATCGTTCTGAGAATAGTTCTGGGAGTCGTCCAGGACGATCAATTTTGGCCTGATCGTCCCGGGACGATGTGGCGATCGTCCCGGGACGATGTGGCGATCGGCCGGGCCGATCCCACTAATGATATAAGAAAATGAGCTCGTTTTGAGGAGAGAGAAAACATTTTATAAAAACAGATATTTTGAGGAGAGAGAAAGGGCGGAAAAGCAAAGGAAGAAGTCCGATTTTGGGGCCCGCGGAGAGATTTTCGTCATTCGTTGCTGTTGGATATTTTGTTTGTCTCGCTGTAAGGACTCCGAACCCTATTTCTGTTTTCAAAGATTTTGAAATTTTGCAAAATGGTGCTCAGATTTGTGTTTTTGTAAGTGATTTTGTACCCGGTTTGGTACTGGCAAAGATTTCACCGCGTAACTTTTGGTATGTTGTAGACGTGATTATTCTGCACGTTTTGATTATTTTCTGGCAGATTTCGTCCGGTTCGTTTTGGTTCTGCGGAGTTTTATTTTGACTTCAATTTATTATGATGTCCGAACTGGTTTGAGCAGTAGGAGAATAGTCTTATGATGTTGATGTGCACGTTCTGTATTAATTTGGTGAATTGTAATTTTTGGAGATTTTTGTGTAAATTTGACCGACTGCCGTTACTCTGCCCGATTTTCGTACGATTTCTGATTTGGTTGAAATTGATAGATTGAATTGATATGCGTATAACTATTGATATGATCGTTTTCGATTTCTTTCTTATTGATTATTGCATCGATTATTGCATTGACTGATTGATACTAAAAGACAAGTGGGAACCTGGTTGAACGTTGGTTGAAGATAGATATTGACCTGTACAGGATGGTGGGCCGACGGGCTTTCCTTTAAATCATAGACCATAGATCATCGATATAACGATTGGGAGTTATAAGGAGTTTTATATGCCGACGGGCGGCCGACGGGCAAAAGAGTGACGACTCTTCTTGATAGAACCAACGTGTGGATATCTACAACAGCAATATAGATTCTACAACATCACTATTGATCATGACTAGTGTTTGTGCTTGTCGAGTAAGACCATTGTATGGAATTGCATGTGCATCATATGGATTTCCTGATATGCATTGATTTATTGATTTGATGGATTTATCGAATTGATTGCTTATCGTCCGGATTCATTGATTTCATCGATTGATTTCATTGATTGATCACTGAGCATGGCTACTATTGATTATTGATTATCGACATTGATATGGATATGGACGGTATTGAATTATAGATTCATTGATATCATTGATTTTGCATTGATATTTATTGATTTGATTGATTTATCGTATTGCTTTTTCGATTGATATTATCGACTTGATTGATTGAATGGAATATTGTCGTATGGATTTGATGTATCGTAGAATAGATTTCTTTGATTTCTACTGACCTGATGATTTCATTCTATTGATTTGATTTCAATTGATCTTTCGCCGTACTGATTAGATTATTTATTGGGATTCGAGCCGATTGATATAATTGACTGGAAAGTGCTTTATTGATTGGGATGATTTTCTTATTGTAGCATTGTATGTCATCATTATTGAATCGTCCTCGCTGCGGTAGTAATCGTATTGAATAATTGGATTAACTGATTTGTAAGAATGATATAGATACAACGAATTGACTAGACGGCCCGATTGATTGAACTGATAGTATTGATGGACACGATTTATTGAATTAATAGTATTGATTGATAGACACTGCTACACTACGATGGATAGACATTGACTGAAAGCACTTACTGATTTGATTGTTGGGAAATTGATTTATCGATGTTTTTACCGCTGTATTTATTATTGACTATTGATGGATTCGCTTTGATTTAATTTGAGTTCCGTACCTGCATAGATTCATTGATCATAACCTATTGATTTGATTTGGTTGACTTGCATATTATTTCCAATGTCGTGCTTTGATTTCAGTTGTAGGCTTTGGTGACCTGTTGGGCTTTGTAAGCTCATTATATATGGTTAATATTTCAGGTGCAGGGCCTCCAGTTTGAAGATCTTTCTGTCGAGTTCAGCTTTTTGTTTTGTAGCCTTTGGTAAGCTTTCTTTTGTAGCATGTGTGGCTAGTGTAAATATTTCTTTTGGACTCTTTTGTCTGTTCTCTGATTGTACTATATGTGAATTATAGTATCCGCTGTTGTTTCTTTTCTGTAATGTAATTATCTCTGGCTCTGGATATATGTATGGATGGATAGATGAGGAAACCGATAGAAAGAAAAAAAAAGAGACAATAGAACGATCAGATGAATCCTTTCGCTACACGGATCTTGGGTTGTTATAGGGAATCAGCTGGAGAAGTGATCTTGGCTGGCATCGTGGTGGACACAGGTCTGCTATTGAGCATACCCGCATGCTTGAGTATCTATTCGGCATAGCTCGCTTGATATGAAATGAGGCCTGATGAGTTTTGTTCAGCTGTAATACCCAAGAAGTACTTTAGATCACCCAGATCTCGCATATTAAAGTGTTTATTTAAGTGCATAAGAAGATCTGAAATAGATTTTGGGTTGTTGCCTATTAGAATTATATCATCCACATATATTAAGAAGTATAGAGTTATACCATTTTTTCGATAGATGAGAAGGGAGGAGTCAGAGTGACTGGTATGGAATTCCAGTCCATGAAGAAACTCTGTTACCGCTTCAAACCATTTTCTCGGTGCTTGTTTGAGGCCATATATGGCCTTCTTTAGCTTGTAGACATGCGTGAGGTAGTTTGTATCATCGAAACCCTTTGGTTGTGTCATGTAGACCAAATTTGTAAGAGAGCCATGTAAAAAAGCATTTAATACGTCTAGTTGACGTATCATCCAGTGATTGTGCAAGGCAATGACTAAAAGAATGCGAAGAGTAGTTATTTTGGCCACGGGACTAAATGTTTAAGTGTAATCTAGGCCGAACTCTTGGTTACAACCTAAAGCTACTAACCGTGCTTTATACCTTGCGACCGATCTATTAGAATGGCGTTTTGTTTTAAATGTCCACTTACACCCCAAAATATTTTGATTTGTAGACGGGGGCACAAGTTCCCATGTTCCTTGTGATTGCAAGTCTTGAAATTCCTGAGACATTGCTAGCCGCCAGTAAGCATGTTGGACAGCTTGAGTGTCGTTGGTTGGATCTTGTTCAGAGACTTGATGAGTTAGATTAGTATGTGTTTTGGTTTGAGATGCCCAGTCTATAAATGAGTTTTCATAGGATGCCCAGTCTGTAAACGAGTTTTCATGGGATGCTTTGTCACAGTGGATTGATAGATCGGAGCTGCCGATGTGAGCTGTTGTTGTTCGGTATGATTGTTGGGTGAGGCAGTGGATGTTTGAGTAGTAGAATTGTGTGATGCAATGCTTTGAGGGATAAGTTGCAAGATCTTGTTCGGGGTGTGAACAGGGGCTGGGACAAGTAGTAGGGGAGGAGTGGAGTGGTGAGATGTGCTGGTTACAGGTGTAGTGTTGCTTAGGGATGATTGTTGAAATGGAAATATTTTCTCGTTGAATACAACATGCCTGGATGTGTAGACGCAGTTCGTTATAGTGTCGAGACAGCGATACCCTTTTTGAGATGACGAATATCCTATGAAGACACATGGCACCGAGAGAGGAGAGAGTTTTGAATTTGCATATGGATGCGGCCACGGGTAACATAGACAGCCAAAGATTTTTTGGTGATCATATGTTGGTGGTTTATGGTGTAGTTCTTGAAACAGAGTAGAGTTGTTGAGAACAGGTGTAGGGAGACGATTGATTAGGTAGACTGCGGTGTGAAGGGCTTCAACACAAAGATTATGGGGTGTATGTGAGTGAATTAGAAGACTCCTTACCATTTCAAGAATATCTATATTTTTCCATTCAGCCACTCCATTTTGAGGTGGGGTGTAAGGGCAGGTGAACTGATGTTGAATACCCCTTTGTTTGCAATAGGTAGTGAACGAGTTATTTATGTATTCGCCTCCACCGTCTGTACGAATGATTTTAAATTCTTGAATTAAACTGATAGTGAACATGTTTATGAAAATTCACCCATGTACTGGTAACATCAGATTTTCTTAAAATTGAAAAAATCCAGTAGTATTTGGTAAAATCGTTAATAAAAGAAACAAAATAACGAAATCCTTGTGTTGGTTGTACTGGGGAAGGTCCCCAGACATCAGAATGCACAAGTTGGAAAGGAGCATTCGTAGAGGAAGAAGAGTGCGAAAACGATAAGCGTTTACTCCCCATACAGCAAGTATTACACATATTATTTAGTAAGGTACATATATTAGCATCAGTTTTAGCAAGATGCCGAAGAACAGAGATCGCGGGGTGGCCGAGACGGTTATGCCATAAGCTTAGAACGGCTTCAGTCGATAGAAGAGCAAGATGTGAGACCGAAGTAGTCGAGGCAATTTTGTATAGACCGTTATGGCACGGTCCTTGAAGAAGAAGATGCTGCGTCCTCGAGTCCTTGATTTGATATACATGAGAGGAGAATGAGACCATGCAATTATTTTTTGTGGTTAGTTGATGCACAGAAAGGAGATTAAAAGATAAATTTGGTACATGAAGAAGCTCGTGTAGATAGAGGTTACCTGAAGGTGTAGGCAATATGTCTTTACCTGTATTGTGAATTGGGAGCAGCTGTCCGTTACCGATGACGACTTGAGAGGAGCCATGATATGGTTCTGTCATGGTTAGATGAGTCAGATCAGCAATGAGGTGTGAGGAAGTCCCACTGCCAAGAAACCAGTCAGTATTACGATTACCTTATGGAGCAGAGAAGAGAGCTGTATTGTTGGTGTTTTCGGCATAAGAGGGATCCGTGTGATACCAACATCGAATGACAGAATGCCCTGCTTTATTGCAGATTTGACAAATGGTATTCAGATGGGGATTCTTTTCTCTTCGACCTGCAGAGTAGAATGAGCTACGACCTCTGTTTCCACGAGTAGTAGTGGATCTGTCGCATCCTCGACTGTGAGTAGCGGCCAGAGCAAGGGAATTGTCAGTTAGATTTAGAGATTGCAGATCCTTTGTTGTTTCTTAGGCAAGAATCTGTTCTTCGCTGCACAGGAGACTGTAAAAATCGTCAAGTGTTATCGGTTGAAGGTTCGTGCGGATGGCCATTTTGAATGATTGGTACGTGGAAGGGAGCCCGTTGAGCGTGTATAGAATCACATCTTCAGGGCCAAGATTGTTTCTAGTGGCTTGAATGGCATTTACCTTTGATTTGATATCAAGAAGGTACTGGGTCATCGGTTTATCACCCTTGGTCGTATGATGAAGCTCGTTTTTTAGTTGGATGATCCGAGACCTCATCGTTTCTTGTAGGCGATGCGCTAGAGTGTGCCAAATTTCGTGAAAGTGTGTTAAGGTGAGAACGTATTGAAGGATCGAAGGCGAAATGATCGAGTAAAGCACTGCTGCAAGGTTTTGATCGGTGAGATTCCAGATGTCGTGCAAGGCCGGGGAGGTTGTTCTAGAGTTGCCTGCAGATTCTTGAGGTAGGGGACACAAAGAAGTGCCATCAAGAAACGCCTTGAAGCCATTGGTGGTGAATACCTTTTCCACTTGCGATCTCCAAAGCATGTTGTTGTCCGACAAAAGAGAATGAGGAACAAGGTTCTTGATATTATTCATCAGAAATTTAAGTTGGGTAGATATGGTAATGGAGACCATCGATGAGGTGGTCGGAGATGGGAGATGACGTGACCGAACCAGCTATTGATGACAAAAAAGGAAGAGAAAGAGGGAGAGGAGGGAGGGAAAAAGAAAATCACGGAATGGATCTTGATACCACGTTGAGTTTCAGCGTCAGAGGTGCCAGACAAAAACAGGAAAGGGAAAGTATGATGGCAAAGAAAGCGTATTCACTGATCTCTTTTGCCCAGGGGATATACCCGGGTATAAATAGTTTTTACAATGAGGTTAACAAACAAGATTTAAGAGAATAGACTCTTATAGGCTGATTTATTTTGTTATTTATTTTTATCTGTTAATAATTTCTTCTTTAAAAGAAACATAGTGTATGCGAATTCCACAGACACTTTGGATATTCCATTTTGTTATATTGGTCTCAAAGGATCTTTTCGTGTCATCTTATATGTTTTTAATTTGAACAAAATAAAGAACAAATATTAGTTCACTGTTCATATCGAGAAATAATTAATATATATAAATTTTCAAACTTTCTCTTGCAAAAAAAAAGTAAATATAAAGAAAAGCACAATGAAAGTTCAGCTAAAGCGTAGTGAAAGCGCAGTGATAGCCCAATGAAAGCGTGAAAGTGCAGTAAAAGCACATTAAAAGAAATAACAAAAGCTTTAAAAAGCTTCAAAAACATAGTGAATATAAAGAAAAATGTAATAAAAGTATAGCGAAAGCACAGTTGAAGTGCAGTGAAAACGAAAAAAAATACAATTAAAGCCCAATGAAAGTGCAGCAAAAGCACAACGAAAACGTTGTGAAAGAGCACTGAAAAGTGCCATTAAAATATGTAGTCATATATTTTAAAGCTATACAACATACTTTTAAAAATTGAAGAAGTCGTTATATAAATTGATACATTGAAAACATATGCAAACCAAAAGCACACTTACAGGGCAGTTGAAACAATGCTAAAATGAACAAAAATAGCTCAGAAATTTTAAAGTAAACAAAAAACAACCTAATGTTTAAAATAGAAAAATTTGGTACGGTATCGATACATGTGAATATACAATGAAAGCGCATCAAAGACATAACAAGTTCTTGTACTTGTTTGCACCTGGAGATGAACTTTTCACCGATTGAAATGTGAAATGAAATGCAGTGAAGTGTCTAGAATACTAAACTAGAGAGAAAATAAGAAGTGAAATGCCCCGATGAAAGGTAAAATGATCTAGCTCCAAACTTTTGAGCTCTTGGGGATTAAAAATTTTTATCTATGAACCGGATCCGATCAATCAGAATGAGCAGACATAAATAAAAAATAAAATACAAAGCGTATATCAGGATTTAATCAAGTCCCGACCAAAATGCACTCTATCAGCACGGCGCGTCTTTCAGGGCAAATTATTGGGTCAGGTGACCGAAGCCATCTCTCCGTTCGGTCGCCAATAGAAATGCGACATCTGTTAGGCATTTTTTTAATTTAATATTTACGCTTTATGTCTTTTCAGAGTTAGCGACCCGACCCGATAACGCTTTTCATTTGAATTCCGGAAAATAAAGAAGACCAAAGAGGTTATCTCTGTCGATAATATAATAGTTGAATCACGACCTGCATTGGAAATTAGGGATTATCCAGGGAAGCCTTTTCTATCAGAGCAAAAACAACAATTTATGAATGAATGTTTCAAAAAATTTAATACAAAGTAAGTTTAGTTGCGTTTTAGTTGCGCTATAGTTGCGCTATAGTTGCGCTATTGTTGCGCTATGGTTGCGCTATGGTTGTGCTATGGTTGCGCTATGGTTGCGCTATAGTTGCGCTATAGTTGCGCTATGGTTGTGCTATGGTTGCACTATGGTTGTGCTATGGTTGCGTTATAGTTGCGCTATAGTTGCGCTATAATTGCGCTACGGTTGTGCTATGGTTGCGCTATGGTTGCGCTCTAACATTATATTTTTATTTGTTTTTTGTAGGGAGCACAAAATATTTGCATCTGGAAACATTGAAATAAAAAGATCAAATATTGACTTTCTGCTCACAAATGATTGGTTAGGTGATAACCATGTTGATGCATTTGCTTTCTTTTTACTTGAGCAGAGTAGGTTAATGGCGGAGAAATTTCAACGTTATTTGTATATTTCTCCATTATAGAGGGTAAGTATAAATAATATTTTAATATTTTTTTTCACGTTTGTTTTTCCTTATAGAACTGAATTATTGCAGGTATACAAGTCATTAAATCTGGATTATCAAATTTTTATCAAACACATTAATCCAGTTTCAGTTCAAGAAAGCAAACTTATTATTTAACCCATAATTTACGAGAAGCACTGGGTTCTTCTTATTGGAAAATTGAAGGAGAAAGTCTAGAAAATGTATGACTCATTACCAAATCCTGAACACAAGAATATTTGTCATACAGTTGTAAGTGCAATTTAAATTTTAAGTTAAATCCAGATTGCTATGTTTATATACATAATAAATTTTTAAAATGTTTTACTCGTACAGATAAAGTATTTGCACGAGGACACCATAGGATGCTTTTCTAGCGATATAACGAAATGGAACGTCCAGGCGGTTCGTGGAATTCCAACACAAACAAACAGCTACGATTGTGGAATGTTCATTTGTAAATATATGGAAAAGGCAATCCTACGAAAGAAAACAGACTGGATTGCTCTTAAAGATTGGCAAACGCAGATGCCAAAATTTAGGGCAGAGTTAGCATATTTTCTTTTTCTTCAAACAAGGAAGTAAACAATCTGTAACTTATTGTAAAATATTGTCCATGAATTATAAATGTACATTTTATCATGTTTTATAAAGTTTTTGTTTGTTTAATAACATGTGCATATTCTGTAACTTCTACTTTGTGCATATTATGCAACTTCTATTTTGTGCATATTCTGTAACTTTTATATTTTCTTCTTCTTCAAAAAATGAAGTAAACCGTAGCGCAACCTTAGCGCAACAATAGCGCAACTATAGCGCAACTATAGCGCAACCATAGCGCAACCTTAGCGCAACCATAACGCAACCATAGCGCAACCATAGCGCAACTATAGCGCAACAATAGCGCAACCATAGCGCAACCATAGCGCAACTATAATGCAACCATAGCGCAACCATAGCGCAACCATAGCGCAACCATAACGCAACCATAGCGATAAGTCAACATAAGTCCAAATAAATATTATTACATTGCAAATTTAAACTTTATCGCATTTTTATTACAACCAATAAATGAAATCAATCAGTCCAAATAAATATTATTATATTACATTGCATATTCATTAAATTCCAACTCCGAAGAAAGAAAATCCATCATCAACTTGGTGTATTCAGCTCCAGGTTGGCTTGATGGTATGCCGGTTATATATTCCTCACTGAAACATTCAGGCATGCTTGAAAAGTTCATCTGTGTTGAACTAGGTTGTGTTGAAGAAGGTTCATCCATTGGGTTATCCCCCACCAAAGGCTTCTTATCTGTAAGAAACTAGAGTTTTAGTCTTAGGATTTGGAATTAAATAATTAACAAGTTATTAAAAGCTTACTCTTAGGTCATTTCTTCTTCTCCCAATAGCTTTTCAGTCTTGCATTTGATATGTCTTTAGGTCTACACTTTAGAGGATCTTTCAAATTAGCAGTTCCACCTTGGGAACTAGCAACATCCTTCTGATTTTTTTTCTTGCCACCAAGAATTAAGTATAATTTTTTATACATGTCTTGCAATGAGGAAAGAATAAACTCCTCTGCATCCTCATTCCCTTGAGCTTCCGTGCTCATTTGATATGCAAACCGTTCACCTGATTTCTAAATATAAATCCCCTACCACTTTGGAAATTATTACTTCTTTGAGAATTAAGCAAGTAACCTGAATAAAAAACTTGTCGAGCCCTTGCTGACCAACGAAGTAATAAGTACTTCTCAGGAAATTTAGCCATATCCAACTGTTTAAAAACCCTCAAACAATGAGAAAACAGCAATCCCATGGTTTCATACTTCTTACAGCTGCATTGAATGTTACCTTCTGTTGCATCAAAGTGAACAACCCAAGGATGGTTTTGATTCTTTTTCTCTATGTAGTTGACTATAAACTTTGAAGAATCAGTCGAGATAAAATCTATACTCATTTCTCCCATAGCCTTTATAAATTCTTCCTAAAAAATTGAATATATTCTTCTTGAGTAAAATCTAGCAGCTTGTTTTAATATTGAGCTGTTCTTTATCACGAGAACAATTTCAGATTGACTGCATTTGTAATCCTCATCTTGCTCATTTCGTCGCCAATTCATCAGTACCTTTTCCAAGCCAAGAAAACAATCTGTTAATGAACTTGTTGGCTTTGAAATGCCATGACACACATTATTAGTACACTCACTACGCTGTGTTGATAAAATGCCCATGCAAAAGGAATCCTTGTTGAAAGCAGTTGACCACTTTCTCCTTATCTTATAAAGATCCTGCAACCATTCATGGTTATGAAGATTCCCTTCCTTGATCATTTCATCCCACGCTTCCTCAAACACTTCCTCAGAATCACACCACCTCATACACTTATGGAAGAGTCCTCTAACTTTATTATTGCTATTGTAGATGGAAACTTTTGATGAAACCTTTTTAAATATGTGCCATTGGCATAATCTATGACGAGTGTGAGGTAATGCAACTTCTATGGCCCTGGCCATAGCTTGGTCCTGATCAGTGAATATTGTTGTTGGATATTTATTACCCATTATTCGTATAAATACTTTAAACAACCATGTAAAACTTTCAATTGTTTCTTCTGACAAAAAAGCAAGCCCAAACAAAATATTCTGCCAATGATTGTTAACACCAACAAATGGCGCACAAACAAAATTATACTTGTTCAGCCTGTAACTAGTATAAAAAATCAACACATCTCCAAAATATTCATAATCTATCCTGCTTCTTCCATCAACCCAGAAAAAATTTAATAATCTATCCTGATCATCATATTGAACATCCCATGCGAATATGTGGTCCTCAACTTATCGATCTTTAAATAATTGAATCAAAGAATTAGTGTCACCAATTTCAATCCTTGCTCTTTTCTCCTTCTGAATCAAATTGTAGGCATCCCTCTTAGAGAATCCGACATTCTCACATCCACCAACTTCCTCTGCAAGGTAGGCATATGCATCAACTGTTCTAATCCCTGCATTTGTCATCGATTTTAGGACGGAAGCTTTTTCCTCAATAACATTCCTACATGATCTTAAAAGGTGTCGGTCTGCTGGGCTAGCTAATTCATGGTTGTGAGATTCAATAAATCTTTTGACATGCCAGTAACCATCTTCATCAGTGACAAACCTCACAATGGCTGGACAACCAGTTCTGACAACTGGTCTAGTGAATCTCTTTTTCTTTCCTAAATTATGATCATCACTTTTCTTGAAACCAGCTTTTGAACAAACAAAGTCCTTCGATTTTATCTTTCTAGAATTTGGCCAAAAACTGTGATGATCCTTTCGGACACTAAAGCCATTATCGTGAACATAAGTGCAAAAACATTCATATGCTTATGTCTCATCTTTGTATACAGCATGAAAGAAAAAGTAAAGCGCAAGTAAAGCGCAACTATAGCACAACTATAGCGCAACCATAGCGCAACAATAGCACAATCATAGCGCAACAATAGCGCAACTATAATACAACTATAGCGACAAGTTCAGTTTTTTTTTTATTTATCATCTTCAACCTAAAATCAATAATGAAAGCTAAGAAACAACAACATTAGATTTTTTTTTTTACTTTTTCGACAAAAGAAATTTATTCTGCTTTAAAATCGCAAAATTAAAGATCCTAAGACTAATGAGCTGAAACCTACGTCTTCTTTCTGCGACGATAATATTAAAACTGACTGTTTACAACTTTCTAACTTACCGATATGTTGAAACCAGATGAATTTCCGGCTAAGTTAGGTTCCGATTCCGATTCATGCACCAGCCCTTTCGATTCATGCATCCTTTCCGATTCATGCACTCCCTCTTCCATGCCCTCTTCCACCTCCCTCTTCGCTGAGCAGTCCATTTCTTCTCTGCAATTTTCTGGCTCGTTTTTTCTTCTACAGCAGTCTTTATTTGCGTCTTTCGCGGCTTTCAAAATGAAAAAATAGGGCGGTAAATGCTTAAAAGTTCAAATAAAAAGCGTTATCGGATCGGGTCGCTAACTCTGAAAAAACATGTAAATATTAAATTAAAAAATTCGGTCACCTGACCCAATAATTTGCCGTCTTCGAGAGCTTCATCTCCGATAGTAAAAAGGTCTAGGGCCTACAAGTTTGATTATAGTTGCCCTGGAAATGGGCGATGGTCGGGCAGTCGCGGGCGGCAGCGGTGGCGGGGGAAGCAACCGGCCGGCGTGGCTACAACAATACGATCTAGTCGGTAAGATTGGGGAGGGGACATACGGGCTTGTGTTTCTGGCGAAGACGAAACTCCGCAAGAGCTGCATCGCCATCAAAAAGTTCAAGCAGTCAAAGGACGGCGACGGCGTCTCCCCCACCGCTATCCGTGAAATTATGGTATCCAAATACTCTTTATGCATTTCCGTTTTCAGTTCTATTAGTTTTACATCTTCGATCAAGTAACAGCCGGAGAAATTGATCGCCATGTGTCTCTGATGCAGTCTGTTTTATTGGATTTTTGGGTTGTACTTCAATTTCACCGGGAATTAGTATTTAGCGGGTAGAAAGAGACTTCTGGTAGAAGTTTTGCTGAAGGTATAGTGGAGAAATAAATGTCTATGTTTGAATGTGTTGAAAATATGTTGAGGTTCTAGCAGTTTTTACTTCTAAGTTGAAAGAAGGATGGCAATGGTGTCGCCCCACCGCCATTCAGGAGAAATCGAGATAGCCAAATCCACTTTTAACCTGTGCTTCCTTGGTCTTCGTCAGTTTATTTTTTGGATAGAGTAACCGTAGGAAAAGTTTGTGGCCCTGAATGTTTTCTTCGTGATATATTGTTTTGGACAATATGTTTTTTTGTTACTTTTCTTCAATAAGAAATCAGTATTTGACTGGTAGATAGCGGTTGATGTGATGCCCAGTTCTAATGTTATCAAACATTTTGGTAGCATGACTGCAATGAGAAAATTTACATGGATTCCCAAGTAGTTATACGGCAGTTTAAATAGCAATCTATGATAATTTATATCCACCATGGTGATTCAGAGCATCTAAATCTAACCAAATCAACAACTATTCCACTAAAATATGAAACCAAATTAAGTAGTCCATTTACAATTTATTTTTACAAGCATCCATCTTAGAAGTTACAATTCAATGCTTAAACAAGATTTACTTTGCCACACTTTATAAGCTAACCAGGATTAATCATAAACCTACACTCAGACTTAGCTCACCATTTTTCTTCTTTGTCTCCTTCGATTTTTAGCCAGTCCTTATCCTATTTGAAATGCTAATAGTAGCTATCAAGTTCATTGAGCCACAAATAACTCTAAAACAAACATATAAAGTAAGCTATGTAACCATGGCTAATTAAATGTGTCAATTCTAAACCATAATTAAGAATATTATTTTAGCATATTAAAGGTGAGTGAAATATCATATTATATATGAAAACATCATGAATCATACATGCATAATATAATAGTGAACAAAGCATTTGATGCGAGTATTCACTAAATTATATAATACACATCTGGGGAGGTAAGCTGAGAGTGCATGGTGGATGGAAAAGGGTGGAGGCTGAGAACGTGTATGATGGAGGGATTATTTTAGTAGGCATGTAGAAGGGGTGAGGAATCAAATATAACTTGTTGCAAGTGCTAGGCCAAGAGATGGTAAGTATTTGGGGTTTTGGTATTATGTGGAGGGCATAAAGCACGGATACTCTTATTTATGAGGCATGCTTTATCCGACACGTGTCAGATACAGATACACCTCCGATACGGCACGGATATGTGTCCGATACGGCTTTGCCGTGTCCAATTAAAATATTATTTAAATTTGACCGGACACGCGTATCAGATACTCGTGTCCTATTTAAACAACGAAAAAAAATGGAGCCGCAATTTGCCTATTCATTTCATTTATTCGCTCCATATCCCTAATATCAATTCATTTATGCGGCTTAAACATTTCAACAACCTAGGTTTTTCGTTTCCGTACAGCTATTCATCTTCTTCATTATAGTCAAAGGAGAGGTTCGACGACGCGAGTATAGAAGTGGACATGATCATCCTTCATCGACGAAGAGGCTCGACGACGCGAGCATTAAAGCCATCAGGATTATCCTTCATCGACGGAGCGGCTCGACGAGGCAAACAGTGAAGGCGACGTGAGCAGTGAAGGTTCATTTTCTTAATCGTAGGCTCTATACCGGAACTCGGTACCACTCGGTAGTTACTGGAACTCAATACTGCTTGGTAGGTACTGGAACTCAGTACTGCTCGGTACTAGAACTCAGTTCCACTCGGTACCGAAACTTGGTACCTCTTGGTACTGCTCGGTACAGATGTGTATCAAATGGTACCAAGCGACATCGAGAAGCTACTAGAGAAAGCTTTAAAACAACTATTGCAGTAAAAATTTGTTGTAACCCCGCCAAGGGGTAGCGACCCCTTGGACTCTCGACATAGTCGCAACATATCTACACTTTTATTTAAAATTTTTTATGTTTCAAATTCATGTGGTTTAATTTGTGTTGATCCTTCGTAGGATAATGAGCTCTAGTGGTGTAGGAATTGGGTTTGATGATGGTCCATCAGAGATCAATATTGAAGATAACAAACCTCTATGAGGTTATGTGACAAAAATAGGTAAAATGTAAAAAGGGGGTGGCAAAATTGCATTCAAATGCGATTATTGTAATGCCACATACAAATGATCATATTATAGAGTGAAAGCTCATTTGATGAAGATTAGTGGTCATGGAATTAAAGTATGCCTGAAGATAAGCTCATCACAAATGACTGAATTACAAAGAAAAATCAGTGAAGCTGAGTAAATGAGTGAAAAAGAGCTTCCAAAACATATTACACTTCCAAGTATCCATGCTTCATATCCTTTATCATCTTCTTCAATTAGAAGTGATGACAATACTGTAAACAAATGGCCTTTTTGGATGGAGGATTTGAACAAAAAGGAAGAAAACATGCTGTAGATAGTGTTTTGGAGAAAACATTTAATTTACAAATGAAAGAACAACTAGATGGGAAAATAGCTAAACATTTTGTTACTTCACTTGACTGTGGTGCTAAAAATTTTGTTTAAGGTTTCGTGATGAAATTGTGGTTTATGAATGTAGCAGAATTTTCATTTTATTTCATGTTCAATTATTTAATTTTTGTTCATATTTGTCAATTTTTGAGATATTTAAGTGTTTTTTTTGGGCAAAAGTAGGATGAAAGTAGTATCGCTTTTAAATTAATTTTAAGAATAGCAGTTTCCCATATACTCTATTAATTTTGTTACGAAGTCCAATTAGGCTGAACTAATTTTTCCACAAAATATTAAGCAATTTTAGTTATTCTATGTTTATAATTTTAATCGAGTGATCTTTTAAGAAGTTCATCAGCAAGGTAGTTTGAAAGTGGCTGAGTTAGTAATTTTTTGTGGAGAAATTTCTATTTTTATTTATATGAATTGAAGAGGTTCTGGGAATCTATCGCCTTTTCCTAATTTGCTGTTAAGCTACTGCTCATTTTTTTTAGTTTTGAAGATAGTTAAGTGATTTTTGTGGTGGATAAGCAGGACTGAGGAATTGCTTATTGTCTATTTAGTTTCAGTATAGCAATTTCTCATAAAAAATGTCAAAATGATCTCTGGATTATTTATGTGGAGCCATTTAATCCCAGACTATCTAATATGTATAATAGTTCCTTGACTTACTAAATTTGATCCAAAATAATCCAATAGACGAATTATTTTGGATAATATTTGAGGAGTTAACAAACTAAATTGAAAGTATTAGATAGTTGCGATTAAAATCAATGTTTAAAATTGCGTATACGGGTATTGAGGCATTTTTCATTCGTGAGGCGAGGCATAAGCCTTAAGGCGTTTTGAAGCGTAAGCCTCAAAATCAAAAGATTGCGTAAACATAAAATGATAAATTTTTTATATACCAATGAGTGAATAATATAAAACATAAAAAAGCATAAGATATGAAGTGAAATCAAAATATCCCAATAATAAGACAACATGAAATATAGTTCAACTCAAAATTCTATCTTTCCAAAATCCCAGCATTCTTTTCATTAACATATAATTCAAATTTCCAAAAAATAATAGCAATGACATATCGCATAAAAACTCATAAGTCATCAGTATTGTCATCACTAAGGGGTTCTTCATTTGAATCATCATTATGATGAACTGCTCTCTCCCCTTCCTCCTCTCTTATAGAGTCCAATTTTGGGCATTTACTTCAAGATTTATGTAAGTTTTAATATATATACCGTGAGGCGTAAGCCTCATGCCAGTGAGGCAAGGCGGCCTCAACCAAGTTGAGGCGCAAGCCTCATAAAAAAAACTCGAGGCGCAAGCATCGAGGCGTTTTTTACTGGAATTGCGCAAAGGCGGGCCTCAAGGCGAGCCTCATATTGCGCAATTTTAAACCATGATTAAAATGGATCTACAATGATTATTTTGAGTTTTTTCTCCAATTTTGCATATTGTCTAGCAATTTCATAGTGGTATCCAACGGGTGAAAAAATATTGGTTTTTGTAACAAATATCAATTCACCTCATGTATGACTAGCCTTGTTATTCTCGTCTTATCTGAACTATTTTTCCCTTTGCATCTGGTCTACTTGTATTCGTGCCTGACTTGTAAAATTGTAATATGTAATTTTTCTCTAACATTGGATTGGTTAGAGAAAGTATGGTTCCAGTTCACTTTTGTTTATTGCTACCATTTTTTTTACTCTTCAAACATCGATGAATGGAAAAAATCTATATCATTTTAGAATTCATTAGGAAAATTTGATTACTTTCTAGAAAAATTTCCATATGATTTCTGCTAAAGTGAAATTTTGAGATAATTTCATTGAAATAAAGAAATATGGATGTTTAAACATGCATCATATATACTCAACTATGTATCTGAGTGCCATTGTTTTGGTTCCATAGTGACGCCTCAAGTATTGGCAGGTCCTTTTGGACAATGATTGTTGCTTTTCCTCAACGTAGAGTCAAATTCATGTACGGGATGAAAGTCCAAAAGCTACTTTATAATGTTCTTATGTGTATTTTGCATGTGATTGTTGAAGGCTGTACTGCCTATATTGGCTGTAGCTATTTCAGGTATGCTAATAAGCTACCCAATCACTGCACTGGAAAGGTAGCCATAGACTAGCAGTTTTCAATGCTAAGTTGTTAGTGATTTAGTGTATGATTAACTCAAGGGATCTTGATTTCTTTATGTGGTTATAAAGATTTTTGGAGGGAGCAGGATATTTGAGAAAGAAAGATTTTCTCTATAGAGAGAGGTGCAGCAAAAGGGTAACTAAGAGAGGGGAAGGAATGAATAGTCAGCATGAAAACAGGATAAGAGAGGGGAAGGAATGAATAGTCAGCATGAAACAGGATAGAGAGTGAGTACCAAGAAGGAGACGGGATGCAGTTGTTTAAAGTAAGATAATAATTATTCAAAAACTAATAATATTCCCCGTGGTTCGTTTTGTTTAAAAAAAGGCCCATGGGTTCAGTTATACAATTGTTCTACTTAAAATGAGTCTTAAACAATTTAAAGAAAATACATTAGAAACAATTAGAAGAGCATAAATTTAAAGCCCGCTAGATACATCAACTTGTAAAGCCAGTAACAACCATCAAGCACGCTAGCTGTGATGCACGGAGCCATATGCAAAATTAGTGGCCTTAAAAAGGTCAAGTAATAGCATGATGTGTATATGATAATAAAGTACTGATGGAATTTCCTGAAATTACAAATTTCTTTGCAAACAAAATAGCCAGTTACGCGTATGATCGCTTTAAGCTTTTTCTTTTAGCATAGCTAACTTCATAATAACTTGTCATTTCATTGGTCAAGCTTTATGAACACGGAATCAAGGACATCGGTTAGATCGTAACCGCAACAAAATTTTTCCTCATTTGAAATCTGTTTGTCACGTGAGTTGGAATAAAATTTTGAAGTTTATCTATAGTATAAGTTAAACAAAAGCAGAAGCACTGGCTATAATCTGATCAAATTTTAATTGTTCAATTGAAGCAAAAAACTTTTTTGTTGGGATGAGTACTCATTAAAGAAGCTTTTTTTTTATTATTTCTATTTTAATGATTTTATTTTTTCAATTGAAAGCAAAAAGTTGTTCAACATAATTTACAAAGAATAAATTAAAATACCTCAAATAGCACTTATAAAGAATGAATGAAAAATAAGAATTCATAAAGCCAACCTGAAATAGTTGGATAAGATTAAAGATTTGAGGGCTTGAAACTGGAAGTGATCAGAAATCTGTTTTTTGAACCTGCAAGAACATGCATACTTGATATTGACCAACCAATGCTTTAATTTTCTTATTTCCCTTTGTTATATGGTTATAGTGAACTCAGTTTTTGCATGGTATTTTGGAAAAAGTAGCATCTTTATCAAAAACCTGTATTCGGATGTATTATAGTAATCTTTGTTCTTATCCTTTTAGTGGAAAATAAGTTTCATTATTAATGCAATGTCTTGGCTGTTGCAGTTGTTGCGGGAGATTTCACAAGAGAATGTTGTGAAACTTGTTAATGTACACATCAACCATGCTGACATGTCGCTGTATCTGGCATTTGACTATGCTGATCATGACCTATATGTACGTGCTGTGCTACTATTTCTTGTGGAGCAACATGCTCTTTTGAATTATATGTACACATTGTCTTAATCTGGAAAACCGCTAACTTGTTAAGTTTTCCACCTGGGAGCACACACTTTAAAATGTCTTTTTAAAGTTATGCTGCTGTTACTTTGTGCCTTTTTCATGTATCATAGGCTTTGTCTGCAATTGAGAAAAGATAGAATGGTATATTTATTGTTTACATTTAACGTGCTTTTGTTTTGCTTGCACGAAGCTAGAGCCTTTAGAGTTTAGTAGTTATATATATATATATATATATATAACTAGTCCTCTGCTTTAGATAAACTTTCTGATAAAAGAATTTGATTGGACGAACACCAGACTCTTAGTTTTCTTGATTACTGCATCGCTCAGCTTTCAATTTAAATGGCTATACTTATTCCTTTGAAGCAGCAATAGTTCATATCGACAAGCTAGGTTTTAGCTAGGGCTAGCTTTTGGTTCTTTAAAGCATTCTTAGTGTCAGTTGGAAAATTACGTTAAGTATAAAACTAGTATGGAAGTCTTTGTCGTTCTATAATGCTAGGTTGCCTTATGCCATATTAGCCTGTCTACTCCCAAGCAGTTTAATTTCTTATCCCTCACACCTCCCAACCACCCAAGGTAAAAAAAATTTCAATGTCAGACTATTCTTTAGCGCAATGTCTACATTTTGATGATGATTTGGCCATAAGTTCTAAGGAAAGTATTTACTACATAACAACAACACAACAAGATCATGGGGTCGACTACATGAATCTTTTTTCTCCATTGTGTCATGTTAAAAGTTAAATTCTTGTTTAAATCTAATAATGAAAGTATTTACTGTTGCTAATATTTTTTTTTTAAAATTCAAATACCATTACTATCTATTTCTATATTTTTTTGCTACTTCATGCCATAAAGCTGTATTTCCATATTGGCTTACTGCTCCTTGGCGTGATAAGTTATATCCTATTCCAGCCATGCAAATTATATCACCTTATTGGCTTACTGCTCAAAAGCGGAAGTTTTTTCCCTTGTTTTCCTTCTGAATTCTTGACTTCGCAAGCTGTGTTTCCTCTTCTCACTTGGATTGATTTCCCGCAACTGTCAGTCTGCTTGCTTGCTTGATTCATTTTGTTTGACAGATTGTTGCTGTTGTAAAATATCTTTAAATGTGTTGCTATTTTGATGTTTTAACAAAAAGCTGTAAATAGGTTTTTTTCTTTTCCTACAGGTATGTAATGATTGTATTTATGAGTGATGCTATAGTTTAGTGGGATATGAGCAAATTCATCACCAAATTTATTTTTGTTCATAAGCGAGTTTTCTGGTAACATCTAAATTTCCTTATAATACCTGGAGAGAAATCCTTTTCAATTCATGCAGAATCATCTGTTACAAGAAGTTCTGTACCTGAAAAATCTATCGATGGGCCATCCTCCTTCGTATATGTGGGTCAAGCCCTGCAAATTACTTAATACAGCTCAATGGAGTCAACTTCCGTGTCTGGTTCCGATTTGTTATTCTTGTGAACAAAGGCAGAGGAAAGGCTGGGTATCTCACAGTAGCCAAAAAACAGCCAGCTGAAGATGTACAAAAGCACAATATTTTGGACGTTAAAATTCAAATGTTGTGGCTTGGCGTATCAAGTGCGTAGAGCATAAGATAAATAGAACGTACCTATTCCACAAGGGTCAGGCAATTTGGAAAGCTGTTCCAGAGATCTATTCCAATATAGAGAGCACGACTCAACATTTTGAGATTAGATATAAAATCAAAATTACTCGTCAAGTTAATAATCCCCGAATACTGTAATTCATTAATGAAGTTATGGCAGGAGAAGAATTCATTCTATGAGATGGCATGAAACTCTTCATTTGATGCCGCAAAGTATAAAAAAATTGCTTCAAAAAAGAAACATGTTTTCAATTTCCTCCATGACCTCAATTCAAACTTAAATGAAGTAGGGGAAGATTGCTTGAGATGAATACCATCTCGCACCATTAGGGAATCTTTTTTTCTGAAGTTAAAAGGGAGGAAAGCAATAAGTGCGTGATGATGAACCCAATAAATTCAATACCTAGCTCGCTAGAATCTCTAGGTTCTTCTCTTGCTATTATCAAGAAAGATAGAAGACAAGAACTTTAATTTAAAGAGAAAATTTGGTACGACCATTGCCAGCTATATCAGACGTGGCAAATGCTGGGAATGACATGGAAGACCAACAAATTGGACGCATAAGAACCAAAAATGTATGAATTACATAGCTCTATCAACTACTTGCACAACTGATGGCTATTACTAATGTGAATGAATCAAAGAAACTGATAGGAAGTGCTTGTAGAAATTTAGGAAAAGCTTTGGATGAAATATGATTTTAACCATTTCAGAAAAATAATGGCAATAAAACCAGGATTAGAATACACATGAACAATTATTTATTGAAAGTTTTATGAAAGAAAAGACAAGATACAAGTGGATATTCAATTGGAGATGAAGATTCAGTTCTCTCAAATCTCTAGCCGCCGGTTAGAGCTCAAAAACTCTAAGAACTATTTAATTTCAGCAAACAACACATAACCCTAATCTTAGAAAATATCCCATACTTAAAACATACAATAAACGACAAATACCTAAACAGCCCTCCCCAATTTCCTCCCAAATATGCCATATTTCCCTAACTATTTCCGTTCCAAATCAGACCCCAAATCATCCCTCTTCAATTAAGAAACATTTCCTAATTAATTACGTCCAAATCTGTCCCAAAATCTGTCCTATTGAATTATGAAATATTTCTTAATTAATCCCCTCCAAATCATCCCTCAAATCTGCTTTTTCAATTAGGAAATATTTCATAATTAATCCACTCCAAATCTGCCCCCAAGAGTTGGTCCAGGAAAGGACCTGCATGATCGGTCTAGGAGGAACCCGATCTAACAATACCCCCTCCCAAAGATCCACATTGTCCTCAAGGAGGAAAAATTGCTCCATACTCAATTTCCTCATCATTACAAATGGTGAGATCCTGAAGAGTTCGGCCCTTATATCTATGCCTTGGTGTATTCCTCTCCTTACATCTTAAACACAGCCCATTTTTCCTCTTCTCTTGTATCTCTTTTTTTGTGTTTTTCTTGAAGTTTTCCCCAAGTCTTCCTTTTACAGTCTTCTTCTTCAAAGTCTCCCTAGGAGACTCGGTGTCGGCTACTTGATGATAAAAAGGTTGTGGTCATCTTCAACGTTTTAAAAGGCGAAATCAGGAATCGAGGCGTTTTGGCCAAGCAAGGTGAGGCGTAAGCCTCGAGGCTGATCGAGGCGTAAGCCTAAAAAATGATAAAAATAAAGTAATTAACGGTACCAAGCATGCACCGCTCGGTACCGAGCATGTACCGCTTGGTACCGAGCATGTACCGAGCAATATCGAGCATGTACTTAGTGGTACTGGCTTGGTACCGAGCGTGTAGCTAGTGGTACTGAGCATGTATCGCTCAGTACCGAGCATATACTTGCTCAGTACCGAGCGGTACTGGCTCGATACCGAGCATGTACTGAGCGATACAAGCTACTCAATAATTATTATTAATACTATTAATTATATATTTAATAATATATATTTTAATTTATATTAACTAGGCTAATTATATTAATATTTAATTAATAATTATATTACTAATTAGTCAATTAATTTATGCACTAATTATACTATTAAGTATTTAATTTTTTTTTTATTTTTTTTACTATTAAGTATTTAATTAATTTGCTTAATTATTAATATTTAAATTATATTAATTAAGTTAATCAATTATAACTTAGCTGCGTCTAGGATTTGCCTTTCATCTTCTCTTTTCGTCCTTGTTGTTCGGCTTCGTTGCTTCATAGGAGGTGTAGAGATTACACGCGTCGCTTCTTTGGCTCCTTTGTGGCTGTTCGACTGCGCTCCTTCGACGACTTTCCCTTCTTGTCGGATCATAAGTTACGACATTTTGATAAGAAGAAACAACGGGAGCTTGTTGGCTTTGAAGGTAACTTTCTCCCTTTTGAGGCGCTGCCTCGATGCGCCTCGGTGCCTCACGTATTGAGGCGTACGCCTCCGTGGAAAAAGGCGTAAGCCTCGCCCGGACATTCGAGGCTTAAGCCTCAGTTCGCCCGACCTCCGCCTCGATTCGAGGCGTGCCTCGAGGCGTCCGCCTCGAACGCCTTTTTAATCGATGGTCATTTTATACGAACGTCCTGAGCTGCTACCTTCTAGGTGTCTCTGATCCTCCTCTAATTGGGCTAAAGTTCATAGCATATCCCAAATCATGAGGCCTCATCACTCTAATTGACATCTGAATCTCTAGTTTGAGCCCTTTCATAAAGTTCCCCTCTAGTACAGTCTCCAGAAGCCAATCCAGTCGGTTGGCATTGTTCTCAAACTGCTCACGGTATTCCACTACTACCCCCTCTTGCATTAGAGTATAGAACTGCTCATAGAAATCTCCTTCCATGCTAGTTTGGAAACCTTCCAACAAACGGTCCTTAAACTCCCTCCAGGTTCGTATGGGTCACCTCGTTTCTCTCCACTGGTGCCATTCCAACACTTTTCCCTCCAAGCTCATCTCGGCCAGCGTTAGTCTCTCATCCTTCGTTAATCTATTGATGGTAAAGTAACTTTCCACCCTGTATATCCACCCATGCTCATCCTCCCCCTACAAAATAGGTATCTTCAGCTTCATCACCCTCGGATCTCCTCTGTTTCCCATTTTTCCTCCATAATTTTCCATTTTCCAAGGTGGTGGTTCCCCCCAGGGGTTCCAATCATTTCTTCTACGCTTGTACCTAAACCTTTTGTCAAATTCCCATATTGTCCTTTCAAATTCAACACCCATTGGATCATAATTAGTCCCTCTCCTTTAAAATTCAGCGCCCCTTCGATCATAATCAACCCCTCTCTTTTTAAATTCAGCACCCCTTCTATCATAATTATCCCCTTCCCTTTCAAATTCCGCCCCCCTTCTCTCAAATTCAGCATCTCTTCTTTCATGCCTAACCTCCTCACGTCTATTCACATACCCTCTACTCAGTTACTCCTTAGGAATAGGCTCTCGGGAAGGTATTCTCTCTTCTCACTCTAGAATTTTCACCACCTGATCTTTCCTTCTCCTTATCGGATTAGGGTTTTCCCTGCTTCCTTGGTTGTTGGTGGCTTCCCTCGTCTCTGACGACACCATTTTGGGTTGGCCCTCGAGCAACTTATTCAACACCTCTTCCAAGATGAAAATTTTTTTATCTTCTCGTGGATGGTTGAAATTTGATTTTTGAAATTTGAAAGTTGAGTTTGGATATCGAAAATTTCAGATTTCAGTTGTCCGACCTCACCTTCTAATACTTATACCTTTCTTCCTACCATAAGAATAGAACAAAAAAGAACACTTCTTGATTGAAAGTTTTATGATAGAAAAGACAAGATACAAGTGGATCTTCAATTGGAGAGGAATGTTCGGCTCTCCCAAATCTCTAGACGTCGGCTAAAGCCCAACACTCTAAGAACAATCTAATTTCAGCAAACAACACATAACCCTAACTTTAGGAAAAACTATATATTTATAGCATATAATAAACGACAAATTCCCAAACAGTCATCCCCTACCATATTTCCTTAATTATTTCCCCCAAATCAGTTCTCTTCAATTAGGAAACATTTCCTAATTAATCCATTTTAAAATCAACCTCCAAATTTGTCATCTTCAATTAGGAAACATTTCCTAATTAATCCCCTCCAAATCAACCTCCAAATTTGTCATCTTCAATTAGGAAACATTTCCTAATTAATCCCCTCCAAATTAGCCCCAAAATCTGCCATATTAAATTATGAAATATTTCTTAATTAATCCCCTCCAAATCAGCCCCCAAATATGCCTTCTTCAATCAGGAAATATTTTTTAATTTATCCCCTCCAAATCAGCCCCCCAAGAACCTGTCCAGGAAAGGACTGGCAGGACCGGTCCAAGAGGTACCTGATCTAATAGAAACCTGTGATTTTCGTGATGTGATTAGGTAAATAAAGTTATTCTCTACTTTTAAAATTCATGACTGAATAAGATTGCATTACAGATACAGAGGAATCTGATCATATAGTTGATCAACTAAAATATTTAATACATATGAAGAAAATGTTCATCTTATTGATATTTCGGTAACAAATGGAAAGAAATCACTTGATCTCGGATAATGGGATAGTTTGCGCATCTAATCTTTAGTTAAAAGATGGTCTTCATGTACCAAAGTTAACTCACAATTAACCATCTCTTAGTAAGTTAACTAGTGATATGAATTGTGAAGTAACATGCTTTCTTCCTTATGTGAATCTCAGAACTAGTCTTCAGGGAAGATGATTGGTAGTGGTGAGGAAGGATATTGTCTCCACTATCCCACCATCACTAGGCCTTCTTCTAACTTTCATCCTAATAGTAATGTGTGTGTCTCTTTCTTTTTCATTTAATTATAATATCTTTTTATGACAAGCATTTAAGGCGTCTTAGATTCTCCTAATGATCTCTATACTCAAATCTATTTTTTTATAAATAAACTACCACTTTTGATTCAGAAAGTATGCTATGAAAATTATGTTTTTTGTAAGCAACTAATAAGTCATTAAATGCCTCATCAAGCTCATCATAGGATATTTCATCACATACCTCTTGAGAACCTGAAGAGTCCTCTTCATTTGCCATCAGACACATATTGAATTCCTCCTCATAACTTTTTTTGCTCGATTCCTCACTTTTTGGATTAGCCCAAAGTGCATTCTTCTTTCTCTTGAAGTACTTTTTTCTCATTTATTTTATCTTGCTCATTATCTTTCTTTTTAAGTTCATGTTTAAGCTCAGGGCATTCACCTCTCATATGCCCGGACTTGTTACAGTTGAAGCAAATAGTGGAATCTGTAAAAGATTGTTTCTTACCATTAGGCTTATGAATTTTCTACTTTTATACCTGAGATTTTTCTTCCTTAAGAAGTTTCTAAACTTTTTTGCGACTTGCGAGCATAGATACTTCATCAGGTTCCAGTTCATATGTTGATGATGAAGAGTCTTCACTTGACTCTTCAAGTTGAAGAACTACAGTCTTCTTCTTCTCCTTTCAAGATCTTTAATCCTTGACATCCCTTTGGGTAATTACCTGGTCATATACCATCAAAGAGCCAAGTAGTTGATGAAGTGCATAAGTAGTCAAATCCTTATATTCTGAAATAACAGTTACTTTAGCATCCCATTCTTCTAGGTAAACACCACAAACTTTTGTAAACAAGTTCTTGATTGCTATATGTTTTGCCTAGAGAAGGAAGAGTGTTGATGATTTTCATGAACTTTGTATACGTGTTAGATATGCATTCAAAAGGTAACATTCGAAAAAGTTCATAATCATGCACAAATTTGTTGATATGAGTATCTCTAACTTCAATAGTGCCTTCATAACTAATAAGCAATTTATCACAAATGTCTTTACTAGTAGATAACATGGAAATGCACATATAGTCATCAGGTAATAAAGCATGATGTAAAGTATTGCATGCTCTAGCATTCAATTCATTTAACTTACGCTCAAGGTGAGTCCACTCATTAAAACGTTTATCAACAATCTTATCATTTAGTTCTTTTGTGGGTGTATGATATGGGTGTGTGAGCATATTCCACATTCTAGAATCTTGACCATGCAAAAAAGTGCTAATACGGTTCTTCCAATAATCAAATGGAAGTGGATTGTCCCTTAGGTAGTGTACCTTTGGAAAAACTAAGTGACATAGATGTGGCCTAGATCTTACTCTAGGATTTTAATCCGAAGAAGAGTCGAGGCTCTGATACCAATTGAGAGACACTATGGAAGCCCCCCCTGGTTTGCCATAGTATTTCTCACTTTTGTAGCTAGAAGTAACATTGAAGCTAAATTCCATGCCATGCACATGGGGTTTATGTAATAATTTGGTATGAAATTTGATGGACCTACAAATGTCGAGCTATTTTCCAACTATTCTCTATAATGACCATAAATCTTCGATCAACATTGTAAACAATCATGTTTAGCACGATTGAATGAAATGTGAAAGAATTGATTAAGGTTTTCCCTTAATTGCTCAAATCCTTCTATAAATAAATGATGCTTGTATGTTGAAAATACATCTCATGATTGTTAATCAATCGAAATCAAGTTTAACTCTCTTTCTCGATGAATTTGAATCCAACTTCCTAATTTCCTATTACATCACCTTCATCTTATCTCTTTACTCATCTTCATCACTACTTTTTGCACTACCCCTATTATGCGCTCGACTATGTATTCGCTCTACAAATATTTCCTTGTGTGATATTATTTCCATGTTCGTTCGTTAGTCAGACCTCCTTTTAAATTCACACAAAACTAGAGTTTCCTTTTTAAAAAGGACAATAAAGCAAGAAGCCATGTTTGATTCTTATGCTTGTGTATATCCATCAATTTGGGATACTTGCATTAGAAATTCATCCCCAGTGACTTCAAAGCTGGTCGTAGCAGATTCCTAAGTAGAAAACAGCCCCTCCCTCATTCTGTGGCTTACTAGTTCTACTTATACATACCACTTTTGAGCATTTTCTTTATTGAAAACATCCACATTTGTTGCATATTTAGAGTCTTATCTTTTTTTCTTTGTTTTTTTTCTCCTTTTATATGGTCCTCTATTTTTGCTCCTTTCACTTTGAATATTTCTTTGCTGATTTTGAGTTTTATATGAACTAAAATGTTTTTTCTTTTTGGGTTTTGTAATTCTTCATAAAAGTACTGACAGTTTAAAAATATAAACTTTAAAGCACATGATTTTCATTTCAAATTTCTTTTGTATGTAGTGTTTGCCCCTTTGCCATGATAATCCTACCTATATATATATATATATATATATATATATATATATATATATATATTTTGAAGAGGCTCACAGACATTAGTCTCTACCCACATGTGAATCCAAACTCTTTTTAATGGGGGGAAAATTCTTAACTTTATTGTTAAGTTTGATGGCACGTTTGAAAAATTAGCCTTCTCACTCAAGTTGTAAATCAAATATGCATTGAGGATGAAAGTACCAATGGTGTTAGTTTTCTCAGCCGCAGCACTAATGCCTCACCACCCACCATTTTTGCTTCCCCAAAATAGGGTCCATCACCTTAATCTTTTGGATAAATATTATGACACTTTTTCCTCATATCAATATGAAACTTAGTATCATGTTTTTCCTCTAACAAAGAATTCATGAATTCATTGACCTCATCATAATGATTAGCATCATTCTCATCAACCTTATAAGTACATGCTTGAAGATGATTAGGATTTTTATCATCACAATTATCACACACATTACAACTAGCAACCTAGGTAACACGACTAGTAACATGTCTAAGGCAGCTAGTAACCTGGCTATCTTGGTCATTTACTTGGCTATCGTGGTCAATAATAAACTAACTGGCATTTGTGGCCAAGAACCCAGGTATCACCATGATCACCATGATGACCTTATCTTTAGGATCAAGTTTGACTAAGTTTGATGGTTGTCACGATCCAAATGCTTTCTTTGATTGGTCAGCTCAAGTCGAAGAGAATTTTAACTGGTATCACATAAATGATGCCAAAGCAATTTAATATGAAACTCACAAACCCTCCTAAATGCTTTTGAGGAAGTGTTAAATATGAGCTCGATAGTGTGGTAGCTAGACCTATTGATACATGGGCTGTCATGTTCATCATCTTAGTAAAAATATATATTCCTCAATATTTTAGATGATTGCTGTTAGTCTAACTCAATGTTCCCTTTCTAGTGCGGATTACTTAAATATGTTTGAAGACCACATCTCTCGGTGCCTTTGCTATGGGTTGTGTGGAGTTGAACAATTATTGATGGCATGAGAATTTAGTGCAATTTAGAAGGAGAACCAGAGGGAATATTGGTTGGGACCGATGGGTGTGGTATGCTGCAAGAAAGGGTGTGGTGTCTCGTATAGTGATTTGTTGTGCGTAAACTAGCAAGGCTCCAACATTGGGGTAGTTAGGAATGGGGTGAGCACGTTGGGGCACAGGAGGAGCTGGTGACAACGTGAGCTTAAGCTTTGTAAGGGAGAGGGTTTTCATCAAAAGATGCTCAGGGGTCATGAGTGGATGTCAGATGCAAACACATGTGATGTGTAAGGAATCACATAAAAGCATGATTGTTGTGGGCATGGATTATGTCAAAGTTACAAGCGCAAGTGAGACAAACACAATTTAAGGTTGCGTGATAGGAATAATTGCAATTGGTTATGGACACAAGAAAGCGTTTAAATTGAAAGGCTTTGAATTAGTTTATATCGAGCTTGGAAGGAAAATTGGTAATGAGGAACCCAAGGAGATGGGGATATATGTATAGAGGCGTTGACTCAAATAACAAATTTTTTATTCAACCATTAATAATAGTAGTTTAGACCTACTAGTTCTATTTTTAATGAAATGAATCCTGTGGTTGCAAGCAAATAAAGCAACATGAAAATAAGGCAATAAATAAGCCTTAGTAAAAAAAGATCCAAATAATCCATAAATATAAATCTCTAAATAAGGGTGAAAAAAAATTTTAATCAATTGTGCCATTGACACGGAGCATAAACCCATGTGGGATGAACATCATTACATTCATATGAATGTTGATCCATACAGCCCACCACCCTTAATAATACCCTATCATCTCATATTTGAAGTAGTGAAATACAAAAAATGCAAGCAAATGTTGGGGAAATATGTCTTGAGCAATCCACATCGATTTAGCGCACTCAGTGTTTTTTTTCTTATTGGTCATATACCCTATCATCAACCTGTTTCTAAAAAATTTCCCAATACTGGTCAGATCACAAACGAAAACACATTTGGACCTTTTAGCTCATAAATCTTACAAAAACAAGCAAGCTTCCTTTCTTACTTCAAGTATCATAGGCCAGACACATGTCTCACACTAGTGTCTACACTGCGCCCTCATTCTGAATATCATGGAACTATAATTTGAGCACACAAGCATTAGTGTTTTTACCCTTACATCATAGTGATTAGAAATTAAACATGAAAGCCATTGGTTTATTCACACCCTATATAAAGCATAGTTCTTCAGTTCTGGGCATCCCTAGAATTTGAACAATGAGGTCAACAATATGGTCTAATTTTTGTATTGTTGGCTTGCAAAGTCTAGCATACCTACAAGGAACAACAATTACTTGTTCCTATTTCCCAATTACTTGCAAACTTCTCTGATTTGACTCAAGAAGAGCTACCTCATGAGCTCCCACCCATTTAAGACATCCAACATATTATTGAATTACTCCTTTGTGCACACTTACTCAACATTTCACTGTATAAGATGAATCCCGAGTATGCTGAACTCACAAAACAAGTTGACTATCTCCTCACTAATGACTCCATTAGAGAAAATCTTTAGTCCTTGTGCCATTTTGCACTCATTAATCTTATACAAGATATGATTGGTGTGTGTTTGTTGATAGATGTGTCATTAACTGGATTGTAGTCAAATATTACTCCCCTATACTACGATAAATTATATACTTGACTTGCTCATTGGGTCTACATTCTTTAGTAAAATTGAATTATGAAGCTAATACCACCATATTTGGATTCATATCAGGAATGAGTAGATAATTTCTTTCAATACATAACGAGTGGTTGGTTATGCTGTATGGGCTTTCCAATGCATCTACTACTTTCGTGTGACTCATTGGTAAATTTTTTGTGGAGTGCATTATTGACATCATTATTTACATCACCAATGATTATAGCGACTTGACCCATATTTGCTTAGTTGTGGATATCCTACCTTCTCTAAAACTATGCATAAATTTAAAGAAATGCACATTTGTACAAACAAATGAGCTTTAGCTCAGTCAGCATGCTTCATTTTGACTTGTGTTCCTTGCTTTAAGTTGCTTCCATGCGGAGTTTGAGTCTTTAATTGGTTGGCGACCTACTTATAATGAATAAAATTATGTGGGATATATTTCTATTCCTTTTTAAAAATTGCATTTTTTTACAACCAAAGTTTCTCTTTTTTTAGGCTAATCATCTTAGCTAACGAAGTCTATGTTGTTCCTGTCAATATTCAATCCATTTAGATTGGTTTACCTCATCTCTGCGTCCGTGGTTTGTAGTTTTCATGGTTTAGCCGCATTTGAACAATTGTTTATCAAATGGTTTAGCATCATCATGGATCCAATGATGGATGCCTTAGATACATTTAATTGGCTATCTTCAGCTAAATTTGCCTTTGAACTAATTAAAACTAAATAGAATATTCTCCTATCCCTCGCCTACTTCACTTGTCCAAAGTATCTAAGTAACTTGTGATACATTTGAAGTTGACGGCACCTTTGTGGTGTCCTTAGCTTGGAATGGCATCATAGTCTATTTTAGTGTGAAATGTAATGAGGCTTAGCAATGATATTCTACATATGATCATAAGTTTTACATAATTTTATGAGCCTTATGACATTGATCTTGCTATATTTTATCTCACATGTTTATTCTTCACTTTGATGATGAGGCCTTGAAGTGCATGCATTTATAAAAGAAATTGAATACATGCCACACTAAATGGGTCTCATATCTTCAGAAATACAAGTTTTTCCTCGAGCATTGTGTGGTTGTGTTGATAATAAAGTTGTCAAAGCCCTCATCCACATCTACTCTTATTTATGATGTTTGTTTTATTACATTTATTTTTCTTGATTGGAAGAAAATCATGCTTATCTTGTCCTGACTTTAAGGATGTCTACACTTCATTGACTACGGATAGTTATACTTCTCATTTTGTCTTTCTTTTAATTCTTGATGGCTTCATCTTTTGAGGATCACTCCTATGTATTTCCCCACACATCATCAAGAGGCTTTCTTATTAGGGAATTATATGCATGTAATTATATCAAACATGTTGGTTGTGATTAGAATAGGACTTATTAAGTGACATTTTTTCTATCCTTCTATAAAGCGAGATTTTCCTTTTGTTATTAGACAATGTTGGACTCGACAACATGGCAAGTTAATCAAAAAACCTATGCGGCCATTCAAACAATTTCCCACCCTGAATCCCCCTTGGTAAGATATTAGTATGGATTTCTTTATTTGCTAAAGGTCATCCACTAAATTGACTCCATATTTGTTGTAGATAACCAATTTTATAAGTTGGGTACTCTATAACGTGCAATCTGACTGGTGATGCATCATACATAACTATTCCGTTCTTTCATGATATAGTTTATTTCCATGATCTTTTCATATCTATAGTTTCCAAACAAGACACTTGACTTGTTGGATATTTCATTTGCTTCCTTTGACAACTTTTTGGCACTACTTAAGTTTTTGTTTGTTTCCACGCACAATCAGATGGCTAAATAGAAGTGTTCAACCACAGTTTAGGCAATCTCTTGTTTTTTCTTATGGTTAAAATAATTGAAAATGGAATTTAGTGCTATTGCTCAATTTGCATATGATATTTCCCCATATAGAATTACTTGTAAGTTTCTCTTTGAATTATTTCTGATACAAGACTTTGCATTCCTATTTCATCTCTTTGCCTACTACTCTTGTTATTTTTGTCTTCCGTTGATTTAACTGAGCATATGCATAAATTGCCTGCTGATATAAAAATCATATTTCTTCACATACTTGAAAAGTAGTTGGTTGCCACAACTAATCAAAATTTTTGCAAATTTTATGAAGGAGATCATATTTTGATTTGCATGCACTTAGAACGCTCTTGCACCAAGTCTTTGAAGAAATCCTTGCTCAATCTCCTGGTCCCTTTAAAATCCACGAGAAATACGACCCAAAGCTTATTTATTTTGCATCGCATAAGAGCATCATATTGGTCTTATTTAAATATCGAAAAGCTAAACCTTTAAGAGGCAATTTTGAGCCTCTTATGTTGCCCATTAATGTTAGTATAGCTGGAGTTTCTCTAACATTGATCACTATTGTGCTTGCCTCATCCCCTATAGGTACTTTGGAGTATATCATCATTAATGATATGATTATCGTTTCTATGGGATAACACTACTTTCTTGTTCACTGACAGCATCTCTCCTTGGTTGATGTAACCTGGTTGTCTATTAGCGAGCTATGGTATATTGTTCCTACATTGTTGGAGGACTATATTGGTGTGCACTCTTTAATAAAGAGTTCTTTTACTCGAGGAGAGATGATGCAACATGCCATCAAAATTAAATTCCATGTCATCGATATTTTACACATCATTAGAATCACTTGCAAAATTTCGCTTACTAAACATGTTTTCTTGTTTTAGGGGAATCTTTTATGATGATGCTTCATGTTATGAAAAATTCAAATTGATTCCTTTAGATCTCCCTTATTAGTTTCCTTTGTTGAGCTTTTCCTTAGTTCAAATCCTTTTATTAATTGTGGAGGCTCGTATGTTGAAAAGACATATCATGAATATTAAGCAATTGCATGAACTATTTCTCTCCATCTCTATCTCACTTACCCTCTTTCTCAATGGATTGAGCAAGGACATCTTTTCTAATGCCCTAGTTAACGTCAATTAGTATAGCATTAGCCTTTCTCTGTTTAGGCATCTTTTAATCACGCAAGTATATGCTTTAAATATATGGTGTTTCCTTTTGTATTTTGGAGCAAAACAGAATCCATAACTCAATAATTTTTTGGAGATGCATCAACATGTGGATTTCAGAAAAAGAATTGATAACATGATTTAACTTACTCCAAGTTGCATGATATGACATGTCATGATGAGAGCCCATGAATAGTAGAGGAATATGTTAACAAATTTGATTTTAAGGAAAGTGGCTACACGATGCATGAATAAGAAACCAAAATAGGGAGATGCGGGACTTTCGTTTTTGGGATATTATGAAGGGACAATACAAGGCTTTGGCTGGATCTTTGGGGGCATCACCTTTTTAATGTGTCTATGCAGAGATGCCCAGGTGGATGAGTGGATTTACTCTTTAGAGATATGATACGAAACGAGCATATTTTTGAAAAGGTTGGAGTAGCTCCAGTGGAAGATAAGATTAGAAAGAGTTGCCTTAGATAGATTGGTCATATAAAACGACGGCCTTCTGATGACCCGGTTAGGAGAGTAGATGTATTAGATTTGGCTTATGTTAAGAAAGGATGAGGTAGACCTAAAAAGATTTGGTTAGAAAATATTAGAAATGACATTTCTTTATTAGATTTAAATGAGAATGTGACTCTTAATAGGACACAATGTAGAAAAAGGATTCATGTAACCGACCCCACGTTGTGGGATAAAGGCTTGATGTTGTTTTTATATGCAGAGATGATCAAACAGTTGTATTCATGCTATTTTCTTTTCAAGCAATATTCATATCGCTTATAATGGAGGTTGACTTTTTTCCTTCTAGCAATTAAAAGTGGATTAGCTCTTTTCTCGCTTTAAAAACATTTATTAATGTTACACATTTTCAAAATCTTCTTCAACTATGTGCATTTGTTGCAATCCAACACACTCCACGTTTCAGGAAATCATAAGATATCATCGTGAAAAGCTTAACCAGCCTATTAATCAGTATACTGTCAAGTCATTGCTCTGGCAGCTGCTTAATGGGCTGAACTATCTTCACAGGTGGGCTTCATTGTGCGTTTTCCTATTCATATTTTTTATGCGTAGTCATAGCAAGAGTAGGGTTGAACTAATATTTAAATGATTTCTCTATGATAACTAAAGTTTCGTACATATCTTTGGCTGCAGCAATTGGATTATTCATCGTGATCTCAAGCCTTCTAATATATTGGTTTGTTCTAACAGCTTATCATTCTGGCGTATGCTCCTTTTTATTTCTTGAAATACTAGCATCCATTCTTATTGAGTCAACTTAAATCAGGTCATGGGTGAAGGAGAAGAACAAGGAGTTGTAAAGATAGCTGATTTTGGACTTGCTAGGATTTACCAAGCTCCCTTGAAGCCTTTATCTGATAATGGGGTAAGGAAATCTGGGTTCCATTGTTATCAAAATAAACATTGTGGAAGCAGACTTGTAAAATTTCTCATTTGATTTGTTACTTCACTATTAACATGGTGTTCCTATTTTCTTAATGTTAAAGTTCTTTCTGTTATGCTCTCCATTTCTTCTTTGTTTTCATTAGGTGTTCTTTGTTTATAAATAAGGCAATCTCCAGCAAATTATTCCCTTATTAGATAAACTAACATGGGAGTTAGTTAAACAAATTTCTTTCTATAAATTCAAATTTAGCAGAATATTGTCTGTAGCTACCAAGCTTTCTGTTTGGGAATTTTTCTCATGCTTAAACTTTTTTTTTTTTAACGTGTGCTATCCGTTTGCAATTATGCATCAGCTATTTTTTTTTTTAGTTTTGTTATGCTGATATGTATAGTTAGGTGTAAGACGTTTTTGGAACAATCTAGTTTTTTTCTTATTTTTTCCATACATTCTTTTTTACAAGCTTTGTATTATTTTCAAATAATAGTAATGCTCATACACAATTTTTAAGGCACTATACTGAAACAAATTACCTTGTTTTTTGCTAAAAAAATGAACTTTGTTTACTTTTGGAGTTGTTTTTTTTTTTTGCTTTGGCTACGAAGATGTGTGTCATGTGAAAGCAGGAAAGAGGGAGTGTGGGGAAAATTTGAAATATCTAGAAATATAGGAGGGTAAAAATGCTAAATGCAGTTGAAAGTTGGATGTAAATTTTTTGTCGGTTTGGTATATAATATGATGTTTAAAAGTTTGCAATAATATGCTTATAATGGAGGTGTTATTTATATTGAAATAATGAAGAAATGTCTCAACACAAATGATGGAATGCATATTATGGGAACAAGAGGCATCAACAAGGTGTTGAGGGAGGGGAGGATGGAAGGAGCTAGTCTTGTTGGGAAACATAGGTTGACATACTAAATGCATGTTGTTTATCCAAATATCTAAAAAATCTGGTTCAAGATAGGTTATTCTGGTTCAAGCTAAATCAAGCTAGTTCAAGCCTAGCTAACTCAACATGTTCGATCTCATACTTGTTGGCCTATAAGAGAATTCAACTCAAGCGGGTGAACAATTTAAGAACTCATCCCAATCGATGAGGCAAGCTTATTAGTCAGCCACAATGACTACTATCTATAAAGTTGACTCTAGTGACTACTCAAGGAGGGATTAGTATCCAATGCAAACTATTAATCGGCTACTTAGTTATTCGACTATCAATATATGCCAAGCTAACGGCTTGTTTAAAGCTTAGTAGCCGACTTCATCAAGTTATACCTTCTAACGAAGCTATACAATTATTATATTTCCTCTTATTTTCTCTATAGTCATGTATGTAGTTAATTATGTAATGCTCCAACCCTAATCTCTAAGTAGGGTGTCGAGCAGTGAGCTCATTTTAGTTGTATTTTTTTATAATCAAGTAAGTTTTATTGAAATTTTAGGGCTTCTTTCTTTCTCTCACTATTTTTCTAGTTCTCTTTTTCACTTAGTATTCTCAATATAGTTGGGTGTGATTTATAGAGATTTTTGAATTTAATGCTTATGAAATTAGAGTTTAAATTATGAAAATTTAAGTTCAATAGTTTGACATATAGTTTGCTTTAAAATGTCATTATAGTGGAGGATATGAACAAAAAAAGAAAGTTGTAATTTGACATTGATGGTAAAATTGTAATGTTAGATTTATTTAGGCTGGGCATGCATATTGTTAGGACAAGATACATATTATTAAGGTGTGGATCAATATTTATGTGAAATGACTTGTCATAAAAAGTGATAGGCTAAAGCTGACATAGTTTTACAAAATCATGCACATCATCACGGCTTATTCTAATTATTTTGGTCAATTTTATAAATCCATAGTATCTTTCATTCATGTTGAATGCTACATATGTTATTCTTCTTGTGTGCAAGTATTTTTGCACAATTCCTAACCTTTTTTGATTGATATATATTTGTTCATTTCTAGTAATTTAACATTTGTTCTATATGCCAGGCTAATTGATGCATCTTATGCATGCATATTGAAGCGAACTAAGTTTATTCTTAACCACAATGTCTCTCTAATAGGAGTTATTTCTACCATTTTTAGGCTCTTTTCTAAATGCATCCCTACAAGCTTTATTATGCATCCTTCAATATTTCAATTTACTACGCTCAAATGACTTATTTTTGCCCAACGCTCGGGGTTAGAGTTCAAGAAATATAAAAAAAAAAAAAAAAAACCAAATGCAGCTCCATGCAACATTAGATTGCAAAGTAAGATTTATGCGACTTGGTTCTAACCAATTGCTAAGGTTAGTTTTGGTGTTAATGGTGCTTTTGCTACCCAATTAAACAGCTCTTTTCCTTGATGTCATTTTCTAATATCTATTATTTTCATCCTTTCATGACTATCCTCAGTGAGCCTATTTATTTTTTTTATGCGTTCAGCTCATTTTGTTGCTATTAGTTGATTTATGCAAACTTTTCTTTTTGATAGGTCGTGGTAACTATTTGGTATCGGGCTCCTGAGCTTCTTCTTGGAGGAAAGCACTATACGAGTGCTGTTGGTAGGATGTTTTCTGGATTTACAAAATTTTTTTTTTCCCCACAGTTCAATGCTGGTTATCAAGCTGTAGGGTCATTTATTATTGTAAACTGGTTCTTCTACATGTAGACATGTGGGCAGTGGGCTGTATTTTTGCCGAACTACTGACTCTGAAGCCATTGTTTCAAGGGGCGGAAGTCAAAGGGACACCTAATCCTTTCCAGGTATAAGTGTTATCTCTTGCACTCCCATTCTGTTCTTATTGTTTTTCTTTTTGTTGATGTTTAATGTAATACATGATGATTGTAGTTTGAACTCATCAGCATAGTTAGTTATTTGTAGTATTTATGGAGAGTAATTTTCAAACTTTGTTGTTGCACCTCTTTTATTGCATTTTTTTGCTGATTCAAAAAGATAGCATTTAACAATAATACCGTAGTATTTGATATCTGTGGTATTGATGTTAGGCTGATCAACTGGACAAGATTTTCAAGGTATTAGGTAAGAAAACAACGCTCTAGTGGGAGCACTTTATTCACAAATTTATACGCATATATTGGTTAAAGTCATTTACTACAGGGAACCCTAACCCTGAAAAGTGGCCTACGCTATCGTATCTCCCACATTATCAGAGTGATCAGCATCATATTCAAACTGTTAAATAGTAAGTGTTTTTTTTTTCTTTTTTCTATCAGTTGATAAATTTTCCATCTTTCTGCATCAAAGTCATGCAAGACACAAGGCGATTACTCTCTTTAAATTATCATGTGCAGTGAAAGCTCCTGTCTTCATAGTTATGTTCATTTAGCTCTGAAGAGCCCTGCATATGATCTCCTTTCAAAAATGCTCGAGTATGTATGTTTTATAATTTATTGACAACTAACATCCAATCTTCTTGTTTTTTTTTTTCGTTGTTTCTTCCAATATACTAGTTTGTATTATATTTGTTTTACAATAAGTGATAGTGAAAGTTAGTGTAAATTTACTGTCTGATGAATCCAACATGGTAGTTAATTGGGAGCCATTTTATAAAGAAGTTAGAAGGTTGTGCTGATACATCACCAAAACATTATTGCTTATACTGCTCTTGTCTATTTGCAAATTTGTTATGCAATCATCTAGCCTAAATGGTTATTTTTGTTTTTACTTTGTACATTTCAAATTATCCATGAAAATATAGATCTCCTATGCCAAGTAAATTAAGTTTCATTTTCTAATGAAAATTTACGATGATGTATGAAGTTTAAGGGTTAACTAATACAACTTCAGGTAAGATGCACTATGAAATGGACAAAAAGCACAATACATAAGTTACCAATTCTTAACTTTAGAAAAACATAGTTACCCATAATTTAAAAATAACATTCTTCTTTCATTTCAGAGAACAATTTAATAGTTACCAAGATCTTAAATTCCAAAAGAAAATATAGAAAAATATTGAAGTTCAATGGCAATCAAGATTCACACTAAAAAATGGAACATGTCTCACACTAGACAAAATCTCAATTGTGCACAATTCACTAGGTAGTGAATACATTAATTTCAAGAACAATGATAGTAATAACCTAAAAGGAAAATACAGGCCTTATATTGGTGCAATGAAACTCTCCATTCGACTCAAGATTTATGAAATAGTCAAGGATTACATATCCAACAATAATCATGGTGTTGCAAGCTGCTGATTGCTATAGTCCCTTGGATCAGAAGCCGAAGAAGAAACTAAGAGTAAAGTCAGTATGAAAGATTACTATAGTATAGTGAAGGAAAGACCTCGAGAAATAGAAAGATATTAGAGTGCTACAGTCTCGAGAAAGGGAATCCCATAGCTCTTGGCTTGCATCATTCTACGCATTTTGGGAAAGTTTTGATCCAAACAATTGAGTGTTTGATATTTGTCATGCAAGTCTAGGCAAAGCTAGTAGCTTCTTGAAAGGTAACCATAAATTATTACAAATAAATTTGTCATTCTAAGGCATGATAAACTTGAGATATCCACCATCAATTGTTAGTGTAATCCTTGTATATAAGATAGTTTATGGAGCAAAATGAGCATAATCATTTGGCAAGGCGTTAGATCTTAATTAGCAAGGGGGTATTGAAAAGAGAGAGAAATTTACTATACTGGTAGTAGGTTCATAAAATTAAATCAAATTAAAATATATATCCCAATTGTTAATTTGTATTTATCCCAATGTATAAATCCATGAAGTTTGAAATCTTCCAATTCTAATTAAAGCAATAAATATTACACTTAATTAAACACACAAGCGTACTAATGAAAGCACCCTTAAAGCTTGATGGTGGGTTGTGGTGGAAGAAATATGGTTAAGAAGGGATTTGTTAGGGGGAATAAACTAGGTTTTATGTGGAGCGGAGATTTCTCTGAGATTAAGAGGTTGGCTACACTACAGGAAAACCCCATATTACCGGCGGACGAAATCCGCCGGAAATCATAGATATTCCGACGGAACTATAAGTTTAATGACCCCATAATCATAGATATTCCTAGCTAGGATTAGTTTGTGTATCTCTTGCGCTTTTTTGAGGTTAGGTTTAGGGGTTGATTGAGGGGTGGCATTAGGGTTTAATGTCTTAGGAATGTTTAGAGGGAAGTGGAGTGGTGGCTAGGTTTTAGTTGATTTGGTGATAATTGTCTTGAGGAAAGCCGAGAGAAGAGGGGTTTAGCTTTTTGAGTGGGAGGGGTGTGGCAGCTTGGCTATGGTTTTATGGGAAGTTGTGGAAGAGTTGTGTGTGCTCAGGTTAGTTGTAGAGGCCTTGCATAGGGGAGGCCAAGAGGTGGGAAGGGAGGGCGCTAGTAACTTAGATTAGCAAGGAATTCACCAAAACTCTAGTGAAAAGTCAACAACCAAACGGGCCCTCACAATTTCTCACAAGCAAATAAGCTTTCTAGTTCATTGACTAATAACAAGAGATTACATGAGGGGGTCTTCATTTATAGGCTAAACCATGCAAACAAAATAAGAAAAGCAGATGTTATGAATTAACCAACCTCTAAGGAAAAAGAGTGAATACAATCACAATATTTTCTCCCTTTTTCCTTGACCAACTATGTATTTTTATAAGGGAAATTACAATCAATAAAATACTAATCATTCCTAATAAACTAATTTGGGGCTGACCATACTAAATTGGAAGGTGGAGTAGGCTTTGATTTTGAAACACTCTGCATGAATTCTTCCTCGAAGGGCTGAGCATATATGTTAAATCCGATACTTTGAGATTTTTTTTATGATGATGTTGATGATGATGATGATGATGATGATGATGATGATGAATTCCCTTATCTAAGATTTGGTCACTAGTCCATGTGCATGTGGTCGTGCTTTATCATAATATCAATAAACTAATTTTAATTGTGTAACAATATTATCCACAATTGATAATTTTTCAAGTTTTGCATATTAAGCATATAAAATAAAATAATATTTAAAATAATTTTCAAATATACAAAAATATAAATAATTCAAGCAACTAGATTATCAACCCAAATACACAAAAAAACTCAAAAAATTGTGAGTTCAAAAATAAATTTTGCATATTTTGAATCAATATTTTAGTTTTCATTCTCCTTAAGGCCTTTGATAAATTAAAATCAATGTATTATGAATTTAAGACAATTACATGAAGCCATACCCAAAACCTTGAAGCTCTTGATTCTTCAGTTGAGTCTTTGTGGAATATTCCTTTGACCTTATCCTCCAAGTGAACAAGCCTTGTTGCTTGGTTGAAATCACGTTTCATCTTGAAGGTTACTAGAATATGAATACTTTTGGAAAAAAGAATAAATAAACTTAGCAAACCATTATGTGACACCACATAAATTCTATTATCACTAAATCAATAATGTGTCACACATTAGTCATATGATCCCATGGACGCAACATTAATCTCTTCCTAGGACTAGGAGTGAGAACCATCCTATTCAAGTTGATCTAGTCTTGATTGAAATATATATAAGTTGGGTCAAAATTAATTTTTTGGATCAAATGAGATTCAATTTTGAGCTGATTTGACTCAAATCAGGCTCATTTGCTTTTTTCCCTTCTTAAAAATTAAAAAAATATTTAATGCATTTATGTATATTTTTAATAATAAAACACAAATACATATATACCCAACTAAAAATAGACTCAATGATCAGGCTAAGCCAAAAATTTTCTCATGGCACAGCTCATTTAGCTCGATTTAAGCTCATTCTAAGCCAAAATTGATTCAATCTTTAAGCAATTTTTCATCTTTGCGCTGAAATTTTAGCCCTATCAAAGACTTTTAATGAAACAAATAATGGTGAAAAATAGTATTTGGCCACAAACTTCTGAAACCTATCTTAGTATTCATGTAAATAAAAATTGAGGAAAACTAAAATGTTATTTCAATGCTCAATTCCCATTGCTTTTTACATGACCCGCGATCCTATATGTAACACAAAAGATCATGTATGTAACTTTTCAGAATCTATAAAGGTTTAGTTAAATAGAAGTTCCAATTCGTAACTTGGATTTTATAAAATTCCCATATTTTTATGGGAAAAAATAGTTCTCAGACTTTCCAGAATAGTAAACAAAAAAATTTGCACATGCTATAGTCCCAATTCAAGGGATCAACGTATGAAAGCCATTGATTGTTACAATTCCGCTGATTGTTATAATCCCGTAGGAAAGATCGCTGATTGCTAAAGTCCTGAGAATCAGCAGCCAAAGCACTAACGTAAAGAAGATTGCTATAGTTACATAAAAACAACCTTGAGAAATATAAAGGCCAAAAAGCACCACAGCCCCTGGAAATGGAATCCTTTTAACTTCTGTTGCATCATATGATTTTTATGAGGATGGATCATTGTTGCAGGACAAACCATAAACTACTCTATAAATGGTATATTTTGTGATTACTATGATTTTTCATATTTTATTTGCTAATTTTATAGCTTGTACTCTTTTATATGACCTCCTTGTGCCTCGCAAGAAAACTACTGTTGATTAAATCAATAACAAGCATTAACCAAAGCCCAATTTATGCTAATAAAAAGTTTTTTAACATATAAAGACAGGCCCATCTGATGCAGAATCCTCTCTTTAACTATGTTCTTCTCTGTGACCTGTTTTGCGAATGCACTTTGGAGTTTTTGGCTATACTTTTTGTGGTAGGATGTTCCTACACTTCTTAAATCCATCAAGTTTCATTAAAGTCGTGCGTGTTTGGCCAATGATTCTCTGGCCATTGTTGTTTTTTGGGCTTTAACAAGGATGAACAATCTTCTGTGTTGTGGTTAAAGTAATATCGGAGGTTTCTTTTCCTTGGTTTGATCAAGTGTTTTGTAGGCTTTGTTGGCTAAACAATCTATTGGATGCTTATCTCCCATGCAATTTCATAATAGGAGTTATGTCTTCAAGAGTTGGGATTATTGACTTCAATTTGTTTTTTTAATTGTACAATTGAGAATACTTCGTGATTCTAGGAAGCAGTCCGAGGCATTTAAAGTGTTAATTAAATATTTTTGAATAAATTTCTAGTTGGAGCCAATTCCTTCTATTCTCATCTTAGTTCAAGTTAGGAATTTGAGATTTTTGAGGGATGCCATTTCTTTGTACAGATTGGAGGCTTGATTTATGGCTTCTTTTATTTCTATCTTATTTCTATTCTCAAATTTCAATACGGTTTGCACGTTTATTGGACTTTAGTTTAAGTTTAATTCAATTGAGGTGACATTATTTTTAATTTATTGTATGATTTTATGATTCTGAATTTTCATGCATTATGCCTAGTAGCAGTCTGTTAATTATCTTTGAGCATTTCTTAACATTACTGGCTTCATTTGAAGAAGAAAAAAGTTGTCAAAATTAAAATAATTTGTCTTATGGATTTTTTTTGCCTGAATTTTTGTGCATCTCATTGCAAAGGTTTAGCAAGCCCAATGATGAGGACATCAGTAGGAGATTCCGGAATGTCTACTGTCGGAAGCATCGTAGATCGACGGCTACGATAAGAAGTTTATATATTTGATATATTTATGTATTAGTTCAGATTTTTTTTATTATTGTTTGTACCCTTGCTTGTGTGTTGACTTGAGTTGTAACCCCATGGGCATGTTAGTCGTTTTCTTTTCTTTTTTTCTTTGAGGCTTAAATATTAGGTCATTGGTCTTGTATTTGGATGATGAATGAAATTTCAGCTTTTCTTGTTTGATCTCTTTGTGAGTTTTGAGAGGAGAAACCCTAGGAGAGGGCCTTGTAACACCCGTCAGCCGATGGATTCCTGGACTCATGGTCTGTCGTCATTCTTCCCCTTCACACCGACCAACCCACTCCCCTTCCCCCGCCGCCGGCCAACCCAACCCACCTCCCCAACCGTATGCCCCCCTTGCCAAATTTCCCCTAAACCGCCGGCCAACCCGCCTCCCACTCCAAGCTGCCGGTCACTCTCCCCCACAAACCTGGCCGCCAACCTTGCCAACCCAAGCCCCTCCGCCGGCCACCTCTTCCTAGCCCCTTGATGATGATTTCAATCATCATTAATACCTTCCTAAACTAGCAAAATTAATTTGGAAAAATATTCAATTAAATTTGAAATTTAATTTGAATTTCAAATACTTTCCAAATTAAGAAAACTAAATTAGGAAAGTTCCTAGATTTGATTCAATTTAATTTTAAATTAAATTGGATTAATCCCTAATTTAGAATAGTAAATTAGGAAGCTCATAAATCCCTCCCCAATCTTCTCCTCCTCTCTACATGTTGCCGCCCCCTTCATTGGACAAATCCCCCCCTCTTGCCTATTGACCCATTAACCCTTATTTGAATTTGAAATTGAATTCTATTCTCTCTCCATTTAATTAAATCTGAAATTAAATTCAGATTTAATTGTCTTTCCATAACTCAAACCCTAGACCCAACACAATCCTAATTCCCTCTACCCTTGGCCGGCCCTCCCCCTTGTCCACCCTCTTGGAATTCCCCAAATCTCATGAGCTCTCTTGCAAGAGAAGAAGTCAAGCATCTCTCTTCCAACGTCCCACTAGTGCATGGTCTATCCCGACGTTGATCACGAGTTCGTTTATGATAATCAAGGAAGGACAAACATTCTTCGATTTGAACTTGGAGGTTGACGAAACCGTCGAAGGATACATCAAACGCATTATATTTACATTATCCCCTTCCTTCGAGGAGCATCTTTCCTCCGGATGTTGGCGGATCACCGGTCGTCTACACATAACCCCTCATCCGGCTAACTTTCGTTGGATTTCTACCCTCGGCTTCCTCTCCTTCGTGTTGACATCTTCTAGATTGTGGCGACTCTTCTTCCGCTAACCCTTAAAAAGTGTGAGTGAGGGAAACTCGAGGTGACTTTTCTATTTGTTATGTCATGGATTGTTAGTTTCTTGCACTATCGTTTTCATTATATAATTGATATTATTTTGAAATCTTGATCTTGTATTGTGTGGCTACTTGACATATCAATTTAAAAAATTTAAATTCGTAAAATCTTTTCAAAAGTGAAACATTAGTTGAAGTTACGATGCCTAATTCAATCGTTATAAATTTCTATGCGCAATTCCTATTTGGTTTCACATCACTCTAGATCTTAATACATATTTCATCAGCATCCATATGTCCTTTTAAAAAAAAAAACGATCCATATGTCCATATTGGTATCTTTTTGTAAGGAAAAAACAAAAGGAATGAAGTAAAGTAACTACGTTGCTTCCCAATCACCTAGCACTTATTTGAATAATCATAACCCTTTTTGAGTGTGACTTTATCTATGTAGGCATTTTATTTTGAGAAGTCCCATGTTTCCTATTTCTCTGCTATAAAATATGACTGTTTTTGCTTATACTTTTTGCTTCATTTGGATATGTGATATTAGATTTACATTGAATGCCAGTAAAACATGAAGTTAGAAAAAAAAAAAGATAGATTCACATTCATCTTTCTTAGAAAAGGATATTTAATATTCACATTCATCTCTCCTGAATTATCTTTTGGTCTGTTTAGATTTTTTTTCCTTGGTAAACTTTGTAGAAAGATTGGCATCTTTCTCATTTTCATACAAAAATTGAATTTCTCTTTTCATCTCTCATACTTATCCACATCTTTTGACTCTGTCCAAGCTTTTGGTTGGTTGGCAGGAAAACTTGGAAAATCTAGTGTGACTATTTGCAGAATGTTCATTGTTCTTTTGTTTCATACTGTAGCCGACCATTGCACTTAATATCACATACATAAAATATTCTTCTTGAATCAATAAAGTTCATTGTGTTTTCTGTGGGCATGTTTAATGATTGCAAAATTTAAATCTACTTTATGTTTAATGCATCCTTGGTTAATCACAAAACACTTGGTATGCAGATATGATCCGCAGAAACGTATAACTGCTGCACAGGCATTGGAGCACGAGTAATGTTCATAATCCTTCACTATTTATTTCTCTTTTTCTTGGATGTTGCATGTAATGCCACTGGATTTACCTTTCCATATGAATGTAAGCAGATGTTAGCGACAACTGGTAGAGACTCTTTTATGTTCTGCAAAATTCATACGCACTTGTATTGCTGGAACTTTTAAATACTTATCAGTTGGTTGATTACATCTGAATATTCAATATATTTTTTCAGTATTTTAAATGATTAATATTCGTTATGAATGTAAAAGATCTTGAAGCATTGGGATGCTATTACATCCTGCGAAAATGCTTTTTGATTAGAAGTACTCCCAAACATGTTCCTAAATGCTAAAGAAATGTCGGAAATGGGCCCTCATACTTTTAATTTTGCTTTTGTAAAAGGATTTATTTGGGTCTGATTTTTTTTTTTATCCGCTTTGCCATTTTTAGCTTGGCCGATGATAAGCTTTTCTTTTTGATAGTATAGTATTCCTCTAATTGTTGATTTTGAATCATAGTGCATATTTCTAATGCCATAGCTTAGGACTGGTTTCAATGGTAAATATAAGTAGAAAATGAAATTTGAGGTTTAACGTTACTCTTCATAACCTTATTTGCTCTGGAACATCATTTTCTAGATAATTTAGTAAAGCAAAGCTAGTTGCTTTGCGTATAAAACTATTATTATGCTAACTGTGTTTTCCTATTTCAGTAGGATTACATCAATGATCTGCTTTAAGCCCATATCTTTTTTGCTTTAGTCATGGAGGTTCTTACTAGACATTTTCAAGAGGTTGTACCTTGGTGTATGCTTTTTGCTGATGATATTCTTCTAATTAAAAAGACTAGAGCTATGATGCACAAACACGGATATGACGACACAGATACGACACAATATGTTTATAGGGCATATCAATTTTTGAAAATATAGGACATGGACTCGGATTGAACACGACATTATAATTTTTATATTTTAAAGATAGTGTATAAAAATTGAATAAGTATAATATTAAAAATAATTAAAAAAAAAAAGTCATTTAACTAGAATTTGTGCTTAAAATGATTAATATTAGGAATGTCGAGAGTCGAGCGTCGATGCCATGTATCAGGCATAGAGGACAATGCTGTCAAGAGTCGAACGTTGATGTTATGAAGTAAGCATTGAGTGTCAATGTCAAGAGGGCGTCTGTCATCAATGTTGAGATGACGTTGGTTGTTGATGTTAAGACGATGTTAGACAAAGATGAGATGTCAAGTTGTGGGTTTAGAAATTTTTATCATCGAACATCAATATCATGACAACATTGGATTTTCATGTTGAGATGATTTTGAAATATTGATGTTGTAATGATGTTTTAACACTGTCGTTGCCAGGTGCCAAGTCCTGGATGAGAAAAGTGGAGGGTTGCGTTAGGTAGTTGACAACCAGCGTAAAATTTGCGAACAGTAATGACATGAATCCTTTAAGAAATTGTGTTAATACTAGGGCGTCCTTTGGAAGCGACGCGCTGTATGGCCTGAATACATTGACAAGTGTGCAAGGGCCGCTGCACCGGCGCCCGGGTGCAGTGTTAAATAGGCAAGGGTTCCCACATCAAGGGCGAATGTGGGCAAAGAAGCTAGTCCATAAAATTAAAATTATGATAGGAACTTGGAATATAGGTTCCCTTATAGGAAAATTAATGGAATTAATATATATTATTATTCATAGGAAGTTAAATATTTTGTGCATTCAGGAAACTAAGTGGGTTGGAGAGAAGGCTAAGGAAATTGATAGTTTAGGATTTAAACTTTGGTATTCGGGTAGGAGTCGTACTAGAAATGGTATAGGTGTTATTATAGATAAGAGTTTAAAGGATAATGTTATTGTTGACTCTTATGTTATAACCAAAGGAAACAGGTAAAGAAGAAAGCACAATAGAAATCCCGTATGAATCTCATACCCATCGGATCCTCAAAATCGTGCTGAAATCCCGCTGAATCCCTGTGTACGCAGCGCCGTTTGAGTCGCATCCTGAAATCCCGCCCGAAATCCTGCTGAAGCTGCTGGACTCGTGTCTCTTCCCAGATTTCCTGCGACCTCGCCTCGATCGAACGACCACGGGCGTCGTTAAATAGAAGCCGCGGGCTCTCTCACACGGCTGCTTCTTCCATTCCCTCTCCACACACGACACTCTCGCACGACTCCTCTCCCGCTGCTTCCACGACCAGAGTCGATCGAGCTCCACCAAATCCCGATCTCCACTGCCCTCTCCCGACCTCAAGCCGACGTCAAAGCCTCGTTCTCCTCCCGACCACTCCTCCGACACATTCGCCTCTTCCAATCGACATCTCCTCCCTTCCCATTCGCAAGGCTCCCGACTCCTGCTCCCGACCTTGAGCTCGATCCTCACGGACACGCAGAGAGAGAGAGAGAGAGAGAGAGAGAGAGAGAGAGAGAGAGAGAGAGAGAGAGAGGAGGGAACCGACCTTGACGGGATCTCCCCGAGCTCCGGCCGAACCCGCCGATCCCGACCTAGCTCCGACTCCCCCTTGCCCTCCGACTTCGCTCCATCTGCGACTTTCCCTTCCTGTGTGGATCGGAAGTTCCGGCATTTTGATCTAAAGCAAGAACAGTAGCTCGCTTGTTGTGTAGGTAGATTTCTCCCTTACCCGCGCTTCTTCGGCCAATTCCCTTAAAACAGAGAATTAAACTCTCTGTTAACAGAGAGTTTAATCCTCTGTTAATCCTACTTAGGTAGCCTAATTATAATTAAATAAGTTTAATTATTTTAATTTTGATTAATTATTGTTAATTATAAATTAGTTATAATTTAATTTAATTTGATTATAATTATTATTATTTTAATTAGAATTAATTAATTAAGCAAAATTAATTAGGTTTAATTATGCTGAATTTTTTTAATTATAATTAATTACTAATTAATCATATTAATTATAATTAATTAAATTCAATTATAGTTAATTATTATTAATTTTTTTAATCATTATTTACTATAATTAATTATAATTAATTACAAAAAGAATAATGATCCCCCCACTCTCCTTCCTCGATGTCCGTGTCGGACCGGCAAACCACCTAAGCACGCCTTTAGTGGCCGTGGTAGGAGGGAACCCGGTGCGACACCTACGACGAGGTAGGCGAGTGACCCCTCGATCCACGTGTCAATCACGACAACCCCGCGGAGGTATGAACTTTTCTAAAACTCAAAACCTTGTTTCAATGTCCGTGGCAAACTGGAGAACTGTCCTAAGCACGCCTTTATTGGCCGTGGTAGGATGGAATCCCGGTGCGGCACGTACGGCGAAGCAGGGTCACTTATAAGTACCCCCGGGCGGGGGGAAATCAAAACTGCTTATCAAAAATGCTTTTTATAAAACCCCATGCACGCCTTTATTGCGCGTGGTGGGAGAAAACAAACAAATACAACCGCCGCGGTGTCTCACCAACACCAACCGTGCACGTATTTATTTACGTGGCGGGTAGGCGGCCTCTTGGTTTTTCCCCTAAACGGGGGAGACGCCGGGAGGTTGCCGAAATTTGGATTGAAAATCTAAGGACTTGAACAATTTGAGATCTGAACTTGATTGAACTGCGAAGGACTTGTATTTGGACTTGTGGACTTGATTCAATTGACCTAAATAATATGAACTCAAATTTAAAAGAAGAAAAGAAAAAGAAGAAGAAGAGCACATAACTTGAACATTCGAACTTTAACTTGGACTCTCATTCGAACATGAACAAGGATTCATTTTGAGCTGAAACGAACTTGACGGACAACATGGGACATGCACTTGAACACTGAACTCATCTTGAACTTGCAAATGAACTACAAAGAAGACTTGAACTCAAAGCAAGAACTTAACTCATTGGACTTGAATTGTACAACATCAAAAGGGAACTCGAACTTGAATCATATGCAAAATGATGAATTGCTAATTTGAGTGCAAGATTTTCAAATAAGATATCCTTTCAATCAATGAGACAAGGTCTTCAATCAATTTCAAGGCATTATTATGTCAATCAAAATACAAATGCTAATGGACAAATAAAAGACTTGTCTAATATAAAGTGCATCACTTATGAACAAGAATAGCGGATTTGTCGATAGCAACTACCAATAATGATCAATGGTGAAGGAATTCCCTACATCTCATTCAAAAGCAACAAACACGATAACATATCTACGAGTACTACAGTGATGTGATCATAGGTAAAGTCTAAAGGTTAAAGAATATAAGAATTGATTACAATCATGATTGTTTAAGCGAAGATCGATTGAAGGATTTATGACTCGCTCATAAGAAACAAATGAGTTCTATAAACAATGAAAGGAAGCATACGATGAACATAGTAGGTCCATGACAGAAGTGTGTGAGAAAATTAGCAATGATTGTAGTCATGCTGACAGTCAAAAATAAGCTACAAATACACACATCAATCTCTAGTAGATTATTGAGATCTCCGTGCATTGAGTTCAACGAATCATCAGCAAATACAGAGGGGAAAAGTATAGTGAATACAAATACCCCAAACACTCCAACAATCTACATCAACATACAAACAAACACATTGATCTACATGTTAGCAAGAGTGAAGATCTGCAACTCATACAAATCATCTATGAATACGAATGTATATACAACATCCACCCCTGTGTAGATACATAAAGACTACAGTAAATGCAGTATCCTGTAGTCGACTTCAGTCTAAGGATGAATACATCTACCTCCAGCAGTAGTAGCTGTATTGTAAAGACTAAAATCACAACAGAATGCATAAAGACTACAAGTTCCTACGAGCTTCTACAACCAAAACAGGAGACCCGTTAATGCACTACGATCCATCTGTAGAAATCAACAAGTAGTGCACGACAGTCTACCTGTACGAAGCAGCGAATAATTCTCTTCAAAAGCTGCTACGCCACGCCACCGGATCTGCAACCTCCGAACAAGCAGACAGAAGGCGTCTATTCCAAGAATACCCCCACACGTGCACTGTAATTTGTGTACACATAGGTACACTAAGGGGGAAAATACAATCCAAACCCGCATGGGCCCCGGCGAGCGTGTTATTGGTTCACACGTGACGTCTAGGGATGCTGCGCGGGTTGACAAGTGAATTCTAGTGCGAACCCGATCCTCCTATACGGGTCAATAGGAGTCGACAAGGTTCGAACTCTCAAACAAATATACGATTGCTAGGACCAGTATATTTGTTTTAATACATTCATATCAGGCCTTCAAAGCCTCTAATCAAAAGAATTCACTTACCAAGGCTCAAAGCCTACAAAACCCGATCCTCTGTCGACAGCTCGATAGAGTTGACAAGGTTCAATCCATAAAAAGAAATGACCAAACACCCCGATGATGGCCGTGTTGAATGCAGATCTCAACCGGAGGGGTTTCCAAATATTTTCAATTGTCTCCCAAAAGTCCATTCCAAACACTTTTAAGCTCCACCCAAAATCCCAGAAAAATCTCAAAAAAATTCAAAATTCCAAAAATATTTAAAATATGAAATCCAACTATCCACACTTAAAGCAAATTCCATCCACCCTCCGCAACAGTTTGTCGAGGCGGACAAATTAAAATCAACTTCAGCTCACAAAGAGCAAAATGCCTAGTCGAAAATATCACTAGGATCCATTCTCAAACAATCTCTTGCTAGTAAGGACGTGGTACGTGTCCTCTAACCGGCAGTTTCGCCGCCAAATGGCACTGCAGGTAAATGGTTATGACCCGGGGCCCTCTGAACCGAGTGGTTTTGCCGCCAAATGGCACCACAGATAGCGGTTATGGCCAGAGCCAATACGCTCCTTAATGGCGTTAAATCCTTGAGATATGAATCAATAGGATATGATCGATAGGGCACAAAGCCCTCTGTCAGCTAAGGTGGATTCAAATTTGTCCCCTTAGACAAACATTCAACCCCGGTCTACAAGGTCCCCTTGGACGAAGCAACCCATGGTTGCCGACAAGGATCCTTCTGTCAGGTTGGGTCGACTACCTCCTCTGACTAAGTAGACCAGGGACCACGATGGCCCGGGATGACGGAACCATGGGATCTTGATCGGGTCTATCATCCATTCCCCCACCATACGCTTTAAGTTTCAGATGGTGAAAATTCCAGTTTTAAATATCAAATTTCCCAACTTTTCAAATACCCAAATTCAAACTCAATTTCCAAATATCCAAACCCAATCAATTTCCAAATCCAAGTTTATGCTGCTACTATATGCCAGATAACACGTATATTCTACGTATCTGATCGACGACTAGCCTTAATCGAAAGTTCTCTCTCGTGATCGAGAGGGGTAATTAACTATAGGGGCTTGCGCCTATAGGAAACCAGAACTCAGATCATAAAGTCCTCACCAAATGAGGGCGAAATCTCTGCGTAGTGTCTTATCTACAAACCCATCTGCCTTCCAAAATTTACCTCGGAACTTAGTTCGTTAAAACTCCCTCGCCGAATAAGAAAAGCGAGCGGAGGCCGGGGACGAATTTTCGGAGCCCACAGTTATAAAAATTAATAGGATTTGAGATAGAATTATAGCTTTAAAGATTGTTGTTGTTGATAAGATTGTTAATATTATAATTGCTTATGCTGCTCAAGTAGGTTTGGATATGAGTTATAAATTAAATTTTTGGAATGACTTAGAAGAATTAATACAAAAGATACCTCTTGAAGAAAGAGTTTTTATTGGAGGAGATTTAAATGGACATGTTGGTAGAGAGGTAGATGATTTTAAAAGTATTCATGGTGGCCATGGATTTGGAACGACGAATGAAGGTGGCAAGACCATATTAGATTTTTGTTTAGCTTATGACTTTTCTTAAAAGATGATATTCAACAAAGGTGGATGAGATATTTTGCTAAACTTTTTAATGAAGTGTGTGATAATAAGATTGACTATAGTGACCTTAGCACCCTAAATGAAAGTAAAGATTTCTGTTTTTATCAGCGTATTAGTAAAACTGAAGTTAGAGAGGCTTTAAATAGAATGAAGGGTGGAAAAGCTGTTGGACCCGATGATATTCCAATAGAGGTGTGGAAATGTTTAGGAGATGAAGGGATTTCTTGGCTTACTAAACTTTTTAATACTATTTTGAAGACTAAAAAGATGCCAGATGAGTGGAGAATGAGTGTATTAATTCCTATTTTTAAGAATAAAGGTGATGCACAGGATTGCACGAATTATAGAGGTATTAAGTTAATGTGTCATACTTTTAAAATTATGGGAGCGAGTTATAGAGCATAGGTTGCGGCGTGATACTAATGTTTCTCAAAATCAATTTGGATTTATGCCGGGTAGGTCGACTATGGAAGCCATACATTTATTCAGAGGTTTGATGGAAAAAATATAGAGGGAATAAGGAGGATCTACATATGATATTTATTGATTTAGAAAAAGCATATGATAAAGTTCCAAGAGAAGTGCTATGGAGAGTTCTTGATAAGAAAGGAGTCAATAATGCTTATATTCAAATCATTAAAGATATGTATGCAGGAGCTATTACTTGTGTTCAAACACAAGGTGGTTTGACCAAGTATTTCCCTATTTCGGTTGGGTTACATCAAGGATCAGCCTTAAGCCCATATCTATTTGCTTTAGTCATGGATGTTCTCACTAGACATTTGCAAGATGATGTACCTTGGTGTATGCTTTTTGCTGATGATATTCTTCTTGTTGATAAGACTAGAGAGGGAGTTGAAGGTAAACTTGAATTATGGAGGTCAACCTTAGAGTCTAAAGGTTTTCGCTTGAGTAGATCTAAAACGGAATATATGGAGTGTAATTTTAGCAGTAATAGTCCTAGTGAGAGGGATTGTGACTTTGGGCGATCAAGTCATTAATAAGAGTACACGTTTTAGGTATCTTGGATCTATTGTTCAGAGTGATGGTGAAATAGATGGGGATATTATCAGCAGAATTCAAGTTGGATGGTTGAAGTGGCGGAATGCATCGGGCTTGTTATGTGATAGAAATGTACCCCTCAAACTTAAGGGAAAATTCTATAAGATGGTAGTGAGGCCTGCAATGCTTTATGGTGCCGAATGTTGGCCATTAAAAGAGAAGCATAATACTAAGTTAAGTGTGGCAGAGATGAGGATGCTTAGATGGATGAGTGGCTTTACCCTTAGAGATAGGATACGAAATGAGCATATACGTGAAAAGGTTGGAGTAGCTCCAGTAGAAGACAAGATTAGAGAGAGTCGCCTTAGATGGTTTGGTCACATAAAAAGGCGGTCTTCCGACGACCCAGTTAGGAGAGTAGAGGTATTAGATTTGACTTGTGTTAAGAAAGGTAGGGGTAGACCTAAAAAGACTTGGTTAGAAAATATTAGGAATGACCTTTCTTTATTAGATTTAAACGAGAATTTGGCTTTTAATAGGACACAATGGAGAAAAAGGATTCATGTAGCCGACCCCACGTAGTGGGATAAAGGCTTGATGTTGTTGTTGTTGTTGTTGTTGTTATGATTTTTCAATTGCTAATACCTTATTTAAGAAAAAGAATGAGCATCTCATCACTTATAAAAATGGATATATTATAACCCAGATTGACTATTGTCTTATTAGAAAATTAAATCGTTTAGATTGCAAAGATTGTAAAGTTATTCCGAGTGAAAATTTATGTACCCAACATCGATTATTAGTTTTGGACTTTAAGATAAAAGGGCATAAAATAAAAAATAAAGTAAAATGTTTTTCTAGGATTAGATGGGGGTATTTAAAGAATATTAACAAAAATATTTTTTAAAGTAAGATTTTAGATCTTAAGATTTTGTCTGTGCATGAGGATGCTAATGTTATGTGGGAAATAGTGGCTAGTGATATTAAGATTATTGCAAAAGATGTTCTTGGAGTATCATAGGGAAAAGCTCCTAATAGTAAAAATAGTTGGTGGTGAAATTCAATTGTGCAAGAAAAGATTTAAAATAAGAAGATTTGTTATAAAAATTTGTTTAATTTTAAAAATTTTGATAATTGGGAAATATATAAAGTGACTAGTAAGGATTCTAAGAAAGCAATATGCGATGCAAAGATATTAGCTTTTAGTGATTTATATAATAGATTAAATACTATGAAGAGAGAAAGATATATGTATAAGTTAGCCAAACAAAGAGATAGGAGTAGTAAGGATTTAGTTCAAGTGAAGTGTATTAAGGATGAAGATCAAAAAAATACTTTTCTTAGAAGATGATATTCAACAAAGGTGGATGAGATATTTTGCTAAACTTTTTAATGAAGATGGTGAAAATAAGATTGACTATAGTGACCTTAGCACCCTAAATGATAATAAAGATTTCTGTTTTTATCGGCGTATTAGTAAAACTGAAGTTAGAGAGACTTTAAAGAAAATGAAGGGTGGAAAAGCTGTTGGACCTGATGATATTCCAATAAACGTGTGGAATGCTTAGGAGATGAAGGAATTTCTTGGCTTACTAAACTTTTTAATACTATTTTGAAGACTAAAAAGATGCCAGATGAGTGGATAATGAGTGTGTTAATTCCTATTTTTAAGAATAAAGGTGATGCACAAGATTGTACGAATTATAGAGGTATTAAGTTAATGTGTCATACTTTAAAACTATGGGAGCAAGTTATGGAGCATAGGTTGCGGCGTGATACTAATGTTTCTCAAAATCAATTTGGATTCATGCCGGGTAGGTCGACTATGGAATCTATACATTTATTAAGGGTATGTCTGGGACGGCGGCACTGTTGCTTTGCTTTATAAAAAAAATATTAAATTCATGTTTGGGGCATTGCGGCACAACCGCGTCAGAAAAAATTTGCGGCACCTAGTTGCTTTCCGAGACCTTTCACTATCTCTCGCGGTCTCCCGCGGTCCGCTGCTTTCCTTGAAAAATGATGTAAATTCTCCCCTGCAAATATTCGCGACCGTCGTCCGAAGCCTTCAACACCGCTTCTGTCTACAATTTTTGGCCATCGCAGACGTCACAGAGGAGATGCAGTCATTGCAGGAGAAAGCGTTGGTGTGGAGTGGCGTCGCGGCGAGCGACGCCTTTGCGATCGACGAAACCAATGTCTTCAATGCTCTTGGCGGCGACATTAAGCCTTTTCTTGACCTGTCCACTAATTTCTACACAGGGTTTATGATGACGAGGAGTGGTTCCGATCGATCTTCACATGGTCGAGGAAGGAGGATGCGATTCGGAGTCAGTATGACTTCTTTGTGCAGAGAATGGGAGGCCTCCTCTTAACTCCCAAAGAAAAGGCCATTCTGCCCTAATTGGGCGCCATCGTCCATTTCCTGATACTCATCAAGCTGCAGAGAGATGGTTACACCATATGCAGTAGACATTAGATATTACCCCAAGCATTGACCTCGATTCAAAAATAAAAATGATGAATTTCTTCAGGCATAGTGCGTTCTTTCATGTGGCTGGGAATAAGATAATCAGACAAGCTCAATAAGCCCCTTTGCGACATGATAGAAGAATGCTGGTAGGATTAATTTTCTTGAAGAAAAGTATTTACTCTATGGTTAAACTTTATTGTCCCTAAACCTATTATTATTTCCCGGACTCGCTGAATCCAGACCAGTGCAAAGCTCTCAAGGTAATTCTTCCTGCAAAGACTCAAACTTAGCTTACAGACATGGAGCTTGACGAGTGCGAAGAGACGACATTGCATGATGTGAACGTGGAGAAGGAGATGAGGATGAAGCAGCAAACTCAAGCTCAAGAGGCATATGATGAGGACGAGGACATGCATGGTGGTGCTCAGAGAGTGCAGTGTGCTCAACAATAAGGACCTGATTGTTTTGTTACTAGTCTCTCACGTTTTTATGCACAGTTTTATTGTTAACCATGATAGTAATTTGTGGATTTCTCCTTACCTTATTTACTTTGATATAATGCACGTCCTTTATGTGTTGTTGAAGTTTATGTTGGATCTTGTTTCAGAATTTTTGTTTGTCAATTTTTTTTAGTTTTGCGAAGTAATCGCATGTAACCACCTGCAAAAGGTAATTTTTTGACTTATGTTACAATTTATGCGCAAAGGTTTGGGTGTGGCTAACCATCTTCCAAAGCTAAAAATTCCCTTGTCAAAGAGAAAACTGAATTATTAGAAGAGGCTAAGAAAAAAATTATATTTTAAAAAATTTTATTTTCTCTCTATATGTATAAGGATACGAACGTAAATTTGTTCCCATGCAGCTGCAGTACAGCAGCTCTACAGTTATACTATCCAAACAAAATATAATGATTTTTATACAGCAACTTCAGAAAGCAGCTTTATATATAACACTTTCACAACCTGCTTTATCGACAACTATAGCCGTCCCAAATGCACCCTAAGAGGTTTGATGGAGAAATATAGAGAAAATAAGGAGGATCTACATATGATATTTATTGATTTAGAAAAAAGCATATGATAAACTTCCAAGAGAAGTGTTATGGAGAGTTCTTGAAAAGAAAGGAGTCAATAATGCTTATATTCAAATCATTAAAGATATGTATGCAGGAGCTATTACTTGTGTCCAAACACAAGGTGGTTTGACCAAGTATTTCCTTATTTCGATTGGGTTACATCAAGGATCAGCCTTAAGCCCATATCTTTTTTCTTTAATCATGGATGTTCTCACTAGACATTTGCAAGATGATGTAGCTTGGTGTATGCTTTTTGCTGATGATATTCTTCTTGTTGATAAGACTAGAGAGGGAGTTGAAGGTAAACTTGAATTATGGATGTCAACCTTAGAGTCCAAAGATTTTCGCTTAAGTAGATCTAAAACGGAATATATGGAGTGTAATTTTAGTAGTAATAGACCTAGTGAGGGGATTGTGACTTTGGGCAATCAAGTCATTAATAAGAGTACACGTTTTAGATATCTTGGATCTATTGTTCAGAGTGATGGTGAAATAGATGAGGATATTATCAGCAGAATCCAAGTTTGATGGTTGAAGTGGAGGAATGCATCGGGCTTGTTATGTGATAGAAATGTACCCCTCAAACTTAAGGGAAAATTCTATAAGATGGTAGTGAGGCCTGCAATGCTTTATGGTGTCGAATGTTGGCCATTAAAAGAGAAGCATAATACTAAGTTAAGTGTGGCAGAGATGAGGATGCTCAGGTGGATGAGTGGCTTTACCCTTAGAGATAGGATACGAAATGAGCATATACGTGCAAAGGTTGGAGTAACTCCAGTAGAAGATAAGATTAGAGAGAGTCACCTTAGATGGTTTGGTCACATAAAAAGGCGGCCTTCTGATGATTCGGTTAGGAGAGTAGAGGTATTAGATTTGACTTGTGTTAAGAAAGGTAGGGGTAGACCTAAAAAGTCTTGGTTAGAAAATATTAGGAATGACCTTTCTTTATTAGATTTAAATGATAATTTTACTTTTAATAGGACACAATGGAGAAAAAGGATTCATGTAGCCGACCCCACGTAGTGGGATAAAGGCTTGATGTTGTTGTTGTTGTATGTTGTTGATGTTGTAATGATGTTAAACATCAATGTCATCAGGCATTGTTATGAAACCAAAGTCGCAACCCGCCAAAGAGAAACAAAAATGAGAATATTCGATGAATGGGGTTTTGAGTGCAGGGTTGATTTGGTGTTGTGGATAGGAAATAAGAAATTTAGTTTTTATATTTTAAATAAATAAAAAATTTCAATACAAAAATTATATTTAAAAAAATCATAAAATATTTAAGGCACGTGTGTCGGACACACATATCCTATTTGTATTTAATATTTTGTTAATCAGGCACATTTTTGATATATTCAACATGTGTCAGAGGCGTGTCGTGTCGGATATGCATCGGACACTACACGCCTCTTTGAAGAGAAGTATTGATGCTTCATAGGACTAGAGAGGGAGTTGAAGGAAAACTTGAATTATGAATGTCAACTTTAAAGTCTAAAGATTTTCGTTTGAGTAGATCTAAAATCGAATACATGGAGTGTTATTTTAGTGGAAATAGTAAGCTTTTAAATGTCGGACTGGATAGTCTGGTTCGACCGTGAATTGTTCATAAGGCCACTCCAGTTTATTATTAAAACAATTTTCGCATTGACCAAAGTGAACCGGCCAAAATCGTTGGTTCAACTGGCAAATTGGTTCTAGTTCCTTTGAACTGGCTAGTTCAATGAGTTATTTAAATAATTGAATAATAAATAAATTAATTTAATATATTTAAAATAAAATGTTAGCTTTAACATATTTATTTAAATTTATCTTATTTTAATTCCCTAAAATAATTATTTGTTAAAGAAATATAATCTAAGCATTTCACATGGCTCCATCTCTTCATTGGAGTTCTTACCAAACACAAACTCAAAAAGCAATATAAACTGTACCAAGAGAAAATTTCTAAGTGATGGGGGATTAAATAAGTTGAAGTTCTAAAGTTTACAACATAAACTATATATTTTTAAATTAGTTTTTTATAATATAAATATCATTTTTTAATTAATTATAATTTATTTATTACTCTATAAAATATTAATTAATTAATTTTTAATAATAAATGATTTAATATTAATATTTTATAGATGTAAATTTATAATATGAATTTAATATATAATCTATAGGTGTAAATTATATCTAAACAAGTAAAATAAATTGATAATAACTTATATTAAATTTATAAATTTAATGTAAACTAAATTTATGTTAAATGTGAATTAAATTTAAAGATTAAAGATGTTTAAATTTAAAACTACATAAGATATTGTTAATGTATGAACTCACTTTATTTTTTAGTAAAAAAATTATATTATTAATGATTATTCTATTATTTAAATTTTATTTAAATAAATTTCATATTTATTACATCATCTAGTTCAACTCCTGTTGAATATTTGAATCTTGAATTTCTTCTTCTGGTTTTATGTTTGATATAGTTTTTTAGAACCTTGAGTTATAGATCTAGTGGGTGGATTGTGATTTTGGATGATCAAGTCATTAAAAAGAGTACATGTTTTAGATATCCGGGGTCTTTTGTTCAAAGTAATGGTGAAATAGATGTGAATATTATTTGTATAATTCAAGTTGAATAGTTGAAGTGGAGGAATGCCTCGGGCCTAATTTGTGATAGAAAAGTACCCCTATAAACTTAAAGGAAATTCTATAAAATGGTGGTGAGACCTGCAATGCTTTATTTTGCAGAATGTTTACCATTAAAAGAAAAGCATAAAGTTAAGTGTTGCATATATAGGGATGCTAAGGTGGATGTGTGGCTTTACTCTTAGAGATAAAATGTGAAACGTGTATATATGTGAAAATGTTTGAATATGTCACACCCCATTTTGACCCTCCTCAGTTAACCTGAGGTGTAATAGAGAAGGAAAATACAGAAAAATACATTTCTCACTAGCATCCATCCTGAACTACATTCATTAGGATCGAGTGAGTAAGAAATTAATCTATTTGGACTATCCCAGCACAAATATGTTTCAGTCGTAGAATTATACCTCATGATTTCATGTTTGGAAGCATGCATAATATACATCAAAATAAAGTATAGAGCTTTATTAAAAATTTTAATTAAAATTTTACATACCCAAAAGCTTTAATCTACAACTTACTTATTAGACTTCTATCTACACCCAAAACAATTATGTACACGGGACAGCCAAACTCTTGCCTAAAGCCTCATTGGCTCATTTTCCTTCCTATACTATATCAATTAGTGAGCTAAATGCTCAATGAAATATACAATCTTCATACCAGAACAAGAAGTAATTAACATGTATGCTATTATTTCAAACTAATATAAGAGTCATAAGCGGTATACATGTATAATTCACAAAAGAAAAAATAAATAAATTGTAATGATAAATGTATAAAACTATGCAATTTACTATATGAAATCTTTTAGGTATTTTCTCTTGTTTCTTATTTTATTTATCTACACTATTTTAGAAAAGTCATATGATGCCTATAGGCTTTAGCACGTTCATAGCCCCTCCTTCAAGGTTGGATCTAAAAATTCCAGCTTTTTAAAACATAGAATCGAGTACCTCTTGTACGGTCTCTACTAAGACTTATCTCGTTTGATCTTTTGCCTTCCTTACGCTTGTCCTCACTTGCTGTCCTAACCCTCATAGTATAATTTTTCTCAATGACAACCAAACTAGTATAACAAATGTTAAGAATATCATGTAATAATACACAATAATCATGAACTTGAAAATATTGTACATATAGCATAAATTCATTATGAGGATGCGACTATGAAACTAAAATTCTTCTTGTTGCTAGAATTCTCATCTTATGATTTCATCTCATGATTAATATGAAGAAATACTATAAAAGTTAGATTTAAAAAAATTTGTTACGTCTTGAATTAGAGATTGGGCATCTCACCTCATTTTCTAGGTTAACACCATGGATTTGATCCCTTAGAATACTTAGACCTCTTTTTATCTTATAGACAAACTAAATAACAATTATTTCAAAATTTATAAATAATTCTTAACTTAGAAATCAATTTATGATAAACATAAAAAAGGAATTTTACCTCAACTGTATTTCTCTTCATTCAATCTAGATTCCTTATCTAATTCCTAGCCTCTTTCCCCTTATTCCTTCTTTTTTCCTCCTCTTCCTTCGCTGATTTCAAAGTTTCAGGCGCCCTTCCAAAACACAACTTGCCATTGGCAAGTTGATGTTCTAATTGATGAGAAATAGAAGCCGATTGAGAAAGATCGCATGCATCAATCTCTTTCCAAATATCTTCCTTTGAAGGCTCCAATCTTGGTAGCAAACAAGGTCTCTTCCAATCTAACATTATAACCTAAAAGGATTAAAGAAGAACTATGAAAATCATATGACAAACAACTGCAATGAATTCCTTGTGTGAAATCACCCAAGAATTTTGTTGGGAGGCAAGTTGTTGACTAAAATAAAATAAGATAAAATAAAATAAAATAAAAAGGAGGGAAGATTTGAAACCAATATACCACTGCAGAAGTCCAATGAACAGAAGCAATGCTTCGGAAACTTCACAATTACAAATATTCGATCAATAAATATACGAAGAAACAAAACAAATGAACTGACACTTTCAATTCCCCTAAGTCTTGCTATCTGCCTTCGTCGATCAGCCCGTAGCCCTAATCCTTTCGGCTCTGTCTTCCGCAACCATACCTCTTTCCCACGTGCGTTGCTCCTATACATGAACAACCAACCTTTGCCAACTTCGTTTGTCTAATTGCCTATACAAGTAACGTTGTTGTGCGAGTCTGCGTCTTTTTGACCATAATCCTCCTGTCAGCCACACTCTGCATGGCTCGATAGTTACAAACCAGATTGCTTTGATTTATGTGCGCTCAAGTGAGATCATCGCCTCCGCTGCCTGCACGTCCTACCTGTGAGCTTGTATAGTTTTTTCTCAAGTCTATGTTCCATTAATTTGGGGCATCATAACTTTTTTTTTACTCATTAGGTTTTGTCCTTCTATAATAATCACAATTTTGAACATCTCTTATGTTTTTAGATTTTAGTACTAATACGTTTTTTGTCAGATTATTTGACATCATCTTAGCCTTAAAAATTTCATCGAAAATTTATTTTAATCAAATCTCTATAGTATCTCTCCTATAACTCTCCAATTCCCATCAAGAATTTTATTTGAACCTAAAGTCTACTTTATAGATTTTCTTCAAAGCCAACTCAACTTTACTTTATTGATCAATTTATAATACATATTTATTTTGTTCACCATATTTTTCTAAAATAATTTCTTTCTTAACAATCCTATTTAATAATTTCTCATAGTGGCATTCATATTACTTTCTTATGAGCTATGATTACTAGTGTAATTGTGATCTGTGCTTGATTTGTATTTTCTTACTTATGCCATATGTTCTAACGGGTCATTTAGGAAACGTTAGGTGATATATGAAAATTTGTTGATTAATGGGTACACCATAAACTTGTTTGCTTGTCCTAAAGATTTTTTGTTATCTTTGTTCAGGTACTTTCGAATTGATCCTCTACCCGGTCGGAAGTAAGCCACTGTTATACTTTGCTTTTTTCTTGTAAAATGGAGTAGGTTTGCAGTTCTCTATATAAAATTTTTTGAAGAAGCTTGGAGTTTTATTGTTTATTTCTTCCTGTGCATAAAATATATGAGCTGTCATCGTTGACATTTCAAGCATCCTTCTGACTTTATATTTGACATTTTTTATGTACATTATCAGTGCTCTGGTACCAATACAACCTGGAGAGAAAATTATCAATTATCCTGCTCGTCCTGTTGACACCTCTACTGATTTTGAAGGAACAACCAGCATCCAGCCCCCTCAACCGGTATTTTAGCTTAACTGAAGTATTGCAAATTGGATTATTTAGACTTCTTAGGAATTCTGCCCAATACATATTTTTTTGAATGTCGTTTTGTTTGGAATTGCCTGCATATTTAATATATAGTTAAATCCATATATTCTTTGAATTCAGCGAGTACGAGTTGGATACTCAATGCATTTTGCAAGTTTTGAAATTTTTCGTGGCATGGCTTCGAATTTCCAATCCCACGAGATATCATCAAGCTCATCAAATATGAAATTATTGATGTATGTTCATACATACCAATACGAGTAACTCGTAGGTACCAACCAGGTTCCGCCCATAAAGAACTTAGTCAAGAGACACACTTGACCAAAATGAGCTTCGCCCCAAGGAGCATTCATAGAAGTTTAGAAATAGACAAATATTTGCCCCAATGAATCTCACATTATCCCTCAAAAAGTCTAACTGGGATGCACATGTTCTAAGCGAGTTTGGCCAGAAAACTTGCAAAATGCAATTATTGGCATGACCTGACAACCCGACCTGAACCCAATCTGAAAAAAATGGGTTAGGGTCGACTCGTTTAATAAATGGGTCTGGTTCCAGTTTCAAATTTTGACCCATTTAAAAAATGGGTCGGTTCCGGGTTAACCCGATAACTCGAGATTGACCTGGATTGCTCTGCCCGTTTTAATTTTTTCCGCCTGAGGGGAATCGAGACTGCACCGCGCCAGATTTGTCAGAGCCTCAATGCCTCAGCGGGATTGGACATAAATCAATCGCGTCGCTCGTGAGTCGCGTCATCGCTGCGCTGTCCGGACTCGAGCGATTCTGCCCAGCCTGTCGCGCTGCGCCGCTGCCTCGAGCCCTCGACTATCGTCTTGACCAAATTCGGCATGCCCGCCTTGAACCAATCTAGCACGCCCGCCTCGACCCAATCCGGCCACACGATTGCACGAGGCGCCTTGAAGGCTCAATCTGGTCGCCCGCCGCCTCGCCCCTAGCTCACATTGGCCTGGCTGCCCAATCCAGCATGCTTGCCTGCCGTTTAAACCAGAATTAAAAAAAAAAAAAACAGTTGTCGGGTCGTGTCGGGTCAACCAGTAACCCACACGGGTCGGGTCTGGGTTAAGAATCCTGACATGTTTATAAAATCGGGCCAGGCTAGGGTCAACCCGTTTACAACCGAGTCAAGTCGTGTTCGACTAGAACCCGACCCATTGATCTGAATTAACACCCCTACTTGTCCCTAGCTTATTACCACACTCGTCACTTTTTTAGGGCACCTTCCTTTGCTAACTTGCCCAAGGTATTGATCCCACCCTCCAGGACACACCCAAGGGGCTCACCAAAGAACATCTCAAGCCACATCAAAGATAAATTGCCATGTGTGCACATTTTGACTCTGTCCAGTTATTTGTACTAGTCTATAATTATCCAATCATCTATTATTTCTCTAATTTTTGTAGGTACAATTTTTATTATAGCTCTCTTAACTCTACAGTTGAGGGATCATCATTTTTTTAAATTTCATGCCATTTCTATTTTTCACAGGGATTATTTGATTTCCTTGCTCTCCTAACTCTATAAATGAGGGGTCATTAGGCTCTCCATACTCACTCTCCCTCTTGTTGTCTTGCTCTAGCCAGAATTGTTCGTAGGGTCAAGTGTTGCCCATGGATGAATTTGGATTTAACAGTGCACATGCATTGATGTGCGTGACCAAAAGATAAGCATTGTGTGAAGAGTAACATTACTAGGTGTCATCCGTAAACATATAGAACCAGAACTTCACAACTCATCGTGATTTAATAGATATGGAAGAAGGCTCACCAAATACTCCAAGAGGCATTGTGGCAAGTTCAAGGGATGCCCCAAGAGTGAGAACCTAGAGGGATCCACTGACTTAGCAACCCGTTGAAGGCGATCCAACTCCTGAGTGTTGACTTCAACACTTGTTGAACGGAGCTATATTTAGACTAGTGATGAAGGGTACACTGCTCCTCTCAGGTGAGTGAAGAAGTGAGTCAGAATTGACTAATGCATTTTTTAGGGAGATTATAGAGGCGAAGCTACCCACAAAGCACATGGAGTCATACCTGGGAAGATTTAACCCTGCTTGTCACATTGCATACTTCGAGATGACAAACTTGCTTATATACTAACTATTATTTTCCACATGATTTTCCCACATGCCATTATACGTTGTTACATCTTTCTCCAAGTTTAATAGGATATTCATCATGCAATTCGCAAGGTGCTCCAAGGCCTCTCAACAGCTCACATGATCTCTTAAAGATGAGGCAGGAACCATGAAAGTCTCTGAGGAGCCTCATCGTTAGATTCCAAAAGGAGATGTTAGAAGTTAATGATTTACATTGGTAATTGCACATGCCTCTTTGACTCGAGGCCTGGGGAAGGGCCATTCAGGTATGTGCTTAGCCTACAACTACAACAAATATTGGTTGTTTGAACTCACAAATAGCCATATGTTGAAGAATACAATAGTACATTCAATTCTTCCTTGGCTTCTAGCCCCTAAAAGCTTCTAGCAATATGGGATCACCTCCAACAAATGGTTGTGGGCACACAATGTGGCAAGAAGGCAATGCTTGCAGCAAGAACGAGATCACCTAGGCCAGTGTATAGTGTCACTGCTAGCAAGACCACTGAGTATTGTGGACCTGCCTTCTTTATGCGCCCAACACCTATAAAGGCAATCACCCTGCTTGGGACACTTCCAAAATTTGCACGTTTCACAAGTCCACAGGCATAATATTGAGTCTTACACCTCATGAGCCTTGTGGAGGAATCGATAAAAGACAAAAAACTAAAGGAACTTGTTCTAGCAGGCTCTGGCTGGTGAGTATGGAAGGCACCTGCAGAAGATCAAGGTAATAAGATAGTTTTTGCTCGGACTATCCAGATTATTGGGACAATGCCTGTTATCCTTAGAGGAGATGGTGCTAAGGCATCCTAACGATCAAGTTTCAAGCGATCTCGTTTGAGATATGTTAACTCGGCAACTTACCCTAATGATTGCAGCCAAGGTCGCTTCGGTTACCATCACTAAAGTGAACAAGCTGACAAGTGGTATCCCCTTAATGATGCTATGGTGGTCACCATATTGATCGCCAGTTTCTAAATCAACAACATTCTTATTGTCAGTGGGAGCTTCATTAATATATTTTTAAATCTATTTTGATTAGATGAATCTCGTTGCTTTCCAGCTCACCCTCAATGTTTGTTCGCTCTATGGTTTCCTAGTAGAATGATGAGTGATCAAAAGGATGATTGCTATGTCATAATCTGGGGCGAGGTTGAACGCCAATGTATGACAATGGTCAACTTAATAGTGATGGTTGTGCTCCCCACCTATAACACTACCTTCAAGTGACCACTCATGAAAACTTTCAAGGCAGTTGTCTTGTCATATCATTTGGCGATCAAATTCCCAAATAGAGGTAAGGAGATAATAGTAAAAGGAAACTTTATCCAATCACAATCTTGCTACCTAAAGGTTCTGGGAAAGTGATGAGTCCAGTGGATGCAACTCAAAGTAGAGAGAGGATTAAGGTTGAAGAAACATTGATTTGGAGTTCTAATTGATAGAATTCGTCCCTAAACAAATGCTCATAATAAGTTTGACCTTTGGCTTGAAACATTGTTATGAAATAATCCAAGCTCTCGGGGGCGATGTTTGTGTTTTTGTTTGGATTGTTGTTGATATGCCACTGGGAGATATTGAGGTCACCTATCAATGTGAATGTTCCCATGCTCATTAAGTAGAAAATTAGGAAGACTGTAGTCATCCTAGTCAAGCCTATAAAGTAAGAAGTCTAGAACTCTTAGATGTCAAATTCATTAGGCAGATTGAATGGATCGAGAATGTGTATACTTGACCTACCTAAATTCAACATGCTAAGACTTCACTGACTTAAGCTCAACATTCCATATTGATGTGGACCCCCTCCCAACTATCAATTCATTGGTCGACTCAGCGGATGAATTTATGGTCAAGAGCTTTCTTGATGCATTTTTCGACTACCACTAAGTAAAGATGTACCCCGAACTATGATAAAACATCATTGATAATGGGGGAAGGTCTATATTACCATAAGTTGATACCATTTGGGTTGAAGAATACAGGGACAACCTACCAATGAATAATGGATCAAGTTTTCAAAGACCAAAAAGAATCGAATGTTGAGGTATTCGTGGGGTTAGAGAAGAGCAAGTCATGGGAGTTGCAAATCCAAAACTTGAAGGAGATGTTCGCCCAACTGAAAAGGTAGAATATGTAATTTAAACTATGAAATTGTACTTTTGATGCAGGTTTTGACAAATTTCTGTGGTTCATCCTTACCCCAGAGGGGATCAAAGTAAATATGATAGAACTTGATGATCAAAACAACACAAAACAATATAAAAAATAGTAACTTACTCCAAATAGATCCAAAAATAACATGTAGAAAGTTGTTTTTACTAATTTCCAAGCAAAGTAAGACAAAATACAAGTTGATTCGTTGTTTGAGAGGTGAATCGTCTCTCCTACAATTCCTAAATGCTACTAGGAACCTAAATACCTCACAAAAACTACTGCAGAAATTCGAAACATAACATAAAAAATCTTTTTTTTTTTATAACATAAAAAATCTTAACCCACCATAATCTTCCCCCTTAAGCTGCTCAAATCCCCGAATAAATGTCTCTTACATCTTTCCCAAAGCGTCTCCCTCCCCCCTTTTCAAAAGAGTTTCCTCCAAGGCCTCTTCTCCTATAGGTGATAATGGAGGTCCTAGGCCCCATATGGGCAGCTCATCAATACTCCCCTACAAAAACGTCAACTTGTCCTCAAGGTGCAAAAAAAGGAAATTGATTATGAATAGTACTGTAAGACTCCCATGTCGCCTCATATTTTGGTAAATCCTTCAACTTGATCAGCATCTCCTTTATCCCGTTATCTCCTTGGCGCAACCCTTTCACCTCCAATTGTTCTAATATCACCTCTACATCCTATGATATTGTGGCATGTAGTGCGGGCGAGGGTGTGTGGTTTCCGATGGCTCGTCTCAATTGTGATATATGAAATACGGGATGGATGGCTGAGGTTGGTGGCAATCGTAGGTGATATGCTACTAAGCCAATGCGCTCCACTACCTCGTAGGGCCCAAAGTAGTGTGGGGGGAGCTCATTTCTTCATCGAGTCAAATTCCTCTATCTTGAAGGTCGGTTCTTCAAATAAACCAGGTCCCCAACCTTAAGTTGCATCTCTCTCCTATGTCCATCCGTTTGCTTCTTCATGATTTGTTGTGCTCTCTGTATATCCTTCAATTTTGCCACTGGTGTCTTTCTCCTAATTATTGCTCCACTGATGACACTGGCGTGTTGTCATGCCCATAATTTATCAAATGAGGTGGATTCCTCCCATATAGAATTTTAAATGGCGTTGTTTTGGCTGCTGTATGATATGAAGTGTTATACTAATATTCCGCCCAGGCTAATCATTTGGCCCACATTTTTGATGTATATGATACAAAGCAACAAAGATAAGTCTCCACACTACGATTCACCACCTTCATCTGACCATCCGTCTAAGGGTGGTAAGCTGTACTCCTCTTCAAGATAGTCCCGTGCATCTTAAATAATTCCCTCTAGAAGTGGCTCAGAAAGACCTTATCCCAATCAGACATAATGGACTCAGGTATGTCATGTAAATGAACCACCTCTCTAATGAATGCAGCTACCACTGGCACCGCAGTGTAAGGGTGGCATAAGGGAACAAAAGGAGCATATTTGCTCAATCTGTCCACCACCACTAAAATCACATTAAACCCATCTGGTCTAAGTAGTCCCTCAATGAAGTCTATAGTCACATCTTCCCACACCTTCTCGGGTCATGCTAACTGCTGTAGAAGATCACTTGGAGCCATAGCTTGGTATTTGTGTCTCTGACACACATCACAACTGACCACTAACTCCTCTATATCCTTCTGCATGCCCACCCAGTATAGCTTCGCTGTCAGTCTATGATATATCTTCTGAACTCCTAAATGGTCCCCAGTAGTTGTGCCATGAAATCCTGCAACAAATGAGGGACGTGTGTCGATTTCCTCAAAAGTAGAAACCATCCCTGGTATAGTAGCTTCTGACCCATCAAAGAATAACCTGGATGATTATCCTTGTCCTGCAACAAGTCTCCTATGATCTTACTTAGCCTTTCATCCTGCTCGCCCTCATGCTTCAAGGCCTCCCAATCCACCACCATGGGAATAGATAGAGCTATAACCTGAGGGTCTTCAGTACACTTAGAGAAAGCATCTATTGCTTTATTTTCTTACCCAGGCTTGTACTAGATCTCGAAGTCATAACCCAACAACTTGGAAAGTCATCACTGATGCTCCTCTGTCACCATCCTCTGCTCTAACAAGACTTTAAACATCTCTGGTCGGTCCTAAATATGAAGTGTCATCCCAACAAATGAGGTCGTTGCTTATGTATTAGCAATACTATCACCATCAGCTCCCTTTCATACACTGATTTCAGCCTGACCCTAACAGTCAAAACTTGGCTGAAATAAGCTATGTTTCTCTGAATCTGCATAAGAATTGCACCTAACCAATAACCTGATGCATTAGTCTCTACTACAAATGACTGGCTGAAATCTGGCAGTCATAACACAGGGACACTCGTCATGGCTTTCTTCAGTTGCTAAAATACATGGGTGGCTGCCACCCTTCATTTGAAACTATCCTTCTTCAGTTGCTCTATCAATGGCCATGTTATAGAATTATATCCCCTCACAAATTTTCTATAATCTCCTATGAGTCCCAAGAATGCTCTCAACTTCTTTAGGGTTTTGGGTAAGGGCCACTCCAACATAGCCTCTATATTGGAAAGATCTGCACCTACTACTGATTTGGATACCACATGTCCCAAATACTCCGCCCTCTGCCGTGCAAAGGAACACTTATTCAAATTGGCATATAGTTGATGCTCATTCAATGTCACTGACATTACCCTCATGTGTTCCACATGCTCTGCCTCAGACCGTCTATATACTAAAATAACATTAAAGAAAAGCAATATAAACTTGTTGAGGTAGGTTGAAATATCTTGTTCATAAGTGATTGGAAGGTAGCTGAGGTGTTGGTTAGCCCAAAGGCATCACTATGAACTCGTAGTGGCCTTCATAAGTCCTAAAAGCAGTCTTTTGGATGTCAATGGGCTGCATTCTAATCTGATGATATTTCGATTTCAGATCAATCTTGAAGAATATCATTGCTCCATATAACTCATCCAACAACTCATCAATGACCAATATAAGAAACTTATTTAACACTGTTTCCTTATTCAGAGCCCGATATTGTACACAAAATATCCAAATACTATCCTTCTTCTTCATCAACAACATATGACAAGAGAAGGGACTAACACAGGGACGAATGATTTGGGCCTCCAACTTCTCCTTGATCAATCTCTCAATTTCATCTTTCTAAACTTGTGGGTACCGATAGGGTCGAACACTAATAGGGGATATCCTCTCCTTCAGGATGATGGCATGCTCATGCTCCCTTGTGGGAGATAGGCCTTGAGGCTGTTGGAGCTCCTCACTAAATTATTGTAGGTGTGGCTAGACTATCTCTGGAACCTCCTCATCTTTCCTCATACTTCCTCCCTAGAGGCTCTGGAGCCCCACCAGCAATCTCATACCTGCTCCCTGGATTGCCCTTACCATTGTCTTGAGAGAAACCCTAGTTTTGGACAAACTAGGATCCCCTCTGGTTCTCACCTTCCTCCCTCTAAGCATGAATCCATAGTTAATGCTTTCCAGTCCAAATGTCTAACTTAGTTTCTCCGAATGTTTGTAACCATTTCATGCCCAAAATTACATCTGTGCTCCCTAAATCCAAGGGATGAAAATCCTCTTTCACTTGGATCTCCTACAGTGTCACCATCAACCCTAGGCAGATGCCTATAGGATGATTGAATGAGTCTTAGAATGTGTAGGAAGTGTAATTTTATGAATTATGCGCCTTATGATTGATGTGTATTATCTCAGGAACAGGGATCCTGAGCAGAATGCCACTGATGGCATTAATATGGAGGAAGGGAGGGAGCTACCAGAAGTAACTGAACCTCAGAGGAACAACACTATGGAGTCATTCGCTCAGATGATGGAAGCGATGACTCAGATGATTAGGACTTCCCTTCCCAAAATCAGGGCAGTGGTAGTGAAAGTGGAAACAGACTTTGGATGAGAACCTGAAGCTGTTTCAGGATATGAAGCCTCCACTGTTCTTAAGTGGTGAGTCTATAGAAGCTAAGGACTGGCTAATGCGGATTGAGAAGATCCTTGAGGGCATGTCTTGCCTAGAGGATAGGAGAGTTACACTGGCTGCTTATGTTTTTGATGGCGAGGCTGAGAGGTGGTGGATGAGTCAGTTAGAAGAAACTTTTGGAGGAAGACCAAGCAGTCAAGTCTCCTGGGAGGAGTTTGTGAATGTATTCAGAGGTTGAGATGTACCTATGACAGCCAGGAGACAGATGCAGGATAAGTTCAACAGGTTGATTCAGGGAGATCGATTTGTTTCTCAGTACGAGGCAGAATTTATAATGTTGTCTAGGTATGCCCCACATATGATACCTGATGCTGGTGAGAAATGCCACCGTTTTCTGAATGGATTAAAGAATGTGATAAGACAGCCTCTCATTCCTTTTGGAATAGAAGATTATCCTACTTTGGTGGAAAGAGACAGAAGGATTGAGATTGATTTACAGGCAACTTAGAAGAGGAGGGATTTTCAGAAAATGAAGATAGAAGGCAGGTCAAAGCCTTCCCAGATGACTCAGTCTTCTTAGTCAGGGGTTTCTACTTGGAAGAAACCCAGATCCAGTGGTTCTGACAGCAGTGCTTCAACTGCTACCATATGCAGTAATAGTGGGAGAGTGCATAAGGGAGAGTGCCTTTCAGGCACTAATACTTGTTACTAGTGTCATCAGCCTGGGCACATGGCAAAGTCTTGTCCTCTTTTGAGACAGAGATATGCTTCAGGGGTGAGGTCAGGCAACAATACTTAGAGGACTGCTGGTAGACCAAGTGCTGTGGAGTCTACAGCTTCTGTGCCTTCTCAAGGTCAAACTCGTCAGAATGTTCAGCCACGAGTCTATGGATTGTCCCAGCAAGAAGCTAAGGGGTCTCCTGATATGGCTACAGGTGCGTAATTTAATTAATTGTAATACATTCATTTTTTTATGAATATGAATGAACAATGAATGAAAATGAAAGGAACAAATGATGAATGACATGTTTTGTAAATGAATTCTGTAATTCTTCATGTTTAGGGACAATCTTTATGTGCGATAGACCCGTTAGAATCCTTTTTGATACTAGAGCGTCACACTCCTTTGTTTCAGAAGAGTTTGTGAGATCTGCAAGTTTGCTTCATACTGTTATGATTAAGACTCTGTCAGTTCTAATGCCTAATGGAAAATCAGTAGGAAGCTAAGCAGAGATGTCTAGTGAAGTTGAGGATTTGTGATAAGAACTTTGAGGCTGATCTGATTGTCTTATCTCTATCTGAATTTGATGCAATCTTAGGCATGGATTGGTTATCTCGTCATTTCGTGACTATAGATTGTAACAAAAAGGAGGTTAAGTTCTGTAAGTCAGGAGAGGAGAAGTTCAAATTTCAAGGGGATATAGGAGTAACTGCAGTGATTATGTCATCCTTGAAGGCTTTTCAGATGTTAATGAAAGGTTGTGAAGGCTTCTTGGCCTATGTTAAGGAGGAGAAGAAAGAAGAAAGAGAGTTGAAGGACATCCTAATTATTCAGGAATTTCTAGGGTGTTTTCTGATGATCTACCTGGTTTACCTCCAAGTAGAGAAATAGATTTCTCTATTGAGTTAGTGGCAGGAGCTGAACCTGTTGCTAAGGCTCCTTACAGAATGGCAATTAAGGAGCTTAAGGAGTTGAAGGAGCAATTGCAAGAGTTGCTTGAGAAGGGTTTCATCAGGCCTAGTACCTTCCCTTGGGGTGCTTCTGTACTGTTTGTGAAGAAGAAAGATGGAAGCCTAAGGCTTTGTATAGATTACAGAGAGCTGAACAAATTGACTGTGAAGAATAAGTATCCTCTCCTAAGGATAGATGATTTGTTTGATCAGTTGGAGGGTGCTTCAGTGTTTCCCAAGATTGATTTGAGGTCAGGGTACCACCAGCTCAGGGTTAGAGAAGAGGATATTGCAAAGACTGCTTTCAGTGCCAGATACGAGCATTTTGAATTTACAGTGATGCCTTTTGGCTTAACAAATGCCCCTGCAGTGTTTATGGATCTCATGAATAGAATTTTCAAGCCTTCTTTAGATCTATTCGTGATTGTATTCATAGATGACATACTTGTTTACTCTCCAGATGAAAGGATGCATGCAAATCATTTAAGGTCAGTATTGTATACCTTAAAAGATAATGACTTGTATGCTAAGTTCTCTAAGTGTGAGTTTTGGTTGAACAGTGTTAAATTTTTGGGGCATGTGATTGCTGATGGGAAGATATCTGTAGATCAGCATAAGATGCAAGCAATAGCAGACTGGCCAAGACCTGTTACAGTGACTGAGGTTAGGAGCTCTCTTCTCCATCTTCCTTGCTCCCATCATCTCCCCAAAACAGCTTGTGTCAACTAGCTTCAGCCTTAATCCCACCACCTAGTTGGAGATGAAGTTGTGGGTTGCCCCATTGTTCATCAGAACTATCACTTATTCTCCTCCTATCTGTTCCCTCACCTTTATGCTGTGATTTGAGGTAAACCTCACCACTGAATTTAGGGAGATCTTCGTTATGTCTAGGTGCAAATGCTCCTCCTCAAGAGTCTCTTCCTCATCACAAACTATAAGTACCTGCAACGAATAATCCTTGTAGCGATGGCCCAGGACAAATTTCTCATCACAACGGAAACACAATCCCCTAGCCCGCTTCTCTTGAACTTTTGCCTCAGTCAATCGCTTGAAATTTTCCCCTGGTCGTGTTTCCAAATCCCCTATCCTTGGTACTTCTCTTTAAATGGGCACATGTTGTACCTTTGGTGCAAAAAAGTAGTCGTTTTTCGGTATGAAGCTCCCAAATTGTTGCCATTGCTGCTTCTCTCAAGCGTGTTTTTGTCCTCCAACTGGGCTAGCTCTATAGCCTCTCCCAACCCTCGTGGCCTCAATAACTGGACAGCAGGCCTGATCTCTGGCTTGGGTCCCTTCATGTTATTCTCCTTGAACACCGTCTCAGAAAACTTTCTCAATCAGCTAGAGAAGTACTCAAACCTCTCTCGATAATCCTTCACTGCCCCTTCCTGAACAAGAGCAAAGAATTGCTCGTAAAAGTCTCATTCCTGATTGATTTAGAAACGTTCTAATAAACTATCTTTGAACTCCCTCCACAATCGAGTTGGTTCTCTCATGCCTCTTCTCCTTTCATATATATCATCTTCCTCAAAATCAACCCTCTTTGTTTCTTCCTCTTAATTTCTTCTCATGTTATATCATTCACCCATTTCCCTTATGGTTATCGGTTCAAGAGGTGACATATTTTACCTATCGCCCAAGATTTCTACTTCTCGATCATCCCTCAGTGCCGATATTAGGGTTTCCCCCACTTTCTTGGCCACCGGCCGGTCCTCTCGCATTTGATGTTGTCATTTGGGTGTGACGCTCCAATATTTTCTTCATCATATCCTCTAGGTTAGAAAACTTCATTCCATGGATGAATCCCTTTCCTCAACTTCAGATTTGAATTGATCAACTTCTCCTTCTAGTTTCTCTTCCAAAGCATCCACTCACTTCGACGCCATATGTCCCAAATCTTACTCTCATACCAATTTGATAGAACTTGATGATCAAATCAAAACAGAACAATATAAAAACAACAACTTACTCCAAATAGATCCGTAAATAACACAAAGAGACATGTTTTTACTAATTTTCAAACAAAGCAAGACAAGATACAAGTTGATTCACTGTTTGAGAGGTGAATTGTCTCTCCCATAATTCCTAGAATCTACTAGGAACTCAAACACCTCACAAAAATTGTTGCAAAAATTTCAAACAGAACATAAAAAACCCTTGCCCACCATAATCTTCCCCCTTAAACAACTCAAATCCCCTAATAAATACCTCTTACATCTTTCCCAAAGAGTTCCCCCCTTTCTCAAAGAGTCTCCTCCTAAACCCTCTTCTCCTATAGGTGATAAAGGAGGTCCTAGACCTCACATGGGCAGCTAGACTGTTGCTGCTAGCTGCATCAAAATCATGATAAAGTGAGGGCTATATTGGAGATGCCATCATCCAAATTCATGAGTAAAGTGCAACAGCTCACTAAGCGAGTCATTAGACTTAATCGTTTCGTTTCAAGCCCACTCGATTCGAATTATCACAGACCATCCATTGAAGCTCATACTAATTGAACGAGACCATTGTTAGTTTGCTCAAATAGGCAATCTGGCTAAGTGAATTCTAAATCTTCTATACTTAATGAACAACTATTAAAGGTCAAGCACTCAATAATTTCCTTATGGACTTCACATGCGTCGATGTGGAGAAGGTGGCGAATGCTAAAGATAATGTGTGGACTTTGAATGTGAATGGAGCATCAAGTGACCATAAAGTACTAATATAATAAGATAACTTGCCCGTTTATATGACATGTGAGGTAGCCGCAAAGATAATGCATATCTTTAAAAGCTCAGCGGGGATCATACTAACACAAGGCGCCCACATTGGATTTCAAGTCACCAACAACAAAGAAGACTATGAATCCTTTGACTTCAGACTAAAGCTTGTTGTCAGAGTTTGCGCCAAGAAATTTATGGTGTACTCCGACTCGTAGCTAGCAGCGAGTATAAGGTGCGAGACAAAATCCTACAGAGATGTCTTTTCAAAGTAAAGGTTAATATTGGCCAATTCGAGCACTTTGGAATAATACAGATTCTAAGGGAGTATAATCAATACGACGACTTACTATTGATCCCGGGTTCTGATATCTACATGATAACTCCAAAATTTAGGAGCTGAACTTGATGCTTTGTTTGCAATTAAACAGAGTTGACAATATTCGACTAATGAAATGATAATACTTATAAATCAAATCTGATGATGGTCGTGTTGAAAGTTAATATCAATCAGAGGGGATCATGCTTTTAAATGCATGCAAATCTCAAAATAAAATCATTAAGGGGCTCCAATTTCAATGAAAGTTCAAAATTACAAAATCATTTAAACTAGATATTTAAAAATGAAGTAATTCACCTAATCACTTAAAATAAAAATTCATCCACCCTCTATAATAGTTTGTCGAGATGGATAAATTTGGAAATCACTTTTTCTTATAAAGAGCGAATGTCCAGGTGAGAATATCACTAAGATTCATTCTCAAACCATCTCTTTCCAGTGAGGACATGACATATGTCCTCTTACCAATAATCGGTACTTTCACAGCCAAATAACACCACATATAAACAGTTAGCCCTGGCCTTAATCGAAAATTCTTTTTTGTTATTAGGAGGGAAAATTAACTATAAGGGCTTACGCCTATAGGAAACTTGAACTCAAATCATCAAGTCCTCACAAAGTGAGGATGAAATCTCTGAGAAGTGTCTTATTTAAAACCCAATATGCCTTTTGAAAATTTATCTCATAAGCTAAACTCGTTAAAACTCTCCTCACCGACATATAAATGAAAGGGGTCGTGGAGAGATTGGGTTGCGAATTTTCGGAGCCCACATCTTATAAGTGATTGTTATCTTCAAACTTGCTATTGAGTTCCTTAAAGTTGACAAGGTTCTGCAGGCAGTATTCAATGACTTCGTTATACTTATTGATGAGTATCTCTTGATATTATGGAGTGTCAAACAAAGTTGTCCATCACTCCAACTTAAATTCCCCGACCTATTGGAGGAGCTCTTCAATGCTCATCGTCAACTCAATGACCTATTTTAGGGCAGCTTGTTTCTTTGACAACTCCTACAAGGTGGCCTCGCCTTTCATTAATTTGGACTCCAAGGATTCTAACTCGGCTAATTGTCGGAGAGTAAATTTTTCTTATGGACAAGTCTTTATCTTCTTGGTGTCCTTTCTTAACTGGCGAGTTGCGTATCAGTTTTCTTATGGCTTCAAACCAATGTTCATGTACTCTGCCTATTTTTAGCATAGGCACCCATGTCGGTAAAGTTGAGTTCAACGATGAGGACTACTTTCAGGCCCCCTCGTGAAATGGTTGAGTAGTTGTTCCCCTCATATTATATGCTAGTGGGATGGATGGAGCCTTGTACAAGGTCGACCTCCACGTTAACATTATTGAGAGTCAGCACTGTCTTCTTCTTCAGCTTCTTCTCTAGAGGTGCACTATAGGAAAAACTCATATTACCGGTGGCCCAGATCCGCTTGAAAATGTGCATTTTTGGCAGAAATTTAATCGACGTTTAAACGAGTGTCTAAAAATTTGAATATTAGTAGACAAACCACCGGAACTTCTAGTGGAATTTTTCTGCTGGAACTTTCGGCTTAATTTTTTTGCCAGAAACACGATACAATTTCGTCGTATTCTGTAACCTAAGTTCTATGGCCAAATAGGAGGAGAACACTATGAATACAACCAGATACTTCCTTTCAATAAAGCATAAACCATCAATAACATAATAAAACTTAATAGTAAATAGATATAAGTAAATGATTAGAAAACCATGCAAGAAACAAATTAAAACATAAAATAAATTACCTTAAGAACAACTTAGAAATGTCAACTCACATGCAAATCTGAAAATTAGAAAATGGTGTTCAAAGGAAAAATTAAACCAATGGTTCACCACATAAATCTTGGATCAACTCCAGTCGGCACTCTGACAAATACCAACAAACGGGCTCACAACACCTCACACTCACTATATTTTGGAGAAGAAAGATACAAGTGGAAGGGTAATCGTGGAGAGAAGAAATAGATAGAAGACAGTGAAGTAGAAATAAGTGTAAGAAGATGATAGCTCTCAAGCTAGGAAGAAAACCCTCAGGTTTGGATTAGACTTTAGCCAACAAACAACACATTCCTGCAACAAATTAGATATATATATATATAGGAGAAAAGTCCAAATGCCCCCATAAATGTGTCATACCAAATAGCCAATAGAAGCCAAATCAAGGCAACGACTTTTGGAGAAGATAAAACATTAGTCTAAGAAATAGCAAGGAGTGTAAATGAACAACCACCTGCAGGAAATCATCCTAGGGAATCATAACAGCATAGAAAACCAACAAGCAGGAATTCGAATCAGCATGGGGAGCAACAAGCCTTGGGGGAACATGGGCCAAGCCCACTAAGGAAAAAAACAACCCAAGAATAAATGCCCAACTAGCCAACAAGGAAGCAAGTAAACAAATTCAACTTGAGTGGAAAACCATAGGAGAAAATACCTAACAAACACCAAACCCAAGATCATTAGTTGATTTCCATCATAGGGCACATAAGAAAAACATAGTCCAAAATTACATAACATCCAAAACATAAGAAATAAAAATCAAAATATAAAATAATAATCCTTGTTTTCATCAATTCTCCCCTGATGGAAGAATCTCATCTCTTGATGAGAACGCATCAGTAACACGCTGATAGATATAAGGACGACGAGTCTATAATTCCTCTACTTTAATCCAAGTGCAGTCAGGCAAGGAACGTCCACTCCATTTAACCAGAAACTGTTTGTGCACTCCATGCCTTGTCTGAGTAAAGCGGATGCCCAAAACATCATCAATATGTTCATCTTTGGTTTTAACTGGAAGGGTAAGGGGCAATATCTCTATGTTTACTGAATCAGTTGACTCTCCTTCATATGTAATAAGATCTACAACATTAAACACAGGAGAAGTTTCAACATAAGGTGGAAGATCCAGCAGGTAAACATTTGTTCCGAATCTTCGTAGTATTCGAAAAGGATCAAATTGCTTTCAACTTAGTTTGTCAGATGTACCAATGGGAAAGCATTGTCATCAAAAGTAAGTTATAACTAAGTCTCACTCTTGAAAATGACACTCTCTCCGGTGTTTGTCAGCAACTGTTTTGTATTTAGCATTTTCCATACGGAGTTTCTCTAAAACCTGACGTTGGATAGATTGAATATGATCAACAATTGTTGTAGCTTCGACATTGATTATACTAGGTATGGGTATTGAAGTTCGATCTAAAATGTGGGGAATACGTTGGCCATAAATAATCTCAAATGGGTTTCTCTAGCAGATCGGTTAAGGGAATTGATATAAGCAAATTCAGCTTGGGGTAGAATCAAATCCCAATGAGAAGGTCTTTTCTCCAGCAAGACACCTAAGCAAATTTCCTAAACTTCTGTTTACTACTTCAGTTTATCTATCTGTTTAAGGATGATATGCACTATTGAATTGGAGAGTAGTCCCTAATTTTGATCAAAGTGTTCTAAAAAAATAGCTTAAGAACTTAGTATCCCTATCAAAGGTAAAAGTCCTAGGTATGTCATGTAGTCTCACAATTTTTTTAAAAAATAAATCAGTGATATGAGATGCATCAGAGGTTTTCTTACAAGGGATGAAATGTGTCATTTTGCTAAATCGGTCAACAACAACAAACACATAATCAAAATTTCGGGCAGTGACAGTGATGTGGACGCCAAAGCATGGAAAGATCTGGAGGAAACCCGTTCCCAGCACCCGAGTCGACCGCATGACTCTAGGCCTTCCTACAGACCCTCCGGTAGTTCCAGTCCTCACACCTCCACTGCCTGACCGACCCGAGGGAGCACTACCCGACCACCCACTGGTTCTACACCCTGATCTGATTTTATGATTAAGCCTCCCACCCTAGATACCCCTCGGTCCAATCCCGGAACTAAGTGCTTTCAATGTCAAGGGTATGTGCATACTAGTCCCTACAAAGTCTAGATTATCGAGGAAATCACTAAGGAAGATTTTGAGCCCGAGGTCGATCAAATCCACCAAGTGGGAGATGAGGGTGAATTCTTTGAGGAAAATGATGACACTGCTATCCTCCATTGCCTTCATAAACTAGACACCTCTCCCATCTACGTGGTGAGATATGTGCTGTCACACCCTGCTACCACCGATGACTGGCGTAGGACTGCGATCTTTCACACCTACATCAGAATCAAGGATAAGAACTGTAAGGTTATCATGGATAGTGGCAGTTGCATCAATGCTGTCTCTTTTGACATGGTGTCCAAGTTGGGCATGTCTGCCGTTCCTCACCCCAACCCCTATAAGATAGCATGGGTCAACTCCACTGCCTTGTAGGTAAAGGAATGAAGCCTCATATATATCTCCTTCCCTGATTATAAGGAGAACGTTTGGTGTGATGTGCTGATTATGGATATTTGACAAATCCTCCTAGGTCGTCCCTGAATTTTTGATAACGATGTTCACATCTTTGGGCGTTCGAACACCTGCTTATTTGAATTTGCGGGTAAAAAAGTCAAGTTTTTACCATCGTAGCCTTGGGTTAATGATGACTCTAAATCCAACCCTGTTAAATCTAAGGGACTGAACCTGGTCGCCACCAAGGTTCTAGATGCTGAGGTTACTCGAGGCGCTCCCCTGTACGCCTTAGTCGGTCGTGAGACTTCCACTGAGTCTGACGAATCAATCCCTCAGGAAGTCCAACTTATTCTTGGTCAGTTTGCTGATGTCTTCCCTGATGACCTTTCAGATCACTTACCTCCACTTAGAGACATCCAGCATGCTATAGATTTTATTCCTGGAGCCTCCCTTCCTAACCTGCCACACTATTGCATGAATCCCATTGAACATGTTGAGCTTAAGAAATAGGTGGATGAGTTACTACAACGAGACTTTATCAAGGAAAGCCTTAGTCCCTGTGCTGTACCAGCCCTTCTTACCCCTAAGAATGATGGATCCTAGCGAATGTGTGTTGATACCCGTGTTATCAACAAAATCACCGTCAAATATCGTTTCCCTATCCCAAGGCTGGACAATATACTTGATATGATGATTGGAGCCACTCTATTTTTCAAGATCGATCTCAAGAGTGGATACCACCAGTTTCGGATTCGACCCGGTGATGAGTGAAAACCTGCCTTCAAAACCAAGGATGGTCTCTACGAGTGGTTAGTCATGCCTTTCAGGTTGAGTAACGCCCCGAGTACTTTCATGAGGATCATGACTCAAGTGCTGTGCCATTTTATGGTAAAGTTTGTCGTCGTCTACTTTGACGACATTCTTATTTATAGTCAGTCGACGAGTCAGCACTTGGATCATTTAAGGCAAGTTTACGAGGTCTTAAGGAAGGAACAATTTTATGCCAATCTCAAGAAATGTATCTTCCTCGTAGACCGTGTTATCTTTTTGGGCTTTATTGTGTCAGCCCAAGGGGTCTCTGCATATCTCGAGAAGGTAAGGGCCATTGTTGGATGGTCTGTACCTCAGAACATCCGGGAAGTCCGCAACTTCCACGGATTAGCCACCTTCTATAGTAGATTTATCCAAAATTTCAGCACCATTGTATCTCCTATCACTGCTATCTTAAGAAAGGAATTTCCACTAGACCTTGCCTGCCACCAGAGCTTTTGATGAGATTAAAAAAAGAACGGTGGAAGTCTCAGTGATGAGACTTCTTGATTTCTCCAAAGTCTTCGAAGTGACCTATGATGCTTTGGAGGTCGGAATTGGAGTCATATTCGAGGAAGGTCACCCGATAGCTTATTACAGTGAATAGCTAAATGACATACGACAACATAATTCCACGTATGACAAAGAGTTCTATGCAGTGATCCAATCTCTTTGATATTGGCAACACTACTTGCTCCCGCAAGAGTTCGTTATTTTCTAGGATCACGAGGCTCTGTCTTATATCAACTCCCAAAAGAAGTTGAATACACGTCACGGTCGATGGATCGAATTCATTCGGGAGTACATTTATACCCTTAGACACAAGGCGGGAGTTGAGAATAAAACTGTTGATGCTCTCAGTCCTCATATGATGACTACCACCGAGATGAGAGCTAAAGTCGTGGGATTTGACCAAATCAAAAGGGACTATTTGGAATGCCCCCGGCTTCAAGGAGACTTACACTCTCCTGTCCACAGGCAGCATATGCCTTGTGGATGATTTTCTTCAGGATGATGGTTATCTCTTCAAAGCTCAAAAGCTTTGCTTCCCTAGCACCTCCCTTATGAAATTTCTTATTTGGGAACTCCAAGCCGGAGGCCTCGCTGGGCACTTCGGTTCGGTTAAGATGATAGAAGTCGTGGAGTATCGTTTCTTTTGGCCTAGTTTGAAGAGGGATCTCTGTAGAATGGTTAGTAGGTGTTACACGTGTCAGCTGGCTAAGCAACGCAAACAAAACACTGGTCTTTACACCCCTCTACCTATCCCTAGTTGTACGTGGCAGAACGTTAGGATGGATTTTATCTTAGGCCTGCCTAAGACTATCCGTAAGAATGATGCCATCTGTGTTGTAGTCGTTCGATTTTCCAAAATGACACATTTCCTACCCTGTTTCAAAACATTTGACGCCTCCCACATTGCCAAACTTTATTTCAATGACGTCGTCCGCTTACATAGTTTATCCAAAACCATTGTATCGGACAGGGATGTAAAGTTCACTAGCTATTTTTGGAAGACCCTTTGGTTGAAAATGAGCACTAAATTGCAATTCTCCACAGCCTTTCATCCACAAACTGATGGTCAAACCAAGGTAGTAAATAGGAGTTTAGGCAATCTGTTACGATCCCTGGTAGGTGAGCATATTAAGGATTGGGACTCCATACTCCCCACAGTTGATTTTGCCAATAATAATTTTGTGAACCGAACCACTGGCCTAAGTCTCTCTGAAATTGTTTATGAGTTCAAACCTAGACAGCCGCTAGAGCTCATACCTATGTGCTCTAGGTATAAGATTTATGAGTCTGCATCCTCATTTGTATCACATATGCATAAACTTCATAAAGAGATTGCACGACAAATTGAAAAGAGCAATACTGATTGTAAACTGATTTTAAACAAAAATTTAAAACTTTTGAGGTTGGTGACTCCGTGATGATGCGGATTCGTCCGGAACGGTTTTTGCAAGGAACGGTTAAGAAGCTACATGCCAAGAGTGCTGGACCATTCAAGATAATTAAGAAAATCAACGATAATGCTTATGTAGTAGATCTGTCTGCATAATTCAATATTAATCCCGCCTTTAACATAGAAGATCTAGTAGTATATGAAGGTCCCGATTTTAACCCACCAAATCCACTTATACAACAACTTTGTGTGACCCCGCCGTGTGAGAACCAAAACTTACCTCCACATCCAAACATTCCCAAATCCCCCATGGTAAAGAAGGTTGACACGATTCTGAGTGATGATATCATTTACACAAGAGAATGTGGACGACGGAGGTACTTGATCAGGTGGAGAGGCAAACCTGGGTCAGAGGACATATGGTTGGATCGCGAGGAGCTACAACAGATTGACCCCGACGCATTGGAAATTATGAGAGCTCCTGGGACGCTTACTCGACGGAATCGAGCTTTTTCCCACCCCAGGATAATGATGGGGACAGAGGAGCATGAAAAGTTTATCGGAGGCGTGGTCGCCGATCTATGGCCACGATCGCGTCGATATATTTTTGAGTTCTCATATGTACTTGTTTTTATTTATTTGTTTTAGTATTTATTTTAGTTTTTTTTCTCTTTCTAACTCTTACTTAAGGGTGGTCATGTGTAAGCCCAAAGGGCGGCTTCGTCTTTTATTTTTCGTCTATTGTATGAGGCTATATATAGCCGTTATGTTCTCTTTTGAAGGTTAATGAATGATTAAATTTTCTGCATTTTGAGTTCTTGTGAGAGCTTGAGAGGTGTTAGAGAGAGATCCCTTGGAGAGGGAAGCGGATCACCCACCAACCTTGGAAGAGTCCGAGCTCGTGGTTAGTTTATCTTTTCTTTCTAATCTCCCCCTCCCTCCTCCTTCCTCCAACCCACAACCCGTCAGCCACCTCCATTAAGTCCCCACTGCCGGCCAACCACAAGCCCTCCTTCCCTTTAACTTTGGGCTTGCACCCCTTGCTCTGCGCCCCACCCGACCCCCACCTCCCTTCACCCAAAATCGGTGGTCAAGCCACCCAAATCACCGGCCCCTTTGGGAATTCTCCAGCAAGGCTTGTGTTCAAACCTTTCCAATTGGGTCTTTCTATGATAGGAAACCTATTTAATTCATATTCAAATTTAATTTGAATTTGAATTGTTTCCTAAATTACGAATTCTATTTGTCGAAAGTTTCCTTAATTAAATCATATTTTAATTTAAATTTAATTAGATTTAATTACACATTTCCAAATATCCAAGTCCAAATCAAGCAACCTTAAATGCCTTTCCCCAAATCCCTCTCTCTTCTATTGAAGCCGCTGACACCCTTTTCTCTCTATGTCGCTAGCCCCACCTACTAATCCCATTGGATTTCCCCAAACCCCTCCTCTCCTACCAGGCCCCCCTTTCTCATCCTTTTCCTTCTTTAATTCTTTCCAAAGTTAAGAATTAATTAGAGGAATTAAATCCCCAAAAATCCCTCCATCCAACATCCCAAAATCTGAACCTATTTTCTTCCCAAACCTCCTTCATTGGGCCGGCCACCTCCCTCCCACTTCTCCACTTAAACCCTTGAGAGAAACTTCTTTCTCTCAAGAGGAGTCTTTAAGAGAAGCAACGACCGTTGTCTCCATCACATCAACCCTATGGAATCGATGAATGGCCGATCCCGATCTTGACTCGATTCGTCTACAACGAGCAAGGACACGTCGATATTCTTCGATCAACCTTCTTCGACGTCAACCCAGAGATTGACACTTCCGCCGACGAATACCTAAATCGAATCATCTTCACCTTGTCCGAAGCAATCGAAGAGCAGCATGTCAACGTTCAGTGGCAAATCACTTCCGGTCCTCAACGAGGGTGAACTTCTTCCCATATTCAAATTATCTTCTAATCCTCTGCTCTTATAAGTGGTGATTCAAGCACAACGATTCATGCCAAGCCCTCTGCGTCGCTTAGTAAACGTAGGATCTGAGTTTTGATTTTCTATGTTTCTAATCTCAATGTTAACTTAGGGATTTTATTGAATAACTACTTAATTTGCATGTGGCTCGTAAGGATGCTAAGAAAGCAATATGCGATGCAAAGACATTAGCTTTTAGCGATTTATATAATAGATTAAATACTAAGGAGGGAGAAAGATATATGTATAAGTTAGCCAAACAAAGAGATAGTAGTAAGGATTTAGTTCAAATGAAGTGTATTAAGGATGAAGATCAAAAAATATTTTTCTTAGAAGTTGATATTCAACAAAGGTGGATGAGATATTTTGCTAAACTTTTTAATGAAGATTGGGAAAATAAGATTGACTATAGTGACCTTAGCACCCTAAATGAAAGTAAAGATTTCTGTTTTTATCGGCGTATTAGTAAAATTGAAGTTAGAGAGGCTTTAAATAAAATGAAGGGTGGAAAAGCTGTTGGACCTGATGATATTCCAATAGAAGTGTGGAAATGCTTAGGTAATGAAGGGATTTCTTGGCTTACTAAACTTTTTAATACTATTTTGAAGACTAAAAAGATGCTAGATGAGTGGAGAATGAGTGTATTAATTCCTATTTTTAAGAATAAAGGTGATGCACAGGATTGCACGAATTATAGAGGTATTAAGTTAATGTGTCATACTTTAAAACTATGGGAGCGAGTTATGGAGCATAGGTTGCGGCGTGATACTAATGTTTCTCAAAATCAATTTGGATTCATACCGGGTAGGTCGACTATGGAAGCCATACATTTATTAAGATGTTTGATTGAGAAATATAGAGAAAATAAGGAGGATCTACATATAATATTTATTGATTTAGAAAAAACATATGATAAAGTTCCAAGAGAAGTGCTATGGAGAGTTCTTGAAAAGAAAGGAGTCAATAATGCTTATATTCAAATCATTAAAGATATGTATGCAGGAGCTATTACTTGTGTTCAAACACAAGGTGGTTTGACCAAGTATTTCCCTATTTCGGTTGGGTTACATCAAGGATCAGCCTTAAGCCCATATCTTTTTGCTTTAGTCATGGATGTTCTCACTATACATTTGCAAGATGATGTACCTTGGTGTATGCTTTTTGCTGATGGTATTCTTCTTGTTGATAAGACTATAGAGGGAGTTGAAGGTAAACTTGAATTATGGAGGTCAACCTTAGAGTCTAAAGGTTTTCGCTTGAGTAGATCTAAAATGGAATATATGGAGTGTAATTTTAGTAGTAATAGTCCTAGTGAGGGGATTGTGACTTTGGGCGTTCAAGTCATTAATAAGAGTACACGTTTTAGATATCTTGGATCTATTGTTCAGAGTGATGGTGAAATAGATGATGATATTATCAGCAGAATTCAAGTTGGATGGTTGAAGTGGCGGAATGTATCAGGCTTGTTATGTGATAGAAATGTACCCCTCAAACTTAAGGGAAAATTCTATAAGATGGTAGTGAGGCCTGCAATGCTTTATGGTGCCGAATGTTGGCCATTAAAAGAGAAGCATAATACTAAGTTAAGTGTGGCAGAGATGAGGATGCTTAGGTGGATGAGTGGCTTTACCCTTAGAGATAGGATACGAAATGAGCATATACGTGAAAAGGTTGGAGTAGCTCCAGTAGAAGATAAGATTAGAGAGAGTCGCCTTACATGGTTTGGTCACATAAAAAGGCGACCTTCCGATGACCCGGTTAGAAGAGTAGAGGTATTAGATTTGACTTGTGTTAAGAAAGGTAGGGGTAGACCTAAAAAGTCTTGGTTAGAAGATATTAGGAATGACCTTTCTTTATTAGATTTAAACGAGAATTTGACTTTTAATAGGACACAATGGAGAAAAAGGATTCATGTAGCCGACCCCATGTAGTGGGATAAAGGCTTGATGTTGTTGTTGTACTTAATTTGCATGTGGTTGAAATTCTAAATTATTTTGGGTGATTCTAGTTTCTTAGCATGTGATTTGGCCTAAGCGTAGTCACCCCTCTTTAGTTTTCTATTATCATTTAGTTGCTAACATTCATAATTGTTAAGTGCTCTTATTCAAAACATGCAAGTTCTTATCGCATTCATCTAAAATATATTTAGTTCTGCATCAGACAGGTAATCCTAAAATGAAGTCCATGGTGATATCTTCCCAAGGTTTGTTTGGAATTAGGAGTGGAGTGTATAGACTAGTGTTTTGAGTAGTTTCTTTGAATTCTTGACAGATTTAATATTGTTTTACAAACTTCGTTATATGTTTTCGCTTGCGGGGCCAGTAATATCATTCTTCATTCAAGGTTGTTGTTTTTCCTTGACCAAAATGTCCTAATCCTCCACCATGAAGTTCTTGAATGAGTTTTTCTTGTAAATAGCTTTGGGAGATACAAAGTCTAGTTCTCTTAAATAGAAATCCTTGTTGGATGGTAAATTGAGCGTAAGGGATAGTTTCAGAAGTTCAACATGATTCCCAAATAGTTTTGAAATCTAGGTTAAGTGGCATAACTATATTTTAAAGAATCAAGGAAAATCGCAGTTGGGTGGATACTTGCCAATAAATGAGCTCATCTACTTAAGGCATCAACGACTTGATTCAAAATTCTAATGTTTAAGGATGAAATTGCCGTGCCATTTGGCAGCAAACCGCCGGTCAGAGAACACGTACCACGTCTTTACTGGCAGGAGATTGTTTGAAATATCGGGAGGGGTAATTAACTATAGGGGCTTGCACCTATAGGAAACTAGAACTCAGATCATAAAGTCCTCACAAAATGAGGGCGAAATCTCTGGGTAGTGTCTTATCTACAAACCCATCTGCCTTCCAAAATTTACCCCGGAACTTATTCAGTTAAAACTCCCTCGCCGAATAAAAAAGAAAAAAGAGCGGGGAGGCCGGGGCCGAATTTTCGGAGCCCACAGAAATGTATATTTTTCTAAGAAAGATGTCAACGTAGCATATCTTCGATTGAAATTTTTCTGAGATCCTAAGTATTGTAGAGCTTCATGATTAGAGTTTAACACAAATTCTCTTTAAATAAGACAATATTTCCAGAATTTTAGGGCCTAAACAATCGTATAGAACTCAACATTGTAAGTCAAATATCGAGATCAAGTATCATTGAGCTTTTTGCTAAAGAAAGCAATAGTTCGACCCTCTTGACTAACGGCAGCTCTTATGCCTACATGGGATGCATTACAGTCTACTTCGAACATCTTTTCAAAATCAGGTAACCTAAGAACAGGTGCTTGGCTCATTTTTATTTTAATCAGATAAAATGCTTCTTCAACTTCGGGGGTCCACCTAAAAGTTCCTTGTTTAAGACAGTCAATAATGGGTGAAATCAAAGTACTGAAATTTTTCATGAATCTTTGGTAAAAAGAGGCAAAAAAAAAAAAATGAATGTCTTACTATAAAAGGGTCTTGTGAATGACCAATGGATTCACATGCTCAGTGATGAGCAGGGCCCTCCCCTTCAAGAAGTTAAGGCTTGTACCTCCTCGTTAAGCTCGAGAATGATAAACTTCTTCTTGGTGAAAGGGAAGGAACTAGTCTCTTGCTATGTTAGCCAAGCCATTTATTCTCATGTGAATTAAGGAGAATTGGATGATGCCATTCTTAAATGCCTTCACAACAAATTTATAGAGGAAGAGAGTGAGACTTCACCCACTCTTCTCATGTAGCAAGTTGGAAAGGAATGCCACTACATTTTCCATGGAGTCTAGCATTATTTAAATAGTGGCACAAAACCATAAAAATTCAAGATCATGGCAAGCTCAGAGTATAGTATAAGTCATAGGTTCAGCTTTAAGGTCGTAGGGGTAGCACAACTCGTCTTTATGCAAGGTCTTGAGTTGCTTGTCCTCTAAGGGAACACACAATTTAGAAACTTTGTAACAATGCCCTAAAAATAATTTTGGTGAATAGTTGCCTCACTAGTGAATTGTTAACCTCCAAACCAGAACAAACCAAAAAAAAGAGAGCTCAAACCATTACCTGCCAAATATCCTGCTCGTATCGCGCTCAATTCATATCTGCCGCATCTACAGTGCCCATCCCCTACTATTCTGCGTCGAACTATCACTTCGCACGATCTACCGCTCACCTCGTTCTTACCTGCTGTTATTGTTAAAACGATGACAAACGAAGCCTTCTGTTGCTTTACCTCTTCTTCTCTCTTGCAAGCTATACACACGAAGCTGACCCCCTATTCATACCCATTCGACTTCTTTATCTAACCACTTCCTTCCACGCTCAACTCCAGTAGTCGACCTCAAAATTCCAAGCTGACGACATCCAACCCATCTGCAACCTCTACCCGGCCTGCCTTCCTCACGGCCAAACTTAGAATCCTAGTCGAAGCCATCCCGCCTCCTCAAACTTCAGCCCTTCCAATCCTTGTCTTAGCTCTGATTCTTTCTCCTTTGCTTCGGCTTAACATCCCGAACCCAGCCAACGCCGCCTCCAGCTACCCTATCTCCCATCAAATGAAGCCCTCCATTCGTGCCAGATTGCCGACTGATCCTCCACTCTATTGTGACTACCCAACTCATCACTATTTCCCCACCATCCGCTTTAAGAGCAAGGTGGTGAATTTCTGATTTTAATATCAAATTTTTAAATACCAAATAATGTTGTTACTATATGCTGGATATTACGTATCTACGAATACGATGTATTCATTTGACGACTAGCCTTAATCGAAAGTTCTCTCTTATGATCAGGAGAGATAATTAACTATAAGGGCTTGCGCCTATAGGAAACCAAAACTCATATCATAAAGTTCTCATAAAATGAGGGAGAAATCTCTAAGTAGTGTCTTATTTCACAATCTAATCTTCCTTCTAAAAATTTAACTCGAAACTTAATTCGTTAAAACTCTCCCGAAAGCAAAGGGAGGCCGGGGCACAAATTTCGGAGCTCGCATGAATCCTAGTAGTACTTTTACTTGATATAAGCTTTGTGGTGTCTTCTCAGATCAGCCATCTCACAAGAGAATGCTTACGCCAACCAAGGTTTTAAAATGCGAAATCGGGAATCGAGGCGTTTTTTCTAAGCGAGGCGAGGCGTAAGCCTCGAGGCGGATCGAGGCGTAAGCCTCAAAATGATTAAAATAAATTAATTTAAAATTTTAAATAATGACAAAAAATAACAAAAATAGCAATTATTTGTACTACCAATAATAAAATAACATGTACCGCTCAGTACCGAGCATGTACCGCTCAGTACCGAGCATGTACCGCTCAGTACCGAGCATACTGCGTAATTTACATTTAAATTTAATTAATAATACTAATTATTAAATTAAGTTAAATAGATAATTAATTCATGCACTAATTATATTATTAATTATTTAATTAATTTGTTTAATTATTAATATTTTAAATTATATTAACTAAGTTAATCAATAATAACTTAGCTGTGTCTATGGTTTGCCTTTCATCTTCTCTTTTCGTCCTTGCTGTTCGGCTTCGTTGCTTCACAGGAGGTGTAGAGATTGCACGCGTCGCTTCTTTGGCTCCTTCGTGGCTGTTCGACTTTGCTCCTTCGACGACTTTCCCTTTCCTGTCGGATCGTAAGCTACAACATTTTGATCGGAAGAAACAACGGGAGCTCGCTGACTGTGAAGGTAACTTTCTCGCTTTCGAGGTGCTGCCTCGATGCGCCTCGACGCCTCACGCGGTGAGGCGTACGCCTCCATGGAAAAAGGCGTAAGCCTCGCCCGAACGTTCGAGGCTTAAGCCTCAGTTCGCTCGACCTCCGCCTCGATTCGAGGCGCGCCTCGAGGCTTCCGCCTCGAACGCCTTTTTAATCGATGACGCCAACAAAAGAAGAGGGCAGCAAAAGAGAGTGGACGTTGTTGAAGAAATGACAGATTAGGTGCTTCAAATGAAGTGCATGGGAATATTTATATGAAAAAAGTGGTTTGAATATTGAGACATGACTCACATCCATCATTAATGAACACGATCTTTTCTTTTGATCTCATCATTACAAAAAGATCTCTTCACACAACTCACTCACCTAGTGAATAATTGTTAATGAAGGGTCGTTGTAGATAATTATGAAGAGTCATCACAGACGATGATGTAGAATCACCACAAGTCATGACAAAGAGTTGCCACAGATAAAAGCAAATAGTTTCAATAGGTAAAGCAAAGAATCGCCACAAACTAGCTCTTATAAGAACAATTCACTGAGCTGTCCATAATGAAAATAAGCAGGAGCTACAAGCTTAAATGTCATGTGTAAATAACATAAAAACTTTAGTGCAATAGCATCTGGTCGCAATCCTCCTCTTCTCCTTGAATTCGGCCTTAATGCAAGGGAGTTCCTCTTCCAAGGTTTGAACTAGCCCTTACGAAACCTCCAATGAATATGGCGTATGCACATGAACTTAAACATCCTAGTGATTAGATGGACGACAAGATTATCAAACAGTTGAAGGAGACAAAGAAGAGGTGGAAAGAAGCTCCCGAATAGGTGGTTGTTGCACACATTCCTCTACATTCGTGGCTTCCAATGGCATGTTGAACATCGCTATATGATGGGCTTCTAGAGGGGTCACCATCTACTGGCCAGTAATGTCTTGCTCCAACACTATCAGAGCCGCCTGGTGGGAAAAATATGTATCACCACGCAGATTTTGATTTCTCCTATTTTGTAATCGAATACTACATTAAGAATAAAGTACAATCTCGAGAAACTGTCACAATATTCTTCAATGGATTCAATATCAAAATAAGGTTTTATAAAATGATATTTCTATGATCAAACACAGTTCAAAGAGTAACATATTATTTCGAAAGATAAACATGAAATTCTTTAAACTGTGTTTTAAAAATAGAAATAAATTTTTTTGGAAAATTATCCATTCTTTTATTTAGATATAACAATAGGAATATTATATCATCTGGAAAGACGAACATAACCTTCTTCAAGATATCCAAAAACAAGAATGAGTTTTATAAAAATTCATCATTTCCAAAATTGAATATAACAAATGGGATATTTTATTGTCTAAAAAGATAATAATAACATCCTATAGGCATATTTAAAATTGGAAATGAAATTTTAAAGTCATCCGCGTTCCCAAAGATTTTTCTCTTATTTTATATAAATAAAATAAGGTTTATTTTAGTTTGGGGTTCTCAAATCCCTATAGGGGCAAGCCTCTATAGTTAATTACATCTTAGGAGGGATACTCCTAAGAAAACTTTCGATTAAAATAGTGATCTCATACCCTTTTGACTACAAAGTAGAAGACAAGGAAATAGAAGTAAAGATTTTCCAAGGAGAAAGCTCAATGTTAAACATTTATTAGCAAGTCAAAAGAGGAAAAGTAGGAGTTGCTGGATTCTGAAAAACTCAGAGGCAACCTCAGTATATCCTATGTTGAGCTTTACATTTTAGGAGAGAAATTTTATGTTTGAGTTGACATTTTATTAGAAATTTAGGATTATATTTCCGGAGGGCGAGTACTTAAGATCTAAAAGAATCTGCCTCAGAACCTAAATCTAATTTGGGTAATATAAAATAGTGACCCGAACCTAACTAATGAAATGCTAATCTGGACTTACCCCGGCCTGGATTGGGGAGCCAGCTAACCACCTAAACGCTTTAAAACCATGTGTCTAGTCTCTTTATGAAAGATGAGTAGGGACGTTGTTTAAGTTTTAATGAATTGGGGGGCGACATCTAACACAGTTCATAATTAGCCCCTCAACTTATGTAGGGTGAGTTATGCCTAAAAATGCAATTAATATTTTAGACTCTTTTTAATTTGTATCTAATGCAATGCGTGCTAATTGACTCAAATGCATAAAATGAATATGAAGCAGTTTTAAAATTAGGCTTAGAAAATAGGTTTTTTCCTAGAGATTGCACAACTTCCCCTTGACAGAACTGCACCCTCATAGGACAAGTGGTCTGCCAAAACCCGCAGGCGGGGAAGTGCCTAACAAGGAAGAGAAAGTAATAATATGCTTATGCTGACTCTCAGCGATCCCGAGCTTACTTCTTAGATCGTTAGAGTTACTATGTGAGCCTAAAATTTTTTATTAGGATTTCAAGTAGAATTTTATACGTACCCTTACTAAAAAAACACTCCGATTCGTATCCAGGTTAAAACAAAACACGACATGCAAGGGTCCTAAAAAAAGCTACTGCACAAACAATATAAACAATCATTTTAAATAATCCAAAATATAATATCCAATGTCCAATGTTCATATAATTACACCCAGAATTTACAGAAAAGTAAAGTGGCTGGGCACCACTGACAACAAACCCGATTCTAATCCTAAGAATGACGCAAGTGATTTTTAAATTGGGATATACTTTTTCTTGTATCTTCATTTCTTCGTCTTCTTTCTTCTGTTTCTTCATTTCGTTCTTTCTTCTTCTACGAACTCCTTGGATCCGTCGGGTCTAGATATCCAAATGAAAAGAAACTCATCCGTAAAAGGGGTATTTTCTTTTCTATTTGGATATTAAAATCATCCTAATTTGGCTTTCCAAATAAAAGAGAATAATCATTTAAGGTATATTCTTCTTTCTTTGGATTCCAAATTGGATGTGATATCCCATTTTCAAAATCACTTTCACATTTTTAACTTTTAATACTTACATTTACATTTACATTTACATCACAGAAAGAAAAAGAAAATCTATACCACCTGCAGGGTTATGCTAAGCAAAAATCATCCCAAACAGTTATATATATGCATTTAAATTAAATCAATCAGCCACACTTGGCCACACTCCTTTTTATTTGGGGGTTAAGCAACTGGAGCACCTGTAGCATTTATATCATTATTAATTAATTAGCCCCCTTTACTGCCCTGCACGAGTGTCCACCTGTAGAAAATTTTATTAACAATCAGATCGCTCCTAACCTATGGGTAATCTAATCGTCAATCAAATCATATCACATAGTGCAGTAAAAATAAATAAACAAACACACCAACAATTTTACAACTAGCATGCAATGAAAACCGAGAAAGAGTCCGTCACACAGCAGCAAGAAAGTAAACACCGACCTAACCTAAAACTAGAGTCGGTTGTCCTAACAAACAAATTTAAGTGTGTGCAATAAGTTGTGAGGTTTTGATATGTCCTATGTAGGTTATTGACTAAAGTTTTCTAATTGATTGAATTTTAGTTTAAAGATATTCACTAATCCTAAGGTGAGGTGTCACTAAATTTTCTATATTATTTGTTTCTATATTAAAGTGTGCATGCATCCTAAGTCTAGGTTTTCTAAGACTCGGTCCTTAATTATTGTCCTTAAGTGTCACTACTGTTGTATGAGATGAAAAATTTGTTATTATTAACCCTTAGGACATTTCGCACGTGTAAAAGGGTTTAGGGATCTAAAATCAAATAAAAGTAAACCTAATAAAATTGAAGTTACTATTGGGACCTAAAAGAGAAGGGTTCGTACAAACCACACCAAGAGGCCCCTAAAGGTTTTCTAAGTTTAGAATACTCACAGTCAGCGGGGGCTACGACCAGGTGGTTCCGCCCGTAGCACCTCTACCCGGCTGGATTGAGGCGACTGACGCCTTTAGCTCATTGTCCTTTTGTTCCCTCGACCGGTACCGTTCCTCGCAGTTTATGCCAATAAAGAAAAGAAAACAGGGATTAGAAAGCACATTTAATAATTAATAATAAAATAATTGAAATTTACTTAAATTAAAGACGTACATTTCTTCGGGCTTGAACGCTAGGCTTATTCTCCAAATAATCTTAAGTGTATCTCATAAATAACACAAAGAAATATGTAGAAGAAAATTTTATATGAAACATTAGGGAAGATGAAATAACTTCAAATATTAATGTTATGATTGAATATAGTCTTTCATATAATTTAAATAAACAATGCGAGTCTTAATTTAATTTTAATATAAGTATTGCCTAGCTGTGATAAATAAATTTATAAAATTTAGATGCTATTCATAATATTATTTATAGTATTTTAATCATTTATCAATCTTATTGTTATTTTGAATTAATGGGCAAATTGTTTTTAAAAAAATTATAACAACAAAAATCAAATTTAGTTTTATATTTCAACTTAATAAAATAATTTCATTCCACTTTTGGAAACTCACACATAACAATTTTATTTTCATTTATTGATTATTCGTGTATGTTTATTATTGTTATACATAAAATGCATATCTAAACAGTTTTTAAAATATATATATATATATATATATATATATATATGAAGCAAATATTCAAATGTGCATACACCCCTTTTTAATAATTTCATAAACCCTTGCTGTTAAGTAATTATCCCATTCTTTTATAAATATTACAATTAAACATAGATGTAGGAAATCAATCATGAACTTGCTGTATATAGATGGTTCAAAACTAGAGAATTTTATATTGATGATCTGACGTCAATTTCAATTACCTCAATTACTTTATGGATCTAGAAGAAACGAATATATAAACTGACAATATATTTAACCAAGATAAAACTATTATGAAATAAGAATAAAATATATATATATATATATATATATATATATATATATATATATATATATATCACTTAGACTTTCGATCAGGAAAATGTAAGAAATGAATTTTAAACTTTTAATCAAATAAATCAAATAAAAAAGACGTACACTTTTTTTTTTACAAGTTCTGCTCACTAAGGTCGGCAGAAGAAGTAAAGACATAATGATTGCCGAAGGAAGCCCGGACGGAGGAGGATCCAGGCAGGATTTTCGAACAGCAGAGAGCGACGACGGGGGATTTTCGGAACTACATGCAACAGAGATGACAAACGAGCAGTGGATTTTGCACAAATTGCATTAGGGCTGGGTTTGTTTCTGCGAACTGCTGTGAGAGGGAGAGGGTTTTTGCGAACTGGAGGGAAGGAGAGAGACGGGTTGTGCGAACTGGGAGGAGACGAGGTAGTTTCGTTCTGTGTGCGAATGAGAGAGTCTCGAGCGGGAGAGGGGTTTCTTGCGGCTTTCTTCCGAATTGAGAGGGAGATGGAGTTGATTCGCGAACTGCAGGGCGCGAACAGAGCTAGGGAAGGGGATTTCGAACTGCTCTCTGCTCTGCTAGAGTTCGTGCATATGAGAGCGTGAGGGAGGGAGTTTGGTTCTTCCAAAATGAGAGAGAGATCGGTTCTGTTCGGATGAGTTAGAAGGAGAAGATCGTGGGGAGAGAGGGAGCAGTTTTTGGGATTCGGTTCAATCAGCCCTAACCCTATCATTATCTCTCTTGATTTTAAAATCAAAAGTTTGGATTAAAAAAAAAATAATCTAGAGAAGGATCTAAAGGCTGAGATTGAATTTAATTTCTATAGGATTTTGGATAAATAAATCAAATTTAATAGAATTAATTTTGATTTCAATTGATCGAGTTGATTTGAGTTTAGTGATAGGTTCGAGTCCGTACTACGTCATTAGATGTCCACCTAAGGGAAATCCTGTGGGTGCGACATCTACACTAGGCTACGAAAACCTAGGTACTAGAGTCGATTCCGGGGAAATTGACCTCGAATAATGAGGTCAACACCGCCCTTATTAGGTAAAGTGATGGGTCAAGTAGGGATAATTCTTTATTCAAAAAGCTAAGGGGGGCCTCTAGTAATCCATCATGGAGATCCCATGCCCAAGCATACAAGTCAGGTGAACACTAGGCTTGCTCGAGATCAGCAATAGGCCCCCAGACATAAACGTCTCAAAAATGAAAAGAAGACTTCTTACCTCCACTGTGAACTTGCTATCGCCCAAGCTCCTCTAGTATTGGGTCATGGTTACTTGATGGATCCACTTGAGAACAACTTGGAGTAGTTGAGGTAACTTCTTTGTAAGCAAGACTCACAATCTTGGCACAACACTAACCGTTGCAATCTCTTTAGGATGTTGAACCCACCCAATGTGCCTCTTAGCAAGGGGGCTATCAACTTTTTTCCTTTTCTCACTAAATTGGCTAGACTTATGTCTCTCTACCTCCAAGATTTTACACTTAGGTAGGGGGCCTCTTGGAGTTTGTGGCTATCAACTTCAACATATTTCTGAGAACATGACTTGACTCGACCATTTCTTGTCTAAGCTAGAGGAATTAAGCTAAAGTAAAAGAAATGAGAAAATGTGGCCTTATCAATGCCCCTCATCTCTATATATAGCGAAGGACAATAAGGGGTCACATCAGCATCTTTATGAGAATATTTAACAAATGCGCTCTTCTCGAGGATAATAAAATCCATTTAATTTCTTTTTCCCAGAGCATCTGCCTTCGTATGCTCATTTAGTATCCTCGTCCAAAGCACTCGCCAAAGACATCCTTAGTTATGTCAAAGATAGATGGCTACATGTGCACTATTTTGGCCCAGTCCACATTTCTATACCAGTTGATACTTATCTAGTCATGCAATATTTCTCTATTTTTTTCTTGGTGTAGCTTTTTTTGTGTGTGGTCCTCTTTGATCCTATAAATAAGGGGTCATGAGGTATATTTTTAGACTTTATGCCATTTCTATTATTTATAAGTATTATCTGATTCTCTAGCTGCTTTCTATACTTAGTCTTCCTTCTATTCTCTTGCTCTAGCTACTCGGACTTGTTAGTAGGGTCAATTGTTGTTTATGAATAAATTTGGTTTCAATAATAGAAATGTATCACAATTTTTCATTGAACTTATTACTTATTAGGGATAATGGTATAAAAATTATCTTACATCAAACTAAAACCGGGAACTAGAAATGGTTTCGTGAGGAAAATTTTAGTAGTGTCTTTCTGATTTAGGATTCTATATGTTCTGACAAGTTTCTATTTCTACAAATGATAAGACTTATAGAGTGATGTAACAATATTAATTCATAGATGTGATCGTCCAGTGGAACATTACAACCGCAGGCTTGAATATCTAGTTCAATATTTCTTTATGTTGATTTTTTCTGTTAAGATCTATATGAAGTATAGGAACAATAAAAAGTTGACAAAATATCAAATTGATTATTCAGTAAAACGTAATGTCATCATTGCTCGTGATGAGAAAATCAGAAGTTTTTATTACATAGATTACTATTGACATTGTTTCTTATATTAATCTGTTTGGTCATTTTTTAATTTATGGGATCCAGGTATCAGCAGCTGTCGCTATTCCTGGGAGTGTTGCAGCTTCATCGGTTGTGCCTCCTAGAGCTGTTCCACGGCCGATATCCATGCTTGGAATGCAGAGAATGCCACCTGCTAGCATGGCAGCTTTCAACATTGCCTCCCAAGCTGGCATTGGGGGACTGAATCCTGGAGGTATTCCAATTCAACGGGGTGCTGCAGCACAGGGACATCCACAGCAGGTAGTCTTTGGATTCCAGTCTTTTATTTCATGTAAACCTTGCCTACATTCCATTGCATGTTTACTTTTTGGAACAGTTGAGGAGAAAAGATCCTGGAATGGGAATGCAAAATACAGGCTACCCTCAACAGAAGAGACGATTCTAGCAAAATATTCATCAGAAAATGGTAATTTTGTTTCTAAAGCAATGGTGTGTCATAATATCATTTTTCTTTTTCTAGTGCATCTCGATTCAAGTTTGAGTATGAGCTGGTAATGGCAGTCCCAAAGAACTGCTGCCATATTTATAATGAATTATGTTAAAAATGGGAATTTGAGAGGAATAAGAGGGAAAAGCTTACTTTATTATACAATATACTCCCTATTTATGGATCTATACAAGAGGTCTAATGAAGAAATAAATAACTACATAATAATTGCTGAAATAAAATCCTTCTTAAATCAGATGTCTAGTTATGGAAGGTACTAAATGTATTTCTAGATGGCCTCCCACGGATCGATCTTTGTAGTCGTTGGATCTATGAGGGAATTGAGGGCTGAGATTTAACAAATTCAATATAAGGCAAATGCTCGAATCTATTATGATATAAATAAGTGACTACAACGGCTAAGAATTATGATTGCTACCAAATCCTTTATCGATGCCTAGGTAGTGGTGTAGGCTAGTGGATTATCAGAAATGAAATTAGCACAAATTCATCCAAGTGGAAGGTGTATAGCGACATGTTAAAGTCAATCCTGGCAAGTGTTTTGGATATATTATGATGTGAATAATGGGAGCCTGCTGGAGTTGCATGGTTTTCTAATCTTTCTATTAGTATCTCTACAACTATGTTGACTTGGACTTACCAAACTGAAATAAGCACGGGGAAGGAGCAGTGGAGATGTTCAGGGCGGGCTTACATGCTTCATTGCAGTGCTATAAGAAGTTAAAAGAGTAAACATGGATGTGTTTTTTTAATAAGAAATATATTAACTTTGAGCTGATTTTTTCTCATTTCGATTCAATAACATTCAAATCTCTTATAGCAGATTTGTGAGATACTTTATAGGAGCATAGCTTGTGAGTTTGAGCAAATTCATGTTCATAGTAAATGTTGAATCTAGTTGCAAATGGTTATCAAGTTTTTCATATCTTCTTAACATGATAATTGTCTTCTACTGCCTAGCAGCATCCATGTAAAATATTGGCAACTCATTATTTTTTACTTAAACAATATTTAGTTCCTCGTTTTTTTTTTTTTTTTTTTTTGCTATTTTATCTTGGAATTTTTGGAGGAATGCTTTCCTTGGAAACATGAAGGGATTAAGAGAATTAGTGGCATGATCGCTCGTGAGCTTGTATGTATCTTATGACTATTTTGGTGTTATTGTATGTTTACACGTTGAAACCAAACATGAAATAGCAATATTATTTTTTTTGTTGAGTTATATGAACATTAAAAAGCTAGCGAAATTTGATTCACTTCTAAATACATGTATGTTTTGTAGATACTAGCGCGGAAGTTTTAACTGTATTGTGTTGATTACATTAGATGCTGGGTATATTGCTGTATTCTGTTGCATTTTCTGTTTTTTGCGTATCTCCTGCTCCCTAGAAATTTGGATTTTGGCATTTCCATGAATGAGTTTTCACTTCAAATGTGAATTTTCTTTGTAGCAGGAGCATTGCACGATCAAGAATGTCATATACCTGGCAACAGTGAGGCATTCAAAAGAGAAAATTGCAGATTCTTGGTCAGAGATTCGACTCCCAAGATGAAGATGAACTGTGGTACATCCCTACAATCTCGCAAATTCAATAATCTTATTGATCAATCTAAATTTGTCCGTGGGTGACACCATAACTTTTTTATTAATAAAAAGCTTAGAAAAAAAAAAAAAAAGATCTATGATTTTTTACTACGATTTGAAAGTAAAAATGTGGGGATATGACTTGATGTCCGAGGCCCATCTTCTGCCCCCCTATTAATAGGTTTGGGAAGGCACAGTGCTACGGGGATTGAGTAATATATGTAAAATTATGTAACAAGGTTTAATTAGTGCTTATTATTAAATGAATATCTAGCTTATTTGTACCTTTCAAAATACATAAAGCTTCATAAATTCCAAGTAAACTGACAAATTTAGATGAAGCCTCAAGTGACTTAACTTTCAGCTGTCGAGCAGCTACATGGGTTAGTTTACGTGATGTTAGTGCCGAGTAATAGTTTTATCAAGTATTGAGGAACAGATTCAAATAGCTTTCGGCACTGAGTTCGTCATGCCTTGATTTTGTAAATTGCTAAATGTTAGGTGCTACAAACTAAATTGGCTCACAAATATTAATATATAAAAATTTCCTGCTTGGTTCATTTGTTGTTTGGTGGAATTTATAAAAATTCTTAGAAGAATTTCGTTACAGAAATTATTTTAACATATATGAGCTTCCATACAATGCATTTAAATGGCAACCCGGTTGGACAAAAATACTCTCGAGGAATTCCTAATTCTGAGGACCATCATCCATCATATCAATTGCAAGAATCTCAGTACATGATGAATGAGGAATTTCCTTTAGACAATGAGGACAATGATGTCCCACTTGATACTGGATGGATCACCAAAATTGTTATAGTTTTATCAATAAGCTGTGCTTAAAATAGCAAAGTGACTGCATTTGTGAGTGATTAGGGGAAGGGGACCTAAATTGTGGGATCCATGATATTTATGTTCATTGTGATATTTTATCTAATGAAATATACTGTTTCATAGATGCAATCTTGCGTGATCATATTGCAAGCTATGCAACTCTTTTCACAGTTACAATTCTCAGTGTATGTACAATATAGTTTTATATTTTGTAATAGAAATGTGTATACATTATTGCTATAACACTACCTTTTTAGGTCCTGCTCATATACTATTTTCTTATGGATTGTATATTTTATTGTTAGTTATACTATAATTCTAAAATCTTATATTTTAGTATCTCATTCTTTTCTTGTATAGAATTTTCAATCTTATAATTTCTGATAAAATAAGCAAAAATATATTTTCATCACAGATTGTTTGAAAAGTTTCTTATGGAGAAGAAATGATAGTTATTTTGACATTATATTAACTGATTGTTTTGTTTGAATCTCGTAAATATAAGGTGTGGTGGAGAGGAGTTGATATCATAATCTTCATTTATAGCAAAAGAGATTTTTGTTCATGATTCAAACAAATAGCTTTTAATTGAAAGCAAAAAAAGCTAAATTAATATCGAAGGTCTGCCCTTTATAAAGAAAGAAAAGTAGAAAAACAGAGCCTATATCACTGTATGATAAAGTTGTGTGGACCTCTGAAAGAGATTTGTCGTTATAGAGTGCAGAGGATATATGATCACACACACCGTGAGAGATAAAAACAATTGTAGGCCTCCATGCTCTTCGTAAGTGGGCCAATGGGAGGGCAGATTAGATCCTACATACGATCAATCATTGAGGATAGCGGCTCTCGCCAATGCACCTTGATGGGTGATAATATGCACGATTTGATTAGTGTCACGGGGTTTCCCCAACCCAATATATCACCTTGAGTGGGGTTTACTTGTGAAATATTGTTTCACACGGGGTTATTTACATCTTAGGCTGAAGCCTGAGAATACTCTCGATTAATGATTAGATATTATTCTTCCCAAAAGAGGATTGGCATAGAGGGTGAAGATTAGGAAATCTTACTCAAAGGGAAAGAAAGGGCTCAAGTTGTTTAGTCAATAAGCACGATTTACACTGACATCAGGAAGGACTAAGGCACTGAGAAGAAAGTGGAGAAAAGGAAACAAATCACTCAAAGCATATAAAGAGAAAGGATGGAAATGGCATCATCCATGTGACGCGGATAAGCAGGATTTATAGTCCATGATGAAAAAAACTTACCCACCGATTAGGCATACTACGAGACACTCAATGTAGTAGCATTGAATCATAGATCTAAGGTGGGTTTAGTGTTCTACCCAACACTAACACTCGTTTCTTAACTAATGCAATTAGGCTTTTATCTTGTCTGAAAAGGAAAGCCAGCTAACCACCTAAGCGCATAAAATTCATGTTATCTGATCTTTATGAAAGATGAGTAGGTAGGTAGCTCATTTTTTTAGAAGTAAGACCGACCTCTAGAAAATTTCTTAATTGGTCTTGGACTTATGTAGGGCGGATGCTCGTAGAGCTAATGCAACTAAAATTTTAATTTAATGAGTTTCTAATGCAATGTATGATAGGTAAGAGGTCTCAAATCAAGTATGCATGAGATTTTTAAAAAGGCTTATAAAATATTTTTTAGAAATGATTGGGCTTCCTTTGGTCCAGCACTTCATTCTCATATGCTAGATTATCCGGACTACACCCTCAGGCGCGGAAGTATCTTATAGCAAGGAAGAAAAGAATGCATCAATATGCATGTGACCCCAGACGATTTCGGCTATTCCTTAGGCTGTTAAGTTTATATGTTATTTAATTCTTAAAATTTTAGAATTTGATTACGAGAAGAAAAGATTTTTATTCCTAAGGAGCCTAGCAAAAATAAGCCAAGCACATACAATAAAGAAACCTAAAAAAAATAGGTAAGTTCTACTACGCAATCAACGTAAACACATCAATATAAATCACCAGAGTAAAGTAAAGAAAGAAAGTCCACGATAAGTGTCGTATAAGTATAACCCAGGATTTGTAGAAAAGTAATGGTGGTCAAGCCCCACCGTTAACAACCGGGATTCTAATCCTACTGAATGACACAAGTCTTAAAAGTCAGTCATTTCGTCTTCGAGTGGATCGTCATTCTCCAGATCGTCTCCCTTTGGGTCGTCTCCTTCGGGCTCCGTATGGTTCGTTCTTCAGAAAGGTACTCAAATGAATAAGAAATTCCCTATGAACGGCTTTTATTTTTCTCTTTGGGTACCGAGTGTTGGAAATGTCTCACTTTTGAAAACTTTCACAACTCAATACTTTACAAATTTACATTACATTTTAAAATAGAAAATTTAGATTCTCCTACATGGTTATCCAAATAAAACATCTCGAGAAATTGAATATAAAATAACCCAAGCAATTGATATTTATGCAGAAAAGTAAACACGCTTGGCCACGCTCTTTAGATTTTTAAAAAGGCTATGCAGTCTCTAGAGCATCTGCATAAAATATTATTAGTTTTAAAACTTTTTTTATTTTGTCTCTTTTATTTTAGCGCTGCATGAGTGTGGTCACTTGCATAAGACTGGATTAGTAGCAAAAGTGCCCCTAGCCCATGGGTGGTCTATCGCACAAATCATATCATAAGCATAGAAAAGAAGACACAATAATGAAATAAATAATCATTATAACAAATCAGAGCAATCAGCACTCATGCCACACACAATCGCATCAAATCACTAAAGCGAAAAAAGTAAAACACCGGCCCTAATCCTAGAGCTAGAAGTGGTGTCCTAGCAAACCTATTTGTATGTAGTAGGTTGTGTGGCTTCAGATATGTCCTATGTCGGGTACTTAGTTCAAGTTGTTTTATGTTCGAGTTTGTTGAAAGTCAAAAAGGGAAATTTGGTTAAAGTTTAAGTATTAATGGATTCGGGCTCACTTTTAGTTAATTCAGTTTGTGGATTCATTTTAATACTTAGGGTAATGATCTTTAATGTTTAAATTACATTAATAAATTTTAGAAGGTCTGGGGTCCTCTTGTGTGCTAAGCTAAGGGGGTTCAAAAAGGTCATTATTAGAAATATGCTAGGTTTGGGGGTATTATACGTCAAAATGCGGTTTAAAATAAATTCATTACGAATTATCCAAGTTTAAAATCTTTAAAAGCTATTTTAAAATATTTAAAATGATTAATATTTAAAAATAATTATTAAATTAAATTAAAATTATGTATCAAATTTCTGGAAATTAAAATAAGTTAATAAAAAATAATTTTAATAAATTTTAAATTATAATTATATTTTAATTTAATTAATTAGTAAGTATTTATGTTATCAAACAATTAAGAAAAATACATAGAATTATTTATTAAATTAAAAAAAAAGGTAAATAAATGAAAAAAAAAATTCTGTTGGGCATAATTTTTTATAACTTTAAAAAATATTTAAACTGTAAATAAATTAATTATTAATGATTAATATTTAAAAATAATTATTAAATTAAATTAAATTATGTATCAAATTTCTGGAAATTAAAATTAAGTTAATAAAAAATAATTTTGATAAATTTTAAATTATAATTATATTTTAATTTAATTAATTAGTAAGTATTTATGTTATCAAACAATTAAGAAAAATAAATAGAATTATTTATTAAATTAAAAAAAAAGGTAAATAAATGAAAAAAAAATTCTGTTGGGCATAATTTTTTATAACTTTCAAAAATATTTAATTTTTAAATTAATTAATTATTAATTAAGAAAATCAAAATAATCAATTAATTAAGGTAATTTAAAAAAATAGGAAAATATCTATTAATCCAAATTTAGATAGTTAGAATATAATTCTCTGATTTTTTTTTAAATAAAAATATATAAATAAATATTTATTATTTTTATTTTAAAAAATGCAATGATTATTAACACTAATTTAATATTGAAAAGGTTAAATACTTTAAAATTATTTAAATAATGTTAAATATTTCATAAAAAAATTTTATTTTCAAATTATAATATTTTAAAATAATTATCTAATTATTTAAAATGAATTAGAGAAAAATATTTAATTTTTCAAAAAATACTTAATATAATATTAATTTAAATATTAAATAAATACTTAAAATAGGTTTAATTAAATAACTTAAAATGTAGTAGATATTTAAAGATAATTTTAATTTTAAATTAAAGAGGATAAAAATATGATCAATTCAATATATTACAAGTATTTTTTGATTTAAAATAAAATTTTAATGATTTTTTAAAGTTTTTGAACTTAAAAATACATTTAAAATATATTTAAAACTGATTTTAAATTAAAATAACAGCGTCTTTCTACGTGGCGTTCATTGGTTGGCTCCGTGGTCGTGGGTAATCATTGCGCTGCCGGCAATGATTGCCGCACAATTACGGTAATCGAAACCGCGAAACACGGTTCACTTAGCCACGTTGGTGTGGCTTGGCAACTGTCTGATCCTCCGATGTTTCAAGCGGACGGTTCTGATCGAGCCATATGGATGATGGAGCTGTGGGATTGAGATTCGCGGTCGATCCGAACTGCGGAATGACAAGATCTTAACCATTGATCGAAATATCAACGGTTATGATCTCATCCCTTTGAACACTAGCATAGCCCAAAACCATAAATCCTTTTGCGCTTCGTTCTCACAAAATACACAACGAAATTTAATGAAATTTTAAACATGAGAAGCAAGCATGAAGAGCATTCATGGGGGACCAAAATCGCGATCTAAAACGAGCTATATGAAATTTTATTTAAATCTAAGTGTCCTAAGCTAGGGTTTCGATTTTACCTCAATTCATTAAATGGGTTCGAGAGATCTCTATACGATTGAGCTTGTAGATTGTCCTCGTGTAATTTCCTAGTTGAAATCGAGTCTTGATACGCCTTCGATCGATGGGAAAAAGCCTTGGGACGTCCTTAAGCTCGGGTCACCGAAAGTTCATCGCCGATGGGGATTTGGCGGTGGATTTGAGTGGAAGAAGGAAAAAGAAGATGTTAGGGGAGCTCGCGCACACGAGAAATCATGGGTTTGGAGCTCTTGGAAGGAGAAAATATTGCAAAAGCCTCTCTAAGATGCCCTAAGCCTCCTATTTATACCTCTAATCCTATGATCAATGACTTGGATTTAATCTAGAGCTAATTCAGAGGGAGAGGAGGTGATTTAGATGGTCTTTGAGCCAAGGGAGCAAAAGGAATGTGTTTAATGCCTTAAAGGGCTTTAATTTGACCTAACTAGGTCAAATTTGTCCATGTAAGACTTGGGTTGACCAAGTCAAAGGTTGATCCTGTCAACTTGGTTAATTTGACCTAAGGGGATCAGGGATTGGGCCCAATGGAGCTTGGAATTGGATTGAATTTGATTTGTGCTCAAATAGGCTAAGTGGGTCAACTTAGGTTGACCTAATCAACCAGGTTTACCTAGGGCAGGGACCTGGGCCCAAGGGGTCAAGTTTGACCCACTAAGTCCAAAGGAGGAGAGAATTGAGCTTAAGAAGCATTGAAATTGATTTGAAACCAAGTAAAGGAGATTTGGATCAATTTAGGTCAGCCCAGGTTAACCTGATCAACCAGGTTGGCCCAGGGCCCGGGTCTAAGTTCAATAGACTTGGTTTGACCCACTGAACTCTAGGGAGGTGGTCTTAGGGTATGGCTTGGTCAATTTGACCAAGTCAACCTCTTGACCCAAAGAGTAGGTAAAAAGTAGGTCAACATAGTGTGCTTGTTATACACTTAAATTTGTAAGGCATAGACTTGGCCGAAAAAAAAATCCTATATGCAGGCGATGAAGATGATCTTGTGGTGGCTTATACATATGAGCGATGCTTTTTTTATCCATTTGTAGGTGAGGATTAAGTGCATTCTATATTATATAAGTCCATTGTTTTGGAAAGATATTGTGTTAAATAATTCATTATAGTAATTCTTATTGTGGGTTAGAATATATGCGGCAATAAAGTTAGAAATTTTTATCTCAGCGTTGTACGGATATCGAACACATAAACAGAAAGTAAAAAAACACCAAGATTTTTACGTGGAAAACTCTGGAAAGGTAAAAATTACGAGGCCACACCCAGTTGAAAGGATAATACTAGTGTTTGTTTAAGTTACAAGTGGCTGACTCATCCCTGAAATTGAAAACGATCTGATTATAACTCTCGGGTTGAAATTCGGTTACAAATGGATAGCGAAATTCTGACGACGTTTGGTGGTTGGGCATAACTCCGGCGTAAGTCTTTTATCGGGCAGAGTCCGACGTCGGTCGTTTTTCGGGTAGAACTCCACGTCAGTCGATTATCGGGCATAACTTTGGAGTTAGTTGGTTGTTGGGCAGAACTTCAAGTCAATCAGTTATTAGGCAGAACTCCGACGTTAGTCGACTATCGGGTAGAACTTTGGTGTTAGTCGGCTGTCAGGTAGAATTCCGGCATCAGTTGGCGAACAGACATAACTCCGGCATCGATTGGCTGACAGGTGAAAGTCCGACGATGGTCGAGGAGGAGTCTTTTTCTTCTCTTCATTTCTTCTTGCTTCCTTGCTTAATTTCAGTGTCAGTCGGCTGCCGGGTAAAATTCCGGTTGTGGTCGAAGAGTCTCTTCCTTCTATTCCTTTCTTCTCTTCTCTTCTTCCCTTTTCTTCCTTCTCTTCTCTTCTTGCTTCTTCTTCCTTCTCTTCTCTGCTTGCTTGGGGTCCCCTCTCAAGAGAAATGACTGGTTTATTTATATTTTTCTGAGAGTATCATGACCAATAAATAGGAGGAAGATCATGGGTAAATTGGGAGTGATTTGAATGGACTGCCGATGTTGAATCCTTTATCGTGAACTGTTTATTGGGCATTTGAAGGCCCTAATGATATCAGAATTTGACGATCTTGGGCTCGTTGGATTCGACTCGTCGAGTCGCTCAATTTGACTATAAGCACGCCATATTTGGAAATTGTTTGGTAATCCAAATGTACTTCGGGTCTTTAATTTGGACTCATTGGGGCTTGGATTGAGTTGAATTTGGTGTTGTTGGGTTCGTATTTCCGAGAGATTAATTTCAACTATATGTTTGTGAAATCGAAGTTCAGATGGTCTCAAATTTAAATTTTGAAATTTCCATTTTAATTTTGCCTCAAGATTCATGCTCGATCCAAATAATTTTTTAATGAAATATCAATTCCTACCGCATTACAACCAGAGTGCAAATATATATATATATTACATATATATATTTTATATATATGCATATATATATATATATATATATATATATATATATATATATATATTGTTAACTTCAATGTCCTGAAACGAAAACATTAGCAAAACAGAGAATACAGAGAATAAGATATATGCAGGTATCAACTCATCTTCATTACTTCAATGAAACAGTGATCCTCTATATATAGGTAGAGGATGAAATACAGAGTGCAATCAAACCGTTGATACAGGATCTCAATGAACGGCTGAGATAAAGTTTGTGTTTGACCAATCAAGTGCATTGCGGCAGCTTTTGTCAGATGGCAGAGGTAGTGCTGGCTGTGATGAGTATATGCCATTATTTGAGCCTTTACCGTTATCAGCCTCCCTCAAATGAACGTTCCTATGCAGGAGCGTTAATTTGTCACGCAGATAAAGAAAACGTTTAATCGGTAAGGCTTTAGTGAAGATATCCGCTGGTTGATCAGTGGTCGAAAGATGATGAACAATAATAGCTTTGGACTTAATGCACTCTCTAATATAATGATGATCGATTTTAATATGCTTCGTCCTAGCATGAAATACTGGGTTGTTTGCTAGGGAAATGGCGAAAATATTATCACAAAATAGTGAATTTGGGTGCTCAAGAGAGATGTTAAAGTCAGCTAATAAGCGGCGAAGCCAAATGATTTCAGTTGCAGCCGCTGTTAGTGCTCTATATTCAGATTCAGTGGACGAATGAGCAACTGTAGTTTGCTTTTTAGTGGACCAACTGATAAGAGTGGAGCCGAGAAATATACAGAATCCAGTAGTTGATTTTTGTCAAGCTTATCACCAGCCCAATCCGCATCCACATAGGCAGATAGATCAAGTTAACCTGATGTAATAGGTAATGCTAGATCCAGAGTATGTTGAAGATACCTTAGAATGCGTTTCAGCAAGAGAAAATGGCAATTTAATGGCTGGTGCATATGCTGACAGGCTAAGTTGACAGCATAGGACATGTCTGGACGAGTCAGAGTTAAATACTGGAGGGAACCAGCTATGCTTCGATACAGTTGCGGATCAGGAAATGGCAGCTGATCACACAAGGAGGTAGCAGATTTAGCAGATACCGGATTTTGGAGAGGCTTACACGAACTCATTCCAGCTTTATGTAAGATGGCCTTGGCATAATTCGATTGATGTAGCAGCAAAGATGAAGTTGTTTTATCAACTTGTAGGCCTAGAAACGTATGTAAGGAACCAAGTTGTTTGATCTGAAATTGCTTTTGCAAATCGTTAAGCAATTTAGAAACTTGCATATCAGCATTACCCATAATCAGGATATCATCTACATAGATGAGTAGGTAAATGGAGTGCTCTGAAGATGAGTATATTAACAAGGAGGGATCAGCCTTGCTAAACATAAGCCCCATTGGAGTAAATAATATGTGAAGATAGAGAATCATTGCCGAGGAGCTTGTTTCAAACCATAAATTGCTTTATTTAATTTGCAAACATAATTGGGATGAGACGGGTCTTTGTAACCGGTTGGTTGAGCCATGTACACTACCTCATTAAGTGTACCATGTAGAAAGGCATTCGATACATCAATTTCAGAGATTTTCCAGTTGTGGTGGAAAGCAATCGTGAGAAAAACACGAATTGTAGGAAACTTGGCTACCGGACTGAATGTTTCCGTGAAATCTAACCCATACTCCTGCTTGTATCCTTGGGCTACAAGGAGTGCTTTGAACCTTGCTACAGAGCCATCATCATGAAATTTGGTTCTATAAATCCATTTGCAACCAAGAATTTTCATATTCGGCTGAGGAGGCACTAGAGTCCATGTGCCTTGAGTTTGCAATGCTTGAAACTCTTCAGACATGGCATTGTGCCAATGACTGTATTTGACAGCAGCTGTATAGCAGGTAGGATCCGAAACGTCGGACGAAGCATGTAGGAGATTAAAAATAGATCGTGGTTTGAGATGTCCAGTCTACAGCCGAGTGGTCATGGAATGGGTTTTCTGTGGAGGTGGCTGAATGAGTGGAGAGGAATGTGAGATATGAGGAGAAGAGGAAGGTTGTTGTTGAGAACTGGTGGAGGAAGTATAGGTAGGAGAGGAAGATTTATTGATGGATAGTGGAGGTGGAGAAGCAGGAAGGGTATCTGGTGTAGGAGTAGTAATAGAGGATGATGGAACCAAGGTGAGTGGTGGAGGAAGAACTCTGTCTGTAGAAGGGGCAGATACAGGATGGTTTATAGATAGAGATCGATAAGGAAAAATATTCTCCTGAAATGTAACATGAACGGAGACACAGACACGATGGGTGGTTAAATTGTAGCACAAATAGCCCTTCGAAGTGGGTGAATAACCAACGAAAACGGATTGCATGGACTTCGGTTGAAATTTATTGTGCTAATAGGGAGCTAAGAGTGGATAGCACTGACAACCAAAGACCTTTAAGAACCTGTAGTTGGGTTCTCGCTGAAATAAAACAGTGAATGGTGAGCGTTTGGATAGAATGGTGGTGGGAAGACGATTGATTAAGTAGACAGAAGTTAACGCAGCATATACCCAAAATTGATAGGGAAGGTTGGCGTCAAGAAGTAAAGATCTGGTAGTTTCAATAATGTGTTTGTGCTTTCGCTCTGCAATGCCATTTTGCTGAGGCGTATATGGGCAACTGAGTTGGTGTTGGATACCATGATGAGCTAGAAATTGTTTGAAATGATTGTGGAGAAATTCAGTGCCATTATCAGAGCGAAAATTAATAATTTTCTCACCAAATTGATTTTCAACAAGGTTCTTAAACTGTTTAAAGTGAACCAACGTCTCAGATTTTTGAACCATTGGATACATCCAAGTATACCGAGAAAAATCATCCACAAAAATAACATAATACTTATATCCATTAAAGGAAGAGATAGGGGAAGGTCCCCATACATCAGCATGGATAAGTTGAAGAGGTTTGGAAGTAAAAGACTATGATACAGTAAAACTACTTCTATGACTCTTGGACTGTAAACAGGAATTACAAATGGACTTAGGAGATGACATCTGAGACACTAAACTGGAGTTGTGAGCAGCCAGAAGACGAGTGACAGCAGCATGAGGATGCCACAACAACGAAGTACTGTGAGAGACGAGAGCTGTATGTGAGGAGGGATTGGTAGTAGGCGTAGATACTAGATAGAGACCACTACGGCTGGGACCGTGTAGGAGAATTGAGTTGTTCTTCAAATCCTTAATATGGAAGCCATGAGGATCAAAAATAATGGAGCAGTTATTAGTAGAAGCAAGTTGTTTCACGGAGAGAAGATTATGTGTTAAATGAGGTACATGATAGAGAGGATTTAAAAGAAGCTTACGGGTAGGTGTGGGTAAAATGCCTTGACCTGCAGTTGTTATTGGCATATTCTGCCCATTGCCAACGGTGATATATTGAGAACCTTGATAAGGTTGTGCAGACTGAACCTGAGAAGAATCTGCAGTTAAATGTGATGAGGCTCCTGTATCTAAATACCAATCTGAATTTACATATTGGTTCGAAGTAGTGAGAGCAGATAATTCTTGCGGTTGATAGTGCAGGTCTGTGCGATACCAACACGTAGCTGCTGTATGCCCCCTTTTAAAACAGATTTGACATTCTGAGAAGCGATCAGTGCTCCGTCCGCCTCGTGCACATGATCTTCCACCACGAGTAGGTGCTCGAGTTCTACCACGAGAGTAGCTGGAATTGGTTCTTCCTCGTCCACTCCCTCTGGATGCTGTGAGAGCTGCTGTGGCGATTCAGGAGCAAGAATATGAGTTTCTTTTAGGCTTTCTGCTGCTATATTTACTCTTCACTACAAAGCAAGGAGTAGAGATCATCCAAATTTATTGGTTGCAGCATAGTTCGGATGGAAGTCTTGAATGCATTATATGATGATGGTAAACCATTGAGAGTGTATAAAATGATATCCTCTGAGTCAATAGAACTTCCTGCGGCAGATATAGTGTCTACTTTGGCTTTAACAGATGACAGGTATTCAGTCATTGACATATCCTTCATGGTTAAATTATGTAGCTCATTTTTGAGCTGTAAGATCCTTGATCTATTCGTGTAGACTGCAGGCGTTTGTCTAATGTAGTCCAAACTTGATGACAGTTGTCCAGATTTAGAACATAAGGAAGCAAAGAAGCAGAGATAATCGAATACAGAGCAGCAGTGATATTCTGATCTATCAGCATCCATTTGTTGTACTCAGGATTCAGTGATTGAAGATTATCGGTAGTGAAGATGTATTTGGGTGGAGCAGGTATGGATCCATCTAAGAAACCAGCAAATCCATTTGCTTGAAATACCTTGGTAACTTGAGCACGCCAGGTGGGATAATTAGCTACAGTGAGTTGATTTTGAACAATGTTTTTCAAGTTGTTCATTAAAAACTTCAGTGACGGGGGAATCTGCATTTCCGCAATCACGCCTGAGCTCGTTCCTGAAGCAGGAGTTTTCACTTCAGGCACTGAAGACACATTATCTGATGTTGCCATTTCGACAAGGAAGAGAAGAGGACGACAGGATCAAAATCAGCTTTGCAATAGCAGCTCTGATACCATGTTAACTTCAATGTCCTGAAACAAAAACATTAGCAAAACAGATAATACAGAGAATAAGATATATGCATGTATCAACTCATCTTCATTACTTCAATGAAACAGTGATCCTCTATATATAGGTAGAGGATGAAATACAGAGTGCAATCAAACCGTTGATACAGGATCTCAATGAACGGCTGAGATGAAGTTTGTGTTTGACCAATCAAGTGCATTGCGGCAGCTTTTGTCAGATGGCAGAGGTAGTGATGGCTGTGATGAGTATATGCCATTATTTGAGCCTTTACCGTTATCATATATATATATATATATATATATAATCTAATCTGGTGGTGAGTAATTTCTTACAAGAATTCTTATATGGAATTACTTGAATTGTTGTCCCATTATTTCGAACTGATATATTTAAAGGCATGAATCAAAGGACAAAATTTACATAACTCTCCTTGGCCTATTGGTTGAGAGCTTAGGCTTCCAACTAAGAGGTTCAGGGTTCGAGTCTATGTGTATGCGTTGTGTGTGTGAGTTTGCCTTAAATGGCCTAAATGTCCCAAAAAAAAGGACAAAATTTTAAAATAGTAACGGTTAAAAATAAAATAGATTTATTAGGTATAAAAATAAAGGTACACTCCGTTTTAAAGGGTGACACATCAACAGATCAGCTGTTGCGCGGCCGAAGTCACTCGCCCCCGTTCATAAAAATAAAGTTATAATTTTTTTTATTTGGTTTTGACGGGAATTCCTTTTTCTTATTGCTTAGAATGAAGGTCTCTCCGGTAGATCTGATAGCCTCACCGACCTTGCTATGAACTGCCTCTCCTTTCTCAGCTAGCTCTCTGCAATCGACGGTAACTCCTACTGCCTTCTTTCCCGGCACCGTCTAGCTCTCCTTCGTTTCCTGCACCTTCACCCCCATGGTCACCTCCTCGCTCCCTGGACAAGTCTCTCTATTTCTTGAAGCTAATAGGTATAATAGTCCAAAGCCATAGTCAGGAGCGGAACCCTTAAGTGCCCAGAGGGCAATTGCCCCGTTAAAAGAAATTAAACATTTGTTTATTATATAGATTTTTAGATAATTTGTTTCCGTGCATCTTTTTTTTACATTTTATTATAAGAATCTTTAGGCAATTGACTCATCTAAAAAAATTAAAATACTATGATCTTTAGGTGATTGCATCCCTAGCATAATTATACACATTATATAGATGGGTTATTATAATAAAGAATTTTAGGCAATTACCCCCTGGCATAATCCCCTTGGACCTCGACATATTGTGTTGAGGTGTTAGTTTTTAAGAATAATTGTCATTGTATAAGATGTTGATGATATTTTTTAAATGTATTATATATATATTCATTAATATAAATATATATATAATCATATATATACTATATATATATATATATATATATATATATATATATATATATATAACGGCGGTTAACGTAAATAAATAAAAAAATAAAACATTTCTAGGCAACTCGCCCCTAAATGTGTAATGGCTTGGGCCATGCGGTGGTTGACGCGCCGTCACTCGCCCGTTTATTCATTCACGTTGTGACCACGAAGAGAGTGTGAATCCATAATTATTTGAATGAGTATTCCAACTTTGTAAGTGTAAATCTTCGTGCAAGAGTCGATGCAATGCTTAAATGGCTTTCAGCCAACCATTGACGCCTTCGGCAGCTCATTACGTCAAGCTCTGCATGCTGGTTGTTGAAACATGCTACTGTGCAACAAAACAAGAATACCGTGAATGCTAAAAATGCATAATTCACCTCTCTCTCTCTCTCTCTCTCTCTCTCTCTCTCTCTCTCTCTCATAGTCGGTTCTATGAGCTCTATATCTTTTAAAATATCTAATTTCATATATATAATAAAATGTCTTAATTGGCATTTGAAATTTACCTACTTGTAATGAAGTGGGGATAGTTTTTTACTCGACCTTTGCGAAGATTTTTTCTAAATTTTATTATTATTATTATTATTAAGCGCTATCGACAACATTTAAGGTAAGTTCTTAGCTAATTTTTCCCACTTTTATCTTTTGTTCTATCTTAAGGCTTCGATGGTAATAATTATTTTTTAGAGTAATTTTTTTTTTTCAAAAAAAAATGTATTAAAAATTTATTTTATAAAAAAATATAAAAGCTGCTTCAAATAGAACCTTAATCATTTAAATTTGAAATTATTAATTTAGAGTTAGCGGGGTGCTAAATCATTTGATATAAATATTATTGTTTTTTCTCTAAGAAAAAAGTACTGGAAGAAAAAGTACTTTTATCTTACACAATACACCTAGGAAGAACACACAAGAAAAGGGCCATTATAAATGGCATTGCTGAAAAACTGTACATTTAATACACGAAGAAAAGGCAATGATGACTTTAACACTTGATATAATCAATATTATAATTTATAAGTAATTCAGATAAATGTTTAGGTTGCAAAAAAAAGTATTCAATTTTTTCAAAGAATAAATTGCACATGTAGTTCATCCAACATTTCAATTTTTTTTTCAAAACTTCATTCTTGCCTTTCAATTTCATTTCTCTTCAATCATTTGTTGTTGTTTAATAATATAAACTTATGGTCAGGGCCATTCATAACTAACTACTTAAACCTCATTATCTAAGCATTTATCACATAGCTTGTACCTTTATTTTTTAGGGCGAGTATTTAAATCTAATGCATGCATGAATATCATCGTAATAGGGAGATTGTTAACAATAATTACCATAATTGTAAATGGTGGTCTAAGAGGTAAAGAATTATAACTATTAATAATCCTTCCCACAATCGAATATGTGAATACAATCTAAATACAAAGTATGGTTGGTGTCTTATACAAGTCAATATGAAAGGAACCTAAAGATATTGATCTTGATATCATTATATGACCATCAAAATGATTAGTTATCTTAAGGGAAAAATATGATCAAATAACTTTGAGTCGATGGGTATTAGTGATCAAGATCACTACTCTCTCAGAAGATTGTGATATAAGATGAAATAGGGTTGAGGCCCCCCAAAGTAGGGAGGATTGATGCCTAGGAGTTGGTGATAAACTAAAGATATTTAGGATAATCAATTCCACTAAAGAAGGGGAAAACTAGATAACCCAAAAATACAAGATATATTAGAGGATATTAGAAACATTCGACTTGCACTCCAATGAGTCACTAAAATGGTTCCACTCTTCTTTTTTTTTTTTTCAGATTTCTTCTCTTAGAAGTCGAAGAAAAGTATGTGATTGAAATCACATGGCATATTTGGGACGCTAGGAACAACTGATTGCATTGAAGGTAGTGACCAAAGATTTGGAATTCTCTAAGATTGAGAGGTTTTATACTATTTTTTATGTGTTGAATACGTAGAATAAAGATTTATTTATAACTATTTTTAGGCATAACATTTTGACCATTTTTACTATATATATATATATATATATATATATGCCAACATTAGATGACCTGCATCATGATCAACCTTAATTAGGAAGGTGGCTAGATGATCCTACTGTTGGTTTAGCCCGATGATGGTTTAGTAGTTACTATTAGTGATATTTATGATCAACAAATATATTATATTATTTTGAAGCTTTTGATATAATGAATTAATTGAAGTTCATCGATTTAAGTCTTTCATGATTGAATTTGTTTACAAAATTCTTAGAAGGTTCATAGATCAAATTTATGTATATAAAAAAAATGATGATAACAAGCTCTTATTTTTTTTAATCAAATATTTGTATTCTTATGATCAATCTACTGCCATAAATGATTTATAAAGATGGAGAGAGATATATGTCATAAGAAATCTATGAAATTTAAATCATGTTAGGCAAACCACTCAAAATAGTTCAAACTTTTTTATGAACTAACACCATAAATACATAGCATGTGTAAAATGGGTGTTAGGGATGGGCAAAAATGGTTCCTAGCTCAGGAAGTTGCAAAAACATTTTTTTTTTATCATTACCCTTCTTGCATTTACATTCATCCATGCATGTGAATCATGTCAAGGAAGCGAGGACATGTTGGTCATGCCCCTTAAATTAGTTTAGGTCAATTAATTAGCTTGAGCTAGTTCAATCTAAATACACTCAGGAGTAGGTGTTTTTGATATCATGATTAGATAATTATTATTTTTTTTATAAATTTGCATAATTTGGATTCAATTTGGTTCTTAAAATAATTTTTTAAATCAACAATCTAAAGTTAGCTTAGGTTTCTTGAGTGCTTTAAGACTAAAAATAAGATTTGAAATTTTAACTTTATCATGTTAGAATTTAATATTCTAAAAGTTGCTTCATATTTTCAGACATCAAAATCTAGCTATTTGAAAGTAGTATTTGCTTTACAAAAGAAGAACATTAGAGAAACTCCAAGGCATGATTATTCCCTATACACTATGTGTATCTCTTATCATGTTGTAGACCACTCCATTGGTTATAACTTCATGCATATAGAAACATTGGGTGATGTTAATGAACATTTTAAATGACAATTTCCAAAGTATTTGCTAAATGTCACTTAATCTATTCAAAATTTTCTTTGATGGTTCATTAAGATTCACAATTATAAAAATTGGATCCACAACATCAAAATAGGGTGCAATAATTTTGATGTGAAAAACTCACTTTCTTTCTTCATATTAAATAAAAATTGGATGATCAAAGATTTGGATAGCCCTCTTTTGAAAGGAGGGAATAATTGGGTGATCAAAGATGCAAGATGGATTTGAGAACAACATAGGACAAATTAGCACTTTTACCAATAGTTAGAACTCTTAAATTTTCTATGATTTTTTAAATTTCTTTGCTATTTTATATGCATATTGAAATATTTTGAGAGAAATGTTATGATCTTTTTACTTGAATTTTCATATTCAAGCCAAAATCAAACAGATTAGCTTGTGCCTTCTATAATTAGAAAGGTGAATTAGCCTATTCGATGGACCAACATGAGAAACATGAGTTATGATTGATTAGATAATTGTTACATTTTACGACATTTTCAATAAATAAATAGAGTATATTACTTCAAAGCAGTTGACTTCATGATTCAGAAAGCTAACATATCAAAATTGTAATTGTTAAATTGAGAGAAATAATTTTGAGAATGTTTATAGATCAAATTTAGAGTTACTTTAAATTTTTGGTTGATTGACTACCATTTTTATGTTAAAAACATTTTTTTTCTCTAGATTAATCTAATTGCCAATGATTCACAAAAGATAGATTTATAAAGTTCGCTGGATCTCTTGAAACTTTGACCTTACCATACAAAGTGTGAAAAACCATTGAACCTCATCAGTATATTACACATTTGAACCTCGTCATTATATGCCACAATAAATGAGTAGCTTGTAGAGAGGTGTTTAGGAGCTCGATTGGATGTCCCTTGGTCATCTAACAAGGTAACAATGACACACTTCACCATCCATAGGATGCTTGCATTCTTGCTTGTCTGTTAACATGAGAGAGAGGAGGAAAGGGGTAATCCTCTAAACTATTTATGATCATTTGATCTCAGGATTAATAGACTCAAAATCTGCATAAAATAGGATATTTTTAGTATCCTAAAATCACTACGATAAACTATAACATTGAGTTTTTTTTAGTCCTGATGGTTATTGAAATAAATAGTGAAACCATAATCCATGGTTGGTCCAACGACTCCCAAGTGCTTTAAGATTCATAATATGCATCAAGAATTTATACAATAATATATATATATAATAGAAATTCATAGAAATAGGCTTCAATTTATATATCATATTTTGTTAATTAATTTGAAAGCCCCTCTTTCACTTCACTTGAAACCTTTCTTCGATTAAAATAAAGGTTAGGATGAAAAGCTCATAATGATATCTAACAACAAAGACATGATGCTTTCTCTGATTGTGACTTGTCAGCTACGACTCTTTGTCCATTTTAAATACTTCTTATGCACATGGTTGGGTGGATATTGAGATTCACTCTTTTTATGAGGGAAAATGTTTTAAATACTTTGAATATATTTTCTTGTTTATAGAAGATTGGTCAGAATTCTAACTTATTAATACATACACGTCTAACTACTATTAGTAGCGTTAGTAATAATAATAATAATAAATATCCATTGAAAATAAATCTAAACGTTATGTTTATACGTTAAAGGACTAATCAAATCGTAGCAGGTTTTAGATCTAATAATAGAGTTAAGCATGTTGATTGAACTGAAAATAACGTAACAACTTTATTAATTTTTGAAGAAGTATTATTGCCTGCGAGATACTCACGTCAATGGAATTTTATAATCCATTGATAATTTTGGAGAAAGAGAGAAAATTTTATAATCCTGCAAAATTTATTTGAGTGAACGCAGATCTTGATGTAATTCTAGACATAAAAATGCTCGAGTATTTCAAGTAAACTTTTTTTTTTTTAAAGTTAAGTAAACAATTTTTAGGGTCAACTAAAATATCATCCAATTTTTATTTAAAATAAATTTATAGTTTAAATGAGTGTCTAAACAAATCCGACGAGCATATGATCACTTAACTCCAATGTAATTAAAAGATTAGATATCTTCAATATATTGATGATCAGGGGAAAAATATAGATTGTCTGATATAGTATTTGGGTCTTTGGTCAAAATGAACAAAATATCTTTCATAAAAAAATGGATAAATTAATCATGCTTTCACATATTTGAGGAGGTTGGGATAAAACTACGAAAATGACTCTAGAGGTGAGAATATAAAGCTTTACATGCTTGTACCTAACATCCACCTCCAACAACTGTGAAAATGACTCTTGTTGCCACTAACATTGACGACTATCATTGCCACTAGTGCTAATGCCCGATGTCAAGACCATGGTTGATTCCCGTCATTGCCACCAAGCCTGATGCTTACAATTTCCACTAAGGATGATGCCCTTCATCATCAATAAATCCAACACATGTCATTGCCACCAATGCTAATGATTATCACAGTAATTAAGGTCAACAATCACCATCAACAATAAAACTATTGACTTCCATCACCACGAAGGCTAATACTCACCATCAACAACAATGTCATTGACCATCATTTACCAATGTTGATTCCCTTTATCATCAATATGTTTGGAGCCCATCAATGAATCCAATAATGTCGTTCACCATTAACGTTGATGCCAATCTTAATAATGTCGACGAGAACTATTGCTTAAAATTGATGCTCAGTGTTGCCACCATACCTGATATGCCACCAAGCTTGATGCCCTCTTCCGCACAGATCTTACACTTGATAATGCAACCATGACCAATACCGACAATTACCATCAATGTTAATACCTGCCATTGCCAACATAATAGAAGCATGTTGTTGATAACAATGTTAATGTCCACCATTGCTAATAAGGTTATTGGCTTCTTTTCCTGTAGTGGTTGTCAAACACTATTAATAAGAATGTTGATGGTTATCATCCCCATGACCATCGATAAATATTATTTCCATTTTATAGTACATGCCTTTTATATTATATCAATGTCTTCTCTAATTAAAGAGATAAACTATCATGACTCAACTCAACATAACCAATATATTGAATGATTCACAACATATTAGATTGCGATTAAACAATTCCCAAAATCTATTTGAAAGAATTTTTTCATTTTATTATTAGCAGAAACACAGTGCCACTAAGCATAAATTTTAATATGCAAAATATAACTTATCAACATTTTCATTCATCTACCAAAAAAAGATATACAATAAAAATATCCATATATGCAGTAATCATGGTACAAAACATCGTATAATCATAAAAAATACACCATGATTTCCAAAAGAATCCAATTACAAATAAACATACCTAAGACTAGAAATATGCAATTAATCTCCATCTACTAAATCTATCATTTTCTCTTTCTCTGACCTAAAATTAACACAAACAAAAAGAGCATGTATGAGTAAGCCACAGCTTCGTAGGCTACATGGAACCCACTCATATTCTTAATAATATACAAACAAGTAAATAAACACATTATTATATCATCACAAAAATAATAAAACATATTAATACTAAACTTCGCAACAAAAGGTTTAGAATAGTATTACTTATTACAATGTCTCACATATCATATGTTTAGTTATTTTAGTTCAATTTCAACATAACAATTTAGTTAGATAGCATAAATAACACACATTCATAGATAGTAAAAATAAATATATTTTATTAGTCTCTAGTCACATCATATCATTTTTTCCTCAAGACCTCCTTAGAAGCATTTCATGGATATAGAATGAAGCCCTTACCGCTCCTTATGCATAACACATCAATATCAGGCGCCATTTATAACTCTTGGCGCATGGCACAATAATATCATATCCTTATGACTCTTAGTGCATAATACAATAACATGAAGCCCTTATAGAACTAATCAATCATATAGTATCAGACAATTGTACCCTAATTGGAAGTACATAAGGATTAATTAATAGCCAGCCACTAACATTTTCTTTTTCGCATTTTTTCAATAACACAAACACAGAACATTAGCACATTCAACGTGTATGAACAATAATAGACACTTCATAGAAATATATAGAATTTCATGCTGATAGCAGAGCTATTAGAATTTTGAGGCAAATTTATATACACACTTTAGCTGTTACAAATCATAAAACTATTAGCATATAATATTCATAGTAGCATTTCAGAGTTTTCATCCTTTTATAGTAATTTTTATCAGAATCCGTAAATACATCAAAGTACTCAAAACTTTATTCAAACAGAGATATCAAATGAAAATTTAGAATAAGTATGTCAAAGTATGCAGAATAATGAGAACAACAATATGGAAAAAGTTATACATTGAACATTTTTTAGGCATCAAGTTATATCAATATTTGTGCAATTTGTTCAATCAAAAAGCTAAAACTTTTGTAAGAACCCAAATTATTAAAAATAAATTTAGGGTAAATATAACTTACCTCTATCCGTACAATTTTTTAATTCGCTCGATAGACAAAATGGCTTAAAGACCTTCAAAATGGATATTCTCTCTTCAAAATCCTTCTCCTCTCTCTTTCCTTTCTCTCTCTCTTTCTATTCGTACAATCAATGGTGAAAAATGAGTTTGGATATTTTTATTTTAGTGTATTTTAATTTTTATATAAAAATTTAGAACACAGTACCACACTGCTCGAAGGCCCAACACTATAGTGCTCCCAAGAAACCCTAAGCTTAAGTCAACATACAATGAACATAGTGCCATAGCATCCAAAACCCTGTCCTTGTAAAGCTCCAACACAGAGAGACTAACACCATAGCACCCAGTGCCACAGTGCTCCCCATAAACCCCTTTATAGTATCAGAATATAAAGAGCTCAGTGCCATAGTGCCCATAATGTGGTGTTGCAGTGCTCCTCAGGGAATTTTCTATATACATAAATTTTTCAATTCAAAATAAAAACCACTAAACCCTTGGGACTAATTTCAAATATAAAATAAAGTGAACATATTCACAAAAATTCAAAAATATAGAATTTAAAATGTTATTGTCTTATCATACCAATTTAGATCATTACATGTAATTGATTACTGCAATAATGGTCCTTATAATCTTCTCTCCTTTAAAAAATATCATCATTTAATTACATTTTAGTAAATATACATCAATCAAATAGATCAAGATAAAGCTATCTCATCTCAGATTCCTTCTTTTAATTTTGTCTCTATCAAATCCATGCTTCCAACGTATTTTCACAAATATAAATTATTTACGTCTTTATTGCTTAAAATCATAAGCCAAAATATAATTAGGTTCCTCTTTGTAACTTAGATTAGGTTATACTTCTATTTCATTTTCTAAAACTTTATTTTCAATATTTGTAACCTATTTCCTCATAAAATAAATATGAAACACATTATGTATATTAGATATATAATTTGGAAAAATAAAGGCTAAGTAGATTTTTTTATTCTTTTATCACCTCAAAAGGTCCAATATACCTTGGACTTAACTTTATTTCTCTGCCAAATATGTTCACACCATTCATAGGGCAGAATTTTTCATAAACTTACCAATATATAATTCAATGTTTTGATATTTCAAATCATAATATTTTCTATGTTTATCTTGAACTAATTTCAATATATTTTTTAGTAGTCTAATCTTTTAGTGGCATCATCCACAAAACCTAGCCCTAGCATACTCCTTTCTCATACCAATGTCCAAGATAAATGTATTATCTACTTACGACCATATAAAGACTCATATAGTGATATTCTAATGATATATTAGAAGTTGTTACTATATGTAAATTCAATCAACAGAATGCAATCTTCCCAGATTCCACCAAAATCAAGTACACATAATCTTAATAAATCTTTCAATACCTGATTGATTCTTTCAAACTAATCATCTATCTACGCACAAAAAGCAATACTAAAATTTAGTTGAGTTCCAAACCTTCATGGATACTTCTCTATAGTCTTGAAGAAAATCTACCATAAAGTTAAAAAATAATAACCTTTGGTATCCCATGCAATATATCAATATCAAACATAAATTTGTGCAAACATTTCAACAAAATAAGTTTTCCTATCTGACAAAATGTATGAATATTGTCAATCTATCAATCATCAACCATAATTCATTATGACCTTTTTTAAATCTAAAAAATCCCATAACAAAATCTATAGTGATTAAATGCAACTTCCACTCAATAATGGGTAAAGGTTGTAGTAAACCACCATGTCACTGATATTCTATATTCACCATTTGACAAGTTTCACATTTAAATACAAAATCAGTTGCCTCTCTTTTAAATCCAAGCACCTGAATATTTGTTTCAAATTATGATATATTTTACTACTACTAGGGTTAATTATATATTGAGGATAATGGGCTTCATACAAAATTTTCTTCATTAAGCCATTATTAATAGGAACCCATAATCAGCCTTTACATTTTAACACTCCACTATCATCTACATGTACCTCAATTCTCCTTCCAGATTGAATATAATCTATCAATTTTATATTATCTGCATTAGACTTTGGGGTTTCGACTTTGGGGTTTCTTGAATCCTTCTTGTAGGTTAGGTTGTATAATCATATAAAGAAGTACAATAGAATACATATCAATGGTTCTGACCACTTTTAGTTCTAAATATTCCATATCATGAAATAGACAAGCATTATATTTAATCATTCAACCAAGAGTCGATCTAAAGTGGGGACCTTGGCGGCATAGGCCCCTATACACCCTGTGCAAACCCACTTTATTTTAAACTTAAATTTCATTTTTACTAACTCAGTCCCATTAGATGCTCACATCTATTTTCTTTACTAACTCATGCTCATGAGAGGCCCACATCTATTTACTTTAAAACTAAAATTACCCTTAGGATAATCCAAAATAAAGGAGTTGCTGGGATTCAAACCCAAAACCCATTCTTTGGAAGGAAGGCCCCTTATCCAATAGGCTAAAAAATTTATTATTGACACTATTTATTATATTTTAGATAAAAGTTTATATATATATATATATCTGCGTGTGTGTAAACACTATATCACATCAAAAGTCTTTTCCAACCTCATCAGCTAGTCCTCTATTCCATAAGTTTTTAGATCACCTTCAAATTGGGGAGGCTTCATTCAAAAAAATATTTGTAGATGTTTATCCACAACCTTTGTTCAGACAATAATTATTCTACTATGAGCCTTGCTAATCAACTGAGCCACTAAACTAGCATACTATGACACAAAATCTGATCTTATGGCTCTCATTGCACTCTATGGTTGCAAAAACTGACTAAAACTCTACCCATCAATCATATATGGACTTGCTGATTCATTAGACTCATTACTCCAAATCATTAATATGATACAAAAGTTTACCTATCATAGCCCCATATACCTAATGGGTAGTTCCCAAAAGTAATTTGGAAGGAAGTTCTTTTCATTTCATTTATTAGCAAAATTACAAAGCCACAAAATAACAATTTTAAAATGTAGAAAATAACTCATCAGCATTTTCATTCATCTCCAAGAAAAGCTATACAATCAAAATATCCTTATACATAATAATTAGGGTATTAAATCATTGTATAATTATATGAAATACATCTTGATTGTCAAAAGAATCCAATTACAAAAAAATATACTTAGCACCTAAAATCTACAATCTCTATCTGCTCAACTTTCCCCTTTTCTTTTCTATGGAAAAAAATTAACACTTGTATAAAAAGTATGTATAAGCAAATCATAGCAAAGTAGGATATATGAAACCTACCAAAATTCCTATTTGTAAATGAATAGGTTATTATGTCATCATAGAAATAGTAATGCATATTATCCATATAAAAATTCTCAACAAATGGTTCATAATAGTGCTACTTCCTAAAGTGTCTCACACATCAATTGTTTAACTATTTTCAGTTCATTGTCAACACAATAATTCAATCAAATAGTAAAAATTACACACATTCATAAATAAGATAAATAAATATATTTCATTATTCTTTTGTCACATTATATTAGTTTTTTTCTCAGGCCCTTATAACTCCTAGTTCATGACATAATAATATTAGGACCTTATGACTCTTAGTGCATAACATAATAGTATAGACCCTAGTGACTCCCAAACCATAGCACCATTTATTCATTAAGTATTAGGCCCTTATACATCCACTTGGATGCATAAAAGCATCAGTAGCCAACCACCAACATTTCCTTCTTTCACAAAGTTTCAATCACACTAACACAAAAAATCAGCACATTCAACATGTGTAAACAATATTAGTCATGTCACATAAATACAAAATTTCATATTTATAGAAAAGCAATTGAAATTTTTGGGCGAATTTATACACACACTTCAACAAGTTACCAATTGTAGAATCATTCACATAAAATATTCACAACTATATTTTTGAGCTTTTATCCTTCTATTATAATGTTTATTTGAGTACATATACACATCAAAATACTCTAAAATATGTACAATTAGAAATGTTTGGAGAAAATTTTGAATAAATAAATCAAAATGTATAGAATAACGAGAACAACAACGTACCAAAACATAGATGGTGAAAATATCCTAAATATTAATTTATCTCAATTTTGTGTCATTTCTTCAATTAGAAAACCAAAAAATTTATAAAAATTAGAATTATTTAAAAAAAAGGTAGGATAAATATAACCTATCTCAATTAGAATAATTTTTTAAATTGGTTCAATCAACAAATTGGTTCGAAGACCTGTGAAATAGACTCCCTCTCTCTCTCTAAAATTCTCCTCTCTCTCTCTCTCTCTCTCTCTCTCTCTCTCTCTCTCTCTCTCTCTCTCTCTCTCTCTCTCTCTCTCCCTTCTTTTAGGCATGTCAATGATGGAAAATGAGTTTGGATATTTTTGTTTAGTGTAATTTTATATTTATATAAAAAATTAGAATTTAATGTTGCGACACTTAAATGATCAATGCCACAACTCTCTCCCAAGAATCCCTAAGCCTTATTTAGACTAAAGAGAACACAACACCACAACGTCTAGAACTCTAGTATCCTAGCTCTCCAACATAAAGAGTTCAGCACCATAATGCCCATGACCTAACCCATAGTGCTCCCCAGAAACCCCTTTACTCTAATAGAATACAGAGAACTCAATGTTGCAATGTCTAGAATGCAACGCCATAATGCTCCCAAGAGATTTTTCTTTATACACATATTTTATATTCAAATTCAGACTCACTAAGCCCTTGAGACTAATTTCAAATAGAAAATAATGCTAAATTTTTCAAAGAAATTCATAAATATAGAATTTAAGACATGCCAGACTTACTAGATTAATTTAGGTCATTATAGGTAACTGATTATTATTGTAGTGATCCTTACATAAACATCCTTTATAACATGCAACTAATAATAGTTAAACCATTTAATCTAAGCTAAGTCTTATATTTTTTCTTTCTTGAGTTTCTCAAGTAAAAAACTCAGGTCTCCTATGAAATTCTCTCAACTAATTGATTATCTTTAAATGTGTGGCATGTTCATATAAGACTAAGATATTAATATCTATTTTATTATGAATGCTTTAACACAATAAACTAAGTCCTAAGTCAGAGGTAATCCTAATAATAAAAAAAAAACTATTCACATCATCATCTCATGCATGGTTCCATCCTTTGATGTATCAGCACCATATAAGGCAAGTTAAGATTAGGGGTAACCTTGATTATAATCATTAAAGGATGCTTATGTTAATTCCTTAGGTATGATTGTAGTCAGATAACTCCTCCCTTTTACCATCAAATAAAGGAAGAAACCCAATTAAATTTAGAACCAACCAAAAATTTTAAAACGTTCATGTCTTTAAGTTTGAATAGGTCCTTTGCTTTATCATCTTTTTTTGTCTCCAACCTTGTTGAGAACAATCTCTCTTAGACGTGTCTCTCTCTCTCTCTCTCTCTCTCTCTCTCTCTCTCTCTCTCTCTCTCTCTCTCTCTCTCTCTCTCTATCTCTATTATATATATTTATATATTCTATATATGAATATTTTCATAAGAAAGCTTCGAGTAATTAAATTTCATATACAAATATCAGAACTTAGGCTCCTTCAAATAGTCATTCCATTACCTCGAAAAATCCATAAATTAAAGTGTTTCTTATTTTATTATTTTTCTTAGAAATCGGTTTATTGACCTGAGAAACATCTATTTTCAATCAAATATGATGGTAGCGTGGACAAAAAGTTGGCCTTTAGAATAAAGAGTGATCTCAAAAATTGGTGCGGCATTCTATAATTTAATAAAGAGGCTAAAAAAGGGATCGAGGATTCGAGGATTTATGAAGATCATATGTTTTACCATTCTTTTCGTTGATTTTCCTGATTTTTGGAATTCTTTGTAATATTTCTCTTTGCATATGCTTCTTATCCTTTTACTTTTTCATTGTGAAAGCCTATTGGTTTGAATTTTGGAAAAACTTTCTCCTCACTATTTTTTGTAACTAAGGCTCTGTTTGAGACAACTTTCTCGCTACTTTGTTTTTCAGATAGCAACCGTAATTTCATTTGGCTTCTATTTTTTTGCTGCTTTTAAAAAAATTGTGTTCGGAAGCTGCTTTTTTGCAACCAAAGAAAGGCTCCTTTTGGGGCATTTTTTTTTTTTTTATTTTTTTTAGGGGGGCATTTTTCTTACTATGTACTTTCAATAGCAACTTTCTAATAATAAAAGTTTTTTTTAGTGGTAAAAACATAGTGCCAAAAACTTTCCAAAATGAAACATAACTGAAGTGTTTTCCTCACAATAATTTTGCAATCAACTTTATAAAACAATGCGGCTGTTCCAAACAAATCCTAAATTTGAAACATTTTTATTTCATAATCTTTCTAAGCTAAAATAGATGTCAAATAATTATGTATTTTTAGTCTTTGTCCAAATCGAAGACTTCATCTAAGAAATTTTAATATTGAATTACTTTTGCTTAAATAAATAGAGAATCATCTTAATCTAAGTTTTAGAAAACCTATTTTTTAGAACTTCAACTAAGAAAATCCTTCCAAATCTTTGATAGTTGAGACTTATTTTACACATATATATATATATATATATATATATATATATATATATATATATATATATATATATATATATATATATATATATATATATATATATATATATATATATATATATATATATATATATATATATATATATATATATATATATATATATATATATATTGGGTGCTTCTCTTATCTTATATATAGATACTCCAAAACATTTTACAAAAGTTCTTACAATTGATTATTCTATAAAATATCATAAAGTATAAATTATTCAAGAACTACAATGCTACATAATTATAATAATTTTTTTTAAGAGGGTCAATCGAATAAGTTTCCAGACTAACAAGAAATTTTGAGAAAAAATAGCTTCTTGTACTTTTATTTTTATAATGTCATAAGTCTTTGAAGTTATTAATGTTCTAAATTCACATGATTGTAGCGCATAAACTATATTAAGATTATTAATACCATGAGCCTAAAGTGGCATTAAAGTATTTTGATAATCATAAAATAATTTGGCTTAAGCTAATCATGTTAAATACGTTTTGTTCTAATATTTAAGTTACATTCTAGAAGAACAAATTCAAATATTAGGGTCACTTGAATGATATGCACAACTCAAAAGAAGCTCATAGCTCAAGATTAATAAGCTAGCTGGTGATTTGAGTAACTTAAGATAGTGTAGAGGTTGAGAAATTAAAGCTAGCTATGAAAATTTTGATATAAGCTTCAATACATAGAATGCTTGGAGTCATGCATTATTATGTGTTTTGGGTGTAAATGTTCCCATGATGACAAAAACATTCGAGCAAAATAAGCAAAAATAAAATTTAAAAATAAATTAAATAAAATTAGTTATAACTTATTGCATTATACAAACATAAATATTAAAATTAATCATATTGTAAGATCATCAAGAAATCAAAATTTGCAAAGTTATTATCAGATTATACCAACAAAGTTCGTTTTGTATGATTATTGACCTCATTCTTTAATAAGGTTAACTCTAGTCCTTTAGATCTTAACCTTAGCACTTAGTTTTCTTGCCTTAGTATAGTATCCTTCCTCGTAGGACCCTCTTGGGTGGATTCCTAAGAACTTGACTTTGGCTAACTCTAAGGCATCTCTCCATTGGACCCTTTTGCTAGTCTAATCTTAGTTTTACATTAAGAATTGTCCATGATCCTTAAATACTTACTTGGAGTGCGTTATCCATTCACAACCTCATATATGAAAGGTTGGAATCAATCCAAAACTCAAAATACAAGTGAATCCATAGGTAATCCCAATGGACTTAATTAGACAATCTATTGCCCAATAAACCTTGCATTGGCCAAAAAATCTCTTATCGACCTTGACATTTCTTAGTGTCCCTAAATAAGTGGTGGAACCTACTAAGTAAATCCTAGGTCAAAAACTAAAAGCACCCAAAACTATCTATATGCCTAAACTCCTAAATAATCATTATCCCTACGAATCTTCCTAGAGACTTTAGACCCACTACATGGTTACAAATCCAAACTAAACACCTAAAAATGGTCATGTGAATTAGAATTTGAATTTGAGTTTAAACGCTCTCAACCCATATTAGGAGAGTTTTGACTCAAGTTGGTCAACCTAAATTTGACCAAACCCAAAAATAAGCCTATATCAAATCCAAACACTCATAGCTAGCCTATTATCTATGGTAAGAGCCATGTTTTTTTTTTTAAGTCTTCTCAAGGTATTAGGCAAGGGGCTCCTGCCTTATTTATCATTACTACAGAGTATCTTTCAAGGGGTTTGGATAATTTTTTATTTAGCACCCCAAACTTTACTATCATACCGCCGGTGGTTTTCATATTTCTCACCTGAGTTTTGTAGATGATTTCATTATCTTCTCTAATGGATCTATTAAGATGCTACAAATTCTCTCTAAGTTTCTTAATCAGTTCCAAAGAGCTAATGGTTTAACCATTAGCAATTCCAAAAGCTATATTATTCATACTAAGTCTATTAATCAACATAGATTAAATGTTATTCAGTCTAAATTTGGTTTTGCTCCTAAAAAAATTGCCTATTAAATATTTGGGTGGTACTCCTTTTAAAAGCAAGAAAATATCCCATCTCTTCGTGGATATATTTGCTTCCATCCAAAAAAAAGTTGTCTTGGGTGTTTAAGTGTCTTTCTTTTGGTGGGAGGCTCATTTTGATTAAAAGTGTGTTGTGTTCTCTCCATATTTATATTTTTAACAATATCCAACCAACTATTTGTATTTGTCTTTGTTTGTATATGTTGAGTAATAAATTTTTTTTGGGTTCTAAGAATACTCACTCTACTATGCTATGGTCCTCTTGGTTTAAGTGTTATGGGGTATTGGATGAAGGGGGTTTGGGGTGTTAAAGCATTTTGGACATGTCCCAAGTTTTTTTTCCTTTAAAATTTGGTTCTCTTTTAGATCTAATAAAAGTCTTTAGGATAATTTCATGTTAAGGAAGTATTACATTGGCAATCATCCTCTTATCTGTCATTTTTTTTTTAAAAAAAAAAGTGATTCTATTATTTGGAAAACATTGTCCTATAGTAAATGGGAGGTTGAGGCCTTAATTTCTTGGGGTATCGGTCATGATAATGTTTCCTTTTGGCAAGACAATTGGATGGGAAATTCTTCCATTGAAAACTTTTTAAACTCTCATTCTACTATTGTTATTAAAGTTATTAGCTTTATTATTAACAACAACTGGAATAGCGATAAGCTTTCTGATTTTGTTCCTAATTGCTTACTAGATAAAATTTTAAAGATCTCTTTATAATTGTATGTGGAGGATCACATTATGTTTAATCTTTCTACTTATGGTAGCTTTCAATTTAAGAAAATCTCGGATCATATTAGGACTAGACAAAGTAAGTCTTATTTTTACTCTTCTATTTGGCATAACAACATTCCTATGTATTATTCCATCTTAGTATGGAGAATTCTTCACAATTTTATTTCTATTGATGTTTTACTAATGAAGAAGGGCTTTTTTATTCCTTTCAAATGCCAATGTTGTTATCATATTGAGTCTTTGAATCATGTGTTTGCGCGGGCTTCCATTGTGGCTGAAGTCTGGAGATATTTTGATGATATGTTTCAAATCAATCATTTTAATAATAATACTTATATTCACTCCATTCGACATGCTTGGTTTTTTCCTTCTAAAGGTCATATTAGGAACCTCGTTCTTATTTTTATTTTGTGGTTTGTTTGGAGGGTGAGGAATGATTCAAAGAACAATGATGAGAAAATCAATTCCTTATGTATAATAAGGTGAAATATAAAGTGTAGTAGCTTTTTTCTGTCAATTTGATTAGTGAAAAAATTTTCAAAAATTATAAGGCATATGCTTTTAATTTTGGCATTAATCTTAACAAGTTTATTAAGGTGTGAAAGGATAAAATTATGAGATGGTTCAAACCTAAGTTTTCTTTTGTGAAATTAAATTCTAATGATGATGTTAACAATTTTTCTTATGGGCATAGTGGTATCATCAAAGATCACTTTGGTAGCATGATTAGTGCCTTTGTTGGTGCTTTAGAGCTTTATTACGCTATTGTTGATGAGCTTCAAGCTCGTAATGTGGGGCTCAATTTGTGTTATGCTTAGGGGTGTCAATTCGGGTCAACCCGTCGGGTTCGGGTCGAACCCGACCCGACCCGTATATAAACGGGTCAACCCGAACCCGACCCGTTTTTATAAACGGGTCGAACATTCCAACCCGGACCCGACCCGAGCGGGTCACGGGTTGACCCGACACGACCCGTGACCCGGTTTTTCACTCGCGGCTGCGAGGCAACGGCGGCAGCGCGGTAGCGGCGACGTCGCGGGCGCGGCAGCGCGGCAGCGGCGGCAGCGGCGCGCGCAGCGGCGGCGGCGGCAGCAGGCGGCAGCGCGCGGCAGGCGCGCGGCAGGCAGCGCGCGGCAGCGCGGCAGCGCAGCGGCAGCGAGGCGCGCGGCAGCGGCAGCGAGGCGCGCGGCAGCGGCAGCGAGGCGCGCGGCACGCGGCAGCGAGGCGCGGGCACGCGGGGCAGCCGGGCACGCGGGCAGCTGGGCAGCGCAGGGCACGCGGGCAGGCGGGCAGGCGGGCAGCGGGCAGCGCGGCAGGGGCAGCGGGCAGCAGCGGGATTGAGCGGGAAATTCATTTTTTTAAATTAAATGGGTTTTCGGGTTGACCCGGCAACCCGCCGGGTCAACCCGACCCGACCCGTTTTATTAAACGGGTTGAATCTGCAAACCCGGACCCGACCCGTTTATCAAACGGGTCGGGTCCAACCCGGATTTTCCGGGTCGGGTCCGGGTCGGGTTGTCGTGTCGTGTCAAATATTGACACCCCTAGTTATGCTCTTGATTTAAAGGGTATTTGGGTGGAGGTGGATGCTAACATGTTATCATAGTTGAATGATGGTAATGTTGCTAGTTATGCTGTATTTTTTATATCATCAGAGAGATTAAATTGATTCCACTTAATTTTAATTATACTATCACCCATATTTATCGAGAAGGTAACTATCGTCGGATGAGTAAAATTTTGAAGTCTTCTGCTACCTGGATTTTTTGGATGGAGGCTAGTGCTAATAAGTTACAATGGATATGTTCTTTTTGGTGTTGCCTTTTGGCCACCCGAGTTTTTTTATAGGTTTTTTGTTTACTTTTACTTAGTTGGGATTTATTGCTCTAGGTTTTCTTTCTTTATTGATGTAGCCCTTCTGAGCATTGTCAAGTCTTGAATCTCTCTTAAGGACATATAATTTTATTTTGAATTAATGTATAGGCCTCTCTATGGATTCTAACCAAAAAAAAAAACACCCAAAGCTAACCCATTTCCTTTATCTTTAGTTTTATATGATTATATTCCATTTTAGAATCATTTAAAATCATGCATAACCCATGTTCAAGAGACCATTTGACCATGATTGAAAATTACTAAATTGCAATTAGGGTTCCCATTATAAGGCCCTTAGTTCAAAACCCTAAACCTTATCCCTGGAATTGACTTCAAGTGATTCTAATTCACCATAGAATCACTTAAAATTATTTTTATCCCATGTTTAACCCTAGTTGGCAATGAGTAACCTAATTTCCAAAAATACTTCTATATGACCCATTATGGCATCCTTATGTTAAAGTCCTAAGTCTTGAGGTAACATTCGACCCATATGGCTCTAAATCACTTATGGAGCATTAGGAGTTATGCATAACCAATGAGTGACCCAAGTTCCCAAAATAATCCTATAGACTCACTATGGAATAATAAACCAAAACCTTAAATTTTGGGATTAGTATAAGACCCTGATGATCCTAAATCACTCTAGAGGTAATTACGATCATGCCTAACCCATAGTCAACCTAATTGACCAGGGTAACTTAAATTTCTAAAATGTCCTTGAGCCTCCTAATCCTAGGTTTCTTATGTTAAAACTATATAATTTTTGCTTTGAGACCTAGTAACCCTAATCCTTTTTAAGATCATTTAGACTCGGGCTCTTAGACTTAGGTCACATATTTTATTTGGTACGATTATTTACATGTATATTTTGCAATGGTTAGATGAATGAACTTTCAAACCTACTCAAATTTTATTATCATTCAAGAACAAAAATTAAGGATGATTTCTAAAAGTTTTGAAAAATCCCTAAAAATTTAACATGCATCATATAAGATTGAAACTTAAGACATGTGAATTTAGTGACATCATACACCTTGGTTCAAATTTCATCGAATTTGGAGCCTATTAAGTAAGAAAATAAAGCAAATAAAATCATCCTATTTAAGTGGCCTGAAACATTAAAAATGTAATAAATCTAAATTAAATCTAAAAAATAAAAATAATAATTCAAATTGCTCATAATTAAACCCTATATCTAGGAAAATTAATTGCCCCACCACTAGACTTCAATTTTGACCTTAATTTAGTATTTAAGGAAAATAAATAATTAATTAAATTAAATAATTAAAAATTATTAAAAATATGAAATAATTTCCAAACTCTTAAAAACTCTCCTATAGGTCATCCCTGCCCTTTCAGAGTGATTTCAAGAAGTTTGGTGCAAAATTAACAAAACCTCTTTAATTAAATAATTTAATATTTAATTAAATACCAAAACTTTGAAAATTCATAAAAAATTCTATAAATTTTCAAATTTAAAAGACTCAAAGGCATTGGACTCCATCAAGGGTATGATATTTATAAAAAATATTAAACTTCTAAAAATCTGTTAAAATAAAAAAGTTAACTCTTTAATCAACTTTAGTTCAATTAATATTGCACACAAACTTTTAAAAAATCATAACCTAATATAGAAAAATCAAATCCAGCAAACTTAGTGTCATTTTACTCATCTTACGGTCTAATATGTAGAAAAATATTAAAAATCTAGATTGCTGCTTAATTTTTTGACCCCTTTATTTAATAAATTCAATCATTCATAAAATTCTAGAAATTTAATTAATGATCAAAACTCCATGAAACATTAATCTAATCAATAAAATCAGATAACCAACCCATTAAAAAACAACATACACTGCATTTATAAAGTTTTTAAGATGGACGAACTTGAGCTGCGATGCTACGCATCCTAAGTAGACTTAGTTCATCGAGCCCATTATGAAAACGCCATGAACAAAATCAATGTAGTGCAAAACTATAAAATCAATTAATTTTTAATTTCTTAACAAAAATTTAAATCATTAATTTAACTACATCAATATGGTTTTTATGATGGACTACCTTGAGCTACGGGGCTATGTATCTAAAAGAGGTCTGGTTCCTTGAGCCTATTGTGATAACACCATGAATCAATTATTATAAAGAAAAATGATTAATTTATTAAGTCAAATTAATAACCAATGAATTAATTAAAAATTATTAACCCTCAATTTCAACAAATTAAAATAATTAATAATATTTATTACTATTAGGTGACCTGGGCTTGCGAGACTATTAACTTAGCCCCAAATAAGGTGAAATAAACCTCATGTCCTTGGTGAAAATAAATGGAATAATCACTCAATGCTTAAAAATTCATCTTAAAATGAACATTAAAATACTAACACTTAAACTCAAATTAAAACCCCTTTTGACCTACAACAAATAAATCAATATTTAGAAAACTTTAACAACTAACAAACATAAAATATATCCAAGCCACACAACCTGATGCACATTCTTTAGATGCTTTGTTTGGACAACGACTTTTAGTTTCAATCTAGGCCAATGTTTTTTTTTTCTATTGCTTGTGTGTCGAGGTTTTTTAGTGGATTTCACTATATGCTGCTTGTAATAAATTGATTGATGTGATGCCTTGTGATGTATTAATTTTATCATGCTATATGTGAATTGATATGATGGGCAATAAATTACTCCTAGGTCAGGAATGATATAGAAGCTTATGGGATTTTCTCCAGGTGGACATATTCATGCATGTCTATAAAATAAAGGGAGCTAATTATATTTAATTAACAAATTTTTTGTATGTGCTAAAAATGGCTAAGCCTCCTTAATATTAAAAGAGTATGTCCAAGAGTATTTGTGCTTAAATTTGATTAAATTAAATTATATAAATGCTTGAGATTGTTGATAATTTTAATTATAATTACTTAAGATAATCATGCACGTTGTCTAGAGTCTTTTAAATTTTCAATATGTATTTTGAATTTCAAATGTTGTGAAAGTTAAATTTTAAGATGGGATTTTAAACATTTAAAATTTAAAGAGAATGGAAACATCCCTTAGGTGAGAGTTCCTTTCATTTGGAGATTTAAATTGGGATGTTTTGAAAATACAAAGAGGAAAGGAACACCCTTTCAGGGAGGAGTTCTTTTTATTTAGATACCTGGATCTGATGAATCCATGCAGCTCAGAGAAGGAAGGAAGATAAAGAAATGAAGGCTTCAGAATTAATTTATCCAATTCTTAAAATTACTTGCATCATTTCTAGGACTAGAATCCAAGTTATTATCAGAGGTACCTGCCACTTTTAATTTATATAGACCCTGAGTTATAATTAAGTGACATTTCTTACATTGACTTTTCTTACACGTACTTGATTTATATTTTAATTATATGATTTGATTGATGTGTTTAATTCTATATAGTAGGAGTTTCATAATCTTTTTAGGTTTCTTACTCTTGCATGCCACTTTTATTTTTGCTTGGATATGTTTAGACTATTAAAGGACTTAATTTTTTTTACTTGTAATTTAAATAAAAATTTTAGGTATGCAAAGAAAAATAAATTATTTTAAGAAGTAAACTCGGGTTCATTGAGGGTCTCATGCACGTATATCATACATTCTTTTCCTTATTAGGCAACTCCCCACCTACGAGTTATAGCAAACTACCTGGCCTAGTAGGGTATAATTTTATATAGGGAATGTTGTGTAATCTCTAGAGAAAAATATATTTTTAAGCCTTATCTTTTAAACTGCTTCATAACATTTATACATACATGGTAAAATGGCATACATTACAATTTAAACCAATTAAAATTTAAAATTTAAATTGCACTGAAGCATAATTACCCTACATAAGTAAAGCGGCCAATTAGGGCACTCTCTATATGTCGGCCCCAACTCCTCAAAACATAAATAACAACCCACTCTTATTTTATAAATGATCGGACTCATGATTTTCAAGTGTTATGTGGTTAGCTGGCTCCCCAATTTAGGCTAGGATAAGTTTAGCTTTGCATTTTATTAGTTAGGTTTGGGCCACCATAGTGTAGTATCCAAAATAAATTAAGGATCTGGGGAGGACCCAAACCATAAGACCCCACCTTCAGGAATATAATCCCAACATTTTAAAAAAATGACAACTCAAATTAAAATATCTTTTCAAACCCCAATGCATAAAATAGATAGAATATTTCATATTCTCAAAACACCTCCTACATTTCATCCTTTGGCCTCCAAAATTAAGTGCTCAAATTTGATACATTTCTAAAGAAAATTTCTAACTTCATTCCTTAATACTACTCTTTGAAAAACTCTAAATAAATTTTCTTTCATTATTTTAATCAAGAATATTTGTAGGAAACTCAAGCTTTCTATGATGTAATTAACTACGAGGGCTTTCCTTTGTAGGAGATTTAAAACCCAGATCAATTAAAATTTTAATTAAGCCTTTTTGGGAAAATTAAGAAAATCAATGGCAAACATTTTTATCATATTCAAGTGATTAGTAGGGAATTATACTTTCTTCCCTTGGGAAGATATACCATTTGTTACTATGACCTTGAATATGAAATTAATGATACCCATCTAGATTCTCGTAGCTAAATATTCGATCGAACATCATTTTGCGGGGTCATATGTAGTTCCTTTCTAAATTTGGCTATGACATTCAGGATGAAATTTACAATTTTGAATCTAAACCCATTGGAAAATTTTATCTCCACCCCCCGGGTGGAATATCATTTCTAATAGTATGTTTGATTTCAAAATTATAATTCAAAAGTCAATTTCAAGTTTTCCAAATACATTACAATTTTAATTGTTTAACATCTTTCCAAAGCACAGCATCAAAAAAATTATCTAAGAAAATAACTAAGAACATGATTGACGAGTTAAAATTAAGTTTAGAAAAGATTGATGAAGAAGAAGTAGCAAAATTTGATATAGAGCAGGATGATCCATTAGAGGATATGTTAGTCAAGGTCTAAATTATTATCATTATAGGATCCCACAAAAAGGAGGATTTATCAATGCTTGATGTTTGGGATGTTATTTTTAGGGAGGAAATTGCCTTAAACTTAATAAAATGATTGCTACATTAGTTATAGAAGAAAGATGAATAAATTTTGAGAATGGAAAGAAAATGTTTTAAATGATGGGCAATATGACCTCATAATAGACCCATATGAACCAATAAAAATAAATACACATTAAGTGTATTTAAAGAAGAAAAAGAAAATTCACTGATGAATATTCTAAGATTCAACATAAAAATAGCACTAAGATGAACTCTATTCAAGTAAATGATCTAAGATAATTAGTTAAGGATTAGGTTAATGAAGCATTGGAAAAATATGAAGGAACCTCATAATTTTTTAAGGATAGACCCTACCTAGACAAGTATGTTGTAATACGAGAGCTTGAGTTTATGTCTTGATGATAACAAACATTATTGGATTGTAATTGAATTCTCTTATATTTTATTATTACATATATTTTTTAAGTATACGAGCATTTCAGGTTAAGCATATGACAAGCACCACCAAAGGATCATGGCTCAAGATTGGGTATTATAAGATTAATGTTTTGCATAAGTCTATAATTTTATCTTTCTTGAGTCTTTGTATTGTAAAAGTTGTATGCTAGCTTAGCAACTATGCGCGCGCGCACACACACACACACATAAGAGGAGTGTAAATGAAAATATTTTGATTTCTATAAAAATTATATAGTACGATGTTGAGCATACAATATTTTAAAACATAACTAATCATGTAGTTTAAACACCACGTCATATTGAATGATCAGTTGTAATAAAAAAACCCACTAATAATTAAATTAGGTAATAATTTAAATTTTAAATTTTGTTCTATTCGTATTATACAAACTTGATCGTACTGTATAATATTTAAAATATTGCCTAGTTAAAGCCCTATTATTAATATATATATATATATATATATATATTATATATATATATATATATATATATATATATATATATATATATATATATATATATATATATATATATATATATATATAAAGTTTTTATCGTACAGTATGAACTAGATCATACTAGATAATAATCAATAGAGATGATATCTGGTCATCCCCGAATTCATCCTTAATGAATTTAAATTTGGTTGAACTAATCATAACATACTACTGTTCATTCATACAATACGATCGGTGAAAGATTGAACTAATCATACTATAATAATTGATAATCATGCAGTATTAACAGATAATAATTGAACTGATCATACTATATTAAAGGTTAATCATACAATACTAGTAGGTCAAACATTTACTAATCATAATGTACAGTCTTCAGATCATATTATACAAGTAGAAACTTATGAATGAAATTTTTAGGGTATTTTGAAGCATTTTATTTAAGCTTTATTACTAAACTTTGTAAGGGTCTTTTGGAAGTTATTGGATTGTACCTTCTATGAGAAAGTGTTGAAGAGAAAGCTTTGAGATAGGGAGAGAAAGGGTGAAGCTTGAGACAAAGGGAGAAGACCCTTGTGGGTTCAAGGGAGTGTGAGAGGGGTTTTTAACACTATTGCTTTGGCAAACTTGCACCTGAGTTCCTCCACGTCAAAGTTTATCTTGAGGGAAGCTTTGGGAAGAAGACCCCTTTGGTCACAAAAGACCTTACTACTTTGTTGCATGGAGTTGGTGAAAGGGATTCAGGTTCTTCGCCTCACCAAGAGGGTTAAAGGGCCTTAAGTTCTCTACCTCATCATGAGGGAGAAAAAGATTTTGATTATCTGCCTCTTATGGAGGGTGAGAAGGATTTCAGTTCTCAACAGCACCAAGGGTGAAAATGATTTTTGTAAGGGCTTCTACACCTTACCGAGGGGGCTAAAGAAGAGATACTAAATTCTTTAGTGCAATAATCAGAGTGGAGGACTCTATGGATTAGATGTAGGTAAAGTTGATTAAACCACTATAAAATTTGAGTATATTCATTATTATATTTTTTATATTTTATTCTTTCTTTTATTCTCTTGCATGTTACTTTTCATGCAATATGGTTTGTGTTATGATTATTATGATGTGACACTTATGAATGATTGCAGTTATTTATTAGTTTAAAAATAAAAACCAAAAAAGGAAAAGAATACAAATGGTTTTTGTTTATAATTTATTATCTTCCACAATTAAGAGAATCTTATTGAGATTTTAAGTTGTTGAAATTGGTTTTAAATTTTAAAAGAATATATTTTCTGTAAAAGAAACTTTTTGTAAACACCAATTCACCTCACTCTTAGTGTACCTTGGGTAGCTCAAGTGGTTTAATAACCTCATTTGAACTTTCAAAATATAATATGATCCAATTTCCATAAGGGGTCATGCCACCTTCTTTCAAGGGGTTTAATAATACCAGGGATCTTAGACAATATTTATCCTTTTTTATTATTTATATAGTTTGTTAGCAGCCTATCATTAATACCATTTGATTGGTATGTGTATCTTCCTAATAATTCAGTACAAACTTTTGTTGAGTTAGAAAACCAATTTATATGGAGAATTATTGAAGAATAGAACATTGTTATCATTTGTTAATTTATTTGTTGAAAGTAAAAGCCAAAGTAGTAATGGGCAGACTATATTATGAGATGGTGGAATTTAAGCATGCAAAGTGAACTTCAATTATAGGAACAACATGTAATTAGGATTCTAATGAGAATATTCATGGGATAGTAACATTCATTTTAAAGGGGTTCAACATCAAGACATTTGAAAAGCTACTAAGGCTTGCATTTTATAGGAAGAAGCCTCCCAAATGATATTTTAAAAAGAATAGCTAGACCCCAAACCATTAATATTTAAACTCTAATCAAAAGTTTCCTTTTTAGACCTTCAACAAACCTAAACTCGAAGCAAGTTGAACTAACTACCTGACATAGGACCTATCCAAAACCACACAAGCCTACTACACACACACACACAGATTTTTTAGGGCACCACTATTAGCTCTCGGATTAGGGCCGGTGATTTTTCTTTTTTATTTTATGTATTGTGATACTTCTGTATGTGGCATGTGTGATTTATTTGCTTTGGTTTAACTTGTTTTGATTGCTAAGATATTTATCTTATGGTTATGCTTTCTATATTTTACTTATGATGTGATGAGTGTGATAGATTGTCCATGGGCTAGGGTCACTTTTATTACTAACACTATCTTATGTAGGTGGCCACGCTCATATAGAGCTAAAATAAATAGGGCAAAATAATTAAGCTTTAAAACTAACACTGTTTTCTGCAGATGCTCCAGAGACTGCTTATTCTCCTTTGAAATCAAAAGAGCATGACCAAGCATGTTTACTTTTCTGCACAAGCATTAACTGCTTGGGATGTGATATATAAATTGCTTGGGATTCTTTTCTTTATTAGGATAACCATGCAGGAGAGTCTAGATTTTCTTTTTCCAAATATAATGTAATTTGTAAAGTATAGAGTTGTGAAAGTCTTTAAAAGTAAGGCATTTCAAATACTCGGTACCCAAAGAGAAAAAGAAAGGCCCTTTATAGGGAATTTCTTATTCATTTGGGTACTCTTATGGAGGATGAGCCATACGGAGCCCGAAGGAGATGATCCGAAGGGAAATAATCCGGAGAAGGATGATCCACTTGAAGACGAAGACTTGACGACAAAATGCTTAGCTTTTGAAGACTTGCGTCATTCATTAAGATTATAATCAAGGTTGTTGTCAGTGTGGCCTGGCCACCATTATTTTTTTGCAGACCCTAAGTTGTATTTATACGACACTTATCGTGGACTTTCTTTACTTTGCTCTAGTAATTTATATTGATGTGTTTACATTGATTACATAGTAGAACTTGCATGTTTTGCTTAGGTTTCTTTCTTGTATGTGTTTGGCGTGATTTCGCTAGGCTCTTTAAGTACTAACAATCTTTTTTTACTCGTAATTAAAAATTTATATTTTAGGAAATAAATAACATAGAAATCTGATGACCTAGGAAATAGCTGGAATTGTCTGAGGTCGCATGCATATTATTACAATTTTTCCCTCCTTATTATAAGATACTTTCCCACCTACAGGTAGAGATCGGATAATCTGACTTATGATGATGAGGTGCCGGATCTAGGGAAGCACATTCTTTTTAAAAAAATTATTTTAGAAGCCTATTTTTAAAGTTCATGCATTTCTGAATTGAAGCTTTTTCAACTAGCATGCATTATATTAGAAACACATTAAATTAAAATTTTAATTATATTAGCTCTAAGAGTATTCACCCTATATAAGTCCAAGGCCAATTAGGAAAATCTCTAAATGCCGGCCTTACTTCCAAAAACTGAACCACCCACCTATCTTTCATAAAAACTGGACATTATGAATTTTATGTGCTTAGGTGGTTAGCATGCTTTCCTTTTCAGATAGGATATAATCATATATGAATTAGCTAGGACACGAGTATAAATGTTGGGTATAGAACACTAAACCTACCTTAGTTCTAGGATTCATGGATACTACTTTCAGTGTCTCGTAGTATGCCTCATTGGTGGGTAACTCTCCTTTTCTTCGAGGACTATAAATCATGTTTATCCACGTCATATGGATGATGCCACCTCCATCCTTACCCTTTATATACTCTGAGTGTATGATTTTCTTTCTCTCATTACTACTTTAGTCCCTCCGGATGCTGAGATGAACCGTACATACACTGAGCCACTCAAACCTTTCTTCCCTTTGAGTAGGAATTTCTTAGTCCACCCTTATGTAGAAATCCATTCATTGGGAAAGAATAATATCAATTCCTTAATCGAGAGTATTCTTAGGCTCTGGCCTGAGATGTATTTAACTACAGGGGCTTGTGCCTATGGGGAAAAAATTTCATAATAAATAAACCCCACTGGAGCTGATGTATAGGGTGGGGAAAACCCTATGACACTGATCAGGTTGTGCATATTATCACCCATCAAGGTGCGTTGGTGAAAGACGCTATCTTCGATGGTTAATCGTATATACGATCTAATCTTCCATTCCATTGACATGCTTGCAAAGAGCGCAGAGGACCTACGATCACTTTTATCCCTCGGTGCACTTTTGGAGGTCTACACACTGCTGCAGAGTGAAAGGGTATATGACCACAACACCCCGAGGAGGCCTGTGATCGCTTCAATCCCTTGATGGGCGAAGGCCTACGATTTCTTCTATCCAAAACATTAATTTTCTTGAATGCATAAAATATTTATCTTCCTATAAATCATAATATTCATTAATTTTATTAATTTACTTGTAAGGGAACTTATATTTCAAGTTTTGATCCTAATTATTATTTTTTTGGACTAGCTTCTTTACTCACATCTATCCATAATATGGAAATCGTTGCATATTTAACACTGCACCTGAGCGTTGGTATAGTAGTCCTTATACACTTATCACTATATTCAAGTCATACATCACATCACTTCAAGGGAAAATAACCTAACTCGATCTAGATACTTTTTAAAATTGGATTAATAAAAAAAAATTAATTTGAGTAGCCCAAAACTTATCTTTCTCTCTCTAAAAACCTTCTCTTTCTCTTAAGCTAGCTACTGAAGGGAGGAAAATGGATTTGAGTTCATAAAATTAAAGTGGAAATGATATTTTATAAAATCCAGGTCTGGTGATGTAATGATCAGCCATGATGAGCCTCAGCTCTCTCCAATAAAGCATGGAGCCTTACTATTTACCTATCACCGCAACTTTGAATTATTAAGGAAAAATGATTGAGAACTTAACACTGTAGAGCTACTCACCCCAACACCTCGGTGTTTCCAGGGGAAAAATTCCAAATTTTCAGGCATACACGAAAAATTCAGGCATTCACATGCATATATAACACTCATTGACACATAAAAGAGGTGTTAAATATATAAATTTAGTGAGTTACCTTTAACAAACTAAGTTATAATGGGTAAAACTAGTTATTGTTTTGGTAGGTATTATAATCCTCCATCCTTAGAAAAATGTTATCCTCAATGTTTCAAAACTCATATCAATAAAGCATATCAAGATATAATAGTTTTATTTCAAATTCCTTCTCCCAAGTAGCTTCTCTTTCTATTTTGTGCTTCCACTATAACTTAATCATCAGGATATATTTATTCCTTAATCTTCTAGATCATATGGCAAAAACTTTTTTGGGTCCTCTGGATAGCTCAGATTAGGACATACCCCAACTTCATATATAAAAACTTGATTTTAAGAATCAAATACATATTTTCTCACTATTCGTTATGAATATCAGATATATGCTCTGGCAACTGTAACATATAGGTAGATTTTTAAATACTTCCAAATATTTCAAATGGTCTTACATATCTTAGATAAAACTTTTCTTCTTTTAAAACTTGTTGATGCCTTGCATTAGCCTAAGCTTCACAAATACAAAATCTTAAACCTGAAATTCCACAGCTTGGTGCTTTGCTTCATAAAATTATTTTTGTATATTCTACACTACCTTCAATATATCTCAAATTGGATGAATTTTTTAGTAGCATTATCAAGTAAGGCTAGCTCAATTAGACTCTTTTAACCTATCTCTATTTATGATAGGGGTTCTATACTTTCTACCATACACTACATCATATAAGGCAAAACTTATACTTAATTAAAAATAATTATTATAGGAAAATTCAATCATAGGAATATTATATTTCCAACATCCACCAAAATTAAGAACACATAATCTTAGAAGATCCTCTAGTACTTGAATACTCCTCTTAGATTGTCTGTTAATCTATGGATAAAAAACTATACTGCAATATAGTTTAGTGCCATGATCTTTTTGAATATCTCTCCATAATCTAGAGGTAAAACTATCAACTATTAGAAGCTATCACTTTAGGTATTCAATGAAGTTGGATGATCTCTCAAATATACACAAGTGTCAATCTATCCATTACATTAACCCATCATATTAGAATACAATGTGCATACTTTGTAAGATAATCTACTATGAAACAGATGACATCATATTTTATCTGGATCTATGGAATCTCATAGCAAAGTCCATTGTCTCCACTTCCCATTTCCATTATAAAATATGTAATGGTTATAGAAGACCTCTCAATCACTAACTAATTGGCTTCCCACATAACAAAAAAACTTTCCACATCCTTCTTTAGTCTAAGCCACCAAAACATATATTTAAGATCAATATACATCTTATTGAACCCCTGATGAAAAGTATAACTTAAATAATATGCTTCATAGAAAATCTCTCATCTCAAATCTTCAAAATTAGAAACATATAACCTACATTTATAGAAGATGATACAACAGTTGGATGATCATATTTCAAGTTTCGTACGAGACTTAATGTGATTAGTCAAGTTCAGATATTCTATATCTAACCTCTTAGCTTATTTAATCCTTTTTTATATAGATGGTTAAATAATCATCTGAGTTAGAAAACTAAAATCCTGATCAATAGGTGGAATCATTTCTAACTTTAATATTTTCATATCTTAAATTAGATGAGCGAAGTATGCAGAGTACTAGACATTCCAAGAGATTTCCTATTCGACGTATTTACCACTACATTCATCATACCAAGCTAATATTGAGTAGTCAAATCATAACCTTTGATATATTTAAACCACCTCCTTTGTCTAAAATTTATATCCTTCTAAGTGAATACATAATTTAAACTCTTAGAGCTAATGAAGATCTTACACCTGATTTTGTTTAAATAGTGCCTCTAAATCTTCTGAGCAAAAAATAATTGCAGTAAGCTCTATGTTATGTGTCAGATAAATTCTCTTATATGGCTTTAATGGCCTTAAAGCATATGATATGACTTTCTCATATTGCATTAGAATACATCACAGTCCTTTCGCTAAAGCATCACCTAACACCTGTAATCTCTTTGTACATGATGAAATAATTAGAATAGGAGAAAATGTTTAATAATTCTTTAGCTTCTAGAAGCTCTCCTCATAATTAATGTCCAGATAAAGGCCACTAACATTTGAGCCAGTCTCATCAAATGTTCAAAAATTTTAGGAAATTCTTTTACAAATTTCCTCTAATAGTTGTCCATACCTAAAAAACTATATACCTTAGATATAGTAATAGGCCTCAACCAATCTACAATAGCCTTAACTTTTTAAAGATCTAATTAAAGAAATGTATGCACTACTCACCATATGCCCCAGAAATAAGACACCTTCAACCCGAATTCACACTTAGAGAATTTAGCATATAGTTGATGTTGCCTTGACATATCCAGAATAATCTTTGGATGATCCATATAGTCCTACTCAGAAACTAAGTAAACCAAAATATTATCTATGTACATGAGTACAAATTGATCCAAATAATCCCTAAATATCATATTCATCAAATCCATAAAATTGCAGGAACATAAGTTAGCCCAAAAGACACATAATGCTGTATTGGGTATTAAAAGTAATCTTTTCTGCATGTACTTCTCTCACCTTCACTTGATAATACATATATATCAAATTGATCTTAAAAAATGCAAAAGATCCTATAAGTTGATCAAATAGATCAGTGATCTTTTAAAGATGATACTTTTCATTGATTATGGTCTTATTCAACTCCTTGTAACTAATACACATGTGTATCATACAATTTTTTTTCTTTAAAAATAGAATAAGGGCTACCCATGGAGACACATTAGGATGGAAAACACCTTTGTCAACTAACTCCTAAAGTTGCATCTTCAATTCTTGAAATTCTTGAAGTTTCTTAGGTTTTATTATATAAAGAACCTTAGATATTAGAGTAGTAAACAAAAATATATCAACATAAAACTCAATGTCCCTTTCATACTGAAAACTTAGCAACTTCTCTGAAAAATTGTTGAACTATCGAGATATCAGATAGTAATCCAAATTCTACACTCCTATCCCAAATAGATTCCAGAAATACTATAATTCATTTTCTCTATAATTTATCTACTTATATGATAGATATTAGACATAATAACTCCTCTATCTTCCTAAAATAAATAACCCTCACTACCTAGAAATAAAGTGACTATTTTCTTCAAACAATTAATCTGAGATTACTGATTTAGTCAATCCATATTTAGAATAAAATTTAAGTTAAAAATAGATAATAATATCAAACCAAACATCCATTTCCTAATAGATATCTTTATATCATAGAAATATACCCTATTGTTTACCTTTCCATCCCTAGTAGGTAGTATAACAGACAAAATACAAAGTAATAATATAAAAAGCAAGTACAATAAATCAAATATCTCTTATAAATAAATTATTCACTAGCTTTAGAATCAAATAATAGACATGACAAATAAAAAATATAAGTCATACCTATAACCATATTTACAATATCTCTAGCCTCAGGTTACATTAAACTATATGCACATATCAAAACTAAAACTGGAGTAACAAAACTACCAGGCTCTCTAAAAACTATTCCTAGGTAGTCTCCTCGCCACCAAACTAGAACCACATTCTCTTCTAAATGAACCCTTAATAAACACACAAGGTAGAACTATGCTCGATCTCCGTATTGGTTTAACAAAACTCTCAAAATTGAGCTTAGAATATTAGTCAAGCCCTACCTGCGGGCACTCATATACCCTATGTATAATATAACCATATTAAACGCGTTGACATATCATCCTATATCTCTGGTTAAAGTTCCTTCTACCATAATTGCGACACATAAGTGTTCCATTAATAGAACCTAAAGGACTCGCAATGCTGCCACCATTAGGAGTTGACATAAATGGCCCTCCTCCTTGACGAGGCTATGGGAAAGGAGGTGCTACTTGACTGACATTATTTCTAAACTATTGATGATTTTATGAGAGGAGAACTCCAACATATTGTGATAGTGCTCTTTGTTGTCCAACCTCTCTAAGAGTTGCAAGATTTGAACTTGAATGGAGTTTGTAGATGGTGACAACGATTGCTGGTAATAGTCATCAGTGGTGATAGCTAGAAAAATCAAGAGAGCTCTGTACTTGAACCATCTTTTCTATAGAGAATGAAACTCTATTTATAGACTTTTTAAGATCAACATTTTGGCAAATTTGGCTAGAATCTAGAACACACAATTATATGGTCCATATTGATGCGCCTGATTGTAGACTTTTTAATCAAATATTTAAATGCCTTAATTATATCAGAATTGAGTGATCGTGGGCACTTTAGATTTGTTTTATCGAGTTGCTCGATTTGGCTAAAAAAATGCTATAATTGAGAGTCATTTAGGCCACCAATTTATGTTCAGAAGTTTCCAAATATAGTTCAAGTGCTTCATTTGAGCTCATTTGGAGTCATATTGGATTAATTGTAGCGTCAATAAGTTTGTTTAAGCATCCAATTTGAAAATAAGTTAGCTAAAATTAGAGTTTGTGTGATTTTGAATTTAATTCCGAAAGTTTTCAATTTAAATATTACCTTGACATTCATGCTGATCATATAAATTTTTTGAAATTGAATCAATACATTAAACTAACATCAACTAGTGAAGAAAGACTATTGAAACCTAAGAAGATGAAGGTGCTTTATTGGAACAACTTTTCATGATTTTTAAGCACAATGCTTTTTGGGAGATATCACCCATTAACAGATAAATTATTCGGTGTGGACACTGGACGCCGTCTAGAGGCCAACAAGAATGTGCCACGTTACTTTTTTGCTCAGTACCGATCCTGGGTACCATTGGGTAATGTGTGACATGGCGTGTTATTGTTTGCCTCCGGACTGTTCGATGTCTACATAGAATAGTTTCTCCATTAACAGAGATATCATTTGGGAATAATCATTTTTCTTCTAGAAGGTAAAATCCACCATTTTAGACAACTTCAACAGTGATGGATACTCTCAGGTTAGTTAAAATTTGTCCCCTTATTGACGAGGAGTAATAATTGGCCATCATAAAACCAATCAAACATATTTCTATCGGTTTTCAAATTAAGACTACATATAATTTAGAAGAATATGTGAGTGATTCATACACATCATCTATTTCTTTTATCAAGGGCACTACCAATTGATATGTTTTCACAAATAATTGAAATTCAATTTCTTGATCACTATCTTCAATTTTTTGAAACTTATGAAATTCTTCCGTTATGCTTTAGTCATAAAAGCATGTAAAAACTTTTTGGCTTTGTTGAGTTTGTAATATAAGTTCATAAAGATTAATGATATTTTCCTTACACAAATGAATATTATTGTTTAAACTAGTTATTATGGTTGGGTATAAAGGTGGTAGTTCAACACTGAATGGAAGGATTGCTTTAGACTTATAAGTCAAAGCATACAAAGGTTTTGTTTGGGTCATTTTTTTTGTTGCTTTCCAAAATAATTTTTTGGTACAAATATTTTTTGAATTATAAATTTTGTACTAGAAAACTATTTTTAAAAAATACAAAAAAGCCGTCCCAAACAAAGCCAAAGTATATCGTAGAAAAGTTTTTTTTTTTTTTTTTAATTTCCCTAATGCTCATAATGTTTTATTGTATCATTCTTTCTTATAGAAAGATAGAATTTTCTTCAAAATTTTGAGAAATATTTAGTTAAAAATTTCTATTAAGTCATTAGCATCGAGGTAATAAATCATCAAATACTCCTAATTATTATTATGAAACCGAGAAAATATATTAGTCTTTATATTTTTAAGAGATATATTATTTTTAGAAATAGCCCAATGAGGTATGCCTAATTAATATAATATAACATAATATTTGCTTTAACTTCTCTTAATTGGACCATTTTTTCTCTTTTTGAGAAATAATATATTACGACAAATATAATAAAAACATGCCAATTCGTAGGAAGAAAATCTATTTGATCAATAAAATTAATTCATTTAACACTCACAAAGGCATAATATAATTATTATTTTTAGACTTTTGAGCTTCGAACCTAATACCTCTTAGTTGTTAGTCGAAGCATAAATTCTTAGTGAAGAAAAATTGGATATACGTATGAAATGCAAAACTTAAATCTAAGAGAGATTTAGATCAATTAAGGCGAACTCAGACTTAATTGACGAACTCAGACTTACATCATACATGCAAGACTTAAATCTAAAACATCATAATTGGTAGTCAAAATTCTCAATCAACAGATCAAAATGAGTTGCATAGAAGTGATATATATATATATATATATATATATATATATATATATATATATATATATATATATATATATATATATATAATGTATTATTTTTCAAAATTAATTAATCTTAAAAAAAAAGTCATAGGCATAACACCCCACCTAAGAATAGAGCAACGAGACTTAACCAATTATGCAGCCAGCACTCATGAGCTAGCCGATTGTCACTTCTGAGCAAGGAAAAAAAAAAGCAATTATAAGAAAAGAAAACCAGCAAAATAAAGAAGAGAGACAGAGAGAGAGAGAAAAAAAAAAAAAAGACGAAAAGAGGGAAACACGAACTTGAAAAACGGGTGGTGGCCAAAAAGAATTTTTTATCTATCAACACTAGAAGAATTATTGGAAGGTAAGAGGAATCAAAGGGATCACTTCTTTTTGAACCTTGCTAGCCCTCTCGCCCTGTTGAAGAAAGCTCCTTTTCTTCTTCCCTCTCTTCTCATTCTGGCCTCTTCGAATTTTTAACACGACACCAGCTCGAAAGCAAGAAGGTTCTTCTGTCTCTCTTTGTTCAAACTGATTCAACAATCTTGGCATCGACATTCTTTGATTTACGGCATTGCTCCCTATTTTGAGTTGGTTCGAAGAGAGATGTTGTGTTGTGGTGCGGAGATCTGCCGCCGACAAGAGTTACTTGATCTGAGATGAGAGAGGTGGTGGCTTGCTCCGGTTTTGGTTTTGATTGGGGAAAGGATAGGAAAAAGAGTAAGCTAGGATTTGTCCGTCGTTTCGTCCCAGGTTAATAATGACCACCAAACGCGCCTACAAGCTGCGTATCCTTGTTTTGAAGAAGGTAGGGTTTGGTGGTTACTGGATCTGTTCATCATTTTAATCGGCCAAAAGTTTTTCCTTCTTTCACAAAATTGTATTATAATTTTTTTTCGTTAGCTTCCTTGACCTTGTTATGTTTAGAAGAATTTGTGGCTCATGCTTCCAACGTGAACTGCCTCAAGATAGGAAGGAGGACTTCTAGGGTTCTGGTCACTGGAGGGGAAGATCACAAGGTCAATCTTTGGGCTATTGGAAAACCTAATGCTATCTTGGTGAGTTCTCTATTCAAATCAAATTTATTTCCATCTGTTCTCTTTGCTTGTCTCTTTGACGGTTCTAACTTTCTATAGTATAACCAAGCTGCATTGTCTTGTTCATGTTTGTAGAGTCTCTCAGGTCATACGAGTGCCGTGGAATCAGTCAGTTTTGATTCTTCTGAAGTGCTGGTGGCTGCGGGAGCTGCAAGTGGAACTATAAAGTTGTGGGATTTAGAAGAGGCAAAGAGTACTCCCCTTACATTATCTTGGAAATTTTTTTATAATATCATAAAACCATCTTTTCTAGTTGTTGACCATAATTCCGTTTTACTACAGTTATCCGCACTCTTACTGGTCATAGATCAAATTGCATATCTGTTGACTTTCATCCCTTTGGGGAGTTTTTTGCTTCGGGATCGCTAGACACAAATCTTAAGATCTGGGATATTAGAAGGAAAGGCTGCATTCATACTTATAAAGGTCATACACGTGGAGTAAATGCTATTAGATTTACACCAGATGGTCGCTGGGTTGTTTCTGGCGGTGAAGACAACATTGTTAAGGTAATTTGCTGAGAATTAGGCCTAAGATCAAATTATGAATTTTCTTTCTCCATACTTCACAAACATACTGTTGGATTTTGCTCTCTTTTAACCTACAATCTGTATAATTGATATGAGGAGAATGATAAGATTGATGTGTCACTAGTTTCAGCTTACCTTAAAGGTTGCACTAAAACTTTTCTGGACAGCTTTGGGATCTAACGGCTGGGAAGCTACTACATGATTTTAAGTGCCATGAGGGTCAGATTCAGTGCATAGATTTTCATCCACATGAGTTTCTCTTGGCAACAGGTTAGCTGCAATTTTCAACTTGTTTAGAATTACTGTTTTGCAGAAGCTTTTCATCTTAATCTTCCTGTTACTCATTTTGATAAAGTACAACATGTTTATTCTCTTCATTTGTTTCCTCTTCTTGCTCATATAGAAATTGCGTAGGGTGTACTCGTTTGCATTCCAATGAATAAAACATTGATGGAATATGATTGCCCTAATATCAAATTTGATGGAAAACTTTGTTTATAATGTCTTGCTTAATCTTTTCCTTTATTCTACTTCCAACTAGCTTTTGCAGTTCTTTGTTTCCTTCTTTAATTGCAAGAGGATTGATTTGGTTTGTAGAGGGAGGATTATAGCAAGAGAATGGGATTGAGTTTTCTGTTAGAGAGAGAATCATGAGGGAGATGTTGGGATTTGGGAGATTTGTGAGGAGAAAGGGGAGGGATAGAAAATTGGGTAATAAGAGGAGGTTTTGGTCAATTTTTATTGAATAACCAATTGTGAGATACATGTGTTTTCTATTTCTATTTATAGATGTAGGCTTTTATTTAAATTAATTCAAATTTAAATCTCATTAAGTTGATAAAGCTTATCATTTAAATAAAAGAAAGAATATCCTAATGAAAATGATAATGAATTTAATCATTGTTTGACATACAATGCCATAAATAATTCAAAAAGAATACATGCTAGAAAAATCTAAATGAAGCGTAATGTACATTATGTATTGTATGATGGAGCTCTTTTTTTTGACAAAGTCATGCATGTCTTTGTCCATAGAGGTTGTGTTTGCATAATTGGCTCATGGGTATTCCTCATATCATCAACATATACTATTTGAGTCTAAACATTGGAAAGAGGATTTGTTGGATTTTGGTCTGAACTTTGCCATGCATCATATAACTTTCTTAGATAAATACTCGAAATTACATTGCGATGGCAACAATCATAAAATGAATTCAACTTGTATTTTTGGGTAAGGAGTATGTGATTTGTTTTGGAACTTATATGTATGTGTGTGTTTATTTATATATTAGTGAAATCTTATAGCAGTACATGAATAAGTGACTTAACTTGTATCTTCATTCATGGCACTTTTGAATAATTACAGTTACAAAAGGCTTTTTGATGAGGACATCGAAGATCAACGGCTACGATCGTGTCTATTTATGTATTTTATTTGTTATTTGTACTTTTCCATTTCTACCCTCACTTGAGGGCTTTGCTTTATGTTGGCCCTAGGGGCAATTATGTCTTTTATGTTTCCTTCATGTAATTGGCTATTTAAGCCTTCTCCTTCCTCTTGGAAAGGATGATTATTGATAATGAAAAGTTTCATGTTTTGTCGATCTCTTAGTGAGTTCACGTGATCTCTTAGTGAGTTCATGAGAGGAGAAGCCCGAGGAGGGTAATTCGCAATACCCGCCAATCTTTGGAAGAGTCCGAGGTTCGCGGTTCTTACGATCTCTTTGTGAGTTCGTTAGTTATCTCTATCTTTCTCGTATTTTCTTGTTCTTCTCTTTTCTCCCCTCTTCAACCACAAAGTATTCCCCTAGTTCCATTGCCGCCGCCCCTTGGAGTCCACCCGCCGGCCACCCGCACGCACGCCTCCGGCCGGCCACTTTGTCGGCAACCTCCCCAACCGTCCACTCCTCCCTCCCGCATGCTCCAAATTTGAAATTTGAATTTCGAATTTTTTCCTAATTTGAAAATCCAATTTAGGAAAGTTTTATTTGATAAATTCCAATTTCAAATTAAATTAAATTGGAGTTCTCATAACTTACCTCCACGTCATCACCCACCTTGTTCTTCAAATTTCGAAAATTCAAATTTGAATGAGCTCCAAAATTTCCATAATTGCCAAAGTCCAAATAAGGAAAGAATTGGGTTGAATCCAATTCAAATTTCATGGCATGAGGAGTTACTAATTCTTATCCTAGGTGGCATCGACTCATTTGGAAAAGCATTGAATTCTCCCCAAAATCCCCTCTCTCCTTGATGCCGCCGGCCCTATGATGGGTCCCCATTGATTGCTTAATTAATTCCTCCTTCCATGTTTGAAATTCAAATTGATTTCAAATAACTTTCCCTCTAATCTTTTAAAACTGAAATTTATTTCAGTTTTCTTCCTAAACCACTCATCCATCTCTCTCATAGGTTATTAATTGCTATTCAATTTTCCTCCTTGATTCCTCTTAAACTGCCGGCCCATTATGGGATGAGTGCTGCTCAGATTTTCTGAGTATATCGTTGCTGTCCAGAACAAAATCCAGCTGTAAAAACAGCAAACCTGCTGCCCACGAATCATGCAGCTTTGCGTTAAACCTGAACAAAATTTTCTGCCTTCACCCAGCAGCTGGCCCACCGTCCAGAGTTTCCTGTTTCGCTGTCCAGGAATATCCCGCCAGCCACCTGCTCCTTCAGAACTGAGAAATCAGCAATTTCATCCCGCTGATCTGCTGATTGAATAGTCCCCATCGCAGCCCAGAGGTTTCCAGCAAATTTCTTTTGCTGTCCAACAATTTGGGAACTCCTGTTTGATGTCTAGGAGTGCCCAAATCAACAAGAAAACTGTCCAAGAATACCTCCTTGCTGCTGTCCAGTTGCTGTCCAGAATTTTGAAGCCCAGAAAACTGTTATCCAGCATCCTTGAGAACCAAAATTGCTGTCCGGAATCTGCTCCAGGCCACCTACTTCCGATCCAACCAACAAAGCACCACCGGAACGTTGTATAACTTCATTCCTTGGGTGAAACTCTTCTCCTAACACTCTTATCTTTCTAGTTTACTTTTCGTTTATGGTTATTAATAGACTCATGAAGATCATGTCAATTATTCGCCGCTAGAACCTAGTAATAGGAAGAGTTGTGTGAGGGACCTTTCATAGACTAACCTTATTGTTAGTATTGGAATTTCTCGTTGAAACCACTCATGTATGCAACGTAAGGCTTAGTTGATTATTTCATGATCTCAATCTCGCATGTGTTTTAGACCTAAGCTATTTTATCACCTTATTATTTTTATGTTGTCGTTTATCATCAAGAGGAAGCTTATAACTATTGTGCTTTAAAATTTAAGCGTGCAAACTTCCTTAATTTAATCATCCATGCTTGTACGTTTCACATCACTTTTTAGTATTAGGGATAGGCTTGGTCCATTGATTTTTGGCTTAACAAAAGGTTTCAATCACAACCTCAATTTTGAGCTAAGAAAGAAGCTTGATTATTGACAACTGATCATCATTATCATTAAGTCCATTTACAAAAAATTGAATCATTATAATAATAACCCTCAAATTGCATGGGCCAATGACCACAAGGATCTAGTTTGATTTTTTTTATAGGGTTTTGAACTAGTGCTGAATTTGTTGCCTGAATTATTGGAATTTATACAAGTTTCTAAACTATTAGAGTCTTAGAAATTTGTTTATGATATGACCAATCATCACAATGAGATGGTTTTGGATGAGATGATTATATGTATAGTCATTAAGGGAAAGTTCTATAAGATAGTGGTTAGACCTATGTTGTTATATGGCGTATAATGCTGGCCATTAAAAGAGAAGCATAAAATTAAGTGTTGTAGGGATGAGGATGCTCTGGTGGATGAGTGGTTTTACACTTAGAGACAGAATGTGAAACGGGTATATGTGTGAAAAGGTTGCTGTAGAATTTAAGTAGGATGGTTAGCCTTTCGATGACTCGGTTAGGAAAGTAGATATATTAGATCTGTCCTATGTTAAGCAAGGTGGAGGTAGACCTAAAAATTCTTGGTTATAAAGTATTAGAAATGATATTCTTTTTATTAGATTTAAATGAGATTTTGACTTTTAATCGAATATAATGGAGAAAAGGAATTCATATAGCTGATCTCACATAATAGGATAAATGTTTGATGATGTGATTTATGTATGTTTTTATTTGTAGAATTCAAGTTGGATGGTTGAAGTGGAGAAATGCATCGGGCTTGTTGTGTGATAGAAAAATATCCCTCAAACTTAAAGAAAAGTTATATAAGATGGTGGTGAGACCTGCAATACTTTATGGTGTAGAATGTTGGCTATTAAAAGAGAAACATTAAATTAAGTGTATTGCAAAGATGAGGATGCTCAAGTGGATGAGTGGCTTTACACTTAGAGATAAAATGTGAAACGAGTATACTACATGAAAAGGTTAGAGTAGCTCCAATGATAGATAAGATTAGAGAGAGTCGTCTTAGATGGTTTGGTCACATAAAATGCCAGGCTTTTGATGACTCGATTAGGAGAGTAGATGTATTAGGCCTGGCCTATGTTAAGAAAGGTAGACATAGACCTTGAAAGACTTGGTTAGAAATGATATTTTTTTATTTGATCTAAATGAGAATTTGACTTTTAATTGGAAATAATGGAGAAAATGAATTCATATTGCTGACCCCACGTAGTGGGATAAAGGCTTGCTGATGTGTTGTATGTATTCTTTTATTATTTGAATTCAAGTTGGATGGTTGAGGCGGAGGAATGCATCAGGCTTGTTGTGTGATAGAAATTTACCCCTCAAAGTTAAGCAAAAATTCTATAAGATAGTGGTGAGACTTATAATGCTTTATGGTGCGGAATGTGTGCCATTAAAAGAGAAGCATAAAATTAAGTGTTGCAAAGATGAGGATGCTCAAGTGGATAAGTGGCTTTATACTTAGAGACAAAATGTGAAAGGAGTATAGTACTTGAAAAGGTTGGAGTAGCTCCAATTGAAGATAAGATTTGAATGAGTCATCTTAGATGATTTTGTCACATAAAACATCAACCTTTCAATGACTAGATTAAGAGAGTAGTTGTATTAGGTCTGCCCTATGCTAAGAAAAGTAGAAGCAGACCTAGAAAGACATGACTAGAAAGTATTAAAATGACATTTTTTATTAGATTTACATGAGAATTTGACTCTTAATAGGACACAATGGAGAATAACGAATTCATGTAGCCGACCCCACGTAGTGGGATGTGATGTATGTATGCTTCCAGGGGAAGAAAATAAGAGAGTTTCCTAGAACCTGATTTGTGTTCTGATGTTAGAGCAGTGACTTTGCAACGAGTTAAATGCATAGATAACAAATTCAAACTTTTTTTTTCATTTACTTTCAGCCTCTGTTTCCACCTTCCAAAATTCAAATTTATTTTTATAGTTTATCCGTTATGAATCATATTACTTGATATTAACATATATTCATGCCATATCTTGTACTCTTTGTAATTTATACTTTTTCTTTCATAAGGATGCTAATGGTAATGTCATCTTCATTACTAACGACTGACATGATATTTACTGTTCTTTTTGGCCATTCTTTTGTGTTGGCTAATTGTTTCTTGCTTCCCAAAGCCAGCCAACAAAATTTTTCCTGTTCATGCATATTTCATATGGATTCAGGATAGAGAAAAAGATGACAATCTTGTATTTAACTCATTTATTTTCATCATCAGTATCATCTAGCCAACTTGTTTTGTGCATGAATTCCCTTTAATTCATGTTCTTCTTGCAAGTGCTTTATTTTGTTACTTAAAGCATATTTACCATGCACAGGTTCATCTGATAAAACGGTTAAGTTCTGGGACCTAGAAACATTTGAGTCGATTGGTTCTGCTGGACCTGAGGTACAACATTTTGTTTCAGCGTTTATAATAATGATTCTCGAGTTTTCTTTACATTTTCACTTAGCCGCTTGTTTTATTGTTTTATTTTATACAACAGTGAATCATGCTTCATTTAACATAAGAATTGATTATCTAGCAATTTATGGTATGGGGTTTTAAGGTTGTGCGGTCATGCTCTTTGGAAGTCTGTTAGTTTTACGCTCTTCCCCTACCATGCATGTCTTGTGTTGTTATTTAATGTTATACAAAGGTGAATAGAAGAGAGTTTAGTTCCTAGAAAGGCAGATTGACATGTATCTTCTAGGGTTATCATAGTGTTTTCTAAGTATGCTGACCCTTGGGTTGAAATTTTCTTCTTGGTTCATGCAAAGGGGAAAACATGCAAGTGAAGAAATCCATTCCTACACATTTCTCTATTACATTTTTTTTTTTCATGCTTTCGCTGTACTCAAGAGATATGGGGACAAAAGTAATTATCATTTTTGATATTAAGATTGAAATCTTTTAGGGTAAAGGTGAAGAATGGGATCATTTTGGGTGGGTGGTTTTTTGGTGTGAGAATTTTTTCTTTGGTCTGGTTGGGGTGTAGGCATTATCATTGTGACCATTTGCTTTCTTTTTGGACTTGCTTTAAAAAACCACTTATATGATGCCAGATCATTCAAAATGAGTTGAGAAGCTTCAAAATTTAAAATTTCACTTTTCTTTTAATTAAACCTATTACCGTGTCTAGTTTCCAGATGAAGATTTGCAAAGGGATGCAAGCTTAACGTATTTTTGTGTTTGCTGAAGTAAAGACAAACTGAGAGAGGAAGGAATATACAAAGTTGAAGAAAGAATCATGGTAATCTTATAGTATGGTGTAGACTTAATCAAGGATGCATAAATATGATATTGTAGATAACCTCCACAAGTAGTCTTTCTTGGTGAACGTGTCTCCACTCCCTGAAAATCCTCCAAGGAAGGACACTCACAATCAAATATTTCTCACTTAAAGGTGCAAAAGCACAAAGAGAGTTTCAGCACTTAGCAAAATCTTCCATTTATTCAATGAGCTACATAAAACATCACATCAAAAGGGTGGCTGGTCAAGGGTTTGTGAAGGAGAATGGAGTACTTGTGGTTGGGAAATTGAAGAGTTGCATGTAGTTTCCAAGAAGGTACTTACAGCATCATTTATTTTTTATAATTTTTAGGGGAAGGTGGGGATCAAGTGCTATATGAGGAATAAACATAATAATGAAGGATTTGTAAAGCTGTAATATCTACAATGATGATGACAATGGTGACATTAAATCCCATTGACTTTAAAGGATTTGCCTCTAATGAATGAAGCTTTTAATATTTTTGAAGCAAATTTGACTCACGTTGTTGAAACTCTGTTAGTGTGAACTATCAATCATCCAATGGTGAAAGACTTTTCCAGTGAATAAGATGCTATTAGATTCCACCATCTATAGTATAAATGATATGGTTATCTAACATTTGATGGTTTAGAATGATGAGTTTGCTAGGTTTTTGGTGTGAAGATGTGTCTACCGAATTTACTTCTATGTTATTAGGCAAATTTTAGGTAGAAGTATCAATAATATCATTGGCGGTATTTATGTGTTACAAAGTTAAATCTATCAATTTGAACATTGGAGATATCCCAACATTTGTCAAAAGATCAAGCTCATAGGAAATATCATTTATTTTTCTAATAATTATTTTTCTAATGTTAATTATACCTTGTCAAATTCAAGATGCTTCCAATACAAATGAATACTAGATGTATATTATTAATAATTAATAATCGATTTCTATTATACTTTTGAAGAAGATCATGCATGCATGATTAAGTGTCTAACTTTAGATTTACAAGATTTATAATTATTCCTATTGAGAAAAGGGCTTATGTCAATTGACCTTTTAATGGAACTATTATAAGTAAATTTTATAAGCATGATAAGGTCTCTACTAATATGTGATCATTGACCAAACATTTGAGATTACCTAAGTTCCTTGTTACTACATTGACTTGACTATCAATTTGTTTGTGATAAGCAATTATGGAGAGCAATTTGGTGCCCAACTTCTACAAAGAGTCTTCTAGAAGTAGCTTAGAAACATACACCCTGGTTGGAGATAATTTTTTATGCAACCTATGTAATCTCAATACTTTATGAAAGAAGATAGAAGAATGTGAGCCGCCCTCAGAGTTTTTAAAATCGAATCAGACTGTTCTGTTTGATCGTGATCTAGTTCAATTGTCCGTTCAGTCAAGTTGGAAAACTGTATTTGCATTGAACCAGTGCGAGCCAGTTTGAACCTCCCAGTTCAACTAGTAAACTGTTAAATAAGTTCCAATTTTGTTGAAATGGCCGGTTCAATAAATATTATTTTTATTTAAATAACATTTTTGAATATTAAATTTTTATTTAATTAATTTTTTTACATTTTAAATATATTTTTAAAGGCATTTGCTTTTGTAAATAATTGTTTTATGCTAGGGCGTTCCCCGAAAGCAATGCGTTGTATGCCATTAATATAATGACAAGTGTGCAAGGGTCGCTACATCGGAGCCCGAGGGCAGTGTTAAATAAGCAAGGGTTCCCACATCATGGATGGATGTGGGCAAAGAAGTCTATGAAACTAAATTAGGATATGAACATGGAATAAAAGTTTCTTTACATACCAATTAAGGAATCAATAGATATTATGATTCATAGAAAAATAAATATTCTATACATTCATGAAATTAAATAGGTTGGAGAGAACACTAAGGAGATTGATAGCTAATGATTTAAACTATAGTATTCAGGTAAGAGTCATACTAGAATTGGTGTAGATATGGTTAGAGATATGAGTTTAGAAGATAATGTTGTAAAAATTAATAGAATTGGAGATAGAATTATAGTTTTAAAGGTTATTGTTAATAATACAATTATTAATATTATAAGTGCTTATGCTCCTCAAGTAAGTTTGGATATGGGCTCAAAATTAAAATTTTGGAATGACTTAGAAGAATTAATACAAAAGATACCTCTTGAAGAAAATATTTTTAGTGGAGGAGATTTAAATGTCACATCCAAAATGTCTTGTTGCTCCTTGACATGCAATTCTTCAGTGGAAAAAAATATGGAGTGAGAAATTAGGAATACAATGATGAGTGGTGTGAAATGGGTAATCATCTTGCACTTATCAGTTATTGCTAACTCTAGGGTCCTCTTTTGTCATTGACTTATGGATTTTACTAAAATTTAGTTACCTTTATACGTATGGGGCTTAAAATGAGGATATCCTACGAAGTGCATCAACAATTTTGTTCTTAACACTAGCTTTGTCTTTGAGGACGAAAGTGTGCTCTTGAAGTAATTGTACTCACTCGACGTATCATGAATTCACATTCTTTTGAGCATTCAAATATTTGAGAGTTTCATGGTACAGAGTGAGCATAAACTCTTTAGATAGAAGATAATGATGCTAAAATCGAAGTGTTTGCAATACTATATAAAATTCTTGTTCAGATGTCAATTAATATTGATATGCTTCATTAACATTCTCTTTAGAATAAGCAATTTGTTGTTCCTCCTACTTGAGGAATTCTCCAATGTTAACTCCCTAGGCACCACATGATACCTCAATAAACTAATTGAAATCGTAAAACTTCAAGGCAAGTGGGCTAGTTAAGTGCTCCTTAACTTTGGTAAAGGCTATCGTCGTAGTAAAGGTTCATCTAAATTTTTCTCTTTTGAAGCATTGGGTGATTGGAGCCATGATAGTGCAAAAGCATTGGGTGATTGAAGCCAAATAATATAATTAATCCCTCATAAAGAGCATCTTTTGTTTAGAAGGTAGTCTTTTATTCATTTCCCACATATGAATTTGGTGATATCCACTTCTAAGGTTGTTTTCTAAAAAAATGTGTATTTTGACTATCACATCCAACATACATCAAGTTGAGGTACATGAAACTTATATTTGATAATATTTTTCTTGATGGCATAACTATTAACGCACATGCTGTGTGATTCATTCTTTTTTGAAGTTAGCAAGATGGGAATAGAATAAGCATGCAAACTCAAATGAAACTATTTAGTATATATTTATTGACCTTTCACTTGAGCTCTACATGTTTAATAGTGAGGCAAATTTGAATGACTAAATCCAAATACAATGTCTATGACATATTAGATTTCTCCTTGATGTTGGAGACTCACTAAAGTGTTCATTGAGACGAATCTCTTGAATTTAGACAAATGACATTCACCTCGGATGGGAGGGGAGGAGACTTGACAATAGGTTGACTCAACATGATCAAACTACTAATGCATAGATAGTGTTATGCTCGCTATTATGTTTATGCCTTAACAATTGATAATATGATGGAATTTCTTGTTTGTAGGAGGCCTCTTTTGGCTTAGTTAGATTAGACATAATATGTCTTACTTCAAATTTGTAGACATATGGATTGGAGCATCTAAAGTGCATGATATCCTGGTCATATAGCCATAGTTTTCCTAAAAGGGCTTGTATAAAGTGATGTCCATCGGTAGAACGTCAAACCATATGTAATTAACATAGGTTGCTAATTGAATTAGGACATGGGAATATTGGGAGATAAGAATTGATTTCTTATCCAAATGTCTTCCTTGTAAGGTCGAGGGTAAGGTTCTAAGGTGAGCGTCACCCTAACCAACGTGGAGGTAGCAACAATGCTCATGTAATTGTCATTGACTGATTTGCATAATTTGTTTCTTCTTTTGAAGTAGACGTGGAACATGGTGGTGTCTTAAGTTTGTTTATGTCAGCAAGGTAATTGGATAACACAATAACAACAACATCAAGTCTTTGTCCCACTACGTGGGGTCGACTACATGAATTCTTTTTCTCCATTTTGTCCTGTTAAAAGTCAATTTCTTATTTAAATCTAATAAAGAAAGATCATTTCTAATATTTTCTAACCAAGTCTTTTTAGGTCTATCTTTACCTTCTTAACATAAGTCAAATCTAATACCTCTACTTTCCTAATCGGGTCATAGGAAGGTTGCCGTTTTATGTGAACAAACCATTTAAGACGACTTTCTATAGTCTTATTTTCCACTGAAGCTACTTCTATCTTTTCACGTATATGCTCATTTCGTATCCTATCTCTAAGGGTACAGCCAATCATTCACCTAAGCATCTAATTTCTGCAACACTTAACTTAGTATTATGCTTCTCTTTTAATGGACAACATTCGACACCATAAAGCATTGCAGGTCTCACCACCATCTTATAGAATTTTCCCTTAAGTTTGAGGTGACTTTTCTATCACACAACAAGCCTGATGCATTCCTTCACTTCAACCATCCAACTTGAATTCTTCTGATAATATACCTATCTATTTCACCATCACTCTGAACAATAGATTCAAGATATCTAAAACGTGTACTTTTATCAATGACTTGATCGCCCAAAGTCACAATCCCATCATTAGGTCTATTACTATTAAAATCACACTCCATATATTCAGTTTTATATCTACTCAAGTGAAACCTTTAGACTCTAAGTTGACCTCCATAATTCAAGTTTATCTTCAACTCCCTCTCTTGTCTTATTAACAAGAATAATATCATTAGTAAAAAGCATACACCAAGATACATCTTCTATCAAATGTCTAGTGAGAACATCCATAACTAAAGCAAAACGGTATGGACTTAAGGCTGATCCTTGATGCAATCCAACCAAAATAAGAAAATACTTGGTCAAACCACCTTGTGTTTGAACACAAGTAATAGCTTATGCATACATATCTTTTGATGATTTGAATATAAGCGTTATTAACTCATTTCTTTTCAAGAACTTTCCATAGCACTTCTCTTGGAACTTTATCATATGCTTTTTCTAAATCAATAAATACATATTTAGATCATACTTATTCTCTCTATATTTCTCCATCAAATTTCTCAATAAATGTATGTCTTCCATAGTAGACCTAACTTGCATGAATCCAAATTGATTTTGAGAAACATTTGTATCACACCGTAACCTACACTCCATAACTCGCTCCCATTGTTTTAAAGTATGACACATTAACTTAATTCCTATATAATTCGCACAATCTTGTGCATCACCTTTATTCTTAAAAATAAGAATTAACCTATTCATTCTCCACTTATCTGACATTTTTTTAGTCTTCAAAATAATATTAAAAAATTTAGTAAGCCAAGAAATTCCTTCATCTCCTAAGCATTTCAACACCTCTATTGGAATATCATCAGGTCCAACAGCTTTTTCACACTTCATTTTCTTTAAAGCCTCTCTAACTTCGGTTTTACTAATATGCCGATAAAAACATAAATCTTTATTATCACTTAGGGTGTTAAGATCACTAAAATCAATCGTATTTTCATATATTTTTTTCAATCATATATTCACATTGTTCATTAAAAAGTTTAGCAAAATATCTCATCCATCTTTGTTGAATATCGTCTTCTATGAAAATTATTTTTTGATCTTCATCCTTAATACACTCCACTTGAACTAAATCTTTACTACTGCTATCTCTTTGTTTAATTAACTTATACATATATATTTCTCCATCCTTAGTATCTAATCTATTACATAGATCATTAAAAGCTAAGATCTTTGCATATCATATTGCTTTCTTATATTCCTTACATAACTCTTTATAACTTTTTCAATTATCAGAATTTTCACATGTAAACCAATTTTTATGTTAAAACTTCTTATTTTTTATCTTTTTTTGCACATTTGGATTCCTCCACCAACTATTTTTATTATTAGAAATTTTTCTCTTTGATACTCCAAGCATATCTTTTTGCAATATTCTTAATATCATTAGCCACTTTTTTTCTATATAATATTAACATTTTCATGCACAGACAAAATCTTAAGATTTAAAATTTTACTCTAAAAAAATGTTTATTTCTATTCTTTAAATGCCCTCATTTAATCCTAGCATACCGTTTTACTTTATTTTTTATTTTTTTCGCCTTTATCTTAAAATTTAAAATTAATAATCGATGTTAGGTACATAAATTTTCACTCGAAATAACTTTATAATCTTGCAATCTAAACGATATAATTTTCTTATAAGAAAATAATCAATTTGAGTTTTACTATATCCATATTTATAAGTGAAGAGATGCTAATCTCTTTTCTTAAATATGATATTAGCAATTAAAAAATTAGAAGCTAAAGATAAATCTAATATGATCTTACCACATTCATTTGTTATTCCAAACTCATGACCACCATGAATGCTTTTAAAATTATCTACCTCTCTACCAACATGTCTATTTAAATCTCCTCTAATAAAAATTCTTTCTTCGAGAGATATCTTTTGTATTAATTCTTCTAAGTCATTTAAAAAGTTTAATTTTGAATCAATATCCAAATATAAACCTAGAGGAGCATAAGCACTTATAATATTAACAATCTTAGCATCAACAATGATTTTTAAAACTATAATTTTATCTCAAACTCTTTTAATATTTATAACATTATCCTTCAAACTCTTATCTATAATCACACATATACCATTTCTAGTATGACTCCTATATGAATACCATAGTTTAAAATATAAGCTATCAATCTCCTTATCCTTCTCTCCAACCCATTTAGTTTCTTGAATTCACAGAATATTTATCTTCCTATGAATCATAATATATATTAATTTCATTAATTTTCCCATAAGGGAACGTATATTCCAAGTTCCTATCCTAATTTTAGTTTCCAGGACTAGCTTCTTTGCCTATATTTATCTTTGATGCGAGAATCCTTGCCTATTTAACACTGCACCCGGGTGCAGGTGCAACGACCATTGCACACTTGTCGTTGTATTTAGGCCATACTTCGTGTCGCTTCCAGAGAACACCCTAACATTAACATAATTTTTTAAAAGATTTGTTATGATTATTTGACAAGTTTTACTCTGACTGTCAACTATCTAACTCAACCCTCCACTTTTCTCATACATGACTTGGGACCTGACAACGACAGTGTTTGATACCTCATAGGTATCATTACTATTCTCAAAGGGTATAATGTACGTATTCTTCTTCATGATCATTGTGTTGATTAGGATATTGGAAGTTGATTTGGAGACTTTTTGTCACGACCCGGCTCGGATGCTCGATCTAACGAGGCGGGTACGAAAGGTCGGACGATAGTACATTTCCATCAATATAATAACTATTCATCATAAAAAACTTTTCTATAAACTGAAGAGCCACTAAACACAAAAATTTAATTTACCTGTTATCATTTGCACGGCGTCTTCTGTAAACATGTTCTTCTCTTTCTGCCATTTCTTTTCTTAAGAATTACTTGAAACATTTAAACTCGTGGTTTGAGTTTACTAAGTAAACTCAGTGGGTAATTATGTAAATTAATCAATATAATTAATTAATTAAGATATCATCTATCCTTTCTTAACCTTATTTCTTTCCTTTCATTAACTTATACTTCTTTGGATATTTTCATTTATACTATTTTGAAACAATTGTTATCTTTAATTTTTCATTTACATTTCCTTTTCCCATTTGATTTGCGCAGGAGCACTGTCTCAAAGTACCCAAAGGTACAACCTTTTCCATTTGATTTCCTTTTCCCATTTCCATAGAAATTTCCTTTTCCTTTTTTGTGCATGAGTACGGCGTCCCCAGCCAGTACCATAAGGGGGTGACTTCTGTCATTTTTCAATACCCTTTTTCTTTATTTTATTTTCTTTTCTTTTCTCATTTTCATCCTTATAGTTACCATTGCATATAACATATATTACATATATCCTTATAATTATTTCCTTTCTTTTCTTTTCTCATAAGCTTATCATAGATGAATTCTTTCTTAAGACTATAAAATCATAAGGATTTGTTTTCAACATTTTATAATACAAGATTTTAATCAATTATTTAGAAAATTGAAATCATGAATAAAACATAAAATAATATAATTTACCCTCTTTAAACTTTTCAGGTCTTCGACGAAGGGTGTTACTTCGAATCTCTCTCCAAATCTCTATCATCAAGAAATAAAGTTTTCATGAATTTGCTTTATCAAATAAAACTCAAGAATAGTTTCATGATAGAAATTTCTTACAATGGGATTTTCCAAATCTCCCAAAAATCCTTCTTCCTCTTCCAAAATTCTCTCTCTTTGCTTCAATTCTCTTCCTCTACCTTTAAGAAACATATTGTTCACTTTAAACGAAGTAAACGAAGGGAATTTATACATAAATCCGGAAGAAAATTCTACAAACCTTTTTCCTTCTTTATCTCGATCGTTTCTCTCGTTCTTTGCAATTTCCCCCAAATCTTTGCTTCTATAACAATAAGAACGAAATGGAGTTGTTAAATCTCACCCTCCAACGCGTTCGTTTGCTAAAATTGGCGTAAGAAAACTCAGAAACCTACCTTCGCACGCTCGGTCGTCTGCCCGCTCCGCTCCGTTGCTTCTTTTCGCGAAACAGCGACCCACGCTGGTCGCGGCTTCTAAATATGGACTGGTGACCGGTTCGGTTGAACCGGTCCCCACAACCGGTCCGTTACACTTTTTTGCCAGGGTGAGTTTTGGCATAGTGGTTTGTTTTACATGTAAAGCATGTAATGCTAGAAGCTTGGGAGCTTGAGATTCCAATGACACCTTTTCTTTAGGATGACTGGATCCCTTGGGAGTAATTGACTATTGTACAATTAGGTTAGGCTACAAGCTAGTTCCAAGGGAGTTAGAGTCTTCTGTGGGATTTTCCAAATCTCCCAAAAATCATTCTTCCTCTTCCAAAATTCTCTCTCTTTGCTTCAATTCTCTTCCTCTACCTTTAAGAAACATATTGTTCACTTTAAACGAAGTAAACGAAGGGAATTTATACAAAAATCCGGAAGAAAATTCTACAAACTTTTTTCCTTCTTTATCTCGGTCGTTTCTCTCGTTCTTTGCAATTTCCCCCAAATCTTTGCTTCTATAACAATAAGAACGAAAAGGAGTTGTTAAATCTCACCCTCCAACGCATTCGTTTGCTAAAATCAAGGTTTAAAATTGCGTAATTAAGCCTCGAGGCAGTTTTCGTCCGTGAGGCGAGGCGTAACCCTCACGGACACAGAATTGCGTAAATGAAAAATTAAGGGTTTTAGCAGGAAAATACTAGCAATATTGTACCTTACAATAAAAACATCTAAATGATATATGAAAATAGTGGAAAATATACAAACATAGCTCTTTTCTCTGCCGCCAATGTCAACTTGTACACTATATTTCCAAGAAAGGTCCCTCCGCAATGATGAAGACCCCTTTTCCTTGCCTCTTACCATGATCCCTAATGAAAGAATCGAAAATCACACAAAAAAGTTCAAAAATTCTAAAACCATAGAATTTCTTTCACTTCAAAAATCTAACCAAAAAGTCAAAAAAAATACCTAAAATCGTTTGTGGACTTCTCCTACAAGGCGGCCGGACACTTCAACTTCGCCGGGAAGAGGCGGCGCCGGCGGGAGAGGCGGCGGGAAGGATGGCCGACCGTGCGGGACGCCTTCGGTTTCGCGAACAGAGAGCTGGAAGCGATTTTTTTCGGAAAAGAGGGAGACCGTGCGGGATGAAGGGAGGAAGAGGTTTCATTTTAAGTGGGTGGGGCCTATTCTGTGAGGTGTACGCCTCACCCAGAATTGCGCAATTGTGCCTCTGAGGCGCGCCTCAGTCCAGGTGAGGCGTACGCCTCAGCCAGGTGAAGAATTGCGTAAGCCTCGAGGCTTTTTTTGGTCAAATTGTGCAAAGGCGCGCCTCTAATTGCGCAATTTTAAACAGAGGCTAAAATTGGCGTAAGAAAACTCAAAAACCTACCTTCGCACGCTCGGTCGTCTGCCCGCTCCGCTGCTTCTTTTCGCGAAATAGCGACCCACGCTGGTCGCGGCTTCTAAATATGGACTGGTGACCGGTTCGGTTGAACCGATCACCAACCGGTCCGTTACACTTTTTTGCCAGGGTGAGTTTTGGCATAGTGGTTTGTTTTACATGTAAAGCATGTAATGCTAGAAGCTTGGGAGCTTGAGATTCCAATTACACCTTTTCTTTAGGATGACTGGATCCCTTGGGAGTAATTGACTATTGTACAACTAGGTTAGGCTACAAGTTAGTTCCAAGGGAGTTAGAGTCTTCTGTGAGATTGAACCTATAGGTACTACTTTTTTTTTAACCTACAGTTACTACTTAATCTATAGGATGATGCATAAAACATCTTCAATAATGTAGATCTCTTAAGTGAGCAACTCTAGAGTGGAACCTTGATATGGTTGTTCAAGGATTCCCTATCACATCATATCAAATCATGAGCTTGTTGAACTGAATTATGTAATTGTCAATGAACATGCATCCTTGATGCATTGTAGTCAATGCATTAAGGAATATTGCATATTAATATAAGTATTTATGTTCAAAGTTTCTTTCATCTTATCTTATGATCTAATGGATGAATGAATTGACCGGTGGTCATTCATTGAAAGTATCAACCCATGTCTTTAAGTCAATCCATGAGCACTTTTGGGTCCAGATGATTTTTAGAACGAGGGGGTTTCATCTTGACTTTTTGGGTGATGTTCTCATCAAATCTCACTCAGTATGTCATGAGGTGACTTAATGATGATCGAGATTGAAAGGAACACCATATTATCGTTGATATCATATGCATTTTGTAGTATGAAATGAGGCAAAAAGTCATCATAACGACCCATAATTATTCAACCCATTCAAGTGGATGACATGAAATGTCGTCAAGAACGGGGGTAAATATAATATTCATTAAAATGATTGACTTCATTTTCCTAGACCCTAGGAGTATTAAAATTGTACTTTATGAGAGAAGTGAAGTGATGTGTTGGCCTTACTCATTACTTGCCTATGTAGTGCTAGCTCATAGTAGAGTGTGCGTATCTTATCCTTTACCGCAATGCATCATAGTGTTGCATGCTTGGCTATGGCTCAAAATGAAATCCTAATTTATATTGTATAGTTTGGTTCAACATTCATTGCACTAGGGACAAACACTTCTCATCACTATTTTTACTATTCATTGAGCCAGTACATATTAATTTTACCGTCATTCGCTTTGGAGCTTTACATTTTTATAGTTCTCTCATGCTATCTTTGCTCATTATTTTTCGTACATGCCTTTTGTTTGTTCTTGCTGTTGGTGCTAATTGCTTCTTGCTCGTATGCTCTTGATAGACTAATTGCTTCTTGCTCATATGCTCTTGATGTCTATCTTAAAACTCTCTTTCACTTTATGCTTCCTAGCTGATCATTTAATCTCACAAGTATTCTAAATTTTTTATGAATTCATTCATTATTTAAGTGTCTATATATTTGATTTTTTTGCTTTCAAATAGTTGAAAATTACTATTATTGTATGAATCATTATTTTGACAAAAAATATTACTTAATTTTCCTAATTAAATAAATATTGTTTGCACATAATATACACCTATATGATGTACAAGTCATGAATACTTTAATTTGTAATGCGTAGCGCTTTGTGCATTTAAGAAAAAAGAATGCTTTGTGCTTTGGAAACATTGCTTGAGCTGTATTTGGTTTGAGTCGAGTCCAAGGATGTTTGTTCTCAAGAGCATTCATGTGGTTACCCAATTCGTGTCAGAAGGTCATTTCCTCTAGCTGTTCTTATAAGAAAACAATAATGTCATCAAACCCACAATCCATATTACGATGTTGATATGGATGATCCATAGGTTGTTATAAGGAGAAAGTAGACCTATGGTTGGACTCAGGACAGCGACAATAACTCATCAATACGAGTGTAAGCTTGATAAACTTAGTCATTTGCAGTTAGGCTAACACAAGCAAAAGGTTTTGGTTACTCAACTAGTATCTAGGAATTGTAATCTTAGCAAGTTTTTTGCAGGTTTATGCTTTTAAAATGATATGGAAATGAAATGACATTTTAATTGAAATAAGATAGATAAGTAATGAATATAATCAAGTGATAATAAGTAGAAAAATACTTGATTTTGATACGTAAACACTGGTAAATTCTAAGGCCAACAAGCAACCTAAGTAGGAATTTATAATGCAGGAAATACTACTGCAGAAAATAAAATTACGTCAAACTAAATATTTTTATGGCAATAAAAGCAAGGATGAATTTGCTTTGGTACTAAATATGTTGTAGGGCGAGTGGAGAAGCTTTGTAATGAAGGTTTAAGATATAAGTCATTTTCATTCTTTTAATTGAATCTTTTACTTGTTGAAGATTTGCAAAAAGATGCAATCTTAATGAAAGTTATATTTTGTGAAATAGAGGATGTAAAATTGAGAGAGGAAATAACACATAAAGTTGATGAAAGAGCAATGCTATTTGTAGACTAGCTTTATGGTTGTACTTAACTAAAGTCGAATGTGTAACAATGATTTTGAAGTTAACCTTCATGAGCAATCTTTAGCTACGAACATGTCTCTCTTCCTTGCAAGTCTATGTCTAAGTGAATAGACTCACACTCCAAGTCAATTAAAGGTCAAAGAGCACAATGTGAATTTTAAAATTTAGCAAAATCTTTCATTCATTTAGCAATCTATGTAAGCCATCATATGGAGTATTTTATCATAATAGAGAGGATATATAGGGTGGCCGGTCAAGGGTTTGGGGAAGGAGAATAAAGTAATTGTGGTGGGGGAATTGAAGTGTTTCATGTTGATTCCAAGAAAACCATTGGTTTTTAATGTTTTCCTGAGGAGGGGACTGCAAGCCTTATTGGGGTGGGTGGGTGGGTGGGGGAGAGAGAGAGAGAGTATAAAGTCCATGTCATACATTAAGTTGTCACTATACAAATGTCACTCAGAAATAAAATGAATGATAAAGACTCTTAATTGCATGAAATTAAAAGTCTAATGACCATGATGGTGATGATGGCGGTAGTACGTTGCATAACTAGTTAGCGATGCAATACTTTTACAGCAACTCACATTGTTGATGTCCAACAACTGAGCAGATGGCGTCCAGTAGGAACCTTGAGTACAAATATCTTGTCGTCCCTTTGTTATTTTCAGTTTTATGATGACTCACTTTGTAATGGCTGAGTTTATATACAGTTAACATTTTTAGCTCCAATTCCAGACATCTGGCATCCGTTCTATGACTTTCAATCCTGATGGAAGAACTTTGCTTTGTGGACTACATGAAAGCTTGAAGGTGAGCTGCCATTACATTTTCCATCAGTTTACCTTGTTATATATAAAGATTATCAATGTTTGTTCACTTGCAAGATGATTATCAAACTTATTATCTAGGTTTTTTCATGGGAACCGTTAAGATGCCATGATTCGGTGGACGTGGGATGGTCTAAATTATTAGACATGAATGTTCATGAGGGGAAACTTCTTGGATGCTCATATAATCAAAGTTGTGTCGGAGTATGGGTTGTAGACATCTCGGTATGTTGATATTTTCCTTCTTTTTCTTTTCTATTTTTGGGTCTTGGCTTGTTTATGGCAACTTGGTGATTGGATGTGATAGCTGGTCTCTTTTTTGACAGCGCCTTGAGCCATACACCGTTGCTAGCATTGTTAAATCAAATAGTCATTCTGAATCCAAATCTTCTTCAAGCAGTGCTTCACCATTTCATACTGATAACAGCATGAAGGCCAGTGTTGGGAGGCTATCAATTTCTCAAAATTCTGATGGTTTAGCTAAGGAAACAAAACCTATTGCATGTAATTTTTCTTTCTTCTATCTCCTTTTGTTGGAAAATTCTCTTTATATTTTTAATTTTTTTCTAGCTAGCTAGCTTTCATTTGGCTTTACTACCTTCCTTTTCTCTCTACTGAAGCTACTGGAAATGCCCCTGGCACTCCTCAAAAACCTTTCGTAAATGCTGGTACTAAAATGGTGGCTGTAAATTCATCTAACACGACCGCTACACCAAGTGGTATAAGCCTTAAAAGAAGTTTTCCTAAGGGTAATGGCACGGCTGGTTTGCAGACAATCAACAAACCTGATGTGGTCCCTGTCATTGTCCCCAGAACCAGTGCCAAGTTAGAACAAGTCACTGAATCTAGAAAAGAAATTGTTGCTGAAAGAAAAGAACCTGTTATTGAATCTAGAAAAGAAATGGTTTCTGAAAGAAAAGAATCAGTTACTGAAGCTAGAAAAGAAGTTCCAACTGAAAGAACGTTAACTTACAACATTCAGTCAAAGTCAACTGATTCTCGTAGACATCCATCTTCCAGAGATAGTTCTGACAGATTAAACGTTCCTATTCATTCTGGATTCATGGGCAGTAAAAATGGTGATGATATTGCAGACCAAGGTTTGTTGAATGCTGCTCATGCTGTAAATCAGCCATCAACTAACAGTGAAAGAAGAGTGGATGTTGTTAGGCATACTGGAAATGCAAAGTTGAGAGATAATCTCTCTGTGGAGCCTAGCACAAGCTATCAGCATGAGCCTTGTATGTTTAGATTTCTCTGAAGCTCTTTATGATTATATAATACTTTATTTCATGCTGTTCTTGGCTATCATCTTCACTTTTAAGTAAACTTTGATTGCATCCTTTTGTGAAATTTTGCAGTCTAATTTATCCTCAATTGCTTCATTTAACATCTGCAGAAAAAGTAGAGAGAATTGATAAGGAGAATGAATTTCAAGAACAAAAATCTGAAAATTTGTTTTGGTAATAGTTTAGAAATGCTTATGCCTTTATGATTGGTATTAGGTATTCTTCGTCATGATTTAAGCATTGATTACCATTTTAACACAAACTTAAATCTTTCAATTCCACATTTTGTGTTACTTATTGATGGCATATAGCATGCTTAGTATTGGATGTCAGTCGAAGGGGTTGTTTGGATACATGTAGGATTTAATTCAAGTAGGATTTCGTGAATCATGTAAATCCGGATTTACTAAATCTTGTGGGTATTGAATCCTAAAAATTGTTAAACATTGTAGAGGCTGAATTATGTTAAATTTTGATGTACTGTTTGAATACTTTGTTGACTTAAAAAAAAATGAAAATGAATAGATACAAAAACAGTTCGCTGTCTCCGTCGGCCCCACACCGGGCAGTTAGCGTCGAAATGAAGCATCGCTTTGCATAAGAACTGCCATCGGACAATCCAAAGCAATAAAAAGGAAGAGATACGAAGAAAATTCATATATTATATTGTTATATTAAAAGTAATACAATATTATATATATTATGAAGAAGAAGAAGAAAAAGAAGAAAAAAAAAGAGGGGGGAAGACCAAAAAAAAAAAAAAAAAATATATATATATATATAACATTGAATTTCAAACAGGTGTCGAAGACCTCGGCCATCGTACCTTAGGTCCGACCGGGATGATTTGAAATTGAAGACCTACGCCGTTGATTTTTAATCCGGGAAGATGGTTTTAAAATTGAAGACCCGCGCCATCGATCTTAGATATGGGCGGATGATTTTACAATTCGATGAACCTACGCAGTCGATCTTAGATCTTGGTGGGATGGTTTAAACTCGAAGGCCCTATGCCGTTGACCTTAGGTCCGGGTAGGAAGAAATCAAGGTTTAAAATTGCGTAACTGCACCTCGAGGCGGTTTTCGTCCGTGAGGCGAGGCGTAAGCCTCGAGGCGGTCTGATGCGTAAGCCTCACGAACACAGAATTGCGTAAATGAAAAATTAAGGGTTTTAGCAGGAAAATAATAGCAATAGTGGAAAATAAGAAAGTAGATGCAATAAAATCATGTCCCAAAGTACAAAATCACAAAATATTAGTTTAACAAAACTCCCAAAATACAAAAAACATATAAAATGAAATCATATCCCATCACTATATGAGTCTTCAAGTGAATCTTCTTCTCCAATTGTATCTATGAATGCCATGTCATCTTCATCTTCAACATGACTCACTTTTCTCTTCCCTGTTCATTAAGATAAAAGATCATTATCATGTATTCATGTTCATTGCTCACTTAACATAAATGTAATGTAATAGCATATAAGAAGTTGTGGAATACTTTTACTTGATTGTTGTGCTGCTGAGCTAGTGGATGTGCCAACTGCAGTACTAGTGGATGTGCCAACTTGATCTGCTTCGCCCCTCAAGACATCCACACTTAGATCTTCTAACTGTAAGTCTGATAATGGCAAATCTGTCTCATCATCTATGAACCACTCATTATCAGACGACACATCATCACACACTAATGGGTCCTCATCATCCTTCAACCCCTTATTCCTCAACCTCCTCTCTGTCAACCTCTTGTTGTACATAATATATACGAGAGAGTTCATTCTGAGTGTTGATAGCCGATTTCTTCTCTTTGTTTACACTTGGCTATATGTACTCCAGTTTCGCTCACACCCAGAAGAAGAACAAGTGAGGCCCAACACTCTTACAGCAAAACTCTGTAACTCAGGGGTGGAATCACCAAATTGGATTCACCATTCAACTGTTTTCAAGAAAAAACATAATCAGAACTGAATAAAGTTTTTTGCATTTACCAAAAAAATTATACCTGGAGATCATTTAGAAATGGTTGCTTTTGCTGCATTCAATCTAAAAAAACCCTCTTTATTCCGGAACTGAACAAGCTATAAATTTGCAAGCTCCCTATCTGCCTGCTCCGGTATTAATCTTTCCATACAATGATATAGACCAAGCTTCACCTCAGGATTTGAAGATTTCTTCTCTGAATATTGAAATTGAGGGTTGAGATAATATGCCGCTGCATGTAGATGTCGGTGTAACTTCACCTCCCACCGAGCATCAACGATATCCCAAATCTCCCTATAACTTGCCTCCTCTCCTCCCAAGTTGTGAGCAATCATCTCCTTGGCCTCATCCATAGCATTATAAATAAAACCCATAACTGGTTTCTTCTCTGCATCCACTAAGCGTAGAACTTACACTAAGGGTCTCGTGCTCAAAATGACATAGGTTACAATAGCCCAAAATTTATCATTCAGAATTATCTTTCTTATTTCCTTTCCCTCACTTTTCTTCCCCCAAGCAGAATTTAGCCATTCAATAGATGTAAACATTGCTTCCAAAGGTTACCTCACCTCCATCAAGCTCTGCAGTGTCAAATAGGATGTGGCAAACCTATAGATTCAGAGTGCACAAATGTAAGAACTATAAACATACAGTGGAATGATTTGCAATGTACAAAATTAAGAAAATGACCCCATCAAGTAAATTGAAGATGAATGTAGCATTTTTCACCTCCTCTGAAGCATCAACTGATCGTAAGAACACCGTGCCGTAGGGATTGTTGACAAGGATGTTAATCAAGCTCCTGCTCTTCATGTCAGACCATCCATCTGACATAATAGTCACACCAGTCTCAATCCATGTCCTTTTAATCTCCTGAATGCTCCGCTCTGTGTTCTGCAGCTCCTCTTTTAAAATCCATGTTCGCAACTCATACATGGAAGGTGCCTTCAACCCTCTTCCATACAATCCTACAGACCGCAACATACTGAAGTAGGCAGGCGATGTAGCAACATTAAATGGTATTGCATTCTAAAAAAAAAACCTCCCAATGTCCATGCAAACCTGTCGCCGACCCTCTCTAGTACCAGCTGCAGGCATCATCTCTGCTTCTCCTCTATCCACTCCTGGAGTAGTCATATACTGATCCATAGGACCCCGTGCACCTCTACTATGTATAGTGGAGGAAGAGCCCTTTCTACTCTCGCTCCCAAAATAAACACCATGCTCGACCCTTTCATCAAATTGCTCATGTTGTAAGTGTTTAGCAGTGGTAGTTTTCTTCATGTAAGCACTTATTTCTTCCTTCACATTGTCCGGCTCTTTTGCACAGGGTGCTACATTTTTGTGCGAGCATGATAGATGTTCCTTCATGTGGGTAACACCTCCCTTCACCATTTCATCGCAAAAATTACATTTCAAATATACATAGCTCTTCTCTCCGCCGTCAATGTCAACTTGTATACTATACTTCCAAGAAGGGTCCCTCCGCAATGACGTATTCGTCTTTTCTTTACCTCTAACCATGTCTCCTAAAGCAAAAAATCAAATATACTAAAAAAAATAAAAAAAACTAAACCCTAGTTTTTCTTAAACTTGTAAAATATATCCCTAAACTTAATAAAAATACCTAAAATCCAATGTGGAGTACTCCTAGAGGGTGGCCAGAAGTTTCCACTTCGCTGGAGAGAGGCGGCGCCGGCAGGAGGAGCGGCGGGAAGCAAAACCGACGGCGTGCGGGAACTCGGAGTCGTGACCTGGAGCGTGCGGGAGGGAGAAACGTCGGGTGTGCTGAAGGATACGGGTTAAAGGAGAGAAAAAGAGCTCATTTTAAGTGAGTGGACCCTACCCAGAGAGGTGTACGCCTCACAAGGAGTTGCGCAATTGCGCCTCTGAGGCGCGCCTCAGCCCCAGTGAGGCGTACGCCTCTTGAAAGCCCAGAATTGCGTAGGTTATGAGGCGTTTTTGGGAGGAATTGCGCAAGGCGCGCCTCTCATTGCGCAATTTTAAACAAAGGAAGAAATTACGGCAGTGCCGTCCCGATTTCTCCCTCGGTGGGGAGTAGACGTCGAGAGGATGCGGAAATTTCCTTGAAAAAAGCTTTAATTTTTTATTTTTATATTTGGACCAATTAGGGAGAGTCTAATTTAAGTAATTAATTACTTAATTACAACTAAAATTTAATAATTAAATCATTTAAATTAATTAATCAAGATTAATTTAAAATAATTAATTTTGATTAGCAAAATTGATTTAATAAAAAATTCGAGAGCATTTTTTCTTTTATTCGAGAGTAAAATCCAAATCAAAGTGTTGTTATTTAAAGTTTGAGAAAATTGATTTAAAAAAAAATGTGTGCAATAAATAAAAGAGAACAAAGTGTTCCACTAATCAACATATACAAAGTTCTCAAACTCTCAACCTTGTACAAACAACTCTCCAAAACTCTCAAAATTTCTAAAACTCTCAAATTGAACTCCTCGACAAGTTCTCCAAAGTCCCTCTTATACAAGCTCCTGCAACTATCTATATGTTCTATCCTCTATAACTACGAGCCTCAACTACTGCAATCATTGGCTGCGAACACCTGCAAACAAACAAGTGAAAAGTTAGTACATCATAAATGAATTAAATGAATGCCAATAAATCTAAGCTACTGCAGATAGTATAAGGTACTGAAAAGCAATAAAGGCTAAGTACAAAAAGCTAGTAGAGCAACAGTGCTGAAAACAGGTAGAGCAGTGGACTACTGTAGTAGGAGAAAGACTATGAACACAAGATAAAACAACTAAAACATTAACAACAGTGTCAAAACTCCGAAATATCAAAATCACTAACAACCAACTGAAAACCCCGGTGGTCTAGTATCAAACAACTACTGTCTACTCAAACAAATTAAAATTCAAATTAATGGGCAACCTGATTTATAAGAATTAGGTTGTAAGACCCACCATCTAGCAACTTTCATAGGAAAGTCGTAAGCCCGACCTTATGGGAAAGTTTTAAGTGGAAATTGACCTAACTCATAACCCCCCGATTAAAACCCCCGTCCACTTCTAATAGAAGTCGTAAGTCTGACTCCTGAGGAAAAATGTTTAGCTGATAATACAACCCTAGACCACCTCACTTGCGCATCCTAGTCTATAGGAATAGGTGGTAAGCCTGCTATCGGGCAACTTCTAACTGAAGTCGTAAGCCCCCACATTTTAGGAAAATTGTCAAAATAAATAGCAATGATCCTAAACCTCAAACAAACAAATTTAAACCTAAGGGCATCTTAGTCTAAAGGATTAAGTTGTAAGACCCACAACTCAGGCCGCTTAGCTTATAGAACTAGGTCGTAAGACCCACTGTTGGGCAACTTCTAATGAAGCCATAAGCCCCTACATAAATCAAATCACACGGGCAACTCCTAAATAGAGCCATAAGCCCCAAACTAAATAAATAAAAGGACAACTTCTAAGGAAGTCATAAGCCCTAACCTAAATTAAATCTAATTAAAATTCAAACCTATGGGCATCTTAGTCTAAAAAGATTAAGCTATAAGACCCGCTTTTCAGGCTACTTCCTAAGGAAAGCCATAAGTCCTACCCAAATAATTAAAACCTCCGGACAGCCTCACTATAGAGTTAGGTTGTAAGACCCATCCTTGGGCCACTCATAAATAGAGTAATAAGCCCCAATTCCAAATTCAAATCTCCGGGCTATTTTCTACGAAAGTTGTAAGTCCCAAACTAAATCTAAATCCCTGGGTTACTTTCTACGAAAGCCATAAATCTCAATCTAAATTCAAACTCCTGGGCTACTTCCTAAAGAAGCCATAAGTCCCGCTCCAATCCAAACTCCTAGGTTACTTCTAAACGAAGTTATAAAATTCCAAACTAAATCAATCATTGGGTATTCTAATAGGTGTAAACCCCAAAATACTTAATTAAATTAAAACTCAAATCTCACCACTTCAGTCTACTCGGGATCCCTGAGAGGAGGCAACCCATGGCTGTTAATCAGATTCCCTGTACACTATGGTCAATGATTTTTAGTGTTGGTAGATTGGAACTACGGTATACCCGAGACGACGGAACTATGGGATCTTGATCGGGTTTACCTCCATTTCATCCACTATTGAGACTAAAAATATCTAAAATTATTTCATCCTTAATCGAGAGTTCTCTTACGTAGTAAGAGAGGTAATTAACTATGAGTGCTTGTGCTCATAGGAAGTAAGAACTTCAGATATTTAAACCCGGACACTACCCTCAGGGAAAATCTGGTTAATTTCAATCTGATTTAAGGGAAATGGAATCCTATGACGACAAAGCGGGATTCATTGCATTCGTGCCATTTTTCTTGAACCAACAGATTTCTGGTGACTCCGCTGGGGATTACTTTTCTCTCCATGTTTGGATGAAAAGATAATTCATATTTAGTCTCAGTTAACAAAACATATAAAAATAAATATAGATGTTTATTCAATGCAGCTCTGTGTTTTATTTTCCAGCAGAATTCAGGTTGACTCTAATCCCTGTAAGTTTTGTTGGCAGGTTGATAAAATGACGCCTGCAAAGTCCTTCATGACTGTGAAACTGGGTGAGGGAGCCAGAGTGCAGTTCCCTCAAGCTGTTCTGAACACGGGCTATGCTGGAGCAACCTTTCAGTTCGGAACTATTTTTGAAGTCATGTAGTTCCAACAGTTCCTTCATGAGAATGCTGTTAGCGTACCTAATGTCAAAGGTGTCGCTAAGAAGTCTACCACTGAAGCTATTGATGAGAAGACTCTCACGAGAGCCTCTGTATTTTCAAGACTCTCCATGGCACCTGTTGCTGCTCCAATAATTCAAAAGAAAGTTTCTGATATAAAGCTGCAATCTGTTGGCGTGAATACAACTAGTCGGAATATAATCCAGGATGAAGTGCCTGAAGAATATAATGCTGAAGTTCCTGATGCAAGCACTAAGCTTTCTAGGAAAGCCAGAAGAAAGGCCAACGCTCGCTTACGAGCTAATGGAGGGGTGCCCGTTACCCTTCAAGAGTCATCACCACAGTTAGAAGCAAATGTACCAACCAATAACGATTTTGAACCGTTAAAATGGGTAAAAAGGAACGATGATAAAGGCCACTTAAAGAAGCCTTTTTGGGAGACTTCACGTCAACAGCCACTACCACCAAAGAAGGAAGAATCTGCCTCTTCCAAGATATATAAAATACTGAAGGATGTAAAAGACTGAAATTTACAAAGGAGGCTGAGAAAATTTATCAATGAAGTCATCTCTTTCAATGCAGCTAGACCTCAGAACAGAAAAATTTCAGCAAGACCTTATGAAGAGGAGTTTAAACGTCCTCCCTACTATCAAAAGCAAAAAGAATTGTCCTAATATGGGTCAACACCCATATTACGGAAGAAAACAGTCGGGAGAGCCTTTTGATAGTCGACATGTAAAAGGCTATAATCGAAGATATGATGAAAGAAGGCCCCGACATTGATATCATGAATCTGATCATTCAAAGGTACATTCCAATGTTGATGGTTATCAGTATGCGACTCCGAGAAGACAAGTTTGGGTTCCAAAAAGACCCAAATATCCTCGAGTTCAGAAAGATGATCTCGATAAAGAAATCTACAAAGGACGACTTAAATCTCATGTCCAGAAGTTGTCCCCTAATAAGGAAAAACTTCTGTTGATGTGATTACACCAAAAGATGAAAGTCGTCATGTCTATAAAGAATCTCGACTCTCCAGTCATACATTGGAAGCGGCAGTCGCAACATGGAGAAGATCATGAGTTGGAGGAAGATAATAACTACTATGATAATGAGGGAGAAATGGAAGAGGGTACTGATCCCATGAATGTTGAAGTTGTCCAGATGGTTGATCATATACCTGATCGAGCTAATTAGCGATATACTCGTAGAAGTGCAGCATTGAATTTGCAAAATGAAAAATAACTACGAGAAGACCAAGAATAAGCAACAGCTATAAATAGAGCTCCACAACTAGAAGAAGTTGAGGAGGAAGAAGCTGAAGAATTTGTAAAGAGGTTGCAAGCAGAAATGCAGTCTATGCAACAGAAGAAAGTTCAGGAAATTCATCATTTAAATGCTCGTCTTGATGAGATGAGTAACATGATGAAACAGTTGTTTGGACAACTAGGCATGATGGCTGCAACTAATCAAGCACCTATAACAAATTCTCAAGGGAATGTTCAAACTACTCCTGATACATTGGTACCTACTGACAGGAGATCAGAAGAGTTACAGGAGCCAATTTTGATAGCTTCTAAGGAAGACGAAATGGTCAGTAAATCTCAAATTGAGAATCTCATCAGTCAAAAGGTTAAAGCAGCTATTGCTTCTGAAGCTGTTGAAGCCTTGTTCGGAAAAGGTCGTTCATATCCGGTAGAATATGACCAGGAGAAATACCCAAAAGGGTATATAGTGCCAAAGTTCAGTTTATTTGATGGCATTGCAAATCCACATCAACATCTGGCACAATTCAAAGCTACCTATGAAAATACTGGAGGCAATGATGCTCTATTACTACATCAATTTGTTAGTAGTTTAACAGGTACAGCTTTTGAATGGTATGCTGAGTTACCCAACGACTCAGTGAGAACATTCGCCGAACTAGAGATGATGTTCATTAAAAATTTGCCAGTGCAACGAAGAAGGTGACTATCGCTGACCTCGCTCTTGAGAAAAGGAAAAGAGAGAAATCAGTCACCAAGTACATAACCAGATGGAGAAATCTTAGCATGAAATGCGAGCAATAACTCACTGAAAAGCATGCTATTGAGCTATTACTGGGAAACATAGATGATTATATGGCTTCATATCTGGCGATGGCTATAATTAATACATTCCAGGAGTTACTTGATCGTGTAGCCAAATTTGAAAGGTTACCCAGGCCTAGAAGTGTCGGCTTCAACTATAACCATAATCCACCAGTAAAAGGAAAACAAATCAAAATCTTTGATCCAAAAAGAAGTGAGGTGAATACCACATTCCCGTCTTCCTCAGAGAAAAAAGAAAAATGAGATTTAATGAATCCGTCGAAGATGCTAAAACAAATAAAAGAAAAACAAAGACCTACTTTACAAGAGAAAATCAATAAGTTGTATTCTTTCAAAAAGGAGTGTACAGGAAAGATTTTTAGGCAAGCCCTAAAAATTGGCCTTCAATTGCCAAAATCTCGCCGACCAGAATAGGCTGGCATGACAGATGATCTAAATTATTGTCCGTATCATAGGATCATAAGTCACCCAATCGAAGACTGTTTCATATTCAAAGATTGGGTCGAAAGGAATTATCAGAATGGTGAACTTACACTTTCTAATAGTATTTTTGTCAATCCTAAAAGAGAGAAGACCAATGTTATCTCCTCTACACCATGTCAAAGTACAGAGAATGAGAAAGGGAAAGCACCCCAGGAAGATGAAGGTGGTTGGGAGAATTTTATCTCAAAGAAAATTAAACAGATGATGAATGTCCTATTGGCCATTGAAGGCATTCGTCGTAAGAGTGCATTAGAATTGGAAGTTCATCCAAGACTCATTTTGTCAAAGAACCCAGTGGCAGAAGGGCCCAGTTCAAGTAAGAAGAAACCTTTGAAATATTTCAAAGATCAAAATGGGAAGAGTAAACCTAGATCAAAATCTCAGAAAGAAAAGAAGTAGTTAATAAAGCAGAATACTGTGGTTAAAAAATACATCGACTCCATCGATGAATATCAACAACCTCTAAGGCGTCCTGTCAGGTTAGAGGAATATATGGTTGATTTATTTCTTGACTCAGAGTCAGAAAGGAAGAGAGCATTCCAATAGAGACATGCCGACTCATAAATCAACGAGGTGGAAGAGCTGCAAGAGGACGCAATGCACCTCTTGCTATATATAAAACTAATGTGAAAATGCCTTCTAAGGAAGTACATTCTACACCAGCACCTTTCACTATTCAGATGAAGAATTATATTTTCCCGATGAAGAAAGTGATCATAAGAGAAATAACATGCCTAAAGAGAAATGCTCAAAACTCGGAACTGGCTCAGACTCCGAGGAAATTGGTGATATGAAAATTTCAAAGAATTCTCAAGCTTAAGCTAGTTCATCTTCAGAAGTGATACAAATCCAGCTAAGAAGTAGACAACAGGTTCCTCCACCTCAAAAGAAAACAAAGGACAAGGAGAAGAATATTCAACTCAATGAGGTTGTTATTCCACAAGAGCCTCCTAAACCCAAAGTGGCCAGTGCAATTGGATTATAACATCAATTACTTGCATTGCTGAGTGTCTACGATGCCCTTCTGATGTCTAAGAGTCTTCGGGAAACACTCATTAAGGCTTTGCAAAATCCTGAACAGTATGAGGCATTCTTTGCCGAGCAAAATTTGAAAGAAGCTTTACATATGCAGAATACTGCTACAATCACTTTCTATGATAGTGATCTGCTCCTGGGAACTGCAGATCATAATCGACCACCATATGTTACTGCGGAGAGTAATAATATTGAAATAAATAGAATTTTGATTGATCCAGGTTTCTCTGTTAATCTAATGAGCCTTAAAACGCTCAAAAGATTGGCCCCGGATGTCCAGTATTTGAATATAAGCACAGTATTTCTACAAGGATTCAATGAACAAGGGCAAAGAACCCTAGGATCTTTGGTCTTGCCTCTGAACTTTGGGGAACTTAATACAGATGCGACATTTCACATTATTGATTCCAACACATCGTACAAGGCACTTCTTGGAAGACCATGGCTCCACGAGTATGGTATAGTGCCCTCAACACTTCATCAATGTATGAAATACATTCAAGACAATGAAGAATATCACATTGATGGGGATGAACAACCATTCTTGGTGCATGAAGTCAAAATCTACGATGATGCTAAGTACTTTATAGCTCAAAAGTCAAAAGGAAGCAAACTTCCTAGAATTTGGGCTGTTATGCTGGACAAAAAGCAGTTGAAAGATAAATACAAGAATCAATCGAAGCAAATTTGCTCAGTACCTCATCTCGGTAGTGATACTGAAGAGGATGATATCTCTACAATTTTCAAACCCTTGATCATAGGGAAAAGAAAGAATGAACTATCAACTGTCCCTTTTGATTACGAAGCTAATCACACAAATAAGGTACGGTGTTCAAGCAAATCAATCATTGAAGGAGAAGAATTCCTTTATCACCCAAGGTTACTACGGAATCTCAGGAGGAAAGGGACCTAGGACTCAGTTCCATATCTAAGAAATTACAGAAAGTATCAATTTCAATGATAAGGGTGTCTGAAGAACAGATATCTGCAGATATCATCAAAATAGTACTTATGTCAGTGACACATTCCAAAACATTGACTACCTCATCAAATACAAACATAGAAATGTTAAAAACTTTCTATGTTCCCCCCAAAAGAAGTCTCAATGACGTGGATTCATTTTCTATGAATCAAGAGTAATACCACATTACATTACTCATGAAATAAAAAATGAAGATGAATGGGATTATGAAGATATGTACATAATTATTCCTCAATACCCTTCACCCATTATGAGAAATCTGATAGAAAGAAGAATATTTTTCGTGGAAACAAACAAATGAGCTCGTTATTTCAGAGAACTCTGGCACAGTGAGCATGCACAAAGACCTGTTGGTCATGGCTTGTCTACAACATGGGGTCTTGGATATGCTCGACATTCACACCTTACACGAGCATCATCCTATCATTATCTTGAGTACCCTCAACATCCACGTCTTACATATGCAACCTCTTATTATAGATAAGGAGGGATCATCAGAACCCGAAAATCAAGCTGAAGATCTAATTGTGGATCTGAAAGAAGCTCCAAAAGAATTTGAAGAGGGTGGCCAAGCTATCGTGGATGAACTCAAAGAAATAAACTTGGGTACTGAAGAAGATCCCAAACCTACATTCCTTAGTGCTAATCTCTCGCAAGATAAAGCAAAGGAGCTGAGAATGTTACTTCTCGAATATAAAGATTGTTTCGTATGGAACTACACTGAAATGTCTGGATTATCACCGGAGGTGACAGTGCATAAACTCTCCATCGATACAAAAAAATACCGTCTGTTAAGCAAGCACCCAGGCGAATGCGACTTAAAATTGAGGAACAAGTCATTGCTGGCTGAAACCAAAAAACTTATTGAAGCTGGTTTTATTCGAGAAGAGAAGTATGCTAATTGGATCGCAAATATCGTTCAAGTAAAGAAGAAGAATAGTCAAATTCGTGTATATATAGATTACCGAGATTTAAACAAAGCATGCCCAAAAGATGATTTTTCACTGCCCAATGCAGAACTTATGGTCTATAACTCATCGAATCATGACATGTTTTCATTCATGGATGGATTAGGTTATAATCAAATCAAGATGGATCCGGAGTATGAAAAACATACCTTATTCCGAACTCCCATTGGCATATACTGCTACAAAGTGATGCCATTCTGTTTGAAGAATGCTGGAGCTACCTACTAAAGAGCGATGACTCGAATCTTTGATGATCTTATTCATAAAACATGTAGAATGTTATGTTGATAATTCGGTTGTAAAAAACAAAGATCAACATGAACATGTAAATGATCTCAAAATTGTATTCGAAAGAATATGCAAATTTAATTTGAAAATGAATCCGCTTAAATACGATTTTGGTGTGTCATTCGATAAATTTCTTGGATTTATTGTACGCCATAGATGGATCGAAATTGATCCCGATAAAATTCAAGCAATAGTGGAAATGCCACCTCCAAAAACTCTAAGACAACTTCATTCATTATAAGGAAGATTGGCATATATCCGAAAAATTAGGTTGTAAGACCCACTATCCGACAACTTTCATAGGAAAGTCATAAGCCCGTCCTTAGGGTGAAGTTTTAAGTGGAAATTGACCTAACTCCTAACTCCCCCTAATTAAAACCCCCGGCCACTTCTAATAGAAGTCGTAAGTCCGACTCTTGAGAAAAAATGTTTAGGTGATAATACAACCCTAGACCACCTCACTTGGGCATCCTAGTCTATAGGAATAGGTTGTAAGACCCGTTATCGGGCAACTTGTAACTGAAGTCATAAGCCCCCACATTTAGGAAAATTGTCAAAATAAATAGCATTGATCCTAAATGTCAAACAAGCAAATTTAAACCTCAGGGTATCTTAGTCTAAAGGATTAAGTTGTAAGACCCACAACTCGGGCCGCTTAGCTTATAGAATTAGGTCGTAAGACCCACCGTCGGACAACTTCTAATGAAGCCATAAGCCCCTACCTAAATCAAATCACAAGGGCAACTCCTAAATAGAGCCATAAGCCCCAAACTAAATAAATAAAAGGGCAACTTCTAAGGAAGTCATAAGCCCCAACCTAAATTAAATCAAACTAAAATTCAAACCTATGGGCATCTTAGTCTAAAAGGATTAAGCTGTAAGACCCGCTTTTCAGGCTACTTCCTAAGAGAAGCCATAAGTCCTACACAAATAATTAAAACCTCCGGACAACCTCATTATAGAGTTAGATTGTAAGACCCATCCTTGGGCCACTCATAAATAGAGTAATAAGCCCAAATAACAAATTCAAATCTCCGGGTTATTTTCTACGAAAGTTGTAAGTCCCAAACTAAATTTAAATAATTGGGTTACTTTCTACGAAAGCCGTAAATTCCAATCTAAATTCAAACTCCTGGGCTACTTTCTAAGGAAGCCATAAGTCCCGCTCAAATCCGAACTCTTGGGTTACTTCTAAACGAAGTCATAAAATCCCAAACTAAATCAATCTTTGGGTATTCTAATAGATGTAAACTCCAAAATACTTAATCAAATTAAAACTCAAATATCACAACTTTAGTCTAATCGGGATCCCTGAGAGGAGGCAACTCATGACTGCTAATCAGATTCCTTGGACACTACGGTCAATGATTGTGATGTAGACAAAGGGGTGGTCAACACTAGTCCAAAATAAATCAAATTTTGGCTTCCCTTGAGTCTAGTAGTTTATCATATTTGAGCTGAACTTTTAGTTCATTTATGAGCTGGACTTTAGTTCATTTATTGAACTAAGGGTTAGCTTATTATTAGCTAATATTTTAGTTCATTTATTATCTTTTAATTAAATATTTTTATGCTTTTTATGTTATAGTCTTTTGGGTTTCCAAGTGTGGTGTTTAGTATTCCTATTCCCCTTGGTTTCCACCAAGGTTTTAATATTTTTATGTTTGTCTCTTGGGATCTCACGGCTGGACTCCTCCTGTGGCCGTGGCTCTTTGGTCCGTGCGGTTCCTTCATTTCCTGTGGCCGTGGCTCTCGATCCGTGTGGTTCCCCTCGTCTCCCGTGGCTGTCTCCTTGGTTCCTAGTTTGGGTGTTTAACCGTGAGTTTGGGGGGGAGTTTTCTATGTGTTTAATGCTTAGTTTTATGTGTTAGAATTTATGTATGTGTCCTTTTGTATTCCCCTTTCATACCTATAAATATGAGGGGTTATGTATTGTTTGAAATAGTTGAAGTTGAATATGATGTGATTTTTGGAAAAAAAATCTGTTAACCTGCGGGTTGCTTGGAAATTCTGCGGGCTCTTTCCACCATTCTTTCTCATCCCCTTTGGAAATCCTGCGGGCTCTTTCCAACCTTTCTTCTCGGGCTTCTAATCTCTTTCGTCTCTCCGCAAGTGCCACTCCACCTGTATCCTTCTTCTCTAAGTGAAGCAACTTTAGGGTGTCGTCAATTTATTTGCAAGAGTCGTTTGTATTATTGTAAGTTTTCTTTTGTTTTCTTTAATTTGAAATGTAAGAATTTGTTCGTCTCTTTTCTCGTCCTTAGCCAATTTCGCCCGTAGAAGTCCGTCGTGTCTTTTGCGATCGAAAGATATAGGCTCCCTATATCTTTTGCCCGCATCATTTGGTATCAGAGCAAGTTAGGAAATCCTAGGTTGGTTTGTCGAGTTTTGTTTTCAAATCAGTGTTTGTCAAAGTTGTGTCGAGTCACGTCAGAGTTTGTGAGTTTAGTCAAGTCGTTAGTCTTGTCTTAAGTTTTTAGATTGAGTCTTGTAATTTTTTTTATTGAGTCAAAAAATGGAAAATACCAAAAATATGGCATCATTCATGGAAGAAAGCGAGCAACATGATCCTAATGTCCCACTCCCATTGGACAGGTGTATACCTACAGAAGGTGACTCATCGGATCCACTTCAAGATCGACTCTACAAACTGCAATATCACATGTTCCAATGTGATCAAAAATTCGAGAAATACAAAAGGTATCTGCAACAACAATTTGAAAAAGAACAGGAAGAAATTCTGAAAAGGTTTGGTGAAAAACTCAAGGAGATCGATGAACTGTATGCACCGCCTCAAGAGAATCAACAACAGATAATTCATCAGGAGCTGAATTCGCAAGAAGGGGAGTCTGATGTAGACAAAGGGGGGGTCAACACTAGTCCAAAATAAATCAAATTTTGGCTTCCCTTGAGTCTAGTAGTTTATCATATTTGAGCTGAACTTTTAGTTCATTTATGAGCTGGACTTTAGTTCATTTATTGAACTAAGGGTTAGCTCATTATGAGCTAATATTTTAGTTCATTTATTATCTTTTAATTAAATGTTTTTATGCTTTTTATGTTATAGTCTTTTGGGTTTCCAAGTGTGGTGTTTAGTATTCCTATGTATGACCCTTTGGTTTCCATCAAGGTTTTAAGATTTTTATGTTTGCCTCTTGGGATCTCACGGCTGGACTCCTTCTCCCGTGGCCGTGGCTCTTTGGTCTGTGCGGTTCCTTCGTTTCCTGTGGCCGTGGCTCTCGGGCCGTGTGGTTCCCCTCGTCTCCCGTGGCTGTCTCCTTGGTTCCTGGTTTGGGTGTTTAACCGTGAGCTTGGAGGGGGGGGGGGGGGGAGTTTTCTATGTGTTTATTGCTTAGTTTTATTTGTTAGAATTTATGTATGTGTCCTTTTGTATTCCCCTTTCATACCTATAAATATGAGGGGTTATGTATTGTTTGAAATAGTTGAAGTTGAATATGATGTGATTTTTGGAAAAAAAATCTATTAACCTGCGGGTGGCTTGGAAATCATGCGGGCTCTTTCCACCCTTCTTTCTCATCCCCTCCGGAAATCCTGCGGGCTCTTTCCAACCTTTCTTCTCGGGCTTCTAATCTCTTTCGTCTCTCTGCAAGTGCCACTCCACCTGTATCCTTCTTCTCTAAGTGAAGCAACTTTAGGGTGTCGTTATTTTGTTTGCAAGAGTCGTTTGTATTGTTGTAAGTTTTCTTTTGTTTTCTTTAATTTGAAATGTAAGAGTTTGTTCGTCTCTTTTCTCGTCCTTAGTCATTTTCGTCTGTAGAAGTCCGTCGTGTCTTTTGTGATCGAAAGATATAGGCTTCCTATATCTTTTGCCCGCATCAGATTGTTAGTGTTGGTAGATTGGAATTACGGTATACCCGGGACGACGGAACCATGGAACCTTGATCAGGTTTACCTCCATTTCATCCATTATTGAGACTGAAAATATCTAAAATTATTTCATCCTTAATCGAGAGTTCTCTCTTACGTAGTAAGAGGGGTAATTAACTATGAGTGCTTGGGCTCATAGGAAGTAAGAACCTCAGATCTTTAAACCCTGACACTACCCTCAGGGGGAATCTGGTTATTTCAATCTGACTTAAGGTAAATGGAACCCTACGATGGCAAAGCGGGATTCATTGCATTCGTGCTATTTTTCATGAGCCAACATACTTATTTAAAGATTTAATGTTTGTTAGTTAAAATAATATTTTAAAAATAATTATTAATAAGAAAATAATATAATTGCACTGAAATTAATCAAAACATATTGAATCATAATTATTATATATTAATATCCTAACTAATTATTAATTAGTAAATTATTAAATAAGTTAAATAAAAATTTTAAGTTAATTTTTTTTTTATTAATCCTAAGTCTATTAATTAAAGATAAGCAAATTCAAAAAGTTGATAGATTAATTTTAATAATAATTATTAAGATTAATTTATTTGCATCTAATTTACATGGTTCAATATTATTAATTCTAATTTAAAAAAAAATTATATGTTTTAATTAAATTATTTATACTATTTATGAAGTAGCGTTTTGAAAGAGTCTCGAAACTTCTTCGCCTCCTTCAATGTCATTGGATTAGAAGTCTCAACGGGAGCTCGCCATGAAGGTAATTATTTTTTAGCCTTTGGCGCACTTATACTAAATCCTGTCGAATTTTCTAATTTGCTGAATTATTGTATTAGGTAAATCTGGTATTTACCTTGAAAATGGGAAAAGAAGCCGTAAAGTACTGCTTAGACTTTCTATGAGATTTCAATTTGCGTTTTTTGACGTTTGGCAAAATTTAGATCAAATCCTGGATAAATTCAGCCTAATTCCTGCATCCAAACATGTCCAAAATGTCATTAACTATCTATTTCATGGTTTGTGCCATGGTGTATTCTATTTTATTTAATATTTTATTTTAAGCTCATTATTAGTGGTTAAGTGACATTTTTCATTTTGGATTAGTTTGTTTTTTTCTCATGGTAATTTTATTATTCTTGTGTTAGGATTAGTTTTATAAATAGTGGCTAGAATCATGTAATTTGAGATGGTGATAGATAAATATTTTGAGGTATAATTTAATAGGATTTCTATTTCTTTTTTATTCTTGAGGATTCACATTTACTTCTTTGAGCTTTAAACTTTAGTAGCACTCTGTTCCCTTGATGATTTGAGTTATTAGCATCAACTGCTTTAAGATTTGTTGTTAGTTTTTTTTTTTCTTTTAATTTCATACTGATTTCATCACTCTCTATTTTGCATCAATTTTGTATCAAAGAGAAGTTCTTGTTGATTTTGTAGGTTTTTATCTTTCTTGTTGTTTTTCTCGAGATTTCAACTATTTCCTGTAATTTTTCTTTTGATTACAACAATTTCCTGCATGTTCAGTTCCTCTTTGCACAGTTTTTCTTACCCTGTACACACTCTTCATTCATGCACTCTCCTTCCTATTCAATCATTATTTGAATCTCAGATTTTTGCACCTTCTCTCTCCTTATAAGAATCTATATTGGAACTAACTTGCTTGAACCCTAGACATTTGGGTAGAATAAGGCAAAAGGGGTGTGGGTGAGGATTCACATTTACTTCTTTGAGCTTTAAACTTTAGTAGCACGTTGTTCCCTTGATGATTTGAGTTATTAGCATCAATTGCTTTAAGATTTGTTGTTAGTTTTCTTTTCTTTTAATTCCCTATTGATTTTATGATTCCCTGTTTTGCTAATATTTTTTATCAAAGAGAAGTTCTTGTTGATTTTGTACTTTTTTAACTTCTTGTTTTTCTCTGGATTTCAACAATTTCCTGTAATTTTTCTTTTGATTACAACAATATCTTGCATGTTCACCTCCTCTTCCCACAATTTTTCTGATCATATACACACTCTCTTCATCCATGCTCTCTCTCATTTCTATTCAATATTATTTGAATCTCTGATTTTTGTACCTTCTCTCTCCTAATAAGATCTCTATTGGAACTAAGTTGTCTTGAACCCTTGACATTCAAGTGGAATAAGGCAAAAGGGGGTGTGGGTGAGGAAATAATTTAGACTTTTAAATTCAAAGTTCAGATTTAATTTAAACCCTTAGCCAATTTCTAAACTCTCTTCATTGAATTAGCCACCTAAACCAATTCAAATATATCATATTTTTATCTTTTTAAATTTAATCGGTTGCTTTAGTGCAATCTATCCTATTTGAATATTAATTGTCATAGCACAGCGTTTGAGCTTAGAATATTTAGACGGAAAGCTGTTAGAAGGTGATAAGTTGGTAAATTTGAAGCTATTCCAATAAACATAATATGATTAAAATAACATATTTCTGTAAATAACATGAACAGAGCATTTGAAATTTATGGTTAAGTATTTTATTCATTAAAAATATCTGAAAATTAACTATTACAACAATTTGTCCAAGGAGATATTAATGACTAATAAATTGAGCATAACTTATAACCCAATCACATTCCCAAGATGCTCGAAGTGTATATGGAAACTCTCCTCTAGGATGCATATATGCTAAAATTATAAAATCAATAGATGTTTCGTTTATAAGAAACAAATTCAACTAGTTAAACCTAGGAGATAAACAGTATAAAACGAATGGATGTTAATTGAGAGAATGATAAATGAAATATTTTAAGTTTTAGTTCGATGGGATCTCATTGTCTTATCGATGCTGGAGGATTCACATTTCCTTCATGCTTCAAGTATTCAATGCTTAAGCTTTTAGGATTCAATAGTTCATTGTTTGTAGCGATCAACATCAACAATTTAAGGATTCATTCTTTGTTTTCTTTTCTTTCATTTTTATGTTGATTCTGCCACTCGTGCTTAAGCTCTGTTTGGTTAGATTTTTGCTGCCGCTTCTGCTTTCTTGTATAGTAGAAACAGGCTTTAAGTTGTGTGTGTATTTAAACTTTAATTTATTTATTATACAGATGTTGATTCATGATTGATGCAATTGATGTTCTGTGATTTCATCTAAACTGATGTGTATGTTTTGCTCATATTTGAAAAATTTGTATTTGATTGAATTTATATTTGTAGAGGATTACTTTCATTCTACTTTGTGACTTTCTTCAGTACATGAATTTTTATAAATGTTAGCTATGTCATATATGTGAAAGTTTGCATAAATAAATGAAATCAAGTATTCATCATATGCAGGATAATCATCTTTATGTTGCTAACATTTTCCTTTTTAGATCATGGGGTACCTTTGTGCTATATTCTCCATTTTTTTACAACCAAAGTGGTGCTGCCTTTTATTGATGAATGATGCTCCTATTTGTGATGATATTCTTACATGTTTGGAGCTCTTGGTTTTTAAATGGCCATTTCTGTTACCAGCTTGTATGCCGCAACCAACTTCCATGTTTTTGTATTTTCTTCCCTAAAAATGCTTCTAAACCCTAAAGACACGCTGCATCACAAGTTGTATAACTGAAGTTTTCCCTTGGAGGGCTTTGCACTTAAAAAGCGAAGCAGTTAATTTTGCTTGCTTCTCTTTGATTCTCTTCTCAAGGGCACATTTCTTTCTGATTTTTACATGACAAAGTGGAAGAAAGCTAATGAAAGCGGTAGCGTTTGGGTAATTTGTCCTAGTTATGGTGACATTTGGATGTATTGTGCGAAAACTATTAAAGGGTATGCTACATCTATTTGATTAACAATCATAATAGTGCTTAATAAGGTCCAGCTCAGTTGGTTACTTTTTTTGTTTTGAATGAGATTTTAGGAACCACTGTTTCTTCATTACAGGGGAATTGTAAATGCTTGTAGCTCCATGGGCATCCTAACAAACTCCCACTCCCAAGACTTTGTAAGGATAAGTTCATAAGCCATATTTGGAGGTTGCTTCTTTGTATGAATGGATGGACTCTGTAGTTTGAGCACCTTTCAGTCAGATAATTGTCATTGTTATTTTTTTGTTGTCATTGTTAGTTTATTGGGAATCCTTTTTTACTGGATGAAGCCTACTACCTTAAAAGGTTTATCGCTACATATATCTATGCTGTGGAGAATTTCTTGTTACTTAGAAAAATCCGTACTACATGTTAGAACTTTTTTTTTATAATTAAAAGAAAGTAGTTGCATAACCTTTTTGATCATGGAAAGCAGGTAGAGGACTATCATGGATGAAAAACTTAATAACACCAGTTGTGAATTAGATTCTTATTATTGTGCTTCCCACCAAATTTTCAATAGATAATTTGCACATTTGAAGTGCTTAAATTTGGGAAAGTATAATCAGAATTTTTTAATACATTGGCTATACGGTTATAATGCTGTCAGAAGGTTTTCAATTCCGCATTGCGGCATCTCTGTCTAAACAGTGCATTCAAGCGACATGCCCAATTCATATGATAATAACCACTCATCTCCAGATTTTGATTTTCCTTTTGGTTATAAATTTTGAAATTTGATGTAACCTTGCATATAATATGTGAAGATTGCATGTTTTAAAGGCATATTTTTACTTCACAAAGGTTTTTAAATGCATGTTGATCAATAAATAGAACTGAACAAGTAATTTTGTGGGCTTTTTGAATATAGATGACATAAGAGTGCATAAATCCAGAGATTCAAGCTCTTTTGAAATGCCAAGAGGAGGTAAGCAAAGTTTCTTTTGTTTATGAGAAATTATTGCCTGCGTAAAATAATCTAATGATTTATATTTAGCAAGAACAAGAGCACTTGTACAAAATTGGGAAAGGCGGGATTGCTCTCCTGGATCTGAAGGCCCAACTCGATCTGATTCTTCTGATAGTTTTCTTTCTGGAATGAACCGGCCCTATGCATTGGTAAGATTCTATGAGGGTCGAATTAAAATTTGGATGGTTTCATTGAAGTTTCTGCTTAGCGATTCCTTTAAATTTAGTCTTTGAATGCATTGGTATCTTGCAAAGTATCATAAATGTTGGATTAATGCTTACTCTGTATTTATGAATAGAAGTAATGCCAAAAATGTTGTCAACGTGTTGTCTGAGTTGTCTCTATTGCATCATCTTGATGTTTAACTATTATTTTGGATGCATATAGCTGCATGCATTCCTTTTAGTGCTTTCATATAGTTTTAATATTGATTATTTAATTAGCTAATTTTCCTAAAAATTTATTTTGGTATGCCTTCTTCCCCTTTTAGTTTTGTGGAAATTGCTAGGAACTGAATTGTCGTGTACTTTGCGGCACTCTTACTAATAACAGGAAATAATTTGAACTGTAAAATTTGAATCTTCACTTTGATATTTAAAATTGCTTTGATAAACAATTCCCACCTTTTTTTCATGCACCATTTGGGGCTTCGAGAATTCAGTGTGATATATATATGATGCTAAGCTGAGCTCACCTTGGATCACTTTTTTTTTTAGCAGTTCTTTTGTAATTTGGTATATATGAGCGTAGCGTTGAGTAAACTTATTCTGCAATGATTCCTTAATTTGACTAAATATGACGCAATTAACTAAGCTGCTAACTTGTGTAATTCTAATATACATACTATGTCTTTTGAACAGAGAGTACGCCCTTCGGCTGTGGGAAATGAGACTGTTTCTGCTAGTGATGAGGATGCGATTGCTGATTTATTGGACCATCATGGACAGTTCATTGACACTACACATTCTCGCTTGAGAAAATTACAAGTACTTTCGTTAGACTATGATGTTTTATTCTTTTTTTATTCAATTATTTTCTGTGCAATGATTTACTCTTTCCGTGCCTTCTGATATGCAATCAAGATCCCAACTAAAAAAGTCTAGAAGACAGGATAAGCCAACGTAGATCTTTGTTCTTGTTGTATAAACATTTTTTCCTTGCACCGCCCTGCCTCTATACTTATGGACTTGGGGGCCCATTACTTGATCTGCAGGTGTGGAAGAAATCATTTTCTTATGGCTTATGGTTATGCTTTAATCAGATTGTCACTTATCTATATGCAAGGGTTTAAGAATCCATCAAGGCTCAAATTTATGGCTAATGGTCAAGCTTTAAGTCACTTATCTATTTGCAATGGTTTAAGAATCCATCAGGGCTGAGATTTATAGATTATGTCATTGTTGATGAATTAAATAAAAAAAGAGGTGAAATAAAAAATAAAAAAAAGAGAATTTCTGAAGAGATGTATCTCTCCACAATTCCAATCCGACCCCACTGCATACAGTTTTATGCTCAAATGATTCAACCTTTCATCATGATAACAATCTTCGGCAAGTCGGTCAATTAAAGAGACAAAAAACTGAAGAAGGAAGAAGGGTAATCACGCTCGTTGATCCTCCTCACACTTACGTTATGTTTCATCAATTTCCTCAAATCTTGCTCCAATCCTTGCCCTTTAGTCCTATTTGTCCTCCACCCGAACCTGCTTCCAGTCGCGAGCCCCATCTTCATTTGCAAAACCGCTTCCTAGTCATGAGCCCACCTTCTGTTCGTGAGTCTAGCTACCGTCCGAAGCCGCCCGACTCACGTGTGTCCAAGCGCGAATGTTGCCTTCGCCTCTTGCGAAGATCGAACCTCGTCCAATTCATGAAACCTTTGCTCTCATTTCACGTGCTTCCAACCTGTCGATTCGGCCAAACACATCGCAAATATCACTTGTAGCCTTTGCCTCTAGGAAGAACGGTCTGCTCTTCTGTTCGCACAACCAGTGTGATCCTCCTCCAGCCCACTCGAATTACACAAGAGCTCTGCCCTAAAGTAATAAATTTTTGGATGCAAGACTTAATCCCACATCATGTATAGAGCTCTGCCCTCATCTAGTATGTTCACTTTTTTTTTTTAAATTCTAAAAATCTTAAGAGTTGATAGTGTTGATTTTTTTTTAATGACACTTAATGTGGTATATATAATTATATTGTATTCTCTTTTGTTCTTTTTCCCACATTTTTGCTGACCAAAGCTCACAAGGGTTTAGATATTATTCTCTTGCAGAGAAATTCCCAGTATTATTTCATCACTATTTTGCTTGTAGACATTAATTATATTATGGTCGATATATGCCTTTGCATAATAAGAGGCATTCTATGTTACTTTATTGCTATTTTTTTAATTGGCACGGATTATAGCGAGACTCACATATATCTTTTTTGGTTTGGTAGAAGTCCTTTATTTCATCTGGATGATGTTCTAGGTGTCTCATATGTACCCTTTTTAGCACACTGGAAGGTTTTTTTTTGTTTAAGTTTAACTTTTTATATAAATTATACTAAACCTTAACAGGAAATTTAAATACAAATTTACGCATATCTTGATGTGATGAGGAATTTGGATTTTGACATAGTGTATGTACCATCTTTACTTGCCTTTCTTAGAGTGGTTAGTATATATAATACAAATTAGTTGTGATTGTCTCATGCACCACACCATTGACACCTTTTTTGATGGGTTGGGGTGGCCCGCATGCTTTTTGATGGTTCCTTTTTAGGGTGATGCAGAGTAGTTGCTATTATTTTTTAGTTACGGATAATTCTTCTATATCACTAACACTTATAAGAGAAACCAGGACCATATAACTCACCTTTTTTTTCATTGTTAGATTGATTGTCATGGTGTCTGTCATACATGACATATACCTTTATTTCTTGGTGTGGGTATGATAGGCTAAAACAAAGTTCATGGTTGCTTCATGTACACCACACCATACACATTTTTCTTAATATTGTAGGATGGTCCAAAACTTTTCGCTATCCTCTTTGTGGGGATGGCATGGAAGTATTGTTGGAAATTTTGATAAATCCTTGAACAGTCTCAGTGAACTGAATTTAAACATGTTTGGTATCTCTCTACAGAGATCGACCATATGCTTTTTTCCCCCAAAGCCACATAAGTATAAATCATCAATGCCATATGTTTGAGCCATTTTTAGTACCTCTGAAACGTTATCGCCCACGCATCATGCTTGTGGGTCTTTTCTATCCAAAGTGAATCAGAAACTTCATCATGAAAGGATGTGTCCGTCGACATATTAGAGCTCACTCATTTCAGATATATATATATATATATATATATATATATATATATATATATATATATATATATATATATATATATATATATATATATATATATATATATATATATATATATATATATATATATATATATATTGAGAGAATGCAATATTGCATTAAATAAAAAAAGAAGAACAACCTATTACAATCTAGAATAAAAGAAAAAGCTAATGGTACCTTGCTCCAACATGGAAAGAAACCTTATTGAAAACATATTTATTAAACTAAAATTACCATAATTGAAATAAGACCCTACTATTTCCCATTTAAAAACCCTTGGGGTGGAGGGGATACCAAATAAATAAAACAACCTAAAAGGTTGATTAGTATCCCAGAGTTCCCAACCGGTTAAAAATAAGACCTAGTATAGATCTCATAAACAATTAAAGTAACTTTAGAAAACAAATATAAAACTAAAAGAAAGAAAAGGAAACTAAGAAAAGAACTAAGATAACAAATAATTATCAATAATTGATAATCATCAGTAAGAACTAGAAGATATTCCTGAATCTTCTTCCAAAGCCTAAGTCCATAATCCAAAGTTAATAAACTGAGATACTTTTTAAACATGAATTCCCTCTTCAAGTATCTTCCATTCTTCCAAGAATCATCATGCTATAGATATCCATGTAGTAGTAAGAAATCATTAAAGAACTAAAGGGGAAGAACCCCTCACAAACTTTTTTGAACTAAGATTAGCCATTCTCCTTCTTGGAATGCCTTCCACCGGTCCCAAGGATTGGAGCTCTTTAAAAAGTTTTTGTCTAGAACTAGAAGAATGATCCGTCTTAATACTTCCTGTTTTCCCTTTTACTATTGCTGTCTTTTTAAAATTCAAATTTACCTCTGAATGGGGTGTAACAAATTCTGGTATTTCCTCATGATAGCTATCACATGAATCCAGTTCAATAACAAAATTAGAACCAGCAATACTTGAGAGAAGAAAAAAACCCGTGGTATAAAGCCCTTATTTTCATAGATTAGGCCAACAGGGTTGACCTAAGAAAATAGAATTATAGGATGTTGTTCAAATTAATTACCCATTCCCCATATCTAATGTATGTTGTTGATTTTCAACTTAGAGCATACTTGAGATCCTTAATTGAGAGTCTTCTCTTCCTATAGTTAAAAATGTAATTAACCTTTTAGTCCTCCACAATGGTTTCATCCACAAAAAAAATTGATGTTTGAGCCCAAAGGAGAAAAATGCTTCATGTAGCTGACCTACATAATGACACAAAACTTGTTGTTGAGCTTGATTTGGTCTTTTTTTTTTGTTTTTTGTGCAAAGGTTTTATTAATTTTGGATTGGGTGGAATAAAAATATTGTAGGGATAGTATCTATGTTAGTACTGGAAAAAATCTATTAACAGTTTTAATGGAAAAAATTCTATTGTCATTAGTAATGGAATGAAAGTCTATTAATAATAGTCTTTTTTTTTTGGGAAAACTAATATCTTATCTTCTAGAAAGCTTTAAAATCTAAATTCCCCGTCGAGTATGCTTGCAAAACAAAGAAAAAAAACACTTAATATAGGGCAATGGGTTATTGGAGATTTGACCACGAGGGCAAGAGTTGGTTGAGGATATGCAACTGATAAAATTTCCTACTAATGTAATTGCAAATTTCAAATTTTTTTACAACCACTGAACTGTGGCCTAACTTTTTGTTGGACGGCTAACTGCACCATGCTCCATAATTGCCGTCTTTCAATCACTTATGAGCTGTACAACGGCTGTGCTTTTGTTTTATTAAAGCCTAAGGTTACAGCCTGTCGAATCACTCATGGTTTCCAAAGCTTCTTCAAAACATTCTAGAGAGAATTTAAATAGACCACCGTGGAATAGGCTTCTAATCTGTGTGCATAAATTGCAGGTGATACAGCAACTTTGGAGAAGGAAGGACGTAAAGGGTCTGATCAGTGCGCTGGGAAAGATGTCTGATCATGCTGTAGGTATCTAAAATTAGTGCAGCTTTTGGACAATAAGCCATATGTTTTATTTATGCTATATCTTACAGGTCACTTCAGATTTAATAAGTGTTCTAATGGATAAGAGTGATATCATCACGTTGGACTTGTGCACTTGCCTCTTACCACTTCTGTCATGTCTTCTAGACAGTAAGATTGATAGGTATGTGCATTTAATTTTTAGATTTTCCTTAACTGAACTATAAATGATCCTTTTATACTGTTTACTTGTATTTGATATGTTTACTTCAGTTGTGATTTCCTGTTTGGTTCAAATAATATGGATAGTTTCAGCTTTGCTTGGAGCTTAATGTACTTGCAGCTTATTGGTAATCTATTGTTTTCCCCAACCAAAATAATTCAGCAATGGCTAATGTTCCAAAATTGTTGAACATTTAAATTGACTGTCATTGTGCTGAAATCGTGAGGTCTATGTCACTTGTTAGAGACAAGAATAATGCCTTGATCTTCTCAAATATGATTCACATGGAATCTATTGATCGAAATTGCTGGTTTCTTGAAATGCCTGCACCTGTTAATGGATTCCATCTTTGGCATCATAAATTTTAGCAAATAAACATATGCTTAACTTCCCATCTTATAAAGTGTTTAAATTACTATTCATTCAATTTCAAGGTTTAGACTTTAGATTCGCTATTTCACCCATTGGAGTTATGCAGTCTATGTGCTTAATGATTTCTTAAAATTAGGTACTTGGGCATTTCCCTTGAAATGCTGCTGAAGCTTGTCAGAAACTTTGGTTCTGTAATTCATTCAACATTATCAGCTGGATCTTCTGTTGGCGTTGACCTACAAGCCGAGAAAAGGTTTCTTCAACATCCTTTGGAATGCTTTTTTTGCTTGTTTGTATTTGTGATTGATGTAACATTTTTGATTTATTCTATGGTTGTTCTGTACAGGCTGGAGCGTTGCAATATATGCTTCATTGAGTTAGAAAAGATTAAGCACAGTCTCCTCCCTCTTACCAGGTCTGCTGCCTTATTGTTTCATTAATTCTCTATTACCTCTTTAGCCAGCAAAAGCTCTAAACAAAATTCCAATGTTGAGCTTATACGGCCCTGAGCCAATCATATCTTGTGGTCCAATTTATTGTTTCCAGTACATTTTGCAATTAGTGACTCAATTTGATATCAAAGTCCAGCTAAGTTGCACATAGGCAGGTTCTATCCAATCTTTTGCTTCAACCAATGCATGATATTTGAACTTCTTCTAAGAGAAATTATTGATCCAACACACATGCATGCACTCATACCTAGTTGAAATATGCCTTAAATCTCAACCATTCATTTTATAATTGAATACTATAAGATATGTGAAATTATGAGTTACCATCTTTCTAAAAGGATAATAGCCTAATCATATATACAGATGCATACAACAACAACAACATCAAACCTTTATCCCTCTCCATTGGTTGAACAAAAAAAGAATCATGTTTCTTCATTTTGTCGTGTTAAGATGCATGCCTATGTTAATTAAAAATATAAAGACCTAACTAATAGTGCGCATCTATTCTTACATGAATGCATGTACATTGCAATTCAATCTCGAGCTAGCTCTATCCAATCTAAGCTCGGCTCAATATATGTTTAGTAAGAGCTTGACTTTACTCATTATATGTTAATCTGAGTCAAAAGTCAGTCTAATTTTTTAGCGATCTTTGTACGATTTTTGCATCCCTGCTAGCCTAGTCAGTTCATTGGTTCGGGTTAACTTTGTATTATTACTAGTTTAGATCTGCTGATTCCCAAGTTGGGTTGAGCTGTAGTTTACAAAGCTGCTGATTTGGTACTCAATTTGCAGTCTTGTATTTACTGATAACCATCTTAGGCAAGCACCTTTCTTCTGGACATAAGAAATTTATGGTCATGTCATAAAAATCAGCAAACCGCTTCTAAACCTAAGCCTGTTTGGGATTACTTTTGTTTTTATTGCTTCTTTTCTAAATATATTTTTAATGCATTTTTTAATATATTTTAATTTTAATTTTTAGAAACAAATCAAGATGATTTTAAAATCCTCAAGCAACTCTTAGGTGTTTTTAAAAACAACTCACCTTATTAAAAATAGTAAAAATGCAAATTATTAAGTTGAGTGGAATAATATAGTTTGGTTAAATATATGAATGAAAATATCTTGTCATTGTCATAATTAAAAATAAATCACTCATCATATATGTGCATTCAACTAGTTTCACAATCAAAATTCTTATGAGAGGGAATAGATGTAAACACATGATGAGATAGATTCCTATATATGCTCAAGAATGTGGCATGATGAATTTCTTTTCCAAATATTCATTTATTTTCTTAAAACAATTCATTAAATATATTCAATAATTAGATTTGTAGTTTAATTAAATATATTAATGAAAAATTGTTTTCTTCAACTATTCATTTGTTCACCACCACCGGCGAGCACCATCAACCAATGGATGTTCTGTTGATGATTGCTGCCTTTGTTATTCCATCATTGACTGCCACTGTTCTGCTGATGATCGCCGTCATTGCTTTGCTGATGATTGCTGCCATCCCATAACTTAATTTACTCTCTCTCTCTCTCTATATATATATATAAACAAAACAAAATAAAAAGAAAATATAAAAAACAAAAAAACAAATGATCACAAATGGTCCTCTAGTAATTACTCGTTATAGAGTCGGCTTTAACTTTATAGGTTAAGGATTGAAAATAACTCAACTCTAGAACATTTCTTCTACATTTTAATTGACATTTTTGCTTGTTCTTTGGCAGAAGAGGAGGTTCAGTTGCAAAGTCTGCACAGGAGCTGAACCTCGCCTTACAGCAAGTTGCAAGTTAACTCGAATTCGTGCCAACTAAGTAGTTTTCATCTATTTTTCACTTGTACATGTCTTATTGAGCCACTAGCTCACCATAACCTAAAGCTATTGAAGCCTTTGTGAATGAGATCATTAACCATATGATTTATAGAAGTACTCTCCGAAGGCCAGAAGGGGTGCCAGATGCTGACCTGTTCTAACATATTGCTTGATAAAAGCCTGTATCATTCACACCTTACAGGGATGATCATACAATTGTATCATGTTCTTGGGCTATTCTTTTTTTAATAGGAACGGTCTAGTTCATCAAATATCAATTATCTTTGTTTAGTTTTTTATCAGGGGAGTTGTTATTTTGTTGGAGCTCATAGTGCTATATTAGTTGAATCATTTGAATGTAAGTTTTAACTTTTTGCAATATGAGATTTTCTCCTACCAAAAAAGAAAAAAAAAAAAAAAAAAACAACATCGTTGATTTGGATCTTTTAGTTCTTCAATATTGTTATGGTTGCAATTTTATGCAACATTTGAGGATAGTTTAAAGTAGTAATGCTTCTCAAAGTTGTGGGGTTGAAGCTCATTTAGGTTTCCGTGTGAGTCAGCTTTTTTTTTCTTCTTAAAGCAGTTTTTTAGTACAAAAAATTTAATTTTTTATTAAAAAGCTATTTTAAGAAACAGTAAGAAAATCGTCTCAAACGAAGTCCTAGACCATGATCAATTAACATTTGTATTGTTTATTGATCAGATGTTATATGCAACAGCTTTGTTCATTTAAGATTTTGTTTGTTAACGGTTACTATTTTGAAAATGGAGTAAAATATTGTATTTGAATGTTTATTGATTTATATTTTGAAAATCTACCGTTTGAGTTGTTTTAATACAAAAATTTGAATCTCGTTGATTGTACCTTTCTGTGTGATTTTAGTTAGTCTATTTTAGATTATATTAATTATTTGCATTTAAATTATTTTAATACAATTTAGTATGATCAATCTTGGCCAGAGGATTCTAATTGAATGTTATATTGTTACTGTTTAATGGGAAGATAGTATTGTAAATAGAGGTGTAAATGAGTCAAGTTGAGCTCGAGATAAGGTTTGAGCTTTATTTTTATTAATTAATCAAATTTGAGTTTGAGTTTTATTTTATGAGTTCAAGTTGACTTCTGAACTAGCTTGTTTATTTTAAAAGAAAAATTAATTATGATGTAAAAAAATACATTTATAGAGGCTTCTCGAAAGTAGGCCATAACCACTTCTCATTGTTCATCAATGGTAAATTATGGCCTTTATAATACTACAATCTCTACCCACAACCCATTAAGCTTGCAACTTGTTGACTACTATTTAACATCAACTCATTAATAGTGTGCCATTATAGTAAAAAAAAGAGTGATTTTCAGTGTTTCTTGGCAAAAAAAAGGATGAAATTTATGACCACAAAACTAGAGGAAATTCTACCAGTTTTTATATTAGAGTTTGCAGAATTTTGTTGAAAATTTAGCTTGAAATTGCTATTTAAATATTGGCCAATTTTTTGCTAGATATTCATCTGTATAAAGTCCTTATTCTCAACCTGATGCTTGCCATACCCATTTGACATGAAAATAGCCCATATAAAGTTGTAATAATATGATCCATTTTTTATTTAAGCAGCTTCAATCCATCTAGCCATGTTATAAATATGATAATATATATCATAAAGAGCAAGTTTAATGAAACTCATGTATAGTAGAATAAAATTATATAAGAAGTTCATGACATGTGGTTTCGAGAGTTTGAGATAAAATAGTACTACAAATATGCAATTTAAAATTTCTTATAAAATAATTTTATTATGTTACATGTTTGTGGACAAGTAAATTGTACCCACTAATTTGCTTTATGTTTCTTTAATCAAATCTACACAGCTAACATTACAAATTTAAAAATTGAAATGATATTTACTTTCATAATCAAACACAACAAATGAAATGTACAATTCATCTTGAAAGATAAAAGTAATATTTACCTATAATTAAAAAAAAAAACCAAGGAAGAAAACTTTAGTCTACGTCCAAAGAATATTTCCCTACTTTAGAGAACTAAAGAATGGTTTATTTTTTTACTCAATTTTAGATTCCCAATAGAGCAAGTCTCTTTAGTTAATTACATCTCAAGATAAGTCTTGAGAAAGCTCCTGATTAAAGTAGAGATTAAACTTTATAGAATTACAAAAATTTGATAAAAAAATTGAGTTTATATTGATTTATTGAATTGAAAGGTAGAAAGGGCTCTAAGACTTAATTTTATTATTATTTGTATTATAATTTATTTATGATTTAGATAACCCTCCGAGGAGGAGATACTGAGGGTGTCTATACAATTTGGACTTAAGTCTACTTGGAGTGGATTGCCAACTAACAACCTAAGTGCAATTCAACATCTTATGATTGTAAGATAGAAAGCTCATTTTTAAATTGTAATTAAGGTTTTGGCTTAGAATTTAATCATGACTCTTTAATATGAAAATGCACCTAATTAGCATAATGTATGATTTATGCCAAAATGTATAAATAAAACTTTTATTCGTTTATTTACAATGAAAACTAAAGTACAAACCTAGGGTCTACTATAAAAGAAAATGTGGCCATGCTCCAGCATAACAGGCTTGGATTTCTACTCCTATACAATATAGATTTAAATATGATTGCATAATTTAGTATTTAAATCTTTTTGCTCCTCGATCTTCTATAGAATTCAAAAAGACAATGATTTTCAAAGGAAGAAGAATGATTTTTTTTGGAATCTAATAGTGTATATAAGAAATCATTTTAAAATCATTTACAACTCTTTATATTTTTACAACTTGATATACCTAATATAAAAATTTATAACTTTATATTTACATTTAAATTTATATTAGAGCCTAGGTATATTCTGTTTTGACTCTAGTGGTAAAGAAAAAGATTCCTCTGAATATGAATGAGTGTAATTTAGGTGTATGAAACCTAATAAAAGCTAAGATGTACCAATAAGAAAAATAATCATGTATGACTTTTAAAGTATAAAAGGTAAACTAACAAAATAAGATTACTTTCCAAGCAAGGTACTCAAATCACAACAAATCATAATAAATTGCAAAAGCTATATGGCTTGGATGGGTCCTAGGTTTATTTTATTTAAAATTATCTATAATTTATATTTATTTATTTTAATTGGATACCTTCAAAAATATATTAGTCAACTGTTGGTGATTGAAGAACCCAAGATCGATAAGAGACTTTACCTAGAGTTTTTCCTAATTGAAGGTGAGATGTAGAGGGAGATGCTGATATGTTAACCATAATGAGATGAACTCCTAATTCTCATAGATTTCTTTGGGAACTGTTGAAACTGATGATTGATCATCACTGATGATTTTAGAAATTTGAGAACATCTTTGTCACTCGATAATGATTATCAAAAATCATCGGTTCAAATTTTTAACATCTTTAAAGTTCACTTCTCTCTTTAGAGAAACATGAGGGACATCTTTTCTCAACAACTATGATTCTTCTCTATAAGTTATAACTCCTTTTATACTTTTCAAGAATTCTTCTTTCGAATGTCCAAAATTGGATGCACAATAATGGAAAAGTCCTTTAAGTAAGGTGTTAAACATTCTCGTTTTCTCAAATAAAGAAGGGACAACTGATTCTCTATAGAATCTAAGAGGTGGAGAGTTTGTAATCCTAGTAACACTTTCCTCTACAGTAGTAATAAGAAATGGATATATGTGACCTAAACTTAGAAATGGTGAACCAACATAAACTTCTTGGGCTGCAGACTCCATTATAGTGTTCAATAAAATCTCTTAATATAGTTGTTTAACTATGTTGTCTATAGGCTTCAAATTGCAGTTCATATTGTGACATTTTGATTTAGTCATCTCATTGGCAGTAGAGGATGACCCGATCATAAAATTTCGATAGACTAGAAATTTAGAACATATAACATATTTTAACTTCTAGGTTATAATAGGTTTAGTGAATGTCACATAGGAAAAGGCAAAGGGTTTATGAACTGCAAGGGCAGCCATATACTCACCCTTAATTGTCACCTCTACAATAGGTTTGTTAAAGGGTACTACTCAAGCTTTGGTGTAACAAACTACTATATGTTCACCCTTATCACTAAAGTTTTAATTTTGGATTCAAACTTTATCATATTAGCTTCGACTAGCTGTGATTGTCCAAAGGAGATGTTCAATCTTTTGGAAAAGTTGAAGATTAATTTGTTGGCCATTTTCTAAAATCAAACTATAATTTTGTATCAGATTCCAAACTTACTAACTTTAGACTAGATATTTGGACTAGGTGTACTGATATGAATTTATTGAATTTCTAGTGCAAGTTAATTGGAATGATTCTAAAATTTAGATTTGAATTTTAAGTGATTTGAATTTGGACCCAGTTTGAAAGACTTTAGACTAGGAAAGTGATTGAAACTAAATTAGATTTGTTAAAATTGAAATGGTTTCAATCTATATTTTTATTTGAAGATTTAAAATGAAGGATCTGAACCTATTACCAATGCAATATATTGGATTAGAGAATTGAGTTTGGGTTTTTAGTAAACCTAATACCAGTAAAGTATATTGTACTTGAGAATTAAATCTATGTTTTATAGGTAAAGGTCCAATTTAGTATATTGAACCTTGAGAATAGAATTTGGATTTTATAGATAAAGACAATATAATATATTAGAGCTCCAGAATTGAACTTGGGATTTAAGATAAAACCAATACAATATATTGGACCTTGAGTATTGAATGGGTTTTACAAATAGTCTCCACTAAAGATAAAGAGAAGAATCGATCCCCTATAGAGTTACCAAAAAAATCTTGTGGACTAATAAATTATACACACTGATTCACTTTAAATCTTCTTAATTAAATCTACATACCTAACATTATACTATCTCAAAAGATAGACTACTATTTTATTATCGATTCTAAAAGAGATGATATTTACTTTCATAATCAAATACAACATTGGGAATACAAAATTCATCTAAAAACATAAAAGTAAAATTCTCCTATCATTTTAAAAATGAAACTAACCAAGGAGTAAAACTTTAGCCTACACAATTGGGCCCTATAAAAGTAACCCCTAGGAAGTGGAAGATTGAAAAAGAGTGGGAAACAATTGAGCGGGGAATCTTCCCCTTCATCTTATTAATGAACTCAATCATGATGTGGAATTGTAGCGAAGTTTGGAAGGAGGTGGGCTTCAATTTATGTTGTTTAGTTAAATACAATGATGTATTTTTTACTGGGTTATTGGAAACCAATGTTGAGACTATCGATAGAGCATATATTAACAAGATAATATGAGTGGATTGGGATTACAATCATTATCCAGTAGTTGGGAGATCTGGAGGTATATTGGCATTATGGAATAAAAAGGTTACATCATTTACTACTCTAGCTGCTACACCTCAATGTGTGATTGTTAAGTTAAAATATCCTAACTCTTTAGTGTGGATGGTAGAAATTATTTATGGCAATAATGATACTCATGCGAGAAGACAATTGTTGGAGACTATCAAATAGTTCATATCTAAAGATTACCCTTATATAGCAGGGGTGACTTTAATTGTATTTTATCTAAAATGAGAAGAATGGTGGGAAAAAGTTTATAATGTCTAAAGGGCCTCAAGAAATGAAGAAATTCATGTCAAACAATGATCTTCCTGATGTGGCCTTTGCTGGTCCTCACTATACTTGGTGCAGCAAAAAGTAGGTTCTGAACCAAATATGGTAAAGTTTGGATAGGATCACTATTAATTCGATAGCATTTTAGCTTATTCCACTAGTTGTGGTTAAACATCTTGCTCGCGTGGGGTTTGTTCATTGCCCATTGTTATTAAAATTAAACAATGCTTCTCCTCAAATCCAAAAGAGATGGTGGTTTAAAAATGTTTGGACTTCTTACCTAGCTTCTTGGAGCAATATTTTTAAAGCTTGGTAGAAAGAACATTATGGAAATGATGCTAAAATTTTACTAAGAAAGCTCAAAAGATCTCTCAGATCATTGCGATAATGGAGCAAATATAAGTTGAAAGAATTATTAATGTTGTTGTCCTCCCTTAATGATCATATACTATCATTAAAAGAACCTGAAAGACAAATGGGAGGTTTAATAGCACATCAAATGCTGGAGCTCATAACTAAAGTACTAGAGCTGAATAGAACACATGCAAGGTTCATAACTTGGTAAAAGAAAAGAGCTAAAGTTAGGTGGATGAAGGATGGGGACTCAAATTCATACTTCTTCTATTAATTTACTTCAGTAAGGAAAAATGGAAATATGATAAATCAAATTAGACAACAGAACAAAAAGTTGACTAAAGACCAAGCTGCCATTAAATTAATTTTCTCTCCCTTAATAAACAATGGAGAGATATGTACTATTTGTTAGAAGGATTGTTTGATTTTCCTTCTATCCAACAGATGGAAGATTACAAAAAGAAATTTTGACATCTAATTTCACCAAGGAGGAGCTTTTTATTGTTGTGAAGAAATTAGGAAACAACAAGTCATGAGGAATAGATGGGGTTTTGCTTCCTTTTTTAAGTACTTTTTGGAGATAGTAATGGAGGATGTTTGGAAAGCAATGAAGTTTCTTTGAAATAGGAATGATGCCATCATATTGGAAAGACACCATTATTGCCCTCATACCTAAGGTTGAAAATTCAATGGAACCTTGTAGATTTATGTCCAAAAGTGTATGTCAAAACCACTTATATGATTGCTGCCAGAAAGTTGGTGGATATATTAAAAAATGTTCTACCATGTCTAATATCTAAAGAACATGCAGCTTTTGTCCCTAATAGGTCTATATCAAATCACAACTTTCTTTCCCAAGAAATGTTCAGTAAGTTTAGATTCACAGTTACTAGAAGGGGTATGTTAGAACTAAAAATTTATACGGTGAAGGCATATTATAACATGTGCTGGCCTACTCTAGAATAAGTCTTGAAGTTTATAGGGTTTACCCTCAAATTCTCTAGAGGGATTATGGAGTATGTTACTAATCCTAGATCCTTAATCATTGTTAATGGGAGATGTTCTGAGTGGATTAAATCAAAATGTGGGTTCAGATAAGATTGTCAACTTTAATATCTCTTCTATCATTTCTTATGACTCATTCTTTAGTCCCTAAAGGGATTTTGAATGATCCTGATCAGTTATATAGGAAGTTCTTGTGGCACAAGGAGCAAGGAAGGCAAGGTTTGCACTATGAGGATTGGGAGGACCTTTGCCTTTATAATTGGATATGTGGTATTGGGTTCCATTCATTAATAAACTGGCAAGGAACTTTGAGAGCTTGGTTTGCATGGAAATTCTATCAGGATAAAAATAATCATTGCTTAAAAAAATATCATTGTAAAGTATGGAAGTGATATAGGGAATGGTTTGGCCAAAAAAAAGGGTCTTCTCTTGTCTAGTATACTCATTGATGGAGATTGCTACTTGATGCCATTAACCAATTGGATACATGAAAATGAAAAAAAAAAAGATTAATGTATTGATTGATATTTGGATATGGGACAAGAATCTTAACAAATGGGAAACGTTTTGTGATCACCAGGTGTTATAGAATAAAATTGTTGATTAGTTGATGCAAAATAGTGTGTGGAATGTATAGAAGTTACAAGAGTGCTGTGGGGAGCAGCTTGTTTAGACTATCCTTCAAATCCTTGTACATATAGAGATAGAGGAAGATCAAGTGGAGTTAATACATGTTAAAGTAGGCAAAATTATTATAACTATGGGTTTGAGGGACATTACCTGAACTTTAATTTGATCGAAAATTTTAAGTGGATAAAGAAATTAAAAATGATATTAAGGGTTGCTTTGCTTTGGTGGAGACTTTCTAGAAATGCTCAACCAATTGCTAATTGGCTTAATCATAAGTGATTGCAAGTATCAAAGCTATATCCTAGAGGGTACCAAAACACAGATGATATCTAGCATATTGCAGTAACCTGTATAAAGTTCGTTGAGGTAATTTCTTTCTATACTTAATGATGAATTAAGATCCAAGTTTTCCATTCTCTTGCTGAATACTTTGAGCATCTAAAGAGGAGATTCAGGGTCAATCCAACTATGGCTAGTATATGTTATACTACTATTTTTTACTCTTGGAGAGCAAGGAATGAATGTAAGCATGGGAAACCTATGTGGCCAAAGTAATTACTTCATATATAATGGAAACAACTTCAAAACCTTATAGAAATCTAATTTTGGAAAACTAGGAACCAACTCTTTGAACTGCATGATGAATTTTGGTGTCTCCTTCCTCCAAATTGGATTAAGGTAAACATGGAGGCCTCAATCACATAGTCAAATGAAGCTGCTATAGGGGGAATAATCAGAGATCACAAAGAAAGATTTATTTTGGCTTTTGGAAGACATTTGGTTCATTGGGACATTACTCAAACATAGCTTTTAGCAGTCCTTACCATTAAGGAGGTCATACAAGGATGGATGCTTGAAAAATATGGATTTGGATAGAAGGAGATGATGTTAATATGATCAAACTGCTATTGAAATAAATGGACAACATAAAATGGCAAAGTGTGGAAAGCTTGGACCTTGATATCTTTTTCTTAATTATTTTAAAAATATTATTTTCCATTATGTTCTTTGGAATTGCAATATGGTTGCTGATTTTTGTGCATCCTATATAATGTTAGATAATTTCTTTAGGGATAATGTTCTAGATAATAACCTTCATTCAAAATTATTTTCATTGTTGAAGGAGTGTGATAATATGGCTATCACTTAGAATTATATTTCATTTTGAATTAATGCAAAATGCATTAAAAAAAAAGGAATGTTCATGAAGTCCTTCATTTTATTAATGATTTATTTAACTTTTCTAAAGAATATGGTAATTAAAGATTGTAGATTACTTTGAAATCTTCAATTAACACATCCTAGGCTTATAAAATTTAATGCTTTTGTTCCCCCCTAAGGATGCAACAACTGCATGAAGTTTTAAGGTTTATTAATGAATTATAATTGTTTAATATTTAATTAATAAATTTATTTCATTAAATAAAATTTAGCTAATTTTATTATTTTATTTTACTTAATTCAAATCATAAAATTTTATTTTAGATTCTTTGATTTTTATTTTTACTTTATTTATTTAATTCTAAAATTTTAAATTTTATTTAAATTTTAATTAATTTCTTTTAATTTTTTAAAATTAATTACATAATTTATTTTAATTTTTTTTATTTTTATTTAATTCTTACTAATTTTTAAATTATATATTAAATTATAATTAAATTATTATTTTTTATTTTATCTAAATTAATATTAAAATTTTAAATCCTTAATGGTAGGTTTGACCTAAGTTTCACTTTTTAATTAGATGATGATTATTTGTTTTATTTTAACTTTTATTTATTATGTTATTTATATTGAGTTGAATGAAGTTGAGTTTATAACTTTATAAATTATATTTAATTATTTATGAAATTTACTAGTTTTGGATATTTATTAAATTCCTTCATTATGGAAGGAAATTAAGGTATGTGATTTTTTTTAGGGGAAACCCACCATCGGGCCTACGAGTTAATCAACAAAAATGATTATAAGGTCCTTAAAAGGACCTCCAGCTCTCTACTACTCAGAAGAGCTACAAAGAAAATAAAAAAAAAAAGAACCTATGAGCCGGATGTCCTTATTAAACAAAAGTACAAGAATACCTAATAACACTATATGAAGGCCAAAACCAGAAGCCCAAAAGGAGAAGAAAAAATAAAACTCAATTAGTTCATTCTTCTTGACCAAAAAAAGACCCAGCACAAAATGAGAACAAATCTCCAAAAGCCTGCAAAAAGAGGCTCCAAGGACAAATGTAATAGCCAAAACTAGAAAAATAATAAAGGCAGTATTAATAGGAGAAACAGTTAGAAGAGAATACAACTTTAAGCTGCAGAACAAAGAAAAAAATAGGCTCACTAAACTAAAATACTTTAACCCACACCTCCAATTCATGTCAACATTATTACCAAATTAAAATAAATAACAAGGAGCAAGTTGAACCCATGATACCCAATAAGATCCTTGAAAGCATACAATAAACTCAGGAATTGAGCCACAGAATTAGCAGACTGCCAAGTCAACCACCACGAGCAAGTGGACCATTCAAAGCTAAGCTGATGAAAAAAAGGAGAAAACTAATTGATCATCAAAAGATGAAAAGGAGACTACCTAACCATGGCAAAAAAGATTATAAATGTCCTGCCATGACCAACACCAGCAAATAAAAAGGTAAACCAACAAACTAGAGAAAGATAAATAAACAACACCATAAGAATACCAAACACTGTAACCCGACAAAATGTCCCCAGGATAAAAACATAGCTAATCCTACCACGCCTGCAGCACACCTGCTGCTCAAATCTAAGCTAAAATAGAAAATACCCATTGGAAAAGTGAATACAACTTGGAACCATACAACCAACCAACGTACAATTAGAAGGGATGATAACATAAAATTGAAGACCCAAAGAGTTAGTAAAGTTGTAACCCTCCAAATGCTTATAATGACTAATTAACATCTTAGAGATAAAAGAACAAATATCACCAGAATTCATATGCCCAAAACTGTTCTAGAAGCAACCAGATCCTTGATCCAAAATACTAATTAAATGCCCTTTCCGAGTAGAAAGGGCCCGTAGGTTCTAATAAATAAAAAAGAAATCCAAGCCAAATATCAGGAGCTGCTCAAACAGAAGGGCCCAAAGCCAAAACACCCTAAAAAAATATACATAAAACAAAAGGATAACAACACCAAAGACAACACCCATAGAGGTTAGGAAATTTTATCATAAGGAAGACCCATACGATCAAGTTTATCCAAACCCACAAGTTTGCTTGGGATGGAAGTCCCCACATAATCCACAGTTCAATAAATTGCAACCCTCATTAGCTAAAAAATCAACAGCAAAATTACCTTCCCTATAGATGTGCAAAATAAAATAGGTAATTAGATAAAGACACTTAAGAATTTCCCTGATAATGTAGAAGTAAGAGAGATTGCCATTAATAATCACATTAATATAATGAATTACATTCTTGGCATCAACTTCAAGCCAAATGTTAGTAATCCCTAAAGAAATACATAATTGAACACAATAATTTAAACCTTGAAGTTCAGCCATAATGGCATTCTTAACAGGTGAGGGACCCACAAAAGCCACAATAATATCACCCTTAAAATCATGGATGAGCCTACCACAGCCAGCACTAAGAGTTTTAAAAGAACCATCATTATTGAGCTTATGAACACCAAAGGGAGGTTTCATCCATTTAAAAATAGTATCTTTACAAAAATGGAAATTAGAAGAAATATTAATATAAACAAACTCAACAATTTCAAAGCAACCATTAAAATTACTCCCATTATTTAAATTGCCTGAATATAACTGTCTCACTTTATCCTTAATTTTAAAAGAAATACTCAAAGCATTCATGGTAATGTTATCATGTTTCGACACATTTCTACTTTTTCAAAGATACCAACAAATAATAATATGAAGAATATTACACATGTTACCTTTAGAAGCCACATACCAATCTTGCATTATACTTTTACTAATGTAATAATCATAACAAAACTAATAATTAAATAAATTATCAAAAAACAACCACACTTTTATAGCAATAGGAACAATAACAAAAACATGATTTAAGTTATCCAAGTGAAAACGACATTGGCATTTAGAAATAATGTTTAAACACCTCTTGATTAAAATAGTATCCACAAGAATGTAGTTGTTGAAAATTCTCGAAGTAAGAATTGAATAAGAAACATGAATACCTTTATACCAAATGGAAGAGAAAATTAGAGATTTCTCATAAGAGTTACTAATGGAGCGCCAAACTTCTTTGAAATTAAAATAACCATCATTAGATTTACTGAACAAAATGCAATCCTTTTTATCCAATTGGAGGGGAACTTTCAAAATAAGATTAATGAAAAAGCTAGGCACCATCTCAGAATGATAATCCATATTCCACATACCATCATTAATAAAATTAGAAACTTTTTAAGCACTAGTAGTGTGAGTATTAAGCAAATTATCAATAAATGAGATCCCCAACCAATTGTCTTGCGAAAAGAAAATGTCTCCCAATCCCAAGCCCCATTGAATAAAATTTGCAGCATCCAATTTAATTGAACACAATCTTTGATAGTTATAAGAATTCCTTTTTTTAAAAGAACCCAAGAGAGGGTGCTTACCAGCACAATACTTAGCAGTCATAAACTTAGCCCAAAGGCTTTTCTTATTCCTAAAATTAAATCAAAGTTTATAAGAAAAGCCAAGAGCCATGTCACTTAAATTCTTAAGACCAAGCTTACCTTCATCTTGAACATTAGAGCAATTATTACAATAAGTCCAACAAATAGTTGACTTCCCCTCAGCTCGCCAAAAAAACACATTGAAAATTCTTTCAAACCTGCTACAAATAGTCATAGTGGGATAAAGCATATGAAATAAATAGATAGGAATAGAACACAAAACACTCTTGATCAACACTTATCTACCACAAAAAGAAAGAAAATTAAAAGCCCTAGTAGATAGTTTTTTTTTTTTGAATAGTAGAAATAATGTCTTCAAACAAATGTGATCTCTTCATGCCATTAAAAAGGGGAGTTCGTAAATACTTTAGGGGTAATTGCTTGTGCATAAAGACAAAATTGTTCTTAATAGAACTAATCCTTTGACTAGAAATAGACTTCACAGTAATAAATAAACTTTTAAGAGGATTAAACATTAAACCACTAGAAGTTTGAAATTGATGAAGAAATCTAAAAAGAATATTCAACATTTTTTTGGAGCTGTCAGTAAAAATAATAAAATCATCACCAATACTCAAATGAAAAATAGGTATACCACCTAAGGTTAGGTACTATAAAGTGGGATGCTTTATGAAAAGATCATTAAGACCTCTAGATTGAAATTCAACCGACATAAATAAACAAAGTAGGGGATAAGGGAACCCAATGCTTGAGACCTTGGTTAAACTTAAAAAAACTTTGGTTCTTGCCATTAAGAATAATGGAAAAGAAACAATGCTCAATACAATTCTTTATGATTATGATAAAACCATTATTAAAACCAAAAACCTTAAGCATGGTATAAAGAAAATCCCAATTGAGGTTATCATATGCTTTGGTAATATCAATTTTGAAGATAGCATTCCCACTAATAATTTTAGCATCCAAGTCATGGACTAATTCTTGGGGCAATAAGACATTATCAAAAATAGAATGATGTTTAACAAAACCAATTTGTTCTAAAGAGATAATTTTAGGAAGAATTAAAGCCAATCTTTTCTTAAACAATTTAGCATTTAACTTGTTGAAAAAAGAGAATAGACTAATCAGCCATAAATCACTCCAAAAATTAGTGGCATTACTTTTGGGAATAAGAACAGTGGAAGTAGAAGTAAAAAACTTAGGGTAAGGATTACCCTTGAAGAAATAAATTACAGTGTTGATTAAATCATCTTTAATAATATGCCAAGTTTTCTGAAAGAATTTAGTCGTAAAACCATCAGCACCAGCAATAGAATCAATGTTCATATCTTTGATAATCACCCAAATTTCATCGGTAGAAGGAATTTTAGTAAGCATATTATTATCCTCATTAGAAATAATAGAAGGAATGAAAAAGAAGTCCACATCCAAAATTGGATTAAAGTCCTTTTTAAACACATTCTTAAAATAATCAATACCAGATTCATAAATTAAATCAGGAGAATCAATATGAGACCCATCAGGCTTAATGATTTTGTGAATAAAATTAGAAACCTTCTTATGATTGGCTATATTATGAAAAAAATTAGTATTCTTATCTCCCTCCACAACAAATTTAGAAGCAGCTTTTTGTCTCCAAAAAACTTCTTCTTGCATTTGAAGTTTAAATAAAACATTCTTGTAATCATTAAGGAAAGGTATTGCACAGTAGGGTCAATAATATAATTATTATCAGCCAAAGCGACTTGATTCTCAGCATGCATAATATTAGAAAATAAGTTCTTGAACACAACTTTATTCCTTCAATTCAACTTCTATTTAAGCCTTCTGAGTTTAAACTAAAATCTAGTCATACCAAAAATATTATCAGAAGGAAATAAAGGGGCATGCCGATTGCTTTCAACAATATTAAGAAAAGATTCATAAAGAAACCACATGCTTTGAAATAAAAAAGGAGATTTAATACTATTATGCTGCAAAGAAATATTTAGAAGCAGAGGAGAATGGTCTAATAATGTTCTAGTTAAATGCTCAATGTGAGTGTTAGGAAAGTTGGAAATCCAACAGTTATTAAGAAGAATGTGATCTAAGCGCTGCCACATAGTGGCTTGATTCCACATAAAAGCATGGCCATTAAAACCAATATCATGCAAATTAGCATTTAAGATGATATCATTAAAGTCTTCCATAGCTTGAAAATTGGGAGGGTTTCCACCCACCCTCTCAAAAGCATTCAAGATAGAGTTAAAATCACCACCAATCATCCAAGATTATGAAATATTATTAGAAAAGTTAGAAATTTGAGACCATAAAATTCTCCTAGTAATCATAGAACATGAAGCATAAATAAAGGAAGCAAAACAAGAAAATTGAAGAAACTTAATACTAGTATGAACCACTTGAGGATAGTCAGGTAGAATGCTTAAATTAACCCAATTTTTCAAAAAATTCCAAATTTTATTAGAAAAACTACTAAATGATAAATCAAAACCCAACGTAATATGAGTAGAATTCCATTTAGAAGAAGAAATCAAAGGTTCATTATGAATCAAAACATTAATGTTATGAATCATGCATAAATTTTTAGCTCTATCCAAAAAAGGGAGATTACCCACACCTCTAATATTCCAAATGCTGGCTTTCACCATTGGAAGAAGATGGAATAGAAGCTAGAGTAACTCTAGATGATTGACCATCTGAGAGTTTATTATTTTTATTTTTCTTCCTACCAACTTTGGTATACCCACTTTCAGTATTATTGGCAATTTGATTGGTGGGTGGAGACAACAAGGAAACATCATTTATACATCAAGAGTTCCTAACTAGAGATCCATTCTTGCTAGGTATGAATTATCCTTTCTCAATATGTTCTTCCTCTCCATCATCCTCATTCTCCCAATTGTTTTCTTTCGTGTGATTTGAGTCACACTGATTTTGGATCAGACCACCCCCTTCTTCATCATTGTTTGAAATCATTTCAATGTTATGAATTTGAATCACTTCCTTCAATAGCATGCTAGAGTTAACCGTGTTTTTAGCTTCAAAATTATGAACAGCTAAACCACCCGTAGGATCCATATTTTGATTTTTCAACATTGTAGATTTATCTACATTTTCTACTTGATCACTAATAGGTTTTTCCAAATGTATAGCTTGTAAGTTGTCTCGAACCGCCATCGGAGCATTGTTCACATCTAATGTAATGGTATGCTCATTATTACTAAGGTCCTTCACATCAGAAATATCCATAGCGTTCTCCACTTTATTTCCCTTCTTAAGGTCGGGATTAGCCATAAAGCATTCATTATAAGCATGACCATGCACTTTGCAATGAGAGAAAAAATTAGATATATTTTTAAATTCAACCTTTTGTAGATAGCGAGTAGCTTCAAATCCAATCCACACCTCTCTAGGATGTTTTTTTGGTGATGTCTAGTTCCACTAGAATCCTGGCCACCAAAGGTTTGGATCTAGTAGTGGCTTGGTCAGATTGAAGGGGATGAGCAAAAATGGATCCCAAAGCATGTAACACATGTGAGTTAAAAAAATGTAGTCTCAAATTTGGAAAAGAAAGTCAAATCAGAACTATAGGAGATTCTTCTTTAATGTCAAAATAAGGTGTCCACTTCAGTAATCACATTTGACAGTTATTTTTGTAGTAAGATCTCCTAGCAAATATCCTACTATAGTCCAAATCATTAGATAGTTGAATCGCAACATACCTAGCATCCAAGAGACTGATAGAAAAAACCTCAGAAAGTTTTAGATTGCCAAAAAAAGCCTTAATAGAATCAAGGTTTGGGCTCCTTAACAAGAACTTTCCAACCAAAGTAAACTGAAAGGGTGATGCAAGTTTCAAGATATCTTCTTTAGAAACAAGCAAAGTAGGAACTCCTTTAATAGAGAAACAAGTAAAAGAAAACCAGCATCTATTGTGGAAGCACTACCAACCAAAACATTGCAAAAAGAATGAGTTTTAGTTGAAGAATTGTTACCCAAAGCATTAAAAAAACCTTTTTTTAGTTCTGATAAAGCTCGCCGAAGGAATAACCCAAAGGGTTGTGATAGTCAAAGATGGCTCCACCGCCATCACAATAAAATCACAAAGAAAAACACCTAAGGCCGAAGGCAGAGGAAAAATGAAAATAAACCACAAAGAAATAGAAACAAATAAATCCCCAAGAAAACTACATGAAAAACCATGGAGAGAATAGAGGAAACCCTAACGCCAAAGCTCGAGCGCACTGCAGGAGAGGAGAGCTGAACAACACGATGAACTAATTCTAAATTAAAGCACGTGTTGATTGACCAATTGGTCTCAATTTATCAAGTGATTGATGCTATATGTTAGTGGTATCATAAGGATCAATCATTGAAAGTTTGGAGTCAACTAGATTAAAGAATAATTTTAAATGATTTTATTTAATTAAACTATAATTAAGCCTCAAGTTGTATTTAATATTATTAAGATTTGATGGGGCTTTTATTCTTTTGATTATATGAGAAATTAGTAGTCATATCAATGAGTATTTGATAAATAATTAGGTAGAAATAGTATGCATTTAAACTAAAATTAAACCATAAATACTCATTAAATATTATGGATTTTAACTTTAAAATATAAAGCTCTTTTCCCTGAATCTATAGAGCCCTAATTCTTTCTGAATGGGTCAGGGTGCTTTTTTTTTTTTTATAGAGATTTTTATAAGTTCAGGCTATTTATTCCCATTTAATATTGATTTAATTTAAGCTAAAGTGGCGACAATAACAGAGAAAGAGCTTTGCACATAGTGACATGCTAGTCATGGCGTGGAAAAGTGGCGGTCAATCACTTATCCACGTTGGCATTCCTCTCAATCGCACGATCCCATGCAAGATTGGATGGACATCCAAGATTAGATCTCCCATTCCATAGTTTGGAAGGTTAAATATGTGTTTAAGAATGATGAAATCGTGTCCATTGAATTCAAATAGAAAGAAATAAATTGACATGAATTCATCTTCCTCCTTAGATCAGTCGAAGAGAGAGAATTTTGGTATGATTTAAACTCAACATACGATGGATATAAGAGGACCAAAATGCTTACATGATAGCTTCTATGGCTAAGCATTAGCTGTATCAAGCTTGAAAACTTCATATAGCGAATGGGATGCAATATTTTAAACCCGTAGTTTAAGGTTAGGGTTATAAAATTACTTCAATAGGATGGGTATATAAGCTGGGTTTTGATTTAGTTCTCTTCTTTAGCTCATATGAATGAAAAATTTAGTAAATTTACCTTATTCCATACTTTGGAAGACAGTCCAACGGCTGCTATCTCTCAGTAGAATTCATTGGATGTTTGTTATCTATTCTAGATGGTTAGGAAATAGAAGCTGAGCAAGAAAGTGGCTAGAAAAGCTAAAAATGACATGGGGTAAGTTTCCCCATGTTGGGACCATTAGGCTCGGTTTGGGTTAAACTATGGTGTAGGATGGGAAGAAGAAGTTTTAGGAATATTCTATATGATATTTAGAACGAACCAAACCAACTAGTGTGATGGGTTTTTGAGTTTTTATGGAGTTTGAAGTTTTAAACATTTTTAAATGCTTTGACCACTTTGACTATTCAATAAGGGTCAACCCACCTAGGATAGACTATTGGGAGTCTCTAGGGCCTATTTGACTCTTGTTCAAGGGGCTTGATTGAAATTTTTTAAGTTTGAATGAGGAAGACCATATATAGATGAATTTGATAAATCCATATGAGTTAACAAAGTCCACTCACAATGAATTAAGCAACATATGGTAGTTGAACTAAACATGTCCAAACCATGAGAACCTTTGTTAAATTTAATTTTATTAAGTTTTATGGAATAATGAGGTTTGTAGTATATCAATGCAGAGGTCAGACCTATTAAGCTAGCTTGGGATAACTCATTTAGGTCAAATGGCTTAACCTATGGAATAAGGATCTAGGGTTAATAAGTTTAGTATACAGTGCTCCTATGGTGGTAACTTGAATAGGGTTTGAAATCAACACGCTAATGTCAAGCATATTGTATTCCACTAGGCAAGCTTAGTATAGGTTGGGGTTTAGCAGCTTTACCATTAGGCTAGCCAAGAAAGTGTTTATTGTAATATAAGAATTCGACCATATATTTTGATGATTACAAATATTATTGGATGTTTATTATCTTATTATTACTTTTTTTATCAGGTATTTATTTTTGTCAGCTACAACCCATTTTAGTATTGCACACAACAAGCAAAGAACTGAAAAATAGGCACAAGATAGTATATTGTTGGTGCAAAAGTCAGTTTGTATTTTATAGAGTCAATATTTTTTATTTTTCTTGAGTTAATTTCTTTATTAGGTGTATGTTGGCTAAGAAAACAAGCACACACACAAGAGGAATAAAAAATAAATATTTGAATTTTTTTTTTCTAGTCGTACTGTAGGATCAATATTGGATTGTACGATCAGTTCAAACAAAAATTAAATCAAATGTTTAATTAAAATGGAATTGAAATTAATTTATAACTTATCGTACTATATGAACATGACATTATATAGGAAGATCAATTATTTTGAGAATCTTGACTATCGAATCCTGGCGACTTAAATTAGGAAAATTTGAATTTATAAATTTGAATACCCAAGGAGGAAAACCATTAGGGAGTGGATTGTTGACCTCATTTTTTTATGTGAGGTCAAAATTCCAAATCAAAATTCAATCTTCATTTTCAATTCATTGAACTCTATTTTATATTCAAATAAAAAATCCAAATCTAAATACCAAATATAAAATTAAATGTTCAAATCTAAACCCCAGCACTCGAAATTTTATTAGTTTTATAGAATTTTCAAATCAATTAGGGAGTGGATTGTTGACCTCATTTTTTATGTGAGGTTAAAATTCCAAATCAAAATTAAATCTTCATTTTCAATTCAATGAACTCTATTTTATATTCAAATAAAAAATCCAAATCTAAACTCCAAATATAAAATTTAATGTTCAAATCCAAACCCCAACACTCATAATTTTATTAGTTATGAAGAATTTTCAAGTCAATCAAAACCCTATCAAATGACCTTAAAATCATGTTTGGTTAGTTGTATAATTATTAGGCATGTCCTTATGGTATACCCAAAATATTTGGAGGCATTCATGGTCCTTTAAACCCCAAAATTCAAAGTATTTCGTAAGGCTACAAAACCTACAAATATTTATAGCCCATGCCTTTGGATCTTCCATCTTATGAAAAAATCACCTTGGGAGCCTCCCCAAAACCTTTGATCATGTTCATTATAATTTTCATGATGCATTGAATAAACATTGAATCCTTAATGGACCATGATTGACAATGGTTGACCATAAAAGAAAAAAAATACTTGTCCAACTAGTTGCAAGGTAGAGAAGCTCTCATTTGTACTGAGAGAAACTCGTTCATTTTTTCAAATTTCATTGTTCCTGATTTCCATTCCTCCTTTTCAGGATTTTGTTGAGGGGATGGTGGCTGATGGCTACCAGCCATATATGCCTTCGATGACGAAGGCTTCATCCATTGGTGGAAGTAAGAATCAAGGTTTAGAAGGGAATGCTCGTCAGGTTGCTAGTTTGAAACATATAAATGTAGATGTTATGAGTAAAACATCGAGAGGTGCTTTGATCATTAAGAAAATTACTGAAGATGTTCCTAAAATGATTATCCATGTTTTGGGTAAAGGTAAGGCTATTTCTGAAGAATTTGAATTTGTTACTCCTCGGCATGAGAAGGTTTTATTTCCTATGAATTCGATAGAACCTGGTGCTTCATCATCAGGTATGAAAATTTTTGTTAACAAATTTGGGAATTCAAATGCAATCCCTAGTAATAGTGTGATAACTGCGAATTCACCTATTTTGATTAGCAAAAATGTTCATGACAATGATGGAAGTATAAATGTGGTCGAGAAGGATGATGCCACTTTGTTGGAAGTTAACATTGGAATGTATAGTGTTGCTCAAAAAGAGATTGGTGTGAATCCTTTGCACAAGAAGCGTTACATTAAATTAAATTTTAAAGATGAAGATATGGTATTGTCAGAGGATGGTAAAGTAATGAAAATGAAGGACAAAAATGAGATTTTGAATTCGATTAGGTTGATGAAGTCTTTGGTATTCAAGGTGTTTGGGAGAGAAATCCCCTCTCATATTGTGGCTTGGGAAGTGAGATGACAATGGAATCAATTTGGCAAATTCCACTTTACTACTCTTGGAAGCGGTTAGTTCTTGTGTTCCTTTAGATCAGCTAAAACTTTAGAAGTAATTCTTTCAGGTGGCCCATAGTATGTGAATGGGCACATTGTAGGTATGGATAAATGGACTACTGAGTTCTCTTCACTATCCATTAAGGGTTTTAATTCTCCTATATGGGTCATAATGCCTCATTTACCTTTACAGTATTAGGATGAGGAAACAAGAATTCCATCTATGGTTTATAAACCATTAATGTTGGATGGAAACATGTTCCAATGGGGAAGGAGAGAGTTTGCTAGAGTTTGTGTTCGTGTGAATCTTGACCAATGTGTTTGGTGGAGAGTATCTATGGAAGGTTTTTCCAAAGGTGGAATATGAAAAGATTTCTAGATTTTGTTTTGAATGTGGAATGATTGGCCATGTGAAGAGTGAGGGTAAGAAAGGGATCTTGGTTACCAAGGAAGTAGTTGATGTTGTTAGTAAGAATGAATTAGATAATGCTGGAGGGATAAGACAAGAGGTAGTAAATGATTCTACTTATGGACCTTGGGTTTATGTCAATCATAAGAAGAATAAGAGGGTAGTTCAAAGAACCACAAATGTTAAGCCTTCGAATTTGAGGTTAGTGAAGAAAAATTAATTGAAGCCAGTCATGGAGGAACCTGAAGCTACTCTCGGATTGGAGTCTGAAAAGCTCGATGCATCTAAAAACTTGGAGTTGGAGAAGACAAATGAATGTATGAATGAAATGGAAGAGGGTGAAATAATCTTGGAGCAGGATCAAAGTATCAAATCAACTGCAACTGATGGATCTAAGGAGAAAGATATTTCGATAGAGGAAGAGTTGGAAAATTCTGATGGTAATAAGGGTATGGAATTTACTCATGTTTCTTCTTTTATATCCGTGGTAGTAAACAAATTTAATGTTTTGAACATAGGGGAGGAGGAAATGGTGGATGGTGAGGATAACAAAAAAAGAAGAACTATAAGTGGTGATAAAGGTAGTCGTTCCTTGGAAAAGGTTGTTATGTTGGGGAAAATTGAAAATTGTAGAGATAAGAGTTGTAATGATTTTGTGGAAATTGGTGTGGCTAAGGAGGTTGGTACCAATGGTTAAATGGCTAAGTTTATGCTTGCAAAGAGCTTAAATCTTTAGGGCTAGTTAAAATTCTTCCTAGTGGTAGAAGTGTTGAGGTTGGTAGTAAGAGAAGGGACAGGGGCTCATCCCCCATGGTGGTTGAATGAACTCTATTGCATTTTAGAATTGTAGAGGGGCTAAGAGAAGAAGGACCTCTCTCTATCATAAGGAATTTGTTAAAGAATTTAATGTTTTTTTGTGGGTTTGGTAGAGACCAAAATTACTTCGTTTGATAAAGCGGCCTTTTTGAAGGAGATGGGGTCTAATTGGGTTTCTTTCTACTTCTATCAGAAGGTTTATCAGGTGGAATTATGGTTTTATGGAGATCTGATTTGGCTTCATTTTTTGTGATAAATACTTTAGATCAATGTGTTATTGGGGATCTTAATGTCCTTAATAAGGGAGTATGGATGATTTCGATAGTGTATGGTAGTAAGGAGGTTCATAAAAGGATAAACTTATGGGATTATATTAATGGTTTGCCTCATAGGAAAGTCCCTTTTATTATAGGGGAGGGGGGGACTTCAACTGTATTTTGTCCCAAGGGATAAGAAGGGTGGAAGGAAATTTGTCTTTTCTCAATGTCCCAAGGAAATGATAAATTTTATGAATGAAAATGATTTTCATGAAGTAGGGATCATTGGACCAAGGTTCACTTGGTGTAATAATAAAGTTGGTGGTGGACGGATTCTAGAAAGGCTGGATAGGTGTTTTCTTAATTCGTTTGCTATTGATTATATCCAAGTTGCGGTGGTGAGACACATTGCTGGAGTCGCTTCGGATCACTGTCCAATCGTGTTGAAAATTTTTTATTCATCCATTAAGAAGAAAGGTTTTCTAAAGTTTGAAGATGTATGGATTTCTTTTCAAGCTTCTTCTTGTATAATTTCTAAAATGTGGAGGAAGGCATATGTTGGAGATGATATGCAAATTCTTAATAAAAAATATAGAAGAGATTTGAAGGAGTTGTTATTTTGGAATAAGGTAAAATTGAAGGATTTCTTGGTAGTGAAAGAAAGATTGAAGATGGAAGTGTTACAAGTTCAAGAGGAGGAAGCTAGGAAAGGATGGTTGAATGAAGAAAAGACATGGCTATTGAGATCAAAAGTTAGAGAATTGAATGGACATCTTTCCCGTTTGAATACTTGGTGGAAGCAAAGAGCCAAAGTAAAATGGATTGAAGAAGGGGTTTCTAATTCTAAAATTTTCCATGCATTTGCAAATGCTAGGAGAAATGCAAATTGGATTTCTCAAGTAAGGAAAACTGATGGAATTTTAACTGAAGATCCAAAAGAGGTGGAGGAGTTTATCAGATATTTCCAGGATAAATGGAAAGATATGGTGTGTTGTTTGGACAATTGGCCGGTTCCATGGAAGGTCTTAGGAGATGGGGATATAAGCATTTTGGATGGTGACTTTTCCAATTCAAAAATAACATAGGTAAATAGGAGTTTGGGTAATAATAAATATCCGGGGTGTGATGGAATGCCTTACTCTTTTTTTAAAGCTTATTGGAATATAAATCGTAATGATGTTTGCAGAGCTGTTAATAATTTTTTTGTTTTGGGCAAGATGTAAAAGGATTGGAAAAACAATTTAATTATTTTGATTCCCAAAGTAAATAATCCAGTGCTACCTTCTAACTTTCATCCAATCAACCTTTGTAATTCTATTTACAAGATTGTGGCTAAAGTTTTACTGAATAGGTTGATATTGGTTATCCCTAAGATTATCTCTGAAGAATGGGTTGCTTTTGTAAAAGGTAGATCAATCTTGAATCATTTGTTATTAGCTCAGAAGGTGTTCAATAAAATCAAATTTTCTAAAGCTAGCAGTGGACTCATGGCTATTAAATTAGACATGGAGCAAGCATATGAAGGTATGTGTTGATCGACTTTAAATTAGATGATGAACAACTTGGGTTTTCCTACAAAATTTGTGACCTTATTGATGGAATGTTTTATGGAACTAAGGTTTTCAATTTTGATCAATGGTTGCAACTCTAAATGGATTGTGGGGGAAGAATGGTTTTTGTCAAGGTTGCCCACTCTCTTTAGTTTTATTTATTTTATGCTCACAATTACATTCTAATACTTTTATTAATAGAGTCATGGATCTTGGTATCAAAATATCTCGAAATGCACAAAAAAATTCTCATTTGTTATATGCAGATGATGTTTTGTTATTTTTGTTGCAAATCTATTTTCATGACTTATATTTTGATGATTAACAAACACTATTGATTCTCTTGGACTGCCTATTACTTCTAACTTTTCAGGAATCGAAGATTGGACGAACAAACAAAGCCAGTTCAAGATTGCGTAGGTTAGGGTTGAGTCAGTATGTACTTTGCTTTTTCTCTTCTTGAGTATATTTGTAATGTTCAAAGAGACTGATGCTAAGTAACCCTACACACACACACTTGAGAGACTTAGAATTTCTGTTTTTACTCACATCGGCCAGGATTATATTTGTATCAACCTGGATGATCGAGTTTAAAACAGAGATTTTATTCAGGATTCTTAATTAAGGCAGCCGTTATTAACAGATCATCCTGGACGATAAGCTCAAAATAGAAAGAAATTGCCACCATAAACAATTAAGGTATTCTGTATTTTTGGTAATCGGCCAGGATGATATTCATAATTATGCCTTAAATGATCAGACAATCAAGGAGGTAATTAAGGATGATTGATACGATCATATCATCCTAGACGATCGCAGGATCAGCTAGGACGATCTATTCAAAAAACCTTAGTTACTTCTGGACGATAAATATCGGCCAACATAAATTCAGGGCGATGTGCTGGAAGATCGGGATCGGACAGCTTGAATTCAGGGCGATGCTTTGGATGATTTTCCTCTGATTTAAACTGACCGGCCTGGACGATCGTGAGATCGGCCTAGACGATCAAGCCAATTTTTAATCATCCAGTTTGCATTCAGGGTGATGCTCTGGCCGATCTCATGGGATTTGTACTAATCGGCCAGGACGATTTCCATATCGTCCTGGACGATATTGTCAGCAACTTGCAATTAATGAGCTCCTTTGAAGCTATTCTATTTAAGAGCTCTTGTTCAATATTTTTTTAACAACTTTTGCTACTGCCTTGACCTGAGAAGACCTTGAAGAGAGAGAGAGAGAGAGAGAGAGAGAGAGAGAGAGAGAGAGAGAGAGAGAGAGAGAGAGAGAGAGAGAGAGAGAATCTTGTGAGGGGGAGCTTGTGAGGGGATTCATAAGGGTTGCTTCAAGGATCGATCTGCTTCTTCTTCATCTAGAGTTTCTCGTCCGTGGAAGGGTCGGTAGAGGTAAGGATTCAGCAACTGATAGTGGTTCTCTGCCAGCTTCAGGAGGAAGCAAAAGGAGATAGGTTCTCTGCCTTGCCGGGGTGGCAAAAATAGGTTCTTTGTAAAGGCTTCTCCGCCTAGCTGTGGGGGCTAAAGGTGAGTCACGATTGTAGTGCAATACTCGGAGGGCGCCTCCAGGGAGGGGACGTAGGTCGAGTTGACCGAACCACTATAAATTTATGTGTTCTTGTTTCTTGCTTCCGCACTTTAATTTCCACACTTATTTTTCTTGTGGTGTGATTTTGGTTTATCTGATTTTACTTATTTGTGAAAATATTTTTTTTTTTTAAAATACCAATTCACCCCCTCTCTTGGTTAGCTTAGGCCAGTTCTATAGGGCTTAACATCCCTAACAAACTTTCAATTTTATGATGCTAAATTGAGAAGTATTAAGAAGTTGAAAAGGATTTTAATGGATTATTGTAAATGGACTGGGCAAGTAATTAATTTTTGAAAACAAACCATGTTATTTGGTAAAATATTATAAGGAGGAAGAGGAAACAAACAAATTTATCGGGTTTTAAGTTAGTAGAGTGGACGGTGTACTTGGGAATTAAGATTGCTCTAAGAAGATTGAGGAAATCTGATTTCCAAACTCATTGGACAAATCATTGAAGAGATTAAATGCTTGGGGCAATAGATTCATTTCTCTTGCTGGAAGATTGATTTTGGTGAAAATAGTGTTTCTTACACTTCCTTTATTCCTTTCAATTCATTCTCTTATTCCATTGAGCATTTTGAAGGAGTTTAATAAGTTATGTAGGAATTATATTTTTGGTAAGCATGATGGAAGTCATGGGCTTCATTTTGTGGTGTGGGATGCCTTATGTAAACCAACAAAGTTGGGGGGACAGGGTATCCAATCAGCTACATCTAGAATTGGGCCTTTGAGAGCAAGATTTGTGTGGAATCTACTGAATGATTCGTGTACACGACTGAACAGGAATCTATTGGCCAAAGTTGGAGATAACTGGTGGAGAAGTGATGAGAAGAAAGGTGGCTCGACTTCATGGAAGATCATTTTGAGTGGATGGAGGGCTCTCAAGAGTATTATTAGATGGAGAGTTGTATCTGGTTTTAACATTAATGTCTTGAAGGATGTGTGGATAATGGATAAATGTATAGAAAAATGGCCAACATTCGTTGCAATATTTGAAGATGAAGGTACAAATCTTGACTTTTTCTTTCAAAATGGTTAATGGAACTATGACAAATTGAATTTGCTTTTTGGGAAAGAACTTGTGAGTATGATAAGTAAAATTCAGATATATTCTAATTCAAATTAAGATTATATGGAATTAAAGCTTGGAATGATTGGAAAGACTATTTCGACATTGATTTCATAAGCCATCATGAAGGAAGACATGGAGGTTGATCCTATTTCATGGATATATAAGCTGAAGCTAAATTCTCGTGTGGGGCTCTTTTTGTGGCCTGTTTGTAGGAAAGATATTCCAACAGCTGAATTCCTAATCAAGTTATTGTTAAAATCTGCTTTAATTTGATATGGTTTTCATGGAATAATAGGAACAAGGTGAAGCATGGTAATGTGGAAGATAGTGATGCAGTTATTGCTGCTAGAGTACTTGGTTTTGTGAGTATTGCTAATAATAAAGAAATTATCTCGGACTACTGGGTTGCTAATCAGTCTTTAAGATTGTTTTGTGAATTTTGGCACCCTCCTCCTCTCGAGTGGTTTAAAATTAACATTATTGCTTCGTTAAAAAAAAATAATGGGTGGCTATTAGTTGTATAAATATAGATAGTAAAGGAAGATTTATGTTAGCTTTTAGATTTGGTTGTCTTCATTAGGACATTGCACAATTGGAGCTTATGGCTTTCATATCTTTGAAAGAGGTGATGCAAGGATGGATACAAGATGCCAAAGGTATTATTATTGAGGGGGATAATAATAATGTGATCAAATTTCTTCACAAGTTGTACAACAAACTGAAGGATTTGATTGGGAGTAATGAAGAAGAAGAATTGTTATTTTTAAAGAATTACAATAATTGTTTATTTCATTTTGTTGGGCATGATTGTAATACTTTAGCTGATTATTGTATTAACTTAGCTTTTTCTTATGACTTTGTTTGGGATGTATTTAGTGAGAATAATCTTCCTCCTTCATTTGTTCATTTATTGAAGGAGGAATGTGATAGGGTGGTTTTTTGTTTTAAGTAGTTTGTATCTGGGTTCCTTGTTTCTTTCATTAGTTCAATGCATTCTACATTTCTCTCTCAAAAAAAAAAAAAAATCATGAATCATAAAGCTCCGCTAAAATAATAATTTTTGCAAACCTCAACATTATTCATTCAAATCAATGCTTAAAACCTCTTCTAATATGCTTCAAATGTTAATTGGACTGCATTGATTCCAAAACAAAGCCATGGCAAAGCTTTTTTGACAAAGTCAACCATGGTTGACAATTAAATCATAAAGAACTCAATAATGAATTTGAACTTAGAGACCTCCCCATGATATGGTACCACTTTCAATAAGTCCAAAATACCATTTGTAATGTGTTGTCAAAAATTACTTCTCATTGAACCAAATTCCAAACCAAATTAAGTTGGTCCAAACAAAGACTTGAATTGAATAACTCTTAGTAATGTGTATCTATCATGGCTAGCCTTGGCCATGGGCTGACTCAAAGTCTTTAAAATTAATTTTCCTAAGCCATATTGCATTCCAAGGCTTCACAATAGGCAATTGGTTCTTGCATTGTGCTTAGGAAGCTTCCGTACATTTGCTAGCTCTGCCTTCCCCCATGTGGTAGTTGGAGCTAGTTGGAATTCCTAAAACCACCCTTGTGACCCATGGTTTAACCAAACTCTCTCCCCATGTGACCTCAAACCTTAAAAGTCTCTGAAAACCCTTCTGAAGTAGTATGTGACCATACCAACCTAGCCTAGTGGCTTGAGTGAGGCTAAACCAAGCCAATATTTAGCCATGTACATTTCTAGGATATATAAATATCTTTAATTTCACTAAAGAAGGGTTGCCTCTTTGCATTCAAAAATCTTCCTTAGCGCGAGAGACTGCTTTTCCTAGCTCCCCTGCACCTATGGTATCAAGTTAGTTCAAGCAAGCTCTGATGACCCTTCCCTACTTAAAATCAAAGTTCACATCCATTGCTTCTCTAGCCTTACTGTCTGAAGCAAAGACACTCCAAGGAATCAAACTAACTTGCCTTTGCTAGGGCATTGTCAATTGGAGCATTAGACAATGTAATATTCCATTCTCAAGCTCCAAGTTAGGTCAGTTTGGTCAAATGTGAAGTGAACCTTCAAACTAATAAAATTTGAAAGAAATCTATTTGTCCAATCTCTTGGATTTGGCAAGAATTCAATAATGATTGAGAATTAGAGTGAGTAATTGAAGATGAAATCCTAACCATTAATTTTGATCAATGACTCAGATTAGATTCTTCAGCATCATACGGTTTGATTGGGATTAAATCCTATCCTTTTTGATCTTTGATCTAATGACCATAAAGGAAAGAATATTTTATGTTGTTGCGCCAATGATTGGCTTGCCAATAAAAGAGCGCTGCATGTAAAGGTGGCACTGACTACATAAATCCTTTAATTAAATCATGGAAAATTCTTTTGACTTAGAAAATTCATAATTTCTCAACCAATTGACCAAATATGGAGTTGTTAGGCTCTGTGGATTTAGCTTAAGGACCACTACAAGGACTTAAGGTCCCAAATCCTAATTATAAATGGATTAAAAGAAATTTCATAAATACCCTTTGGTATATTTACAAAATTATTCATAATTAAAACTCACAATGACTTTAAACATTCAGGAATGATTCTTAGACATGTTTTATACATGTCCAAAATTATTCAAGGTAGTTTAAAACCACTAAGGGCTTAAATTCATCTCCCTAACTTCATAGGTTAGAATTTGACCTATAATTTAGACATGTGATTTTGATTAATCAATAGAGAATTATGATTTGGTGTTTTATGGATTGTTCATGTGTTGTATAAGGGTTAGAATGCCCATGATTTTATCCCCCTCTAGTATCGAATTTTCGCATGTTAAATTCCTCAAGGCATAGATGCATTTACCATGCGGAATTGGTTGAAACCTTAGAAAGGCTTTAATGGACCTCAAAATTTTTGTATTTGGACCTATGGTTCATGTGAATGTATGATTCAAATTTGAATAAAGTTAAAGTTCATTAGGACAGTCCATTAGGGAACCCAATATCCCTTCACATAATTGACATATGATTATATTTAATTCATAATTAATCTAAAATAAATCATAAAATATATTTTAGAACTTAATATGCTCATAATTAAACACAAATCAAGGGAAAATTAAAAGCCCTATGAAAATATTTAAAAAAGCTAATTGAAAAGTTAAAAAAATTAATTAATTAAATAAAATAATTAAAAATAATCAAATTTCTGAATGTTTCCAAACACTTGTAATTATCCTTCAAGTTCATTAGTGACATGCATTTTGGAAAGATTTCAAGAGTTTGAGCTTGATTTGGGGCTTAAATAAAATATCCCTTAATTAATCAATTGATTAATTCATTTAAATAAATGAACATGTAAAAACTATCACTAATTCTAAAAAATGTCAAACAGACAAAGTCAATGGCATTGAATTCAAAATTAAATATAGTGTTTATAAAAAAAAAAAATCTTACTTAAATAAAAAAGTTAAAGTTTGGTCAAAATATTAATTAAAAATAATTAAATTTAAGTAATTGAATAAAATCTAAATAATTTAAAAAATATTTAAATCAATAAATCAAATTCAATAAAAAAATAGTAAAAAAGGATAAATAACAAGGAGATTGCTGAGTAACATAGGCTCACAAGACCATATCCTAGTTTAAACTTCATAACCCTAATTTAACAAAGATAATTTCTATTCAACTTAAATAACCATTAAGAAATTAATAATGAAACACTTAGACAATGAAACTTTCATACCTTATATTAGATTCTTTTTGGAGGACATAATTGTATTGGATTCATAAAGCTTAAATGTTAAAATGGCTAATTAAAGTAAGTACTTTATATAAACAATTATTAATCAACTTTAACATTTAAAATTCACTTTAAAATATATTTCAAAACTTTAAAACATTAAAACTTGAATTAAAATTAAGCATCTTTTAGCCTAAAAAATTAAAAAAAAAATGATAGATAACTTAAAATTATTAAAGAACTTATGATATATCCAAACCACATAGCTTATTATACACACAATAGATTGTTTGTTAGGGAAACCAACTCAAGCTTTTGGCTAGGCCAATATTCTTTTATATGTTTTCTTTGTGATGTGTAAACATATTGGTTTGTAAGTGAGTGTTCTTTGTCAAGGTTTGTTATGTTCTAAGATGGCTATATTTTTTATGCTTATGATGTGATTTGTGATAGGCATTTAGATTTTCTAAGTTTGGAGCGATATTGATTTTTTTTGTTAATCAAATTATTTTGTAGGTTGCTATACTTATGCAGGGATATTGATTAAAATGGGGCTAAAGTTACTTAAATTTAATCTAATCAAATTTTTATAGGTGGTTTTGCTATTTAACCCCCCTTTATAAAAAAAGCATGGCCAAGCTTACATGTTGCTAAAAATGAGCAAATAATTATGATGTGATGTGGTTTGAGATGATTTCACATGTAAAATACTTTTCTAACCTATATGGAGTGTAAATTCATTTTCATTTTAAATTGTAATTTGGTAAAAAAGAATCGTGAAAATCTTAAAACAAGGTATTTTTTCTAAGAAAAAATTAAATTTCTAAAGAGGAAAAAACTTCCTTTAATGAGAAGTTCTTTTCATTTGGAAGTTCCATTAGAGGTACAAATATAAGACTTGGAGAGAAGAAATAAAGCAAATATGAAGCTCAAAGAGAAGAAGAGAAGACTGAAATTACCTTTTTTAAAATATTTGCATCCTTTCATATGAGTAGAATCTAGGTTATTGTCGGTGGAGCTTGGCCAACTTTACTTTTTAGTAGGTCCTAATTTTTATTAAGTGGCATTTGTCACAAAGACTTAGAACATTATACTTTGTTTTATGGTTTGGTTGATTGATTTGTTTACATTGATTAAGTGTTAGAATTTTTTTTGCTTTTTATAGGTTTCTTTCTTTCATGTTGTTGTGCCTGGATATTTTGCTAGGCTCTTAAAAAATATAAACTTTTCTACTCATAACCAAATAAACATTTTAAGACAACATAAAATTTAACTTGAATAGAAAGTAATCCATAGCTCATCTAGGGTCACATAAAGCATATCCATCCTTCTTTCCTTGTTAGGCACCTCCCCACATGTTGGTAAAAGTACATCATTCGACCTATAAAGATGCAATTTTAACTCAGGGGAGGCATGCTCCTTAGGATAATATTTTTTATGTCTTTTTAAAAATTCACATGCTAATTATTATAGAAGAATCAAATTTCATGCATTACATTAGAAATAAATAAAAAAGTAAAATTTAATTACATTTATTTTTATATCATAATTACCCATCATAAAGTATATGGCCACTTAAAATTTCCTAAAGATGTTGGAACTATATTCCAAAAACATAAATAATAATGGCTTATCCATCTTTCATAAGATTAGATAACATGGTTCTAAAACTGATTAGGTTGTTTAGCTGGCATTCCACTCCAGGCAAGATGTAAGTCCAAAATTGCATGATTTATGTTACTACTCTATAATGCCTAACTTAGATCTAAGTTCTGAGGCAGACCTCAAATCATAAGTTATCAGCCTCCAAAAATATAATCCCAAATTTATAATAAAATGCTAACTCAAACATAAAAATTTCTTCTTAAAATATTAATGGCCAATATAGGATAGATTGAAGTATTTTTGGGTGGTTTCAGAATCTTAGTGCGCCTACTTTTGATCTTTTGGCCTCTAGAAAGAACTATTGAGCATTGAACCAATCCCCTTTGCAAAATCCAAAACTTCTTATCCTTGGCTTAATCTTTGATATCAAAGAAAATATTAGCAACTATTTTAATAGGTAGTACTTTTAGGAGGTTCACTACCTGCGAGATGTAATTTATCAGAAAGGCTTGCCTTTACGTTCCTATCCTGTTTTCATAAGGTAGGGAAAAGAGCTCTTGGAATGTATATTTTTTAAAAATCATTTTTTTTCGAATACCTTTATAAAATATCATGATCGACCTTTAGGGTGAAATGATATTCCCTATGCATTTTCTTTAAAAATGATGATATTTCAAAATCCATTTTAGTATCCAAATACCTTAATTGAATGTCAAATTCACCTTTTGATGTAATTTAATATCTTTGGGTTTTATTTATTTATAAAAGTTATATATATATATATATTAAAATTCATTTTCATCTTTAAATAACATTCTAGAATGATAGGTTTACCATTTGAGGTAGTATGCCATTATTTTTATTGAGTTTGAGTACGAAAAATAGAAATTTTCAAAACCCTATTTTAGTCTTTAAATCCATTATATAATATATTGTTCATCTCTCGAGATGGTACAATATTCTCAATGTCATGTTTGATTACAAAAAATAGGAGCACCTCGTATATGTGTGGTATTTTATTTTTCCCATAGATTTTTCTAACAACTCAACTGGGGAAGGTCTCTCTCCTTTTTTACTAGTGGAAAAATACTTATAAATTGATAATGAACTTATGCTCATCATAAGTTGAGACTACCTTTCTTTCACTAGTTGCCTTGCTCATTTCTTTCTTGGGTAAGTGAGATCAATATCTAAAAAGTTAGAGATATTATATAAGGTATTTTATGTTAGAATGAGGCTTTAACATACCTTGCCATTTTAATTGATGGAAGGAGAGAGTTAAACCATTTCTTTTAAAATCTTTAGCGAGCACTAGTAGACTTAATGAGCCTCATATTGGTTGAAAATATGGTGTATTTGATTCTAAAATCTAGAAGCATCTAAAAAAAAACTCTTTCAATATAAAACAAAAGAAAATATTTTAAAATAACTTTTCTCCCTCATTGGTATATGTTGTAGTTATATTCCTATATAATTTAACAAGTACTGTGGGATTTCAAAAGTTCAAATTAAAATCAGTTTTAAATTGTTAGAAATGATTAATTCAAAAAGATTGACTGAGGATTATTTTTTTAATGAAGAGAAACAATGGCGCAAAAACTCATTTTCTTCTTTGAAAAATACCCGACTATTAAGAAAATTGATTAAACAAAGTCAATTTAGTTTGGTATGGGATTTTAGACTATTATCTTGTTAGTGAATAAAAATAAGATTGATGATAAAATGGATGATCCCTTAATGGAGCTTGTATTAGGGTCAAGGTCTAACTCCCTTGTTCCTAAAAGAGGGTTATTGTTGCCCTATACCTATTGCACTTCTAGACAGTGAGATTTGGAAAATGAAATTTGAGATTAATGGTGACATTCCATCAGTGTTTGAAGTTGGTTTTACTTTAGATACTCCTTTCGTTAGTAAAACACAAAATAGGAATTATCTCAAGAGGATTAGAAAGAAGATTATTATGAATAGGAAAATTGGTGAGTAAGAATGATTGAATAGTATAAGATTTAGGACAGTGAGGAGCTACCTATTCCTTTTATTTCTCCTAGGTGGAAGTCGCTTCCATCCCTTTTCTACTACACAAGGGGGAGGATTTTTGTAGGACAGCTCATTCTCCACTGTACCCTCTTAATTATTACATGAAAATGAATATCAAGGAAAAGAGGAATTCATAAAGTAAAACTTTGAAAATTACCATTCATATATGCACTGCCCAAGTAGGGGAAATAAAGGAAGAATTTTTTAGCCATATGAAAGGCATGATTTCCTACATATTTGTTAAGGAAATTTTGTAGGAAGAAAAATCTAAGATGAACATTTTGACTCATCACTCCCACAAAATCACTAAAAAGTTTTCTAGATAGCTAAGCAGCCATTTGCAAAATCTAAGGAGATAGTGTTGGTACAATTGTAGAGAACCACAACTTTAGTGGAAAACCTCCTCCGTATCCTATGAAGTTTCCTAGTCCATCGTCTACTCCATCCAGTATAGCCAGTAAAGGTAGTCGGTATCAATTAAAATGACCAATGGATTTGAAAATGAAGAGACCTAAATAAAAAAAAAAAGGAATTTGTCAAAAAGAAGAGTAGTAGGAGTAGAAGTAAGCAGTCAACTATATTGGTACATATGCATCCTATTTAGGGTTATGACCCTTCCACTTTATTAGATGGTACTAGGTTACATTCATGAAACATTCTAGCATCTTTAAAGGAGAAAGTTCATAGATTTGTTATTAGTGGCAGCCTTGTGACTACTGGTCTTAGGGTAATTAAAGGGGAAAATGCAATGGAAAATAAGGAAAAGGAAATAGAGCCAATGAATGATAAATCCATTGATAAGAAATTTGAAGAATGTAATGAGGACATTCAAAAACTAAAAATTGAAAGTATAAAAGATAAATTGGAGAAGAAAGAACCCGAGATGATAAAAGAGGATAGAGAATTTCTTCCCACTAATCCTAAGGTTGTTGAGGGAAATCCCATTGATAATGCTATGAAATAAATAAAAGATATTTTGAAAGAGAAGAAAGAGTAAATGATTGAAGCATTTGATCTTGAATAGGATGATCTCTTAGTAAACTATGACGAGGATTATATTCTAGGCGTTGGTGTATTTATGGTTGATACTAAAGCATTTTCATTTAAAAATAATTCTAATAGAAATTTAGAAGAAGAAACAAAAGAGCCAGATGACATGGACTCACCAAATGATTTTATAAAGAAAATTAGAAACAAAGATGATCATATTCATAAACTAGAGAGGTAGATGGAAAACGATGTTGATAATGGTAGAGATGAAAAATTAGATATTAAAATTCAACTAATTTATAATGATTTCTCCAACAATAAAACATGATTTGGATAAATAAATATTAGAAGGGAAAGAAAAGGGATCAAGTAGAAATATAGATTCATCCCATATTGATAATGATATCAAACAAATGATTAAAAGTCAGGTGAGGGAGGCCATAGTCCAATCGTAAGGGGCTTCATCTATTCCAATGGGTGGACCCCACCCAGAGGATATTGATTTAGTTCCATATCTAAAAGGGTTTGTGCCACCTACTTTTAAGAACTTTAGTAGTAAAAAGAATCCCATATAGCATTTTAGTTTATTTTTAGGTAAGTTATTGTAACAATGGAGGTACTAATGCTTTGTTATTTAGACGGTTCATCAGTAGTTTATATGGTATTTCTTTTGATTGGTATGTTGATTTACCAAATGGATTCTTGAAAACATTTGGTGAATTGTAAGTTTGTTCCATAAAAGATTTACTAGAACAACTTAATATCATTTATTAATACATTTAAATTAATATTCTATTAATAACTTTAATATTAAGATAAATAACTTTAACTTAATTTATTATTCTATAAAAAATTTTAATATTTATTTTATTATTTTTAACCTTAACTTATTTATTAATAATTCTAACTTATAATTTTATAAACAAATTTAATATTAATATTAATAACTTATTTTTATTATTTATTATTTTAATTTTTATTAAAATTTATTATGGAATAATTTTATTTAAATATAAAATAGTTAATTATATAACACATTTTACACCACACCAGAGTGGTTGATATCCTAAAATTTAATATGACCAATGTTTGAATCAACGCACATATGGGCAGCCTAGCGGGCAACGTGGATGGGTGGGCAGGACGTCGGGCAATTCACGAGCAGGCGGGCAGGGGCAAACAACATAACATGGGAGTGTGGTCATGGGAAGTGTCGGGGCAGCTAGGGTAGCAGTGTCAGGCATGATCAGATAGTGTGGGAGGGTCGGGGCAACCATGGTAATGCGGATAGGCAGGCGGAGTAGCTTTCAGTACTGGCGGGCAGCAAGGCAGCATGTACATGTATGCGGGTTGCTACCACATGTAACTGGGATATCTATTTTTGTTAATTTTTTTTGTTATTCTAGTGGTTTTTTTTGTTGGATAGACGCCATAAATCTTTCCGGCAAAAAAATTTGCCAAATTTTTTTGATTGAAAATTTTTTGACGCTTGTTTTACAGTCAAAATTTATTCTATAAAAAATCAGCTGAAAAACTTTTAAATCCTCCAAAAAATCTGTCGGTAATACGTAATTTTCTTGTAGTGGATGATTCTCTCTATAATTGTTTTAGGAATTGCTATCAATAAAAGTAAGACGGAAAAAAATACAATTTAAAGTGGGAAGAAATAGTTAAAAAGAGTTATATTCAGATGGCTTATAGTGGGGAGAAATATTTTTCCCCATTGAATTTACTTAATTTTTACTTTATCCCACTAAAGGAAAAGTGTATTACAGAGATGAAAGCTCATTCTATATATATCTTGATTGCTAATGCTAAAAATGAAATGGAAACAAAAAATAGTAATGATCAGAATGATAATCCTAATCTAGTAGTGATCTATAAAAATTCTTTAAAGTTTAGTCCTACAATAACAAGGTCAAGTGAGGATAATGAACCCGAGGTATTATCAGATAATGATGACTTTAACATTAACTTTTAAGGGAGTCATATCATGATAGATTTCTCATATTCAAATTCCTCATCATAATATATGTCAAAATCTCCTAAGGGTACTGTATACCCTATGATAAATTGTCATCCTGATGAGATTTGGAGAGTTTAACTTTATAGTGGCAAGGTCATAAGAAATGTAGGTCACACCTAATAATCAAAGTAATTCTTCTACTCAACATCCAAATCCTTCCTTAAGTGCATGGAGTTTGAATCCTAATATTTTAAGGGTTGATTATAATATTCTAGCACATCATAGGAAGTTGATAGCTAGGTTAAGCATTTATGATGTTCTCATTATTTCAAAAGAAACGAGGGAGTCTTTTATTAAATCACTTCTTAACCATGATATTTGTCTGCCATAGTTAGCTACAACTTCAAAAGATGAGGCTGTGTACTTTAAGAAAATTCTAGGAGTAACCTTTACTGATGAGGATCTACTTCTAGGAACGATTGGCCACAACTAACCATTATAAATTTCTATAAATATGGGAAATTTTAAATTATCCAGAGTCGTTTTTGATCCGGGTACATTGGAAAACATCTTGCTTATCTTAAAGCTGACATGTGTATACTTAGCACTGACAAGATGATGATATGCAGGTTTAATGAGAAGGGTGAGATGGATTTTGGCTCAACTACATTGGTATTAGACATTATAGGGTTTAAAATTGAAGTAAAATTTCATATAATAAATTTAGAAACATCCTTTAATTTGTGCTTAGGCAGACCTAGATTCATGAATATAGAATGGTCCTATCTACCTTACACCAATGCATCAAGTACCAACATGATTGCATTAAACATGTGATTAAGGGTGATTTGAAACCAATCCTTATTTTAAAAGTAAGGATTTATGAAGATGCTTCATATTATGATCCTAAAGGATAATATATTTATTCCAAAAGTGAATGATTAATTAAAAAGGAAGATGAAAGTATGGGAAATAGAAAGAAAGAAGAAAGAAAAATATATGGAAAATGAAGATGACATCAAAGATGCAATCTTTAGGCCTCCAAGAATTTATCATCAAAGAGGTGGAAGGAAGGCAATAATCCCTTTTAACTACACATTGAATTGGAATCAAGTTTAGATGTTGATTGAAGTGTATGGAGTGCAAGAATCCCTTTTAACTACAAACAAAAATCCTCCTCCAAAATCTAATATCACTTTGGATTTGAATGAAGACATTCTTGAAACTCAAAGTGTCATATTTGAATTAAGTACATATGAAATGTTGAATAAAAAAATTAAAACATTGGCACTGACCCCATTATCTGATGACGGGGTTATAGGGTTAGTAGTAATGGGCTCTCTAATCTTAGTATTGAAATGGGAATCATTCAGAAGCTCTTTACTTTTCCATCTACCTTAAAGTTAAATATGATGTATAACTTAAGAAGATAATCTTAAAAAAATAATAGAATTACAATTAGGCTTTTTCCCTCTATGTGTAAAGAATTATGTTTCTAATGATCTCACACCATGTTAGAGGAACAAGGTCAAGCTAGATACCCTTAAATCCTTTGGCAAAAAAAAAAAAAAAAAAAAAAAAAAAAAAAAAAAAAAAAAAAAAAAAAAAAAAAAAAAAACTCAGGAGATTGTATCAGCTTTGGTACTATTGGTACATATCACAATGATGAATATTATTTTATGATAACTAATCATCTTGAATATGATAGGATCTTTACTGAATTTATTGATCCTTTTAATGAGTTTTTTTTAGAAATATTGGATGATTCAGATGAACTTCAAATTATGGATGCACCCCTGAATTTGAAGAGAAATTAAGTCCACAATCAATGAATTGAAAGAAATCAACCTTAGAACAAAAGATGATCCCTACCCCACTTTAATTAGTTCTTTATTGAGTAAAGATGAATCAAATGATATAATTAAATTTATTTTTAAGTTTAATGGTTTCTTTTCTTGGTTATATAATGAAATTCTAGGCATGTCCGTTGAAGTACCAATTCATTAACTAAGGATTTGATATGATGCCATTTTTATTAAGTAAGCTCCTGGATGCATGCATCTTGAAGTTGAATAGTAAGTTATTATATAAAATAAGAAATTGGTCAAGGATGGATTTATCCAAGTGGAATAATAACCCTCTTGGGGAGCTAGCATCATCCTAGTTTGAAAGAAAAATAGTCAAAATTGAGTTTGTGTTGACTATCAGAATCTAAACAAGACATGTCCTAAAGATGAATTTTTGTTTCCTATACCAAAACTCATTGTTGATATTGCATCTTCACTTGTTATCTTCTTATTTTGGTATGGATCTTCTAGTTATAAGGAAATTAAGATGGCTCTAGAGGATGAGAGAAATATGGTGTTCAAAACACTTATAGGAATTTTTTGTTATAAGATGAAGCCATCTAGACTTAAAAATGTTAGTAGAACCTACCAGCACGCCTTGACCAAGATCTTCGTTGATCTCATACATAATCAAGTGGAGTGTTGTATTGATAATTTTATCATTAAAAAACAATGTCAAAGAGGCTCATCTGTATGACTTGAGAACAATATTTGAATTATTACGTAACTATGATCTCAAGATGAATCACTTAAAGTGCACCTTTGGCATCACTTCAAGAAATTTTTTGGGCTTTATAGCGAGGCAGTGTGGAATTGAAATTGATCATACAAAGATTAAGTCCATCTTTGACATGCCACCTCCTAAGATTCTTACATAATTAAATTCTCTTCAAAGTAGGATGTAGACATTTCACTTCAAATCTCTCTAGAAGATATCAACCATTTTCTTGCCTTAGCTTCTCTAGCCTAAAAATAGAGGCATTACATGCTATCTCATCATATTAGTTTAATCTCACAAATAAATCTATTACAATATCTTATGATATGTCCTACATTGTTAGGATGTTTGACATGGTGGTCTATGATATTCCTTTAATTTGATTTAACCTTCATTCTCCTACATATTGTGAAAGGATAGGTCATTCCCAACTTCATTACAACACACTCACTTCCAGCTAAGTCTCCCCTAACTGATGATTTTCCAAATGAGTAAATCATGAGTTTAGAGGTACCTGATATTCCTATTTTGAAATCATATTTCAATGGCGTTGCATCTTTTCATAGAGATATAATATAGAAATATCTCCTTAGAAAAACTGAGATTGGCCTTATTTTCATAACACCAGATATGGGAATGATGTATTTTTCCTACCATCTATCAGAGCAGTACTTAGATAATGAAGTTAAATATGAGGCTTTCATAATTGGTTTAGAATTTATAATATTAATAAAGATTAAGGAGATTAAAATATTCAAAGATTCTCAATTGGTTGTCAACCATATTATGGGAACCTATAAATTTTTGAATCCTAAACTCCTAAAATATCATCAATATATGAAACATCTTCTTAATAAGATTCCTTGTGTGACTTTGAATAGAATTCCACATGGAAGCGATTCCACTATAGATTCCTAAGAGAAGCTTCCAAAGGAATTTACCTGTCTTGAAGAGGACTCCATTCTTATAGAAGCTCATAACTAATAGGTTTTTTCTCCTTTAGATTTAGAGTACTTCAATAAAAATTCTTATAAAATCCTATCCGCTTCTACAATAAATAATGAAAAATGCTTGGTGAAAACCTTTCATCGATTACCTACCTTGACTTCTACATGATAAATCACTTACCAATCAAATTAAAAAATGTGCTCTTTAATATGTACTTGTTGATGAAACTTTAAACAAGCGATCATTTGATACGATGTGGCTCTATTATTTAATAATAAGAGGCCTTGAATATTGTAAATGAGGTACTTGAAGGATTATATGGTGCCCACCAATTTGGTCTCAAAATGAAATTAAAAATCGAAAGACTTAATTTTATTGGCCTTTTATGATTGATGGCTATTTGAATATTACTATATTATCATGAGTGCTAATTTTATTGTGTGGTTTTAATTTTGCCACCTAGTATATTTCTTTCCACTATAGCTTTGTGGTCCTTTAAAAGTTGGTGCATTGATACTACCAGGCCTATTAATTCTTCTTCAAAGGTTCATCGCTTTATTTTAGCACTGACTGATTATTTCTCTAAAGGGGCACAAGAAATTTCGATCCATCAAGTAGCATTACACCATACTATAAAATTTTCTTTTGTGATGATATTATATATCGATTTGATGTACCTCACAAAATCATATCCAATAATCAATCTACATTCAAGTCTACCAAAATCAACAACTTTGCAAGGTGTCATGGTATTGATTGAAAATACTTGACTATTTACTACCCATGAGCAAATGGATTGGCCAAGGTCTTCAATAAAACCTTGATGTAGATAAAAAAGACCTTAGATGATAATAAATATAAGTGGCATGAGAGGTTAGTTGAAGCTTTGTGGGCCCACCATACTACTTATTAGACCCCAACCCAATCAACTCATTTTTCTTTAGTCTATGGGTTTGAGCCTATTCTCCCTTTGGAGGTGTAGCTTCGCTCATTGACAATTGCTATGCAAAATCAAATCACAACTGAATAAAATGCACAACTTTAGTTGGAGGAACTTGAAATACTTGAAGAATGTTGCTTATAAGATCTACAAAATCTTAAATTATATAATTCACAAATGGTTTAGGATCATGATATGTTGGTTTATCCTAGAACTTTCCATTGAGGAGACTTGGTCTTGGTTCTTTTAAGATCTATTATAGCCCATCAAAGATTGGTGGAAAGTTTGAACCAATATAGGAGGGATTGTTCATCATAGAGAAAGTTTATAAAGGAGGTCCCTATCAGTTAGTTGATTATGGAGGGGACCATTATATACTTTCTATTAATAAGTGATACCTTTAAAAATATTATGCTTGATGTAAATCAAATTTAAAATATGTAAAAAATCTTCAAGTTAAAAAAAAATCTTAAAATTAAATTTTCAAAGTTAAAAATTCTAAAATAAAAATCTCTTCACTCATACTCAAACACAAAATCTCAATCAAAATAAATCTCAATCTCAATTAAAATCAAACCATGGCTACAAAAGTTTTACCAAATCCCAGTGGTTTAGGTAGACTATCTCTTTGACTTTTTCCCCTAGTTAGATGTGAGTCCCTATTCTTTCTATCTTGGTTAGGTATTATAAACATGAAAGAAATTTTAATCTTTAAGGAATGGGTGTGAGTCCTCGTGTCTCTTATTTCTTAGTATATTGACTAATTAATATTGGATTTAAGCTTATTAGTCCACTTTATAACTTATCCATCTTTAGTATCTAGAGGTTAAGTTTGAGATCTCGTGCTTCCTTCCTTTATACTTAAAGGTAAACCTAAACAAACTCCTTCTAATCTTTTAGGGATGGGTGTTAGTTCCCGAGCTTCCTATCTCCTAGAGCCTTAGGTAACTATTATTAAATTTAAGCTTGTTCGGCCTATTCAAACCTTAGTCACCTCTTAGAATCTTAAGATTAGGTGTGAGACCTCATGGTTCATTTCCTTAGATTTAGAAGTTAAAATAATTAAGGGAATCTTAATATTTAAAGAATATGTGTGAGACCCTAAGCATCTTATCTCTCAGGATCTAGACTGACTAATATCGGATTTGAGCATTTTATACTCCATCATACTTAGTCATCATCTAGTCTTTTAAAGATAGGTGTGTCCCCGTACTTCTTTTCCTTAGGATTAGATCTTTTAGTATTGGAGTAAGCATCATGGCACCATTTTAGTATCAAAATCAAATCCCCCTATATCTCTTAGGAATAGGTATGAGTCCTTGAGCTTCTTATTTCCTAAAATTTATACTAGCTAGTGTTGCATTTAATCTTGCCAAGCCCCTTTTTAATAAGCTATGGGCTCCAAATATTTGTCCCTGGCCACCCCCGTTGCTTATTTTGAGGAGTTTTAATGAATTAAGTTTAGAGGTAAATTTTGGAAGGAACATGGGTTTGTAGATAAGTTACTACCCAGAGATTTCACCCTAATTTTGCAAGGACTTTATGATCTGAGTTTTGGTTTCCTATAGGCGCAAGCCCCTATAGTTAATTACCCTTCTCAGTAATAAGAAAGTACTTTTAATTAAGGTTAGTCATGAATAAGATACATAGGGATACATAGTATCTAGTATATAGTAGCAGCATGGGTTTAAGTATTGGAGATTAGATACTTAAAATTACAAATTTCACCATCTTATGCTTAAAGCGGATGGTGGGGGAATGGATGATGGACCCGATCAAGATCCCATGGTTCTATCATCCCGGACTATCGTGATCCCTGGTCTACTTAATTAAAGGAGGTAGTCAACCCAACCTGACAGAAGGATTATTGTCAGCAGCCATGGGTTATGTCATCAAAGGAGATAAATTTAAATCCACCTTAGCTAACAAAGGGATATGTGCCCTATCGTATATATCCTATTAATTCTTTTCTCAAGAATTTGATGACACTAAGGAATGTGTTGGATTTGGCCATAACCATAATTTAGTGGAGCCACCAAAATGATTGATGTCTCCCATTCTCTGGCCATAGTATGGGTTTGCAATTAGTAGCTTTTACTTGGTAATTTGTGTTGTATCGGTAGTACAACATATGTATAGTATGAGAGAAAGAAGGGTATGTGACCTATGTATATTAATGGAGTCATTTTGAGAGTCCATTGTATTGAAGGAAGTAGTTCAGCCTACTTCCCTTTGGAATCTTTAATCTTTTTTAATTGAGGAGGTTTAGTATGAGCTTGTGGTGGCTTCAACCTATTTGCAACTTCAACTTGTCTATTTGTTTGATCTATTTCTCAAACCATTAATACTTTACCCTAACTCATGGACTTCCGTCTAAACTAGCACCCATACACCCTTAGACTGCACCTTAGCAGGCCTTTACTAGTTGACTGGTCAAACATTCAACAAAAGCTTAAATGAGCCTCATATTAAGGTCAAAACACATTAAACAACTAAAAATCTCCAACATCTTAAACTAATTTTAGAAACATCACAAACACTTGCCTGACCTAGCCCAGCCCCTAGTGAATCCCAAATGAGTCTAGTAGTCCCCCCCCCCCCCCCCCCCCGCCATGTGAAGATAAACAGGGTCATTTTCACATGCACAACTAATTCTTCTACTCCGTAATCGCTTGGGTTAGTTATCATTCATCAACTGAAGCTCCTTGAGTGATCCTAGCCATCCACTTCAACTCTAGCAAGTGAATTAGGCCAAAATGCCTAAAACCTTCTGAATCACAACATTGATACCCTACCCATTTTACAAAGAATTTTGGTTTTTGTTCTGTCATCCCAAAGTCTCCTCTACATTTCTCTAATCTTTCCCTGTTGTTTGGAGCTCCTTCGCGGCAACGTCGACAACGAATCGAAGCTCCATCCATTCCAAGCTATCCAACTCTTCATCCAGCTTTTGTTTGAGTTCGTTGTCTTCTACAAGGTTCTAGAGGAGCTTCGGATGAAAATGACTAGCCATTAAATGCATTCTGAGATTCATCCTATAAGGTAAGCTTAAAACCCTAGGCTCTTACTTAGGTTTCTTAATAGGATTGAGAGTGACGCATCCATGGCATTAGGAATGCTTCCCCAATCTTCATTTCATCCTACGCTATCTCTTTTTGAAGTTTTAAATCATTTTAAACAATCTGTAGCAAGCTTGAGAGCAATTGGGAGTTAATGGCTTTTAGCTTTATCGTGAGGAAGATGAAATCTTCATCGTCCGCTTCTTCTATTTAATTTAAATGAAAGAGATCTCACCGTCTTCGAATCATGTTCGAGTACTGAAATACATGGTAGGTTATACCATAGGTGGTCCAATGCAATTTGGACTGTTGGTCCCAAACCATGCGAGATCAACAATCGAGATCTACATCTGACATGCTAATTAAGTGAAGCAACGGGATGAATAAGTGGCTGCCTCTTATACAACTGTCGCCAATCCAATGATTGGAAACCACATGTGCCTCCGCCAATGATTAGTATAAAAAAGTTATAATATTTGAAAAATAATAATAATTTCATTTTGTACTATTATTGACAAATAAACCCTCTATGAATTCACAATAAATAGCTATATTTTATAAAAATAGTTTTAGTTTAATTAAGTAAATATTTTTTGAAATTATGTCAATTATATGCAAATACTAATTTTATTTATAAAATAAAAAAATACATACCCAATTGAGTTGAATTTTGACAAAGGTAGAATAGGGCATATTCCAGAATCCCAATAATTTTCTTACATTTGATGCCTTCAAAGCTTACATTTGAAATTACAAAAACCTAGTTCATGATTTCACCTAAATTCTTGAAAATTCATAATAAATTCTTTTCTTTCAAAATCATTGCATGTTAGGACTTTATGGAATTAACTTAATGGGCTCTTTCATTTAAAATAAAATTCAAGCTACGAACATGCATGATTTAGTGGTAAATGACTTCTAAGGATATACCCGACATTCTAATGCTCCGATCCTAGTTTGATATAAATATTTTTGGTCGTTTAATTTTCAAGTCTATATGTCACTATGTGATCTATAACCTTGAAAATTCACCACATCCAATCCATACAATATTAGAACACTAAATTGCTATGCTATGATTGTACATGTGCAAGGGTTACTCACACCAAGTTTCAAACTTATATGAACTTTAGTGACACTTAGGGAAAATAATTAAGGACAAGGTCTTGATAACTTTGAAAATTTATAGAAATTTATACACACATCAAATTGGAGTCAAACTTTAAACTAGTGAACTTAGTGACATTGCACACCCTATAAATTAAATTCACCATGATTTGACCCTAATTAACACAAAAATAGAATTTAACAAAAAGTCAGCCTTCAATTAATATTTACATCTATAAAAATTCACAATAAATAAAGAACAATTCACAAAAATATAAACTCACTTTCATTAAACTCTAAATAAATTCTAAAATCAAGGAAAAATAAAATCCAGAAAAAATTTTAAAAAAATTTAAATTAATAATTTTTTTATCCTTAATTAAATATTAATTAATTAAATTCACTAAAAAAATAAAAGACAAATAAAATTAAACCCAAAATTTTAGGGATTGATCCATTGGTTATCCTCAACAAATTTGATCAATCTTATAATTTTTGGAATTAATTTTTTGCCAAAGCTAAATAGCTTAAGTTTATGTAAATAAAGGACTATTTAATAATTCATTAATAATCCAATTATTCAATATAATAAAGTACTCATAACAAATTTAAATAAAAATAATAATTAAAAGAAACATTATTACAATTTAAATATTTTTTTAATTAGAATTTGATAATAATTCATTAATATTTATTTAAAATTAATAAAAAAATTTAATATTTATTTAAAAATTCCAAATAATTTAATAAAAATCTGTAAAATTCAATAAAAAAAATTAAGACATAAAGAAAAAATTAATTTGATATTTTATTTGATGAAAATTTTTTTAATCAAATAAATTTGAGAATTAATATAATTAAATAATAAGGATTTTATTCATAATGTTTAATTCCTTTTTAAAGGGCATTTTAGTATTAAATTTAAAGCCTTTAAAATTCAATAATCAATTTATGTAGTGCCAAATTCTTTTTAGGAGAGCACACACATATTAAGGGATTTTAATAAACATTTCTTACAAATTAAGGGTTATACATTATGCTAGCCTCCACATGTGGAAGGCATAGTGCATTGATCTATAACCCTTAATCAAACACTAATAAGTCATTGACCATATACATCATGCTTGACTCCGGCCACTTGGAGGGCATGTTTATTGGATTAAAGGACCCATCTTCTATCCCTTAATAAATCATCAACCAACCTTTAAAGGCTTCAAGTTATCATCTATCTATCCTATATGGGTATGAATACATTTTGATTGTAATCCTTAGGATTTGTAGATTAATAATTCACACACTTGGAGTTAGTATTTTACAAATTCTTTAAAACTCAATAACTAAACTAGAACCCTTGAAAATGTAAATGATGAAATCTAAAGTAATACAAAGTAAAATTCAATTAAATAATCCCTTTTGACCTTAGTGAACAAACACTTTAAATGCAAGAAACTTGAATAATAAGCTCCTATAAGGTATACCAAAATGAAACAACCTCCTTCACACACTTAGATGAGTTGTTAGGATAACTAATTTTAGCTTAGGCTAGGTTGGCTGTGTAAATTGCTTGCCCGGTGCTTTACTTGGAGAGCACCCTTTGTTTGTTTATTTATTTTATACAATCTAAATGACATACATTTTAATTTTTTTTAGTGCACCTAGGCTCTTTGAGGAAAAAATTAGAAGCATTAGGTTATTATACAACTGCTTTGCATTTTTATATGCTTTTATAGTGCTTTATATTTCTTGCAAAAGTCAAAATAGAATGTACCTAGGAATGATGCATTTGTACAAGTCCCTATAAATTATACATTGCATATTGATCAAGTTGTACATCATCCTATGTTGTAAAAGAGTCAAATACACATGCTTATACAATATAAATGGGACTCCAAAAGGAAATATCCAATCCTATGGAGGATACTTTCTTTTGGAAATCTAGAGAAGACTTGGAGCTCAAAGACATTAAGTAGATATATTTGATTGTATACATATGATAGGCTTAGAAGCCCAAGTTTTTTGTACTGGATCCTGACCATCTTTCTTTTTGTAGAGTCTATGTCTATTGTATATTTTCAAATTAGTTAATAAATGAATTTTTATATATGTAGTATTTTCTTTATTACATTACATCATACATTGCATCATATGGGGTGGCGGGGGGGAGGGAATAGCTTGGATTAGTAGGTAGCAATTTTCTGGGCTTTCCTCTGTGTACATGTTTCAAACTTTATAGGAACATGTATACTAGTTATAGGATGATATGATATTAGATATCAAATATACATACCTATTCATGCATACATGAATATATTCTATTTCTACAATGTACTTCAAACCAAAACACTTATGCCTAATGGGGGCAAGGTAGCAGGATCCTCATGTGCTTGGAAGATGCTATAGCTTTTCCTTTGGGACAGAGCCATAATGCTAAAAAAAATTGTAAAAAATTTATGAGTTAGAAAATTTAGTTATGATAATTAAATAAGATAAAATGCAGAGTTTTTAATGAGTAGTCTCATTAGTGTCATTTGAAACTAATGTCAAACTTACTCATGTTGAGTCACAGATTCAGAGTCTTATCTACTCCTTCAATCTCTTAAGATAGAGCTGATCATATTATACACCACATCTAAGATAACTTATTGTTTATTAGGTTGTTAACTTGCGGTGCATTCCAAGAAAACATAAACCTAGAGGCATTCGCCCAAGAAAGCATAAGCCCAGAGGTATTCACCTCAAACTCTATTATAAAAAAGAATATTATATATTCAAAGGTATTTTCTATAAATTTTAATGATACTTTTTTAAGGAATGATTGATATTTTCAAAGTATATAAGGCAACTCTTAGGCATTTTAAATTCAAAATTATTCTAACCACCAGTTTAATCGAAAGCTTTCTAAGAGGTGTAACTGACTATAGGGGTTTGCCTCTATAGGAAAACAAGATCCCATTATAAAGTAAACCATATCTTATTTTGATAAGATAGGGAAGAAATCTTTATGATGTAGACTAAAACTATTTCTGGATTTGTTTTGTATTTGAAATGATAGATGTATGTGAATATTATCCCTCGTAATGAATTTCATATTTCATATTCCAAATTCAATACAAAAATAAATTATTTACTTTCTCAAGTTGATAATATGACAAATAGTTTATCTTTTGAGGTAATTAACACTAATTATGCATATTTAATTATAGAAAGACTAAATACCAAATTAGTGGTCTCCATCATTTAATTTGTACTTGGCAGGTGATAAACAAACATAGATTTGAGGTAGATGTCTCTAACTTAATAGAATTCATTGAGACTTTTGTTACAGAATTATGGTATGTTATATATATTGAAGGTGAGAGAAACTCCATGTCACCATATGATGTCTATCAAGAAAACTTTTTTTAATTATGGAGAAATTGTTGTGAGTGAGTGTTTTGGCATCAATCCACTTGGTGGAATAGTCAATCATGACTAGGATAAATCATCTTTGCCCAATTTAATGGTGGGAATAGGCCTAAAAAGTCCTTTCCCACATGGCGAATGGCCAAGGGCTTATTATTGAGTGAAATTTATGGGAGAATTGTGACTGCATCGAATCAAACTTCTAATTGTGTATATATCACTTTGAGAAGTCTTAGGTATCTTTTCTTAGAGTAGGCTAAAAATTTCCTTGTCTGAGGATCTGATGGGTAAGAGTGCATCCATCATAATGGCTTTCACATTTGCATAAATGAATTTTGGTCAGTAAGTCTTTCTTTAGTTTTTATTGAACTCATTTGAGATTAAGCAAGGAGGTAGATCTCTTTAATAGGTGATTTTCTATCACCATATAATTGGCTACCTTAGTATTGAATCATCATGGATTATTGACTTCGAGTGACCTGCTTATGAGGTAGTTGATGTAAAAATCTATATAGCTTATAAAGTGTGGATCTAAGGAGCTAGTTTCTACTTATGCTAATCCTTCCCATTTTAGAGAGGAGGTTATATATATGATTTTGATCCCTAAGGATTTGAGTGCTTTTTGAAATTCTCAAGCTTAATGAATTTAGCTTTGACTTGAAGTAGATATTTAGGTGTATCTCATCTCTGACAATATATTCACTATTGATCTGGTTCACCATGAATTTGAAGTTTGCATAGACTTTTAGGTGAGTGACTTCTAATTCATAGGTGAATGGTATTCTTATGAGTAAAGCTTTGTACTTGGCTTGGTTGTTAGTTACTAAAAATTTGAAGCTGATAACTAGCATAATAATAATTCTTTTGGGAGGTTGTAAGATACTGCCTGCACCTACAGCCTACTTGTGTGATGCCCTATTCATATAAAGTGTACAATGAGGTAAGGTTCTTTTGAGTATTTCTCCTTATAGGTATAATCGATGAGAATGTCTTTGAGTGCTTGCACTATGATAGACATCCTTGGGGTTTATATAATAACAAATTCACCTAGTTTGATTGACTATTTAAGTGTTTGGCTTAAACAATTATGCTTAGTAATGTGTTTGAGTGGGTGCACTGTCACCACTTGGATGGAATGGGCTTGAAAATATGGTCGCATCTTTCTAGTTGAATTGACTAGAGATCATGCAAGATTTTCCCTGATTAGATAGATTTCTTTGATACCTAAGAGTGTGTGGCTAACATAAAAGATCTGCCATTATTTTCTTCCTTCTTCTTGGAAAAGTATAAAACTGAAAGAATCTTCACCTATATTGAGGTATAGTAGTAAGTTTTCACCTGGTCGGGGGCTTTAAAGAATTGGCAGAAAGGTGAGGAAGTTCTTGAGTTACTAGAAGGAAGCTTTGTAATTATCTCCCCCATGAGAATTTGATTACACTCTTGAGTGTTTTGAAGGAGGCACATCTCTCTTTTAGTTAATAGAAGAACCTGTTGAACTAAGTGATTATGCCAATAAGTTATTGGACTTCTTTTGAAGTTCTCTATGTTTTCATGTCGAGCATAACTTGCAGTTTATAAGTATTGACACTAATTTCATCTGATGTGAGGAAAAACCCAAGGAATTTTCTTGCTCCTACTATGAAGGTAAACTTAGTAGGGTTCAGTCTGATATTGCATTTTCTAAGAGTGTGAAAGTTCTCCCATATATCTTCAATGTGTTAACAAGGTGACTTGGTTTTGATAAGGATTCATTTACATAAACCTCAAAGTTTCTCCCCATCTATTCTTTGAAGATTTTGTCCATCATTCCCTATTAGGTTGTTCCTGCATTTTTTAGGACGAAAGGTATGACTTTGTAGTAGTATAGACCTTCTGTGAGGATGAAGGTGGTTTTTTTCACAATCTTTGGGATGCATCTTGATATGATGGTTGCCTGAGAAGGCATATAAGAAACTCATTACTAGATAACCCATCATCGAGTAGACTAATGTTTCAATCCTTAGGAGTAGGTAATTATCCTTAGTACATAAAGAGTTCAGATTAGTGAAATTAACAAACATTCATCATTTTCTTAGTGACTTCAAAATCATCACCAAGTTGTATATCTAATTTGGATACTAGACTTCTCTTATGAAATGAATGACAAGTAGCTTTACTACTTCCTCTTAGGTGGGTTTGGTGAGTAAGGTGGCTTTTTTTTTTATCTTCTATTCAATGGGAAAACACTTTTTTAAATGTTTAGTCGATTAGATGTAAATTTTTCTTCACTGATACCTGGAATGATTGTGACTATCCATGAAAATAAATTGAGTTTGTCATGGAGAGCTTGCATTAGCTTATCTCGATGCTCTTTATTGAAAGAGGTGATGATCCTAAAAAATCTTCATAGTTGATCTCCTAGTGCAGGCACTCCTTGATAGTCTTAGTTGCTTCAAGGTTTGGGAGTCATTTTGTGTCTAATTGTAGAGTTTCTTTAGAAGTGTCAGCTAGAACTATTGCTCATAGGTAGCATGTGCATGGCTGGGTGAAGTAGCCTCTTGTGACTATTTTATTTCCTTCTTTGGGGAAATTAATAGCAACATGGTATGGGGATACCACATCTCAAAAGTATTTGGCAACAATTTGTCGGATATTGCCTTATAAGTAGCTGGGGTGTTGACTATGATGAACTTTTCCATGGCGGTGTATTGATGATCTCCCTCACCCAAGTTGATTAGTAGAAAAATTATGCCATTGGTCTCTATGTTCTCCCCTATGAATCCTTGTATGGGTCCTATAATAAGGAAAAGTTGAGAAGTCATCGTGCCCATCTTGCTGAAGATAACATTGAAGATTATATTTAATGAACTCTATGTATCTACTAGGATGCTGCTAATCTAATAGTCACTGAGAAAGGTAATGATGATGATCTCTTCATTGATAGGGTTTCCCTTATTTGTCTTATCTCTACTGTTGAATGTAATTGGCATGCCATTGGCAGACTATAAACATGAGGTAGTGTTAACTTAAGTAATTCATGACCTCTTTGAAGGTGCAAGTAGGCTTCTTTGATTACCTTCAGCAATTATGAGGATTGCGCTTGTGATCGGAATGGAATGAGCCAACCTTGGCATATTGATAGATTCTTTGAGTGGAGCCCTTCCTTGTCATCACCCCAGATTAGCGAGCATGAATTCTTTGAGCTTCCCTTTTTTAATGAGTTCATTGGATAGATTTAGTTGGTGACGACATTCCTCGATATCATGCCCATGATATTTGTGGAATGCACAGTATTAGGATGTGTCACAAACACTATCAATCTTCATAGGTGGTGAATGCTTGAAGAATACCTTATTCTATATGGCCTCTATGAGCTTGGCCATGGATACTCTTAATAGAGTATACGTTGGATACTCTTAAGGTAAGTGAAAAATATTTTTGTGTACCTCTTTAGCTCTTAGTATAGGTTGAGTTCTATCTCTTAGAATTGTTAGGCAAGAAGGTGTATCGTAAGGAAACTTTCTATCATGTCGAATGCTCGGAGCTTTGTTCCTCTTCCTTTATGTTTGGACTCTTTCTTTAATTCATTCATGAGGAGGGCTTCTTCTTACAGTAATTTGATGTTGTGAGGTTATTATGATAGATTTGGTCACTAGATTGTACTCTTTGGCATTGAAATGTCAATTTGCTTGTTCCAAAAGTTTTGCTAGCATTCATTTATGTTACAGGACCAATTTATATTGAAAAGGACTTTCTCTTAGTTTCTGAGTCAGGGTTACTTGAGTGACTACCATCTCAAGGTCTTTGACATCTAGCATTTCTTTTTTTAATCATAGTATGAAGCTTCTTAGTGGCTCCATTAATTCTTGTCTCATATTTAGTAGGATTTGTTAGCTTTTAGGAGGCCTCTAGGAACTGTAAAATTATGTGATGAATATTATCTTAAACACAGAGAAAGAGGTGATTAGCCAACTAGGTAGATGAGTGAACAACCTTAGTCTTGATACTTTTATAGTGGTGAAGAAGAGGCAACATTGAAGGGCATTGTTGATATTGAGGAGGGAAGTCATGAACTTGAAAATCATTGTATGATCCATAGGATCAAATTTTGCTTGGTAAGCTTTAAGACTAGGCAAGTTGAACTTGAGGGGTACCCATTCTTAAAATACTGGTCTGGAAAAGGTGTTAGCTAGCCCTGGTTCTATTTCTTTGGTCCATCTAATTGTTAGCCTTGAGTTCTCTTATCTCAGCTGAAAGCGAGTGGGTTTGGCGACTAGCTCTGAAGCATGAGTTTCTTCCGATGACTCCTGGTGAGCACCACGATAGGATGGTCTTTCAGGCTTACTACCTGCTCATGGTGGATGGTTAACCATGATAAGGATATTTTGAATGGAATTCAAGATGAGCTCCTCCATAGCTAGCAACTCTCAGTGAGTTGTATATTTAGGATTCACGGTATTCTCTAAGGTTTTAGGTTGGTTTGTATAAATAGTTTCCTTTCTTTCAGTATTGATATCCACACTCTCCATTCCTAAGAGGATATTGAATCCCTTTTTATTCGGTGGATGATGCCAGTTCATACTTACATCATACATCAATTGAGAGACATTAGGGATAATGTCATAAAGTTCTATTTTATAAGAAGAAGAAAGAATCTGAGCTTTAGAGAAGAATGAAATTAAAAAAAAAAATCTTTATTAACTAATCCAAAAGTACAATATTTATGAAAGTAGGATTTTTACACTATGAAGCTTGAGCTATACAAGGAAAACTAGTGTAATGCTTTGGGAATATTACTTTAGAGACTATAGATCTTTACCTTTCTTTCCCTTTTTCTCCCTTTGTGATATTCTTTCAAGGTATAGGGTTTTGAAAAAGAAGATATTTTTAGGACTCCTTCCCTCCCTTTCCTCTTCCATTTATCAGGTTTAGAAAGGTATAGGAGTTAAGTCTTCATACATAATTATCCCATTCAATTGTAATAATAACTTGTTGGTGTTGCAACCCATGACCCCGAGTTTGAGATTTTGATGATGACAAATAATGTCGTTTGAATCGTCTATTCATTGAATATTATTTTATTTGCTATTATCCGTGAGTACTAACATTTCAGGAAGATCAAAAGCTACTCAAGACACATGAAGACCAAGAATGGGTAGATTAGGAGTATGAGTCTGTAATGTATTTTGTTGATTTTATTTTATTTTTATTTTCTTGAGTCTGGCCATAAAATGCATAAAAGTCTGAGCAACCATGCACACACACAGGGGGAGAGTGTTTTTAAATGAAAAATTTAGAGTTTTCTTTCTCTGTAGATCGTACTGTACGATGTTATTTCGTACCGTACGATCAGAGCTTTGTAGGACGATTCTGTGATAAGATCGTACCGTATGAATGTATTCGTACTGTATGATATGTTCAAAGCCAAAACCCTAGCAGCCGTTTTAACTTAAGTAAGTTATTTTCCGTCGCTCGTACTATACGAACATATTCGTACTGTACGATTTTGTTTAAATACTTACTTAATTTAATCCGTGATTAGTGCAAGAAATTTGGGCTTAATTATAATTTGAACATTGTACTGTATGAACCTATTCATACACTACGATGAACAGAGACGAATTATAATCTTCCTGAAGATCGTCCCGAAAGATCTCTTCGATTTTGTCTCATCTTACTGTACAATGGGAATCGTACCATACGATGAACAGAGATGATGTTTGATCGTCCCGACTATCGTCCTGTACGAACCGAAGTGTCATGTATTGTACCATACGATTTATAATCGTACTGTACGATTGTTTTTGAACTGTTCGTACTACTTCGTACCAGGATGAAGTCTGTTTATACATATCGCACTGTACGATTATAAACCGTACTGTACGATAGTAACAGCTACTTTTGAAATCTCAGGGATTTTGGAGCCCGTTTTGAGGTGAAAAACTTGTCATATTTTGATGGTGTGAATCAGAGAGGAGAACGTGGTTAGAGAGGGATTCTGAGGGAGAGAGCTCTTGAGAAGTTCTTTAGGGTTTGAGAGAGGAAGGAGAAGGTGAGCGTTGTGAGGGAGAAGAGTGTGAGGGAGATCACCCGGTTGCTCTGAACTTGCTGCATCTTGCTCCTCCTGTGGCCCTAGAAGAATTTATGGGAGGATCTCCAAGGGGAAAGGCTCTTCTACATCCGTGACCTCGAGGTACTCTACCTTCTCCAGGAGGGAGAAAAACGAGAAGGTTCTCTGCCATCGCCAGGAGGGTGAAAACAGAGTTTGGCACTCTGCCACGCCGGGTTGGTGAAAGGGAGTATTATAAGGGCTTCTCTGCCTTACCAAGGGGGGCAAAAGGAGATCTATTGTTTGTAGAGAAATACTCGGAGAGGAGGACTCCGGGGAGTGGACGTAGGTCATGGTTTGACCGAACCACTATAAAAATCTCGGTGTGCTTTTTCCTTATTGTCTTTTATTACTGCGTGCATTTTATTTTTCAATATTTGCTTGGGAAAATTTGTGAAAAAAATTGTTTAAATTTTCATGTTAAAATTTTAAAATATAAAAAATATTAGAACTCCTGCTTAGGTTTTAACTATTGTCAAAACGTTTTCACAATTCACCCCCCTCTTGTCAATTTAGTAATTTTAATTGATATCAGAGCCTGTTTTCAAAAATAGTGTTTTAGAAAACCTTGAATGAACGATCATGTCGCATTTTGGTAATCGTAACCCTGCGAAGGGTTATTCAATAACCCGTCCACCACTCTTTGATAACATTCCATTTGATTTCTGGAAAATTAGAATGTCTACTTTTTTACAATCGATTGATTACCGTATGTGGATGTTAGTGAATGATGGATATGTTGCACCGTCTAAAATTATTAATTTATTGAAAACTCTTGTACCTTTTAATGAATGGAGCAATGAGGATAGGGATTTAGCCCAACTGAATGCTAAATGTTTAAATTGTTTTTTCTGTGCATTAAAGTCTGATGATTATATGAGAGTATCTACCTATACCACTGGTAAGGAGATTTGGGATAGACTGTGCATTACATACAAAGGAACAAATGAAGTAAAACAGTCTAGGCTTAATATTTTACTGCATGATTATGAACTCTTCTGCATGAAACCTAGTGAAATAATATCTGACATGTACATTAGGTTCACCCAAATTATGACATCCTTTCATGCATTAGGTAGAGAGATTTCAAATTATGAGAAAGTAAATAAAATTCTTAGATGCTTACCTAGTTCCTATGATGCAAAGATAACTGCTATCACTGAATCTAAAGACCTTAATATGTATTCTATTGATAATCTCCTTGGGTCATTGCATACGAGCAAGGAGTGAGTCAGAGACAAAGTGATGCAGGTGAAAAGAAGAAGGAGCGAACGGTGGCATTGAAAGCAAGCAACTCAGAAAGTAAAGCTCTGCAGGGGAGGAAGAAGATGAGATAGCACTGATGACCCGACATTTCAAAAATTTCCTGAAGAGAAAACAGAAGTGTCATTAGAACAGCTGGAATAAAGGTAAGAGCTCAAGGTCCAATAAGGTTTCATCTGATACAATCTGTTTTGAATACAGGAATCCATGTCACCTTCGAGCCGATTGCCCCAATCTGAAGAGTCAACTAGCTAAGGAGAAAGGAGATGAGAAAGAAAAATACAAGAAAGGAAAGATAAAGATACAAAAAGCTTTTTGGGCCGACTCTGCCTCAGAATCGTTAGAAAAAGAAGCAGAGGAGGAGGTAACAAATTTGTGTCTTATGGCTAATGATAATCTTGATCAATCGGATCAAGATGAGGGGTGCTCTCACAAAAGACCTAGTGTGAGCATGTGGTACCTGGATAGTGGCTGCTCGCGATACATGATTGGAGATATGAAGAAGTTCATTCTACTGGAGACCAAATCTGGAGGCAAAGTAACGTTGGGAGACAACACTACCAAGAAGGTGATATGCTCAAGTATTGTTGGTAATGCTAAAAACTTTTTAATTGAAAATGTCTTACTAGTTGATGGTTTGAAGCATAACTTACTTAGCATTAGTCAATTGTGTGACAAAGGTTTTGATATTAAATTACTATCAGATAAATGCCTGATTAGTTTAAATGATAAACTAGTTTTAGAAGGAAAACGAATGAACAATGTTTACATGTTAGACCTTGATTACATTGATAGTTCAAACTCATTTTGTTTGAAAATAATAGTTGATGACTCGTGGCTATGGCATAGGAGACTATTACATGCTAGTATGAAAACTCTTAGAAACATCACTCAGAAAAATCTAGTTAGAGGCGTACCTAAGTTAGATTTCACAAAGGACCATTTATGTGATGCTTGCCAACTAGGAAAACAAGTCAAATCATCCTTTCACTCAATTAGAGATGTGATCACCGCTAGGCCACTAGAAATCCTACATATGAACTTATTTGGACCCGTTAGTACTGCCAGCCTTGGTGGAAAAAATTATGGATTTGTGATTGTAGGTGACTTCACTAGATTCACTTGGGTAAGATTTTTAGCACATAAAAACAAGTCTTTTGAGGAATTTAAGGTTTTCTCCACATGGATTCAACAGAAATTAGGTTGTGAAATCTCAACAATTCATAGCGATCATGGTGGAGAATTTCAAAATGATAAATTTGAATCATTCTGTCAAGAGCTAGGAATAGAACACAATTTCTCAGCCCCTAGAACACCTCAGTAAAATGGTATAGCAGAATGGAAGAATAGAACATTGGTAGAAGCTGCTAGGGCAATGTTAGCAGAGTACACCCTTCCTAGATACTTTTAGGCAGAAGCAGTCAACACAACATGTTATGTTTTAAATAGGGTGAATATTAGATCTAAGCTGAACAAAACTCCATATGAACTCCTTAAGGGTAGGACACCAAACCTTTCACATTTACATGTCTTTTAGTGCAAGTGCTTCATCTTGAATAATGGTAAACATCCCTTAGGAAAATTCGATCCCAAGTCTGATGAGGGTGTCTTCTTAGGTTATTCATCTGTAAGTAAGGCCTATATAATTTTTAATAAGAGAACCCTTATAGTAGAAGAGTCCACCCATGTGGTATTTGATGAATCAGATAAGCCCTCTGAATCTAAAATTGAAGATGATGAAATAGAGGTAATTCAAGGAGTAGAGACTATGACCTTAGGAGAAAGGGTAGAACCTCGAGAAGATTTGCCTAGAGAATGGAGATATTCTTCTAGTCATACTAAAAAGTTAATTTTAGGAGACCCTTCAGAAGGTGTAAGAACTAGGCATGGACTTAGGAAGGAGGTTAGTCATTTAGCAATCATCTCTATGTAGAACCTTTAAGTATAGATCAAGCCTTAGGAGATGTGACAGTTCATTAGGGATGTTAGGCCCTCTTGAACTTAGTCCCAAGCTAATTAAAGAGAGAGGTGAATTGTAAAACTTTAAAACCAAAACACAATCCAAATCACCACAATCAAAGTGCGGAAATTAAAACGCGGAAATAGTAAAAAGAAAGAAAACACCGAATTTATAGTGGTTCGGTCAAACCTTGACCTACGTCCACTCCTTGGAGGCACCCCCCAAGTACTGCACTAAACTAGTGTCTCTCCTTTAGCCCCCACGGCTAGGCGGAGAAGCCCTTACAAAATCACTTCCACCTTCCCCGGTGCGGCGGAGTCGCCGGGTCCTTTGACACCAAAGAGATCTTCTTCTTTGGTGAACTTACCTCGAGACAAGCCTTGAATCCGATGGTACTAAGGTGCGAGTTCGCCGGAGCAACCGTGTGGAACCCCCTCCACACTCCCTTGAGTCCCCCCTCACAGGATCTTCTCCCTCTCTCAAAATCCACCCTTTCCTCTCTCCCTTTCAAGCTCTCTCTTCTAGTTTCCCCCACAAGAACGAAGCTACAATGGCTGCCAAAGACACTTACAAAGTGCCTTACCATAGCTTAAATAGAAGCTCTCAAAACGAGCTCATTAATGCAAGTTGCCGCCATTATCGTCCCTGCCGATATGGACATTGGCCTGGCCGATTAGTACAAATCAAAGGTAAATCGTCCTGAGCACAGCCCTGGGAACAGTCCTGGCCGATTGAAATTTGGCTTGATCGTCCAGGCCGATCTCACGATCGTCCTGGACGTTATGATCGTATCAATCATCCTTAATTACTCCCTTGATTTCCTGATCAATTAAGGCATAATTTGGTAATTTCGTCCAGGCCGATCCTGGAATCGTCCTGGACGATAATTTAAAATTCAGTATGCCTAAACTGTCTAAGGCGGCTATCTCTTTCTATTTTGAGCTTATCGTCCTGGCCGATACACGTATCGTCCAGGCCGATATGTTAATGTCGGCTGCCTTAAAGAGGATGTCCTAACTAGGATTTCTATTTTTGAACAGATCGTCCAGGACGATATAAATAACGTCCCGGACGATGTTACCAAAAATAAAAAACTTTTAGGGCACAATAGAAAATCTTCTAAGATACAAATCATCAGATGCCACACTAAATACAATAGACTCAAGAAAGGAAAAAGATTACAAACTGACACAGACCTAGTTTACCCAATCTTGAGCTGGTTCCAGATTGCAGTCTGAAAGTGTGGATCTGAAATGTTAGCAGTCATAGAGAAAAAGTATGTTTGCTATCATCAAAATCATAAGCCATAGATCCGCAACAATCTCCCCCTTTTTGATGATAGCAAACAAATCAATTTGAATTTTCAAAAGAAAGCAATTTCTCCTAAAATTTGAATTTTCAAAGGAAAGCAATTTCTCCTAATCTCCCCCTCACTAGAATAATACTTTTTTAAAAAAAAATAGGGAAGATGAAAATATTTTTGTTGTTTTTAATTTTTTGAAAACAAGATACAAACATGATAACAGTACGAAAATTCAATAATACGTTCTCCCCCTTTGACATTATCAAAAAGAGAGCAGGCCCAACTAAAAAAAATAAAATAAAAAACATTTTTTGATCTAGTGAAAAAACAAATATTCTTAAAATGAGAAAGTTACATCTTAGTTTTAATCAAAAACTTAGTAGAATTGGATTGACAACGCATAATCCAGAAAAAGTAAGAAATTCATAAATTGTTAATCCAAGCTCAAGTTCTTTTAAAGGCTAAAAAACTTTTTAATTCAATTTCCAAATAAAAAATTAAACGGAAAAAGAAACATTAATTTTTCAAAACTCCTTTCATAAAACGTATCTAATAGAAGATCAATGCATGAATTGCTGAATCAGGAACCAAGATTTTCAAGCACAAGTTTCGAACATATCAAGGATTTTCTTAAGTTTTTAGTAGTATAAGAAAAAATAAGCATATATTTTTTTTTTGTGGGCTCATTTTATGCCTTTATCACTTGAATGGCTTTTTGAGCATCTTTTAATTTTTAATATACTTTGTGTATTTTTTTTTTCAATTTGGCGTCATTGCGCATCTTTTGGTTTGGCATCATTGGCCACTTTTTTTTTTAATTATTCTCAAAAAATATGCTTCATTTCTTATATTTTCAAAACCAAAGTAAACCCAAATTATTGACAACACGAATAACTTGATTAAGAAAATTTCATGGTGGATTCAACAATCTTGCAAAAGATTCCTATGCGATAGAAAAAATGTAGGGAGATAAAAAAAATCAGTTTCAAAATCCAATTTAAAATATGATGAAGATTTTGAATCAAAAGTAAAATAACCTCTTTAAGAAGAGAGAAAGACAAACAAAATCATGAGTTCCCTTCCTCTAGCTGTTTTAGAGAAGTCAAACACAACTTACCAAAGATTTTAAGAAAAAAAAAAGGAAGTAGATTTCTCATTTTTAGAAAAGTGAATGTGTGTGGGAATCAGAGAAAAACTTCAACGAAAAAAAAAATTAAAAAAAAATAAACAAAATAAAAAAACACAAAAACACAACACCAAAAACACGAAAGGCTCTTAACCATTATCTCTCTCCTGGTCTGATGCTTCAGAGACCAGATCTGCCCATGAGATTTTTTGCCTTTCATTATTTCCCCAGTTCAAAGTTTGTTTCACCTTGCCCTTTTCTTTCGTAGGAAGAATTCTTAAATTAGGGCACTCATTTTTCATATGTCCAGGTTTCCTACATCGAAAACAAATAATGTCAGAGGAAATATTAACATCCTTACTATTTTTACCTTTTTTCCACTTTTGCTTATGCTTTTGTGAGCTTTGTGATTTGCTTGACAAGACATTGCTATCGTCACCAACTAAGCTTTCTCTTTTCGTATCTTCAGCTTTTAGAACGATCGTTTCTCCTGCATCCAAAATTCTTTGACCCAAAACTTGCTCGTAGGCAATGAGTGAGCCAATCAAATTATCAATAGAATAATCATTCAAATCTTTTGATTCACAAATAGCAATAACTTTGGCATCAAATTTTTCCAGTAAACATTGAAGAATTTTGTTAACTTTTTCAAAATTTGAAAAGTCTTTTCCTAAGGCATGCAATGATGTAGTAATTTGAATAAACCTTGTATACATGTCTAAAAATCGTTTCAAAAGGTTTCATGGAAAATAATTCAAAATCATGCATTAAGAAATTCAACTTTGATTGCTTGATTTCACTAGATCCTTCATATACGGTGTGCAATTTATCCCAAATTTCCTTACCAGAAGTGCACGTGGATACCAACATAAAATCATCCGAATTTAAGGCACAGAAAAAGCAATTTAAGGCCTTTGCATTCAATTGAGCATCTATTCGTTCTTCCTTACTCCATTGATTAAAAGGAATGTCAGTTTTAACTCCATTAATAATTCGAGATGGTGATGAATAACCAGTTAAAATCATATGCCACATACGAAAATCAATCGATTGCAAAAAAGTAGACATGCGAATTTTCCAAAAATCAAATGTAATATTTTCAAACAATGGTGGTCTAGTGAATGAATATCCTTCCGCAAAAATTCGATTAGCCATAGATCGAAAAATTCAAAAGCTTTTAAAAACTTATTTTATGAAAAGGGTAGTGTAGATACTACACTCTTTTTACAAAAGGTCAAAGAAGAAATTCTCATTGTTCAGATATACATGGATGACATTTTATTTGGGTCTTCAGATAAAATGTTATGTGATGAATTTAAAAAAAAAAAGAGTTTTGAGTTTGAAATGAGCATGATGGGAGAACTAAATTACTTTCTTGGCTTTAGTGTAAAATAAATGGATAATAGAACTTTTCCTAGACAAACAAAGTACATTAAGGATATCTTGAAAAAAAATATAAAATGGATAGTGCTAAACCCATGAACACTCCAATTAGCTCAACAATTCAATTAGACAAAGATCCTAGTAGAAAATCAGTAGATCATAAAAAATATATAGGAATGATTGGGTCCCTTCTTTACTTGACTGCCAGTAGACCGGACATAATGTTTAGTGTGTGCCTCTGTGCCCGTTTTCAAGCTGATCCTAAAGAGTCGCACATAACTGTTATCAAGAGAATTCTTAGATATCTACTAGGCACTCCAAACTTAGGAATTTGGTATCCTAGGCACAACACTTTCTTTGAAATCCTAGGGTACTCAGATTCTGACTTTGTAGGATGTAGGATAGATAGAAAAATCACCTCTGATACCTGCCAATTCATAGGACAATCATTAGTTTCTTGGTCCAGTAAGAAGTAAAACTCAGTATCACTTTCCACAGCCGAGGCAGAATATATTGCAGTAGGAAGTTGTGTTGCACAAGTACTATGGCTAAAATAATAAATTCTTGATCTTGGCCTACCTGTAGGAACCATTTCATTCATGTGTGACAACACAAGCACAATTTGCATCTCTAAGAACCCAATTCAGCACTCTCAAACAAAACACATAGACATTAGACACCATGTCATTAGAGATCACGTTGTTAAGGGAGATATAAAATTACATCACATCTCTACAGGAGATCAATTAGCTGACATATTCACAAAACCACTAGCTTTTGACACCTTTAGCACCTTGAGTACTAGATTAGGTGTCATAGATATAACTGCATAAAAAATAAAATTAAAAAATAAAAAAAATAAAAAAAGAACAAAAAAAAAAGTCAACACAAAATAAAAAAAATTGTATAGGGCTGCTCTTGATCATCACACACTCACTACACAAAAAGCACAAACTTTGACTCTGTAATATCGTACTGTACGATAAATAGATCGTACTGTACGGTATACTGTAATCTACACAGGACACACCAAACAGCAAATTTTGTGTCTGTTGATCGTACTGTACGACTATCATCGTACTGTATGAGTAATTATTGATCATCGTACGGTACGATATCTCCTCTTCGTACTATACGCGCCACGTCAGCGACCAGATTGGGATGAATTCAAGTGTGCTGGTACGTTATTATTGCCAATCGTACTGTATAATATACACACCTCGTACTGTACGATCCACATCAGCAAATGGATGAGAACAAAATATAGGCGTTCGGTACGATATTAATGCAATTCGGACTGTACGATACACCTGTTCGTATAGTACGATATGTTTGGTCAAAAGTCGTACTGAATTCCTCGGGACGATCGATATTCCTCTGATCGTACTGTACGATATTCATCATACTGTACGTTTTGAACTCTGTTTCCCGGTACGAACTTTAAGAGTAATTATTACCATATCATACAGTACGATGTACGATCGTACTGTACGATTTGTGAAAAACTCTATAAATTGGGTGGGTAGGTAGTGGGAAGCTCGTCTAATCACTCCTCTCGCCGCAAGAGAGGTCGTATGGTAGTGGGAAGCTCGTCTTCCTCTCTCCCGGTAGTGGGAAACTCTATAACCGGTACGAACGCTTCACTTGCACTCCACTAATCAATCCACTTGATTCCTTCTTACCTTGCACTTAGCCTCTATATGATGTCTGTTTCAAGCAAGAGAGGTCGTATGGTAGTGGGAAGCTCGTCTTCCTCTCGCCGCCATAGCGCTCGAATCTTGAATGCCGAAAACGAGGATGCATACCACAAGTTCAAAGCCTGCAAAATCACACCCTCCAGACTGCTAAATTAGGAGGCTCTGAACTTCGAGGTAATGAACCTCTTTGCTTCAACCACCCTCCAATTTCTTCTCACCCTGGCCTTCCCTTACAATTCTGAACTCCTTCTAGAATTCCTAGCCATTCTGACCTATACTGTCGACAACCTCACTTTCCACTCTTTTGTTTGTCGTCAAAATGTTGAAATAACAAAAGCTGACATCGCCTAACACATTAGGCTATCTACTGAAGGGCCTATGGTCCGTTCTTTTCTTACAAATGATTTTGACTGGAGCGACGTTAATCGCATCCTTAGGAACGCCACATTCTATCAACACCAACCTCTCGTTTCTTCACTAAATAGAAATGCGCGTATAATTCAACATGTCCTTTGTACCTCCATAATACCCAAAGGTGGTGACCGTGTCAACATGACCCCGACCCTTTCTATCACTACCTACCTTATCATGACCAACACAAAATTCGACGAGGCCGATCTGATTATTGACTACATTCGCCACATAACCTTCGTTCGTCTCCCTATCACTCATTGAAAATAAAATATAGCTCTTGGAAAACTTATAGGATATATTCTCCAAAATAAATATCAATTGACCTATCCCGGTGAACCCGACAATCTTCCTATTTTTTTTATGGATGCCTCGTTCCGTATTCTTTTCCATCGGGGACATGAGCCGGAAGAACCTATTTTTGATGAAGAAGAAGGGGAAGATGCCCCGGCTGCAGCTCAAGCACGTCCACGACGACATGAACCACCCCGAGCACCTACACCTGCTTACCCTCATGACGATCTGGTCAAAGGCTTTGACCAACTTCAGACTCGTCTCGGTACTCACATTCAAGAACAGCATCAGTAACACGAGACAGATATGCATTGGTTTGGAGAACGCTTTACTGCTATTGATCAGCGCTTTGACACTCTCTTTCAGTACTTCCAACCAAACCCACCTCCACCACCTACTGATCAAGATCCTCCACTATAAATTATCTTTGTATTGTAGTTATTTTTTCTTTTTTAGTGTGCTCCTCTTTTTGGTGCTGTCAAAAGGGGGAGAAGGTTGTTGTATCTTATTTCTATGGTTAAATGCATGTTTTTTTTTCTTTCGTACTGCATCATCTTTTATTTCTTTTCTTCTTGTTTTTATGTTTAAATTTTTTAAAAAAATGCCTTTAACACTTGCTTACAACAAATATTATTTGACATCATCAAAAAGAGGGAGATTATTGCAACCCATGACCCCGAGTTTGAGATTTTGATGATGATAAATAATGTCGTTTGAATCGTCTATTCATTGACTATTATTTTATTTGCTATTGTCCATGAGTACTAATATTTCAAAAAGATCAAAAGCTACTCAGGACACAAGAAGACTCAAGAATGGGTAGATTAGGAGTATGAGTCTATAATGTATTTTGTTGATTTTATTTTATTTTTATTTTCTTGATTCTGGCCACAAAATGCATAAAAGTCTGAGCAACCATGCACACATACAGGGGGAGAGTGTTTTTAAATGAAAAATTTAGAGTTTTCTTTCTCTGTAGATCGTACTGTATAATGTTATTTCGTACCGTATGATCAGAGCTTTGAAGGATGATTCTGTGATAAGATCATACCGTACGAATGTATTCGTACTATACGATATGTTCAAAGCCAAAACCCTAGCAGCCATTTTAACTTAAGTAAGTTATTTTTTGCCGCTCGTACTGTACGAACATATTCGTACTGTATGATTTTATTTAAATACTTACTTAATTTAATCCGTGATTAGTGCAAGAAATTCAGGCTTAATTATAATTTGAACATCGTACTGTATGAACTTATTCGTACACTACGATGAGAAGAGATGAATTATAATTGTCTTGAAGATCATCCAAGATGATCTCTTTGATTTTGTCTCATCATACTGTACGATGGCAATCATACCATACGATGAATAGAGACGATGTTTGATCGTTCTGACTATCGTCCTGTACGAACAGAAGTGTCATATATCGTACCGTACGATTTATAATCGTATTGTATAAATGTTTTTGAACTGTTCGTACCACTTCATACCAGGACGATGTCTGTTTATACATATCGTACTGTACGATTAGAAACCATACTATACGATAGTAACAGCTACTTTTGAAATCTCAGGGATTTTGGAGCCCATTTTGAGGTGAAAAACTTGTCATATTTTGATGGTGTGAATCAGAGAGGAAAACGTGGTTAGAGAGGGATTCTGAGGGAGATAGTTCTTGAGAAGTTCTTTAGGGTTTGAGAGAGGAAGAAGAAGGTGAGCGTTGTGAGGGAGAAGAGGTTTGAGGAAGATCCCACGGTTGCTCCGAACTTGCTTCATCTTGCTCCTCCTATGGCCCTAGAAGAATTTGTGGAAGGATCTCCAAGGGGAAAGGCTCTTCTACATCCGCAACCTCGAGGTACTCTACTTTCTCCAGGAGGGAGAAAAATGAGAAGGTTCTCTGCCGTCGCCAGGAGGGTGAAAATAGAGTTTAGCACTCTGCCACGCTAGGTTGGTGAAAGGGAGTATTGTAAGGGCTTCTCTGCCTTGCCAAGGGGGGAAAAAGGAGATATATTGCTTGTAGTTAAATACCCGGAGTGGAGGACTCCGGGGAGTGGACGTAGGTCATGGTTTGACCGAACCACTATAAAAATCTCGGTGTGTTTTTTCCTTATTGTCTTTTATTACTGCGTGCATTTTATTTTTCAATATTTTCTTGTGAAAATTTGTGAAAAAAATTGTTTAAATTTTCATGTTAAAATTTTAAAACATCAAAAATATTAGAACTCCTGCTTAGGTTTTAACTATTGTCAAAAAGTTTTCACAATTCACCCCCCTCTTGTCCATCTAGTAATTTCAGTTGGTGCATGCTAGTTAGAGACTTGGAGAAGGCAAGTTGGGTATGATTAGATGATAGTCAACAGCAACCACATCGAGATGGAAGGAGGTGAGTGTTTTCCAACAGTTATTGAAGAGTTCAATTTTGCCTTGTTGAGTTAGTGTTGTGAGTAGAATTATAATGTGGTCTTTAATGGTATGTAAGAGGGGAATCTATGAAAGGGATATTAGCAAAATAAGTTTGATATTATTCTTCCCAAATAAAGTCAACAACAATTAATTTATTAGTTTCCTTGATGGCTAATTTTTTGATGTTGAGACACTTCCATATAATTTCTTGTTTAATACATGAAATGCCAAGGATGATTGAGTGTTTATTAAATTTTATTTAAGAAGATAACATGGACATTTTGTTAAATCTACAAATTAAATAATCTTGGTTTTCTTTCAAGACTTGCATTATATGTTGAGGTAGATCATTAATAAGAAGTTTATTAAAAGTTAAATGAGATTCACACCCTATACCTAAATTTGATTTGAACTAATTCATTAATAGTGGATGCGGTATCTTCTTCTAAACAACATAAGTAATTTTTGTTTTATTAATAAATAATGAAGAACTTGAGATCATTCAATAAGTAAATGTTATTTTTTATATTTCTTCTTGATTTTTTCGCAATGCCTGATCCTTTATTTTTTAAAATAATTTTAAGCTGCCATAGCTTTAAAGATAACTTAGCATGGAGTTTAAACCATTTGATAGGGAGAATTTTCTTTTTTATCCATTTAACAATCAAAGAAGAAGAGAAAAATGAAATAGGTTTACTTTCCATTTCTTCTAAGAAATATGGTTCACAAATTAATGACAGCTGAGTGTGTTATACTTGCATACTATAAAATAGACTGGAATCACCTTGGGGACATTTCCCTAGGTGTTTATATATGCTTTTAGAAATAGATATTGATGGTGCATTATAACTTGAAAGATATCACTTCAAATGCATTAGTAATTGAATTATAGTGAAGACCTCATTTGAAAGTTTATGCTTATTATAATGAGGTGTCTGAGAGATGGTAAGAATATCAAAATTAGGAATAACATCATCATTAGAACTATTTCCAAACTTTATGTTTTGATATTGTAAAGTTTCCTAAGAGGTGATATTTTATTTATTTTGACAAATATCCTCATCAATATCACTTCAAAATTTGCAATGAATTATGATTTCAAGAAAGAAAAGTGTTGGAAAATCACCTTCTTCTCCTTTTGATCTTAGAGATGTAGAGATCCATCATGGCCTCTTTCTCTAGTTAATATCCAAATATCACTTGATGAAAATAGGATTAGAGTCAAATGATTTTGCTAATCTTCAATGTTTTGAGGTTTATATGGATAAATGCCTTTCTAGGTATCTTAATAGGTATTTGATCGGGTCATGATGAAGGCATTCACCCACAGGAGGAAAGTTAATGGATACTCAACCAAATCAACTAAACTGCCCACGTTGAAATAGGTGAATTAAGAATAATATATCAAGAGAATCATTTGTTGCTTGTTGCTATCTCAGTCATCAACTCATAATACATTAACATTGTCTCTCACTTTTGCTCGACTATAGGAAGACTCCCATCTTAAGGGATATCATACTTGTCACCCTTTTTTATCCCAGATTCCTCAACATGTACCAAGCACTTCTTTTATAACAATACTTAACTTAGAGTGAGACAATGAGATCAAGCCAGTCCATTCCTAGTCTTTGCCCAACTCGTACCCAATTCGTAACAAACTAGCCATCCTCTGCGTTACTCACATGAAGATGAATTTTCCACCCCAACTCTTCTATGAAATAAAGTCAAACATGTGTGTAATGAGGTGTAACACTATAGTTCTTTCTTAATTTTCAATGTAGCCTTTTATGAAGCCCTCAGAATCCTATAAATAGGAGAAAATGGGAAATATTTAGGATACATAAAAATAATATCAAAAGGTCTCTTTAAATAGTATGTATTTTTTACTTGTATTTCATTAAATACATTTAACATCAACATGTTTAAACACAATTTTCTAGTACTCAAATATAGCAATTATATGGTCTAAATGGTTTTTATATTAACAAAGAACCTAAGGTCTACCAGGATATGGTTTTATATATTACCATAAACTAAAATTTTTAATCCCTAGGTCTCTCTACTCGCGCAATGTCTCTTTGCTCTGGCGACTCGGAGGCGATTTTAGGGTTCTCTTGCGGGAGCATTTTTCTATTGGTTTTTCCTCTAGTTTCACTCCGTCTTTTGTTTGTTCATTTATTTTCATGTTTTTTTCTTTAGTTCTTTTTAGTTATTCTATGTGATGACATACCTGTCATTGAAGGTTGATGGTAAATCCCGGTCATTTAAGGATGTGCTTTCTGGGGGATCTTCTACTTCTAATACTAAGCTTTATTTTATCCATACTTTTTTTAAAGGTTTGCATGCTTTGATGTTTGATGATAACGTCATTTCTCATCTTGCACTACACAAAAATTGATCATTACCGGCGGATTTTCCGAAGGCTTTCTGGCAGATTTTCCGATGAATTTCTGACAGATTATGGTGAGATATTCCGACTAATTTGCAAGAAGGTTTTTCGACAATTTTTCCGACAAATATCTAATGATTTTTTTTCCAGCAGATTTTCGAGCAGTTTTTTCGGCGGATTTAAAAATTTCTGAAAAAATAATCATAGTTAATAATTTTATAGCTTATTTTAAATAATTATAAATTTAATAATTTTTTAATTAATTATAAATTTGGTAAATTTTTATAATTAAATAAAAATGTAATAACATTTTTTAATTACTAATTACTAAATTTAATATTTTTAATGTATTTTGCGACAATATAAAAGTTAATAAACTAATAATTTATTATTTTAATTAATTATTAATGTAATAAATTATTTTAATTATTTTTTATTTTAATATTTTATTTAAATTTATTTTAAATTTTAATTTATGTATTATGTTATTTATATATAAAGAAATAAAGTAACAATTATAACAGGTTTTCATCCACAGCATAGTGGTGGAGTGTTTGCCATATCTCCTCTTCAAACCCCAGCACCATCAGGGGCAACGCGCGGGCTCGGTGGTGGCCCAGCGAGCGGGTCAGGCTATGCGATGCGGGTGCGCTTACTCCAACAGGTGGGTCATGTACGTGGGCGTGCGAGTGCAAGTGAGGGTCGGCCATGGGGGATGGACGCTGTGCAGGCAGGCCAACGACAGCGGGGTCAGGTTTCGCCGGCGGGTTAGACCTAGGTTGGGGGTCTCAGGCTGGCCTAAGCGGGGTTGCCACTTGTGGGCGGGCTAGCGAGGGTAGGATTTCTTTTTTTTTTTAAATTCCTTTTAAGTTACTCCGATGAAGTTTTTCTGCTGCAGATATTTCCGGCGTACTTATTCCGCTAGAAAATGTTTCCGGTGAATTTTTTTGACGGAAATGTTTTTTCGACGCTCGATTGACCGTCAAAAATATTTTCATAAGAAATTCATTGGAAAAGTTAGAATTCCGCCATAAACTTCAGAATTTTCAACCAAAAAATATGTCGGTAATATGCTACTTTCCTGTAGTGTTGCCGTCCCTTTTGCATTTACACTTGTGGGTAAGTTTCTCTAGAGGCATCCAAATCTGGAAGTTATTTGAAAGTTTTTCCCAAACCTTAAACTTTCAGGGGCATTTACTATTAGATTAATGGACCAACAACTTGTTGCAATTCAACTTTCGAATTACTTAGATTATAAAAATATTTTTCAAGAAGAGCTTACTATATACAAGGTTACCAAATGTGTTTGCTAAAATGGATGCTGGATTTTGATGTTAAAGAAGAATCTCCCATAGCTCCTATGTGGATTTTTTTTTCTAATTTAAGGTTGTATTTCTTTAATACCTATATATTATTTTTTTTTCTTCAATTTTTTGTAGGCCATTACAGACTAACCAAGCCACTGCATTAGTTTCCCGTCCATCTGTAGCTTGTATTATGGTTGAATTGGATATCTCTAAGAAACATCCCAAAGAAATATGAATAGGTTCTAAGCTTAATGCATATCAATATATTGTTAAATTTGAAAATTTGCCTATATTTTGCACTTACTATAAAATGCATGGACATAGTAATGCTGAATGTTTCAAAATTGCATCCTCATTTATGTAAGCAGAAGGACACCCCTAAAGACTCAAAAAGGGAAAACATTGATGCACCAAAGCTAGGAAGTTTTGAGGAGTTTTGTGGAGAGCCTGGCATCCCCATCATTGGAAAAAATGAATTCCATGACCCAATTGACCCACCTGTGGTCGATTATGCTTGAAATGGAAGTATTATGGCTCTGCAAGAGCATTTTACTAAGCAAGTAGTGATTGAGGATTCTCTTGATGGTGTGATTAAGCATCGGGGTTCTGTAACTGTTGAGGAACAAACTTATGTTATGGTTGTGGAGCATAATTATACTCTATCTTGCTTGAAAACTCTTATTTCTAATGAAAATATTTCTTTTGATCTTGTTTCTATCCTAAAAACTAATGTGGTTTCTCATCATGTTACTTCTGACTTCATATCTCATGAGCAGGATAAGGAGTAGCAAACCATGGAAAAAGGAGAACTGGTTCAAGTGGAAAATGAGGACTGTGATATTAACCCGGCTAAAAATTTAGAAAAGGATTGTAAGGATTATCATACTTTATATCAAATTACTATTGCTAATAAGGGTAAGGAAAAATAGAATGATGGTAACATAAGAGTAGGTGATGAGGTTAATGATTTTACTTCAGCTAGTTCAAGAAAAAAAGAAGAATAAAAATATTGGATTGAAATCTCCTAGAACCACCTGATCTCAAACTTCTCAATTATAGTTTAATGTTTAATTCTATTATTTGGAATGTGAGAGGTATTGGTTGCACATCTACTAGAATTAGAGTTAACAATTTATGTCATATTCATAATATTTCTATGCTTATTTTTATTTAGCCTTTTTTTTCTAATCTCAGGTTGGATAATATTGCTAAATTTTTGGGCTTTAATCATGTTGTGTCTAATATTTCTAACAAGATTTGGGTTCTTTAGAAGGATCCTATGGTTGTTGATATTGTAGGTGATTTTACTCAAGTGATTCAATGTATTATTAATTTCTAGCATTTTAAATGTTTTTCCTCATTTGTTTATGCAGCTTCCACTCGGATAATGAGAAGATATTTGTGGGACAAACTCATTCAATTTAATAGTCATTAACTCTTCTTAGTTAGTGGGGGTAATTTTAATACTATTTCCTCTTCTACTAAAAGGCTTGTGGGGTCCAACCTTATTAATCACTATATGGAAGATTTTAATAATATGATCTTGGATTTTAACCTCATTAACAATGGTTATACACGTAGCAAATTCACTTGGAATTATAGTAACCTCTGGCAACATTTGGATATAATTGTTTTTAATAATACTTGGATTAATTATTTTACTTCCATACATGTTGAACACTTTAATAGAACTTTATTTGATCATTCTCATATGCTTATCTCTATTAGGTTAAATCAAGGTATCTAGACATTTAATTTTAGATTTTAGAATATGTGGCTTCTTGATAACTCTTTCATTTGCTATGGTTCAGGAGAACTGGCAAGCCCCTCTGCATTTTAATAATTCTATTTTTGGCATGAACAGATTGTGGTTTAAACTAACGAAATTAAATTGGTGGAATCATAATGTTTTTAAAAGTATTTTGTCTAATATTTTGGCTGTTAAGAAAAAAATCAATTCTTTAGAGCACAATTATCAGCTTCATCCTTCTGATGATATTTATTCCAATCTCCAACAAGCTAAAAATTATCTTTTATCTTTAGAAGCTTAAGAAGAAGCTTATTGGAAGCAGAAAGTGTCTTCTAAGCATCTTTTTGATGGGGATAATAGCACTAAGTATTTTCATACTTTAGTTAAAAGAAATAAAGCTGGAAATTAGATTCATAAAATTTCCAAAGATGATGGTTCTTTTACTAATGATGCTCGGGATAATGAATCTTCTGGTGTAGATTTTTGTAATAATTTTTTTAATAAAAATTTTACTCCTGCTACTATTGATAATCCTAAACTTATTCCTCGTATCATTAATTAGGATGACAATTTGTCCCTCACTGCTTTTCCTACTTTGGAGGAAATCAAGAAAAATATTTTTGATTTAATCATTGATTTTGTTGCTGTTCTTAATGGTAACACTACTAACTTATTTCAAAAGCTTAGGACATTATTAAAATTGATCTTTTTAATGTTGTAAATGATTTCTTTGATGGTAATTTCATGCCTAAGTATTTCTCTTCTACTTCTATTATGCTTATCCTAAAAGTTTATAGCGGTTGAAATGGAAAGATTTTAGACCTATTAGTCTTTATACTTTCTTTAGTAAGTTTGTTTGTAAAACGCTATTGCTCCTAATCAAACTTGTTTTGTTAAAGGTAGATTCATTACGGATAATATTTTATTGACTCAAGAAATTATTCATGTCTTAAATGTTAAGGTGCCTAGTGGCAACATTATTTTTAAATTGGACATCTCTAAGGCTTATGATAACATTAATTTGGATTTTCTTTACCAAATCTTGCTTTTTTTGGATTTAATTATGTCTTCATTAACCTTATTAAATAGTCCATAAAAATTTTTTATTTCTCTATTATTATTAATCGCAAAAGTAATGGTTTCTTTAATTCTTTTCATGGTTTAAGACAAGGGGATCCTATTTCTCTTGCCCTTTTTATTATTTCCATGGAGTATCTTTCTATAGGCATTTCCAATCTTTATGAGAATTTTTCGAGCAATTTCTATAAAACTTTGGGTGGTTTGCCTGTTTTCCATTTATGTTTTGCTGATGATGTTATTATTTTTTCTAATGCTATTAATCAGATGAATAGACTCATGAAGTTTTTAAATGTGTTTCAAAGTTGTAGTAGTCTAAATATTAATAAGTGTAAAATTTCCTTTATTGTGTCCAACAAGGATTCTCATGATTGGGTCACTTCTATTAGGAATAGTACTAGTTTTTTACAAGGTTCTTCACCTATTAAGTACTTAGGCCCCCCCCTTTAAAAGGGTAGGAAGAATACCTTCCTTTTTTATGATCTTATTACTTCTGTGTAGAATAAGCTAAATTCTTGGAATTCTAATTTACTTAGTTTTGGCGGTAGATTAGTCCTTATTAAAAGTGTTTTGTGTTCCTTACATGTTTATTTTTTTCAAACTTTACAACCTGTCAACAATGTTTGTAATAGGATTGGAAAATTATTGAATATGTTTTTTTGGTGTGGTTCCAATGAGAATTCTAAAGTTATTTGTTCTTTGTGGACAAATTATTGTGGGACTTTTGAAGAAGGGAGGTTGGGTTGTAAGAATATGTATGATCTTTCTGGGGCTTTTTCTTTTAATTGTGGTTCAATTTTAGGTCTAAACTTTCTCTTTGGGCTAAATTTATAATTGATAAGTTTTGTGTTCATAAGCATCCTACTATGTGTTCTTATAATAAAGGTGACTCCAGGGTTTAGAAAAGGCTCTATGAATCTAGTGGAAAGTTGAACCTCATGTTAAATGGGGTCATGGTAGAGCTTACCTTTTTCTTTTGGTAGGACCAATGGCTTGGAGATCAGTCTATCGACTCTATTCTTAATACTTTTACTACAAGTGCCATTAAGGTGGACCATTTTATCATGAGTAATATTTGGGATTTTAATAAACTTTTTTATATAACTTCTGATGTTATTTTTAGAATTCTAAATCTTCCTATTAATATGGATTATAATGATTTGCTTTTATGTGATTTATCTCATAATGGTATGTTTAGTTTTAAGGATGCATGTCATGTGTTTAGAGATAAGCATTCTATATGTAAAGGTTTTTCTATGATTTGGAATAAAAGTATTCCAAAGACCATTTTTGTTTTTATTTGGAGAACCATGCCTAATTATATTCCTACTGATGAAATTTTAAGGAAGAGGGATTTCAATATTATTTCTAAGTGTCAATGATGCTATCATATGGAGACTATTTTTCATGTTGTCATTCTTGGTCCTATTGTTATTAGAATTTGGGTCTACTTTAAAGATATGTTTAATTTAAATATTTTAATGCTCACCTGTCAATTATTAATTTGATGGATTTATGGTTTGTTGACTCAAAAGATCATATCATAAATTTGATTCCTTCCCTTATTCTATGGTATTTGTGGAATGCTAGAAATAACTCCTTTTTCAACAATATCCACATGGATTACCACATTATTATTAAGAATATTAAAGACAAAGTGCTTAAGCTTTTTAATGCTAACCTCTTGAACCAAAAAAATTTTAGGAATTATTTTTTTTGTTGCTCATAATTTTGGCATTATTCTTCATAATGCTAGTTGTTTGGACTACCCAAAACTAATTTATTGGTTAAAATCTCCTCATAACACTTTTAAGTTGAATATTGATGGCTCGGTTCCTAACTATAGGTATGGTTGTGGTGGCATTATTAGAGATGATCGGGTAACATGCTAATGGCTTTTGCTTCCCCTTTAGAAAAATGTTCTATGCTTATGGCTGAACTTTATGCCATTCTTGATGGGTTTAAATTATGTATCTCTCTTGGTATTACTAACATTTGGATTGAGGTGGATGCCACTTCTACTATTTAGTTTCTTAAGAACCAATCGGATAGTATTTGCTACCCAAATTTTTTCTATCTTATTAGAGATATTAAGCAGCTATTAATTTTTATTAACTTTAATATTTCTCTTGTTCATAGGGAAGGTAATGCATGTGTTGATTGGTTAGCCAATTTGGGTTGTGGTCTAGATTGCATTACTGATTTTACTACTGCTAATTTACTTAATCCTCTGAAAGGCTTGATTATGTTAGATAAAATGAATTTACCTTATGCCAGATTTTTTTTTTTTGTTGTCTTCTTTGGATGTTTTATTGGCTTTGGCTTCCTTGGTTGCCTCAATTTTTCCTTGGTTTTGGTTAAGGCCTTTGAGTTTGGGCCTTCACTTTAATTTTGTGAGCTTACAATTTTTTTTATTGGTTTTAATTTTTGTAATGCTAATCTAGTGAATTTCTATATTATTTGGTGTGTTAATGTGAGGGGCTTGAGCTATGACTGGAATGTTTCGAACCCTGATTCAACCCCTATTATTGCTCTTCTTTTCCCTAGGGTGATTTTACTGGTTGGCTATTATAATCCCTAGGTGTTAGTTGGTCATATTTTATCCCAAAACATTATTGGGGCAATTTCGAATGATCTATATTGCAGGAATATTTGGAGGATTATTATTAGTTTATGTGCTGCTATCGATAATTATCTTGTTTCTTAGATTAGTTGTAGTTTTAGTGTTTGGGAATTGGTCTATTTTGATGATGTTATTATTGTTATTATTAACTATATGGTTCTTTTTCTATTACTCACCTCTTTTGTTTCATGAGACTGAGAGTGAATGGGTTTAGAATGGTGCGGCATTGGGAGCTTTTTTATAATAGTTACATTGGGTGCTTAATCTTGAGCTCTAATGGCCCTAATCCTTTGTTGGGTTTATTGCTTTCCATCTTTCTTCCTTTTGTGGCAGCTCAATTTTTCTATTTGAATACCTTTTGTGTTAGTTGTTTCAGGTATTGTTTTCAGGTTTATTTTTGTTGGATGAGCTTTAGGCTCTATAATTGCAATGTTAATATTGTTTTTCACGTGTGGTCCTCTGAGAAGCGGTTGTGTTGGGATGGTTTGTTGCTCTTAATAGGGACCATGAGCTTGTAGGTTTTTTTTTTTTTTTGGCTCTTTTGAGCAGTTGTGAGATTATGGACCCTTTTTGGACCTTGTAATTTTATTTTAATTAACACGTCCCCCCCCCCCCCCCCCCCCCCCCCCCCCCCCATGGGTTTCAAAAAAAAAAAAGAGATATTACCATAAACTAAGCTAGTTACATTCAATTGTGATCAATTATTTTCAACAAAAGGTCATCATATATAAATATGATTATTAGAAGACCTTCAGTAGAAGGATATTTTTTCCAATTGTTGTTCTAAACTATAAGCATGTTAACTTTTTGTTTTAGTAGAGATTTAACCAAAGTTGCACAAAGCTTAGGAAACATCATTAGAGAACCATAAGAACTCAAATAAATAAGGAGTTTCTTTAAATGTACTAAGATAATATAATCTATTTTAGAGGTGATATATTTGGTTTATCTTGACCTTTGTAAGAAGGTTTATCAAGCTCTTCAAATAATAATATTCTTACCTATGTTTTAAACTGTTGATTATGGAAGTCATGCTAGGAGAGCTTTACAATTTCTTGCTTGATTTATTGAATTTGACCAAATGAATCACTTAATTCTTATATATTTTTTTTTTAATTTATGGTTAACAAAATTTGTTCGTCATAACTAGATTCTTAAATGTTGGAGTTAGATAGAAATTATCATCTAAGAGAATAAGACTAGATTCTTCTTCTTTTAGGTTAGGTTCTAAGGCATGTATAAATTATATCAAAGTATAATATAAATATGAACAAGCTGGAAATTTTATTATACCAAAGTGTTATACATAAGGTGATAATGTAGTATGAGTACCTTTGGAATTACGAATGATTCTATATAACTCAGAGTTATACACATCATTGAAGATTTATAATTCATAAAAAAAAAAATTATTAAAAATATTGGACAACATGTCACAAAACTCACTATAGGAAAGAATTGAAACATACTATATAATCACATACTTTAATGGTAATTTTCAAGAAATGTTTTTAGAATTTTAATTATGAACCTTGAATTGATGCTTAAGCCAATTATTGAACACAATGTAATTAGCAATAGTATATCCCAAAAATCTATGATATAAATATTAAGATGTTTGGTTGTCCTACTAGTTTCATCAAGCTTTTTGACCTTAAGAACATTAATACCATATTGTCTTAACATCTTACAAATTTTCTTAATAGATTTCCTTTCAAAAGAATAAATTTTATTTAATATTTTCTTAAAAAAGTTAATTGAGATTTCTTAGAAGAAGAAATATATTTTGCTAGCTCAATGATAGTTATTTATTTCTAAACTATTTTAATGGCTAAGGACACAAAAGTAATTTCTCAACATTTCTTAAATATAGAGGTTTAAGAAAAATTTTATCCTTTTTTGTTGAGCAATATTTAAAGATCATTTTTTTTGCCTAAAAAAACTTACTATTGCTGTTAATAATTTCTCAAGCATATGAATGTAATATAACTTAAGCAAATACTAAGATGAGGCTGTGGGGGGTAGGGGGAATTTAATGCAGCAAAGTAGATTATGTGTTCCCCTAATTTTGTAATTGAATATTACATTGAGAATAAAGTATAATCTCAGCAGACTGACACAATATTCTATAATGGATTCAATATCATAATAGGGTTTTAGAAAAAGATATTTCTTTGATAAAAAATAATTCAAAGAATAACATATCATCTCAAAAGATGAAAATACAATTCTATAGTGTTTTTAAAAATAGAAATATGGTTTTAGAAATTCATCCATCCTTTTGATTAGATGTAACAAGGAGAACATTATATCATCTTAAAAGACAAACATAACATTTTTTTAGACATTTAAAAACAAGAATGGGTTTTATAAAATTTATCATTTCTAAGATCGAATCTAACAAGTGAAATTTTATATTATCTAGAAAGACAATAATAACATTTTACAAGTACATTTAAAATTAAAAATGAATTTTTAAAAGACATCTGCTCTCCCAAAGATTTTTCCTTATTTTATAGAAACAAAATAAGGTTTATTTCAATATGGAGTTCTCAAATCCTTATAGGGGTAAGCCCCTATAATTAATTATATCATAGGAGAGGTGCTCCTAAGAAAATTCTCGATTAAAACAACAATTTCATATCCATTGATTATAAAGTAGAAGATAAGGAAAGAAGTAGAATATTTTTCAAGGATAAAGCTCGATGTTAAATAGCTCTTAGCGATTAAAAGGAGAAAAAGTAGGAGGTGTCGGATTCTAAGAAGCTCAGAGGAAACCTCAGTCTACCCTATGTTGGGCTTTACATTTTATGATAGAATTTTTATGTTTGAGTTGACATTTTATTAGAAATTTTGAATTATATTCTTGGATAGTGAAGACTTAAGATTTAAAATATTCCTTAGAGCATAAATTTAAATTGAGTTCTACAAAGTAATGGTCTGAACCTATCTAATGAAGTACAAATCTGGACTTATCCCAACCTGGATTTGGGAGCCAGCTAACCACCTAAGAATTTTAAAACTATGTATTTCAGTCTCCTTATAAAAGATGGGTAGAGACATTATTTAAGTTTTATAGAATTGGGGGCGGCATCTAGGAAAAATCCTAATTGGCCCCTCAACTTATGTAGGGTAAATGATGCTTGAGAGTAAAATGAAATTGAAATTTAGATTTTTTTTTAATTTGTATATAATGCAATATATGCTAATTGACTCAAATGTATACAATTCTTATGAAGCTGTTTTAAAATCAGGCTTAAAAAATATATTTTTTCCTAGAGATTGCATACCATACCCTTGATAGAACTGCAGACTAATAGTTCATGTGGTCTTATAGAACCCGCAGGCGGGGAGCTTCCTAACAAGGAGAAGAAAGTAATTTGCATAAATACTGACTCTCAAAGGTCCAAAACTTACTTCTTAGATAGTTAGAGTTTATATGTGAGCCTTAAAAATTTCTTAAAATTTTAAGTATAAAAGGTTTTATTTGTACCCTCACAAAACTCCAATCATATTCAGGCTAAAATAAGGATTGTTGTCATAAGAGCGAACTTATGCAAAATGTCTATATGATGGTGTAAAAGCAGCCTTAGACCTAATCAATGGTTTAATCAGGATGCCTGCCATAAAAGCGGACTTACGTCGTAAGTTATTAAGATGTTGCTAGAGCAGGATTAGACCTAAATATTGATTTCAATAGGTTGGCTGCCATAAAAGTAGAATTATGCCAGAAGTTAATATGATGTTATAAGAGAAAACTTATGCCAGATGTCTATTGGATGCCATAAAAGTGGGCTTAGGCCTAAAGATAGATTTAATTAGGATGGATGGCGTAAAAGCAGACTTATATTAGAAGTCAATAGGATGCCCTAAGAACGGGCTTAGACCTAAAAATGGATTTAAGAAGGTTGGCTATCATAAAAGCAGACTTATGCCAAAAGGCAATAGGATGCCGTAAGAGCGGGCTTAGACCTAAACATTGATTTGAATAGGTTGGTTGATATAAAAGTTAACTTTATGCTAGAAATCAATAGGATGCCTTAAGAGCGGACTTAGAGCTAAAGATAGATTTAATCAGGATGGCTACCATCAAAGTGGACTTATGCAAAATGTCTATAGGATGCCATAAATGTTGACTTAAACCTAAAGACATGTTTAATCATGATGGTTGCCATAAAAGCGGACATATACTAGAAGTTAGTAGGATGCCATAAGTGTGAACATAGACCTAAAGATGAATTTATTCAGGATGGATACCGTAAGAGCAAACTTATTCAAAATCTCTATAGGATGTAGAAAAAGCGAACTTAGACATAAAGACATGTTTAATCTGGATGGTTGTCGTAAAAGAAAAATTATGCCAGAAGTCAATAGGATGTCATAAGAGTGGGCATAGACCTAAAGACATATTTAAATAGGTTGGCTGTCATAAAAGCAGACTTATGAGGTCAATAGGATGCCATAAGAGTGGACTTAGACCTAATGACATATTTAATCAGGATAGATGTCATATGAGTGGACTTATGCCAGATGTCTATAGGATGCCGTAAAATAAGACTTAGACCAAAAGATAAGTTTAATCAGGATGGCTACTATAAAAGCAAACTTATACTATATGTAAATAAGATCCTGCAAGAGAAAACTTAAACTAAAATGTAGAGAGAGTTGCTATTTGCATGTTTTACATTCTTGCAACTTGTATTATTTTGATGATTTCAAATATTATTGTTTTTATATATCTCCTAACACTTTTTGGAAGTTTTATTTTTATTCTAGTGTGTACTAACATTTCAGGAAATTCAACTCCAAGCGATGAAGACTTCAAACTATTCATTTGTAAATCATAAGTTTTTAAATGAAAGGAAGTGATTATAATTGAGTGAAAAATCGTAACACATTCTCTTAGGGGACTATTTTGTGAACTGATCGTACGGGATGAACCTGGTTCGTACGGGACGATCATGTCAATTAACCCCTCAGAAGAGCAATGGATTGAACATGCGAGGAGAAAATTTCTAAGTCCTAATCGTCCAGGACAAATTTAATAATCGTCCCGGGATGAACTTCTCGGGATTCTCACTTGCACTGTTCGTCCAGACAAAAAATAAGGTTCGTACCGAAACGAAACTCTCTGTATGAGATCATACATGACGAATTTAATTTTCGTCCCTAGACGAAGCTCTTTGTATGAAATAGTACAGGACAAATTTAATTTTCGTCCATAGACGAAGCTCTCTGTATGAGATCGTACAGGACGAAATTAAATTTCATCCCTGGATGAAACGCTCTGTATAAAATCGTCCCAGGATGAAACCTGTTCATCCCAGGATGAACTGAACCGACTTACGTCAGTTGGTTACGTCCTGTAGAATTTTGGGAACCGACCTATGCAATAACCGTTTTGTACCAGACGAACATAGTTCGTATGAGACGATGAGCGTGCACGAACATAGTTCGTACCAATATACATTAGGATCATTTTTGACACTTTAAGTAAAATCATCCAGGATGATCCACGATCGTACGGGACGATCCACTGCGTACAAAATTGAAAACTTTTCAGTTTTTTGGGCAGTTTTTCTTGTCTTTTGTATATATAATTCAAATTATACTACCACCAAATCTTTTTGCCAATTGATCTTTGTGCCTATTGAAAGAAAAGTCAAGGAGAGAGTGTGAGAGAGCATTCAAAGGAGGATTCCTACCAGTAGAGCGTGAGGGCTTCACTTGGTGTTCAAAGGTAGAATCTCTACTTGTGATTTGGGATTACTTCACTCTTTTCTTTCTTCCTTCTAGATTTCTTATGAGAAGGTCTGTCAAGAAGATCGGGTTCTCTGCCCACATTAGGAGAGTGTAAAAAGATGAAGGGTTCTCTTCCCACACTAGGAGAGTGTGAAAAGACGAAGGGTTCTTTGCCCACACTGGGAGAGTGTGAAAGGACGAAGGGTTGTCTGCCCTCACTAGGAGAGTGTAAAAAGACGATGGTTCTCTGCCAACACTAGGGAAAGTGTAAAAGGATGACGGTTCTCTGCTAACACTAGGGAAAGTATAAAAAGACAACGGTTCTCTACCGCACAGGGTAGTAGTGAAAAGAGTGGTTGTAAAGGCTTCTCCGTCTTGTTGTGGGTGCAAAAGGAGAGACACTATTGGTATTAGTGCAATACTCAGAGGGAGCCTCTGTGGAGTGGATGTAGGTCTTGTTTAGACCGAACCACTATAAATCGTGTGTCCTTTTATTTTATTGCTTTTTATTTTTAGCATTTAATTTAGTATTTTAAAATTGTGGTTGAAAAACTTTTTATAAAAATTCATTAAATTTTAATTTTGGTTAAACTTATCAAAAGAGGGAAAAATTTTAAATACCAATTCACCCCCCCCCCCCCTCTTGGTAGCTTTGGGACATTAACTTAGGTCTAACAACCTATTTACTAGACTCAACAAGTGGTATCAGAGCATCGTTTCAAAATCATAAGTTTAAACTGCTTTTTGATTAACGTAGATGGCTATATTTGGAAACTGAAATACACCTAAGGGTTACTCTATTACTAGACCTCCACTGTTTGATAATATACATTTTGATTTTTGGAAAACACGCTTGTCTACTTTCTTACAGTCACTTGATTATCGTATGTGGATCTTAGTCCAAGAAGGTTATATAAAACCAACTAGATTAGTTGATGGAGTTAGGGTAGAAACACCTTTTGAAGATTAGACTATTGAAGAACATGACTTAGCACACTAAATGCTAAATACTTAAATAGTTTCTTTTGTGCTTTAAAATCTGAAGACTACATGCGGGTTTCCACTTGCAAAAGTGAAAAGGACATATGTGATAGACTTTGTATAACTTATGAGGGGACTAATGACGTTAAGAATTCAAGACTTAATATCTTGTTACATGACTATGAATTGTTTTGCATGAAACCAAATGAATCCATTTCTGATATATACATAAGATTCACACAAATTGTCACCTCTTTGCATGAACTTGGTAGGGAACTAACAAATGATGAAATGGTTAATAAGATTCTTCATTATTTACCTACTACTTATGATGCTAAAATTACTGCAATTACAGAGTCTAAAGATCTAAACATTTATTCTATTGACAATCTTCTTGGTTCTCTCATTGCTTACGAGCAAGGGGTTAGTCAAAGAAAGATTGATGCAGGTGAACAACGAAAGGAGAAGAATATAGCACTAAAAGTGGAAGAGTCTGAGAGTGAACACTCACAACCTGAGAATGAAGACGATATTGCATTAATAACTAGACAATTCAGAAGTATTCTGAAGAGGAAGCAGAAGAGATGCTAATAATGGAATAGAGGTAAGTTTAACAGAAATGGCAAGGTTTCTAATAAAGTGATTTGTTATGAATGCTAGAAATCAGGTCATATCAAGACTGATTGCCCAAAACTTAAAGCCACTCCTAGCAAGAAAAAGGTAGAGGAGAAACCAACTGTAAAGAAGGGCAAGAAGAAATTTCAAAGAGCTTTTTGGGCGGACTCAGCTTCAGATTCATCAGAGACTGAAAAGGAAGAAGAAGTCATCAATCTTTGCTTGATGGCAGATAGTCTTGATCAATCAGATCAAGAAAAGGTACGTGACTTAAGTTATGATGAATTATTTGAATTTTCTGAACACATGCATGATGCATATAGGAAAATGAAAAAGATACATGCTAGTGTAAGTTTAGAATTAGAAGAGCTTAAAAAAGAACATGAAATCCTGAGGAAAGGTCATGCTTTAATAGATGAAAACCACATGAAATTACTTGATGAATAAGATGATCTGAATAAAAATCACGAGATTCTAAAATCATCCTATGCTAATCTTGAAAAAGAATTTAAAAAATTTAAGGATGAATCAGAGAGCAAAACATATCGAATCAATTATACAAATCAAATCTTGGAAGACATGAATTAATTTTATAAGTTGATAATAAAAGCTCTCGAGGATAATAGGATACCCCCCAAACTTGAAGATTTTACAAATCCTAAATTTTATACTAAATATATGGAATCCCTTAGAAGACAAACAAATGGTAGAAGAGACTTAGGAATACTTTTCCTAATGTTAAATGTAATAATTGTGGATTAGTTGGACATATAGCACACACCTGTACTTTAAAGATGAAATCTCATTTGGTGTGGAGACCTAAGATGCATAAACTTAGACATATCATACATGCATCAGATTATAAATTGCTAAAAGGTGAACCCAAACTTGTTTGGGTTCCCAGGTCTAACATTTGATAATTTTGCAGGGTCTCTCTCACACAAGACCTCGGGGGAGAATATGGTACCTGGACAGCGGATATTCAAAGTATATGACTGGAGATACAGCTCAATTCATAACGCTTGAAGCCATGAGTGGAGGCAAGGTGACACTTGGAGATAACACCACAAAGAAGGTGGTTGGATCAGGTATGATTAGAAACTTGAAAAACTTTTTTTTGACAATGTGTTGTTGGTTGAAGGATTAAAGCATAATTTACTAAGTATAAGTCAGCTATGTGATAAGGGCTATAGTGTAAAATTTTTTCCTACTAGCTGCATATTAAGCATAAATGGTAAAGACGTGTTGAATGAAAAAAGGGTAAACAATATTTATATACTAGATTTAAATTGCATTTATACTCCTACTGCCTTTTGTTTAAAAACTGTTTCTGATGAGTCATGGCTTTGGCATAGGAGACTTTATCATTCTAGCATGAAAAACCTTAGAAAGATTACCCAAAAGAATTTAGTGAGAGGTATACCTAAACTAGACTTTAATAAGGATCACCTTTGTGATGCATGTCAATTAGGCAAGCAATTAAAGTCCTCTTTTCAGTCCAATAAGGATCTTAGGACTAGTAAACCTTTGGAAATCTTACACATGGATCTTTTTGGACCAGTTGGAACTGTAAGTCTAGGAGGGAAGGTATACGGATTTGTTATAGTGGATGATTACTCTATATTCACTTGGGTTAGATTTCTATTTCATAAAAGTGAATCTTTTGAGGAATTTAGAAATTTTTCGACTTGGATTCAAAGGAAATTAAGGTGCGGAATTATTTCTATACAAAGTGATCATGGAGGAGAATTTGAAAATGAGATATTTGAAGATTTTTGTAAAGAGAAAGGAATTGATCACAATTTTTCTGCACCTAGAACCCCTCAACAAAATGGGATAGTCGAAAGGAAAAATAGAACATTAATAGAAGCCGCCCGAGCTATGTTGGCAGAATACTCACTTCCTAGATATTTTTGGGCTGAGACGGTTAGCACTGCATGTTATGTTCTGAATATGGTGAATGTGAGATCCAATTTAAATAAAACACCCTATGAATTGCTAAACGGAAGAACACCTAATTTGTCATATTTGCATGTTTTTGGTTGCAAGGTGTTTATTCATAATAATGGAAAATCTGTCTTAGGAAAATTTGATCTAAAATCAGATGATGGAATTTTTGTTGGATATTCAAGTGTTGGAAAATCTTATAGGGTGTTCAACGAAAGAACTTTGGTTATTAAAGAGACCACACATGTTGTATTTGATGAATCTGGAAATTTGGAAGAGCCAAATTTTGTTGAAGATGAGATTGAGGATAATTCCCAAAAGATTGATAGAATAAACTTGGAAGAAAATGTGGAAGAGAATTTGGAGATAGAAAACCCTTTTTCTAGAGATTTGAGATTTTCTAAAAACCACCCAAGAAAATTGATTATAGGTGAACCTAGTGAGGGTGTTAGAACTAGGCGTGGATTAAGCAAGGAAGTCAATCATTCAGCCTTTATTTCAACTATAGAACCTACTAATATTGATCAAGCACTTTCAGATGAATTTTGGATTTTGGCCATGCAAGAAGAGTTGAATCAAATTGTAAGAAATAAAGTTTGGGAATTAACTTCAAGGCCAAAAGATCAAAGTATAGTTGGAACTAAGTGGGTATTCAAAAATAAAATGAATGACTCAGGAATAGTCATTAGAAATAAGGATAGATTAGTTACTAAAGGGTATAATCAGATTGAAGGAATTGATTTTGAGGAGACTTTTGCCCCTATAGCTAGACTTGAAGCAATTAAGGTGTTGTTAGCCTTTGCTTGTTTTAAAGGTTTCAAATTGTTTCAAATGGATGTGAAAAGTGCCTTTTTAAATGGGGTAATTGAAGAGGATGTTTTTGTAGAACAACCTCTAGGTTTTGAAAATTCTAAATACCCAAATCATGTTTTCAAATTGAAAAAGGCATTATATGGACTAAAACAAGCACCTAGGGCTTGGTATGAGAGGTTAAGCACCTTCCTACTTGAAAGATCTTTTGAAAAAGGAAGTGTGGATACAACTCTCTTTTTAAAGAAATTTGGAAAGGATATACTCATTATTCAAATTTATGTGGATGATATCATTTTTGGATCTTTAAATAAAAATCTTTGTGAAAATTTTTCTAAAACAATGAGTAGTGAATTTGAGATGAGTTTAATGGGGGACTTAAATTACTTTCTAGGCTTTAGCATTAAGCAACTTGAGGAAGGTACATTTCTTAGTAAATCTAAATATGTTAAGGACATTCTCAAAAAATATGAAATGGATAATACTAAACCTGTTAGTACACCAATGAGTTCCTCAGTTCAATTGGATAAGGACCTTAAGGGAAAATCTGTTGATCAAAAGAAATTTAGAGGGATTATTGGATCATTACTTTAATTGACTGCTAGCCGATCAGATATCATGTTTAGTGCTTGCTTGTGTGCTAGATTTTAATCTGATCTAAAAGAATCACATTTGACAGCAGTGAAAAGGATTTTAAGATACTTACTAGGAACTCAGAACTTAGGAATTTGGTATCCAAAGTTTAGCTCTTCATTTGAAATTATTGGTTATTCAGACTCAGATTTTGCAGGCTGTAGAGTGTATAGGAAAAGCACTTCTGGAACATGTCAATTCATTAGTTTCATGGTCTAGTAGAAAATAAAATTCAGTGGCCCTATTTACTGCATAAGCAGAATACATTACATTAGGAAGTTGTGTGGCACAAGTACTTTGGTTAAAACAATAGTTAATTGATTTAGGATTAACTATAGGCCTATACCAATTTATTGTGATAATACTAGTGCTATTTGCATTTCAAAAAATCCTATTCAACATTCAAGAATCAAACACATTGACATAAGGCATTATTTCATAAGGGATCATGTATCCAAGGGAGAAATTGAACTTAACCATGTTTCAACAGAAAATCAATTTGCAGACATTTTTACAAAACATTTAGCCTTTGAAACTTTTAGTACAATAAGAACTAGGCTTGGAGTGATTGATTTAAATGCACACATAAAAATGTTTTTCTACAAAATTGATATTTTGTTTTTATTTGTGTGTTAATTGTATTTTTTGTTTTGTTTTTGTTTTGTTGTTGTGTTTATTTTTGATGTGTATGTAAGTGTGTCTCGTCTATATTTATTCATTTTTGTTTTGAGTGTGAAAATGAAAAATTTATGGTCATCATCGTCCGGGACGAAACTTTTTTGTACGGGACAATGTGTGTAAAATGACTAATTGCGTGATTTCGAACCGTCTTAAGAGCAGTTTTTAATGTAGTTCGTCTGTACGATTATCACGATCGTCCGGGATGAAATATTTTCCAAACGACGGGACGATTGAATGCAGCAGTTGAATGGATAAGATAGTTTTTATTATAAACTTCGTCCGTACGAACCTTTGGTTCGTCCAGACGAACTCATGTCGGTTCATGGCGGGGGACAGTTTTCAACTTCCATTAAAACGAGTTAAATTTCTAATCGTCTGTATGAACACTTGTTCATCTGTACGATCATCTTGGTCAAAAGTCTGTACGAAAGGATGCTTCAGAAATTATGTGTTTACGAAAAGTCATTATTTTTTAAACACATTAATTCGTCCATACGAAATATTTTCGTACGGGATGAATTTAATTCGTACGAGACGAACAAAAATTTTGTTTGGTACGAACAGTCGTTCTTCTTTAAATTAACGACAGTTTTTACTGAACAGTCACTTTCACACGTCTCATTCAAACCTTTCCACTCTTCAAATCCTTCAATGGCAAGTTCTAGCAAGCGACAAAAGACTTTGGCTAAGGGTCCTCCAAGGAATACATCCGAAAACTTCCTTTCTAGAGCCAATGAAGAATCCTTTCCTAGGCTTGTCTCTACAAAAATCACCCCATCTAAAGTTGTCCTACAGGATCAACTAACTTTTAAGGTAATGCACTTGTTTACCTCCACTCACTTTACTTTGATCCTCACTTTATTTAACTTCTATAATAGAGAAGACTTTCACTATTTCCTGGCAAACATGTCATTCAACTCTGACCATTCTGTCATCAGTTCTTTTGTTTTCAAAAAGAAAGTTGAAATCACCAAGGATGACTTTGGTATTTTTCTAAACTTAAGGACTGAAGGCTTAAGAGCACACACTTTAACCAACTCAAGTTTTGATTGGACAGAAGTTAAACGTGTGATTAGAGATAGGAGAATTAAGGATCATTTGCCTAAAGTTTCAACCTTAGTGCGTGATGCCCGTATCATCCAGCATGTGTTAAGAACTTCCATTATACCTAAAGCTAGTGATAGAGTCAACATCACTCCTCTTCTTTTACTGTTACCTACTTGATTATGACTAGACAACCTATAGATGAGGCCCAACTCCTAATTTACTACATTTATGGTCTCTCAGAAATTGGTCATGTTGATCATAAAAGGAATAAGAACATAGCCTTAGGACATCTGATTGCTTATATTTTGAAAAAGAAGTATGATTTAACTCATCCTGAACAAGACTTTGAAGAACCACTATACTACAACGATGCATCCTTTAGGGCTATCTTCAATAAGGACGAGCCCAGCAGAACTTATGTAGTTCTAAGTGAAACAAAAGAAGAAGCTGGACCTTCACATGCTGCTGAACTAAATTATGAGGATTTCGTTCAAAGATTTGAAAATTTAGAGGCTCATTTTGATCAAAGATTTGATCAAATTGAAACTCACCTGCAGCAACAAGATTTTCAGCACAATCAGGATATGGGATATATGCGTGAATAAATAAATGCCATTAATTCCAACATGTTCACGATGAGTAGTTACTTCAACTTCTTTGGTGCAGCACCACCTCCTCCTCCAGATCAGGGTCATTCAAAATGATTTGTTCAGTGTTTGTTCAATGTTTGTTCTGTGTTTCATTATTGTTCATGTATTAGTGATTTCCTTTAGTGTGTTGTTTTTTCCATGCTTTAGTTGTGTTACTATTGATATCAAAAAGTTTAATTTGTAATAGTTTTACCCGATATCAATATAAATTTCAATATTTTGTTGTTAAATGTTTTAGAAATGTATGTTAGACTTTATGACATTCCTTTTTTATTTTTATCTTAATAGTGCTTTATTTAATTTTGTAAATTAAAATTAATTTTATTAGAAAATATAATTTTTCTAAATGTAAGAAATGCTTATAACTTAATATTATTAGAATTTTCAATTTCATGTCTCTTATTTAAACTACATTATCTTTAATATTATTATTGTAATTTAGATGTTTTCTTATTTTGTATTTCTCTTTTCAATTAATATTTATGAACTTAAAAAATTTTGAAATTCTAGATTATTGATTTTCGAAAGAATTCAAATACTCTTGAGAATTGTACAAATGTACAAAAATCAAAAGGATTATGCAAAAAAATTGCAATGATAAAAAGGGCACAAAATAAGCCCAAAGTAAAAAAAAAAGGGAGAGATGCACAAAAGTGTGCCATAAAAATTGAAAAAGATGCGCAAAGTGCCACATGTGGTAATTACTTCTTTCCAGACTCTTTTAATCTCTTAATTCGAATTGATCTAATGTTCATTTATAATTTATATTGAAATTTGAAATATAAAATTTTTTATTCATCCTTAGTGCAATGATTCTCTTTATCTTCATGTCTAAATTGACACATGCCCTTGAAAAATTCTTTTTATTTTCTAAGTTATATCACTTCTTAAATTATATAAAATTTTATGTTTTTCTAATGTTTTTTAATTTTATTTGCATATCTTATTTCAATCACTTTCAAGATTAAAATACCAAATGAATTTCATACTTCTGCTTGCATTTCTAACATTCTTTTCTTCTTCATTTTTTGATGTTGTCAAAAAGAGGGAGAAATTGTTTGTTGCGTATGTTTTCGTAGTGTTTGATTTTTGTATGTGTGTTTTGTTGTTTTGTCTTTTGTATTATTTTTAGTTGTTTAAAATTTTTGAAAAACAAATTTTTTTTTAATTCAAATGCCTCCTTATTTTCATGAGTTCATAAATTCAGGGGAGTTTAGGAGATTCTTAGAATTTGAAACCCTACAAACAATAATTGTTTTGCCATCATAAAAAAGGGAGAGATTGTAGAGAGAGTTTTTATTTGCATGTTTTACATTCTTGCAACTTGTATTATTTTGATGATTTCAAATATTATTGTTTTTATATATCTCCTAACACTTTTTGGAAGTTTTATTTTTGCTCTAGTGTGTACTAACATTTCAGGAAATTCAACTCCAAGCGATGAAGACTTCAAACTATTCATTTGTAAATCATAAGTTTTTAAATGAAAGGAAGTGATTGTAATTGAGTGAAAAATCATAACACACACTTAGGGGACAATTTTTGTGAATTGATCGTACGGGACGAACCTGGTTCGTACAGGACGATCATTTCAATTAACCCCTCAGAAGACCAATGGATTGAACATGCGAGGAGAAAATTTTCTAAGTCCTAATCATCCAGGATGAATTTAATATTTGTCCCGGGACGAACTTCTCGGGATTCCCACTTGCACTGTTCGTCCAGACAAAAAATAATGTTCGTACCGGGACAAAACTCTCTGTATGAGATCGTACAAGATGAATTTAATTTTCATCCCTAGACGAAGCTCTCTGTATGAGATCGTATATGATGAATTTAATTTTTGTCCCTGGACGTAGCTCTCTGTATGAGATCGTACAGGACAAAATTAATTTTCATCTCTGGACAAAACGTTCTGTATAAAATCATCCCAGGATGAAACCTGTTCAACCCAGGACAAACTGAACCGACTTACGTTAGTTGGTCACGTCCTATAGAATTTGAAAATCGACCTATGTAATAACCGTTTTGCACTGGACGAACATAGTTCGTACAGGACGATGTGCGTGTACGAACATAGTTCGCACCAATATACGTTAGGATTGTTTCTGACACTTTAAGTAAAATCGTCCAGGACGATCCACGATCGTACGGAACGATCCACTGCGTACAGAATTGAAAACTTGCAGTTTTTGGGGTAGTTTTTCTTGTCTTTTGTATATATACTTCAAATTATACTGCCACTAAATCTTTTTGCCAATTGATCTTCGTGCCTATTGAAAGAAAAGTCAAGGAGAGAGTGTGAGAGAGCATTCAAAGGAGGATTCCTACCACTAGAGCGTGAGGGCTTCACTTGGTGTTCAAAGGTAAGAATCTCTACTTGTGATTTCGGATTACTTCACTCTTTTCTTTCTTCCTTCTAGATTTCTTGTGAGAAGATTTGTCAAGGAGATCGGGTTCTCTTCCCACACTAGGAGAGTGTAAAAAGACGAAGGGTTCTCTGCCCACACTAGGAGAGTGTGAAAAGACGAAGGGTTCTCTACCCACACTAGGAGAGTGTGAAAGGACGAAGGGTTCTCTGCCCTCACTAGGAGAGTGTAAAAAGACGACAGTTCTCTGCCAACACTAGGGAAAGTGTAAAAGGACGACGGTTTTCTGCCAACACTAGGGAAAGTGTAAAAGGACGACGGTTCTCTGCCGCACCGGGTAGTAGTGAAAAGAGTGGTTGTAAAGGCTTCTCCGCCTTACTATGGGTGTAAAAGGAGAGACACTATTGATATTAGTGTAATACTCAGAGGGAGCCTCTGGGGAGTGGATGTAGGTCTGGTTTAGACCGAATCACTATAAATCATGTGTCCTTTTATTTTACTGCTTTTTATTTTTCGCATTTAATTTAGTATTTTAAAATTGTGGTTGAAAAACTTTTTATAAAAATTTATTAAATTTTAATTTCGGTTAAACTTATCAAAAGAGTGAAAAATTTTAATTACCAATTCACCCCCCCCCCCCCTCTTGGTAGCTTTGGGTCATTAACTTAGGTCTAACAACCTATTTACTAGACTCAACATAAAGAAGTATTAATTAGGATGGCTTCCATAAGAGTGGACTTATGCTAGATTTTTATAGGATGCAGTAAAAGTAGACTTAGACCTTAAGAAAGATTTAATCAGGATGCATGGCATAAAAGCAGACTTATGCCAGAAGTTAATAGGATGTTGTAAAAGTGGGCTTAAACCTAAAGATGAATTTAAATATATTAGCTGCTATAAAAGTGGAATTATGTCAAAAGTTAATAGGATGCCATAAGAGAAGACTTAGGCCAAAAGATGGATTTAATTAGGATGGTTGTCGTATATGCCAAATGTCTATGGGATGTTGTAAAAGAGGACTTAAACTTGAAGATATGTTTAATTAGGATGGCTACTATAAAAATGGACTTATACTAGAAGTCAAGAGGATGCAGTAAGAGCGGACTTAGACATAACGATAGATTTAAGTTGGTTGGCTACCATAAAAGCGGACTTATTCTAGAATTCAATAGGATGTTGTAAGAGCGGGCTTAAAACTAAAGATGGATTTAAATAGGTTGGTTGTCATAAAATCTTACTTATGCCATAAATTAATAGGATGTAATTAGAGTGAACTTAGACCTAAAGATGGATTTAATCAGGATGGCTACCGTAAGATGGATTTAATCCGGATGGGTGCCATAAGAGTGGACTTATGCCAAATGTCTAAAGGAAGCCATAAAAGTGGACTTAGACTTAAAGACAGGTTTAATCAGCATGGCTGCCGTAAAAGTGGACATATGCTAAAAGTCAGTAGGATGTCGTAAGAACAGACTTAGACCAAAAGATAGATTTAATCAAGATGGCTACTATAAGAGAGGACTTATGAAAGATGTCTATAGGATGCAGGAAAAGAAGACTTAGACCTAAAGATAGGTTTAATCAGGATGGCTGCCATAAAAGTGGACTTATGCCAGAAGTCAATAGGATATTGTAAGAGTGGTCTTAGAACAAAAGACAGATTTAAATAGGTTAGCTTCCATAAAAGCAGACTTATGTCAAAAGTTAATAAATGCCATAAGAGCAGACTTAGATCTAAAGATGTATTTAATCAGGATGGCTGCCATATGAGCGGAATTATGTCAAATGTTTATGAAATGTCATAAAAGTAGACTTAGACCTAAAGAAAGGTTTAATCAGGATGGCTACCGTAAAAGTAGACTTATGCCATAAGTTAATAGGAAATTGTAAGAGTGGACTTAGACCTAAAGAAGGATTCAATTAGGATGGCTGCCATAAGAGCGAACATATCCAGATGTCTATAAGATGTTGTAAAAGAAGACTTAGATCTAAAGAAGATCTAATCAGGATGCTTTCCATAAAAGTAAACTTATGGTAGAAGTTAATAGGATGTTGTAAGAGTGGGCTTAGACCAAAAGACATATTTAAACAGGCTGGCTGCCGTAAAAGCATAATTATTCCAAAAGTTAATAGGATGCCGTAAGAGCAGACTTAGACCTAAAGATGGACTTAATAAGGATGGTTTCCATAAGAGCATACTTCTGTAAGATGTCTATGGGATGCAGTAAAATCAAACTTAGAACATTAGATTGGTTTAATTAGGATGGATACCGTAAAAGCTGACTTATACTAGAAGTCAATAGGATGCCGAAAGAGGGGTTTAGATCTAAAGATGGATCTAAGCAGGTTGGTTGTTGTAAAAGCAGACTTATGCCAGAAGTCAATAGGATGCCGTAAGAGCAGGCTTAGACCAAAAGATATATTTAATTAGTATTTGAAACTATAATGTAAATTTAATTTCTTTGAAATTTTGGTCATTTTCCTCCATCACAAATGACTTTAACAACTTGCAAATGTTCTTCCAGAGATCAAGAGATTTTGTCTACGTCACTTTCTAGAAGGGGAAGAGATAACATTCGAAGGAATGATAGACTTGAAAATTTTTTGATCGAAATTTTTTTTCTCCTCCATTATACATGATATTTGTAACTAACAAGTAATCCGTCGGGGATTATGCTTTTATACCAGATCATTATATGTGAAGAAAGGAAACTAATAAAAAAGAAATTCTACAGTAATACTATAGAACATCTCAATTACTTAAAATATTGAAACCTTTTGATTTTGATTTTCAATGGTATTCAAACTACTTTGACCCAGTACAACATGTCACATTCATAAACTTGAGAACAACGTATATGTTGAGAAATTTGTAATTTTATTACAAATCTTCATATCAACATCATTACACATAGTATTCCTTAGGATACTGCCTAAATATGGGAAACATAGGATGATCACCCTTACAATCCACCAATTGGTAAGAACCTCCTTGGTAGAATTTCTCCATCACAAAAGGACCTTCCCATGTAGGCTCAAATTTACCACCAAAACTTCAATGAGTAAGGTTAGGTCTACGTAGGACCAACTCCAACTCTCCTTCTCAAAAGGACAAACTCTAACTCAAGGTTCTATTGAGCATGCAATCACTTCTCTTCTAATTCTTCAAGTTCTTTTAGTTGAAGTCAGGCATTTTATTCAGATTTGTTATGATTGTTAACTAACACTCTTAGAGAGGGAAGTTGTACCTCTAATGGGAGAACATCTTAGCCCCAAAGACTAAGACAAATAGTATAAACTGACTTAGGGCTCTATATGTGGTTTGGTAAGTCCATAGAGCCTCACCCAACTTTTGATGCCACTGTCGCTTTTTATCATTTAAGATTTTCTTTAGAGTTCCTACAAACAACTTATTGAAGCCCTTCACAAATCCATTTGCTTGTGGGTAACAGCTTATGGAGTACCTTCAATCAATATTTTAACATTTAGCAAAGTTATTTGTTTTAGTCCTCTTAAAGGAGGGACCATTATCAGATATAATTCAATGAGGAATGTTGAATCAATATAAAATATGGTCTTAAAAGAATTAGCATACATTGTGAGTTTTAACTTCTCACAGTGGAACAACTTTTACGCATTTTGAGAAGTAACGTATTGCTGCTAAAATGAATTGTTGACCTTTGCAAGAGGGAGGATCGATAGGGCCAGTGATGTCTGTTCCATAGCTTTCAAAAGGCCATGAAGCACTTGTTGGATGTAGGATATTAAGTGGTTGATATAGGACTACACCATGTGCTTGGCATTGGTGAAAATGATGTGCAATAGGCATGCAATCATTAATCATTGAGGGCCAGTATTATTCCAATCTTTTTATCTTTGACTTTATTTTAGGACAAGATTTATGAGCACCACATAATCTGGCATGTACCTCGGTTATGATCTTTTGGACTTACTATTTACTGAGACAATTCAACCATAATTGATCAAAAGATCAGCGGTATAAAATGCTATTTAATAGTGTACAAGATAGATCCCTTCTATTAATTTGATATATGGGAGATTTCTCTTTAGGGAATTTACTACCTTGTAAACAGTCAATGAAATGTTTCCTCTAGTCAACCATTTCATCATCAATAACAAGAAAAATAACACCCACCAAAGGAAATTTTTTTATTAATATATTCCAAGTTTATAGGAGACAAGATATTGCGACCTTGAGCTTCTATAGAAATTGATTCTTCTTTTATACAAGTTAATTCTTTTGTAAGCTTTATAAGGGCATCCACCATATAATTTCTACCATAGGATATCCTACATAAAGTTACGCTCAGAATCTGCTCAAGAAGTTTCATAGTGTATTAATGGTACATAAGATGTTTAGGTTTTAATACTTTGTAAATACTGGCAATTTGACTGATGATAAGTTGTGAAGCTCTAAAGATCTTGATTTCTCTAATTTTTATTGATATTGCTAATTCTAAACTAGTTATTAGAGCTTAATATTTAGCCTCGTTATTAGTATAAGGCCTTAATAAATGATAAAAATTACATAATTATCCCTTTTTAGAGGTTATGAAAATAAACCCAATATTGACTTTCCCTGGGATTATCTACTGAGGCTCCCCAATCTTTTGTAAAGATGCACCACCATCAAAATATAATCCTCAAGTTTTTCCTTCTTGCACCTCTACGATAATAATTTATTCTTCAAGGATATCATCATTTAGAGGGGACTCGGCTGTGATTGGGTGTGCTGCTAAGAAGTCAACTACAGCTTGACCTTTTGTAGCACGTAATTATATAAACATGATATTAAATTTGAGTAAGAACATTACCATTTTGCCAAACACCCCAACAACGTTGGATGAGTCATTATGTATTGGAGTGGATTGACTCTAGAAATGAGATTGATCTTATGAGCTAACATGTAATGCCTTCTTTTTGGGTAGTAAAAATTAAGGCTAAACAATGTTGCTCAATAGGCGGGTAATTAGCTTTAGTTGGTAGGAGTCACCTACTCAAGTAGTAAAGTGCATTCTCATTTCCTTCCTCATTAGTTTGGGCTAACAAGGCACCAAAAGAACTATCAAAAGTTGCGGTGTAAAGTATTGAAGGTTTTATAGGGATAGGAGTCGCTAGAATTGATGGTGTTAACTAATACTACTTTATGCTTTCAAAGGCATTTTAACACTTTTCATCCCAATGGAATCGGGCATCTTTTTTACATAAAGAAGGAAATGGTTAACACCTACCAGATAAGTTAGAAATAAATCTATGCAGATATGCCAACCTGCCTTGAAAAGATCTTAATTGGGTAAGACTTTTAATAGGTGGCATATCTAAGATAGCTTTTGTTTTGGAAGGATCAATTTCTATACCTTGGCATCTCACTATGAATCCTAAGAATTTCTTTGAAGTTACTTTGAAAGCATATTTTAAGACATTCATCCTTAGATCATAGTGGCACAACTTTTCAAAAATGATTCTCAAATCATGATGATGTTCTTCCATTTGATGACTTTTGACGACCAAATCATCAATATAACATTCCACCTTTTGTTGTATTAAATCATCAAATATTTGTTTCATAGCTCACTGGTAAGTTGTCTCTGGATGCTTAAGCCCAAAGGGCGTGACTCTATAATAAAAGACCCCTATAGGTGTTTTGAAGGTAGTAAATTTTCATCTTCAAGAGGCATCTTGATTTGGATATATCCAAATGAACCATACATAAAAGAGAAAATAACATGCCTGGAGGCGATGTCTACCATATGTTCTGGTATGAGCAACATGAACTCATCTTTCAAACAAGCCTTATTCAGATCCCTATTATCAATGCATATGAAAATTTGACCATTTTTCTTCTTTACTTGGACTATGCTAGCCAACAAAGAGGGACATTTTTCCTCACAAATAAAGCCTACATGGATCAATTTTTTAACTTCAGTCACAACTTGTTGCTTAATTTTTAAGCGCATGCACTATGGGGCTTGCGTGACAGGAATTATGGTAGGTTGAATTTCAAGTTTATGGATTACTATTTCTAGAGATAATCAAGGCATCTTGTCATAGCTCCAAGCAAAGCAATCCTTAAACTTTGAAAGTAACTTGACTAAGTTAGTTTACTAATCCTCATTAAACAAGGTACTTATGAACATCAAATATGGATTTTCTTCATTATCAAGGTTGATTTTTTTTAGTTCATTAATAGTTGATTAGATTTCTGCCTAAAGTTCAGGATGTGCCTCCTTAACTTGAAAGGTATCATAATCATCTAAAGTTTTTATGAAAAATTTGTCAAGAATTTTAATGTCCTTTACAAAAAGGTGATTAGATCCTAAATTGTTAGTTATCACCAAGCAATAATCATCATCATCAAATGGATCAATAGTACTAAAGCCCAGCCCTGCTCTTGACTTTGTCTTACAGTATTCTTTATTCCAAAGATTTTCAAAGGACTAGGGTTGATGTTTGGTCCAAGTAAATAGAGTTAGACCTTACTTAATTAAATATTTATTACAATAAGGATACCAATCAAAAGGGAGTTCCACTATTTCATTCATAAAAGGATCATCAATGTGTACATCAGTTTCAATATTCTTGCTTCTAGAAGGAATAAACTTAGCAATTTTACAATCATTGCTCAAAGAAGGTGAAACCTTAACTACTAACACGGCTATATTATCTTATGATAGTTGAGTTAAAACTAAAGTCTTCATATATCATTTAAGCTTTTCATAGGTAGAAAAATCTGAATCATCCTTTATAGTTGTATTAAATTTATCATCATCACTATCGTGTTCCAAAGAGATTTTAGATTTTTGCCTTTTGTTACTCTTTTTGTCCTTTGATAAAAATGATTTAGCTTCTTAACCAGATTTCAAATCAATGTGTACCATAGGGGTTTTCTTTTGTATGGTTTTAAACATTGAGGTTTCATAATTTTGCCATCCTCTGCCTCGACCTCATTGCCATTGGGTCATCCTACCATCCCTTTTGAGAGAGGAGTAGGATGCCAATGAATATTGTCTTCGAGGCAAGGATATTCTTCACCTCTTTTTTCTTCTTTTTCTTTTTCTTTTTGTTTTTCAAGTGAAATTTCACTTTTGGCCAATTTAAGATATTTGGAAATAATTATTTATTTTTTAGGCAAATAATAGGTGGCATCTTCATTAATTCTTACTCCATGAATCAAGAATGGTTACAAATCTCCCTTAATACAGTGTTCAATTCCATCTCAGATGTACATAATCAACTGATATAGATATGAATGAACCATCCTACATTTATGAAGCCAAGATCTACCTAGAAGAGAGTTAAAACATATTGGAGAGTCCATAATATGAAACTTTGCTTCAGTTTTAAATTCTTCAATCTCTAACAACAGAGTAACTGAATTCAAAGCTCTCACGCAATTTTTGTTAAAACCCCATAAGATTATCTTGTCTGAACTGAGCTTACGAATGTCTATTACAAATAGGCAAGAGTTCTGAGAGTCATAGTATTAACTGATGCACTAGGATGAACAAGGACATTTGATAATTTGAAGTTATCTATGTTTACTGTTATTTATAGTGGACAGTTGTGATCAGCTATCCCTAAACATAGATCTTCATTAGAAAAAGAAATTTCAGGAACTCCTTTTAAATAAAGAGATTCATCAAGTTGTACAACTGCTAACTGGCCCATGGAAATATTCAAATCTAGCAAAGCTTTGATTAATGCTTCCCCTCATTTCTTTGGAAAGGATCAATGCATCATAAATGTTTAATTTGGCAGACAGCTTCCTAAGATGAGCTAGGACATTATAATCGACCTTGGGAATTCCTCTCTTAACTGGACCCTGAAGAAAAATTGGCAGAAGTGGAAGAGAAGATTTTGGTTCATCAACAACTTGATTCTCTTTTTCATTAAAAGAAGTGTGAGGCAGTAGCACTTTGCCACTATGAAGTTTGATTTATATTATATATTCAAAAGAAGTGACATGCAGGTTATCTACTTTGACCTCAACTAACTTTGATTTCATTTCTATTAAATTTTTAGAATCCAACATCTCTTCTTCAATATAGATAGGCATACCCTGCAAATCAAGAACAAGGGCATCACTATCTAATTAATAGCCAAGAGAATGTTTTAATTCTTCATAATTAAATTGATCATCAAGATAATCATTTTCTTATATATTTTTCAAGTTATTTATAACATCCCTATCAGAAATAGATAAGATATACTTGGAATCTTTTTTCATTAATTTTGCATCATAACATAGAACAAAATAAAAGTCATCTAAAGTAAGAGGATTGAGGATTGTAGCTTCCCCATACACAAAAAACATAACTTTATGGGACACAGCAATATTAATACTACTAAAAGACACAATATAATCACTAATATACTCCTCCTATACTATAGGAGCCTAGCTGACTCAGGCTTTCTTAAGCTCTAAAGGTGGAGTCATCTCTACATCTCCTTTTGGAATTATCAGATCAACTTGGAGGGGTTTCTGAGATCCTGAAGACTCCTGAAGAGAACAAAAGAAAAGCATGTTTAGAAATTTATTTGAAGAACGGGATAAAGCTATATCCCAAGAATAATTAGAATTTGAAGGCTCACCAGTCACACACTTAGCTGATCCCAACCCTATATCCACTAAGTCTTCATTGTGAATCACTACAATCCCTAATTTCATATTTTTATCAAGCCATTCTTTGAAATAAGCATAGTCTTCAAGTTGATGACCCAACATTTGATGGTAAGGGAAATAATTAAGCTGGTCTGACTTATCCACTTCCTCTAGTCTTCTAGGTGCAGGCAATTTGAAGTCTGATTTTTTTAGAATATTTTTGAAAATCCTCTTTAAAGCCTCTTTCTTAAATGAGTAAGTTTTACCAATCAAGGCATTGAATTTTTCTTAATTTTATCTTCTTTATTATGGAGTAATATAAGGTCGTTGTTGATTAAACTGTGGTTGAATATGTGATGGTAGATGTTGTGGTGATGGATACTAGGGCCTCTTATACTGCTGATTATAAAACTATGAAGGGGGATTTTTTACGTGGACTTTCATTATTACTTTCCCTTATCGATAGCTAAAACTATCCCAGATTTATTTTCAAAGACCTTATGGTGTTTAAACTTCTTTGCATCTAAAGTGGACTAATCAATAAGGAAATTAATTGTAAAGCTTCTTCTTATAGATTGGGGGCTTTATTCAATAACTTTTTAAATGTTTTAATGGTAAATCCTTTCAAAAGAAAGACTACTAGTCCATGAATGTTCTTAAGTAGAATCTGAATTGCATTTTATTCTTGCAATTGGGGTTCACACTTCATGATCAAATTCCTCCATCTGAGTTTGTAATCAACTAACTTCACTCCATGATTTTATTTTTCTATCATAAGATCTCTAATTGTGACTTGGCGCTAACTGTCTATAAATCTCTTAACAAATATATTTTTAAACTCTATGAAATTATGCATTCATCCATTCGACAGATCTGCATACCAATCAAATTCCACCCCTGACAGGTTACTAATAACTATCTAAAAAGTGAAGCATTACTTATCCTAGGATTGCAACAACTGGATCTGAAGTATGTTATGTGCTTCCTCGGCTTTCCAATACCATCAAAGATCTTAAAGGATGGAGGCACAAACCTTTTTGGTTAAGGAACTACATCAAATTCATCTGGGTAAGGTCTACCTTTTATAGTATATGATGCAGTCTGTGACTATGCTAGTGCCTCCCTTACCTGCTTCTCTACCCTCTATTTTATCTCTTTTGATTGAGAGGCTTTAATTTCAGGATCTTGTTCGTGTTCCACTATAGCCTCAATCACTTGTTTCTTTCCTACCACATGAATAGACTTAGGTTGAGAAGACTCAACCTATGCTCATGAAGGAAAAGGACCCTGACATTAGAAAGATGCTATAGTGGCCATCATTTCTTCTATCTTCTTTTAATATTTTAGATCTACTCATCTTTTTGTTTTAATTGCTACAACAGACATTGAGTTAAGTCTGGTGTTATGCCTTCCTCAACTACAACATCTTGTATCCTAACATCCTTAATTTGTTCATCATGGGATGATTTTTTTGTTTCTACTATAAGAACATCATCCACTATATCATCAAACATGTCATCTCTATCTAAGTCAAAATTCAAAGCCACTTCAACATCAAGAATTTTCACACTATTTTTTAGTTCATCTAGCATCTCCTCTATAGACCTTCTAAATATATAGTGGGGATTAGTGGGAAAATATCTTTCATAATCAATATGATCTGAAGTGTTAGTTTCAACCCTCTCCTCCTTTTTAGGTTCATCTTCTATAGGCGTCTCAGGTGATGCTGCTATAAGAGAAGCATCTTTTTCCTTGGGTCTTCAAACCTTCTTCTCATCATATGTGGGAGGGGGTTTGTTTGATGATTCCAACTTCCCTTATATCAAGATAAGAATATGAATAAGTACCTATAGAGTGGTGCCTATATACTTAGGATGAAGTGTGGGTATGAGAATAATGTTGAACTTTTTTAGGCCCCTGTGGTGTTGTAGAAGAAAGAGACAACTAACGACTAACTTTTTGTGGAACATGTTGAGTACCTTTAAGCTTTACTGATGCATCAGTCAAAATAATGATGTCTGTCTTCCTATGGGATCTCCTTGGTTCCCTAGGGTATCCATCAGTGAGAATAGAGATTACATCTAGCTTGAATGTTCTTTTACTATCTCTTGCCCACGACTGACCCACTACATGGGTTCAAGTATTCTTATGTTTTGAGGTTATTTTATTGATCCTTTCATTAATCATTCTTTTCATATTCCTAAAAAACCTTGCTTTAGTTTAAAAGTGGTTATCTACACATTCTTGTACTATTTCTCTCATCATATTTTGAATGTGTATTTTCTTATTTTTGGCTGGCTCAATGGAAAACTTTCCAATAATAGTAAGAGTTGAATAAGTGATCATCCTCATATCTTGCTCTCCATTAACACCGATGAGGAGATGAAACTTGATATCACTAAGGTGCGGAGAGGTAGGAGGAATAGGCTAACTTTTTCCTAACATTCCAAAATTTTCCATTCTTCTCTTCACACAATGATTCCTTTTTCTTCTCTAAGTTTTAGTCATGATTATTGATAGAATTGAAGAGGAACCCATTTCAAACTGATTAGGGGCACTAAAAGGAGCAGAACTGTCCACAACAATAACTGACATTATTTTTTATTCTTGACTAGGTTGTTTAATTCTAGCAGACACTAAGGGCTTAGGGGCTATTAGGGTAGTTTGAGACCCATATCCCAAAGTGAATTCTAGAATAGGCTTTTGATCTGTAACATAAGTAGGTAGTATAATAGTGAATTCAGTTGTACTAGTAGACAACTACAAATCCTCAAATCCCTTTCCAAACTTGATTATGCTATCAACAATAAAAGGATTGTAAGATATATTCATGTTATCAGACAAGGAGAAGATTAATTTACCAGTCATTTTATTAGAAATTTAAAATAAAATTTGAATTAGACTTTGAATAAATTATATTAATTGCAAAAGTCTAATTAACCCAACTAAATAATTCAAATCTTATCTCAATTCATATAATCGAATTATATATAAATATAACTATAATATATAATATTGAGCTAAAAGTGAATTTTATTTAGTTTTTTAATTTTAATTTCAATAATTTTGACCAAGTACTAAGTCAAACATCAAGTTACAAGAAAAATGTAGCTACAACATTTGAATTAGCTTATAGGGATTTTTTACAAAAGGTCATAAAAAGGAACCTCCCGTCAATATTTGATAGGTCCAAAATAGGACCTCTAAATTTTTTTAGATGCCAGCCAAATTATCCAATAATGAAATAAATAAATGAATCGCTGGAAGAAAGGTAGTTTCAACCTATGTAAGGCACAAGTATACTACTGATGTAAGGTATGAATCACTGTTAAAGATTGAGAGAGGATTTTTACCCAGTGGAGTCGCTAAAAAAACCTGAGGGGGGGGGGGATTTAATACCACCATGCAGATTCGATGTTCTCTTTTTTTTTGTAATCGAATACTATATTGAGAATAAAGTATAATATTGGGAGTCTAACATAATATTCTATAATGGATTTAATATAAAAATAGAGTTTTGGAAAATAATATTTATGTGATCAAACATAATTTAAAGAATAGCATATCATCTCAAAAGCTGAACATTCAATTCTATAGAATGTGTTTAAAAATAAAAATAGGGTTTTAAAAATTCATCCATCCTTTTGATTATATATAACAAGGTGAACATTATATCATCTTAAAAGATGAACATAACATTTTTTGAGACATCTAAAAATAAGAATAGGTTTTATAAAATTCATCAATTCTAAGATTTAATATAGCAAGTGAAATGTTATATTATCTGGAAAGACAATAATAATATTTTACAAGTGTATTTAAAATTAGAAATGGGTTTTTAAAAGACATCTGTGCTCCCAAAGATTTTCTCTTATTTTATATGAATAAAATAAATTTTATTTTAATCTGGAGTTCTCAAATACCTATAGAGGAAAGCCCCTATAGTCAATTACATCTTAGGAGGGGTGCTCCTAAGAAAACTCTCAATTAAAGTAGTGATTTCATACCCTTTGATTATAAAATAGAAGATAAGGAAGGAAGTTGAAAATTTTATAAGATAATGTTGAACAGTTCTTAGCGAGTTAAAGGAGGAAAAGTAGGAGGTGTCATATTCTAAGAAACTCAGAGGCAACCTCAGTCTAACCTATGTTGGACTTTACATTTTTTGATATAATTTTTATGCTTGAGTTAACATTTTATTAATAATTGGGGATTATATTCTTAAACAGTGAGGAATTACGATATAAAATTCTACCTCAAAACCTAAATCTAAATTGGGTATGATAAATTAGTGACCCAAATCTATCTAATAAAGTGCAAATTTGGACTTACCCGGGCCTGGATTGGAGAACCAACTAATCACCTATGTGCTTTAAAACCATGTGTTATGGTCACTTTACGAAAGATGGGTAGGGATGTTATTTAAATTTTGAGGAATTGGGGGATGACATCTAAAACAAATCCTAATTAGCCCTTCAACTTATGTAGGGTAAGAGTAAAATGCAATTAAAATTTTAGACTTTTTAATTTGTATCTAATACAAAGCATGCTAATTGACTCAAATGCATAAAATGATTATGAAGCAATTTTAAAATTAGGCTTACAAAATACATTTTTCCCTAGAGATTGCATAATATCTCCTTTATAACATTGCACCCTAATAGGTTAGGTCGTCTACTAGAACTCGTAGGCAGGGAGGGGTATAACAAGGAAGAGAAAGTAATAATATGCATATATATTGCCTATCGGTAGTCCCGATCTTACTTCTTAGATCGTTAGAATTTCTAAGTGAGCATAATATTTTCTTTTAATCTTAAATATAAAATATTTTATTCATATTCTCACAAAACTCTGATTATATCCAGGATAATACAAAAATACAACATGCAAGAAACCTAAAAAAATAGGTAATTTCTACAGCATAAGCAATGTCAACAATCAAATAAATTGTCCAAAATATAATGTCCAAAGTCCATATGACAAGTGCCACTTTTTGTCAAAGAATTTTTTAGGTTCATGAGACTAATAAAATAACAAGAAAGACTTTAAACCAAACTAACTTTCATTATTCTTTTGCTATATAATGGATATACGAGCAGGAAAATAATATGGCCATAAAAAAATGATAACAATGCAACCATGAAGTTCTTAAACTCTAGATTATTCGTGTTAAGAATAAAACTGCAAGTGTAAAGAAAGGGTGATCCATACACTTTTATATACCCTAATATAAATTTAAATGTTAGAGAGCTCATCTCACGGGAAAAGAATGTAAATCTAATTCTTATTTTCAAATTAAAAAGGAAAATGGAATGCACATTCTTTGATTTTTTTTAAGAAAGAATCAAGATGCGAAGCTAGCCAATTTTTTTGTAAATTATACATACATGAGTTTAGAAGTGGGTTAACCTAAACCAATAGCCAATTTTTTTGTAAATGGTTATATGATCCTGTCAATAGCAATCAAAGTTTACTGATGGGGTTGTTTAGTTGTGGAAATCTTAAGTAAAGTAAAGGAACTCTCCCCCTACTCAGGGATGGTCTAAGTGCTTAGAAAGATGGAAAAGAGGATATGAATGAATTTGGAGGTTATAGAGAAGAGGAATTAATAAATACACTAGATTTTACATGGAGAATTCCTATTATACAGTTTTACTAGTCCTAACCTTCTTTTACCACACTCTTAACAAATAATTTGACATGGGTTTAATGGTATAACCATGGTGAAATGGGATAAGTAATCACTAACTAATTGTAGCTTTTAAATGGTAAATTATCTCCTCTTAGATTGGCTATTTGTTTATGGAAGAGTTAGGTTAATCCCCATAAAGACCCATATATGTAGGTTGACCCATTTATCCAATTTTACCCACTTTAATGTGTAAAATTGGTTAAAATAATTTAGAGTTCTCTTCCTTGCATCCTTGGTTAGATTTACTATCAAGGATTTAGGTTAATTTGGCTATTTTCTTAAAGTAATCCACTCTCAAAAGTATGTCCCTATTTGGGCTCAAAGGAAGCATATTAATAAAATTTAGCTAATTTACCTTCTTAATGTGATCAAACATGGTTGAGTTCAATTGGATTTTTCTTCCTAACATCCTCATAAAGAATTTATCTAAATATTTAGACCAATTCCTTTGTCTTATTTGAACATGCATATTTATATTGTATGTTTTTTACTCTTTTGACTAGACATGGTTAAACTATCAATAAAATGATTTTGAGTAAATTTTTATATTTAAAATATCCATAATAGCTTCCATGTCCACTAGATTAAGTCAAATTTATCTTTAGGAAAAAATGACCCATTTGACCCATTTCGGCCCATATGGGTCAAATTGTGTTAAATGAACACAATTTCCCTTCCTATTGAATCAATTTATTTACAATGTATTCTAATAAATTTGGATCATATTTACTAATATAAGATCCATTGGTAAGAAGTTTTGAGATTTTGAAGGTCATTTTCTTCAAATTACACCAAATACGCTTAACTTAGTTCTTCCATGATCAATGGGTTTAATCATGGTCAAATCAAGGGATGTAAAAGCACATATTTATTTGAAAGAATTGGACACACCTCAAGAAAGATTTAATTTAATCTTATTGGTCTAAATATATTTAACTAACCCAATCATTATAATATATTTAATCCTTTAGGCCAGTTATTTACCCTTTTTTGGAATTAAGTCTCATAATGGGAAAAGATGCGTTCAGGCCAATGATTATATGTACTTCCACAAATCTAAGTTGAGTGTATAAAATTCCCTTTGATAGTCAAACTTGTTAATCAATGATGTAATGGTACATTGACATTTTTTTATGCCAACAATAACCATCTACACTCATTAGTTAGAATAAAATCAAGTTCTACGTAATACATAAATTGATTGCAAATGGGAAAGAAGCATTCTAATTCTTTTCCTTTCTTTGTATGTGAAACTTATATGTTGTCACCTTAGATAGGTCTCAGCATGATTTATTAAACTTGAATTTTCTCATAGTCTATCATATAAAATCACATATTGGAATGGATTTGTGCTCTACACAATATGAACTTGGTTACAAAGGAGAAAGTGATAATCTAAGGATCAATAATTTCTTTTCTATTAAACTTGTATGCTCATGCCTTAAATGAGCCCCACATTTTTTAGATTTGAGTCTGTAATAGGTTAAACATATGGATTGGTTTACTAAAATGACTTGCATTATACATAATTCAAGCATAACTCGGGGAAGGGTATGAAGTTTTCTATAATAAAATGAGAATGACAATATATGATTATTGAGATTAGTCTAAGAGGTCCTTTAGAGGATTTATTCAATTTCCTTGAAATGTGAGGAGTGTGGTTGAGTAAATATTAGAACTAAGAGTAAACTTTAATAATTTTGTACTTGCACTTTTAGAAAGGAGGCCCTTAAAAGATCATAAAACCTCTCTCTCTCTCTCTCTCTCTCTCTCTCTCTCTCTCTCTCTCTCTCTCTCTCTCTCTCTCTCTCTCTCTCTCTCTTACTTTGCAAGATATCTTGGTTAATGTCGTGATATTCTTAAGGAAAGATTATCCATCTTTCTAAGGGCCTTAGCTTTCTTATAGGTAGTACTCTCATAGTTTTTGACCCAATCTTTAACCAACATTACCCTAATTCATGAACTAAAGTTGGTATATCTCTTTTATTTTTAACTAAGTATTTCCATAAGTTAAAATTCTTTCAATGCCTTCAAACTCTAATGAGTCTAGGTAAGGTAAAAGTTTAATGAAACACTTCCCATTCTAATTTAATTTTTATGCAACTCATGATGAGGTTATTCATGATAATGAGTGACTTCCGCAAGATCTATCAAGAAGGGCACAAGTTCCTATAGTCTGTAGCAAGGAAATTTTTAAGATAACTAACACATTTCAACTCATTATTTTTTATTATCCATTTATTTATTTTTAAATTTGTTATTTCATAGGGTGAATGTTAAACTTAAATAATGATCAAAATTAGAGAAAAAACTTTTTCTTAATGCATAAAATTATAGTGTGAAAGGGTGAGGGGATGAGGCCTTTTCTAATGGGTATAATATCTTTAGGTCATCTATAGTTTAAGTTTTGTTCACCTATTCTTTTGATGAATCTACAACTAATAGGATCAAGTAATAACTTGCTTCTTGATAATGTAAGGCCCTTCCTAGGTTGAGTCAAGATTTCTAAGTATTGAATGTTGAGCTACTGTGTCAACCTTCTTTAGAACCAAATTTTTAGGGAAAAATCTTTTATTTGGCATTCATGTTATTCTACTTTTCCATATTCTTAACTTTCTACTACTTCATTGAAGTTTAGGATCAAAGTTTCTTCAGTAGGTTTATTACAATTTTTAAGCTTTCTTTAGTTTCTCCCCTCCCAATTTTCCAACTCCTCAAAATTTGAGGTTGCTATGAATTGCTAGCTATTCAACTCATATTAGATTGAAATTAAAGCCTCCACTCTATTAGAGAGTGTGAAGGAAGTTTAGCCTATTGTTAAGGTTATTGTGGTTCTCAAGGAAGTTTTCTACTTTAACTTTCTTTATTAGTATATTTAAGATCTACTTAAATACAAATTTACTAGTCCAATTATTTGTAGGTGTTGAACTGAGGAAAATTTGAGGTGGATTCCTTGGGCTTGGTAAAACTCATTTATCTTTTTATCAAAGATTTTTGGTTTATCATTAATGCTGATAATCATAAGGAACCCATACCTACAAATGATATCAGACTAACAAATTTATATACAAATGACCTCAATAATCATATTTGTCAAGGATTTGAAGCCACTTGGAGAAGTATTCAACCTTTATAAATATAAAATTCCTTTGCTAGGTAGAAGGTATGAATGGCCTTACCACATTCATTATCCATATGGAAAATGGCTATAGATTGGATATAGGCTATAACTTGTGTGATAGTTATAGTTATATTGGAGTAAATTTTTGGATTTGTAGACATTTGCTAGGTCATCCTTCCTGAAGCTTTGAAAAAATCCTTAGCTGAGGTTTTTGTATGCCAAAGTCTTACCACTTTAGTGGCTACTATACTCACTTAATTGTTCTTCCTTTAGGAGCTTTCTACCTCTTTCTCTCTAAGACAATCTTCTAAACAGGTTGCCTCCAATTAGAAGATATTGGGTGACATTCATTTTGAAATTCTACAAGTCGATCATGGAGGGAATGATTTTTTGCATCTTTAAATAGTAGGTATGGTTTGAATTAACACTTAGAAGTATCCTCCCTAGCATGTATTACTTCTTCATCCTAAATTCTAAAATGAGATAACTCTAAGGTAGGTTTCCATCTTAGTTTCCTACTTGCAAGTGCACATTGATGAGTTAGTCCTATACATTTATGATTTGCACTATTTTGAAAGGCGTGAAGTGGCTAGGACTTCATCACATACATCATTTTTCTTATTAACATAGTTTGTTAGGTGTATAGTTCAAACCCCAAATGTGAATCTTAATATACTTATTAGGATTCTCAAATAAATACTACTTTAACTCCTTATACCCCTACTTTCCATCAATGTATCATGTCTATAACATCTTGTCTCCACTTGCCACTACATTTTTGACATAAGGCATGTTGAATTCATTTGGAAGTGTGTTGGTGTTTAGGCCTTGATGTTTACCCTTATTGAGTAGATAACCTAGAACTTACTTATCTTGATGACCCATTTTAGTAACCTTTCACAGTGGTCAAGCTATGTGAGAACAATTTTGAGTGGGTGGTCCATGATGAATTAAACTTTATTAGCTTGGACGTATGGTCAAAGTAATCAAACGATGAATATTAGTGCATATACTAGTTTTTCCATGATTTAATATCTTAGCTAGAAACCTTGAAGAGACTTGTCCACAAAATAGATTAGCCATTACCTTACTCCCTCTTATTAGACTAAAATTCATCTTATGTCATCCTTATTTTACTCCAAGGTATAGGAGTTAATCCTCTCTATATTGAGTTCATTAGAAATAGATGTAAGGATAGGAGTTACTTGAATTTCTTAAAGGTGATTTTACATTCCCTATTTCATGTGAAATACTTAATGCTCCAAAAGACTATGAAGAAGTGTGAGCATCTTTTGTTTTACTTGAGATGAAGCAATTGAGCAGAACAACTCACCTTATTAGTTGCTAAATTTTCTTTTCCATCCATGATGATGGAATTTCTAAGATTGCTCTCATATTGTCTAGGTTTAACAATTCCTACAAACTTGCATAATTTAACATAAAAGTATAATTTAATGGCTTAAGTAGTATATTATACCCTTTTAGTATGGTGAATATATCCTTCAAGTCTTGTATAACCATGTTTCTAGTATGTTGAGCTCTTGTCGGTGAAGTTAACATATATTCTTTATTTTTCACTTTCCTTCTAAACCATCAGTATTGTTGAAGTCTAGTTAGAATAGTGTACTTCCCATGCAAATTCTTTTAGACCTCATATATTATGAGTTTGGGTATAATGGAAGTTGTCCTACTAATTTTTGTCTTAATGGGTTAGGCCTTACTTTTTATGTTAATCTAGTGGCTTGTCATCGATATCCATTTCCAATATTTTAATTATTATCTAACTAAATAAGTCAATACCATTTAGAGGGCTTAGATGGTTTTCTCTAGGATTCATGTCACTACTAGAATTTCTCTAATTTTGCTCCTCTGTTCACTTCAAGCTATGAAAATCTCTCTTGCACACTACAAATATTCCTAATGGATTTCCAATAAAAATCCTTAAACTTCATAATATCTCCCTTTATTGTAACATATTATAACCTTGAAGTTATTCAAGAGGAATTGCTTAAAGAAGGCATTAAGTTAGGGGAATCCACTATGAAAAGGTTAAGCATTAATCGCTCAAAGAATTAGGAAATGATGAAGTCCCAAATTTTAATTGCTACTCTATATAAATATCTTCTTTTTTAATCCCATTCAGAAAAGCACTCTTAACATTCATCTCATACAATTTAAATCTTTTAAAGCAAGAAAATGCAAAAAGTACCTAGATGGCCTCTAACCTTGCTACCAATACAAAGGTTTCCTCAAAATGTATCCCCTATATTTCATTATAGTCATTTTTAATCAACTTAGCCTTATTCCTTAATACTGATCCAAAGTCATTCAACTTATTCTTAAATACCCATTTTATTCCTATAGCACTTTGATCAGTGGGCACAGTTAGTAACTCCCACACATCATTTCTTTTAAATTGATTTAGCTTTTCCTACTTCATTAAAATCTAGTATTCATCAATGAAAGCTTGCTCGACACTCGTGGGATCTACCATGGAAATAAAGTACATGTTGTTAACTTATTTCCTAAGTTCATGTCTAGCCCTAAATCCTATGGATGGGTCTCCCTTGATCAACTCCCTATAATGGCTAAATGAATGTCTCAACTCTCTAGATAAGGGATCATGAGTCTCAGAGTTATTACTTCCATCTTTTACCTTGAGAAATAGATTCATGATCTCTTCCCCTGCTATAGTTTCTAATGCTATAGAGTTGGAGTAGGAGCCAAATGTCCTTTTAGCTCTCCTCTTGCTCTTGTTCACATTGCCTTTATCATTAGCTTTTTATTTCATTGGTTAGATATGGAGATTTGGGCAATCATACTTGATATGACATATCTTTTTTACATTAGAAGTACACAACATCAACCAAAATTTTATTGAACTTGTTGTTTCTACCTAGGTCTTTTACAACTTTAAGAACCCATATATGTGTTAATTGGATGAGCTTCATTGAGTTTTCCCTGGCCAAAACATCATCCATTGAACTAGTACACTTCAACCTCTATTATTAATAGTAAGATTGTACATTGAGGTCCAACAAAGTTTAAAGATCAATTAATTTCAACCATGGTTACCATAATCTAAGTATGTGATTACTAAAAACTTTAATTTTATGAGGTCAACAACCTTTGAAGATTATTTGCAATCCAATGTGATCTGACCGTTGGATTGCAAATAGCTACTACCATGATCCTCCAAGATCAATTGGAAAAAGATATATCCATAGGTTATTTTGGATTAGAGATTTAAAATTGAGTGGTCTCTGATCATTAGCCAGAGGTAGAAGACAAAATCACCATCATCCATTCTATTAACATAGAATGAATGGTAGTGATTTAGCTATATATAGCTCTATTCAAACTTCCACTGTTTGAACTAGGTTGATCATAGTTGTAGATCTTTGATCGGGTGCTTAGGATTCGATCATACTACAGGTCAGCTGGTCTTGCCACTAAAAATAGAAAACCAATAGAGTAGTCCATGTGTAAAGTGCCCGCTGTCTCAGTAATAAGTTTAATTAATTTAGATAATCATTTTAAAATTTTAAAATACATATCTAATTTAATCAAATTCAAAAAAAATATAACTAGGCCCTCTACATATTCAAATATATATGTAGAATAATATAAAAATAAATTGATGAGGGTTCGATTAAACATATACACTATTTTGATTAAATATTGTATATGGTTAATAAGGTAACCAACTCTCTTAATCTTCCTTAACATGCTTTTTATTTATTTATTTATTTATTTTAATCTTCCATAACAAGCTTTAACTTTATTTAATGGATGGTTTAGGGTTCTTTCACATCCTTAATATTTATTAAATCAATTTGAGTTGTCAATAACATTTAATTTATTTTTCAATATTCTATATTAGTAAATTAGGTAGAATGTTGGGAGATAATGAATTTTATTGAGGATTAGTAGAGATAGAAAATAAAAATTAAAAGCATTAGAAATATGGATAAGATTCAGAATATCTATCAAGATCAAAATAATTTTCACAATTTGGAGGATGGATGAAAATAACTCTGGGAAACTCTCTCTCTCTCTCTCTCTCTTTCTCTCCTCTCCTCCCCCCACCCCATTTCTTTCTCTCTCTTCTCTTCCTCTCCTTCTCAGCCAAGGAAAAAAAAATGGGGAATTTGCTTACGTGTCTTATATTTTGATAGTGGAATAGGATATTAAGGAAAAAAACTTAAGCTTGCGTGTCTTATATTTTGATAGTGGAATAGGATACTAAAAAAAAAACATAGGCCTAGCATGGAAGCACTCTAGACCATAGTACTACAGTTCTCCCCTTTTAACATTCCAAACCCACGAGGTCAGTGCAATAGCCCCCTTAATATAGCTAGAATTCAAATTATAGAGAGACCAGCGATTGCTACGGGGCTCTCGCATGGATTTTCATGAATGTGGGAAAATTTCTTATGAATCATTTGTAGGTTATTAATGGCTCTTTATTCAAGTAAGAATTTAGGATTTAAAATAAATTTTGGAATTTCTTTCAAGAAGAGGAGGCTTGGTTGCTAGCCTCAACCTTATAGGCATTTTGTGATCTCTTTAGATCTTACTATTTTGATGATTATTGAGTGCTCTACCTTCTTATATGAAATTAATTTTTTAATGTAGAACTCTTCGACATTTATCCCATCGCGCTCCCATAATTATTTCTAATCCAATTTTTGAAGGGGGGGGGGGGAGCGGTGAATTGGGTTTTTTTTTAATTTTTTAATTAAATTTAAATATGATAAAAAAGGATATTAAGTAGTTCAACTTAATCTTTATCATACATAATACTAATAATAGTACTGAGAGATTATCAGTGTGATCACACTACTAATCACAGTTATAAAAATAATAAATTGAAGTAAGAAAAAGGAGAGATAAGAGGTACACAAACATTTATATGGTTCGACCCTTACCTAAGCCCAGGCCTAGCCAAACCCTAGCCCAGATTTCTTCATTCCAAAATAATAATATAACCTTCATACTCATTTACCTTGGTGATTACAACCCCCAACTAAAATACAATAGCAAAAACCTCACTAAGACAGTGACTTACAACTTAAAAATAAATATACCAATCTAGACAATTTAGAAATCACAAACTTTTGTTAGACTTTAACCAAAATGGTGATCTTATAAACTATTCAATTAATCACCTTAGGATGCTACAACACAAAATTTCATAAAATAAGTTTTAATATTGTTTATATCAAATAAATTACAAAAAATAACTCTTTAGCAAAATGATTTAAACAATTTTCAATAATTTTCAAACATGCAAAATTGACAAATGTAAAGATAATTTTTAAAGAATATAAATTCAGCAAATGTGTTACAGATTCTCCCAAAACTCATTAATAAATTCAGCACCTTCAAAAATCATAAATAGTATAATATAATTTGATACTTTGCAATAAGTTATACAAAATAATTTTGACACAGTATGCAAATAAATTCCAACAAATATGTTGGATAATTTCAACAAACTTTCAACACATAAAACATATAATGTTACTAAACAAAAATCATTATTTAAACAGATAAGAAATAGATTTCAGCAATCATGAAATTGAATTTTAGCACAGAACAAATAATTAAAAACTTAAATAATATGATAAGCAAGTATGTGAAATAATTCAAAAAACTTAAAATCTGCTTGCTTATAAATGATGGATGGATTGACCTCGAAAATTTTAGCTAAAATATGATAATTAACTCTCTTTGGTTCGATACCAGATTTTTTGCAAGAGAAAACAAAGTTTTGCTTGGAGCGAAAGAGGAGAGCATAAGACATTTTGGAAGGAATAAAACTTCAGAGTTTCAACATAGATATGAGAGAATAATTTTAGATTTTTTTTTTTTTTTTTTTTTTTTTGCATAACTCAATAAACTAGACTCATTTCCCATCATAGAATTCAATTCATAATATTAAAAAAAAAATCTTTCAAATAAAATTATATAAATACTATTTAATTTAAAACTGTAGGGTATGAACGCACTGATGAATGCATAATACACATGCATTAATGTCCTTTATAACTCTCAATCTTCCACCTCCCACCTATTCAAGATAGGTGAATAGCAAAGCCACCTCCCACTTGTTCAAAACAAGTGAAAAGAAGAGTAAAACAAAGATAGAGTAAGCTTTCAATATAGAGAAATTTCTAGTACAAAATGCTTCCAATACATAATACTTCCACCATGGGCCCAAAAAGAGAACTTTCATATTATTTTTCCATTTCAATTCAGAGCTCCATGTCTTAAAATGTCTGATAATGAAAGTATGATATACAATTATGATATACAATGCCATTTATGAAGAAAATCATGTCATGTATCCACTGGTATGGAAAAATCCCTACTTTTCAGTTGCCAACACAAAGTGCACAGAACTTTATCACATTCATAAGGATTATGGAGGATCTTAAAATAACATACTTTAACAACAATACTACCAATACAAAATATCAACATTTCCTAGAATCATAAAAAAATAATAATACAGAACAAACCGACCAGTGAAAATTTACATTCTAATAGTCAAATTGTCAAGAATGCAAAATAACGTAACATATGAAAAGGTTCACTATAAGATCTTTCTAAAACTTAAGAAAAATAAATTTTAAAAACATAAATTTCATTCTTCCCATTAGAATTGAAAATAGAAATGGGGTATGGGTTGTCTACCTTGAGCCTAACCATTCTCCCAATAGGACTGATGAATAAAAATTGAATTTGGACCTCAAATCTCCTCCTTTCCCTTCTCATTCATTCATCCTCTTCATTCTTTTTTGGCTACATATGGGGTGTGAGGGTTGGGCACTAGTGACTTTAGATATTAATTATTTTAAAGAACACTACCTAACATTTGGGTGCCAAAGGCTCTAACATTGCAGTGCTCTTAGAAAAATTCTCAAACTCTTCCAAAATCTCACATGCTACCCTAGGATCTATTTTTAAACACTAAAATCATGTTAACAAGCCAGAAAAACTCCTCCAAAACCTCAAAATTTCCATTCTCCTAAGAGTAGAGTGTCAGAGCATAAATTCTTATGTTGCAACACTTGTATAGAAAATTTAAAAATTATAATTATAATATCCTTAACCCAAACTTTAAGCATTCTAAGTTCTAAACAACTTAACAACACTTATCATTACTAAATAAATTGAAACTTATAAACACATAAGTACATGACTTTTGAACAAGGTCTTTACATTCTCCCCACCTTAAAGAAAATGACATTCTGAACATGTCAAAAATATTTTGGATATGAGCTCATCGCTTTAGATTCTTTCTCCGAGGTTGCCTCCATTTCTGCCTGATGTTTCCATTTAACTTTGACCATTGGTATTTGCTTATTTATTAAATGCTTAACATTAAATGTCAGAATACATTCAAATATTTCATTATAGGTCAAACTGGTTACACTTCTAATTCTTCTTCAAGGACTCTTTGTTATAAATCTACCACCCATCTTCTCAATATAGATACATAATGGAAATTATGGATATTGGGCATATGATTCATCAGAAATAATATGTAAGTAAATTTACTAATTCTCTCAATTATTTCAAACGGTCCAATATAGCAAGGGATTAACTTGTTATCCTTTATAAATCTACTTACTCCTTTCATTGGGTTAACCTTTAGATAAACAAAATCTCCAATTTGAAATTCAATAGAGTTATGTTTTGGTTAGAAATAATTCTCTGCCTTTCTTCAACTGCCTCTAAACTCTTCTTGATCAATTGAATCTTTTTATAAACACTTCCCACTAATTCATAACTTGTCATATGCCTTTCTCCAAGATATTTCCAAGCTAAAGATGTTCTGCACCTTCTCCCATATAGAGCTTCGTATAGGGTTATGTCAATACCTACTTGGAAGTCATTTTTATAAGAAAATTCCAGCAAAGAGATATGATCTTCCCAACTTCTATCAAAGTCTAAAACATATAGCCTTAGAAGATCTTCTAAATCTGAATCACTCTTTTATATTAACCATATATCTTTGGATGAAAGGCTATACTAAAGGTCAAATTAGTCCCCAAGCCTTTCTGAATGTTTTACCATATTTTTGAAGTGAACCTACCATCTCGGTCAGAAAACATAACCTTAGGAATTTCTTGCAATCTCATCATTTCTTTAACATACAACTGAGTTAATTTCTCTACAAAATCAATCTACCTCATTGGAAAGAAATGGGTAAACTTCATCAACATATCCATAACTACCCAAAATACATCATAACATTGCTTCAATCTTGAGAAATCTATAGGAAAATCCGTAATAATTTCTTTATATTTCTATTCTGGAATAAGAACTAGTTGCAATAGACCAATGGGTCTTTGATGCTTAATTTTCACTCTTTGAAAAGTTTACACTTTGAGACAAATTCTGCCACTTCTCACTTTAGGTTCGATCACCAAAATATGAACTTTAAATCATAAAGCATCTTATTGCTGCTTGGGTTATGGTGTAACTGGAATAATGGGCTTCATGTAAAATCTCTCTCCTTAGCTCACCACTAGGAGGACCCATAACCTATGCCCATAAGAAATAACACCTTTCTCATCAACTCGCAGCTCAAGAATCTTTCCAGGCTAAATTTTATTGATCAATTTCACATATTCATCATATGTGTTTTGAGTTTCCTTAGTCATCTCTAGTAATGAGGATAGGACAACCAACTGGGAAAGAATTCTAGAAGACACATCTACAGGAAACACTACCACTAGCTTCATTTTATCCATTTATTTAATCAATACTTGCTCCTAAATTAACAAATTAATTGATGCTCCAATCAACTTCGTGCTAAGTGCATCAACAATGACATCTATTTTCCTGGGTTGATAAATAATGTCCATATCATATTCATTGATCAGCTCTAACCACCTTCTTCATCTCAACACTCCAACCACCTTCTTCATCTCAAATTCAATTAATTTTGAGTAAAGATGCAATTTAAACTCTAATAATCTACATAAATTTCATACCAAATACCATATAGGTAGTGCCCATAGATATTCAATGCAAAAATAATAGCTACTAACTTTAAATCATGAGTCAGATAACTCTTCTCATGTGGCTTTAGCTACCTAAAGGCATAAATCATAAATCTTCCACTCTGTTGAAGCACACAACCCAATCCTCTTAAAGATACACAACTCCAATCATGAAATCCTTCTTTTCTAAAAAAATAATCAATGTAAGGGCTTACACCCCTCACACTCCAGTGTCCACTCAAAAGGTATAGCCTTCTGAGTTAAGTCCTTAAAGGACTAGCAATCTATGATAATTCCTTTGACAAACTTCCAATAATTTTTGGCCAAACCCAAAAAACTACAAACATCTATCACATATATCAATCTCAGCCTATTTACTACAGCCTTCCCTTTTAGAGATCTATAATAATTCCTTCTTTACTTAACACCCCAGAAATGTTATAGAAACTAGCCAAAACTTATATTTCAAACTTTTTGCATATGATTTTTTTTCCCTTTATGTCTCCAGAGTTATCCTCAAATGGACCGCTTGCTCTTCTTCAGACTTTCAATATACTAGAATAACATCAATAAATATAATAATAAAATAAAATAGATACTCCTTGAATACCCTATGCATCAAATCCATAAGCATAGATGGTATATTTGTCACACCAAATGACATCACAAGAAACTCATACTACCCATACCTGGTATTGAATATTATTTTCATAATGTCTTCATTCTTCATCCTTAACTGATGATATCACGACCTCTAATAAGTTTTATAAAATATAATTTCACCTTCTAATTGATCAAATAAATCATCTATCATGGGCAGTGAATATTTATTATTCATATTCACTGATACGACATCAAAAATTATCTTAATCGGGCTCGAATTTCAATGCAAAATTAAGTTTGGAAACTTCAAAAATTAATTTGGAGACCATCCAAACTCCGATTTCAGCAAACTTACAGTCAAACTGAGCGTCTCGGGAATACAAACCCAACGACACCAAGATCAACCCAATCCGAACCCAAATGAGTCCAAATCAAGGGCTCAAAGCGCTGTTTGAAGATTCAAACCACAATTTGAGTTACCAAACGGTCTCCGATTTTGACGAGCTTATACTCGAATCGAACGGCTCGACGAGACGAATCCAATGAGCCCAAGATCAGCAAATTCCGAAATCATTAAGGCATTCAAATGTCTAACGAACCGTCCATGGTCAAAAAGTCCAGCTCATTCCCTCACTCCCTATGTTTGCACGATCTCCCTATCCATTTGCGAATCCACTCAAAACCCATCTCTCTACAGTTCATAAAATCAAAGACTCTCTCTCTCACACGATCAGCACATCTCCCTTAACTCCCTCTTCTCTCAGCAATTCTAAAAAACCACCTCACAGAACCACTAAAATTCCCTCAACCCACAACCTCTCCGTCTCCTCATACACACAACCCAAGCAAAAACTCTGAATCCCCAAGGAAGAAACGAGATCCCCTCTCCCCAAGCAATACACACGCCTCATTCACAGCCCTCAACCAATCCTTTTCTATTCGCGTACAGAGAACAAAAGGCACAACCTGCTCGGTTTTCCTCTTGAGTTGACGTGAGAAGCCCAGGGAAACTGAACGAAATCTCTAAGGCTCTTCCTCTGCTCCTTGCTTCCTCAGCTCTGACTGGTATCAATATCTTTCATAATATTAAATAATTTTATTTTATATACTTTCCATCTTCTTCTTATCTCACCATTATTTGATTTAAGCCAAACATCAAGGAGTTGAATCTTGATCTTATTGACCAAAATCTGAAGTATTTTTTTTTAGATTTAGATAAATAATGAGTAGTTGTAGTATTATTTCTTATTTATTCTCCTTTTCAATTTTCTCACCAATAGTCGTGTCTATTTCCTTTTTGCATGGTTACGTTGTCAATTTTCTCCATCTTCCTTTATTCTTCTTAGTCAGAAAACTATTGGAGATATGGGATTGTATCTTACATGCCATGTATTTACTAATGGATTATAAGTTCATAGAAAGAATAAATTTCCATTGAGAGTGATTTCAGGATTTTTGAAATAATAACAAGAAGTATTTCATTCGTTCATGTTATTTGTATTTATAAATGGAAAGGCTTGTTGTATCTTCTTTAACGGGTTAGATGAAATATAATTCATAGTATATATATTCGTCCTATATGAAGTTTCAATAATAGTTTTATGTTCAAATATTTCTCCCGTCAAAATGTTATTAAGTGTTCGAAATTTGTACTTCTTTTACTAAAGTCATGAGCAGTAATGAATATTTTATAAAGTTGTTTTATAATTGTTGAAGAATATCTTGAATTGATTAGAAAAGAATTTAGAGATCTTTCACAAATTGTTGTCTTTATATTTGTAGCTTAATATGATGAAAAATTTGTGTAAATGGATGGTAACATTTAGTTTTTTTTTTTTTTTTTTTTTTTTAGTAAAAATGTGTTTATTAAAAAGTGATAGTTGTGGAAGATGAAAAATAAACCGTTGAAACATTGAAAAGTAAAGTGTTTTAATAAGTATATGTTTTTGAAAGGTCCAATTGTGAGCTTGAAATGATGGAAGGTTAAAATGTACATTTAAGAGGTTTTATGTAGGAAAAGTGAAAAGTAAGTAGTTAGATTTTGAAAAGTATATAAGTATGTGCATGTATATGTTCAGAAGATGAGATATTTTTGGAAAGTGTATGTGTTGAAGTGTGAAATGTATAGAAATGTATATTGAATATTGAAGTATTTAAAAGTATTTTTGGTAAAGAAAATTATAGAGTATAATTTTATGAAAATAGAAGTGTACAAGTGTGAGAGGTAATGTTTGTTTTGTAAAAATTATATAAGTTTAAAAAGGTATAAGTAAAATGTTGAAAAAAATATAAAGTATGCTTCCAAAAGTAAAGGTTCCAAAAAGCAAGCAACCAAGCCAGTGTTCAAGCCCGAAGAAAGGTACGTCTTCTATTTTCAATGAATTTCAATTATTTTATTATTAATTATTAAATGTGCTTTCTAATCCCTGTTTTCCTTTCTTTATTTGCATGAACTACGAGGAATGGTACCGATCGAGGGAATAAAAGTACAAGGAGCTAAAGGCGTCAGTCGCCTCTATCCAACCGGATAGAGGTGCTACGGGCGGAACCACCGGGTCGTAGCCCCCGGTGACTGTGAGTATTTCTAAACTTAGAAAACCTTTAGGGACCCCTTGATGTGGTGTGCGAAACCTTCCCTTTAGGTCCCTGTAGTAACTTCAATTTAATTAGGATTACTTTTTGCTCTTAGATTCCTAAACCCCTTTACGTACGAAATGTCTTAAGGGTTAGTAATAACAAAGATTTTCACCTATATGACAGTAGTGACACTTAAGGACAATAATTAAGGACTGAGTCTTAGAAAACCTAGACTTAAGATGCATGTACACTTCAAGGTAGAAACATATAACATAGAAAACTTAGTGACATTTATTATTATTATTATTATTATTATTTTTTATTTTATTTTTTATTTATTTATTTAACAAATCAAATTTAATTTAAAAAAAAAAAAAAAAAAAAAAAAAAATTTTTTTTTTTAAATAATAATCGATTTAGGACATATCAAAACCACATAACTTATTGCACACACTTAGATTTATTTGCTAGGACAACCAACCCTAGTTTTAGGTTAGGCCGGTGTTTATATTTCCTTACTGCACTGTGACGGGCTTTTTCTCGAGTTTTATTGCATGCTGGTTGTAAAGTGTTGGTGTGTTTGTTTACTTACTTTTACTGCATTCTGTGATGTGATTCGATTGACGATTAGATTACCCATAGGTTAGGAGCGATCTGGATTGTTAATATGATTTTCTGCAGGTGGCCACACTCATGCAGGGCAGTAAAGGGGGCTAACTAATTAATAATTATATATATATGTGCTACAGGTGCTTCAGCTGCTTAGCCCCCAAATAAGAAAGAGTGTGGCCAAGTGTGGCTGAGTGATTTAATTTAAATGCTTATATATAATTGCTTGGGATGATTTTTACTTAGGATAACCCTGCAGGTGGTCTAGATTTTCTTTTTCTTTCTGTGATGTAAATGTGAATGTAAATGTAATATATTAAAAGTCAAGATATGTGAAAGTAATTTTGAAAGTGGGATATCACATCCAATTTGGAATCCAAAGAAAAGAGAATATACCTTAAAGGATTATTCTCTTTTATTTGGGAAGCCAAATCAGGATGATTTAATATCCAAATAGGAAAGAAAATACCCCTCTTAGGGATGAGTTTCTTTTCATTTGGATATCCAGAACCCGGCGGACCCAAGAAGTTCGTGGAAGAAGAAAAGACATAACGAGAAGATCGAAGAAAGAAGATGAAGAAATGAAGATTCAAAGAACAGTATATCCCATTTCAAAAATCACTTGCGTCATTTTTAGGATTAGAATCCGGGTTTGTTGTCAGTGGTGCCCGGCCACTTTACTTTTCTGTAAATTCTGGGTGTAATATGGACATTGGACATTGGACATTATATTTGGATTATTAAAATTTGTTTGTTTACATTGTTTGTGCAGTAGCTTTTTTTTAGGGCCCTTGCATGCCGTGTTTTGTTTTAGTCTGGATACGAATCGGAGTGCTTTTTTTCGTCGTAAGGGTACGCTTAAAATTCTTCTACTTGTAATTTTAAATAAAAATTTTTAGGCTCACATAGTAACTCTAACGATCTAAGAAGTAAGCTCGGGACCGCCGAGAGTCAGCATAAGCATATTAATACTTTCTCTTCCTTGTTAGGCACCTCCCCGCCTGCGGGTTCTGGCAGACCACTTGACCTATGAGGGTGCAGTTCTGTCAAGGGGAAGTTGTGCAATCTCTAGGGAAAAAAACCTATTTTCTAAGCCTGATTTTAAAACTGCTTCATATTCATTTTATGCATTCGAGTCAATTAGCATGCATTGCATTAGATACAAACTAAAAAGAGTCTAAAATATTAATTGCATTTCTAGACATTTATCACCCTACATAGTTGAGGGGCTAATTAGGAATTATCTTAGATGTCGGCCCCCAATTCCTTAAAACTTAAACAACATCCCTACCCATCTTTCATAAGAGACTGGATACATGGTTTTTTAAAGCGCCTAGGTGGTTAGCTGGCTCCCCAATCCAGGCCGGGGTAAGTCCAGATTTGCACTTCATTAGTTAGGTTCGGGTCACTATTTTATAGTACCCAAATTAGATTTAGGTTCTGAGGCAGATTCTTTTTAGATCTTAAGTCCTCACCCTCCGGGAATATAAATCCCAAATTTCTAATAAAATGCCAACTTAAACATAAAATTTTCTCCTAAAAATGTAAAGCCCAACATAGGATAGATTGAGGTTGTCTCTGGGCTTCTCAGAATCCGACACCTCCTACTTTTCTTTCTTTGACCCGCTAATAAATGTTCAACATTGAGCTTTCTCCTTGAAAAAATTCCTACTTCTGTTTCCTTGTCTTTTACTTTGTACTCAAAAGGGTGTGAAATCACTGCTTTAATCGAGAGTTTTCTTAGGAGTTTTCTCTCCTAGGATGTAATTAACTATAGGGGCTTGCCTCTATAGGGATTTGAGAACCCCAGACTAAAATAAAACCTTTTTTTTTTTATATAAAACAAGGGAAGAATCTTTGGGAATGCAGATATCTTTAAAAACTTTATTTCTAATCTTAAATATACTCGTAGTACGTTATTATTGTCTTTTTAGACAATATAATTTATTACTTGATATATTTAATTTTTAGAAATGATGAATTTTATAAAACTCATTCTTGTTTTTGGATGTTCTTGAAGAATTTTATGTTCGTCTTTCAAGATGATATAATATTCTCCTTGCTATATCTAAATAAAAGAATGAATAAAATTTTTCAAAAAGCTTATTTCTATTTTTAAACACATTATTAAGAATTTCATGTTTATTTTTCTAAATAATATGATATTCTTTAAACTGTGTTTGATTATAGAAATATCAATTTTCAAAACCCTATTTTGATATTTGAATCCATTGTAGAATATTGTGTCGGCCTCTCGAGACTGTACTTTATTCTCAATGCAGTATTCGATTACAAAATAGGAGAAAACCAAAATCTGCGTGGTGAGACACAATTTTTCCCACCAAGGTTTTTCTGGCGACTCCGCTGGGGAAAAATCCTCTCTCCATCTTTAGCAGTGTTTTATACCCTTTAATCGGTAGTATACTTGTGCTCGTCATAGGTTGTAACTACCTTTCTTCCGCCGGTTCTTTTTATTCATTTCATTCTTGAATAATTCGGCCGGTATCTAAAAATTTTTTTAAAGGTCTTATTTTGGACCCCGTTAGAAAACTAACGGGAAGATCCTTTATAATGACCTATTTGCAAAGTAAATCCCCGTGTTAATTCGAACGTTGTAGTTACATTATTCTTGTAGCTTGATGTTTGAATTAGCACTGGGTCCAAAATTTCAAAAGTTGAAATTAAAACACTAAATAAAATTCATCCTTATCTCAATATTATGTGTATTGTAGTTATATTTCCATATAACTCAATATATATGAAATGAGATAGGATTTAGTTTATTTAGTTGGATTAATTAAACTTTTACAATTTAAGTAAATTTTCAAAGTCTAATTAAAAATCTCTTTTAAATTTCAGGAAAAATGACGGGTAAATTAATTTTCTCCCTGTCTGACAACATGAACCTGTCCTACAATCCATTTGCTGAGGGTAGTATAATCAAGTTTGGAAAAGGATTTGAGGATTTGCAGTTGTCTGTTAGTGGACCTGAGTTCACTATTGTTACACCTAGTGAGGTTGCTAATCAGAAACCTATCCTAGAATTCACTTTGGGATGCGGGTCTCAAACTGCTCCTGTAGACCCTAGGCCCTCTGTGTTTACTAGGATTGAGCAATCTAGTCAGGATCAGAAACTCAAGTCAGTTGTGGTAGCAAACAGTTCAGTCCCGTTCAGTGCACCCAGCCAGTTTGAGATTGGATCTTCTTCCAATTTACCGGCGATTATGACTAAGACTCAGAGAAGGAATAAAAATCGTCGTATAAAAAGGAGAATGGGAAAAATTAGGAAAATCAAAGAAAAATGAGCTTATCCCTCCAACCTCTCCACATCTTAGTGGTAGTAGGTTCCATCTTCTCTCCGCTGCTGAAGGAGAAGAAGATACGAGGTTGATTGCTCGATCAGCCCCTACTACTGTTAGAAAGTCTATCACTGAGCCAACAAAAAGTAAGGAAACACATGTTCAGAATTTGGTAAAAGCTATAGTACAAGATTGTACTGATGGTCCTCCACAGACTAGAGAAGATTTTTTTTAAGAAAAATGAAAAGATTGATCAGTGATAGGATTGAAGAAGAAACCCTAAGGCAAAAAAACTTATTAAAACTAGGGTAGGAGGTCAGTTGAGAGCAAGAAATAGCAAAAGAAAATTCAAACCAACTGCCATCTCTGCTCTCACTGATGGATATCCTAGGGAGCCAAGAAGATCTAGTAGGAAGACAGACAGTATTGTATTGACTGATGCTTCAGTGAAAATTAAAAGTACTCAGCAGATTCCACAGAAAGTCAGTCGTCAGTTGTCCCCTTCTTCTGCACCACCACAGAGTCCTGATAAGATTCAACGTAGTTCTCATACCCATTCTTCTCCCCGAATAGATAGGCACCACTCTACGGGTCCTACTCCATCTTCTTATCCTGATGTAGAGCAGTTGGAATCCTCAAACCAACCCTCTTCAACATCTGATGAGAAGAAAGTTTGGAGACCCAAGGAAAAAGCTACTTCTCCTATAGTAGCTTCTTCACCTGAGAAGCCTATAGAAAGTAAACTTGAAGAGAAGGAGAGGGTTGAGAATACTACTCCAGATCCCATGGATTGTGAAAAGTATATTCCTGTTGATCCCAACTATGTTTCTGGAAGATCTATAGAGGAGATGATAGGTGAACTAAAAGACAGTATTAGAAATATGGATGAAGAAGAAGCTTTGAACTTTGACTTAGATGGAGATGATATGTTAAATGATACAGTGGCTGATGTCTTTATGGTCGAAACAAGAACAACATCTTATAATAATAAAAAGATTGAGGATGTTGTATTACAAGATGTTGCAGTTGAGGAAGGCATAGCGCCGGACTTAACTCAACGTCTTGTACAGCAATTAAAAACAAAAAGATGAGCAGATTTCAAATATGGAAAAGAAGATAGAAGAAATGATGGCCACTATGGCTTCTTTCCAAAGTCAGGGTCCTTTACCACCACGAGCACAGGTTGAGTCTTCTCAACCCGAGCCTGTTCAGGTGGTTGGAAAGAAACAAATAGTTGAAACTATAGAAGAGCACCAGCAAGATCCAGAAGTAAAAGCTTCTCAGTCAAAGGAAATAAAACAAATGGTAGAGAAACAAGTAAGGGAGGCATTAGCAGAATCACAGAGCTCGTCATATACTCCAAAAGGTAGACCCTACCCAGAGGAGTTTGATGCAGTTCCATACCCAAAGGGTTTTGTGCCTCCCTCCTTCAAAATCTTTGATGGTACTGGAAACCCAAGACAGCACATAGCCTACTTTAGAGCCAGTTGTTGCAATGCTGGGGGAAGCGATGCTTTGCTTTTCAGACAGTTTGTCAGTAGTCTGTCAGGGGTAGCATTTGACTGGTATGCAGATCTGCCAAATGGTTCAGTACACAGTTTCACAGAGTTAGAAAAAACTTGTTTGTTAAGAGATTTGCAGGCAGTCAGCACCATGTTACAGTTGGAGATTTGGTGATAGAAAAACAGAAACCTGGAGAAAAACTAGTTGACTATATACTTAGATGGAGGAATTTGAGCATGAAATGCGAACCTCAATTGCAAGAACAACATGCAATTGAGATTTTGCTTAAGAACATTCATGGACCGGTAGCCTTTTTTTAAAAGGTTTTACCATTAAAACATTTGAGAAATTGCTCAATAAGGCCTCCAGTCTACAAGAAGAAGCTTCACAGCTCTCCTTTCTAGTTGATCAATCCTCTTCAGACTCTAAGAAGCTGAAACCCCAGAAGGTCTTTGAAAAGAAATCTGGGACGGTGTCAGCTGTAGATAAGGGAAATCAGCCAATGAAAGTGCAGACAGAAAGATCCCCTCCTCAGTTTTATAATCAGCAGTATCAAAGGCCACAGTATCCGCCACCACAGTATCCGCCACCACAGTATCCGCCACTTCGGATTCAGCCAGAGTTTAACCAACAGCGACCTTACCTTACTCCAGAAGAAAGAAGGGAAAATTGGGAGAAATTCAATGCATTAATTGGTAAGACTTATCCCTTTAAGAAGGAGACTTTAAAGAAGATATTGAAAAATCTTCTTAAAAAGCCAGACTTCAAGTTGCCTGCACCTAGAAGGCCAGAAGAAGTGGGTAAGTCAGATCACCCTAATTATTGCCCTTACCATCAGATGTTGGGCCATCAGCTTGAAGAATGTGTCACTTTTAAAGAATGGCTCGACAGAAACATGAAATTAGGAGCTGTAGTGATTCCCAAGGAATACTTAGTGGATCCAGGGCAGGGATCAGCTAGTGTGTGTGACTGGTGAGCCTATCGTTCCTACTTCCTTTTCAGATTCTGATTCAACTTGGGATATAGCTTTATCCCGTTCTTCAAAGAAATATCTAAACAAACTTTACTTTTCTTCTCTTCAGGAGTCTTTGGGAGCTCAGAAGCCTCTCCAGGTTGATCTGATAGTTCCAGAAGATGATGTAGAGATAACTCCATCTTCAGAGCTTAAGGAAGCCCGAGTCAGCCAGGGTCCTATAGTTCAGGAGAAGGAGGGCACTAGAAATCGTTTTGTTGCTTTTAATAGTGTTGATTGTCATGTATCTAGAAGAGTTGTGTTTTCTTCGGATGGGGAGATTATTATCCTCAATCCTCTTATCTTAGATGACTTTTGTTTTGTTAAGTGTGATGATGATGAATCAATGAAAAAGGATTCTGCTTATATCTTGTCTATTTCTGATAATGATATTACGGATGACTTGAAAAATATATCTGAAAATGATTCTCTGCATGATCAATTTAATTTTGAAGAATTAAAACATTCTCTTGGTTATTATTCAGATAGTGATGTCCCTGCTCTTGATTTGCAGGGTATGCCTATCTGTATTGAAGCCGAGATGTCTGATTCTGAAGATTTAACAGAAATAAAATCAGAATTAGCTGAGGTCGAAGAAGATAACCTGCCTGTCGCTTCTTCTGAAGAGATAGTGGAAATCAAGCTTCGTAGTGGCAAAGTGTTACCACCTCATACTTCTTCTGAAGATAAAGGGAAACAAGTTGTTGACGAACCAAAATCTTCTCTTCCACCTCAACCCGTTCCTTTTCAGAGTCCAATTGAGAGTGGAATGCCCAAGGTCGATTACAATGTCCTAGCTCATCTCAGGAAGCTACCTGCCAAACTGAGCATTTACGACGCCTTGATCCTTTCCAAAGAAATGAGGGAAGCGTTAATCAAAGCATTGTTAGATCCAGATATTTGCATGGCTCAGTTAGCAGCTGCACAGCCTGATGAAGCTCTTTGTTCTAGAGGAGTTCCTGAAATTTCCTTTTCTGATGAAGATCTGTGTTTAGGAACGGCTGATCACAACCGTCCACTATACATAACAGTGAACATAGATAACTTCAGATTGTCACGTATCCTTGTAGATCCTGGTGCATCAGTTAACATTATGACTCTAAGAACTCTTGCCTATTTGAAAATAGACGTCCGTAAGCTCAGCTCAGATAAGATGATCTTACGGGGTTTTAACGAAAATGGCGAGAGGGCTTTGGGTTCAGTTACTTTGTTGTTGGAGATAGAAGATTTTAAAACTGAAGCTAAGTTTCATATTATAGACGCTCCAACATCCTTCAATGCTCTCTTAGGTAGACCCTGGCTTCACGAATATAGGATGGTTCCTTCATCCCTACATCAGTGCATCAAGTACATCCGAGATGGTATTGAGCACTGTATTAAGGGAGATTTACAACCATTCTCAATTCATGAAGTAGGAATTTATGAAGATGCTGCTTATTATTTGCCTAAAAAGCAAACAGTTGTTTCCAAAGATCTCAAATTGGATAAAAGTGAAATTGCACTTGAAAACAAAAATGAAAAGAAAAAAAAAGAAGGAAAAATAGATGAAGTATATCCCTGCCTCGAAGATAGCATTCGTTGGCATCCTGCTCCTCTCTCACAAAGAGGTGGTAGGATGACCCAACGAGGGCGAGGTAGAGGCAGAGGATGGCAAAATTATGAAAGTGCAATGTATGAAAACATACAAAAGCAAAACCCTACGATACACATCGAGTTAGAATCTGGTTCAGATGATGAATCATGTGTACTGAAGGGTGAAAATGGTAACAAAAGGCCAAAATTTGAGATCTCTTTGGAAAATGACAGTGATGAAGATAAAATTCAGGCAAATATAGAGGATGATTCAGATTTGTCTACCTATGAAAGACTTAAAGGATATGTGAAAACCTTAGCTCTAACCCCACTATCTCTCAAGATAGTATAGCCGGCCGGGTTGGCAGTTAAAGTTTCACCTGCTTTGAGCGATGATTGTAAAACTGCTAAGTTTTTATTCCTTCTTCTAGCAAAAATGATGAAACTGATGTACACATTGATGATCCTTTTATGAATGAAATAGTGGAACTCCCTTTTGATTGGTATCCTTATTGTGTTAAAAATTTAATTGAGCAAGGTCTTGCCCCATCTACTTGGACTAAACGTCAAGCTCAGTCCTTTGAAAGTCTTTGGAATACGAAATTTCATAAACCAAAGTCAAAAGCAGGACTAGGCTTTAATACTGTTTGTCCATTTGATGATGATGATTATTGCTTAGTAATTACTAACAATGTAGGATCTGATCATCTTTTTATAAAGGACATTGAAAATCTTAATGAATTTTGTTTAGAAGCGTTAGATGATTCGGATGACTTTCAAGTTAAGGAAGCACCTCCTGAACTTGAGGAGGAAATCCAGTCAACTATTGATGAACTAAAAGAAGTTAACCTTGGTAATGAAGAAAATCCACGTCCGACGTTCATAAGTGCCTTATTGAACGAGGATGAGTCAAATAACTTAGTCAAGTTACTTTCAGAGTTTAAGGATTGCTTCGCTTGGAGTTATGATGAAATGCCCGGATTATCTCCAGAAATAGCAGTTCACAAACTTGAAATTCAACCTGACATAATTCCTGTCAAGCAAGCCCCACGACGCATGCGCTTAGAAATTGAACAACAAGTGATAACTGAAGTTAAGAAACTAATCGATGCAGGCTTTATTCGAGAGGAGAAATATCCCTCTTGGTTGGCTAGTGTCGTCCCAGTAAAAAAGAAAAGTGGTCAAATTCGCGTATGCATTGATTATAGGGATCTGAATAAGGCATGTCCAAAAGATGAGTTCCCGTTACCCATACCAGAACTCATGGTAGACATAGCCTCTGAGCATGCAATTTTCTCTTTTATGGACGGTTCATCTGGATATAACCAAATCAAGATGGCTCCTGAAGATGAAAAATTTACTGCATTCAGAACACCTATAGGGGTCTTCTGTTACAAAGTCATGCCCTTTGGGCTTAAAAATGCTGGTGCAACTTACCAGCGAGCTATGACCCGAATCTTCGATGATTTAATCCACCAACAAGTGGAATGTTACATCGATGATTTGGTTGTCAAAAGTCGTCAAAGGGAAGACCACCTTCATGATCTGAGAATCGTTTTTGAAAGGTTGCGCCGCTATGACCTAAAGATGAACCCCTTGAAATGTGCTTTCGGAGTTACTTCAGGGAAATTCTTAGGGTTTGTAGTGAGACACCGAGGTATAGAAATTGATCCTTCCAAAATAAAAGCCATCTTAGATATGCCACCTCCTAAAAGTCTAACTCAATTAAGATCTCTTCAAGGTAGGTTGGCATATCTACGGAGATTCATTTCTAACTTGTCTGGTAGATGTCAACCATTTGCTGCTTTATGTAAGAAAGATGCCCGATTTCATTGGGATGAAAAGTGTCAAAATGCCTTTGAAAGCATAAAACAGTATTTGTTAACACCTCCAGTCTTAGCGGCTCCTATTCCAGGAAAACCTCTGATACTTTACACCGCAGCTTTAGACAACTCTCTTGGCGCCTTGTTAGCCCAAACTAATGAGGAAGGAAAAGAGAACTCACTTTACTACTTAAGTAGAAGGCTCTTACCAACTGAAGCTAATTACCCACCTATTGAGAAACATTGTTTAGCCTTGATTTTTTGCTGCCCAGAAATTAAGGCATTATATGTTAGCTCATAAAATCAATCTTATTTCTAGAGTCAATCCACTCCAATACCTAATGACTCGTCCAACGTTGTCAGGACGTTTAGCAAAATGGTCAATGTTTTTACTCCAGTTTGATATCACGTTTATACCCTTACGTGCTATCAAAGGTCAAGCCGTAGCTGACTTCTTAGCAGCGCACCCGATCCCTGCTGAGTCCCCTCTAAATGATGACTCCCTGATGAACAAATTATGAGTTTAGAGGAGCAGGAAGGAAATACCTGGGAATTATATTTTGATGGTGCCGCATCTTCACAAAAGACTGGGGAACCTCAAGAAGTAATCCCAGGGAAGGCCGGTATCGGGTTAGTTTTCATAACCCCTGAAAAAGGATTATTGCGTTATTCTTATCATTTATTAGAGCCTTGTACTAATAACGAGGCTGAATACGAAGCTCTAATAACTGGTTTAGAATTAGCAATATCAATGGAAATCGAAGAAATCAAGATCTTTGGAGATTCTCAACTTATTATCAATCAAGTTGCTGGTATTTACAAAGTCTTGAAACCTAAACTTCTTCCGTACTATCAGTACACTATGAAGCTTCTCGAACAAATTCCAAACGTAACTTTGTATAGGATACCCCGTGGAAGAAATTCTATGGCGGATGCCCTTGCAAAACTTGCAAAAGAGTTAGCTTGTATAGAAGAAGAACCAATATCTATAGAAGTTTCAAGGTCGTAAAATCTTATCTCCTATAGACTTGGAATACATTAATAAAATTTTTCCTTCTAAGGGTGAGATTGTTCTTGCTATTGATGATGAAACGGTTGACTGGAGAAAACCTTTTATTGACTACTTGCAAGAAAACAAACTCCCTCATGAGAAATCTGCTGCAGATCAGATTAAGAGAAGGGCTCTCTCCTATACGCTGATAAACGGCACTTTGTATCGCCGGTCTTTTGATCAATTGTGGTTACGTTGTCTTAACAAACAGGAAGCCCAAAAGATCGTGACCGAGGTACATGCCGGATTGTGTGGTGCTCACCAATCTGGTCCTAAAATGAAGATGAAAATTAAAAGGTTAGGATATTACTGGCCCTCAATGATTAACGACTGTATGTCTATTGCACGTCGTTGTCACCAGTGCCAAGTACATGGTGTAGTCCTACACCAACCTCCTAATGTCCTACATCCAACAATTGCTTCATGGCCTTTTGAAAGTTGGGGCACGGATATCATCGGCCCTATCGATCCTCCCTCTTCTAAAGGTCACCGTTTCATTCTAGCAGCAACAGATTACTTTTCAAAATGGGCAGAAGCTGTTCCACTACGAGAAGTCAAGACTCATAATGTTCTCCAGTTCTTTAGAGACCATATTGTATATCGATTCGGCATTCCTCGACGAATTATATCCGATAATGGTCCCTCTTTCAAAAGTACCAAACTGAATAATTTTGCCAAACGTCATAATATCGATTGGAGATACTCCACAAGCTATTATCCACAGGCGAATGGATTAGCGGAGGCCTTCAATAAGACGTTGGTAGGAATTTTAAAGAAAAGTTTAGAGGACAATAAGCGACAGTGGCATGAAAAGTTGGGTGAAGCTTTGTGGGCTTATCGAACCACATATAGAACCCCAACTCAGTCTACACCGTTTGCTTTAGTCTTTGGGGCAGAGGCTGTTCTCCCTTTAGAGGTACAGCTTCCCTCTCTAAGAGTTGCAGTTAATAATAGTATCACCTCTGAACAAAACGCCCGACTTCGACTAGAAGAACTCGAAGGTTTAGAAGAGAAGCGACTGCAGGCTCAACAGAACCTCGAGTTATATAAATCCCGTATGGCTCAAGCACATGATAAGTTGGTCCGCCCTAGAACCTTTCGAGTAGGAGAGCTTGTGTTGGTCTTACGTAGGCCTATCTTGACTCATCGAAGGTTTGGGGGTAAATTTGAGCCTACCTGGGAAGGTCCTTTTGTGGTGGAGAAAGTCTACCAAGGAGGATCTTACCAATTGGTGGATTGTAAGGGTGATCGTCCTATGTTACCCATCAATGGGCGTTTTTTTCTTAAAAAATACTATGTGTAATGACGTTGTTATGATGATTTTGCAATAAAATTACAAATTTCTCAGAATATACGTTGTTCTCAAATTTTTGAATGTCACATATTGTACTGGGTCCAAGTGATTTGCATACTTTTGAAAATCAAAATTGAAAGGTTACAAGATTTGAAAATAATTGGGATGTTCTATAATACTACTGTAGAATTGTCCTTTTATTAGTTTCCTTTTTTTCACATATGATGATCCAATATAAAAACAAAATCCCCAGTGGAATATTTGTAAGTTATAAGGATCATTTATGTTTAAAAAAAGGGAACAAATTTTCAATTCAATAGATTTTCAAAGTTTTTAATCTTCCAAAGTTTGTCCTTCTCTTCTAGAAAATGACATTTACAAATATTTTTACCTCTAGTAGAATATTTGCAATTTGTCAATGTCATTTGTGATGAAGGGAAATAATCCAAAATTTTAAAAGATATCAATTATATTTCTAAATTCAATCTTAAATCAGTCTTTAGGTCTAAGTCCGCTTTTACGGCATCCTATTGTCTTTCTGGCTTAAGTCCGCTCTTACGGCAGCCAATCCTGATTAAATTCATCTTTAGGTCTAAGTCCACTTTTACGGCATCCTATTGGCTTTCTGGCTTAAGTCCGCTCTTACGGCAGCCAATCCTGATTAAATTCATCTTTAGGTCTAAGTCCACTTTTACGGCATCCTATTGGCTTTCTGGCTTAAGTCCGCTCTTACGGCAGCCAACCTGATTTAAATCAGTCTTTAGGTCTAAGTCCGCTTTTACGGCATCCTATTGGCTTTCTGGCTTATGTCCGCTCTTACGACAGCCAATCCTGTTTAAATCAGTCTTTAGGTCTAAGTCCGCTTTTATGGCATCCTATTGGCTTTCTGGCTTAAGTCCGCTCTTACGGCAGCCAATCCTATTTAAATCTGTCTTTAGGTCTAAGTCCGCTTTTACGGCATCCTATTGGCTTTCTAGCTTAAGTCCGCTCTTACGGCAGCCAATCCTGATTTAAATCAGTCTTTAGGTCTAAGTCCGCTTTTACGGCATCCTATTGGCTTTCTGGCTTAAGTCCGCTCTTACGGCAGCCAATCCTGTTTAAATCAGTCTTTAGGTCTAAGTCCGCTTTTACGGCATCCTATTGGCTTTCTGGCTATAAGTCCGCTCTTACGGCAGCCAATCCTGATTAAATCAGTCTTTAGGTCTAAGTCCGCTTTTACGGCATCCTATTGGCTTTCTGGCTTAAGTCCGCTTTACGGCAGCCAATCCTGTTTAAATCAGTCTTTAGGTCTAAGTCCGCTTTTTACGGCTCCTAAGTTCTGGCTTAAGTCCGCTCTTACGGCAGCCAATCCTGTTTAAATCAGTCTTTAGGTCTAAGTCCGCTTTTACGGCATCCTATTGGCTTTCTGGCTTAAGTCCGCTCTTACGGCAGCCAATCCTGTTTAAATCAGTCTTTAGGTCTAAGTCCGCTTTTACGGCATCCTATTGGCTTTCTGGCTTAAGTCCGCTCTTACGGCAGCCAATCCTGATTAAATCAGTCTTTAGGTCTAAGTCCGCTTTTACGGCATCCTATTGGCTTTCTGGCTTAAGTCCGCTCTTACGGCAGCCAATCCTGTTTAAATCAGTCTTTAGGTCTAAGTCCGCTTTTACGGCATCCTATTGGCTTTCTGGCTTAAGTCCGCTCTTACGGCAGCCAATCCTGTGTTTAAATCAGTCTTTAGGTCTAAGTCCGCTTTTACGGCATCCTATTGGCTTTCTGGCTTAAGTCCGCTCTTACGGCAGCCAATCCTGTTTAAATCAGTCTTTAGGTCTAAGTCCGCTTTTACGGCATCCTATTGGCTTTCTGGCTTAAGTCCGCTCTTACGGCAGCCAATCCTGATTAAATCAGTCTTTAGGTCTAAGTCCGCTTTTTTTACGGCATCCTATTGGCTTTCTGGCTTAAGTCCGCTCTTACGGCAGCCAATCCTGATTAAATCAGTCTTTAGGTCTAAGTCCGCTTTTACGGCATCCTATTGGCTTTCTGGCTTAAGTCCGCTCTTACGGCAGCCAATCCAATTTTTAAATCAGTCTTTAGGTCTAAGTCCGCTTTTACGGCATCCTATTGGCTTTCTGGCTTAAGTCCGCTCTTACGGCAGCCAATCCTGTTTAAATCAGTCTTTAGGTCTAAGTCCGCTTTTACGGCATCCTATTGGCTTTCTGGCTTAAGTCCGCTCTTACGGCAGCCAATCCTGCTTAAATCAGTCTTTAGGTCTAAGTCCGTCCTTTTTACGGCATCCTATTGGCTTTCTGGCTTAAGTCCGCTCTTACGGCAGCCAATCCTGATTAAATCAGTCTTTAGGTCTAAGTCCGCTTTTACGGCATCCTGTTGGCTTTCTGGCTTAAGTCCGCTCTTACGGCAGCCAATCCTGATTAAATCCGTCTTTAGGTCTAAGTCCGCTTTTACGGCATCCTATAGACTTCTAGTATAAGTCCGCTCTTACGGCAATCAACCCTTAAATTTATCTTTAGGTCTAAGCCCGCTCTTACGGCATCCTATTGATTTCTAGCTTTTAGAAAAATCAAAATTAAACTCTCAATTCCGTCCAAACTATATTCAAATCATAATATTCAAAATTTTCAAATCTTGGCTTTATTAAATAATACTAATTTCATTAGTTATTATTTGCTAAAGCCATCAATGCTAACATCAACTTCAAAGTCACTGAATCGACTCGAAACTCTATCAACCTTTATCCTAATTTTCTATCAAATATCAAAATTCCTTCAAATCGTATACTCCGACTTTCAACTTCTACTCTGTATCTAGTTGATCGTTTCGGTCAACGCCAATACGCACGATAAACTTTGGCAAGTTTATCATGCCTATTGGGGGTCCATTTGTTGACCTCATTATTCAAGATCAATTTCCCCAGAATCAATCTCTAGTACCTAGGTTTTCATAGCCTAGTGTAGACGTCGCCCATAGGATTTCCCTTAGGTGGTCGCCCACTGACGTAGCATCGACTCGAACCTATCACTCAACTCAAATCAGGCTCGATTTTTGATTCGTCAATGTCGATCGACTCAATCTAATTTATTTTCGATCAAATTGATACATTATTCGGCTCAAATCAATTCACCAATCGAATCAAAATCAAATCAAATTAACTCAAATTGAATTCGATTTCAATGACTCCGATTAACCCGTTTTGACTCGTCACAAGTATATATATATAATAATAATTGATACGACATCAAAAATTATCTTAATCGGGCTCGAATTTCAATGCAAAATTAAGTTTGGAAACTTCAAAAATTAATTTGGAGACCATCCAAACTCCGATTTCAGCAAACTTACAGTCAAACTGAGCGTCTCGGGAATACAAACCCAACGACACCAAGATCAACCCAATCCGAACCCAAATGAGTCCAAATCAAGGGCTCAAAGCGCTGTTTGAAGATTCAAACCACAATTTGAGTTACCAAACGGTCTCCGATTTTGACGAGCTTATACTCGAATCGAACGGCTCGACGAGACGAATCCAATGAGCCCAAGATCAGCAAATTCCGAAATCATTAAGGCATTCAAATGTCTAACGAACCGTCCATGGTCAAAAAGTCCAGCTCATTCCCTCACTCCCTATGTTTGCACGATCTCCCTATCCATTTGCGAATCCACTCAAAACCCATCTCTCTACAGTTCATAAAATCAAAGACTCTCTCTCTCACACGATCAGCACATCTCCCTTAACTCCCTCTTCTCTCAGCAATTCTAAAAACCACCTCACAGAACCACTAAAAAAATTCCCTCAACCCACAACCTCTCCGTCTCCTCATACACACAACCCAAGCAAAAAACTCTGAATCCCCAAGGAAGAAACGAGATCCCCTCTCCCCAAGCAATACACACGCCTCATTCACAGCCCTCAACCAATCCTTTTCTATTCGCGTACAGAGAACAAAAGGCACAACCTGCTCGGTTTTCCTCTTGAGTTGACGTGAGAAGCCCAGGGAAACTGAACGAAATCTCTAAGGCTCTTCCTCTGCTCCTTGCTTCCTCAGCTCTGACTGGTATCAATATCTTTCATAATATTAAATAATTTATTTTATATACTTTCCATCTTCTTCTTATCTCACCATTATTTGATTTAAGCCAAACATCAAGGAGTTGAATCTTGATCTTATTGACCAAAATCTGAAGTATTTTTTTTAGATTTAGATAAATAATGAGTAGTTGTAGTATTATTCTTATTTATTCTCCTTTTCAATTTTCTCACCAATAGTCGTGTCTATTTCCTTTTTTGCATGGTTACGTTGTCAATTTTCTCCATCTTCCTTTATTCTTCTTAGTCAGAAAACTATTGGAGATATGGGATTGTATCTTACATGCCATGTATTTACTAATGGATTATAAGTTCATAGAAAGAATAAATTTCCATTGAGAGTGATTTCAGGATTTTTGAAATAATAACAAGAAGTATTTCATTCGTTCATGTTATTTGTATTTATAAATGGAAAGGCTTGTTGTATCTTCTTTAACGGGTTAGATGAAAAATATAATTCATAGTATATATTCGTCCTATATGAAGTTCAATAATAGTTTTATGTTCAAATATTTCTCCCGTCAAAATGTTATTAAGTGTTCGAAATTTGTACTTCTTTTACTAAAGTCATGAGCAGTAATGAATATTTTATAAAGTTGTTTTATAATTGTTGAAGAATATCTTGAATTGATTAGAAAAGAATTTAGAGATCTTTCACAAATTGTTGTCTTTATATTTGTAGCTTAATATGATGAAAATTTGTGTAAATGGATGGTAACATTTAAAGTTTTTTTTTTTTTTTAGTAAAAATGTGTTTATTAAAAAGTGATAGTTGTGGAAGATGAAAAAAAAAAACCGTGAAACATTGAAAAGTAAAGTGTTTTAATAAGTATATGTTTTGAAAGGTCCAATTGTGAGCTTGAAATGATGGAAGGTTAAAATGTACATTTAAGAGGTTTTATGTAGGAAAAGTGAAAAGTAAGTAGTTAGATTTTGAAAAGTATATAAGTATGTGCATGTATATGTTCAGAAGATGAGATATTTTTGGAAAGTGTATGTGTTGAAGTGTGAAATGTATAGAAATGTATATTGAATATTGAAGTATTTAAAAGTATTTTTGGTAAAGAAAATTATAGAGTATAATTTTATGAAAATAGAAGTGTACAAGTGTGAGAGGTAATGTTTGTTTTGTAAAAATTATATAAGTTTAAAAAGGTATAAGTAAAATGTTGAAAAAATATAAAGTATGCTTCCAAAAGTAAAGGTTCCAAAAAGCAAGCAACCAAGCCAGTGTTCAAGCCCGAAGAAAGGTACGTCTTCTATTTTCAATGAATTTCAATTATTTTATTATTAATTATTAAATGTGCTTTCTAATCCCTGTTTTCCTTTCTTTATTTGCATGAACTACGAGGAATGGTACCGATCGAGGGAATAAAAGTACAAGGAGCTAAAGGCGTCAGTCGCCTCTATCCAACCGGATAGAGGTGCTACGGGCGGAACCACCGGGTCGTAGCCCCCGGTGACTGTGAGTATTTCTAAACTTAGAAAACCTTTAGGGACCCCTTGATGTGGTGTGCGAAACCTTCCCTTTAGGTCCCTGTAGTAACTTCAATTTAATTAGGATTACTTTTTGCTCTTAGATTCCTAAACCCTTTTACGTACGAAATGTCTTAAGGGTTAGTAATAACAAAGATTTTCACCTATATGACAGTAGTGACACTTAAGGACAATAATTAAGGACTGAGTCTTAGAAAACCTAGACTTAAGATGCATGTACACTTCAAGGTAGAAACATATAACATAGAAAACTTAGTGACATTTATTATTATTATTATTATTATTTTATTTTATTTTTATTTATTTATTTAACAAATCAAATTAAATTAACTAAAAAAAAAAAAAAAAAAAAAAAAAAAAAAAAAAAAATAAATAATAATCGATTTAGGACATATCAAAACCACATAACTTATTGCACACACTTAGATTTATTTGCTAGGACAACCAACCCTAGTTTTAGGTTAGGCCGGTGTTTATTTCCTTACTGCACTGTGACGGGCTTTTTCTCGAGTTTTATTGCATGCTGGTTGTAAAGTGTTGGTGTGTTTGTTTACTTACTTTTACTGTATTCTGTGATGTGATTCGATTGACGATTAGATTACCCATAGGTTAGGAGCGATCTGGATTGTTAATATGATTTTCTGCAGGTGGCCACACTCATGCAGGGCAGTAAAGAGGGCTAACTAATTAATAATTATATATATATGTGCTACAGGTGCTTCAGCTGCTTAGCCCCCAAATAAGAAAGAGTGTGGCCAAGTGTGGCTGAGTGATTTAATTTAAATGCTTATATATAATTGCTTGGGATGATTTTTACTTAGGATAACCCTGCAGGTGGTCTAGATTTTCTTTTTCTTTCTGTGATGTAAATGTGAATGTAAATGTAATATATTAAAAGTCAAGATATGTGAAAGTAATTTTGAAAGTGGGATATCACATCCAATTTGGAATCCAAAGAAAAGAGAATATACCTTAAAGGATTATTCTCTTTTATTTGGGAAGCCAAATCAGGATGATTTAATATCCAAATAGGAAAGAAAATACCCCTCTTAGGGATGAGTTTCTTTTCATTTGGATATCCAGAACCCGGCGGACCCAAGAAGTTCGTGGAAGAAGAAAAGACATAACGAGAAGATCGAAGAAAGAAGATGAAGAAATGAAGATTCAAAGAACAGTATATCCCATTTCAAAAATCACTTGCGTCATTTTTAGGATTAGAATCCGGGTTTGTTGTCAGTGGTGCCCGGCCACTTTACTTTTCTGTAAATTCTGGGTGTAATATGGACATTGGACATTGGACATTATATTTGGATTATTAAAATTTGTTTGTTTACATTGTTTGTGCAGTAGCTTTTTTTTAGGGCCCTTGCATGCCGTGTTTTGTTTTAGTCTGGATACGAATCGGAGTGTGCTTTTTTTCGTAAGGGTACGCTTAAAATTCTTCTACTTGTAATTTTTAAATAAAAATTTTTAGGCTCACATAGTAACTCTAACGATCTAAGAAGTAAGCTCGGGACCGCCGAGAGTCAGCATAAGCATATTAATACTTTCTCTTCCTTGTTAGGCACCTCCCCGCCTGCGGGTTCTGGCAGACCACTTGACCTATGAGGGTGCAGTTCTGTCAAGGGGAAGTTGTGCAATCTCTAGGGAAAAACCTATTTTCTAAGCCTGATTTTAAAACTGCTTCATATTCATTTTATGCATTCGAGTCAATTAGCATGCATTGCATTAGATACAAACTAAAAAGAGTCTAAAATATTAATTGCATTTCTAGACATTTATCACCCTACATAAGTTGAGGGGCTAATTAGGAATTATCTTAGATGTCGGCCCCCCAATTCCTTAAAACTTAAACAACATCCCTACCCATCTTTCATAAGAGACTGGATACATGGTTTTAAAGCGCCTAGGTGGTTAGCTGGCTCCCCAATCCAGGCCGGGGTAAGTCCAGATTTGCACTTCATTAGTTAGGTTCGGGTCACTATTTTATAGTACCCAAATTAGATTTAGGTTCTGAGGCAGATTCTTTTTAGATCTTAAGTCCTCACCCTCCGGGAATATAAATCCCAAATTTCTAATAAAATGCCAACTTAAACATAAAATTTTCTCCTAAAAATGTAAAGCCCAACATAGGATAGATTGAGGTTGTCTCTGGGCTTCTCAGAATCCGACATCTCCTACTTTTCTTTCTTTGACCCGCTAATAAATGTTCAACATTGAGCTTTCTCCTTGAAAAATTCCTACTTCTGTTTCCTTGTCTTTTACTTTGTACTCAAAAGGGTGTGAAATCACTGCTTTAATCGAGAGTTTTCTTAGGAGTTTTCTCTCCTAGGATGTAATTAACTATAGGGGCTTGCCTCTATAGGGATTTGAGAACCCCAGACTAAAATAAACCTTGTTTTATTTATATAAAACAAGGGAAGAATCTTTGGGAATGCAGATATCTTTAAAAACTTTATTTCTAATCTTAAATATACTCGTAGTACGTTATTATTGTCTTTTTAGACAATATAATTTATTACTTGATATATTTAATTTTAGAAATGATGAATTTTATAAAACTCATTCTTGTTTTTGGATGTTCTTGAAGAATTTTATGTTCGTCTTTCAAGATGATATAATATTCTCCTTGCTATATCTAAATAAAAAAGAATGAATAAATTTTTCAAAAAGCTTATTTCTATTTTTAAACACATTATTAAGAATTTCATGTTTATTTTTCTAAATAATATGATATTCTTTAAACTGTGTTTGATTATAGAAATATCAATTTTCAAAACCCTATTTTGATATTGAATCCATTGTAGAATATTGTGTCGGCCTCTCGAGACTGTACTTTATTCTCAATGCAGTATTCGATTACAAAATAGGAGAAAACCAAAATCTGCGTGGTGAGTTAAAAATCTCTTTTAAATTTCATATAAGGAAAAATGACGGGTAAATAAACTTTTACAATTTAAATAAATTTTCAAAGTCTAATTAAAAATCTCTTTTAAATTTCAGGAAAAATGACGGGTAAATTAATTTTCTCCCTGTCTGACAACATGAACCTGTCCTACAATCCATTTGCTGAGGGTAGTATAATCAAGTTTGGAAAAGGATTTGAGGATTTGCAGTTGTCTGTTAGTGGACCTGAGTTCACTATTGTTACACCTAGTGAGGTTGCTAATCAGAAACCTATCCTAGAATTCACTTTGGGATGCGGGTCTCAAACTGCTCCTGTAGACCCTAGGCCCTCTGTGTTTACTAGGATTGAGCAATCTAGTCAGGATCAGAAACTCAAGTCAGTTGTGGTAGCAAACAGTTCAGTCCCGTTCAGTTGTTGACCTCATTATTCAAGATCAATTTCCCCAGAATCAATCTCTAGTACCTAGGTTTTCATAGCCTAGTGTAGACGTCGCCCATAGGATTTCCCTTAGGTGGTCGCCCACTGACGTAGCATCGACTCGAACCTATCACTCAACTCAAATCAGGCTCGATTTTTGATTCGTCAATGTCGATCGACTCAATCTAATTTATTTTCGATCAAATTGATACATTATTCGGCTCAAATCAATTCACCAATCGAATCAAAATCAAATCAAATTAACTCAAATTGAATTCGATTTCAATGACTCCGATTAACCCGTTTTGACTCGTCACATTCACCTTATTCAACTCTCTATAACCAATACACATCCAAAGGGATCCATCCTTCTTTTTCACAAATTATACCAAAGCTCCTCATGGAGACCCACTCAACTTAATAAAGCCTTTCTCAAATAACTCTTGCAACTAAAATAATTATTTTGGAGCCATTATATAATGAGTTTTTCTCTTCCATTGAATCTTCTTCTACTACGCACTGTCACCAATTCACTGACACCTCTAAAAGGGGTTACTACTAGCGGCTGCCTTTAACTTCATCCAACTTAAGCTTTATCTATAAAAACCTTCTATGGGCATTGATATATCTTATGAACTAACCAGTCATAATAAAAATACTAAAAAATATATTTGAATCATCTACTAGAATGCCTCTTTCCATAAAACACACATAAAATAATAATGCCAAAAGACACATATCCACATGCACTCATAGAAATAGTAGGACCTTCCTTCTTAGACACCCCACTACTGCAAAACGTATACCACTTTCCACTAGCTCCACTACACTATTAGAGGGATCTCCACCAAATATTCTTCTTCTATTTAACATCCTATCTCTATTGCATTATTTTTAGATCATTCTCTCTACAAACATTGCTTGCTCAAAAAACTAAAAAAATTCTTAGATATGGAATGGTACTAATGGGTACCTTAGATGGTCTCTCATTCCTCTTAAAAAATGATAACATTTCTCTTCTAGAGTGCTAACCAACTGAGAACTATAGCAGGCTAATGCTATAAACACTGCTTTATATTATATTATTAATTTATTCCTCTATACTAGCTTGATGAACTGCTCCTGCATCTGTTGTCTCACAAAGGGTGGAATAAACCATTCTCTAAATGTCTCCATAAATTCATCTTAGAAAATATCTCCATTCAATCTATCCTAAAATTTATCTCTTTGTTGGCCAACCCACTTGTGCCCAGCTTCTACATCTTGAAGGAGAACCACCAAGGGTTTTTTCTACCTTCAAGTCACTGTCATCCAATCTAATGATTTTTTCAACCTCAATAACCAATCTTCTACACCTTGAAGATCTACTGCTCCTTGAAATAAGGAGGTTTCAATCTCAAAAATAATTGTAAATGATAATCTATCTCATCTTCTCTTACATTTGACATCATACTCTAAGCTTCTCCCATCAATTCTTCTATCAACCAAATAAATTGCATTATTGAATCAAATGTTATAGCTTTCATTAAAATATGGATTGTAGCATCTCTAGAACTCTGCCCATCCACTACCTTAGGGTCATGTGGGTCCATCATAGAAACACTTCAAACTATAAAAAATAAAGAGGGATTCATATTAAACTCATTAACTTTCACTTAAAAAAGTGGGATTCACTAACTATAATGCAAGATCACCTATTTTATACTTAACAAATCAATTCTTAAGGCTCTGATACTAATTCAATTCTTAGGAATTTAACCCTAATTTATTAATCATTATAAGCTAAACATTTCAAAAGTTGTAATATACCAGAGCCTCTAATCTTCAATAACATTTGAAGTGCGTAAAACATATATTTTATTTCCTAAAATAATCATATGCAAATATGTTCAATAAAATATAAACATAACCTAAGCTTCCAAAATCATTGGCATTTGCTGACCTATATTCCTTACTTCATATCATACTGAATCTACTCAACAATATCTTTAATTTTGCCTAAAATGGTGTAAGAAATAGTGTGAACACATAAATGCGTAGGATAACCTCATTACCCATCACAGAATTCAAATCATAATATTGCATTCAAACAAAATTATATAAATGTTGTTTAATTTTAAAGTATAATGTATGAGTACACTGATGACTGCATAATGCACATGCATAAATGCCCCTTATTACTCCAAACCTACCACCTCCCACCTATTTACTATAGGTGTAGAGTAGTGCCACCTCCCATATGTTCAAAAAAGGTGAAGTGCAAGGTAAAACCAAGACAAAGTAAGCTTCCAATAAATAAAGGTTTTTAATATATAATACTTCCACCTTGGGCCCAAGTAGAGAACTATCACAACATTTTTCTTGTTCAATTTAGAGCTCCAAATAATGTCATTTCTGAAGAAAATCATATCATGTATCCACTACTATAGAAAAATCCCAGCTTTCAGTTTCCAACATAAAGTGCTCAAAAGTTTATCACTTTCATAGGGATTGCAAGGAATGCTAAAATAACTTACTTTATCAACTATACTACCTAAAACAATATCTTCCTTTCCCAAAATCATAAAAAATTAATTTAGAATAAACTAACAAGTAAAAAACAACATTCTTAAAGTCAAATCTTTCATAATATAGAATAATACAATATATGAAAAGTTACATGCACGGTAAAACCTTCGCAAAACTTAAGAAAAATACTTTTAAAAGCATAACATTCACTCTGCATGATAGAGTTGAAAAACAAAAATGGGGTATGGGCTTCCTACCTCTAGCTTGAAAATTATCCTAATAGGACTGATGGGAAAAAACTGGATTTTGGACCTTAAATCTCCTCCTTTCCCTCCTCTTTCCTTTTCAACTCCTCTCCTTTCTTCTTCGGCAATTGGGAACTAGTGAATCTAAATATTTATGATATAAAAAAAATACTATTCCAGCCTAGCATAAGGGTACTAAAGACTCAAATATCTCAGTGCTCTACGAAAAATTATCAAAATCATACAAAATCTCATAATCTACCGTAGGATATATTTTAACACAAAAATAATGCTTCCAAGCTAAAACACTCCTCCAAAGCCTCAAATTTTCCATTTTATCAGGATCAGAACATAGGAACCACAATTCCAGTGGTGCAATGCTCATAGAGAAAGTTTAAAAACTAAAATTCCCATTTCCGCAACACAGAATGTAAGCAATCTAAGTTGTAAACACCTCATTAGAACTTGTCATTACTAAATCAATTGAAAATTCACACTTGTAAACACATAATTACTTGACTTCTAGACGACTACTATTACATAGCCGTTGTAGCATTATACTTTTTTTTCTTACTTCTTAGGATTTATCCTTTCCTATAACTATTAGAATCTTATAAATAAGGGGTGATGAGGAGAATTTTATTTTGTTTATATGTGTAGAATTTTTAGGACTAATAAAGCTTTTGAACATTTTTATTATAACTTTTCTCTAGTATTTTGTCTTCCTCTCCTTTTTTACACAAGTTCTAGATCACTCTTTGGCTTTGCTTGCTAGTAGACAAATTTGGATCCAATGTTATATATATATATATGTGTGTGTGTGTGTGTGTGTGTGTGTGTGTGTGTGTGTGTAATGATTCAATTATTGGATGATAACCTATGCAACATAAAGTTCAAATTAGAAAAGTTTTAAAAATATGAAAATTGATATTTTGAAAAAAAAACATATAATGTTATATGTAAATTCTCATGAAAACATATATTGACATATGAATTCAACTCAAAATAATATTTACTAATTTAAATGAAATTGAAACCAAACCATCAATGAATTTTAAAATTATGCATTTTAATTTTCCTTTCAAGAAAGGCTATTTGTTTGTAAGCTTATTATTAAAGTATGTAAGAAATAGTCTACAGATTTCTACGCCATAATAGCCCTTAATTAATTTTTGGGATATATATCCATATTTACTTGATTCATTTAATGTATGTGTGGTGTACAACTTGTGATTGTGATGTAAACACCACTATTAGTTCCATACATTTCAAAATTTTAATTTGTATTCCATACTCATTTCTCCAATGAAAATATGCCCTTTGCAGCCTAGAAGTTTTAGTAAAAAATATATTAAAGTCTTGAATAGCCATTTCACCACCATTCGAACAAGCCTTCTACAACCATAATAAAAAAGACATCAATAAAGTTGTTGCCTTCACTATAAATATCTTATAGACCTTACATCACTGGATCTTTATAGAGATGCCTTTTCAATTTATATGAAGGTACTTTTCTTTGAAATGGTACAAATGCTATCCAACAATATTATGACAGTGATCACATAAATCGAGTTTGTGAAGATATTGAGGGAACTATAAGCAAAGGAAATATATTGTGAGTTTCTTATTAAATACTTCTCTATTTGATAAATCGATTATTGAATGTGGCTATTAGGATAAAATATTTTTGCATTTCATGAATAAGAGTTATTTCTTGAGCAATTAGGTATTGCATTAGGAATACTTTTTAAATATATTATTTTTTAATTATTTTGAATCATTAATGAACGAGAAGATTATAGTCTATTTTGGCCTCATTGTACCTAGAATTTATTTGTAGCACATGGCTCCACAAACTCGATTTTAAGGCAAAGGTTTAAGAATAGTGGAAATCATGGGATGTGCTCGTGTTGATTAACCCACCAACTTAAAAGTAATTGGTTGGATTCAAAGAAAATCATGGGTTCAAAATAATTTAATAGGCTAGAGCTAAGAATATCTACCACACTATTTTGATGTAATTATCTAAGAACAACACTTTAATTGGCCTTCCATCCACAATAAAAAAATAGCTTAAATTTTCGGCGGTTTTAGCCGCTACAAACAACTAATTCAAAATCGCTGCAAAACCACTATATTTGTTATTCACTGCAAGATGTTCTCGCAACGGTTTTGCCACCGGTGGGGAAGGGGTTTCTGATGCAGTTTGTGTAGGGGTTAAAATCACTGTAAAAAAGTCATATTTAGCAATGATTTTAAAGGCCCTGCTACCAAGTGCTACGAAAAATAACTCATTTTTTGTTGTGATTTCTTCTTCCTGGCTTTCTTTTCCCTCCTTATGCTCCCATAGCTGGCCTCTCCCTTTGGAATGGTTTGGAAAATGAATTTGAATGCCAAACTTTCCTTTTCCTTCTTTTAACTACCAAAATATTATTGAAATTTTTAACCTTGATTTTAAATTGAAAAGGACTTGGCAATATGCTATAAAGAAGAGATTACATATTTAGGCATCTTGCATTTATTGCATGTGGAAAGGGAAGGGGGTGGTTAGGCCATTAGGCAAAAAAAGGAAAAAAAAAATATATTTCCTTTAGGCTTAATGACAAAAATATTAATGACAAAGATATTTATGGACTTTAAATTAAAATTATAAAAAATATTTATATACATGATGTTTGCTATCCATTTAAACAGTGTAAGGGCATTCTTGTAATTTGACACCTATAAAACTAAAGAAATTAATTAATCTCCTTATCTTATGTAAGAAAAACTTGATTAAGATACCTTTATCCTCATAAAAATATGACAAATCATATAATTTATTATTGGATTTTATAAGTCGTTTAACTAATTTTTTGGCAAACAAAGTAAATGTTAGCATAAAATTATAGTTCAAAATGAATACACCATAGCTTTACATGCTATATGTTATGTAAGATTTTATTGAATTTTACAATCTTCCTTTCTTTTACTAATACCATCCTCAAAGTTACTCAGCATTTCTCAAATAATTGGACTGTATTTTCTCATCAACATTACTCAATCCTTAGGAAATTTTTTTCCATGGAGGTAAAGCACTTGCTATTTAAATTAATTTGTAACGGTGGCCATTAAAAATGTCAGTAAATCACTAAAAATAAACTCACTTCTTATTTCAATACATCTTTTATACCAGTAAATAAAACAAGAAGTTAATTAATATCCTAATTAATAAAGGAACTGCATCTATTTATTTTTCTCCATCATAAAAGTCTCATTAAGAAGTATTAAGTTTTAGTATTGATTAATTCTTTTTATGTAGCTCATCTTAATCTTCTGGTTGGACGCTTTGACTGCGAACAAAGAGATCTTGAGTTCAAATCTTACGTATACAACAGTTTGCCCTTAAATATCCCAAAAGAGCTTATTTCTTAGCAAATTTTTAGTTACTTTTAAAAAATATGTATAAAAAAGCTGTTTTTTATAATAACTTTCAAAAGTTTTTTTTTTGCCTTTAGCAATTTTATAATATTTTTTTCTAAAATGCTATAGTGCTACTAAACGGATTCTTAATTTTAATTTAATTTTCTTAATCCAATTTTAAGATGCAATTTACAGCAACATTTATCAGCATTAAAGTATTTGTTAAAGGAAAACTGAATAATGACTGCAACTTCTCATGGAATTAACACTAGCAAATGAAAGATTATTACATCGTGAGGAAAGATAAGTATACGACAACTAAGTTTGACAAATTGTTCCAACAGAAAATTAAAAATGAAAAATTCCACCGTTTTTTGCATTCTTTTATAATCTATCTATATAATACAAGCACGGGCAAATTACATACGTATAGTACAAAAGAGGGAGGAAACTGCCCTGTTATGGTCTCTCTGTTCTCCCCTGGTTTGGCAATTCGTTCTTGCTGAAAGCGCAAATAGAGAGCAGTATAAATCTTATTGGCTTCTTCGTTTTCCCTCCTTCGGCACTTCCTTGCTGAAAGCACAGAGAAGAGAGAGAGAGAGAGAGAGAGAGAGACAGAGGAGCGAGAGCAAAAGAGTCATATTTTTTTACTTCTATCTTCTTCCCTAGTTTTACGGCTTGCTCTTCGCAGAGAACCGATGAAAAAGAGAAATTTTTTGAATGGTGGGAGGACTGATGTGGTCTAGATGAGATCATAACTCAGTTACGGTGTAGTATTTCTGTATTTTTGTGCAGCTTTTTGGAAGGAAATCGTTAGCGAGGTGCGGTGGGAAGAGAAAGAGACAGCATTCATGAGAGAGATTAAGAGTTTCTAAAAATAGACTAAGTACGCGTGTGGGTAAACTATATCCTCTAATGAATATACAGTACGTTATCTAAGAATTTGCATTGTAATTATCCTTCTTTTTTCTTCCCCGGCATCTTTCATCTTCTTCTTTTTGCTGTCTTCTTGCTCTTCTTCCTCTTCTGCTCTGCTGAAGAGAAAGAAGTTAGTTTCTTACAAATGGGAAGAGCGAGAAATACATTTTTCTTCTTGTTCCTTCCTGTTCTATTTCTTTTTGTTCCTTGATGTTCTATTTTTAAACGTCCCTTTTTGGCCTTATGTTTTCTTTTTTCTTTTTGGCATGGAAGAGATTAGTATAGATACAAGAGGAGAGACGAGAGGAAAAGTGCGAAAGACGGGTGAAGAGAGAGAAAGCCCTTTTGATAAGAAATAGGAAGAGAAGTATGGCTTCAAAACTTACAAGTCATTCTAATCTGCAATGCTTTCTTGACCGAACCTTGGTTTCAGTCGGCTCACATTCTCTCCCTAAGGTGATCTCTCTCTCTCTCTCTCTCTCTCTCTCTCTCTCTCTCTCTCTCTCTCTGTTCCTTGAAAAAGAAAGAGTCATTTCCTTTTCCATGATTTCTGTTATGTTTTGTTTCTTTTCCTATATGTTTTTCTACAAAATTAATGAGTTTTTGTTATTTTTTTATTATTGCTTCCTCTGTTTAATGTTTGTTGTCTTCAAGGAACCATTTTATCAGGGGAAATTTCTCTTCCTCTTTCCTATTGTTTTTTTTTTATTGGGGATTCTACTTTAACTAATATTAATTGATACCTTAAATTTTCACTTTTTAGCTGTGGATTATGCATCATTATATGTGATTTAGTTCGGTATTCTGTGATATGGTGAAGAAAACATTCAGGTTTTATTGGAGATGATGTTACTGCAATTCAATTGTTGGCAGATTTGCTTCCATTTGCTCTTTAGTCAATTGTTATAAATAGGCAGCACAGATTTCTGTGGCATGTTTTCAATCTCAGCTTCTTTTTTTTTTTTTTTTGATCTAAATGACTCTTTTTTTTTCTATACACCATCATAAAGGTGATGCATAAATTTCAATTTCAAGCATGAAAGTCAGCTTCAATTGTGCTCTTAACATATACTCACCATAAAATATCATGTCTGTTCTCTGGAATGAGTTACAAATAAGATAAAATCAAACTTGCAATAGCCCAAACAAGCATAAGAGCTGAGTCTGCAATAATTGATTTCATACAGAACAAACATGAAATTTAGAGATGTTTGACTGAAATATGATCTAAAGTCTTAACTATTTGATTGCAGACAAGCCTCAAGGATTTGAACAGTCTATGGCAGCCAATTGGCAAGGAAGAAGTTGAATACTTTAATCTTCGAGACCTCTGGGATCAGTACAATGAATGGAGTATCTTCGGAACAGGCATCCCGATCATCTGCCCCAACGGCGAAACTGTACTTCAGTACTATGTTCCCTACTTATCTGCTATCCAGATTTACACCAGTGAATCTCTGGCTTCTACGAGGTTTCTTGATTCCTGATTAAAATTTGATATATGCTGGTATATTTGCCTCAAAATCTGGGCAAATTATTAGGTCTGGACACCTAACAGAGAGAATCAACCGGATTTCTCTCCGTCTACAATAAAAACGAATTCAAAGCGCAGCTACTATAGTAACTGTGTTTTTACAGTAGGCAAAGAGAAATTCAGATGATTCTCTCTGTGTCCGGACCGGATAATTTTCCTAAAATCTGAAACACATTTTGATGTTAATTTTCAGAAATATGGTTGAGGAAAGCGAGAGTGATTCATGGAGTGATGACAGTGAGAGCGAGAAGCCATCAAGGTCATGGGATGTTACATCTGAAGATTCTTATTTTGATCAGGAAGGTTCATGGCCAACTGATCGGTTGGGTTACTTGTACTTTAAGTATATGGAATCTAGCCCTCCCTGTCGAAGATTTCCACTAATGAATAAAGTAAGATGAATTTATGGATTTTTTTGTTGATTTCCTTGTAATGTATTTGCTTTTAATTTATATAGTTTAATATGAATTTACAGGTAAATGCGCTTTCGAGAAGGTTTCCAGGCTTAATGTCATTTAAGAGTGCAGATCTTTCACCTGCTAGTTGGATGTCTGTTGCCTGGTATGACGATTTTCCAATTTTATTTTCCCTGAATTGTTTGATCGTTTTTACTGAAAGTTTATAGTTTTTTTCTTTCATTTCTTATGAATTTTGTGATGAAATCTTAATAGGTACCCTATCTGTTATATTCCTGCTCGTTGTTATGAGAAAGATCTGTATGCTTCATTTTTGACCTTTCATACTATCTCATCTGCTTTCCAAGGTATGTCATAATGGTCTTCTGTAGAAAATGTGCATTTACGTTTAAATCAGCATTTTTTTCAGGTTGACATTGTTGGGAATTTGTAACTTGCTTGTTTATTCATGAATATTTCCATGGCCAAATCGTAAGGAAAGCCTTTAATTCAGCTTGTCTTTGTAATTCAGCCCATTGAGTTGGATGACGCCAACATAAAATACAGGGCATAGTGTTTAAAGTTCAATTAGCAACCTTTTTTTTTTTTGTCAGATTGAGGGTGATAGGCTGAACTTACTGGGAGCTTGGTTTGAAATCTTTTCCATATTTGATGTCAATAATAGCTGATAAATTTCACATTTTTATGTAAAGTCAAACTACACAGAATTCAAAGCACACAATTTCATGAGAAACATGGCTTGCATCAAATATGTATTTGTACGCAGTTAAATGGCTCATTTTTTAGAATTGATCTACGATAACGATCACGGAATCAACTGTGAAGATTCTTGGACGGAGCCGAACTGGAGGGAAGAGCGACGGAACAGAGAGGAAAGAAGGAGAAAGTGTATATTATTATTATCCAGCAGATACATCAGATAACCCCAATATATATAGAGGTCTAATAAATAGCTAAAACTAAGAAAGTACAATATGGCTAGCTGCCTAAGCCGGTTCCCTAGCAGCCCGCCTTAAATTAATCATTATGGGATCAAATGGTTAATTTGGATCTTAGGTTGTGGAACTAGTTATAAGGAATAGATTTAGTAAGGATGTCAGCTATTTGGTCAGTTGAGCAAATGTGAGCGATATTGATGTCGCCTTGTTAGATGTGTCCATGGATGAACTGATAGTCAATTTCAATGTGCTTGGTCCTAGCATGGAAGACGGGATTGTTGGCTAGCGCGATAGTGGATGTGTTGTTGTAGTAGATCGTAGTGGGAAGACGTTGCTGAATTCCGAACTAAGCTCTGAGACGGCGAATCCATAGTATGTCTGAGGTAGCAGAGGATAGAGACTTATATTCTGCTTTTGTTGATAACCTGGCTACGATTGTTTGTTTCTTGACCAATCAGGAGATTAGGTTGGGTCCCAGAAAGGTGCGAAAGATGGATATAGATTTCCGATTGGTTAAATCAGAAGCCCAATCGACGTCTGTATTGCTGCGGAGATAGAGAGATCTGGTTGTGATTGGAAGATGGCATCCGCATGTTCCTTGTAGCGAGATACTTGTCCATTTGGGTGAAGCTTTGTCTTGAACGTCCATTTGCTTCCCAATATGGATTTGTTTGGAGGAGCAGGTACCAGCGACCATGTTCCTTGTTTTTGTAAGGCTAGATATTCAATCGACATGGCTGAACGCCTGTGATCGTGTTTGGATGCTTCAACATAGGAGGTAGGTGTCTGAGTTTCAGATTTGATCACACATAAATTGAATATTTGTTTGTTTTAGATATGCCAAAATGTAGACGATTTTGCATCGGGTGATGAGGAGGAGATTGGTTGGTCATGTTGTTGATGATAGTGGGAGCCGTGGAAGAGGTGGAGGAGTCAGAGTTGTCAGGTGAGACAGACAGAGTGGGAGTGTGCGAGAGAAGTTTTGAGTGGGATGTTTGATGAGTTGCTGGGCTAGGAACAAGTAAGAGGGGTGAATAGGTGGTGTTTTGAGTGTAGGTGGACTGATTTGAGAGATTGGTTTGGTAGGGAAATAGGTGTTTGTAGAAGACTACGTGTCGAGATATGTAGAGGCGATTTTGTTGTAAGTGCAGACACCGATATCCTTTGTGCTGAGTGGAGTATCCTAGGAAAACACAGACTTGTGAGCAAGGGGATAGCTTATTTGGGGTGTAAGGTTTTGTCCACGAAAAGCATAAGCATCCAAACGTGCGAAGGTGTTTGTAAGACGCTTGCAAACCGTGAAGACGAAAGTACGGTGTTTGATTGATAGTAGCGGAGGAGGGGAGATGATTGATAAGGTAATTGGCTTTGGAGATAGCTTCTGCCCAGAAGGGATTGGGGAGGTGTGCAGCGTGAAGTAATGTGCGAGTGAGGTTGAGGAGGTGTCAGTGTTTTCATTCGGCGGTGCTATTTTGCTTGGCTGTGTGCGGGCAGCAGATATGGTGAGTTATGCCTTGTTGGGTTAGGTAATTTCGGAATGTGTTGCTAGTAAACTCGCCGCCGCCGTCTGAACAAAAGATTTGGACATTAGCATTAAATTTATTTTTGGCAAGATTGCACAGCTGTTGAAATTTGGCAAAGACCTCATTTTTAAAATGCAGTAAATATAACATTGTGAAGTGAGTAAAATCTTCAATGAATATGACGTAGTAACGAAAGCCGTTCATTGATGGTATGGGTGCCGGACCCCATACGTCCGAGTGTACAAGATGAAATGGTTTATTACATATAGATTTGCTAGTAAGAAAGGGTTGCTTATGGCTTTTTGAAACATTGCAAGAAATGCAAACATCAGTAAAGTAACATGAGGTAATATCAGAAGTTAGTTTTGCCAATTGCTACTGAGTGTGGAGGTTTGGGTGACCAAGTTTGGCATGCCAGCGGGAATTGGATGAGCAGACCGTTCCGAGAGCGGTGTGATCATGGTTGGTAGGAACCTTGATTTGGTATAGACCATTGCGTTTGGGACCGCGGAGCAGCAGCTGATTGTCCTGAAGATTCTTTATAGTGAAATCATTAGCATTAAAATAAATTGAAACATTATTGTCAGAAGTTAATCTAGAAATAGATAGAAGATTGTGAGAAAGAGACGGAACGTGAAGGATCTTGCGAAGGCCAAGCTTACGATGACACTCGGGTAGAGGCAAGAGGCCTTGACCCGAGTTCTGAATGGGAAGAGTGTTTCCATTGACGATAGAAACGGAGTCAAGACCATTGTAAGGTGTCGGGTGTTGAAGGTTCATCACGTCAAAGGTGAGGTGTGATGATGCGCCGGAATCCAAAATCCAATCGCTGGTGGCCGCTGTTTGTTGTTGTATCGTGAGTGCTCTTGGGTTGGAGGGAGGAGTGTAGTTGAGGTTGCAATGGTGCCAACAGTTCACGGCCGAGTGGCCCATTTTCTGGCATATTTGGCATTGCCGACGGGTTTGCTGATTTCTTAAAGAGGTTCGAGAGTCGATGGAGATTTGTTGAAGTTGGTTTGATGCGCATCCGTGGAACTTGTTATTTTTGCCGCGGTGGGAGAGGAGAGCTGTTGATGCAGACATCCAACCGTCCATGGCTATCCGACGAGCTGAAGATCAACGGCTGTCATCGTCCCACGTTATCTTATATTTTATTTGTAATTTTTAAATTTTTATTATGAATTTTTTATTTTTACTCTAACTTAAGAGGGTCGTCCTATGTAAGCCTTAGGGGCATATGTGCCTTGTTTTAGTTTCTTAGGCCTATATATAGAGGCCCTTTCTTATGTAATGAGATGATGAATTGTTAATGAAAATTTGCTTTTTGCGTTCTCTTTATGAGTTCCATCTTTTACATCTCTTAGTGAGTTCTTTTTCTTTTGAGATCTCTTAGTGAGTTCTCTACTTTGTGTTCTCTTTGTGAGTGTATCCCTCTCCCAAATCTCTTAGTGAGTTTTGGGAAGAGCTAGATCTCTTTGTGAGTTCTTGACCTTCCTCCAATTTTTCTTTGCGATCAATTAGTGTGAGAATTCAAGGAGAATCTGTCCGAATCGCATTCTTCTTTGAACTCCATCACTTCACCCGTTTCCACCCAGCACTTCCGCCGCCCCTCCTCCAGCCCACTCAGGCCGCCGACCTCCAGGCCACTGCCTCCCGCCGGCCAGCCACCTTCCACACCATGGTCGCTCCTTTAGCCGCAGGCTTCCCTCTCCTTGAATTTCAAAATTTAAAATTCAATTCTTTTATGAGCCATTAATTGTTTCCTAAAGTAGCTCCTTAATTTACACCATCAATTTAATTGATTTTAATTTGAAATTTGAAATTCAAATTGCTTAAATTGATTACCCTCCTAAATGGAAGTTTTCTTTCCTTAAGAAAACTGAAAATTTATTTCATATTTTTGTAAAAATCTGAAATTAAATTGGTGGTCCCCACTTATTCCAAAATGAACCCCTCTCTCCTCCTTATGTGGCCGGCCCCCTCATTGGGCATAATCTCTCTCCTATCTCATTAATAGGCCCCCTCATTAAGCCTCCATAATTACCTCTCATCCAATTTAATTCTCCCCATTAAATTTGAGTTTAAATTCAAATTCATCCCGCCAATTCCACTTAATCTGAAATTTTATTTCAGATTTCCATTCTCTCTCCCCAAATTGATTTGGGATTTAATTAATCTTGCCACCTAGGCAAATAAATGGCATTTACGTTTCACATCAGCTGTGGCCTCCGATTGCTGAGTTTCTTGAAGGTGAGTTGAGTGGGAACCAGGTTCTTGACATTTGAGATTAGGAATTTGAGATGATAAGGGATGACCATTTCGGTTTCTTGATTGGAAACATTTGATGTTGTCCAACGAGAGCCGGTTGAGTCCTCTTTTTCCATGGGATCAGGAAGACACTGTGGAGCGTTTGAGCTCTGATACCAGGTGAAGGTTCTTGGACGGAACTAAACCAGAGGGATTGGAAGAGCGACGGAACAGAGAGGAAAGAAGGAGAATATTGTATATTATTATTATCCAGTAGATACATCAGATAACCCCAATATATAGAGGTCTAATACATAGCTAAAACCAAGAAAGTATAGTACGGCTAGCTGACTAAGCCGATTCCCTAACATCAACGTCGTTGTTCATCTTTGGCAAGCCCAAAACAAAATCAAGGTTAAGATCTTCCTAAATCTTGTGAGGAATTGAAGCTTAGTATATAATCCCATGTTTTGAGTAACTCCCTTAGAGTCATAGAAATCGTGATGTTTTGCTATATATTCAAAAACAATTACTGTTAGTATCTTATCACACTCAATATGCGCGGTTAAACCCTCAGTACATAGGTCTATGATAGAGGTATTGAACATACATAGTTGATTTTGCTTGAACAAGTAACCTCAATGAAAAGAGAAATCAATCATACGTAAATGAGCAAAATATTTACACCATTGGGCAACAAAGGTGGCAGCTATGGCATATTGATCGTGTAGAGATTTAGGGCCTATTATGCTACTTTTAACAATAAGATCAAGGCTAGGATGTCTACTGAAGAGGGTCTGCCACATGATTACCGTAGGAATAAAAAAAAGAAAAAGAATAATCAAAACATAACATCATAGAACACAGAATTTATATGATTCAGAGACCAATCCTCCTACATAATCAATTCAGGCTCCTTGTTTTCTACATATTCATTCATTTTTTGCATTTAAATTGCAGATGACACATTCATCGACTCCGAAGAAGACAAGTCGAAAATTTCTACGACGAAAGATGGGAGTTCCAAGGATACCAAAAACACTATTAGCCTTCCTCCATTTGGCCTTGCAACCTATAGGATGCGGGAAAATATCTGGCTAAACTCTGAAAATTCGGATCATGAAAAGCTTATGACCCTTTACAGTGCAGCAGACTCATGGCTTAAGCAGCTAAGAGTTCATCATCACCATGATTTCAAATTCTTCACAGCCCATATGTAAGATAATCCACCTTAAATAATTTCACTTTCTGCACTTATAACTGAAGTAGAGGAAAGCATTGGTCGCTTGAAGGATTGATTTTTTTTGTTTTTTTTCTTTTATAGGGGAAAAAAACTTAGTTTTGGTGCATAAAAAATAATTTCTTTGCACTTGAGAAGCCATGAAAGTTTTCTTCTGTATCAGTGCATGCATATATCTTTCAGCAGAACTATGGAAACTTGTAAAAAACTCCGTTTCTAATTTTATTTTGTTTGAAAAGGATAATACGTTAAATTTCCGATATTAATGCTTGAGTTTGTTATGATTTATGAAACTCTTGGTATATAAATTACTATTAATAATAGGATTTTTATAATAAGACTACAGTGTATCACAATTCACATGAAGAGTTTTATGCAAATATCCCATTAGAGAATCTATCAAAAAGCGTGTTTTTTAAGCTTTTGCTAGTGGGTTTAATGATAGAATTCCTTACGAAGTGGAGAAAGAATGACAAGAATTTCTTATTGAGTATTTGTGGCTGTAATGACAAAGATGCCAAAGCATCTTTCAGCGTCTAGTTATTCTTACTTGTATGCAATCAATTATAGCAAAAATTGAATATTCTTGAAATCAACTTGGTAAAAGAAGATGCCTCTCAAAATAATTCAAATTGATAGCAATGATGTTAGAGTTTCATACTATCATAAGCAAATTTTTAAGCGCTTATATTCAAATACATAAAAATTTTACAAGAGGTATGTGAAAAATATTGTTTAATTCGGCCACTCTGATAGAAAACTTTGTCGATTCTATAAAAGTTTTTCAAATTCAACAATATTCTGAGATAATTTTATAAAATATGGAATCGACTATGCAAAATGTGGAAGCAAAATTATAAACATATTTTACGTGTCTCCGGCCATTGATATTTGATCGTGTTCTTGACTAATTTTTAAATCTTCTAAGCTTTTTCTCTCCCAATATGATGGTGTAGGTTTCTTTTTTAGAAGTGATTTGAGAAAAAAAGGCTTTGGGTCCTAAAATATAGAAAAAATCATGGACTAATTGCTACCAATCATAGTAATAAATAAAATTGTAGTTTAAAAAGCTAAATTTAAAATTATGAAACGATGAGTTTTAATTTTTGAATTTAAAACTGAGTAATGGTCATTTTAAATGTTGAATTAAACTAAAAGGTCAAGTAATTTGGACCATTAATGATAGTTATTTTAACAATCTCTCACTTGGTTAAAATATTCCATCACAAATAAAATAAAAAACAAAAATCATGAATCATAGTGATAGATCCTCTAAGTGTTAGTATTATCTTCCATGCATCACAATGATTATGTCTCCTATATATTTGTTTATTTAACTTGATGAATAAACCTTATGTTTATTCTAGGTCCAACTTAAAGATGTTTATCATTACATAAATGTGCACACATAAATAACTAAAACTTGAAAAACATCACATCTATATTCATTTTACAATGAAATTAACTAAAGTAATTAAGACCCATACGATACACATGATCCTTAAATTTTGTGGTGGCATGCTTTTAGTTAAAGGATCCGTTATCATGAATTCAGTGGTTATGTGTTCAATAACCATTATATTCTCCTTAACAGGATCTTTTATGGCTAAGTACTTAATGCCAATATGCTTGCTTCGACTACTACTTTTGTTATTCTTAGCCAAAAACATTGCAGTTGAATTATCATAATATATCTTCAATGACCAAGATATTGAATCTACAAGTCTAATCCCAAAAATAAAACTCTTCAACCATATACCATGCAATGTGGCCTCAAAATAAGACACAAACTCAGCCTCCATAGTAGAAGTAGCACTAAAAGTCTGCTTGGCACTCCTCCAAGACACTACTCCACTAGCAAACATACATATATATCCAGAAGTTGATTTTAGAGAATAAACACAGCTAATAAAGTCAGGATCTGAATAGCCAATGACTTCCAAACAGTCAACTGCCTACACATAAGCATGTAATCTTTGGTACCTTGGAGATACCTTAACAATTTCTTTGCAGCTCGTTAGTGGTAGATGCTTTTGATTACTCTGTTATCTCCCTAACATCTCTACCACAAATGCTATGTCAGGTCTTGTGCAAACCTGAGCATACAATAGGCTACCAATAACTAAAGCATATGGAATATTTCTCATCTCCTCCCTTTCAAAATCATTTTTCAAGCATTGATTCATACTGAATCTATCCCCTTTAGCAATGGGATCTACACTTGATGAACAATCTTTCATTCTAAATCTTTCCAAAATTTTACTGATATAGGTCTCTCGAGATAAACCCAAAATACCTTGAAGTCTATCTCTTTGTATTTTAATGTCAATAACATAAGAGGCATCACCATATCCTTCATATCAAAATTTTTCGAGAGAAATTATTTCACCTCACGTAATAAGGCTTTATTATTAGTTGTAAGTAAAATATCATCTACATACGAAATTAGAAAACAAAATTTTCTCCCATTGATCTTCTGGTATATACATTGATCCATGATATTTTGTACAAAACCAAATGAAGAGATTACATCATGGAATTTTAAATACCATTGGCGAGGCTTGTTTCAATCCGTATATAGACTTCTTAAGCTTGCACACTAAATTCTCAACTTCACTAGAGGAAAATCCTTTTTTTTTTTTCATGTAAACCTCTCCCTCTAATGTTACATTTAGAAATGCAATTTTCACAATAATTTGTTGTAGCTCTAAATTAAAATGTCCAACAAGTGCCATGATAATTTTGAAGGAATTTTTTTATATACAGGAGAAAAAGTCTTTTTGTATCAATCCCTTCTTATTGAGTGAATCCTTTAGCAACAAGTCTTGCTTTATATCTTTCTATGTTGCCTAATGAGTTTCTTTTTGTCATAAAGACACATTTACATCCTACGGCTTTTGCATTATTAGGCAACATAACAAGATCCCAGACTTTGTTAGGTGCCGTTGAATTCATCTCATCTTTCATGGCATCATACCATAAATCAGATTCTTTACAACTTATGGCTTGTGAAAATGTTTCAGGATCATTTTCATCTTCAATATTATAATTCGAATCTTGAAGACATATAATATAGTCACTTGGAATTGTTGATTTTCTTTCCCTAATAGATTTTCTTAATGTGGTAACAACTTCCTCTTATGGAGTTGGTTGTTCAATTATATCTACTGGTTCATTAGCAAATTGTGGAATTTCTATTAATGGTTATGAAATACCCATTTGGACTTTAGAAGTGTTGTGGATAATAATCAACCTATTACTTGAAATAAAAGTTTGAGTATATATATGTTCCTTTTCAGGAAGTAAGTTTTGTAATTGATCACTCCTACTAATCAAATCATTCTAAAAAAAAATTCATTTTTTTTATTCCACAATTCTAGTGCAATTAGATGGATAATAAAATCTATAGCCCTTAGACTTTTCAACATATCCGATAAAATGTTCACTAATAGTCCTTGGGTCTAATTTTTTCTCTTGTGGATTAAAAATTCTCACTACACATGGACATCCCCATACACGTACATGTCTTAAACTCAATTTCAATCCTTTCCACAACTCAAAAGGAGTTTTAGGAAAAGCCTTAGTTGGAACCCTATTTAATATATACACAGTTGTCCTGAGAGCATCAATCCACAAGAATTTAGGTAGTTTCAAACTACTAATTATGCTCCTAACCATGTCCATCAATGTTCTATTTCTTCTCTCAGCTACACCTTTTTGATCAGGTGAGCCAAGTAACATATATTGGGCAACAATCATATTTTCTTGGAGGAACTTTGAGAATGGACCAAGCATTTGTCCATCTTTAGTATATCTTCCATAATATTCATCACCTCTATCTGATCTTACGATTTTAATTTATTTTCCTTATTATTTTTCTACTTCTTCCTTAAAAATCCTAAAGGTACTTAGTGGTTCATTTTTATTTTGAAGTAAATAGAGATACACATATGGTGAGTAATCGTCAATAAAGGTGATGAAATATTTTGGATCATGAAAATTCATATCCGGACAACAAATATTGTATATATGATCTCTAATATGTCTGTCTTCATCTTGGCACCTTTCTTTGACTTGTTAGTTAGCTTACTCTTAATGCAACTGATACAAGAGTATCAAAATTAGTGAAATATAAAGTATTAAGTACTCCTTCATTCACCAATCTTTTAATCCTATTTATGGAGATATGCCCTAATCATCAGTGCCACAACATAGAGGAATTTTTATTTATAATATATCTTTTAAAACCAATTTGAACATGTATTATGTTATGAGTGGAGCTATTTTGCAAATTAATATAAAAAAGACCGTTAAATAGCATACAATTTCTAACAAGTTTAGATTTATAATATAAATCAACTAAAGTTTTTGAAAAGTTAAAGGCATAACCAAAAGATACAAGTTTGAAAATTAAAATCAAATTCCTAGAAAAATTAGGAACATAAAAAAGTCTTTTCTAATTCTAAAATAAAACCAATACAAAGTACTAAATAGCATGTTATGATAGCTTCAACATATGAGCTCATTTTATTTACTAAATAAATGTATTGCTCATTTCCCACTTCTTCATTAGATTTTACATACCCTGCAAAGTATTACCAATATGGATTGCAGATCCTGAATCAATCCACAATGTGTTATAAATAACATTATCCATATTAGATTCATAGCATACAAATGAGATTATTTTACCTTTCTTGTCAAGCCAATTTTTGAGTTTGATGCAATTCTTCCTCACGTGTCCCTTATTTTTATAGAAGAAACACTTTGATTATTTATGGAAGTCAACTTTTGGGGGTATATTATCCTTTCCTTTTTGTCTTGGCATAACTCGAATCCTTTTTATGCATAACTAACATTGCACTCTCACTCATTTCCATGACCAACCTTTCATCCTCTTGAACACACATGGTCATAAGTTCATTAATTGATCATATATTTTTATGTGTGTTATGGTATTTTAAAAGGTTCATATTGTTATGGAAGGGTGTTGCGAATATAGTGCACCAAAAAAAGATTCGAACATGTGAACCTCAAGTGTCTGAATTTGAGCTGTAATGTCTCACATTTGCCCTCGCACACCTTTAATTCCATTTAGCTTTAAGGATTAAAACTTCATAATAAGGGTAACAACAAAAGTTTTTTCTGAAGTGTTGAATTGTTCATCAATTGCTTTAATTAGCTCTCTAACATTGTTATACTGATTGACTGAACTACAATACTAGTAGATATTTTTGTCTTTATAAACATCAAACTTAGACAATTAGATCAATCATCATGTTCATAAATAGCAATTTCATCATGAGTGCTAGTATCTTTTACTGCAAGTCGTTCATCTTTCCTTATAGCATAGTCAATATCCATCCACCCTAAATGAAGGAGAATTCTCTCTTTTAACACTTTATAGTTATCACCCTTTAATTCAGGCATATCACACTTAATATCAGAGATATTCATTGATTGCATGACTATATTAAGATAAATAATATATAAATTAAAACATTCTTACTTAACATAAATATTGAAGTTAACAAACATATATCATGCTTTACCAGTTTAAATCATATATTTTAAAAATTAATGAATCTACTGACAAAAAACTTGCCTGTGTGCTGAAGTTTTAATTCTATTAGATTCACTTAAGATTTTATAATAAAACTATCAAATTATATTCATTTTCTAATTCCTGTGGGTAACTTAGAAAATATAATTTGATATTTTAGTCTAATTAATTATATTAATATAGTAAAAGTCCTGTGGGATAATTTCACTATATTTATCTAATTAATTACAATTAATATTTTTAATTATCAATGTGATTTGTAAAACTTAATTATATAATTTTCTAATTAATTATGTACGTGGTTAATCCCTAATAATTTAAAATTATATATAAATCACTTAGGCATTGAATTTTATGTTTAAATTATTTAGCATTATCATATGTATAATTACAAAATTTATACATATGTAATTCAATATAATCAATCATAAATAAATTCCTTTTATTGCCTTTGAAATGAAGATAAATCTAAAAATGACTTTTTTTAATCTATAATTTTGCAAATTTTTTTAAATCAGTTTTAACAAAAACTAATAAAATTCATATTTGCAAAAAACGATTAATATAGTAAAATTAAAATTTTATTCCAAATATTCTAATAATTTTAGATTATGGAAAAGGATCCAAAATTAAATTAAAAAATTTAAATATCAAAGGCAGATGTTTTGAAAAGGCTCTGATGCCAAATGATAGAAAACTTTATGCTGATTCTACAAAAGTTTCTCAAATTCAACGACATTATGCTTTGTGATAAATTTATTAAATTAAGAAATGTCCAATTTTAATTTCTGAATTTAAAATGGAGTAATAGTCATTTTAAATGTTGAATTAAGCTGAAAATGGTCATGTATAAAGACCATTAATGATAGTTATTTTAACACACTCAACTTAAAAGTTCGTGATGATACATTTTTATTAAGGTTGTTTATGATGATGCAACTCATCTTGGTGTGTTGGCTGTGAGCTTTGGCTATCAACCAAAAGGATTTGAGTTCGAGTCTTATGTATGTGATGTGTGTGCATTCGCCTGAATTGGCAAAAAAAAAAAAAAAAAGAAGATGTTTATGATGTGAAGTTTTTGCAGTGATAGATGAAAGAAAAGGAATACTATGTTTATCAATAAATTAGGCTCATTTATCACCAAGTGAAGTATTGCATTCAAATGTCAAAATTGGTGTGTAATAGTAAAGTTGGAAGTCTCCTTCATTTATGAGACTGATTGGAGGTGGATAGCATTTGGGAGAAGCTTGATAATTCATTTGCATAGCTCTATATTTTTTTTACTTTATCATTTTTATTTTAATTTAGAAGCAAAAAATTAAGCTAAGGGTTGGAGATATAAGGATGCTCATGTGGTCGACTGCCTTGTCCCTTATAGAAAAAATGCAAAATGAATTTATACATTGATACGGCATCACAAAATTAGCTTGATCGGGCACGAATCTCGAGGCAAAAGCTAGTTGGAAACTACAAAAATTAATTCCGAGAGTACCCCAACTCCGATTTCAGCAAGCTTATAGTCGAACTGAGCGTCTCGGAAATACGAACTCAACGACACCAAGATCAACCCAATCCGAGCCCAAATGGGTCCAAATCATGGATCCAAAGCGCTGTTGGAAGGTTCAAACCGCAATTTGAGTTACCAAACGGACTCCGATTTTGACGAGCTTATACTCGAATCGAAGGGCTCGACGAGACGAATCCAACGAGCCCAAGATCACAGAATTCCTACATCACTAAGGCCTTCAAATGTCCAATGAACGGTGCACGATCGTAGGATTCAATATCGGCCGTCCATTTGACCACTCCCTATTCGCCCCTGATCTCACACCTATTTACGGGTCATGCCACTCTAGAAAATCTATAAATAGAGCCCTCATTTCTCACAAGAGAGGATCCAAGCAAGAGAGAGAAGAAGAGAAGAGAAGGAAGGAGTTCCTCCTCGACAGCCGCCGGACCACCGCCGGACCACCGCAGAATCTCGCCGGACCACCGCCGGACCACCGCAGGAATCTCGTCGGACCACCGCCGGACCACCGCAGGAACCTCGCCGGACCACCACAAAACCTCGCCGAACCACCACCTTAAGGCCCGACGTTCATCCCCGACGTCCTGCCAAAGACCCGATGTCTTGTTCAAGGCCCGACACTCAGTCCCTACATCCTGCCAAAGACCCGACGTCTTGTTCAAGGCCTGACACTCAGTCCCTACTTCCTGCCAAAGACCCGACGTCTTGTTCAAGGCCCGAAGTTAAGTCCCGACGTCCTGCTGAAGACCCGACGTCCTGCTGAAGACCTGACGTCCTGCTTAAGACCCGACGTCCTACTCAAGGCCAGACCATCAACATCCGATCTTCCAAGTGACACTGGGACTAACACCTGACTCTTTATCTCCTACCGCCTACGGTCCTTCTGACCACTGTCGCCTAATACGGTCCGTCCGACCTCCATCACTAGACAACGGTCTTCGGCCGACTACGGTCTCCTGCCGACTACAGTCTCCTGCCGACTACGGTTTCCGGCCGACTACGGTCTCCGGCCGACTACGGTCTCCGTCCGACTACGGTCTCCGGCCGACTACGGTCTCCTGCCGACTACAGTTCTTCAGGCCTTTGTCGCCTACTATGGTCCTTCCGACCTCCATCAACAGACAACGGTCTTTCTGACTCCGGTCTCCTGCCGACTACGGTCTCCGGCCGACTACGGTCTCCGGCCGACTACGGTCTCCTGCCGACTACGGTCTCCGGCCGACTACGGTCTCCTGCCGACTACAGTTCTTCAGGGTTTTGCCGCCTACTATGGTCCTTCCGACCTCCATCAACAGACAACGGTCTTTCTGACTCCGGTCTCCTGCCGACTCCGGTCTCCTGCCGACTCCGGTCTCCTGCCGACCACGGTCCTTCTGGCCAAACAAACCTGTATATGTAACTCTTACCATGTAATGCAATCTATATGATGTACATTTGCTACATCAATCCAAGGCCTTCTCCTAAGGAAGGGCCTCATTTGTAATCGACTACAAATACTAGTGGATTCATTCAAACCGGGCCAGGCCCCGTGGTTTTTCCCCCTTTTTCAGAGGTTTTCCACGTAAAAACTTTGGTGTCTCTTATGAACGCTACACCCTCTCACTTATCTGATTGTGTGCTGGATCTTCGTACAACGCTAAGACGTTAAACTATATATTTCTCTACCGCCGCGAATATTCCAGGACGCAACAGTTTGGCGCCGTCTGTGGGAAAGTGATTCCCGACTGGGGGCAACTTCTGCTCCAATCCCAAAAGATTGCTCTTATCAACTTCCTAACATCAGTCATTATTGCATCAGATGCAGACTGGGGGGCAACTTTGACCCAAATTCTGGTTAAAAAGATCATCTTATGCTTTATATATCAAGATGATATTTTGGGAAAATCTCAGCGACATGCAAGGATACTTCCAATCAATTACAAGCCTTATACAGTCCCCTGCTGAGCTTTTACTCGTTGGACAAGGTCTTGATTTCAACCTCAAAAAGGCAGTAATGGTCTAAAGATAGACCCTTCATAACCTTTGATTCAGGATACACGTGGCATACGCCCTCTCCCAATCAAGGCAAAATCGATCCCAGGGGGATCCGATTCGACCTCTTCCACACAGGTTAACGTCGTCGAGCAAAGGCTCCGGCATACAACCTCGGAAAGGTCCTACATCCTTGGTGGATTCTCCCGGCCTCTTCCACACAGGTTAATGTCGTCGAGCAAAGGCTCCGGCATACAACCTCGGAAAGGTCCTACATCCTTGGTGGATTCTCCCGGCCTCTTCCACACAGGTTAACGTCGTCGAGCAAAGGTTCCGGCATACAATCTCGGAAAGGTCCTACATCCTTAGTGGATTCTCTCGGCCTCTTCCACACAGGTTAACGTCGTCGAGCAAAGGCTCCGGCATACAACCTCGGAAAGGTCCTACATCCTTGGTGGATTCTCCCGGCCTCTTCCACACAGGTTAACATCGTCGAGCAAAGGCTCCGACATACAACCTCGGAAAGGTCCTACATCCTTGGTGGATTCTCCCGACCTCTTCCACACAGGTTAACATCGTCGAGCAAAGGCTCCGACATACAACCTCGGAAAGGTCCTACATCCTTGGGGGATTCTCTCGATCTCTTCCACACAGGTTAACGTCGTCGAGCAAAGTCTCCGACATACAACCTCGGATAGGTCTTACATCATTAGTAGATCCAATATCGGTTAACATCATTGAGCAAAGGCTCTGACAAACAACCTTGGATAGATTATACATCCTTGGTTAACGTCGCTAGAATGTCGTCAATAGACTTCTATCTGACTTCTCCATAATGTTAAAATTCTTCCCGATTTTGAATTTCCTCCTGCGCTAAACTTTTGCCTTGCAGGACTTTCGACGGACTATTACACGACGCCAAAATTCTTCCTTTCATCGGACTAATACCCGTCGTCGGACTTCTGCTCGTCGACGAACTTTCGTCGGTCTTCTACCCGACAATACTTCTACCCGACGTCAGACTTCTGCTTGTCAGCGGACTTCTACTCGACGTCAAACTTCTGCGCGTCAGCGGACTTCTACTCAACGTTGGACTTCTGCTTATTAGCGGACTTCTACCGTCGTCGGACTTCTGCTCGTCAACGGACCTTCGTCGGTCTTCTACTTGACGCTGCACCTCTACCCGACTACGGACTTCTACTCGCCCTCAGACTTCTGCTCGTTAGCGGACTTCTACTCGTCGTCGGACTTCTGCTCGTCGACGAACTTTCGTCAGTTATCTACCCGACTGCGGACTTCTGCCTGCCGTCAGACTACTAACCGTCGTCGGACTTCTGCCCGTCGACGAACTTTGATCGTACTTCTGCCCGAGGTTGTACTTCTACACAACGTCAGACTTCTCCTCGTCGTCGAACTTCTGCTCATCAGCGGACTTCTACTCATCGTCGGACTTCTGCCCGTCGACAAACTTTCATCGGACTTCTGCCCAAGGCCGTACTTCTACATGACGTCGGACTTCACCTTGTCGTCGAACTTCTGCTCGTCAGCGGACTTCTACTCGTCATCGGACTTCTGCCCGTCGACAAGTCTTTATCGGTCTTCTACCCGATGCTGCACCTCTACCCGACTTCGTACTTCTACCTGATGTCAGACTTCTACCAGTTAATAGACTTTCGTCGGTCTTCTACCCGACGTTATATGACTACCCGATGTTGAATTCATGCCTGTCATCATACTTCTCCCCGATGCTGGAAGTTTGCTCGTCATTCCAACCTCTCTCCTTACAACGGTCTATCCGACCTCCATTGCCAACCACCAAACATCGGAACTCCACAAGATCTCTCGAAGAAAAGAGGGATAAGGGAAAATCTCCGGACTTCCTTGCCAAGAGAGGGGCCTCGAAAAATCGAGGGAAGGCCTCAATAGAAAGGACAGAGGGAGAAGAGAAGAAGGGGAAATCTCCGGACTTCCTTGCCAAGAGAGGGGCCTCGAAAAATCGAGGGAAGGCCTCAATAGAAAGGACAGAGGGAGAAGAGAAGGAGGGGAAATCTCCGAACTTCCTTGCCAAGAGAGGGGCCTCAAAAAATCGAGGGAAGGCCTCAATAGAAAGGATAGAGGGAGAAGAGAAGAAGGGAAAATCTCCGGACTTCCTTGCCAAGAGAGGGGCCTCGAAAAATCGAGGGAAGGCCTCAATAGAAAGGACAGAGGGAGAAGAGAAGGAGGGGAAATCTCCGAACTTCCTTGCCAAGAGAGGGGTCTCGAAAAATCGAGGGAAGGCCTCAATAGAAAGGATAGAGGGAGAAGAGAAGGAGGGGAAATCTCCGGACTTCCTTGCCAAGAGAGGGGCCTCGAAAAATCGAGGGAAGGCCTCAATAGAAAGGACAGAGGGAGAAGAGAAGAAATGAGAAGAAGAAGAGGAGAAGAAAAGGAGAGGACAATTTTTCTAAAGGCCTCAGGGGCCTATTTATAGGTTTTTGGAGAGAAGGGGGGAAGTTTCTAGAGTTTTCTAGAAGTTTCAAAAAATTTGAATTTTTCTGAATTTTTCAGAATTTTTTCGGAATTTTTTGGATTTTTTTTGGAATTTTTTCGGATTTTTCTGAATTTTTTAAATCCATGTGGGCCCCGCAAAAAAAAAAAAAATTAAAAATCCCACCGCCTCTCAAGAGGCGCGTCACGCGCCCCTCCAATCCGCGCTGACGCGCGGGCACTCGCCGGCGGCCGGCGGCCGGCTGGTGTGCCGGCCAGTTCGGCCGCCAAACGCTTCCGGGCTCCGATTTTGGGCCCGGAAAGTTCAAATCGGACGTTTTTGGGGTCCTCGGACACGTTTTTTGACGTTCCGGACTCAATTTTGACACTTTCGGAACTCAACGAGGCCTCTACGATAAAGTTTGAGCAAACATTTAACTTTTGGAACGCAATTTTTTGCGATTCGGCCAATGTAAAATTTCGGAACAAGTATTTTCGGACTTCTGAAGCTTCGACGTCCGAAAATAGGGGGGCAACTGATACGGCATCACAAAATTAGCTTGATCGGGCACGAATCTCGAGGCAAAAGCTAGTTGGAAACTACAAAAATTAATTCCGAGAGCACCCCAACTCCTATTTCAGCAAGCTTATAGTCGAACTGAGCGTCTTGGAAATACGAACTCAACGACACCAAGATCAACCCAATCCGAGCCCAAATGGGTCCAAATCATGGATCCAAAGCGCTGTTGGAAGGTTCAAACCGCAATTTGAGTTACCAAACGGACTCCGATTTTGACGAGCTTATACTCGAATCGAAGGGCTCGACGAGACGAATCCAACGAGCCCAAGATCACAGAATTCGGACATCACTAAGGCCTTCAAATGTCCAATGAACGGTGCACGATCGTAGGATTCAATATCGGCCGTCCATTTGACCACTCCCTATTCGCCCCTGATCTCACACCTATTTACGGGTCATATAAAATATCGGCTTTGCAATGGCCTTGTTAGGAGAGTAGATATATTAGATTCAATATATGTTAAGAAAGGAGTAGGCAGACTAAAAGGATTTGGTTATTAAATCTTAAAAATGACCATTTCTTATTAGATTTTAATGAAATTTTTAGTATGATACAATAAAGATAAAACATTCATGTAGTGGACCTCATATGTTTGTGGTTGTTGCATTAAAACATTTTATTTCTTTTTTAAAATTTAACTCAAATTCAGTGTTTTAATAACAGAAGAAAAAACAAAGAAGGATTGAAGTTTAATGTGTTCATCGATGATGCAATGAAATAAAATATAAACCATATATAAAAAAATAATAATTAATATTTACATAGCACGAAAAAAATATAATAATAGTTCACATAAATATTAAAATAAAATATATTTCATTAATATATCTTTAAATATAAATGTTGCATTTTAAAACTAGTATTTTTATATTTTAATTTTTAATCAAATAAATAAAATCCTAAATTATTTTTCTATAATAAATATTTAAAAAAAAGTTTCAAATTTAAATGTCCATTCATAATTAATTTCAGGGTTGAATCATGATTTTGTATTAAATATAAAATATAGTGATTATTTAAATAGTATTAAAATATATACATATTTCAACTAATTATTCTAAATAAAAGCTTATGGATTCGGTGAATGGACCACTACAGAAAGCTACTCCAATTGTCAACTCTTTTAGTTCACATTTTATCTGGTTGAGTCTTATGGTTATCTTCTAGATTTCAACTTTAGGTTGAGATTTTAGTCGAGCATTAATTTTGTATCCATCTTGTCTCCAACATCACATCATAATGAGAAAACCTTAAGGTTTCGTTTGGGGAGGCTTTCTTATTGCTTTTTAAAGAAGTCTTTTACTACAAAAATTTTAATTTTTATGCAAAAAAAATTAATTTATGAAGCAGTAAAAAAGCCGTCCCAAATGAACCCTAATACTTCATTTGAGACAATATTTTTTACCATTTTTTAAAATAATTTTTTGCTTCTTTTTTAACAGCTTTCTTACTATTTTAGAATAGATTTTTAGTACAAAAATTTTTTGAATTAGAAATATTTGGTACTAAAAAAGCTGCTTTAAAAAAAAGAAAATTATCCTAAATGAAATCATAGAAAAAAAAAAATGTTTGAACTAAAAATTTTTATAATAGAAAGATGCTTTAGAAAAAAAAAAAAAAAAAATTATTCCAAACGAAACCTAAATGATAGAAGATCCTATCTTATGATAGTGTATATTATTAAAGGTTGGAATTGAGAAGGTTTGGCCATGTTCATATCGAGCTAAATAAGATTGAAAGCATTTTGGGTTTGCCAAACCAATTCTACCAAAAAGAAAGAAAAATTGTTCAAAAGAATGTTCAAGCCCTGTAAAGTATTGATCGGGGTCAAGTCGGGCTGGGTTGGGAGGACTTGCTCTCCCATGCTCAATGGTGAGGTCAAGCATTTCACATAAATTAATTTTATTATTTAAACCGTAATAAATTAATTTTTATTATTAAAAAAATTGAATAACATGTGCTTATTAATACAAATTTTTATCATAGATTAAGTGATTAAGACATTAAAATTTTAATTAGGCACTTGCATAATTAATTTAATGCATTGTCAGTATCATTAGTCAGACAGTATCGTTTATTGAGATAAGCAGCAATCTTTATTTTTTATGAGACTATTACATTATGCAAAATACAATCTACTTGTAAGAAAGTTATTTATTTATTTTTGGATTCTTGTGCATCTTATTAATGCGTGTCTATATAAATATAATTATTGTTTATTCAATTTATTTTCAAATCTGGGATTGAAAATACATTTTCTGCTTTTTGTAAAATAAATGGATTTTGTCTATTTTTGTTTAACTAATGTGTGTCATTTTAAGAGCTTATTTGATTTGTTGAAGAATATATATAATAGTTCTTTACGTCAAATCATGTTATTGGATTCATATTGAGCATGGGTGATACATGACCCTACTACATAACTCAATGAGAAAGTTAGTATGGAGAGTAAGGCTTCGTTTGGGACGGCTTTCTTTCTGCTTCTTAAAGTAGCTTTCTAGTACAAAATTTTAATTTTTATGCTAGAAAGCTGTTTTAAGAAGCAGTAAAAAAGCCGTCCCAAACGAAGCCCAAGGCTTTGTTTAGGATGGCTTTCATATTGTTTCTTAAAGAAGTTTTTAGTACAAAAATTAAAAATTAAATATTAAAAAGCTGCTTTAATAAGTAGTGCAAAAGTCATCCCAAATAAAATCTAAGTGAAAAGCTCTAATATATTTGTGAGATATTCTCGCAACAAAAAGTCTGAAATAGGTTCACCTCTTATTTATAAATGTAATAGTGACTAGTAAACCTCTATATCTAACGTGTTCCACCTGCTTTCTTTGGCTAGTATCATGGGTGAGATATCAAGGTGGAATGCATTGGGCAAATATTTGGGACTTTCCATATAAGTCAAGTTTGTGAAGGTGAGTCCTCTAGGTGGAAATTCTTGCTAGCCTAAGACATGATTGGTCCATATACATAGGATTATAGATTCTATATATGGGTGATATGTGTAGCTTAATCTGAGGCACCAATAGAAGGTAAGTTCTCTCAGTTATGAATAATTGTTGTGAGAAAGCAAATTGTCTTAGGGTGATTACCCTTCATGGCAAAAGGTCTATCGGGAAAGTTCTTTGGAGGGGTTTGTTGAGGATGGTTTTATCACTAATTTAATCTTTTAGAGTGATTTTTTATAACATTTTTTATGAATAGGTGAATAGCCCCTTGCCGAAAAGTAATCAATTTTTCTAGGGTGAAGAGAGAGAAGGTCCACAAAAATAGGAGGATTTTGAAGGAGATCTTGAATGTTTTTGGGTGCCAAGTTGGAGATGGAAGAAGGTGGCCGGTCTGTACAACTTGTATGTTTGGTGACCACATTATACAGTAGAAAAATTTATAAAAATATAAAATTTTTGCTATTAACTCTGAGACAAAATAAAGACATACTACAAAATTCATACTATATAAAAATATTTCATACAATACGAAAAATGAAATCTAGAAAAAGTTCTCAAATTCAATGAATCTTACACAAGTGATAAATGTCTAAATTTTAACCAAAGAACTTGTGCCACACAACTTTCTAAACAGTGTATTCAACTTCAGTAGTAGATAGGGCTATGCAATTCTAATTTTTACTGGACCAAGAAACTAAAGAGTTTCCAATAAATTGATTAGTTTTAGATGTACTCTTTCTATCAACCCTATAACCTATAAAATTTTTAAAAAAAAATTCAACTTTTTCAAATGAAGAGCTGTACTTAGGATATCAATTTCCTATGTTTTGAGTTCCCAAAAGATATCTCAAAATCCTTTTTACTGATGTCAAATGTGATTCTTTTGGATTTTATTGAAATCTAGCACACAAACAAATTCTAAACATAATATCTAGTCTGCTATCTATCAAATAAAGCAAAGATTCAATAATTTTTCTAAATTTATTTTGATTAACAGATTTTCTCTTTGAGTTCTTTTCTAATTAAATTGAGGAACTCATTGGTGTACTTTCTAGTTTAGCATTATCCATTTCATACTTCTTGAGGATATCCTTAACATACTTTTACTAACTAAGAAATGTTCTCTCCTTAATTTACTTAATACTAAAGCCAAGAAAATAACTTAGATCTCCCATTAAGCTCTTCTCAAATTCACCACTCATTATTTTAGAAAAATCATCACAAAGATTTTATTTGTAGATCCAAAAATGATATCATTAATATATATCTTATCAATTAGTTTCTTATCCCCTAATTTCTTCAAAAAGAGAGTGGTGTCCACACTTCCTTTTATAAAATATCTTTCTAATAAAAAAGTGCTTAACCTCTAATACCAAGTCCTAGGTGCCTGTTTTAATCTATACAATACCTTTTCCATTTTATACACATGATTAGGGAATTTAGAACTTTCAAAGCCTTGAGGTTATTGAACATAAACATCTTCTCGTATCACCCCATTCAAAAATACACTTTTAACATCCATTTCAAATAATTTAAATCCTCTAACAAAACTCTAATTGCTTCAAGTTTTACTACAGGGGCTAAAGTCTCCTCAAAATTAACTCATTTAATTTAATTATACCCCTTAGCCACCAATCTAGCCTTATTTTTAATAATAACTCCCGAGTCATTCATTTTGCTTTTAAATAACCACTTTGTTCCAACTAAACTTTGATTCTTTGGCCTTTCAATCGATTCCCAAACACCATTCCTTATAAACTAATTTAACTCTTCTTGCATGGCCAAAATCTAAAATTCATCTGAAAGTGCTAGATTAATATCTGTAGGTTATATTATTGAAATAAAGATAGAATGGTTAACCTCTTTGCTAAGTCCAAACCTAGTCCTAACACCCTCACTCGGTTCATATAGAATAGATTCCTTAGGGTGGTTTTTAGAAAATTTCAATTCTCTAGAAAAAGGGTTTTCTTTCTCCAAAATTTCTTCCAAGTTTATCTTCTCAATGCTTTGAAAGTTATTTTCTAAATTATCTTCTTCCAAACCTGGCTCTTCCAAAATGTCAGATTCATCAAATACGACATATGTGGTCTCCTCAACTACCAAATTTTTTTTTATTAAAAACTTTATATGATTTTCTAACACTAGAGTATCTAAGAAAAATTCCTTCATCTAATTTTGGATCAAATTTTCCAAAAGGATATTTTTCATTTTTATGTATGAACAGCTTACATTCAAAAACATGTAAAAGTGATAAATTAGGTGTTCTCCCCTTAAGAAGCTCATATGGTATTTTATTTAATTTTGATCTAATGTCCATCCTATTCAAAATATAATATATTGTACTAATCGCTTCAGCTCAAAAATATTTAGGAAATGAATATTCTGTCAACATGGCTCTAGCAGCTTCAATTAATGTTATGTTCTTTCTTTTGACTATCACATTCTTCTGAGGGGTCCTAGGTGCAGTAAAATTATGATCAATTCTTTTTTCTTTACAAAAATCCTCAAATTTTTTATTTTCAAATTCACCAATGTGATCCCTTTGAATTGTTAAAATTTCACATCCTAATTTCCTCCAAATCCAAGTAAAAAATTTTCTAAATTCCTCAAACAATTCACTCTTATGAAATACAAATTTATCCCATGTGAATCTTGAGAAATCATTAATAATCACAAATATGTATACCTTCCCTCCTTACTTGTAGTGCTAACCAGTCCAAAAAGATCCATATGAATTATTTCTAATGGTTTGCTAGTTCTAAGATCCTTAGTGGAATGAAATGAAGACTTCAACTATTTTCCTAATTGTCAAGCATCAAAAAGTTTAGTAAAATCTAATTTTGGTATATCTCTAACAAGTTCCTTTTGGGTAATTTTTCTAAGATTTTTTATTCTAGTGTGATAGAGTCTCCTATGCCATAATCAAGATTCATCAAAAAAATTTTTAAACAAAAAATATTAGGAGTTTTAATGCAGTTCAAATCTAGTATATAAATATTATTTACCCTATTTCTATGCAGTACATTAATTCTATTTTGACTTAATATGCAGCTAGTGGGAAAAAATTTAATGTTATAACCTTTGTCACATAGCTGGCTAATACTTAACAAATTATGCTTTAAGTCATTTACAAGTAAAACATTCTCAATGAAAAAATTATTCAAGTTTGTGATCATATATGTGTCAATCACTTTCCTAGTGGTATTATCTCCTAGTGTAACCTTGCCTCCATTCCTGGCTTCCAACGATATGCATTATGTAGTGTCTCCAATCATAAGTTTTGAGTAATTGCTATCTTTGTACCAAATGCTCTCATGAGATCTTGTATGAGAGCGATTCTATAAAACAATCAAACATTAGTCTTAGGAACTCAAACAAATTTGGGTTCTCCTTTTGGTAAATTAAAATTAGATGCATGTATGATATGACTTATTTTATGCATCTTAGGTCTTCATACTAAATATTTTTTTCTATGTAAAGTATAAGTGCATGAAATATATCTAATCAACCCACAAGTAAAATACTTAACTCCTGGAAAAGAGTTTTTCAATCTTCGATAATAAATCTGTCTCTTCCTAGGTTTTAAGATTTTTGCCTCTAAAATAGGATCAGTAAATTTTTCATGTGTAGGGGGAGTCTTATTTTCTTCAAGAGCTTTCACCTTAACTCTAATAAATGAATTAACATCTTCTAACACATTAATATCATATTTCAAATAGTGCTCTCTATTTTTAGATTCATCCTTAAAAGATTTAAATTCCTTTTTTAGTTCAATGTAGGATGATTTTAGAAGATCATTTTGCTTATTGAAATCCTCAAATTCATCTAATAAGCTCATGTGGTTGTTGTCAATCTATGCGTGATCTTTCTAAAGGGTTTCATGCTCTTTTTATAACTCTTGTAATTCTAAGTTCAATCTAGCATGCATTTTCTTGAGTTTTCTATATCAGTATGAATTAAAAAAAAAAAAAATAAAAAATAAAAAAAAAAAATGCAGTATGAATTCTTTCAAAAAAAAAAAAAAGTAATTCATTATAGATTAAGTCACATACCTCTTCTTGATCTAACTAATCAAGATTATCGGCCATTAAGCACAAGTTGGTGACTTCTTCTTCTTTTTCTATTTTTAATGAATTCGAAGCAAAGTTTGCCCAGAAAGCTCTCTGAAATCTCTTCTTTCCCTTTCTTATATTTGATTTTTACTCTAACTTCTCCTTACTAGGAGTGGCTTTAAGGTTAGAGCAATCCATTTTTATATATCCAGGTTTCTTGCACTCATAACAAATCACAATATTATAAACCTTAAAATTTTTTTGGAACTTATCTTTATTGCACTACTGGCATCTCCTTTGTTTCCTTTTAAGGAAACTCCTAAATTTTCTTATCATCAAGGAAATTTCATCCTCATCCTCAATTTGTTACTGATCACTCTCCGAGTCATCCACTTCCAATGCTATGTTCTTCACCTTTTGTTGTTCTCCGGCATCAATCTTCCTTTAAGTCACTGCTTGCTCGTAAGAAATTAGTTATCCAAGGAGATTAACAATAGAATAAATATTTAAATACTTACACTCTATAATATTAGTTATTTTAGCATCATAAGCAGTTGACAAATAATGAAGTATTTTATTAATCATGTCAGCATTCGTTAGTTCCCTACCTAATACATGCAAAGAAGTGATTATTTGAGTGAATCTTGTGTATATGTTAGAAATTGATTCATTGAGTTTCATGTAAAATAATTCATAATCATATAACAGGATATTTAATCTAGATTACTTTACTTCATTAGTCCCTTCGCATGTAATATAAAGACTATCCAAAATATCCTTTCCACTTTTGCACGTAGAAACTCATATGTAATCTTCAGACTTAAGTGCACTAAAGAAACTATTTAAATAGTTTACATTTAATTGTGCTAAGTCACATTCTTTTATATTCTAGTTAGGAAAATGTATTTCAACTCTAATGCCATCTATAAGTCTAGTTAGCCTAGTATACCCTTCTTGAAATAAAATCCACATGCGATAGTCAAGCGATTGAAGAAATGTAGACATACGTATTTTCTAAAAATTGAAAATAATATTATCAAATAATGGAGGTTCAGTGATCGAATACCCTTCAGGTATGTTTCGGTTTCCAAAAGTAGCCATTATCATTTTCAAAATGTAGAAACTTATAGTTTTGAAATAAAGTTCTGATACCACTTGTTGATTCTTTATAGATTGTTAAACTTATGTAATTGTCCCAAGGCTTACCTAGGGGGTGAATTGGTAATTTAAAAATTTTCTTAGATTTTTTAATAGAAAACTTATTTTTGTATTTTTGCAAAAGTAAAATTTCCAACCACAAATACTAAAGTGCAAAAAATAAATTTATACACAGTTTATTAGTGGTTCAGTCCAACAAGACCTACATCCACTCCCTGAAGGCTCCCTCTTTATGTATTGCACTATTATCAAAAGTGGCTCTCCTTTTGCTCCCACAGTAAGAAAAAGAAGTATTTACAATTTTCCTCTCTTCTACCAATCCCCGGTGCAGCAAAGAACTATCGTCCTCTCACACCCTCCAAAAACTGTTGCATACAAACCTATGTGAATATGCATGAAATATTTTTGTACATGATGATTGTCCAATACAAACCATGTTCATACTATATGAATTATTAGATAAATTTTCAACTTCGTAGGGATGAAAGGGTACCCTACATTTTCGTACTCTAGACGTCATCTGTACGAACAGGAAATCGTATAGTACGATCCATTCAAAAAACTTTGGAATTCATTGGGAGAAAAATGACCCTTCAAATTTGTACTCTATACATCGTCTGTACGAACAGAATATTATACAGTATGATCTGTTCAAAAAATTATGGGATTCATCGGGACAAAAAAGGACTCATCAATTTTGTACTCTGGACATTGTCTATATGACCAATGAATCATAAAGTATGATTAGTTTTTAAAAAATTTAAATTTTAAGCACTCCCAAGTGTGTGTGTACATGGTTACTCAATTACAATCACACTCTCTCAGACTCAATAACAAGAAAAAGTATAGACTTCAATTTCAATAAAACTTAATCTAATCTGATATGAAGTCTTCAATAATCTGGAGTATAATTTCCCTAAAATTTTAGTACACACAAACAATAAAAGTAATACATCCATAATATATTATGAGAAACTATAATTAAAAAAATAATATTTGAAATCATCAAAAAACATACATGTTGCATGAATCTCAACAACCGAAAAAACTAAGTTGTAACAATCTCACACAAAATACATCCAACTCCTCCTCCATTGGCTTCCAAAAATAAGTGTTCAAAATTTGATCCAATCCATATTGAAATTCCAATCTCACTCCTTCGTATCACTGTTTGAAATCTAAAAATAAAATTTCTATCATTATCTTAATTGAGAGTGTTCGTATGAAACTCAAAATTCCTACAATGTAATTAATTACATGGGCTTATTTTTGTAGAAGATTTAAAGACCCCAGATAAATTTAAAAATTTAATTAATTATCTTTGAGAAAATTAATCAAAATTAAAGATGGTCATTATTATCATATTCAAATACTTGATAATAAAGAATATTCTCTTTCCTTGAAAGGATATATCATTTGTTATTATGACTATGAATATGAAATTAATGAAAACCCATCCTAATTATTCTACCCAAATATTTGATTGAATATCATTTTGACCCTTCAAGGTCATATGTAGTTTCTTCTTGAATTGGGTTAAGATATTCATTATGGAATTCACAATTCTGAATTTGAATCCATTAGGAAATTTTATTTATGCCTTCTAAGGTAGTAATCATTTCTACTAGAATGTTTGATTTCAGAATTAAAATTTAAAAATTGGCATATAAATTTTCCCAAAGAAATAATTATTTCAATTTCTTTGCATCTTTACAAAGCATTAAACATAGGGTCATCATGATTAAGTCAATTTCTAACTAGTGAGAGTTTCATCTTATGACACTACATAGAAAGGGGAGTGGTTCCTTCCTTATTATTATTATATGTTTTATATATGTTAATGTTAGGATATGAATAAGCTCAACCTATGATGTAAATAATAAATCAAATGTATTCAAAGGAATTATTAATTTATGAAAAATTTTAAATACTCTATTGGCTAGTTGTATGTCCTTTTTACTTTAATTTTCTTTTTTTCTTTATCATGGTGTTTGTTTGATTATTAGTGTACTATGAATGCTTTATCTTTTGACTCTAGTATTTTTATTAAGTACGAGTCTACATTTTCAATTCAAAAATAACTTTTTAATAACTAGCTTTGTCTAACTCTTCAACGGAAAAGTTAAGGATGGCTCCTTATATAGTTAATTAAAGATGACTCTTTATAGAATGTTGTGGAGGAAGACTCTTTGTTTTGCAAGCTAGGAGTGATTTCTCAATTTGCAAATCATGTATGACCACATAATCTTCATATGAGGATGACTTCACTTATGGAGAGTAAAAGAATAGAGAGTGTTTCTTTCTATAGTAATGAAGATATGGGTAACATGTGGTGCATTGGTGGAGGATTTAACTCAAACCTCCAAAATTTTGGTTTACCAAATTTACTATAAATACCCCTAGCTTTGTAGGGAGGGGTAGTTTCTTCTTGTTTTCTCTTTTTGACACTTTTCACTTCCCTTAGCTCTTTTTTTCATGTGAGTTATTGCTTTTGAGATGGTAGGTTTAAGGAGATGCCACAAGGCAAAGTTTGAATATGATTAGAGCTTATGGGTGACTAAGGCATTCACTAATATGATCTTCTTTATCATTGTTAAAAGGATGCCAATATGGCTATTCGAGTGCTTATAAAAGACAAGTATCTCGACACCTTCTATGATGGTGAACTCTAAATCTCAAGCAACCACTTTAGACATGGTCTGAGAATTCACTTTTGTTGGAAGTGGCCAATATTCTAGAATTTTATAGGTTAATCTTCTAAGAGTTAGCTAGAGTTGGTTCATTATAAAAGATTCATAAATCAACCAACTCAAAACATGAGTAGTCGAGAGGATCAAAATTTCTTTTTTTATGCAAAAATCTTAGAAGTGAAGGAGTTAATTTAGTTAGTACATTGTCATATTTATATTAAAAATATTATTCTATGTAAATATACTTGAAAAAAGTACCTATTCTTCAAATTGAGATTGTATCAAACATATACTAAATTCTTGAGCAGTTGATACTCCAAAAGATTGTGCCTCTTTAAATGAATTTATTAAAAACACTCGAACTTCTCTCGCATCCTAAGAAGGATGAAGTTTGACTGAGAATGCTTATTGCTAAATCTTGCAAGTTTGGAGGGCTTGCTCCAAACATCTTCCACCACTCATCTTCAAAATATCAAGTAAGAGATCTAAATGAATTTTTAATTTTATAAAATTAAAATATTAGTATAAGTTAACATTAAACAAAAAAAATTTTGGTTACATTTTTTAGATCAATCAGCTTTCCAAATATTTTCAAAGCATCAAGAAAATGTCAGACTTCATTCTTTGTAAATTTAGGCTTTGGACAAATATATTTATTCCCAATCAACTCAACAAGGCATTGCATAACTTCTGGCTTATGACAATAATTTTCTTTTTTATATTGTAAATGAGGATTCAAAAAATATGTAGTTGAGTGGATGCTTGGCCTAAGTTTAGAATTCCATCTTCTCTTAATGATAGTGGTATATGCTTATATAATTTCTTCACATTTCTGAAGATGGTCTTTATTACCTTTTGTGCACTATACATACCATCATATAAATACCCTAGTGAGAGTTTCTCATCTGAATCAACTATATGGAGAAATATAATCATTGGACTAGTTATTTTTAGATAACAAGACTCTCATTCCAAAAGTTCATATCTAAAATAATAGAGAACAACTTTTTCTTTAGTGGGTTTTGATAACTTTGAATCTGTGTAGAATTTATTTGTGACTAAAGCTTGTAAGTCATGTTTGTGATCATAGACACTTCTTAAAGTAGTGAAGGTAGTAACAAATCTTATAGGTCTTTGTCGTACAACTTCCTTTCAATCTAATATTTTTCTAAGACATGCAAGTATAAATACATAATTATAAATAAAAATTGTCACCTTTAATATTTTTCTTGCAAGCTCTTCTATTTGAATATCAAATTCAGACAGTGTGTTGGACAAAGTGACCAATACAAATTATAGAAATTTTTATGTTACATCTCACCAGCTTTCTTTTAGTTCACAATATTACCAGTTATTAATTGCACTATATTCTCTAGGTGTACCCATTCAACAACCTTAGTGAATAGAACAAACAAGGTGGTAGCATCATTGGTGAGAGTAGATGCATATAAGGTTGTAGCAGCCTTACTCATGGTTTTAAAATTGTCAGACTAGGAGGTTAGTTTTAGCCCGGTTTGATTCGAAACCGTTGTTAAGAATTAAGCTAATCGATAGGGTAGTTGGTTCAAAATTTAACCAGTTGAACCAGTTAGTTTGATTTTATTTTTAAAATGATGAGCATATTACGTTTAAATACATAAAAAATCAATAATATATATGATAAAATTATCATTTAATTTGGCCACTCAACCTAAGAGTTTGTGAGAATACTCTTTTACTAAGGAGTAATTATTACGTCCAGTGACCGGACCGTCCGGACACCAATTCAGACATGCCACGTCACCCGATTACACTGACTTGTAAGTCATGTTTGGGTTTTGATAACCGTTGTTAAGAATTAAGCTAATCTGGATTGGTGTCCGGACGAATTCGGACACCGGACGTAATAAAAATTCTTTACTAAGGGTAGACCTGTCAATTTCGGGTTACGGGTCGGGTTCGGGTCAACCCGAAATTGACCCGGTATTATTCGGGTTCGGGTCGACCCGACCCGTTTTTTCAAACGGGTCGATTTTCTGGACCCGAACCCGACCCGCTTCGGGTTCAGGTCGGGTTCGGGTCAACCCGACCCCACCTATTTCAGCCAAATCTCTCCGCGCGGACGTGAAGAAACGCGGGACGCCGGACGTCGGACGCCGGACGGCGGAGCTGCGGCTGAGCCGCTGAAGCACGGACGACGGTTGCCGCGGCTGAGGCACGGACGCCGGGATGCCGGGACGCGGGTCGCACGCGAAGTGACGCGGTCAGCCGGTCACGCCTCACGCGGGTCTCACCGCGCTGGGCAGGCCGCAGGCGGGGCAGGCGGCTCGAGGCAGTCGGGCAGCTCGGGCAAGGGCGGGCTGGGGCAGCGGGGGAAGGGCAGGAATCAAATTTTTTTAAATTAAACGGGTTTTCGGGTTGACCCGACGGGTTGCCGGGTCAACCCGAACCCGACCCGTTTTTGTAAACGGGTCGGTTTCCCGGACCCGAACCCGACCCGCTTCGGGTTCGGGTCAACCCAAACCCGAAAATTTCGGGTCGGGTTCGGATCGGGTTTTCGGGTCGGGTCCAATATTGACAGGTCTAACTAAGGGTGTATATGATGTGAAGTTCTTGCAATGATAAATAAAAGGAAAGGAGTGCTATGTTTACCAATAAATTATGCGCATTTATTCACCAAGTTGCGTATTATATATCAAATGTCAAAATTGATGTGTAAAAGTAAAGCAGGAAGTCTAATTCATTTATGAGGCTAATTGGAGATGGAGAGTTTATGGGATAAGCTTGATCATTCATTTGCATAGCTCTATATTTTTCCTTTTATTGACATATTGAATTTATTTATGACTACCTTTTGCCCTTCCTAAATGCAGTATTTTAATAACCGAAGGAAAAACAAAATGAGGTATTGAAGTTTAAAGTTTTAGCCTTTATGTGGGATAGCTCTAAAGCAACTTTTTAATATAAAAATAGTAAGAAATTTGTCACAATAATATTCTTTGCATAAGACTTGACGCATGCCCATATTATGAATAACAAAATGATAATATTTATTTATATAAATAAAAATATAATGATAGTTTACATAATTATTTAAAATAAAAAAAATTAAATATTTAAAAATAAATAAAATACAATATTTAAAATTTACTTTCTTTATATTTTGAATTTTACTAAATAAATAAAAATCTTAAGACAAATAAACAAAAAATTTAAATAAATTCAAATATCAGTTCTACTTATATTTAGAGTCATTAAAAAATCATTAATGAGGCTAACGTTTTCACTAAATCGAATCAATTAAACTACCAAGTCATTATCCGAACGGTTTGAAGCAGTAGATCCATCAATACCTCGCCCAGATTTGTCTCCCTTATGGATTCGATAAATGGACCAGTGCTGAAAGCTACTCCAATGGCAAAGTCCTTTAGTTCACATTTTATCTGGTTGAGACTTCTGGTTATCTTTCAAGATTTCAAGGTTTGGGTTGACATTTTAGTACAGCATTAATTTTGTTCACATCTTGTCTCCCACACCACATCATAAGATAAAGCATTACATGATTGAATCTTATATAACAGAGGCGGGCATTGAGTAGGTTTGGCTAATCATATGGAGCCAAATTGGGTTCTCCAAACCAATTCAACCCAAAAAAAAAAAAAAAAAAAAAAACTTTTTAAATGAAGTTTGGATAGACCAATTTATAGCCTTGGGTGGACATAATCTCCTTTTTTAAAATATTTTTAAATACTAAATTAATTTAAATATAATATATCAGTTAATAAACTCTAAAAAGTATATAATAAGCATTAATTAATTATACCCACATGAAGGAGGACCTACTCTCCCTTGTTAAGTGACAAAGTCAAGAATTCACATAAATTAATCATAAATGAGTCTTTTATCATTTGAAATATCAAATAACATGGGTTTGTTATTACATGTATTTATTTTAGATTAAGACAAAAAAAATAAAGGTAGCACGTGGTCTGTCGCTCTCTCATGCATCACTTAAATTTATTTAGGGGTGTCAAATATTGACCCAACCTGATAAATTCGGATTCGAGTTGACTCGTTAAATAATTGGGACTGGTTTGGGTTAGACTTTTTGACCCGTTTATTAAATAGGTAAGGCTATGGTTGACCCAAGAATCCATCCTTGACAAAAAAATTATCCTGTTTAACATATTCCTTGCTTAATTTTTTTAATTGTGAGTGAGTTTAAATTTATTATTTTTTATCAAATATCATAAATTTTATAGTTAATAAGTTGTAAAAAAAATTCATCAAAATGAGTTAACATGTCAGGTTTGGGTTGGTGTTGTTGACCAATTTATTTAACAAGTCGACTTCATATTACTTCGATTTGAGTTTGATTAATTCCGGGTCGAACCCAATCCGTTCGACCCATTTTGATACCCCTACTTAAATTTATTATTATTAATAGCTTTTTTTTAACACTAATGTATTCAAGCTTCATTCAAATAGGCACATGCATAATAAATTTAATGTACTTGATATCATGCACATTATCATTATCAATTGTTGTACGATATCACTTATTAAGATAAACATTAATCTTTATTTTTTATGATTCATATTTTTTTATCCAAAATAAAAACCTACTTATAAAAGAATTTTTAAAATATACTCTTATCCATGCTCAGATCTAATTTATCTCTATTTTTTGCATATAATAATATATATTCTTGCATTTGTTTACTTAGGCACATGCATAATGAATTTAATATACATAATATCAAGCACATTATCATTATCATTAGTCATATAATATCATTTATTGACATAAACCTTAATAATTCATTTTTAAATATATACTTCACAAATATTATTTTTTTAATTAATTACTTTTCAATTCTTAGTTTAAATACACTTTTTTGTGAAATAAATGTATTTCTTCAGTATTTTTTATGTGACGTGTTTCATTTTAAGAGCTTATTTGATTTAATAACCAATATTGTAGTTTTTGTCATCAAATCAGGTTGAAACCAAATTTTTTAATGGATGATACACAACCCAACTAACTTGTATTTAACAAATGGAGTTAGAGAACTCATTGATAAAGCTTAAAGTATTTAAGAAAGTGGAAAGCTCTAATATCATTATGAGTAATCTCTATAGTTAAAATTATAAAATATGCATCTTCAAATCTTATTATAGGATTAAGATGGCTATATAAAAGGATATACCTAAAAAAAGTTTAAAAAAAGTATATGATGTGACCAATGCAAACTAGCATATTCACATGGACTAGCTAGATGGTGTACACATGCATCTCTCCACCTAACATATCACCCCATCCTCCCCCCCGAGCTTGTCTTTGAGATAGGCTTGACATATAGGTCGAGTTTGTGAAGGTGAGTTCCCAAGAAGAAATGATGAGTCTGATAGACTGGTCCACGCGGGACCGGCCCAAGCAGAGAACAGGCGAAATCTCTCTCCTCCTCTTCCGTCAGCCGCACGCACGCGACGCTTGAAATCTCTTTTTAGGAAGGTTTTTGAATAGATTCTAGGAGGGAAATTGAATGTAGGGATTGTTTAGGGATTTCCTTTTGATTTGTATGCATTAAATAGTTGATTTTCCTAGGGTTTGAGTATCTTGAATTTGGCTGAAATTTGAGATCTCTTAGATTTAGGTTTTCTTTGGGCTCTAGCGACGTCTAGAGATTTGGGAGAGATCGATCCTCCTCTCGAATTGAGGATAAATTGTATCTTTGCTGTTTAATTTATCTACTAGTGAAATACAAGGGTTTTGTTTGGTTTTTTTCTCAGATTTCTCTTATAAAACTCCTATTTTTCTCTGTTTGTGGGCTGTTTCTTGCTGCGGATAGAAATATCATGGCTGCAGTTTACTGATTTTGGCTAAGAACACTTTTGAATCCAAGTGTTTCCTAACAAATTGGTATCAGAGCATCATTTTTGGGACCGTTGGCTGCTGAAATCCTGAAAATTTTAGTAGTTTCTTCGTTCCCAGAAAAAGATCTTTGCGATTCTTGGGAAGAACGATGGGCGGGAAGAAGGTGGAAGTTTTGGAAGGCGAAATCGGGCAATTAAAATCCGATTTGGAGGGAAGATTTTTCAATTTCCAAAATCAAATCATCTCCAACAATGAAAGGTCGGAGGGGAAGTTCGTCGTGATGGAAGAGATGATGAAGAAATTACTTGAAATGAAGACCAATCAGGCGACATCGGAAGTACGAGAGAACACCGACGACCATGAAATGGGAGGAAATCCAAACCCGTTACGAGGAAGGAGGAATTCTGAGGTGGAGATCCTAGAGGAGGAGAATGACATGCCCCCTCTAGAACCTCTTTCTAGAGAGGAGATGAGTAGGATACGACCAACGGGAGGCTGATTTGGTCGGAAGAAGGGAAAACTACAATCGCCGAGGTGCTGAATTTGAAAGAATCCAGCGTCGAGGTGCTGATTTTGAAGGAGGAAGGGAAGAAATTCATAGCCGAGGTGCTGAATTTGAAAGGATTCAGCGTCGAGGGGCTATTTTTGAAGGAAGAAGGGAGGAACTTCATCGTCGAGGTGCTGAATTTGAAGGAATTCAATCTCGAGGTGATGATTTTGAAGGGAGAAGAGGAGAGTATGAAGAGGGAATTGAGTATAATCGTCGGAGGGATGATCAGGACACTTGGGGAACTCTTCCCCTTCAAGGAATGAGAGGTTATGGAGGATACCAGGGAAACGGAGGAGACCCACGGGTGAGGAAGCTGAAGATGCCCGTCTTTGAGGGTGAAGACGGCCATGGCTGGATCTACAAGGCGGAGCGTTACTTCGCTGTCAACGGGCTGACAGAGGAAGAGAAGCTGACGGCGATAGAATTGTGTTTGGAAGGAAAAGCATTAGCATGGTATCAGTGGCGTGATAGGAGGGAGCCCATCTAGAGCTGGAGAGAGTTCAAAGATTGATTATTGGAGCATTTTAAAGCCGATGGGGTAGAAGGCTTCTATGAGCAATTCTTTGCCTTAACTCAGGAGGGGACTGTGGCAGATTACCGCGACAGGTTTGAGTACATGGCTAGCAGATTGGATCACATTTCAGAGTTATCCCTGGAAGAGAACTTCATGAAAGGGCTTAAACTAGAGATACGAACAGCAGTCAGGGTGCTGGAGCCGAGGAACCTAGGGAAGGCTATGAAACTGGCGCAGTTGGTGGAAGATTAGAAGAAATTAGAAAAAGGGGCTCGAGGAAACTATTCAGGGGGACCTTATGGGACAACGACCACGCTTCTAGCACCCAAGCGACCTGCATCAGGCAACATTAATGAGATCACCAGTGAGAAGCTAGTAGGAGGGAGTGGGGAAAATTTCAGAAGACTGATAGAGAAGGAGATGCAGGATAAGAGGACAAAGGGGTTGTGCTTCAGATGTGATGAGAAGTATATGCCGGGGCATGGTTGCAAGGACCGAACTCTTCAGGTTCTCCTTATCTGTGAAGATGAGGAAGATGAGAAGGGAGGTGGGAGCAGATCTGAAGAGGAGGAGAAGCTGTACCTGGATGTGGCAGAAGTCTCTCTGAACTCTGTAGTGGGATTCACTCCGAGTCACACTATGAAAGTAAAAGGGGAGATAGTTGATTGTGAGGTGGTTGTGCTAATTGATAGTGGGGCTACCCATAATTCCATTTCCACTCAGGTCATTGACCAATTGGGAGTGAAGTTGGTGGACACCGATTGCTATGGAGTGATGATGGGTACAGGGGTGGAGAAAGGCCAGGAGATCGGTAGAGGAGTGGTGTTGACCATCCAGGAGATTCAAGTAAGGGAGGATTTTCTCCCACTAGAGTTGGGAAGCACTGATGTCATCCTGGGAATGAAATGGTTGCAAACTTTGGGGAAAACCAAGGAAAACTAGGGAGCACTCATGGTGGAATTAATGGAGGATGGAAAAAAGGTGGTTATAAGGAGAGATGCAGGGCTATCCCAAGCCATGACATCAATTAAGACCAGGTTAGGGACATACAAGAGGTGGGGGAAGATTATGTGGTGGGACTACACAGGTTAGATGCGATCCGATTGGAGGAGAAAGGGGATGTTTCTTTTTCAGTGCAGCCCTTGGTTCCGTAATACAGTAAGGATTTTTAGTCGCCTCAAGGTTGGCCACCTCCACCGGAACATGAGCATATATCCACCTTGAGGACAAGGTAGATTTTTGGGAGGGGAGTATTGTTAGACCGGTCAAATGGAGCGGTCCAGCCGGTCCACGCGGGACCGGCCCAGGCGGAGAACGGGAGAAATCTCTCCGCCTCTTCCGTCAGCCTCACACATGTGAGGCTTGAGAGCTCTTTTTAGGAAGGTTTTTGAATGGATTCTAGGATGCAAATTTAATGTAGGGATTGTTTAGGGATTTCCTTTTGATTTGTATGCATTAAATAGTTGATTTTCCTAGGGTTTGAGTATCTTGAATTTGTCTGAAATTTGAGATCTCTTAGATTTAGGTTTTCTTTGGGCTCTAGCGATGTCTAGAGATTTGGGAGAGATCGATCCTCCTCTCAAATTGAGGATCAATTGTATCTTTGTTATTTTATTCATCTACTAGTGAAATACAAGGGTTTTGTTTAGTTTTTTTCTCATATTTTCGTTGTCGTGTAAGACTCCTACTTTTCTCTGTTTGTGGGTTGTTTCCTGCTGTGGACAGCAATATCATCGCTGCAGTTTACTGATTTTGGCTAGGAACACTTGTGAATACAAGTGTTTTCTAATAGATTCCCTTGGCTGGAAGCTATTGCAAACCTAAGACAAGTTTTGTCCATATAGTTATGGTTGTAGATTTTGTATTTGGGTGTTTTGTGTAGCTAGATCTGATACACACATTGAAGGCAAGTGCTCTTAGTTGTAAAAAGTTTGGTTTCTCTTCGAGGTAAAGGTCTACCTAGCTGAGTCATTTAAAGGAGTTAAATGAGGATGGTTGCATCCTCAATTTAGCCTTCTAGGGTGAGTCTATATACTAGGGTCTTCATAAAGGTTAATGGCCCCTTGCTCACATTTTGTTTATACCAACTGCCCTGGAAGGAAAGCTCCCATTAAATGAGCACTTCTTTTACTACGTACTTCCCCTAACTAAGTTCCATAGACTATAGCCTTATAAGATGAAAGTTCATGTAGGTTGTTACACCTTATAGAATTGTCCCAAAGCTAACCAAGAGGGCGGGGGGGGGGGGGTGGGGGTGTGACTTAGTTATTAAAAAAAATTCTTGGATTTTTTAAAACCCTTTTAGAATTTTGAAAGTTAAATCAAGAATCTTGAAAGATGCAGTTATTTATAGAAATGATTATCACAGATGATTTTCCAACCACAAAATTTTAAACGCTAAAAAATGAAAAAGCAGGAAAAATTAATGGCAACAGAAGAACACAAAATTTTATAGTGGTTCAGTACAACTAGAGCTACATCCACTCTATGGAGACTCCTCCAAGTATTTCACTAAACAATAGTGACTTTTCTTTTGCCCCCATAGCAAGATCGAGTAGCCCTTACAAACTCTCTTCCACCAGCCCGTTGCAATAAAGAACCGTCACCTTTTACACTCTCCAAGTGATGGAATTGTACCGTCACGTCCTTTTTCACCCTCCTAGTGAAGGAAGAGAACCGTCACCTTTTACATTCTCCAAGTGATGGCAGTGTCCCTTTACATCCATTTTCACCCTCCTGGTGAAGGCAGAGAACCTTAATACAATCTTGAAGATCATCTCTCAAGAGCCTCCAAAGAAGAGATCCTCACTTTGGGAAACCTTGTGAATCCCTTATAACTCCCCTTCATTAGATCTCACTCTTTACTCACAAAATATCTCCTAAACACACTCTTAATGGTTCCTCTTAAGAGAAATTCAAATCAAAGGATTATAAGATAGTTTTTAGGGCTCTTTATATAGACAACATGTAAAAAACCATCCAAAACTTAAAATTTTCAAGAGAACCGTCCTATGATCGTGGATCATTACATAAATAGTTCAAAAAATTAGGTCTTCATTTGGTTGGATAAACTCAATTTTGTACACAATCAGTCTTTTGTACAAATTCACATCTTACTGTACGAACAGTTAAAAAATGAATGTGTTTGTTTAGTACAATTGAGTACAAACCTAATTTCGTACTCTGTTAGTTGTCTGTTCAAATTTATATCATACTATATGAATAATTCAAAAATGAATTTGTTCATTTGGTACGATCTGGTATAAATCTAATTTTGTACTCTACGAGTGGTCTGTATGAATTCACATCATATTATACAAATAGTTCAAAAATGAATGTGCTCATTCGGTACGATATGGTATAAACCTAATTTCATACTCTGTCAGTCATACGTACGAATTCACATTATACAGTATGAAAAGTTCAAAAATTAAAGCCATGATTATTAACCGCATTCAAGAGGAAAATACATGTCAAATCATACAGTACTATTAAACATCATATAATACGATCACTTTTAAAAAACATTATCACACTCCCCTGTGTGTGTGCATGATTATCCAATTACAATCACGATTTCTCAAACTCAAGAAATAAAAATAGAGATATATAGACTATATTAAATGAAAATCTAATTTACCTTCTCTTAAAGCCTTCAACAATCACGAGTAGTATATGATTTCTTTGAAATATTAATACACATAGAAATAAATAGAAATATCAATGATATGCTAGGAGAAATAAAAAAAATCATAAAAATAATATTTTGTTATCATTAAAAGTCATAATCTCAATCATGATTTTTATTTGCAATAATCTCCCTTTTTTTATGGCAAAAATAATTACCGTTTGAATTACAAATTAAAGCTATTTTCTCCTAAGCTCCTCCTCAATGAATGAAGATTAAAAATTATGGGGAAATAAAATAGAATTTCATCCTCTCTTTTTTTTTTTTAAATTTGATTTTTATAAAACAAATGCAAAACTCAAAAGAAATACACATAAAATAAAAACTACTAAACGAACATCAAATAAAGCAGAAGACAAACATAAAATAAAAAATAAAAAACTACTAAAAATATAAAGCATCAAAACACAAACACATGACCAAAAGACTTGAAACAAACACGACCAGAAGACTTCAAACAAACACAAACTACCTCCCCCTTTTGACATCAACAAAAAGAAGAAAGAAAAAAAATATTCCTTGAATATGAAAGGTACTATGGATGAATCAAAAAGTTGATAAGGAAGAGAATTTTAAAAATTTGCAAGACAAACATTAAATTCCTGATGTAATAACTTGTAATTTAATTCAAAGAATAAATAAGATTAAAAAAGTTGACCATGTTCAATGTTCATTCTAGAAAGAAGAAGTATCAAATAAAATAATTATTACAAAAATAATAAAATAAAAATAAAATATTTTCAAATTTAATAGTCGAAATTATTGTTTAATGTATGAGTTTTTCTAAGAATTAAAGATATAGAGGAAAAAACTAAATATAGTGTGGGCTCATTTTATGCCTCTTTATTAACTAGACTTGAGAATTTTTTATTGATGCAATTGCATATGTTTTGAATTTGAACTTTATTTGATAAACATTGCACATCTTTTCATATTGGGCTCATTTTGTGCATCCTTTCAATTTTTGCACATTTTGTGCATCTTTTGACATTTTGTTCTTTTCATATCCTAAATTAGCAAATCTTAGCTTGTATGATTATCTTCCAAATAAAAGAAAAAAACTTTCCCATATAAGGAAGAATAAACCACAAAAACATAATCCAATAGATAATAATAATAAAATCTACTCATTTAACAAAAACAAGAAAACAAAAACAAGTTAAAATTTTTCAACAATTATAATTAAAAGTTAAATGTCTATTAGAACATTAAGAAGATCTTCTTATCTAAGAAAAAAAATTATTTAAAGTTTGAGAGATTTTTTTTTCAATTATAATTTGATTTAAAGTTTGAGAGAAAAAAAATCTAGGAAAATAATCTTGCAATACAAATAATTTAAAATTTTCATCCTTTAGATCAACATTCTAGATAAGTCAATAATAACTCATAGAAAATTTAAGAGAGGGAAAGAAAGAAAAAGAAAAAAATCAACAATATCCAAACTCTTTTTTTTTTTTAAATAACATAGACTCAAATATAAGGAAAATACAATAATCCCAAATCAAAAACATCTAAAAACAACATCACAAGAACTAAATAACAAAACATACAACAAAGAACAACTAAAACTAAAAACCCAGCTTATATCTTGATCTGGACGAGGATGTGGAGGACTAAACTGGGTAAAGTAGTTGTTGATGGTAGCTACTTTAGTATTGAGTGAATCAAACTATCCTCTAACCCAACTCATATCTTCATTGTATCTAAAGTCCTACAGGTCCAAATGAGTCTGAACATGACTAAATAGTTGATCTATATGAGACTCGAGGTGATTGAATCTCTAGATCAAATCTTTGTAGAATTGATGCTCAAGTCTAGGAGTAGGAGAAGGTGCAGGTACTAGAGTAGGTCCTTCATCAAAATTTTCTCCCTCATCCCCTTGATTCTGTTGGGAAAAAATATGAAATGAAGCATCAGTAAAATAGAAAGTTAAATTATTTGGGGGATTGGGATGAATAAGAATGTATTTTATCTCGGGGATATGGCCAATCAAGTATCCTAAAGCCACATTCTTCTTCCTTCTAGTGGCAGGGAGTCTATTGTTAGTAAGGTTATTGATGTAGTATAAATCAAATGGGCTTCATCAAATCGAGTGTCTGATAATATGTAGTATGTTAGTATGCTAAGCAAAGGAGTTATATTGATTCGATCACCAGCTTTAGGAATAATGGAGGTTCTCAAAATATAATAAATGATTCCAACATTTCGATTCAAAGTATATACAAGGGGAAAGTGTTGGATTGAAAGTATTCCCCTAAGAGTTTGATTAACAACAGACCAATCAAAATCACTTCTTGAATCATTGAATGTGCCCTAACTCCTTTAGTTCTAAGATGTAAAAAAGTGCCCAAATCCTCTTTGGTGATTTCAACATGTTAGTGGAAGATATACGAGGACATTATGGTGTTTTTTCTCTCATTCTCAAATAGGAGAGAAAATATTAAAAGCTGTTAGAGTGAAAGCATAGATCAGAGTTAGAATGAAAGAAAATGGAGTGAAATCAAAGAGAGGCATAATTGGAAAATTGATAACTTCTTCAATAAGAAGACAGGAAGGAGTAATTTTATCTTGAACAAAATGATCGTTGGCTTGTTCATTCTCTCTTGAAAGAAAATTTTCATCTTGTTAAGTATGAAATGAACATCCTTTGGAAGGATGTGATTGTTTGTGGCCGCTTGCCTTTTGAGAAGGATTGAACACAAGGATTGAAAAGGACTGATTGTGGAATTGATTGAACAAATTCAAAGAACATCTTCCAATTTATAGAAGTCGGATGATTTAGTATAGTACAAAATTGATTTCGAGTGTATGATTTTGAACTTCATATATTACAAACTTGGGTTCGTACATATAAATATAAACGGTCAAGAATAGTTATTGTAGTGAAATAACTTTTTGTAAGTTAACTTATTGATAAGTTATTTCGTATGAACTTTGACCAAAATTGATCGTACAAATGAACAGGTATTTGTACGGGATGATTTATCAATAATGATTATACCTATCGATTGAATTTTTCCATATGCAAACTGATAACATGATCATACAGAGGAACAGGTGTTCATTCGAGACAATTTTAAAATAGTACCACCCTAAACCATAATGAATTCATTCTGAAGCATTTTGCAACGTGTTCGTACAAATAAATAATTGATTATTCATACAAATAATGACGTGTTCATATTTTAAGATTATCATGAAAAGGTATTACAATTTTCTTTGCCTAATTTAACAAAGAAATTATGAAAAATCTAAGGAATTCGTATAGTATGAAATTGGTTTGTATAATATGAATGAAAATCAAATTTTGGATTTATCCATGATGATCAAGACACTTTTCTAAAATAAACCAAATAAGACTCATTTAATACAAAACTAAATCAATACACAGATAAATTAAAGATAAAATAAAGAAGTACCAAATAAGACAAATCAAAAATAAAAACCAAAATAAAGTCATAAACAACAAAAAATATACACAATCGCATTTTGTAAACTTACAATTTTAAGCATGAATATCAATAACACCTAGTATGGTTCTTAAGGTACTAAAAGTTTAAAAAACTTATGGTTTGATAAAAATATCTGCATGTTAATTTTTAGTAACTACATGATGCAGTTCAATTTCTCCTTTAGTTATATGGTTCCTAATGAAGTGATGTCTTATATATATATATATATATATATATATATATATATATGCTTGGACCTGAAGTGTTTGAATGAATTATTTGAAATAAAAATGGCACTTATAATATTACAGAAAATTAGAATAATACCAATTAAAAAACCTAAATCCATAAGTTATTATTTTAACCAAAGATCCTGTGCCATATAACTTCCTAAGACTATATATTCTGCTTCAGCAATAGAAAGGGAAATTGAATTCTATTTTTTGCTAGACCAGAAAACTAAAGAGTTTTCAATATATTGATAAGTTCTAAAATTACTTTTTCTATCAACCCTATATCCTATAAAATCTAAATCAAAATATTTTATGATTTCAGAAGAAGTATTTTTCCTAGGATACCAAATCCCTTGGTTTTGAGTTCCTAAAGATATCTCATAATTCTTTTAACAATAGTCAAATGGGATTCTTTTTTATCATCATAAAATCTATCATAAAGACAAATACTAAATATGGTATCAAGTCTTCTAGTAGTTAAATAAAGCAATAATCCAATCATACCTCTAAATTTCTTTTCTTCAATAGATTTGCCTTTAGGTCCTTATCTAACTAACTTGAGGAACTCATGAGAGTACTTATTGGTTTAGCTTTATCCATTTTATACTTCTTAAGGATGTCTTTAATATATTTTGACTTACTAAGAAAGGTGCCATCCTCTTTTTGCTTTATGTTGAAACTAAAAAAGTAACTCAAGTCTCCCATCAAACTCATTTCAAATTCTATACTCAATGTATTTGAAATGTCATCACAAAGATTTTTATTGGTGGATCCAAACATGATATCAACAACATAAATTTAAATAATGAGAATGTCATCTCCTACTCCTTTTATGAAGAGATTGGTGTCCACGCTCCCTTTAATAAAAGATCTTTCTAGTAGGAATATGCTTAACCTTTCATACCATGCCATAGGTACATTCTTTAGTTCATATAAAGTCTTCTTCAATTTAAACATATGATTAGGAAATTGTGAATTTTTAAAACATGGAGGTTGCGCAACATAAACATCCTCTTTAATCAACCCAATAAGAAAAGCACTATTGACATCCAATTGAAATAATTTATATCCTTTAAAATAGGTAGATGCTAGAAGCACCCTTATTACTTCAACTCTAGCTACAGGGGCAAAAGTCTCCTTAAAATAAATTCCTTCTATTTGATTGTATCCCTTGGCCACCAATCTTGCCTTATTTTTAACAATTACACCTGAATCAATCATCTTATTTTTGAAAACCCACTCAGTTCCAACAACACATCAATTTTTAGGTCCTTCTACAAACTCCCAAATATCATTTTTAATAAATTGATTCAACTCTTCTTGTATGGCTAGAATCTAAAATTCATCAGAAAGTGATTGATTTAAATTAGTGGGTTTAATCATTGAAATAAATGATGAGTGGTTTACTTCTTTTCTAAGTCCATGCCTAGTCCTAATGTCATCTCTTAAGTCTCCTAAAATCAATTCCTCAGGATGAGTTTTAGGATATTTTCATTCTCTATGCAATTTATTTTCCTTTCTTACCCTTTCTTTAAGATTTGCATTTTTAATTCCTTGGGTTTATTCTTCAACATCTTCTTCTTCCAACCTAGACCCTCCAAAAATATCTTATTCATAAAAAATTACGTGAGTGGTCTCCTCTACTACAAAAGTCCTTTTATTAAAAACTCTATAGGATATGCCAATACATGAATATCCTAAAAAATTCTCTCATCAGATTTAGGATACAATTTTCCTAAAAGAGTTGTCCCTTTATTATGAATAAACACTTTACATCCAAAGATATATAGATGTGAGAGGTTGGGTGCCATATCTATAAGTAGTTCATAGGATGTCTTATTCAATTTAGATCTAATGTTTACTCAATTCAGAATATAACAAGATGTATTAACTGCTTCAGCCCACAAATATTTAGGAAGTGAATATTCAACCAACATGGCTCTAGTGGCTTCTAATAAGGTTCTATCTTTCTTTCAATAACTCCATTTTGTTGATGGCTTCCAAGAGATGAAAAGTTATGATCTATCCCTTGCTCTTTGTAGAAAACTTCAATTTTTTTATTTTTAAATTCTCCAATGTTGTCACTATGAATTGCAAGAATTTCACAACCTAGCTTTCTATGAATCCTAGTAGAAAATTTTTTAAATTCATCAAATGATTCACTCTTATGTGATAAGTAAACCTAGAATACTCATCAATAATCATATACCCAAAAACTTTCCCTCCAAGACTTATAAGGATAACAGGTCCAAAGAGATTCATATGAAGGACTTACAAGGGTTTGTTAGTTCTAACATCTTTAATTGAATGAAAGGAGGACTATACTTGTTTCCCTAATTAACACACATCACATAGGTGATACTTAATGAAACCTAATTTCGGTATTCGTCTGACCAATTCTTTTTGGGTATTCTTCCTAAGATTTTTCATGCTTACATGGCAAAGTCTTCTATAACATAACCAAGATTCAATAGCAATAGTTTTTAGACAAAAAGTATTAGAAGATTTAACATAATTTAAATCAAGAATGTAAATATTATTTACCTTATCTTCATGCAACGCATCAACTCCATTTTGAATTATAATGCATCTTGTAGGAAAAAAAATTATATTAAAACTCTTATTACAAAGTTGATTAATACTTAGCAAATTATGCAAATTATGTTTTAATCCTTCTACCAATAACACATTTTCAATATAAAAATTCTTCATGTTACCAATCATACATGAATCTACCACTCTCCTAGTGGTGTTATCTCCATGTGTCACTTTGCCTCCAGTCCTTGCCTCCAACAATATAAACTGATTTACATCTCCAATCATATATTTTAAACATCTATTTTCCAGGTACCAAATGGTCTTATGATGGCTTGTATGAAAGCATTTCTACCACATTATTAACTATTAAACTTGGGAACCCAAATAAAATTAGGTTCTCCTCTTGACAATAAAAATTCAGATGCATGTTTGATATGCTGTGATTGATACATCTTAGCTCTCCACAGTAAATGTATTCTACTTTGAATAGTGCAAGCGTGAGAAATATGTCCCATCATTCTACATGAAAAGTATTTAACACCAGGAAAATGATTTATTAATCTATATAAGTTATAATAACTTTTCCTAGGTTTTAAAATTATAGGATTTTGGTTAGGATTATAAAATTATTCAAGTGTGGGTGCTATATTATTTTTCTTAAAAGCTTTCAATTTTATTTGAAGATATGAGTTTGCACTTTCTAAAATAAAATTTTTAATCTTTAAATCATGTTCCCTTTGATAAAATTCTCCCATAAATTCTTTAAAATTATTTTTAAGCTCAACATAAGATGTTTTTAATAGTTCATGGTTCCATATTCATTTAGCAAAACCATTTGATTGTTATCTATTATTTCATGATCATTCTGAATATTTTCATGCTCCTTTAATAAATTCAAATACTCAATACTAAGGTTAGCATGTAATTTTTTATGTTTTCTATATGAATTATGAATCTTCTCATAAACTTCAAATAATTTGTCATAAGATAGGTCACATATCTCCTCTTGATTTGAATGATTAAGTTTATCTACCATTAAGCACAAATTTGTAACCTCCTCTTCTACTTCTATTTTTAAAGAGTTTGAAGTTGTGTTAGCCTAGAAAGCTCTTTACATTCTATTCTTACCCTTTCTAACAATTATTTTCTCCTCACCTTTCTCCTTATTAGGATTAGCTTTGAGATTTGGGCATTCACTCTTTATATGTCCAAGCTTTCTGCATTCATAACACATGACTTCATTAGTAAATTTTGGATTCTTATAGAACTTACCTTTATTCTACTATTGACATCATCCTTACTTTCTCTTTAGAAAAATTTTGAATTGCTTAGTCATAAGTGAAAGATCTTCTTCATCCTCTAGCATTGATTGATCACTCTCTAAATCATCAACTTTCGAAACTATATTTCTCTCTTTCATTTTATCACATACATTGATCTGTCTTTGATTCACTCATTACTTGTAAGCAATAAGTTATCCAAGCAGATTGTCAATAGAATATACATTCAGATCCTTAGACTCACTTAAGGCAGTTATCTTTGTATCATAAGTATTAGGTAAACAACATAAAATTTTATTTACTTATTTTGAATTTGTAAGTTTTATACCTCAAGCATGTAATAAATTAACAATCTATGTAAATCTCATATACATATTAGAAATTGACTCATTTGGTTTCATGCAAAATAGTTTATAGTCATGTAATAAAATATTCAACCTAGATTGTTTTACCTCATTTATTCCTTCATAAGTTATGCAAAGTGTATCCATATTTCTTTCCAGTTTTGTAAGTAGAAACACACATATAATCCTTATATTTCAAAACACATAAAAATTATTAGACATTTGCATTTAACTATGTTAATTCTCTTTATTCTAAAGCCCATTCAGTAAATGTTATTTCAGCTCTGATGCCATTAACAATTCTTCTAGATCTAGTGTAATCATCCTATACAAATATCCACAAGAGATAGTCAAGTGATTACAAAAAAGTAGACTTGTAGGTTTTTCAAAAATCAAAAGGATTGTTATCAAATAAAGGTAGTCTTCTGATCGAATATCCTTCAGCAGTATTTTGGTTTCCAAAATTAGCCGTGATCATTTTTTAAAAAAGTAGTCTAAACCTTAATTTTTAAAACTTGCTCTAATACCACTTAAAATTTTGTGTAGGTAGTTAGACCTTATAGAACTATCCCAAGGCTAACCAAGAGGGCGGGTAAATTGGTTATTAAAAAAAATCTTGGATTTTTTAAAACCTTTTTATATTTTTGAAAGTTAAATCAAGAATTTTGAAACATCTGTTATTTATAAAAATGATTATCACAGATGAATTTTAAACCAAAAAAATTTAAATACAAAAAAAAAAAATACAAGGAAAAATTAAAGGCAACAAAAGAACACCAAATTTTAAAGTGGTTCCATATAACTAGACCTACATCTACTCCCTAGAGACTCCTTCTCTAGTTACATCACTAAATAATAGTGACTCTCCTTTTACCCCCATAGCAAGATAGATAAGCCCTTATAAACTCTCTTCCACCAACCTGGTGTGGCAAAAAACTATCACCTTTTACACTCTCCAATGATGGCAGCATACCATCACGTCCTTTTATGCCCTCCTGGTGAAGACAGAGAACCATTGCCTTTTACACTCTCCAAGTGATAGTAGTGTACCTTTACGTCCTTTTTCAACCTCCTGGTGAAAGCAAAGAACCTTGATCAAACCATGAAGATCTTCTCTCAAGAGCCTCCAAGAAAGTTGGGTAGAAACTTGAAGAAGACAAAGATATCCGCACCTTAGGAAACCTTGTGAATCCCTCATAACTCCCCTTCACTATATCTCACACTTCACTCATAAAATCTCTCCCAAACACACTCTCAATGGTCCCTCTCAAGAGAAATTCAAATCAAAGGATTATAAGATAGTTTATAGGACTCTTTATATAGAAAACATGTGAAAAACCATCCAAAAATTGAATTTTTCAAAAGGAATGTCCTACGATCATGGATTGTCTAGTACAAATAGTTTAAAAAATTAGGGCTTTATTTGGTACAAACTTGGATGAACTCAATTTTGTATAATGTTAGTCTTTTGTACGAATTAACGTCATACTGTACAAATAATTAAAAAATGAATGTGTTTGCTCAGTATGATCAAGAATGAACCTAATTTTGTACTCTATCATTCATATTTATGCATTCATATTATTATATATGAACCATTCAAAAATAAATTTGTTCATTTGGTATGAACCTAATTTCATACTCTGTCTTCTGTATGAATTCACATCATATTATACGAATAGTTTAAAAATGAATGTGTTCATTTGATATGATCTGGTATAAACCTAATTTTATACTATGTCAATCATATATACAAATTCACATTGTATAGTACAAAAAATTCAAAAAATTCAAGCCATTATTTTATTAACCATATTCTGGAGAAAAATACATGTAAAATCGTACAATACGATCAAATATCATACAATATGATCAGTTTTAAAAAAATTATCACACTCTCCTGTGTGTATGTGTGCACGTTTACCTAATTACAATCAAATTTTCTTAGAGTTAAGAAATAAAAAATAGAGATATACGGATTCTATTACATGAAATCCTAATCTACCTTCTCTTAAAGTCTTTAGCATTTTGGAGTAGTATATGAATTCCTTGAAATGTTAGTACACACAAAAATAAATATAAATATTTAATATATGCTAGGAGAAATAATAAAATCATAATAATAATATTTTGTTATCATCAAAAATCACAATCTCAATCTTGATTCCTTATTTGCAACATAAGAAGTATACAATCTACCTCTATGGGCACAAATGTGTATATATTTAGTTTCCTGGTCATTCACTCTCCTTTGAGGGGAAATTCATAAAATAACAAATAAAGATTAATTGAAGTATTTAATATCCTTACCAAATTATAAAAGGGGAATAAAAAAGAGTTGCTACACTGTCATTATTATTTTCTTGATTTGTGTACCCTCCCTCAAGAAAATCATTATGACATTGATTTGACCCTTATCCTCTAAAAATACAATTTGGCAGAAGGTGAAGAGAAAATAGAATAGCCTACTCAAAAGTAATAAGAAAGCTATAACAATCAAGATGAGTGGGCCCACTGGTATAGAAATGAGCTACATAGTTGAGACTATCCCGAGCAAGACAAGTGGCTAAGCCGAGTAAGGTGTTGGTAATTTGAAATAATAAGGAGAGGGTCATTCTCTCTTTAAGCTCTAATGATTTTCAACTAAAAACGCCTAGCAAGTGCCTGCATTATAGTGATCTATCTAGGAATCCATGGTAGTGATTGCCACCCGAAAGTTAATGGATCCTCTTCTTACCAAAGTCCAACTCAATTCTTAGTAAAGCCCATAGGCAAAAATGACCACATACTCGAGGGACTTCAAAAATCATTTATCACTAGCAAGGTTATCACAACATTTAAATATAATAGGTCATACAATGTAAGATTATAATAGAACAAAAATTTCAAGACCTCATTGGAGATAATTATAGAATTTTTAATAAAATTTATAGACTATTGAGCCAGTAAAGCTTCATTTAAACTCAAAAATAATGATCATCAAACTCTTTTCATTTACCTAAGAAAATTTTAAAACTAAAACTAGTATCAATAAACAACACATGACATAGATGTCATAAAACATAATAAGAAAATCCATAACTATCAAAATCTAACAAGACATACTTATGCTAACATAGATCTCTAATTTTGCAAGCTTTCTCTACTTAGCCTACCCTTTCCTCTCATCCCATCCCAAAATAAATGCAAAAATGCTAGCATGAAAAACCATAACTCAATAGGTTACATTCAACCTATCCAAATCCTTAATAATAATAATAATTAACAGCAATGAAATAAGAACATTAAAGTAAATTCATCCATATAAAAGTGTAAGCAAGATTTTCAAAACGAATGGTAGTGGATATCTATAGAGTAGTAAATAGTAATTCTAGCACACCTATTCAAGTAGTAGAATAGTAAACAAATCACTTCAATTTCTCATAATATAACAGATTAATTTCCCTTAGGCCCTTGTACAAATAATTACAAAATGTATACTTCATTCCTATATGACTCACATTTAGATATCAAATTCAAAATTTTAGGCCCTTACAACTTATAGAACAAAGAAATCTCAAACAAATCATCAAAATTTTGCCAATTCATAAATTTTAGATATATAAAAATAAAAAAAAAATTATGTTTTCAAATATAATAGACAACATCAGACTTATCATTGAGTTTTCATATAAATGACCAACTTTTTTTTGCAGAAAAGCCGGAGCTTGCATAAATTAAAAATGAGAAAAATAAGAGCAACTACAAGGTTGATTCCTCCTTCAAAGTATTATAGAATGAAAGAGGAACCTTATTCAAACAAGATTCTTCCCAACTAAAACTACTAAAAAGAGCATAGTTAGCACATAAATTTGCTAACTTATTATTTTCCCTACCTATACAATTGAAAATGACAAAATTAAAATTCACAAGAAATCCCATACCCTCTTCATTGTAGATTCCTTTTTTCCAAGTTCTTTAAAGAAAAGAAATGATATTTGAATTGTCCCCTTCAATAATGATGCCTTTGTATTTAACCATCCAATCCTTGATTTCCTCCTTTAAAGAATGAATTGCTAGAAGCTCCAATTGTGTATGTCCCAATGAACACAAGTTCTACAATAAGAAAATAGGAATCTCCCTTTGTAGTCCCAAAAAACTGCAGCGATCCCTGCTGTGTAAGAAGAAAGTAGAGACGCGTCTAAATTAACCTTTATCTATTTGGGTGGAGGAAGATGCCAAGTATTAGATAGTCGAAATGACTTGTTAACATCCCAGTGGCCCAAATTAAAGTGACTAAAGTAGTGTGAAACCAAAGCATAACATATAGCATTGGAAGCAATAAAACTAGGACTGTCCTCCACTCCTTCGTGAATCACTTTAATCCTAACTTTCCAAGATAGGAATACTACATTGCAATACAGGTTAACAATAATACTTTTCTTCATTGCAGTAGCTTCTAGCCATCTTATACATTGTTCAATCTTAACAAAAATCAAAATTCCAAATCCCCATTAGTTTAGATGGTAAATTACCTCTGTAAACTTCAAGCATCCACACATAATATGCTCAACATCTTCAATTGCATTGCATATCCTAGGAAAATTGGCATTCTCTAGGAGTCTTCTATAACCTAAAAATTGAAGAGACGGGATTGCATTTCTACTTAATCTCCACCAAAACACTTCCACCCGAGCATTCAACTTAATATTTATGATCCAGTGCTAATTCTAAAAACCATAACTCTCTTGCACCGAAGCATTAAAGGCTAATCCAGTAAATAGAAATTCTATATTTTTTATAAATCAGCTCCATTTGATCTTCCTCCCCGTCTTGTATATGTTGCATATATGATTTCAAAAATATAATTTTGATGATAGCAAACACTTCTGTTTTTTGAACGACTACCTTGCCGACTAACATTTCAAGTCCACAAGATCAAAACTGTAAGTTGAACCAGCTCAAGATTGGATAGACTAGGTCAGAGTCGGTTTGTAAATTCTTTTCCCTTTCTTGAGTTAATTGTAAATAATGTGGTTCATGATGCTAACTAACATTGCACACATACACTTGAGGGAATTGTTCTGTCTGATTTAGAGTTCTCTATTTTAAGGACATCATTTAGAATGATCCAAATATCATCCTGGATGATCAGTTAAAAATAGAAACCCTAATTAGGGCATCCTTGTTAAGGCAGGGGTCACTAAGTATATCGTCCTAGATAATATTTATATCATCCGGGATGATATGCTCAAATCAGAAAGAATCAACTACCAGATCTATTTAGGTATTATTTATTTTTGGTTATCATCCATAACGATGCACATAATTATGCCTAAATTAATATGGTAATTAAGGAAAGCAATTAAGGCTTGATTGATATGATCACATCATCCTAGATAATCATACAATCATATGGTATGATCAGTTCAAAATACCTTAGTTGCTCCTGAATGATCAACATCAGATAGCTCCTATTCAGGGCGATGCTCTAAATGATTTTCACGGATTTGAACTAATCATCAAGGATGATTGTGAGATCGGCCTAGATGATCAAGCTATTTTTTAATTGTCCAGATATCCATTCAGTGTGATTATTTAGATGATATTCACTAATTTGTACTAATCATACATGATGATTTTATATCAGCCTGGACGATATGAACAAAATTCATCTGATCGTCACAAATTGTCCTGGCTGATTAAGCTTAAATCGCACTGATTGTCCAGGATGATATTTATATCGTCCTGGACGATAGAGTCGGTTCCTTGCAATTAATGAGTTATTATGAAGCTCTTCTATTTAAGAGCACTTATTCTACCCTTTAGTATATCTTTTGCTATTGTCTTGACCTGAGAGAGCCTAGAGGAGAGGGAGAGAGAGGAAGAGAGAGAGACGATCTTGTGAGGGGGAGTTTGTGAGAGGGTTTCATAAAGGTTGCTCCAAGATTTGATCCACATCTTCTTCTTCTATTATAGTCCCTTGTCCTTGGAGGGTTGAGAGAGGTTTCACTTCAGCAATTGATCAACGTTCTCTACCTACTTCAGGATGAAGTAAAAGGAGTTGGGTTCTCTGCCTCACCAGTGTCGGTGGAAAGGAGTTTTGTAAAGGCTTCTTAGCCTTATTGTGGGATCAATAGGACAGTCACTTAGTTTTAGTACAATACTCGAAGGGCACCTCCGGGGAGTGGACGTAGGTCATGTTGACAAAACCACTATAAATCTTTGTGTTCTTTACTACTGTTTCTTTTGCATTTAATTTTCGCACTTTTATTATCATTGTGACGAATTTTGGTTTGAGTTTTATGTTTTAATTGTTTGAAATATTTTTAAAATACCAATTCTTCCCCCCCCCCCCCCCCCCCCCCCTCTCCTTATTAGCTTCCGTCTAGTTCATAAGGGCTTAACATCCCTAATGAACATTCAAGTTGTATCAGAGCGGGATTCATAAAATTAAGTTTGAAAACTTTTTGAATCTTTATTCAAGGCTAACTTCGATAATCGTAATATTGTGGAACTTAATGGTGTTAATGTTCCACTTGCTTTTACTGAATGGACTCTTGATGATAGAGATTTAGCACAACTTAATGGAAAATGTCTTAACTTTCTTTTTGGGCTTTAAAATCTAAAGAATACATGTATGTTTCAACTTGTTCTACTGGTAAATAGATTTGGGATAAATTATATATCACTTATGAAGGAACCAATGATGTTAAGCAATCTAGATTGAATATTCTATTGCATGATTATGAACTTTTTCATATGAAACCTTCTGAATTAATTTCTGAAATGTATATAAGATTTACTCAAATTCTTACCTCTTTACATGCCTTAGGAAGAGAATAAGCCAACTATAAAAAAGTTAATAAAATTTTAAGATACTTGCCTTCCTCTTTTGATGTAAAGATGACTGTAATTATGGAATCTAAAGATTTGAATACTTATTCGATTGATAACGTACTTGGATCACTCATTGCTTACGAGCAAGGGGTGAATCAAAGAAATCTTAATGCAGGTAAGAAAAAGAAGGAGAAAAATGTGACGCTAAAGGCCAATAATACAAACACTAATTCTTTCAGGTCTGAAAGCAATGATGTTGCCTTAATCACAAGGCAATTCAGAAGTTTTCTATGGAAGAAGCAAAAGAACCATCAAAACTGGAATAAATGTAAGGGAAATACAAATTTTAAGAGTTCTAATGATATGATCTATTTTGAATGTAGGAAGCCATGATACATTAAAGTTGATTGTCCTACACTTAAGACTCACCCAAGTAAGGTGAAATGTGAGGAGAAACCCAAGATCAAAAAAGACAAGAAGAGGTTCCAAAAGGTGTTATGGGTGGATTCTGCATTGGACTCCTCTAAGACTGAAGTTGAAGAGGAGACTACAAACTTGTGCTTGATGGAAGACGAACACCATGGCCAAAGTGACCAAGTAGAGATATGTGAACTAACTTATGAGTAACTACTTGAAGTTTCTAAACAAATTCATGCATCATATAGGAAACTTAAGAAAACACATGCTAGCTTGAAATTGGAGTTTTTAAATTTTCAAAAAGAGCTTGAAATTTTACTTAAAGATCATTCTACAATTGATAGCAATCACATGTCTTTATTTGATGAGTTTGATGCATTAAACAAAAAGCATACTGAATTATCTGATGTACATGATTCCTTGAAGTCATCCCATGTTGAATTAGAAAAGGAGTTTAAAAATTAGAAAATTTCAAAACTTTTGAAAATAAAAAATCATCATTACATGCATCACATAAAAAGAAACATCAACACCTGAGTAGATTAGTACATACTTTTCCTAGAGTTAGATATTTTTCATGTGATATGTTATGACACATAGCACACACTTGCACCATTCACAGTAATACACATTGGGTGTGGAGACCCAAATTACATGATTTACAACATAACAAATATGCATTGCATCTTACTTTTCATAAGAAGGGACCCAAACATGTTTGGGTTCCTAAATCTGACATTTGATAAATTTGTATGAGTTCTTTCACAAAAGGCCTCATAAGAGCATGTGGTACCTGGGCAACGGATGCTCATGACACATGATTGGAGATGCAAATCAATTCATTTTCTGGAGGCCAGTGCTGGAGACAAGATTACTCTTGGAGACAACACCACCAGGATAGTGGTGGACGAAGGTATAATTGGAAACTCTATGAACCTTTTGATTGAAAATGTTTTGATTGTAGATGTACTAAAACATAACTTGCTCAGCATCAATCAGCTATGCAATAAAGGCTTCATCATAAAATTCATAGCAAACACTTACATTATAAGCTTTAATAATAATACTATTTTGCAGGGAAAGCAGATCAACAATGTTTACATGTTTGATTTAAATAATATTGAATGTGCTTCTTCATTTTGCTTAAAAACTACTACTGATGATTCTTGATTGTGGCACATGAGATTATGTCATTCCAGTATGAAAACATCTAGCAGAGTGACCCAGAAAGACCTAGTTTGAGGTGTCCCCAAGCTTAAGTTCACAAAATATCACCTTTATGATGTCTGCCAATTCGAAAAGCAAGTCCATTCCACTTTTCACTCCATTAAGGACATTAGTACCTCTAGACCTTTAGAAGTCCTTCACATGGATTTGTTTGGACCCATTAGCACTGCCAGCTTAAGAGGGAAAGTCTATAATTTTGTGATTGTCGATGATTACTCGAGGTTTACTTGGATTAGATGTATTTCACATAAGAATGAGTCTTTTGATGAGTTTAGAGTCTTCTTCATTTAGATTCAGAAAAAGCTAGATTGTGAGATCTTGACCATCCATAGTGACCATCTGGGGAAGTTTGAAAATGAGATATTTATAAACTTTTGTGAGGATAAGGGGATTAGTCACAACTTCTCAACTTCTAGGACCCCTCATAAGAATGGGGCAGCTGAAAGGAAGAATAGAACCTTAGTGGAAGCTGCTATAGCCATGCTTGTTGAGTATTCACTTCCAAAATACTTTTGGGCTGAAGTGGTAAACACAGCTTATTTTGGGTTGAATAGGGTGAATGTTAGAGCCAAACTAAATAAGACACCCTATGAGATTCTTAAGGGTAGAACACCCAACCTTTCCCACCTCCATGTCTTTGGCTGTAAGGTTTTCATTCTTAACAATGGGAAGTCATACTTAGGGAAATTTGACCCAAAATCTAATGGAGTGTTCTTAGGATATTCAAGTGTGGGGAAATCTTTTAGGTTGTTTAATAAGAGGACATTAGTGGTGGAGGAGACTAATCATTTGTGTTTGATGAATCTGATCATAGGAAGTCTAGAGTTGAGGAGGAAGATGAAGTTAGAGAGAATACCATTAGAGTTAGAAATTTAGAGAAGAGGGTAAAGTCCCAAAACACTGAAGGAGTAGGTGAGATTACCCAAGGAGTAGAAAATATAGATATGGAGGAAAGGGTTGAACCTACACACATTTTGCCTAGAGATTGAAAATACTCTTCGAGTCACACTAAAGAACTAATCTTAGAAGACCTCTCTGAAGGAGTTAGGACTAGACATGGACTTAGAAAGGAAGTGAATCACTCTGCCTTTATGTCAATGAGTTAATCCACCAATATCAATCAAGCCCTTTCTGATGAGTTTTGGATCTTAGCTATGCAAGAGGAGTTAAACCAATTTTTAGGAATGATGTTTGGGAGCTTGTAGAAAGACTAAATGGATAAAGTGTAGTTGGAACCAAATGAGTCTTTAATAATAAGGTGAATGATTCTGGTGTGGTGGTTAGGAATAAGGCAAGATTGGTGGCTAAGGGGTACAACCAAATAGAAAGGATAGATTTTGAGGAGGCATTTTCCCCTGTAGCTAGATTAGAAGCCATTAGAGTGCTATTAGTCTTTGCCTATTATAAGGGATTTAAGCTTTTCCAATTGGATGTTAAGAGTGCCTTTTTAAATAGGGTAATAAAAGAGGATGTGTTTGTAGAACAACCCCCAAGTTTTGAGAGTTCCTAATTTCCAAATTATGTTTTCAAATTAAAAAAAGTCTTATATGGATTAAAGAAGGCACCCAGAGCTTGGTATGAGAGGCTTAGCACATTCTTACTAAAGAGGGAGTTTATTAAGGGGAGCGTAGACACCACCCTTTTTTTAAGAAAAGTAGGAGATGATTTACTCATTGTTCAGATCTATGTCAATGATATACTTTTTGGATCTTCTGATAATAGGCTATTTGATAATTTTTCTAAAATAATGTGTAAGGAGTTTTAGATGAGTATGATGGGAGGGTTGTCCTACTTTTTGGGGTTTAGCATAAGATAATTGGATGATGGAACCTTTCTAAATCAAGCGAAGTACATAAAGGATATCTTGAAGAAATATGAAATGGATAAATCCAAGCCAATTAATACTCCCATGACCTCCGGTGTTTAGTTGGATAAGGACCAAAATGGAAAGTTTATTGATCAAAAGAAGTATAGAAGGATGATTGGATATCTACTTTACCTGACTGCTAGCCGACCTGATATAATGTTTAGTGTTTGTCTTTGTGCTAGATTTCAAGCTAATCCTAAGGAATCCCAACCTGGTTGTAGTTAAGAGAATTCTTAGATACCTTTTAAGGACCCAAAACTTAGGAATCTAGTACCCTAGGCACAACACTTTTTTTGAGATTATTAGATATTCTGATTCTAATTTTGTAAGATGTAAGGTGGATAAAAAGAGCACTTCTTAGACTTGTCAATTCATAGGATAGTCTTTAGTCTCCTAATCCAGTAGAAAACAAAACTCTGTGCACTTTCCACAATTGAAGCTGAGTACAATGCCTTAGGGAGTTATGCGGCCCAAGTCTTTTGGTTGAAGCAGCAAATTTTGGATTTAGGATTACCTGTAAGCACAATCTCAATTATTTGTGACAACACTAGTGCCATATGCATTTCTAATAATCCTATACAACATTCAAGGACTAGGCACATTGACATAAGGTCTCACTTTATTAGAGACCATGTGACCAAGGAAGACATTAAGTTACACCATGTAGCAACTGAGAATCAACTGGCTGACATCTTTACTAAACCACTGTCCTTCGACACTTTTAGTACTTTCAGGATCACATTGGGTGTGATGGACATAAATGCATAAACTTGATTCCTACTAATTTCTGATCTGATATCTATTGTTTATTTTTCACTACTGTTTTTTTTTTTTTTTGTAGTTTTTTTCTTTGTTTATTTTTGTTGTTATTTTTGTTTTTGTTGCTTTATTTTTCATATGCTTTAATTTTTTTTCTTATAATCATCACTAAAATTAATATTTTATGCCTTATTTAAAAAAAAATTGTAGTCAATATTTTACATATCTTAATCTGTTAAAGGGTGAAAACACAGTTGATTGTATCTCTTTCTCTAGCCTATTTTAGTGAAGTAATTTTCTTTTCTAAATAAAAGTTTGTCTCAAATTAACAAGTGGACTTTGTAATTGAGATCTTTTCTACCTTGCTAAAGTAATCTATCTTATATTATAATGATGAAAGTCTTTATGTTACTTTAAGATTTCTCGTTATCCTATCATTGCACTTATCATATAATTTTTTATTTTATTTTGTGGCTTGTTCTTCCCTATATTAGAGAGTGGTTTTTTCTTCTCTAATATCTAAAACATATACTCACAATTAAAAATATTTAAGAGTTTTTGAAAGAGAATCTAGCTTGCAAAAATTAAAAAAAATGGTCAATGATGCCAAAAATAAAAGATGCGCAATGATGCCAAACTGAAAAAAAATATATACACAAAGTATATCAAAAATCAAAGATGCGCAAATTGCGCCATTCAATAGACAATAGGCATAAAATGAGCCCATCAAAAGCAAGCTCTCTTCTCTTTTCCAACTTTTAAATCTTAGAAGAATTCATGTATCACTTGAGATTTTCAAATGCTTGATTTCAAATTTTACGATTGTGACAAATTACTTTGATACATTATTCTATAAGATATTTTTTTGATGCCAAGTCTTGAACGGATCTCCTTTTCTTATCAAATTAATTTTTTTGAGTTAGGTCTTTTGATTTCAAAAGAGAATTTTGCCCTGAGAAAAGTCTGAGTAAGAGTTAACATGATCAAATACTTTACCTCTTTTTCGGATTTTTGATGTTGTTAACTCATTGACTTACAAGTCTTTAAAATCAATCACATGGAGACTATGTCATATTCATGCCTTGATAAAAAAACCTTTATTTTTGTTCATTTTTATGAATTTTATTTTTATCTTTTTTAGTTGATTTTATTATTTTTCATCCTTCTCTGATCATCTCCGGCAATCCTCTATTTTAAATTTTTCTTCACATCATCCCAGATGATATACCTATCATCCTGGATGATATGTTCAATTCACTTCTAAAAACTTTATGTACTGGCTATTCTGAACCTTTTGCTCTTTATCATCCTGGACAATCTGATCGTCTTCTACTTCAATCATCTTTGATCGTCCTGGACGATCCTCTATCATCCTGGATGATGCTCTTACTCTTTGCTTAATTACTGGTAATCATCCCATATGATCCACGTGTTCTTCCTAGACGATACACATGGAAATATGTTTAAAAGCCTTAAATTCGGCCGGTATGATCCTTTATTGGTGATCTTCCTAGACGATCCACCTGTTCATCGATCCATGTGGTAATCTGTTTAAAGATTTTAAATTTGGCCGGTATGATCCATTATTGTTCATCATCTTGGACGATCCACCTCATCATCCTGGAAGATATTTATTTTCAACGGTCGTCCAGATTGTCGCCTCGGGATGATCGCGTGTGTCTTATCATCTCGGATGATCTCTAATCATCTCGGATGATATAACCACCTTTTTTGACCAATCATCCTGAACTCAATTATTACATTGGATCGTCCTGGATGATTCTGCAATCATCCTGGACGATCCAGCATATTCTTTATAAACTAAGCCCCTCAAGCCATTTTTCTCACACACTCTTCTTCTACCAGCCTTATACTTCCTATTGCTTTGTTATTCTTGATCATGGCAGGAGGAAACTGATCCTGCCACCCTTTTGGGAGTTCCTCGAGGGCAACTCTGGATCCTCGATTAACTGAGGTGGATGATCAAGCCGCCTACCAAAGATATAAGACAATCGGAATCATTGTCTCCCGGTCTATCAACCTGAACATTCTCTCATATCCAGTACTTGATCTATTTTCTCACACCTCCTTGTGTTTTCTCCTTAATCTTATTGCACCTTTCAACTCCGAGCTTTTGTTTAAATTTTTTGCCAGCCTCCACATAAACTCTTCTTTCACTTCACTCGGGTCCTATATTATGACCCTGATTATGATTGGGCTCTGGCCAACCACTTTCTTATAAATACCACTGTGCACTTTCATGTTGGAGAGACTAACAGCTTACTCAAAGATGCTAGGACCATCAAACATGTCATTCGCACCTCTATTATTCTAAAAGTTAGCGATCGCATCCATATCACTCATCTTCTTTCGATCACAACCGTTTACATTTTGGCCCATCACGAATTCAATGCTACTGAATTGATTTTTCATTACATTGAGCATCTGACCACTATTCCTGACCTAGGACATAGGAGGAAGCCAAATCTATCCCTAGAACATATCATTTCCTATATCTTAGAATCAAAATATAACCTCTAATATCTTTCTCCTCCAAATTTCTACTCTTCCATCTACTCCAACACCTCCTTCCATGTTCTTCATAGTACTCATCTCCACCCAGGGCACGAGGAAGCCGAGGGAGCTAAGAAGGAGGAGGCTCCCCCACCTGTTCCTATACTTGCTCCGCTTCGCCAGCACTGTCAGCTAGATGAGCTAGTGGAGCATTTTGACCAGTGGGACGCATGATTTGAGACTTACGTTGCTACATAGGAGCAACAACATGCTGAGGACTTAACCCATTTTGAGTATCAATGTATTGAGTACTTAGCCCATTTTGACACCTACGTTGCACACCAGTAGCAACAGCATGACCAGGATATGGCCTGGTTTGGAGCACAGTTCACCACTCTGTCTAGCTACTTTTAGTAGTCACCACCACATCCACCTTCAGATGATTAGGGGTCATATTTTTATTAGTATTTTTTATGCTATTTTTTCATTGTAGTTTGTTTCTATTTTTTTTTTATTTCTGTCTTATTTATGTTCTTCTTTCCTCCACCTTTTTTGTGATGTCAACCATAATTAGGGCATCCTTGTTAAGGCAGTCATCATTAAGCGCATCGTCCTGGATGATATTCATATCATCTAGGACGATATGCCCAAATCAGAAAGAATCAACCGCTAGATCTAATTAGGTATTATTTATTTTTGAACATCGTCTAGAACATCATCCTGGATGATGCACATAATTATGCCTAAATTAATTTAGTAATTAAGGAAAGTAATTAAGGCTTGATTGATACAATCACATCATCCTAGACAATCGCAGGATCATCTGGGATGATCAGTTCAAAATACCTTAGTTTCTTCTAGACGATCAACAACAGATAACTCCTATTCAGGGCGATACTCTAAACAATTTTCATAGATTTGAACTAATCATCCAGGACGATCGTGAGATCGGCCTGGACCTTCAAGCTATTTTTTCATCGTCCAAACATCCATTTAGTGTGATTATATGGATGATATTCACCGATTTGTACTAATCATATAGGATAATTTTATATTGGCCTGGATGATATGAACAAAATTCATCTGAATGTCCTAGATCATCCTGGTTGATTAATCTTAATTTGCATTGATCGTCCAGGATGATAAAGTTGGTTCCTTACAATTAATGAGCTATTCCGAAGCTCTTCTATTTAAGAGCACTTGTTCTACCCTTTAGAACATCGTTTTCTGTTGTCTTGACCTGTGAGAGCCTAGAGGAGAGGGAGAGAGAGGGAGAGAGAGAGAGGATCTTGTGAGGGGGAGTTTGTGAGAGGTTTTCATAAAGGGTTCTCCAAGCTTTGATCAACATCTTCTACTTCCATCATAGTCCCTTGTCCTTGGAGGGATGAGAGAGGTTTACTTCAGCAATCGATCAAGGTTCTCTACCTTCTTCAGGAGGAAGCAAAAGGAGTTGGGTTCTCTGCCTCACTGGTTTCGATGGAAAGGCATTTATAAATCTTTGTGTTCTTTACTACTATTTCTTCCGCATTTAATTTCTGCACTATGATTATCGTTGTGGTGAATTTTGGTTTGAGTTTTATGTTTTAATTGCTTGAAAGATTTTTAAAATACCAATTCCACCCCCCCCCCCCTCTTAGTTAGCCTCGGACTAGCTCATAAGAGCTTAACATCCCTAACGAGCTTTCAGTATAATCTTTATTTGTATGATCAAATTTACCATCTCATTTCCAAAAGTTTCCAGCAGCACCGGTTCATTCCAACAGCCATCAAGTATGAAGTCATTGACAAAAATAGCTCCATCCTCATGTGGAACAACAAACGTTGGCCACATATTAATACATTTATCCAATATCCAATTTTCTTCAAATGCATCTACTGAATCTCCACTAAAGACCATCTCACAATAGGTTTTAGCATTTTGCATCCATCATTCAATAATTTATAATTAGAGGAAGAGCATCTACCTCTACCACTTCCCTTGTCAAGCCTTTCACCGTATTTAGCGAACATTACCTTGTGTAAAAGAGAGTCTTTGTCTTGTAAGAATCTCCATGCCAATCTAGCTCTTGAAGCATGAGTTTTTGTGACATTTAAATGCAACCTTCGGCCACCTCTGCCAATTGGTTTGCACAATTCAGTCCAACTAATATAGTGCAACCCCATAGATCCATTCTTCTTATTCCAAATAAAGTTCCTGCAGATTTTTTCAAGTTCTTCCAACACTCATTTCAGGACAAGTGAGTGTGTAGCATGAGAAGTAGGGAAGGATAACATTACGGATTTTACCAATATAAACTTACCCGCTAGAGATAAGATTTTACTTCCCCATAGAATAAGCTTCCTCAAGGCTCTATCTATAATGAACTAGAAATCATCACTTTTAAGTCTTCTTAAGCTATCTTCAATCCGAGGTAGTTGAATTCTTTTACCGTTTTGAAACCCATTATTCTTGAGATGCTTTTCTTCTTCTTCATACCCATATGTTTACCAAACAACATGGTAGATTTGCACTTATTTATTCGTTGGCCAGTCCATTCATAGAAGTTATTTAAGATGTTCTTAACTCTTTTAACAACCTTCATATTAGATTCAAAAAACATTATCACATCGTCTGCATAAAGTAAATGGGAAATTCTCAGCCCAATAGAGTTGATCTTGATACCACAAGATCTTAGGAGAGGATACAAGGGACACCCTTGCCGAAAACCACTCTTAGCTTGAATCCAATTTGAGCAATTGCCATTAATGATTAAAGAAAATGTTGGGTCTTCCAGCACTCCATGATGAGTTTTGATATCTTTGTAGGAAAGTCAAAATACTCCAACACTTTCCTAAGAGAATACCAAGACATGGAATCATAAGCTTGTTCCATGTCTACCTTAAAGGATACAAGACCTTTAGCATCTTTTGAGAACCTTAGTTTGTGAAAAATTTACAATGCCACCAACACATGGTCAGACAAAGACCTACCCTTGATGAATGCTCTTGCTCGTTAGAGATAAGCTTCGGAATAACCACAATTAGTCTGTTCAATATTACCCTTGTCTCCACCTTTTATATAGTACTGCATAGACTTATTGGTCTATAGTTAGATGGGAGAATAGGATTTGATACCTTCAGTATAAGCACAATCAATGTTTCCTTCCATTCTTTGTTCAGCTCCCCATAGCAAAGGAAATGACTTATTTCCTTCCAAAAATTAGTTTTGATGATGCCCCAATATGCTTTGATGAAAGAGTTTGAAATTCCATCATTACCAGATGAAGTATTACCTCCCAATTGATTCAGAACACATTCTACTTCTTCAATAGTAAAATCTTCCTCTAGGAATTCCATGTCCTATTTGTTCAGGCAAATATTAAAAATTGGCCATCCATCTAGCTTGTAACTTCTTGCATCCCATTTTTCTAAAAAAAACAAAAGAAAACTTCTTCTATCTGATCTTGTTCTTCCACTAAAGCCAATTCTCATCCTTTACTTTGACAATTTTATTGGAGTTTCTTCTAGCACTAGCATAGGAATGGAAGAATTTTGAATTCCCATATCCTTCATTTAACCACTTCACTTTAGCTCTTTGCTTCTACCAAGAATTCAATCTAGCCATGGTTGAATTTAATTCATTCACCTTTTCTTTAAGACTCCAATAATCAAATTCCGAGAGAGGCCCATTTGAAGATTTTTTGTTTTGAAACTCCATGATCTCATTCATAAGATCATCTTTAATCTTGTTAAGATCCTTTAACTTAGACTTTCTCCAAAAGAACAAAGACTTCAAGGACCTTTTAAATTTCTTATTGAGAACTCGAGAACAGCTACCTTGATAATTTTTGCTCCATTCCTTTCTCACCACCGCAAATGATGCTTGATAAGATGCCCAACATTTTTCAAATTTGATTTTCTTTTTAGAGATTGAGTTCAAATTCAGAAAATTCAAAATGATTGGACAATGGTCCGAGGCTATCCTATCCAAATGTCTCACAACCAAACGGTGTGGGGAGCTCAATGCAGTAGAATTGATAAAACACCTATCCAATCTTTTAAGTATCCTTGCTCCACCACATTTATTGTTGCACCATGTGTATTTAGACCCAATGAACCCAACCTCATGTAAATCATTATTGAGCAAATTTTCTTTCATCTCCTTTGGTCCTTGAGAGAAAATGAACCTTCTACCTCCTATTTTATCCTCTTTGCCCATTATACAATTAAAGTCTCCACTTATTTCCATGGGTAAATCTCTAATGGAATACTTGTCTAGCATATCCCATAAATCCCTTCTCTTTTGCACTTATCTTCTTCCATAAACCGTGGCCACCCTCCACATACCTTTGTTGAAAATTTTAAGATCTCCAATATCTACTTGACAAGAAAAATCCACCACCGAGAACTCAACATGATTAGAGTTCCATACAATTAAAATGCCACCAGATAACATGATGAAGGAACAAAGAAAAAGTCCCATTCGTTGCCAATCATATTATTAATCTCACTACTATCTATATCAGTTAATTTGGTTTCTACCAAACCCAAAAAGAACACACCATTATTTTTAACAAATTCCCTAAGGTATAGAAAAGAACTCCTCTTCCTTGTTATTCTACAGGTCCAAAAAGCTATAGAATACATTAAGTGAGATTTGGAAGATTATTCCCCAAAGTACCTTTCCCTTCAAGCTTCAATCTCAGGCTTCTTGATGAAGAGTTGATTGGTGCCAATTCCCTCAACTTTTTTGTTATTTTCTTCTTTGTAGGTTGAGAAGAGTCCACCTTCCCTTCACTTCCAGTATTAACAGTTTCGCAGAATACTGAATTAGAACCTTCTTTATCTTCCCTCCCTGCAGCATCTAATAATACATTATTTCCATCACATGTATTTACCTCCTCATCAACTGTGACAACATTTATTGATTGAACAAACTCTCCTTCTTCCAGATCCATAAGTGCACTGAAGCAATTCCCATCATTAAATGTCACAGGCTCCAGAACCACTTGACCTTTGTTATTCTCCATTTCTAAGATATTTGATTTACTACCAGACATAATTTTCTACTCATATTTCTGATCTTCAATTGGCTTGTCTACCTTACTTACTTCCTTTATTTTATCACTTGCTTCAAAGGCACAAAGTTACTCTTACTGTCAATCAGAGAAACTGGTCTTCTAGGCATAGTATTATTGAATTTTTTCTTCCCATACTTTACCAACATCCATGGTCCATATTCTTCTTTCTCAATCAACCCATCTCTACCTAGATTTAGATTGCCTTCAGCAGTTCCATTTTCCACCATATTAGTAGAAATTGAATTTACAGGCCTTGTAGACTTTACCCTGTTCTCCATGATGACTTTGGCACAATCATTTTTACCATGGCCAATTTTCCCGCATTCAAAATAGAGGTTAGGAAGCCTCTCATACTCAATTCTCTGAAAGAATTTGTCTTTATCTCCTTTTACCCAAACACCTGTAGGTAGCTTAGCATCCAAATCAATACAAACACAAACCCTCCCAAATTCTCTTCTGGACCATTGAAACATATTGCTGTCACTCAAATAAGGCTTGCCCATCATGGATGCTATACGACATATGTTTATCTCATCCCAACATGCAGTGGTAAGTTTGGCAACCTAATCCAAATTGGAGCAAATAGTCCTTTAAGCGAGTTAGGATCAAACCTTTGGGTCCATCTTTCAATCCCCAATATGTTTCCATTGACAAACTAGGGGCCATTAGTTAGCACAGCTTCCATATGCTCAGGTTCATAGAACGAACATAGAATCCATCCCTTTACAAGCACCGTGAGATGGAATTTTCCATTTTGTGCCCGCTGCTTCCTCAATTCCGAGCTAATTGAAGAAAATGGAACATCTCCACCAAACATTTTAACCACTAAGGATTTATAAAGCTTCTTAGTGTTCTCTAAAACGTTTTCAACATGAAGCTTGACTGATTTTCCATCCTCATATACACAGTTGCCAAATTCCAACTCAGCAACTCTGATATTATCATTTTTAAACCAAACATTCTGATGATTTCCTAAATTAGGCCTTTAGGGAAATCAACAATAACTTCATCACATCTGCCAAGATCACCTTTTAAGCATTCCCGAACCTCCTACAGATCCGATTGTATATTACCTTCAACTGCCATAACCTTCTTCATTCCAGAACCATCAGATTCATTCATACCAATAGCATCTTTCAGTTGAGAACCTCCCTTCTCACAACTTACATAAACCATTCTAGCAGCATTAAACTCTTTATTAGTTTTAGTATTAGAGTTTGACGATGGAGAATACACCATCTCTCCCTTAGCCAACATAACCTTTCTAGACGAACCAAAAGTCTCCAGATTATCTTCCAGCAGAATTCCCTTCCCCTTACCAGCAACTTTAGTAATTTGTTTCTTCAAAAGCAAACCTCCCTCATTGATGATTAATGGCTTGTTCATCTTAGCATTTACCTTAACTCCAGGGATGAAATTTGATCTATCATCTCCGAATGCCGGAGAGGATGATGTCACACCACAAGCACCGCCAATCATGGGACGTCCAGATGAATGTCGCTCCTCAAACGGATCACCGGCCAATGGAGGCTGGCGACCGTTCGTTGTCATTAGTCTCCGACTATAAAGCCGCAAAAAGAGAATTTTGAAAAAATAGAATTTTAAAATCTCAGACTTTCTCACTCTGCTTTCTCACCATTCCAAAGATATAAATGACCAACTGGTAGTACAAAATGTGAACACAAAATTTTACATTTCAAGAACGATCGAATATAACAACTTTAACATCAAATTTTTAATTAAAGTTTCTTAAAATCTTAAAAATCTCAACGTATTAAAGACTAATAGTGGCAAAATGTTACTTACCTCAGACCGAGCAATATCACTAATTGATCCAACATACAAAAATGGCCCAAAGTTGCCTGAAATTTTACCTTCTCTCTCTAGTCTTTCTCTTTTCTCTTTAACAGATTTTGCATTAGGAAAAAAATAATATGGCATTTGGAAAATTGAGTGGATTTATATATTTATAAAAATATTTATACCCAACCTCACAACTCTTAAAAACCAACACCACAACTTTCCCTTTAGAAATAAGAATTATAGAGAGAGTGGAATTAAAGTGCCACATGACTAGCACCACAGTTTTGCCCTAAACTTATAATTTTCACTGTAAAATATAATAAGGATAGAACAACAGTGCAGCCACCACCAACATTATGGTACTGATTATTATACTTCACTCTACACTTATGGACTATAATGGATGCCAAGCAAGTGCACGTGTCATGTCATATATTATTGAGGTGCTTCGAGTTTCATTTCCATAAGAATTAAAATAATATCAATACAAAATAAGTACTACTTCTAATCATTACTAGATTTATCTTATTAAAAGGAAAAAAATGGTTGTGCTTGTTGAAAGTAAATTACTACTAATCAACTAGAAAGAAAGTCTATGTATAATTAATTATGAACTTATGACAGATAATAAATTATGTATACTTAAATAGGTATATCCTAATAGGTGTCGTGAATTAGAGCATATATGAAGACTCTTCTATATCAAGTTCATCAATGTCTTTAGTAAATCCTAACTTTACTAAAATTATACTATCTCCTTAATAACCTAAAATTCTATCTAGTGTATGCCTAGAAGTTCTCTATTCTAGTATCCCTAATTATTCCATTACTCCTATGGTGAGGAACTGAATCATACAAAATTTTAAATTTATGCACAACCTATGAACAAATTAAATGAATCTCAAAGGCATTAGAAACATATAAGTGAAAAGATTGTTAAGAACCTAGACCTTATATGTAACACATGCATAGATATCATATCATAAGCCCATAAAAAAAAATTATCCTAATATTAAAATTAATATAAACATGAAAAGTTTCTTTCAAAGATTTAAAAAATATATATATAAGAGTAGATTGTTAAGGATAGATAGAACCTAGTTTTTCTTGCAACATCAAATGCATACACTCATTTCCATCTGGTCCTTTTTCTCTTCACCCGAATTCCCTCAATATAAACCCTACCTATAACTAAGTATAAAAGATAAAAATGGTCATCCTCTTTCATTAATTTGGTAATATTATTTATATAAAAATATATATAATTAACTCTAGTATCACAATGCTCAGAGTTGTAGCATTATGACTCTCCTAAAAAAACTAAAATAATGGTGCTAATTAGGTGCTCTATTGTAGTGATCTAATTGAATCATCTTGTCATTTCCTAAGAATGATTGAATTAACTAGTCTATCATGGCACTTTGGTGATTCGACGTTGTGGTGGCCTTAACAACACTGTGATGCCCTTAACACAATGTGATGCCCTAACATCACTACAATATTATTATGATATTGCACTATAGTGCTTGGATTGTGTTGTGGCACTAAAACCTGATTGTTATGGTGTCTTTCTCTCTGTTCTTAAAGTTGAACTTTTTCCTTAATGTTGTAACACTCCACAGTCAAACACGGAGCGATTCTTTTCTTCATTTTTCCTTCTTTTTCTTTGATTTTTCCTACATAAAATCATAAATTGAGGAATTTTAATGCAAAAAAAGATAACTTTAAACATTAAAAATTTTAAACTAATAAACCTTCCCAAATGAAATGTATAGAACTTGGATTTCATACAAATAGTCCTTCAGCGCATGCTCTAATATAGAGTTTATGCATTCATAAGCATGCAAAGCATTCACATATATGTGCAGAATAGAAGTATAGAAATTTCAAAACACACATGAATTAATAGATCAAGTTCAAACCAGTTCAAAATAATATACTTGTATCTTTCACAATCTCCCGGCTTGGAAAAAATGTCCAAATTTGAGTTTTTAGAGTTTTCTAAAGAACTCTTTTTAAGCGCATCATATGGGATGATCCTGTGATTATCCTAAACGATATTTGGAACCAAAATTTAGTTTTTAGGGTTTTTGGAAGCCCTCTTTTTAAGCATAATGTACAGGATGATCCAGCTTTTGTCCTGGATGATAATGTCAGTTTGTTTCATTTAAGAGTCTTTTTGGAGCTCTTCTATTTAAGCTTTGTCAAAGACTTTGAAAGTGTCTTTGGCAGCCCTTGAGGCTTCATTTCTTATGGAGAAAACTTGAAGAGAGAGCTTGAAAGGGAGAGAGGAAATGGTGGAGTTTGAGAGAGGGAGAAGATCCTTTGAGTGGGTTTCAAGGGAGTGTGGAGGGGGTTTCACATGGTTGCTCTGGTAAGCTTGTGCCTTAGTACCATTGTATTCAAGGCTCGTCTTGAGGGAAGTTTTGGGAAGAAGAAGATCTCTTTGGTGTCAAAGGACTCGGCTACTCCGTCGCACCTGGGAAGGTGGAAGTGATTTTGTAAGGGCTTCTCTGCCTAGATGTAGGGTCTAAAGGAGGGACACTGAGTTAGTGCAATACTTGGAGGGTGCCTATAATGAGTGGACGTAGGTCAAGGTTTGACCGAACCACTATAAATTTGGTGTGTTCTTCCCTTTATTATTTTTGCATTTAACTTCTGCACTTTGATTTTCTTTGTTCTGAATTTTAGTTTGGTTTGAGTTTGTGTTTTGATTGCAAAAATTTTTAAAATACTAATTCACCCCCCATCTTGGTTATTCTTGGGCTAGTTCATAAGGGCTTAACATCCCAAATGAACTTTCAAGTGGTATCAAAGTGGGATTCATAAAAATAAGTTCTTAAAAACTTTTGAATTTTAATCCATTGCTAATTTTTGTAATCATAATATTCTGGAAGGTTATTCAATCACCAGCCATCTTTATTCAAAAATATTACTTTTGATTTTTACAAATTTTGCATGTTCACTTTCTTACAATCAATTAATTATCAAATGTGGCAAATGATTTTTGCAAGTTATTCTATACTGTCATGTGTTATAGATGGTATTAAAATATATATATTCCTTTTAATCAATGGAGTAGGGAAGAACAAATCAATGCTCAATTAAATGCAAAATCATTAAACTATTTTTTCTGTGCTTTAAATTTTGAAGATTGTATGTTTGTTTTCATGTGCACTACTAGCAAGAAAATTTGGGATAAATTACACACTATATACGAAGGCACTAGTAAAATCAAGCAATCGAGGTCAAATACTTTAATGTATGATTATGAACTATTTTACATGAATCCTTATGAGATGATCTTAGACATGTATACTAGGTTTATTCAAATTGTGACATCATTGCATGCTTTAGATAAATAACTTTCAAACTTTGAAAAAGTCAATAAAATTCTACGTTGTCTACTTTATAAGTTTGATGCCAAAGTTATTGCTATTTATGAATCAAAAAATTTGAATAATTATTCTATTGATAATTTGATTGGCTCACTCTTTCCCTATGAGCAAAGGTTGGGTCAAAGACTTTTGGATGCAGGTGAAACGATTGTGCTAAAAGTTGAAGACATGGATAAAAGTGGCTTAGTAGATGAAAAAAGTGATGAGTTAACAAGCAAATTTGAAAGCTTACTAAAGCAAAAGCATAAGCATCAACAAAAGTGAAACAAATATAGAAATAGTAAGAATGTTAAGATTTCTTCTAATATTATTTATTTTGGATGTACGAAACATGGACATATGAAAAATCAGTGCCCTAATTTAAGAACTCTTTGTACAAAAGAAAAGGGTAAAGCTGAGCAAATTATAAAAAGGACAAATAATGAAAAGCAAAAAATCTCTTGGGCAGACCTGGCTTCTTAATCATCAAACTAAGAGCAAGATGATGTTTAAAGCCTTTTTGTGTGTTTATTTATTTGTGTATGCATTTTTTTTGTTTGTTATGTTTTTATTGATTTTTTGCATTTTTTTCAGTGTTTTCTTTGGGTTTAGTTTTTTCATCATTTTTTATTATTGCGCTAAAATTTTAAATTAGTTTTTATACTTATTTTTGTGAAGTTTTCTCTGATCAACCCATACCTACCACCATTTTTATACACTTTAGAAAATCAATTTTTAAAAAAAACAATCATTTTTTCTAAAAATGAAAAAACCTACCTCCTATTTTTTCTTGAATTCTTATGTAAGTTGTGGTTGACTTCTCCAAAAATTGTCAAAGGAAAGAAACTCATGATTTTGTCTCTTTACCTCTTTTTTTAAAGAGGTTATTCTACTTTTGATTTAAAATATTCATCATATTACAAATTGAATTCTAAAATTGAACTTTTTCATCTCCCTACATTTTATCTTTCATATAGGGATCTTTTGCAAGTTGTTGAATCCACCTCATATTTTTCTTAATCAAGTAGTTCATCTTATCAATAGAATGGGTTTTCTTTTATTTTTAAAATTTTAGAAAGGTGGCACTTTTGATTGAGAAAAAAATGGCCAATAAAGCCAAATAAAAAGATGCGCAATGATGCCAAATTGAGAAAGATACACAAAGTGTGTCAATAATTAAAAAATGTGTAAAGTGTGCCAAACAACTGACAAGAAGAATAAAATAAGCCCACAAAAAGTAAGCTTACATTTCTTATACTTCTTAAAGCTTAAGAAAACCCTTGATATTTTCAATACTTGAGCTTGAAAATCATGATTCCTGATTCACCAATTTTTGTATTAATCTTCGATTAGATATGTTTTATAAATGGAGTTTTGAAAAAAATAGTGTTTCTTTTTCTAATTTGTTCCTTAATTTAGATATTAGATTAAAAAGTTTTTGAGCCTTTAAAAGAACTTGAGCTTGGATTAAGAATTTCTGAATTTCTAATCTTTCTGGGTTATGTGTTGTCAATACATTCTGTAGTATATTTTTGAATAAAATCAAGAGGTAACTTTCTCATTTTAAGAATATTTGTTTTTTTTCACTAGATCAGGGATCATTTTGTTTTTTAATTTTTTTTGTTCTGATTGTTTGTGAGCCTCCTCCTCTTTTTGATAATGTTAAAAAGGGAGAACATGTTATTTTTTTATTTTATTTTTATTATTTGTTTTATTTTACTTATTTATTTTAAAATAAAAAATTATTAAAAATAAAGAAAGTTTTGTTTTCCCCTATTTTTAAATTTTTATCTTAGTGAGGGGGAGTTTAGGAGAAAATGCTTTTAGTTTGCAACTTCACCAGTAATTTTTGTCATCATCAAAAAGGGAGAGATTGTTGTGACTTGAGCTCACGAGTTTTATGTTTTTGATAATAACAAAATTTTTATATCTCATAGTATTTCTCATTCTATATTTGTTTGTGTGTATACTAATATTTAGGAATACCATGCAACATCAAAAAAAGAATCATAGCTTAAGATTTGGTTGAATGATGTTATGTTATAAATGGTCTGTAATATTTTTTAATTTAATTTTGATTTCTTGAGTCAAGTCCTATAAGGGAGTATGCTTGCTTGCTGACCATGCACACACACACTCAAGGGAGTGAGATCCAATTAAATCTAGAAGATTAAGTTTTGAACTAATCATACTGGACAATTTTGGATAGTCTTGGACGATCCTTTATGATATTTGAAAACAACCTCAAATGCTAATTTAGGCATGATTCTAAGTTTTAATTTATGTTCTAAACATCCAGGACGATCAATATAAATCATGCCTAAATTGATCCTACGATTAGGAGATTAATTATAATTAAATTTTGCAATTGGATCGTCCTGGATGATCTATATATCATACAGGATGTTGTTTGCCAACATACTTGATTTTCCTAAGTCGTCCAAGACAAAATACCATATTTTTTCTTCTAAGCATCCCAAAAAATCCACAATATTGTCCTGGATGATCTATACAATTTTTTACTAATCATCCTAGACAATTATAATATCGTTCGGGACTATCAGGTCTAATTTTGTACATCATACTGGACCATCCTAAGATCGTCCATGATGATTTTTGGTGCTAAAATTGAGTTTTTAGGATTTTCTGAAGACCTCTTTTTAAGCGCATTGTACGGAACAATCATGTGATCGTCCTGGATGATATTTGGCGCTAAAATTGATTTTTAAGAGTTTTTGAAAGCCCTCTTTTTAAGCATATCGTACGAGACGATCCGGCGATCGTCCTGGATGATAATGTTGGTTTGGTGCATTTAAGAGCCTTTTTGGAGCTCTTCTATTTAATCTTTGTCAAAGACTTTGAAAGTGACTTTGGTAGCCATTGAGTCTTCATTTCTTCTAGAGAAAACTTGAAGAGAGAGCTTGAAAGGGAGAGAGAAAAGGGTGGAGTTTGAGAGAGGGAGAAGATCCTTGGAGGGGGTTTCAAGGGAGTGTGGAGGTGGTTTCACACGGTTGCTCTAGCAAGCTTACACCATAATACCATCAGATTCAAGGCTCATCTTGAGGGAAGTTTTGGGAAGGAGAAGATCTCTTTGTGGTCAAAGGACCCGGCTATCCACCGCATCAGAGAAGGTGGAAGTAATATTGTAAGGGATTCTCCGCCAAGCTGTGGGGGCTAAAGGAGAGACACTGAGTTTAGTGCAATACTCGGAGGGTGCCTCCGAGTGGATGTAGGTCAAGGTTTGACCGAACCACTATAAATCTAGTGTGTTCTTTCTTTTATTATTTTTGCATTTAATTTTTGCACTTTGATTTTTTTGTGGTGAATTTTGGTTTGGTTTGAGTTTTTGTTTTGATAAAGAAATTTTTTTAAATACCAAATCACCCCCCATCTTGGTTAGCCCTTGGCTAGTTCATAAGGGCTTAACATCCTAAATCAACTTTCACTAATAGGTGCCTCAGACAATCTTAAAGCCCTCTCAAAAATTTATATCACTTCTCTATAGATATACAATCATGCTATAGTGAACACATGGCTATTATCATAAACTCTAACTCATACTGCATCACATTCCTACTCACTTGAACCAATCTAAAAATGACTCTTGCATCAATTGCACAATACATAATATAATTATTAATGAAGCCACAAGTCATTCTGGATTGAACACCACTGCATTATGCTTCATTAGTGCTTTAGTGTTAGTTCATTTTATGATATTCACAAAACTACTACTTTGAGTATCGCATCATTTGTGTCAGTTATTTATTTTTTGTATAAATAGCTTGGCCAAATTTGTCAGGGGATACACTCGCCATTAAGTTTCTTGTGCTTACTTTTGGGTAGAGTCTAGTAGTGAATATAAGTGTGTTTAAGCAAGGAGAGAAGGATTAGAGAGCAAGAAAATGCTTGTAATTTCTTTTGTAAAGGAGAATATGGTTCTTTATTTTCTTAACTCCACTATTATACTTATTTTTATATTTTCAATGAAACCTTTCTTGTTTATATTGATTATAATGGTAAGCTAAATTTCTCTTTGGGCTTATAATATGATTTGAATGCTTGTGTTACATATACTAGGTCTAAGTTCTTAAAACTTCTCAATTTTATTTTTTATTCCTTTAAACATAATTTAATTTGAATATAAGTCATGAACAAAACTAAAATATAGTATCATCTATGTTCTCAATGGAGGCATAGTGGAACAAATAGAGGAATTATCATGGAGTACTTACAAGTATAGACATATACTAACTTAGAGATTTGGAACATGTTAAGTAAATATATCAATCATAGTAAAGTTTGATTTTACTAAAGACTCTAACAAACTCAATAAAGTTGAGGAGTCAAATGTACTATAATTTAATGCATATTTTTGGTAGACCATACTATGTACACATAATTTTGTATTATAAGTTCAAAATACTTTGAACATGGAATATTTTAAGTTATTTACTTTCATTACAATAAATTTTTAATCTTGTGATAAGATAAATTTAGCAGCTAGTTGAAGTAGTCATATAATGTAATTGTAATCATTAATATCTTTGTGGAAATAATACTCAACTCATTTTTATATTACTTGGCATATCACATGCACGTATGAAATATACATTGTATCTCATATTTTGTGAGTACAATTTTTATGCTATTGATAAGGATCTATCAATGTTGCATTTTAATTCATTTTATATAACTTTCAAAGTTAATAATTAATTCATATATTTGTTCCTAGTAAATCTATTATTATTTATAAGGTTTATGTACTATTGCATTATAAGTTAAAGTGGGTGTACAAGTGAACATTATAATCTATGATTATTAGCGCATTTGTTTCTTAAACACTTATATTGTTACTTGGGTGACTTGTTATACACCTTATAAGAAATAATATTAAATAAATCGACTGAATCTAAAGTGATTTAATTGTTAAATACCTTATTAAAAATAATCTTAATTAGGTAGATTAAATTATGATGAATATCTATTAGAGAAATAATCTCTATTAGATAGATTTGAATTGGAAGATTACATGAGAAGGAGATCTATCCAAAATAAGTCAAATGTACCTGGATTTAAAAATCGTATCATATGTCTTCCTGACCATATCAAAATAGAAAAGAAGGATAACTCAATGTTAACCTAACCATATCAAAACATGAATTAAGAGATTTTGAAAGATTTAATGTTTGTTTGACCATATTAAAATTTCAAGATAAAGATTTAGGGTGTCCAACATTTGCTTTACCAAATTGAAATAGTGAAGAAGGAAGATATGATACTCACCTGACAAAATTGAAATAGTTAGTAGGATTGATACCAAAATTAAAGGTCACTTTCAAATAAACAAATTTGAGATGTTCAAATGAATTTAATTGTTAGATTGAGAAAATACTAGGAATCATATTACCCAATCAACCAAAATTTAAAAGGAGGGATTTCATAAAATCTTACTTATATATAGAGCCTACAGGATGCCATATAAGTGGACTTATACCTAAAGAAAGATTTAAGCAAGATGGCCACCATAAAAGCGGACATATGCCAAAAGTCTAGATGATGTCATATAAGCAAGATTATACCTAAGGATAGATGTAGAATTGAATGAGAGATTTATCTCAAACAAGATGATTTAAGGAATTCAAACAAAAAATAATTATCAAATGAATAGATTTAATAGTTTAAGAAAAAACCAGGGATCATATTATCAAATCAACCATAATTCAAAAGGAAGGGATGCCTTAAAAGAGAACTTATGCCCAAACCTTCCTTTTAAAAAAGATTTAAATTTAATTGGGAGATCTATCCCAAATAAATAGTTTTATAAAATAAAACTGTGATGCAATTCTCTAATGTATATAATTAGCTTGTCGGATTAGAATAATACAAAGGATCATATCACCAAATTGACCAAAGTCTAAGAAGAAAGGACACCACTGAGGAAATTTATACCAATCTTCAAAGATAAATTTAATCAAGTGCTGAGGTTTTTTAAAACTTAGAAACCTTAGTATATCATTCCAAACCCAATTTCATCATTTAGACACAATTCATTACAAAAACTTCAATAAACTCATGCAATTTATAAAAAATAACACAAATTTTTCTTTATTGATTAAATTGTTATCATATACAAATACTACATATCATAGTATTTCTTGAGATATTTCCCACTTATAGGTAATAAGGGATGATCTCCTTTACAATCAACTAGCAGGTAGAAACCTCCTTGGACGACCTTTTTTACCATGAACAAACCCTCTTAGGTTGGCTCAAATTTCCTACCCAGTCTTTGATGGGCCAAGATATGTCTTCTTAGAATAAGGACTAAGTCTCCTATTTGGTAGGTTCTCATAAAAACCATCATAGCATGTGCTTGAATCATTTTAGTTTTATATAAGTCAAAGTTATGTTGAACCTACAAATGCTTCTCTTCTAGACGTTCGAGATCTTCTTCTATGAGTGTCGCATTTTATTCATTTTTAATTTTATAACTCACTGTAATGTACAATGAAGGTAGTTATTCCTCCAAAGGGAGAATAGCATATGCTCTAAAGACAAGAGGAAACAATGTAGATTGGGTAGGAGTTCTGTATGTGGTTTAATATGCCCATAAAGTTTCTCTTAACTTCTTATTCCATTAAAGTTTATTATCATCTAGTTCTTTCTTTAGGATTTGCACCAAAGTTTTAATGAAGGCCTCAGCTAATTCATTTTTCTAAGGATAATGGATAGTTGAGTATCTCCAATCTATTTTATGATGTCTAGCAAAATTGATTTTATTGGTTCTTCTATAAAATATACCATTATCAAATATGATTCAGTGAGGAAAACAGAATTAATATATAAAATGGTCTTTAAAAAAGTTTGACACTTTGTAAGATTTCCCATTCTATCAAGGGAACTACTTCTACCAATTTTGAGAAATAGTCTATGGCTAATAATATAAAACTATGACCTCCAAAAAATAGCAGATTAATTGGATAGATAATATCTTTATCCCATATTTCAAATGTCCTTACAAAAACTTTCAGATAAAAAACATTTGGTGGTTTACATAGAACTAAATTATTCACCTGGCACTGCTGACAACTATGTGTAACATTCATACAGTCATCAATCATTGATGGCCAATAGTAACCTATAATTTTAATATTTATTTTCATTTTACGATGAAACTGATGAGAACCACAAAATCCAACATGAATTTCTTTTTATTATATCTTTAACTTCTAATTTACTTAGATGATGCAACCATGTCTAATCAAACAATCTTATGTCGAGTGTTCCTTTGATTAGTGCATAAGATAGGGTTCTTCATTTTATTTAATCCATAATGAATTTATATTAAGGTAGCTTATTTTCATTTCAATAGCTAAAGAAGTATTTTATCTAATCTACATATTCATCATCTATAGTGAAAATAAATTTCACCTCAGATGAAGGTTTTCTATTTATGTATTCCATATCAATTAGTGATAAGACTGTGTGACCTTGTGCCTCTATTAGAATTGAGTTCTCCTCAAGATAAGCTAACTCTTTAAAAAGCTTTGTTAAGGCATCTTCCATGAAAATTATTCAAATTGGTATTCTATGCAATGTCATATCCAAAATTTTCTCTAATAATTTCATCATATACTTGTGAGATGGAACCAAGTTTAATTTTAATACCTTATATAAACCTACAACCTGACTAACAACAAGCTACGAATCTTTTTATACCTTTACTTATTTGATGTCATTTAATATTTTCAACTCTAAGTTGGTTATCATTACCTCATACTCAACTTCATTATTATTATAGATCTTTGACAAAAGATAAGAGTAGTACATCAAATCAATATCTGAGATGAAAAATATATACCAATTTTGGCTTTCCCTAGGGATATATATTGTCATCTTTTACCTTTTACTAGACTCTAGACCATTAAAATAAAATTCCAAGGTGGACTTTTCATTTACTTTTAAATTTAAGTTCCTCTTATATCGTAACTCATCATCAACTTGATGAGTATCCTGAGCTAAATGCACTGCCAAGAAATTTACTATACAATACACGTAAGATTCAACCATTAAGCACCAATAATTATCATATTGATTATTCTGGATAATCAATAATTATTAATCATACTACATGAATTACTCATCGTATTGTACAATTTATTTAGTCAATAGTCATACCAATGACCCCTCTGAACGATTGATTTAAGATAGATTGTATTAGATGATCCCTGATCAGACATACGATTTGACCTTTGATTATACATTCCTGATGAGATATTTTGGACAAACTTGATCATACTGTATGATTCACCTGTCATATTGTATAATTGACCAAAGCTATAAAATATAGGGTAATATGTTCATTTTCTTCACACCTCTAAGTTTAGGGGTGCATAACTTCATAAATTTTTTGCCAATTTGTGCATAACTTCTTATCACACCACCTAATAGTGTCAAGTCTATTAACATCAATTCACTATCACCTTTGATGACTTGCATGAATACCTACATTTGGGCTCCAAAAATTTATCCCTAGCCTCCCCTTATTGCTTTTCAGGGGAATTTTAATGGATTAAGTTCTAGGGTAAATTTTGGGAAGGAAGACATTTTTGTAGATAAAAAACACCCAAAGTTTTCACTCTCATTTTGCAAGGACTTTATAATATGATTTCTAGTTTCCTATAAGCTCAAAACCCAATAGTTAATTACCATGAGAGAGAACTTTTGATTAAGGATAGTTGTCAAATAGATATGTAGATATACATGTTATCAGGCATATAATAATAGTAAGGGTTTAAAAATATAGAAATTTAATATTTAAAATGGAAATTTTATTATCTAGCACTTAAAGCAAATGGTGGGGGAATATATAATGGACATGATCAAGATCCTATGGTTTTGTCATCAAAGACCATTGTGGCCCCAAGTCTACTTAGTCAGAGGAGGTAGTTAACCCAACCTAAGTGAAGGATACTTGTCAGTAGCCATGGGTTACTTTTCCAAGGGTACCTTATAGACCTAGGGTAGATATTTGTCTAAGGGGGCAAATTTGAATCCACCTTAACTAATAGAGGGCTTGTGCTCTATTGATTATATCCTATTAACTATTATCTCAAATATTTAATGACATTGGGGAGTATACAAGCTCTAGCCATAACCATAATATAATGGTGCCATTTGGCAGTAAACCATCTAGTTCAAAGGGCCTCATTAATAACCATTTATCTTACGATGCCATTTGGCAGAAAAATAACTGATTAGAGGATACATGTCATGTCCTTACTAGAAGGAGATTGTTTGAGAATGAATCATAATAATATTCTCGACTAGAAATTAGCTCTTTGTGAGCTAAAATATTTTTCAATTTGTCCACCTCGGCAAACTATTGTGAAGGGTGGATGGGTTTTCCTTTAAGTGATTTGATGGATAATTTCAATTTTAAAAATGTTAGACTTTAATGTTTTTTTGGAAATTTTTATTTTGGGTATTTAGGTGGCATTTAAATGTATGGAAATTAACCCCTCTGGTTGAGATCTACATTCAACATGGCTGTCATCAAGGTTATGGGGTCATTTCTATTTTATGGAAATTTAGGAGCATTTTAAAAAGGTAGGATCCCCTCCGTTTGAGATAAGCATTCAACATGACTATCATCAAGGTGAATGGGATCATTTACATTTGAGGATTCAGCTTTGTCGACTCTATCAAGTTGTTAATAGAGGATTGTGTTTTGTAAGTTTCAAACCTTTGTTAAAGAATTTTATTTTTTATAAGAATTGAAGGTTGAATATGAATGTATACAATAAATATTTCAGTCGACACCCTGACCGTGTATCTGTTTGATAGGTCGAGCTGAATGGACTCCTATCTATTCACGTAGAAGGATCGGGCTCAAACTAATGTTTATTTATTGACCCGTATAGCATCTAGAGATATCACGTGTGTACCTATAATACACACGTTGGGGCCCATGCGGGTATATGATTTTATTAGATGAATTTCTTTTATAATATCCCTTGAAGGCCTAATATAAACATATAAAATAGATCTCCACTCGACACCTTCACCTTATATCTATTTGATAATTTAGGTTGTGTCGACCCATATATATCCATATATAAGGATTGGGCTTGAACTATGATTTATTTATTTACTCATGCAGTATCCCAAGCATCAAGGGTATACCCATAACACGATCATCATGTAGGAGGGTTTATGATTGCATATGTACTTCTTTGTGTTTATTTGTATACATTTGTAGTGCATGTGTAAGGGTATTTTGGAATATTTGATGATGATTAGTTCATAGGGTAACTGTCATTTGAATGCAGCGTTATATTTGCAAGATCATATACGCCTTCTTCCACTTGTAAGAATGTTGTGGATCCGATGGCACTTATACATTCCTGATCTTTGCTTGTAATTATCATGTAGTATGTGTACCAAGTGTACTACATTCACCACTGGATCCTCCATGCTTGCTTTCTGGCAAGTTGTTGCATTTCATACGATGTTTTCTTGCATATGGAATGTAGTGCATATGACCGGTCTCCTATGACCCTATAAATATTTGCACTTTGTTATGTATCATCTACTATTTCTTGTATGGAGCCAGTGCATTCAATTGACGTTGGACAATTATTGGCAGTTGAAGTATTATAGTGCCTTTATTATAATGATTGGTATATATTTTAAATATATTGAGGATAGGTTGCCTTTACATTCAAGAGGGTCAGTATATTCTACTATTGTTATCTGATTTATTGAATATGAGGGTGCTGTAACAACTCTTAAGTTCCTCACATACATGTACTACATATATATTGCATTTTCCCATATAGGGCATATTGTATTCTTCATGTGTGTATTGGTTTGTATCTTGATTTGCATTGACTGAGAGAGTGCCACATTTCAATTTCAAATTGATATCTCTTTAATGAATTAGTGCACTCATCAAGAGTTTCTTCTATGTAGCATGTGTGAATTGATATAGTGGATAGGTCATCACATTTATTGAATGTCTCATCCATACACTTGTGGATGTCTAAGTTCATTATGAATTATTGGTTTTCACTTGCAAACTCTTCTTGATCATTTCTATTCATCTAAATGCTCTCAGCGTATTCCTCACATATTCTTGTGGGTGGGTTATTGTACACATTATAAATTTATCTTACCATGTTGTTAGTTGATTCATGCCACTAGCATTATTTCTTAAGGATGTATCATGTCTAACATTGCAAGTGGACCATCATGATCCAAAGACCCCATATCATAGATTCACACTCTTCTTGTTACTTGCAAACACACTCCACTTGCAAGCTCTCTATCTTCAAAGTTGATTTTCCATACGCATGATGAGTTTGGTATCATATTCCTCAATATTTCATTCCAGTTAAGATAATCATTACAAAAGAGAAATTCCATGTCAAAACCTATAATTCATTCGGGAATGAATTTTTATTCATTCATTTATCTTTGATTTTTTCGTTCTTACAATTCACGGTTTCATTCAAATGTTAAGCTTTTGGTCCAAGTTCTTATTAATCATTTTAAGTTATATTCAAGTCCCCTTTGGTCTAAATCAAGTCATTTATTTTATCCAAGTCATTTTTTATTCAAATAGCAAATGTAAGCTTTATGTCCCCTATTCACTTGAAAACCTTGTAGCCTCTTAGAATCTCCCCTATTTTGGGGAAATTTTGGGAAACTAGCCTTTCCCTCCACTCTACATGAGCGCTTCAAATAGGTGTCAAATGACACTGTGGTTGCATTTCTTCAATCTCTGTCACACTAAATGAGCATTTAAGGGTATTTGGGACCTATTTTAAAAGAGTACAGTTGTTTCCCCATGTATTGGTACTTATTTTTCATCCCCCTCACACTATGTGAGTGATATGGGGATCATCCACCTCGTTGCAAACATTGCACTTATTTTCCCCCAACCGTGCTATGTAAGCGCATAGGGAGGTTTGTCGGCTCCCCGCAAGTGTCGAGTGCAGGGTTTTAAGTTAAAAAAAATATACCTTTACACTGCAATGGCGTAATACACAAAATACATCCTTTTTATTTTCTTTTTTTTTCTTTCTCTCCTTTTTTTTATTTTAAATATCTCCTCCTCTTTCTCTTTTTGTTACCCCTATTTTTTATACTACTTCTCTCTCTATTTTTTTTATCTCTCTCCATATATATATATATATATATATATTACTAATGTAAATAATATTACATAATAATAATAATAATAATAGAATTACTTAATATTACTAATAGAAGAGTAGCATTAAAATTAAAATTAATATTAATTAAAACTAATATAAGTAATAATAAAAAAAGAAAAAGAGAGAGAGAGGTTACTTCTTTGGTTGGCTGAAGGAATCGAGCAAGGGTGACAAGTTGCTTCTTGGGAAGATTGGTCAATTGAGGAGGTCGGCATAGGGATTTGGTGTGGAAAGGTCAGCACAGAGAAATGGGAGGCCGGGACTGGATAGGATTTAGAGGAGATACGGTTATGGGTATAGCATCGAATACAAGAGGAAGAAGAAGGTGTGAGTTCCATCAAGGTATGAGTAGGTTGGCTAGGGCATAGGTTTTGGTTTGGTTTGTGGTAGAAGATGACTATGAAAGGTGGAGATAGCTTGGGGAAGATAAGTAATGGCTTTAGTATATAAACAAGGATTAGGGCATAGGAGATTGAGGTCGTGGGTTTGCAGTTTGAATGGTTGATGATCGAATGTTGGCAAAGTCTTGCAGGGTGGTTAAGCTTGGAAGATGATGAGCTATAGATGGGAGAGGTGAGTCAGATAGGGCAGAGGGGGTCTCAGTGTGGTTTGACTTTGGTTCTATTAACTAAATTAAACAAACAAAGGATAAGAAGAATGTGGAGGAGTCTGAGAACTTCGTAGAGAGGCAATGAATAGGGAGTTTCTTGTGATTATTTGAGCGTGGAGAGAGACCAAGAAGCGAACATATCAACCTCATTCTCATTTTAAAGAAGAAGCAAAGCTCACTCAAGGGAAGAGCTATAGGATTTTGTCGCTTCATTAGTGCATAATGTTCAGCAGGATATTCAGGATTTGAGTAGAACTTCGATGATGTGCGAGGTAAGCAGTATCTCTTGCAGGATCTGCAGAGTCAACTTTGATTTATATAGATAATGATTTTAATAATTTTTTTTTCATTACAAAGGTCAACATTGCACTTATCCAATATTGCTCCATCCTCACATTTTATTTTATGATCCTTAGACTTCACTTGGACCACTATCAATACAATAATTACGAACTCTCTTATACCCTAACATCATCCATTAGTGAGTTTCTTGATCTTAAATGCATGTGTTGTTCAACACAGTCCAAAATAGTGTTATTTCCAAACTTGGTGACCATATAAATATCACTCCTTTATTATCCTTGGTCACTTATTACTATATGAATGACACCTAATTTAATGCTTATGATATGATCATTAGATACATAGAAAACCTCAATTCTATTAGAAATCCATAGGCCTATCAAAAATAAAACTTAGCCTTAGGACACCTCATTGGCTATATTCTGAAAACCAAATACAAGTTTACCTTCCCTACCCTACTATACCACCTACCCACTTTCTTCACAGATAATTCCTTTTACATTTTCTATACGATCATTGTAGGGCCCCAATAGATGCATTTGATTCTAAGATAGAATCATAAGCAGGAGGAGGACTAGCATAAATTTCTTATTATATTGAGTACCACTACCATCGAAATACATGGATAAAATATTTTTCCTTGTTAGAGCTAAATGTAGATACACACATCGAGCAATCCACTCAGTATTGGAAGCAAGAAATTAATATTAATTTACAATTCCAACCAACAATATTTTCTCTCATTAAAAAGGGGAAGATTGTTACAATCATGGTTCCAAACATTGTGTTTTGATACAACAACAATAACAACATCAAGCCTTTGTCCCACTATGAGGGGTCGGCTACATGAATCTTTTTTCACCACTTTATTTTGATGATTACAAATATTATTGGATTATTATTTAGTTTCTCCTACTTTATATACTATATATTTTTATATACATTATTAACATTTTACGTTTGAAATATATAAAGGATCATCAAAGAATCAAAGTTAAAGAAAGAGTTGTGTAGGTTAGACTTATTTGAAAGGGTGTAATTTTATTTTTCTTGAGTCAATGTATACGAAAGGTATATGTTAGCTTAGAAACTTGCACATGCATACACGGAGAATGAAAATAAATATTTTAATTTTACTATTAATTATATTATACGGTCCATATCATATTGAACTTTTAATTCAAACAAAAATTTATTAAAATATTTCATTTAAATTAGAAAAAATAATTTAAAGTATAACTAACAGTACTGCACAACAATCAATCATAATGTATAATTAGCTATTATCAAAAAACCTCATTGTTATATCAAACTTAATTAAAATAGACAATTTAAATTTGAAATTTGAAGTACTTATAATATATGAACATACTCATATTGAATAATATTTTATAATATTGCCTAAATTAAGCCACGTGATAAAGGAATCAAATCTAATCTAAATATATTATATATTATATTTGATGATCAGGTATTATACAGTATGATTCACCATAACACTCCTCAAACTAACCTTAGTTTGTCTTATACGAAATTATATTTGATTAAAACTAACCATATTAGATGATTTAGAATCATATTAAATGATATATGGCGGCATTGAACTAATCATATCGTACGAATAAAGTCAACATAATTTAAAATTTTTGGTTTTTATAATCCCATTATTTTAACTCTTTTTTAATTCTTTTTGAAGGGTATTTTAGCCATCTTGGGTAGTTTATTGGTAGTCCTTAAGAGGTTCTTTCTTCTTGAGAGAGTTTGAAGAGAGGGCCTTGAGTAAATGAGAGAAAGGGAGAGGTTGTGCGAGAGGGAGAAGAGTCTTAAGAGTGTCAAGAGACTATGAGATTGGCTACTCTACCACACTAAGGAGGTGAAAGGGATTTTGGCTCTCCACCTGACCAAGGAGATGAAAGCAATTTCAGCTCTCTATTGCATCAAATAGGAGAAAAGGATTTATGTTGCAACTTAGTTTTCATAACAATTTTTTTTATATCATGTGTGTTTTTTATGATTCCAAAATCTAATTGTATTGATTACTGTTTCTCCTAATATATATTGGAAATATTATTTGTTATTTTTGTGTGTACTAACATTTCAAAAATATCATACTCTTAACTGCTGAAGACTTCAAGATAGATTAGATTAAGGTTTATTGTAATTGAAGTCTGTACTTTATAGTTTTCTTCAGTCTGAGAAAGTGTGATTGTAATTGGATAACCGTGCATATACACACTAGGGAAGTGTAAAAATTTATTTTTTAAAAAATTAATCATATTATACAATCATGGATCGTACGGGATGATTTGACTGAAAGTTCGTTAGGGATGTTAGGCCCTTATGAACTGGCCCAAAGCTAATAAAGAAAGAGGTGAATTGGATAACTTTAAAACCAAAGACAAAACTCAAACCAAAATCACCACAGAAATAAAGTGCGGAAGAAAATAATGCGGAAGCAATAACAAGAAAGAACACACCGATTTATAGTGGTTCGGTCAAACCTTGACCTACGTCCACTCCTTAGAGGCACCCTCCAAGTATTGCACTAAAACAAGTGTCTCTCCTTTAGCCCCCACAGTTAGGCGGAGAAGCCCTTACAAAATCACTTCCATCTTCCCCGGTGCGGTGGAGTCACCGGGTCCTTTGACACCAAAGAGATCTTCTTCTTTGGTAAACTTCCCTCGAGACAAGCATTGAATCCGACGGTATTAAGGTGCAAGCCTGCTGGAGCAACCGTGTGGAATCCCCCTCCACACTCCCTTGAGTTCCCCCTCACAGGATCTTCTCCCTCTCTCAGACTTCACCTGTTCCTCACTCCCTTTCAAGCTTTCTCTTCATGTTTCCATCACAAGAACGAAGCTACAATGGCTGCCAAAGACTCTTACAAAGTGCCTTATCATAGCTTAAATAGAAGAGTTAAAAATGAGCTCATTAATGCAAGTTGCCGACTTTATCGTCCTGGCCGATTAGTTCAAATATGAGGAAAATCATCATGAATATCACCCTGAAATGAAGCTGGCCGATGTCTAATCGGCCTGGACAATCTTGCGATCGGCCCGGACAAAATCACCATTAATTGCTTTCCTTAATTGCCAAAGAAATTTTGGAAAAACTATCCTAGATCGTCCTGGCCGATATTTTATAATCCAGGCCGATCCACCAGGCCGATGTCCAAAAATAAGTAATTCCTAAATAGATCTGGTGACATAAACTTTCTGAATTTAGCCTATCGTCCTGGCTAATACAAAATTGTCCAGGACGATGTGGTTTGCATAATGATGGCTTCTTTAATGAGGATGCCCTAATTAGGGTTTCTGCTTTTGAACAGATCATCCCGGCCGATATAAATATTGTCCAGGATGATGTTACCAAAAATAGTAAACTCTAGGGAACAGTCACAAACTCTTATACGTTACAATGCATCAGGAGCCACAACAAATACAATATACTCAAGAAAGGAAAAAGTGTACAAACTGACTCAGACCTAGTCTACCCAATCTTGAGCTGGTTCCAAATTACAGTCCGATCGTGTGAACCTGAAATGTCAGTACATAAGGCAGTCGTAGAGAAATAAAAATGTTTGCTATCATCAAAATCATAAACTATTAATCTGCAACAATCTCCCCCTTTTTGATGATGGCAAACAATTCAATTTGAATTTTAAAGAAACAATTTCTCCTAATCTCCCCCTCACTAGAATAAACCCTTTTAAAAAATAGGGGAGATAAAAAATATTATTTTTTAATTTTTTGAAAGAAAGATAAAAGACAAATGATACAGATTCAACAATACACTCTCCCCCTTTGACATTATCAAAAAGAGAGGAGGCACAAACAAAAAACAAAATGATAAAAAGAGAAAAATGTTCCCTCATCTAGTGAAAAACAAATATTCTTAAAATGAGAAAGTTACCTCTTGGTTTTATTCAAAAACTTAGTAGAATTGGATTGACAACGCATAGTCCAAAAATGGTTAGAAATTCATAATTTGATAATCCCAACACAAGTTCTTTTAAAGGCTCAAAAATGTTTTAATCCAATATCCAAATCAAGAAATAAATGGGTAAAAGAAACATTAATTTTTCAAAACTCCTTTCATAAAATATATCTAATAGAAGATTAATGCATGAATTATTGAATCAAGAATCATATTTTTCAAAATTAAGTATCGAAAGTATCAAGGGGTTTCTTAAGCTGTTAAGAAGTACAAGAATGGTAAGCATTAAATTTTGTGGGTTCATTTTATGCCTCTCGACAATTGGTTGGCGCACTGCACATTCTTTTAATTTTTTATTTTTGTGTATATTTTTCAATTTGGCGTCATTGCGTATCTTTTATTTTTGGCATCATTGGCCAATTTTTTAATATGTTACCTTTCTGAAGTCTTAAAAAATAAAAGTAAACCCATCCTATTGATAAAGCTAATTCTTGATTAAGAAAATTATAAGTTAGATTCAATAACTTGCAAAAGATCCCTATGTGATAAATAAAATGTAGGGAGAAAAAAAATTCAGTTTCAAAGACTAATTTAAAAGATGAAAAAGATTTTAAATCAAAAGTATAATAACCTCTTTTAGGAAATAGAGATTGAGAGTCAAAAACATGAGTTTCCTTCCTTTGACTATTTTTGAGAAGTCAAACACAACATACCAATGATTTCAAAAAAAAATAGGAAGTAGATTTTTCATTTTTAGAAAAGTGAATATGTGTGTTGATCAGAGAAAAAACTTTCACAAAAATAAAAATTTCAAAGAATAAACAAACAAAAATACAAAATAAAAGAGAAAAACATAAAAAATACAACACAAAAACACGAAAGGCTTTTAACCATTATCTCTCTCCTGATCCGATGCTTCAGAAACCAGATATGCCCATGAGATTTTTTGTCTTTCTTTATTTCCCCAGTTTAAATTTTGCTTCGTCTTGCCCTTTTCTTTTATAGGAAGAATTTTTAAATTAGGGCACTGATTTTTCATATGTACAGGCTTCCTACATCAAAAGTAAATAACGTCAGAAGGAATATGAACATTCTTACCATTTTTACCTTTTTCCACTTTTTCTTATGCTTTGGTGAGCTTTGTATTCGTCACCAACTAAGCTATCTCTTTTCGTATCTTCAACTTTCAGAACAATCGTTTCACCTGCATCCAAAAGTCTTTGACCCAAACTTTTCTCTTAGGCAATGAGTGAATAAATCAAATTATCAATAGAATAATCGTTCAAATCTTTTGATTCACAAATAACAATAACTTTGGCATCAAATTTTTCAAGTAAACAGCTAAGAATTTTGTTAAATTTTTTAAATTTTAAAAATTATTTTCCTAAGGCATGCAATGATGTTACAATTTGAATGAACCTGGTATACATGTCTAAGATCATTTCAAAAGGTTTCATGAAAAATAGTTCAAAATCATGCATTAACATATTCAACTTGGATTGCTTGATTTCACTAGTGCCTTCGTATATTGTGTGTAGTTTATCCCAAACTTCCTTATCAGTAGTGCACGTGGCTACAAACATAAAAACTTCAGAATTTAAAGCACAGAAAAAGCAATTTAAAGATTTTGCATTCAATTGAGCATTTACTTGTTCTTCCTTATTGCATTGGTTAAAAGGAATATCAGTTTTAACTCCATTAATAATACGTGACAGTGATGAATAACCAGTTAAAATCATATGCCACATGCAAAAATCAATCGATTGCAGGAAAGTAGTCATGCGAATTTTCCAAAAATAAAAAGTAATATTTTTAAATTAAGGTGGTCTGGAGATTGAATATCCTTCCATAATATTATGATTTGAAAAATTAGCCATGGATCGAAATTCAAAAGCTTTTAAAAACTAATTTTATGAATACATGCTCTGATACCACTTGAAAGTTCGTTAGGGATGTTAGGCCCTTATGAACTGGCTCAAGGCTAACAAAGAGATAGGTGAATTGGATAACTTTAAAACCAAAGATAAAACTCAAACTAAAATCACCACAAAAATCAAGTGCGAAAGAAAATAATGTGGAAGCAATAATAAGAAAGAACACACCAGATTTATAGTGGTTCGGTCAAACCTTGACCTACGTCCACTCCTTGGAGGCACCCTCTAAGTATTCCACTAAAACAAGTATCTCTCCTTTAGCCCCCACAGCTAGTCGGAGAAGCCCTTACAAAATCACTTCCACCTTCGCCGATGCAGCAGAGTCGCCGAGTCCTTTGACACCAAAGAGATCTTCTTCTTTGGTGAACTTCCCTCGAGACAAGCCTTGAATCCGACGGTATTAAGGTGCAAGCCTGCCGGAGCAACCGTGTGGAATCCCCCTCCACACTCCCTTGAGTCCCCCCTCACAGGATCTTCTCCCTCTCTCAGACTTCACCCGTTCCTCACTCCCTTTCAAGCTTTCTCTTCAAGTTTCTCCAACAAGAATGAAGCTACAATGGCTGCCAAATACTCTTACAAAGTTCCTTATCATAGCTTAAATAGAAGAGCTAAAAACGAGCTCATTAATGCAAGTTGCCGACTTTATCGTCCAGGACGATAGACATATCATCCTGGCTGATTAGTTCAAATATGAGGAAAATCGTCCTAAATATCACCCTGAAATGAAGTTGATCGATGTCTAATCATCCTGAATGATCTTACGATCAGCCTGGACGAAATCACCATTAATTTCTTTCCTTAATTGCCAGGGAAATTTCGGAAAAATTGTCATGGATCGTCCTGGCCGATATTTTATAGTCCAGGCCGATCCACCAGGCCGATGTCTAAAAATAAGTAATTCCTAAATAGATCTGACAGCATAAACTTTTTTAATTTAGCCTATCATCCTGGCTGATACAAAATCGTCCAGGATGATATGTTTTGCACAATGACGGCTGCTTCAATGAGTATGCCCTAATTAGGGTATCTGCTTTTGAATAGATCGTCCCTACCAATATAAATATCGTCTAGGACGATGTTACCAAAAATAGTAAACTCTAGGGAACAGTCAGAAACTCTTATACGTTACAAAGTATCAGGAGCCACAACAAATATAATAGACTCAAGAAAGGAAAAAGTGTACAAACTGACTCAGACCTAGTCTTCCAAATCTTAAGCTAGTTCCAAATTGCAGTCCAATCGTGTGAACCTGAAATGTCAGTAGATAAGGTAGTCGTAGAGAAATAAAAATATTTGCTATCATCAAAATTATAAACCATTGATCCGCAACATTGACCTGAGTGTTCCTCCAGAATAGAGTGATTGAATCATCCCAGGAAAAAGTTTCTAACTCATCTTCGTACTGTACAAAGTTACATGTGTGCACACGACGTCCATAATACAAAATGACTACGTACCATACGGGATGATTTGACCTGAGTATTCCTCCATAATAGAGTGATTAAATCATCCCAAGAAAAAGTTTCTAACTCATCTTCGTACTGTACGAAGTTACATGTGTGCACACGACGTCCATAATACAAAATGACTACGTACCAGTCCTGAACAAACTCAAAATTTTTTGAAATGATCATACTGTAAAATTATAGGTTTGTACATACAACCTCTAGAGTATGAAATGGGTGTGTACCAATTTGTCCATACAAATGAGTAAACTTTTTGAATTATTTGTATTGTTTAAACTTGGGTTCGTACAGACAAGGTCTAGAGTATAAAATAGACTCCTAAGATTTCATACCAAATGAAGCTTAATTCGGTTAAACTGATCATATTGTATGATATTGGGTTCATATAGTATGATATCCATAGTACAAAATGTGTTTGTACAGAATCATATCGGATGAATCAGTTCAATTTTGAACTGATCATACTGTATGATGTAAGTTCATATATACGCCAACCAAAGTACAAAATTGATTCATATAGGATCATATGAGCATTTTTTGAATTGATTGTATGTATAATGTGTAATCATACTATATGATCCATGATGGTTAATTTGAAATTTTTTAGTTTTTTGGATGGTTTTCGTATCATACATATTTAAGAGTGCACTTGGAGAGTGTTTTGGGAGAGTTTCTTCTGATTGGAGAGTGAGAGATTTCTTAAGAGGGAATTGTGAGGGGATTTACATGGTTGCCAAACGGTGAGTATCTCTTACTTATTCTTCAAAGTTATTCCTTACTTTCTTAAAGAATCTTGGAAGAAGATTTTCAAAGGAGCGCCAGCACTCTGCCGACACTAGGAGGGTGTGGAAGGATGACGGTATTCTACCAACACCAGGAAGGTGTGAAAGGATGATGGTACTCTTCTGACACCAGGAGAGTGTCAAAGGATGATGAAACTCTATAAACATCAGGAGGGTGTATAAGGATGATGGTTCTCTATCGATACCAAGAGGATGTGAAAGGATGTCAGATCTCTGCCATCACCAAAAGGGTGAAAAAAGATGATGATACTCTGCCACACCAATGATTGGAGGAAAAGAGTTTAATTGTAAGGGCTTCTCCGTTATGCTATAAGAGAAAAAGGAGAGTCACTTTGGTATAGTGCAATATCTTAAGAGGGAGTCTTCAGAGAGTGGATGTATGTCTTTTTGTACTGAACCACTATAAATTTCTATGTTCTTTCTGTCTTTACTTTTTACTAAATTTTTATTTTTTGCAAGTTAATTTGTCGTTAAAAATATTTTTGGAAAAATTTAATCATTGTGATTAAAAATTTAAAAAAGATTTTTCAAATCTATTAAGAGTTTTTTTTTAATTGCCATCCCCCCCCCCACCCCCTTGGTTTGCCTTAAGATAATTACTTTAGGTCTAATAACCTATTTAGACCTTCAACTGGTATTAGATCCTACATTCAAAATTTAAGGTTTAGATAACTTTTTTAAAATTATTATGGCTACTTTTGAAAATTATAACACACTTGAAGGGTATTCGATCACTAGACCATCGTTATTTGATAACATCCCTTTTGATTTTTGGAAAACATGTATGTCTATTTTTCTTCAATCAATCACTGACATGTATACTAGTTTCACATAAATAGTCAACTCATTACATGCTTTAGATAGGGAGCTAACGAATACTAAAAAGTAAATAAAATTTTTTGTTATTTTCCTATTGCTTATGATGCAAAGATAACCGCTATAACAGAATCAGAAGACTTAAATATTTATTTTATTGATAATCTTCTTGGATCACAAATTACTTACAAGCAAGGAGTGACTCAATGACATATTGATGCAGGTGCCAAGAAGAAGGAGAAAAACATTGCATTAAAGCTGGATAACTCGGATAATGATCAGTCTTAGCCTGAGGATGAAGATAATATTGCTTTATTTATATGGAAATTCAAATTTTTTTAAAGAGGAATCAAAGGAGATGTTAGTAGTATAATAAGTATAAGTTCCACAAAAATGTTAAGCCTTCTAATGATGTAATTTGTTATGAATACAGGATGTCTAGTTGTATCAACTCTGAATGCTTGAACCTTAAAGCTAATCCTAGCAAGGAGAAGGTTGAGGAGAAAAGCAATATAAGGAAGGGAAATAAAAGATTGCATATAGCATTTTGGGTAGACTCAGCATTAGATTCATTAGAAATAGAAGCAGAGGAGGAAGCCACAAACTTGTATTTAATGGCCAATAATCTTGATCAGTCGGATTAAGAAAAGGTGTGTGATTTAACCTATGAAGAGTTATTTATTGTTTCTGAGAATATTCATACTGCTTATAAAGAACTCAAAGCTACATGATCACGCATTGATTAATAGGAACCACATAAAATTATTGGATGAGTTTGATGATTTGAACAAAAAGCATGAATTAATTAAATCATCACACACTGATCTTGAAAATGATTTTAAAACATTTATGGATGAATCTGATAGTAAAGAGTACTATTTAAAAGTTGACAATGCTGTTTTAGAAAGTGTTAACTCATATTTTAGGGAAAAAATAAAAGTTCTTGAGGAAAATAGAATTCCCCCAACACTTGAAAATTTTTCTAATCCTGATCTGAAGCCTAAAATTTTAAAACCTAGGAAAAGATAATATAACTCATATAAATTAATAAATACTTTTTCTGGAGTGAAATGTCTTTCTTATGGACTGATTGGACAGATTTCTCACACTTGAACTATTCATATTAAATCCTATCTTATGTGGTGACCTAAGATACATAAATTAAATCATATCAAACATGCATCTAGATTATTTTTGCCAAGAGGAGAACCTAAACTTATTTGGGTTTACAAATCTAACATTTGATTATCTTATAAAAATTCTCTCATATAATATCTTGTGAGAACATTTGGTACCTGGACAATGGATATTCTAAGCATAGGACTGAAGATACGACATAATTTATATCACTAGAAGTCAGTAATGGAGAAAATGTTACACTAGGAGATAATACCAATAAGAAAGTGGTAGGCACATTATGATTAGAAATTTGAATAATTTTTTCATTTAAATTTTGTATTGGTAGAAGGCTTAAAATATAACTTGTTGAGTATTAGTCAACTATCTTATAAATGTTATAGTATAAAATATTTTCCCACTAGCTGCATAATAAGCGAAAATGGAATTGATGTTTTGCATGGAATTAGGGTAAATAATATCTACATGCTTGATTTAAATTATATTAAATCTTCTAATATATTTTGAATCAAAATAATTACTGATGAATCATGGTTATGGCATAAGAAACTTTATCACACAAGCATGAAAAATCTTAGAAAAATTACCCAAAAAGAATTGGTTAAAGGAATGCCCAAACTAGACTTTACTAAGGATCACCTGTGTGATGCATGTCAATTAAGAAAATATGTGAAGTCCTCCTTTCATTACATTAAGGATATTAAAACTAGCAAACAATTGGAAATCATTCATATGAATCTTTTTGGACCAGTTACCATTGTAAGTCAAGGAGGTAAAATATTTAGATTTATGATAATTGATGATTTTTCAAGATTTACATGGGTCAGTTTTTTATTTTATAAGAGTTAATCATTTGAGAAATTTAGAAACTTTTATACTTGGATTCAAAGAAAATTAGGGTTTGAGATTTTGTCAATTCAAAGTGATCTTAGAGGAGAATTTGAAAATGAAAAATTTGAAGATTTTTTTTAAAGGAATTGATTAATATTTTTAGTACCTAGGACCCCTCAGAAGAATGGGGTACTAGAAAGAAAGAACATAATATTAATTGAAGTTGTTAGAGCCATATTCACAGAATATTCACAAAATATTTTTGGGTTGAAGTGATTAGTACAGCTTATTATATTCTGAATAGGGTAAACATTAGATCAAAATTGAATTAGACACCCTATGAACTTCTTAAGGATAGAACACCAAATCTTTCACGTTTGCATGTTTTTGAATACAAGGTGTTCATTCACAATAATGATAAAAGTCCTTTAGGAAAATTTGATCCTAAATCTAATGAAGGAATTTTTCTTAGATATTCTAGTGTTGGAAAATCTTTTAGAGTTTTTAATAAGAAAACTTTGGTAATTGAGGAGACCACATATATTATGTTTGATGAATCTGACATTTTGGAAGAGCCAAAGTTGGAAGATGATTATATTAAAAATATCTCCCAAGGAATTGAAAAGAAAAATTTGGAAGGGAATGTTGGATTAGAAAATCCTTTGCCTAGAGAATGGAGATTTTTTAAGAATCACCATAAGGAATTAATTTTAGGTGAACCTAGTGAGTGAGTTAGGACTAGGCATGTGTTTCTGATATGGACCCAATCACTATGATATTGATGATAACAAACATTATTATTCTTTGACTACTTTCATTCATGTATATTTATTTTATGTGCTCAGCTCACTAACCTTTCATATCCATAAGTTCGCTTGAAATATCAATCAGCTTAAGATCAAGTAGACTACAATTGAGTCAGTTTGTAATTTCTTTTTCAATATACATTTTCCTTTTCTTGAGTTAAATGTACCTTGGTGGATCTTTATGCTAAGTAACCTTGCACACACACTCAGAAGGACAAATTTAGTGAGTTAGAGATTTTTTATTTTTGATCATATCGAACATGATGATTTTATATCATCCTAGATAATCAATTAAAAATGAAAACCCTAATTAGAGAATTTGAGTTATGTAAACTTGCTTAAGTAAAACTTCATGGATGATATTCCCATCATCCTGGATGATATGCTCAAATCAGAAATACTTAACTGTTAAACTCATCTAGGCCAGATATTATTTTTAGAAATAATGTAAGATGATCGCATATCTTCTTGGATGATTCATTACAATCATGCCTAAATTAGTCAGGTTATTAAGGATAGTAATTAAGGTTAGATTGATTAATCATATCATCCTAGATGATAGCAGGATCATCCTGGATGATCAATAAGAAAAACCTTAGTATTCTTTTGAATAACTTGGACATCCCAAACTATATAATAGACAATCAGTTATAATTCTTCATTGTCTAGATGTTTCTACTGGACAACTTGAACTATGTGCTAGATGATAATCATTGATTTTGAACTAATCATATAGGACGAACCAAGCATCATCCTAGACGGTCAGTTATATTTCTTCATCATCCAACATGGATCTCTTGGACATCATGAACTATCTTTTGGATAATATGTATGATTTTAAACTAATCATACAGGATGGTGTGTCCACATCATCCTGGACGATCAGAGCAAATAATATGTTCTAATCGTACATCACACCCATATCATCTTAGTTGGAAGGGTTGAATACATTGATCATATAGGATGAAATGTTGATCATCTTGGACAATCTTTGATGGCAAGTTGCAAATTAGGGAAATTTTTAAGGCCTTCTTTATAAGATCTCTTATTTGTTAATAAGAGTATCTTTTGCTATTTTCTTGACCTGAGAGAGCTTAGAAAAGGAGAGGGAGAACTTAGGAGAGAGAGCGAGAGAATCTTGTGATGGGGAGTTTATAAGGTGTTCATAAAGGTTGCTCCAGGCAAATATTCAAGTCATGTTCTCCATTCGTTGTCCTTGGCTCCTTAGTGGCTCTAGGGAGGTCTTCATCAGCATTAGATCAAAGTTCTTTACCTGTTTCAAGAGGAAGCAAATGGATTCCGGGTTCTCTACCTCACCAGGGTTAGTGAAAAGGAGTTTATAAAGGCTTCTCCGCCTTGCTATGAGAGCAAAATGAGAGTCACTATATTTTAGTGCAATACCAGGAGGAGAGGCTCCGAGGAGTGGATGTAGGTCAAGCTGACTGAACTACTATAAAATCTTGTGTATTCTTTATTTGTAATGCTTTCACTTTATTTTCTGTATATTAATTTTTATGATTGATTGTGTTTGTTTTAAAATATTCAAAAAGGTTTCAAAATGTTTTTACTTTTTGTTTAAGAAATTTTAAAACTTCCAATTAACCCCCACCCCTTTTAGTTTTTTTTTTTTTTTTTTAAGAAAATTCAAATTGCATTAAAATGAAAACAAAGCTATTACAAACTAATGGCAATCCTTTAAAAATAAGGAAGTCTTATTAAAACAAAAATTAAGCATAAGAAGAATATTTGAAGATATGAGATATTATAAAGGAAATAAGATCCTCTACTCCTTATTTTAAATCATTGGGGTGGAGGGGATACCAAAAATAAAACAACCAAAAAGATTGATTAGTATCCCAGAGTTCCCGATTAAGTAAAAAATAAAGAGTAAAAAGATACTTAAATAACTTTAATCTATCCCCATCTTCCAAATACTCAATCATAGTTAGCCTTGTGCTAGTTCATAAGGGCTTAATAACCCTAACAAACTTTTAAGTGGTAGCAGAACAGGATTCATAAAATCAAGATTTTAAAAACTTTTGAATTTTGATCCATGGCTAACTTTGAAAACTAAAATATTATTGAAGGGTATTCCATTACTCGACCACCTTTATTTGATAATATACCTTTTGATTTCTAGAAAACTTGCATGTCCACTTTCTTATAATCTATAGTTTATCGTATGTAGATGCTTATAAAAGAAGATTATTCTGCACCAACACGTGAAATCAATGGCATCAGAACTGAACTTTCTTTTACTGAATGAACTTTGACTCCTCTTTTGTCCAAAGTTAGTTATTTGATAATGAATGAAAAACCTTTTTATGAAGCTCAACTTATCATGGATTATATTTACAAACTTTTTGATATTGGACTTCCTCATAATAAGAGAAAGAAAAATGTGGCTTTAGGACATCTAGTTGCTTATATCTTAGAAAAGAAGTACAACCTTATACATCCTAATCCTCCCACTAAACTCCCTATTTACTTTACTGATGCCTCTTTTCGTGCACTCTTTGGGAAGGATCAAAGTTTTAAGGGTGATAAATCTGAGGAAGAAGGAGGAGCTCCTACTCCAACACTTGCACTTGTACCTGGACCTGACCAGAATTTCTACCAAGAGATGGTCTAGCATTTTGACCCAATGGAATTTCACTTTGATCAACATTTTTATCAAATTGAGACACATCCTAACCAGCAGGACATGAGAAAAAATGAAGATATGGGGTGGATCTGAAGATAATTTTACTTGGTTAACACTAATATAAGTATGATTAATATTTATTTTTCAGTGTTTAACTAATCACCTCCTCCAAATCATTGCCCCTCTAATTATTAATTATACTTTTGTGCTGTAGTTGTGATGAGCTTATGAGTTTATTGTTGAGATATTTTTCATGTGATTTTAGTGATTCTCTGTGTTCATGATTACATGTGTTGTTTTTGCATTTCAGTGATATGATGGAATAATTTGTTTACTTACATTGATTTTTATTTATTGAAATATTTATGTGTTTTTGAGAAAAATCTTTTGTGCTTCATCTTTGGAATGAATTTTCAATTACATTATTCTACAATCAATTTCCTTGTAAAATTTGATCTCTTAAAATTTAAATTAAAATTATGAGTGGATGTAGATAAGAAGATCAATTTCATGTTTGTATAGACAAGTATTATTTTGATATAATTATTACAAAATAGATGTCTTATTTATTTTATTTTCTTTTTCAATGTATTTATTTTTATTATTAGTGAAATTTGAATTAAAATAATTGATATTAAATAGGCTGAAAAAGTAAAAAAAATGCACCAAGTGTGTAAAAAAAAAAAATGTGTAATGATTCGCAAAGTAAAAAAAGGCACAAAATTAGCCTAAATAGAAAAGATGCATAAAGTGTGCCACAAATATTTAAAAAGCTATGCAATGTTGCTAATTGAAAAATTCATAGTACTTTTTTCGTTAGCATTCTATCTTTAATCCAAATCCATATAATCAACAATCATCTTCACTATTGAATTAAAAACTACTTAATCTTTATTTCATCTTTTTTTAATAATTATTTTATATAGAATTTGTCTAATATAAATAGTCAACCTGATAGACTTTTCTTATCTTAGTTTGTCCTTTAATTTAAAATTTGAATTTTTTTCTTTTTAGCATTAGGAATTTAATATTGTATGTGCAATTAGTTTAAAATCTTCTTCTTCTTCAACTCTTTTGATTTATCCATAGAAACTTTTTATTTCAAGATTTTCTTCCCTTTTGTTGTTGTCAAAAAGGGGAGTCATAGTATTGTTTGATGGTTAATATTTTTTATTCTTTGTTAGATGTATGTGTGTTGTGTGTGTATGTGTTGTATTTTGAATGTGTGTATATTTATAATGTGTATATATTTTATTTGTGCTCGTATTTTTTATTCGATTTATATTTTTGTTTGAGTTATTCCGTGTTTTGTTTGACTTTTATTCGAGTTGCTTTTTATTTTAGTAGTTGTTATTTCTTTTTAATTTTTAAATTTATGTTTTTTGATCTTTAAGGGAACCCCTTGTTTTAAATTGGTCATTCGTTTAGGGGGAGCTAAGGAAAAAATTTACTTTAAATGTTAACTCAAACAATAATTATTTTGTCATCATCAAAAAAGGGGGAGATTATTGCAACTTAGTTTTCATTACTATATTTTTTATGTCTTATGTGTTTTTGATTATTTCAAAATCTTATTATGTTGATTACTATTTCTCTTAATTAATATTGGAAATATTGTTTATGTTGTTTGTGTGTACTAGCATTTTAGGAAAATCATACCCCAAACTGCTGAAGACTTTAAGATATATTAGATTATGGTTTATTGTAATTGAAGTGTGTACTTTTATATTTTTTTTTAGTCTAGTAATCATGCACACACACACACACTAGGGGAGTGTAAAAAGTTATATTTTTAGAACTAATCATACTATACGATCATGGATCATATAGGACTATTTGACCTAAGTGTTCCTCCATAATGGAGTTAATCAAACCATGCCAGGAAAAATTTTCTAAGACATGATCATAATGTATGAAGTTACATTCATATAGATGACGTTCATAGTACGAAATAGCTACATACCAATTTGTTCCAAATGAACTCAAAATTTTCTAAATTCTTCATGTTGTATGATCATAAGTGTAAACAGACGATGTCTAGAGTGTGAAATGGGCTCCTTTGACACTAAAGATATCTTCTTCTTCCTAAAACTTCCCACAAGACAAACCTTAACTATGATGGTACTAAATTGCAAGCCTGTCGAAGAAAATGGGTGAAACCCCCTCTACACTTCCTTAAAACCCACAAGGATTTTTTCCCTCTCAAACTCCCCCCTTTCCTCTCTCCCTTTCAAGGCTCTCTCTTCAAGTTTCCTATAGAAGAACTAAGACTCAATGCATGCTAAAGACTTACAAATTCTTATGAGAAATCTTAAATAAAAGGGCATAAAAAAATCCTAAAAAATTAATTCAATCGTCAAAGAACATGCAATATGATCATAGTATTGTCTAGTATAATGTGCAAAATTTGACCAGTTAGTATTATATGATCACAATTTAGTATAGTATGAATATTTCAAATTTACCAGTTAATGTTTTACGATCATCACTATGAATGACCAATCGTATAGTACAATTAGTTCAACTAAAATACAACTCATCTAAGATGAATCATGGGATGACCAAATATCATCTCTATTGATTATACAGTATGATCCAGTTCATATAGTACGATCTAAATATAAAAATTAAGCAGATTTGATTGATTAATCATAGGATTAAATTAGGCAATAATTTAAACATCATAAAGTACGATTAGGTTCATACAGTATGAATATAATAACATTTCAAATTCAATTTTTTTCCTAATTTATAGAGTTTATAATTATAATAAATCATCCAGCATATTGGGTGTTCATACTATATGAATAGTTATATTTTAATATTATATTTCATTAAAAAAATAAAATATTTTAATTAATTTTTGTAACACTAGATCGTACAGTATGATCCATAACATATAATATAATGTATAAAAAAATTAAAAAATAAAAAAAAAATCTCCCATTATGTGTGTACATGGTCACCAGGCTTGCATACACTATTACAAGACTTGACTCAAGAAATTCAAAATAAATAAATGAAATTACTTACTTATTCTATCTAATCTTGAGCCCTGAAACTTTAAAAAATGATGCATGGTGTTCCTGAAATGTTAGTCAACACACAAACAAATATGTTATACAAATATTAGGAGAAATAAAGTGACAATAAATAATAGTGTCATCAAAAACATAAATGTAGAATCCCTAGTAACAATAATCTCTCTCTTTTTTATGATGAAAAATATTATTGGATGAATTTGCAAACTAAAAATATTTTCTCTGAATCTCCCCCTCACTAAAAGAATTATATTAAAAATAGGAAGAAGCATTTTTTTTAAAACTAAATAACATAAAATTTTAAAAACCAACCCACAAATGCAACCATCCGCAAGACATTCTTCCCCATTGACATAAATAAAAAGAAGAGATAAAATAACACCTAAAATTAAAATACATGCAAAAGAAAATAATAACATACATAAAAAAACTAAAACATGAAATTATGCTTATCACATAATAAAAAAACAAATACATAAAATAGATAAACAATCACACAAAACACATATACAAAACACACAAATAAATCTTAACATACTTATACCTCATCATCCTGCTTCTATTCCAATGATTTAAAAGCTATGTCTGCAAGATTTGTTGCTTCTTATCATTTGTTTTTATTACATTTTCTCATTTTCAGCCTTTTTCATTACGAGATAAGTTTTTAAATTTCAGCATTCATATTTTAGATGTCCAAGTTTCTTATACCCAATGCAAATAATGTCAAAAGAAAACTTAACATTTTTACCTTTCCTTCACTTTTATTGATGCTTATGCTTATGCTTCAGTAGACTTTCAAATTTTTTTAGTAAGGTCATCTTATCATTCTCATCGTTTCCTAAGCCATCTTTATCTCTGTCTTTACTTTTAACACTATAACCTTTTCATCACCTGCATTCAAAAATCTTTGACCCACACTTTACTCATAGGTAATGAGTTAGCTGATCATATTATCAATGTAATAAATATTCAAGTCTTTTGATTCACATATAGAAGAGACTTTGGCATCAAATTTATCAAGTAAACAACATTGAATTTTGTTGACCTTTTTTAAGTTTGAAAGTTCTCTACTTAAATCATGCAATGATGTCACAATTTGAGTAATCCTAATATATATTTTTAAGATAGTCATGTAAGATTTTATGTGAAAAAGTTTAAAGTCACGTTATAATACGTTTAATCTAGATTGTTTGACTTCACTACTATCTTCAATGTAATGCATATTTTATCCCAAACTTCCTTGCCAATGATACATGTAGAAACAATTATAGAATCTTTAGAAGTTAAAGTACAAAAAAATAATTCAAGCATTTAGCAGTCAATAGAGCAATGATTTATTTTATTCTACTACATTCATTAAAAGAAATATCATTTTTGACTCTATCTACAACACGTAATGGTATGAAACAACCATTTAGAATTATATGACACATTCGATAATCAATTGATTGCAAAAAATAGATATGCAATTTTTTTCAAAAATCAAATGAAATATTTTAATAAAAAGGTGGTCGCATGATTGAATAGCCTTCCATAATATTATGACTTTCTAAGTTAGCCATTGATTATGTTTTTCAAAAGTTGCTTAAAACTCTATTTTTGAATCATGCTCATATACTACTTGAAAGTTTGTGGAGGTTGTTAAACCTTAAGGAACTAGCCCAAGGCATACTAATACATATGTAATATTATCACTTGATGGGAAAGCTAGTACACTTATCAAAAGTTATAAAGAAGTTAATGATAGTCTAACTAATACAGTATAATATCAATAATATATTTTCAACTAAGTAGTTATAATATAAAATATAATAAAAAAATAAATAATAGAAATTAAAATCAGAAAGAATACAACAAAATTTATAATTGTTCGGTCAAACCATGACCTACGTCCACTCCCCGGAGTCCTCCTCTCTGGGTATTGCAATATCACTATAGTGTCTCTCCTTTAGCCCCCACAACTAGGCGAAGAAGCCCTTACAAACCCTTATCCACTAATGTGATGTGACAAGGGATCGTACTCCTTTCACAGGCAGAGAACCTCCTCCTTTTCACCCTCCTGGTGTGGCAAAGAACTTGGACTCCTTTTCACCCTCCTTGTGAGGCAGAGAATCTTGAATCACTTTTACCTTCCCTGGTGCGGTGGAGAGTCAAGTCCTTTAACACCAAAGAAATCTTCTTCTTTTTTCCAAAATTTCCCTCAAGATAAACATTAACTATTATGGTACGAAGGTGCAATCTTGCAAAAGAAACCATGTGAAACCTCCTCCACACTCCCTTGAAACCCATAAGGAATTTCTCCCTCTCAAACTCAATCCTTTCCTCTATCCCTTTCAAGGCTCTCCCTTCATGTTTTCTCCAAAAGAACTAAGACTGGATGCATGCCAAAGACTCTTACAAATTCTTATGAGAAAACTTAAAAAGAGGGCTTTAAAAAACCTTAAAAAATCAGTTTAGTCTTCAAAGATTATATAGGATGATCGCAGGATTGTCCAGTATGATTTACAGAATTTGACATGTTAGTATTGTACGATCCTCGGTTAGTACAGTACAAACAATTCAAAGTTGTCTGTTAGTGTTGTACGACATCAATACAAATAAGAGATTGTACAGTACGATTAGTTCAATCGAAATGCAGTTCATCCATGATGAATCATGGGATGACCAAATATCATCTTTTTTTATCGTATAGTATGATCCAGTTCATACAATATGATCAAATTATCAAAATTAAGTAGATTCAATTGATTAATTATAGAATTAAATTAGGAAATATTTTAAACAATGTATAGTACGATTAGGTTTGTATAGTACAAATATAATAACATTTTAAATTAAAATTTTTACCTATTTATGAATGGAAAAGTTTCTAATTATTACAGATCGTCCAGTATGATGTGGTATTTGTACTATACGAGCAATTATATTTTAAAATTATTTTCCTTGAAAAAATTAAATATTTTAATTAATTTATTTAACACTAGATCGTACAATATGATCCATATCATATAGTATGATGTAAAAAAAATTAAAATATTAAAACTTATTTTTGCTCCCATTGTGTGTATGTGCATGGTCAGTAGGCTTGCAAATACCATTACAAGACTTGACTCAAAAAATTAAAAATATATAAATAAAAATTACATACTCATTCAACATAGTCTATTCTACCCAATCTTGAGCCCTAAAACTTCAAAGAACAGTGCATGGTGTACCTGAAATGTTAGTCAACACACAAACAAATATGCTATATAAATATTAGGAGAAATAAAATGGCAATCGATAATATTTGTTGTCATAAAAAACATAAACTCAGAATCTCGAGTTGCAACACTATTGAACTTTCACAGTTCACTATGTTCCTATATATTTGAGAGGACATAATCAATCAATGACATACATTTATCCCAATTTCCCACAATATCAAAATCCCTCAAGCCTGTATTGTAATACATGTACTAGTTTTCCTTATTATATGTTAACCTAAAATCAACTTAGCCACTTCAATATATGAATATCTACTAAGCAGCTATCTAGAATTCTCTTCCAAAAGCAGGCATATACTTGTATATCATACTAGTTGCACACGTTATATTTAGCCTGGTAAAATTAATAAAGGATATGAGACTCATGTAGATAACCTTCACAACTTTCCCATGCATTAAAGCTATTTTTACATCTATTTATTTTCATTTTAGGGCATATTAAGCTACTATAGGTAAAATAATTATGATTAAAGTGTACTTAGCATTATTAAAATATATTCCTTCTTCTTGAATGAATCATTTTGCTAATGCTCTGGCCCTATATCTAGCACTGTTCTAGTGATATAGGCCATAATAATTTTGTCAATGGTTTATTTATGAGTTCCTAGGTATAATTCTTTTGTGATGATTTTATTTTCTCATTTAGGTCTGCTGTTCAAAAACTTTTCTCCTTATTGTTCATCTCTTTTATGTAATCTTGTCAAATCCTATAAAAATTATTTATTGATGGCAAGAGCATAAACAATCAAATCAAAAAATATATATAGTTGTTCAATTGCTTATAGTTTCCATCTTGTTTGATTTTGTGATAGATTGTAACTCCCTAAATCATTCTAATCTTACTATCTAGCAATTTCTTCCTAATCATCCTAATTAGTAACAATTTTTGGTATCATCTCCACTTGCATCTCAAATGTATCAATGCCCTTTTATAATTTCACTGCATTCTCAATATTGATTGTGGTCCTTTGATCTTTAATTATAGTTAACCCAATCATCATTTCATGCCCATTAAAGATCCTTTTTTATTTATTATCCATCAAATATATCCTTTAATTTCTTCTAAATATCCTAAAACTAAACACATTTTGTATCTTAGCTCTAATTTTCCCTCATTCACATGAACCAAAATTGAACATCTAAAAAATTTAAATTAATGTAATTTTTTTTTTCCTATCCAAACTTCCTTAGGATTTTTTTAGATCAAGAAAAGCAATATTAATTGTTACACACGAACATAAATTGGGCATCTTAAAATACTTAATTAATGTTGGTTTTCTTTTTTTTTTTTTCCAATACTATCGGTTGTATTATTTTATTTTTATTAGTGTGGATTGTGCTACTTATTTTTTACTTCTTATGATTTTATTTTGCTTTTAGTTTATGTTATTTGCTCATTAAAAATAAAATTAAAAAATATTTAAAAATTATTTCTCTCCATTTTTAAGGGAATCACATATTAAGGGGGAGTTCTTAGTAGGAAATTAAGATTAATTTACAATTCCAACCAACAATATTTTCCCTCATTAAAAAGGGGAAGATTGTTACAATCTAGGAGCCCGACATTAAATTTTGTTTATTACAAATATTATTAGATGATTATTTTATTTCTCCTTCTTTATATATTGCATATTTTTATATGCATCATTAACATTTCATGTTTAAGATATACAAAGCATCGTTAAAGAATCAAAGCTGAAGAAAGGGTTGTATAGGTTAGACTTGTTTGAAAGAGTCTGCAATTTATTTTTCTTGAGTCAATGTATGCAAAAAGGTATATGTTAGCTTAGTAACTTGCACACACACATAAAAGGGAGAATGAAAAGTAAATATTTTAATTTTTCTATTAATTATATTATACGGTCCATAACATATTGAACTTTCAATTCAAACAAAAATTAATTAAAATATTTAATTTAAATGAGAAAAATAATTTAAAGTATAACTAATAGTATTGTACAACTATTAATCATACTGGATGATTAGCAATTATCAAAAACCTTGCCATTATATCAAACTTAATTATAATAGGAAAATTGAAAATTTGAAAATTTAACTGCTTATATTATACGAATATATTCATACTGTACAATATTTTATAAAGGAATCAAATCGAAACTAAATCAATTATAGATCGTATTGCAAGGTCAGGTAATGTACAATACGATTCACCTGATCACTCTTCAAATGAACCTTAGTTTGCCCTATACGATCTGATATTTGATTAGAACTAACTATAATGGATGATTTAGAAACGTATTAGATGATCTATGGCAGCATTGGACTAATCGTATCGTACGAATAAAGTTGACATAATTTAATATTTTGGGTTTTTACAATCCTATTATTTTAACTCTTTTTTATTCTATTTTAAGAGTCTTTTAGCCATCTTGGGTAGTTTATTGGTGATCCTTGAGAGGTTGTTTCTTCTTTAGAGAGCTTGAAGAGAAGGCCTTGAGTAAATGAGGAAGGCAGAGGTTATGTGAGAGGGAGAAGACTCTTGAAAGTGTCAAGATACTGTGAGAGGGGCTACTCTACAGCACTAAGCAGGTGAAAGGGATTTTGTCTCTCCACCTAACCAAGGAGGTGAAAGTGATTTCAGCTCTATGTTGCATCGAAAAGGTGAAAGAAATTTCAGCTTTCAATCGCATCAGGTTGGTAAAAATAATTTCTTAAATGCTTCTTCGCCTAGCCGAGGGGGCTAAAGAAGAGACACTCTTATTTAGTGCAATACCCGAAGAGGATGACTTCGGGGACTGGACATAGGTCAAGCTGACGAAACCACTTAAAATTTTTGGTTTACATTGTTTTATATTCCACATGAACTTCTTGTAGATTTACTTTATTGTAATCTACTTTACTGCAAACATTATTATCATTGTGTTACAAAATCATTACGATTATTTTGGATTTGGTATTTACCTAAAAAAATTTCAGGAAAAAAAAAAGAACAAAAATTATTATTTTCTTTTCTCTACAAAATCAAAAACAAAAATTAGTATTTTTCTTTGCTATTTACTTCTGAATTAAAGTTCTAAATTTTGTTTTTTTTATTTTTATTCAAAAATATTTCAAAAGGTTTTTGAAACACCGATTCCAATTGGCATAGCAACCGACTATTGAACTTTCACAATTTACTATGTTCCTATATATTGAGAGGACATAATCAATCACTTACATACATTTACCCAAATTTCCCAAAAAATCAAAATCCCTCAAACCTGTATTCTAATACATGAACTAGTTTTCCTTATTATAAGTTAACCTAACATTAACTTAGCCTCTTCAATATATGAAGATCTACTAAACAACTTTATGTTGAGTCTAGTAAATAGGTTGTTAAACTTAAGTTAATGTCCCAAGGCTACCAAGAGGGGGGTGAATTGGTAGTTTAAAAATTTTAAGCCCTCTTTTAAAATGAGTTAAACTGAAATAAAAATTTTCTTTTAAGTTTTTGTAGAAAGCGTTTTTCAACCACAGAGTTTTTAAAGTTAAAAATAAAATGCGGAAAAGTAAAAACAGTAAAGTAAATGACACCAGATTTATAGTGGTTCGGTCTAAACCAGACCTACATCCACTCCCCAGAGGCACCCTCTGAGTATTGCACTAATACCAATAGTGACTCTCCTTTTGCACCCACAGCAAGGCGGAGAAGCCTTTACAAAACACTCTTTTCACCACTACCCGGTGCGGCAGAGAACCGTCGTCCTTTTACACAATCCCCAGTGTTTGTAGAGAACCGTCGTCCTTTCACACTCTCTTAGTGTGGGCAGAGAATCCTTCGAATGTTTACACTCTCCAAATGTAGGCAGCGAACCCTTCGGCTATTCACACTCTCCAAGTGTAGACAGCAAACCCTTCGTCTATTCACACTCTCCAAGTGTCGGCAAAGAACCGGATCTCCTTGACAGATCTTCTCACAAGAATCTAGAAGGAAGAAGGAAAAGAGTGAAGTAATCCCAATTCACAAGTAGAGATTCTTACCTTTGAACTCCAAGTGAAGCCTTCACGCTCCAGTGGTAGGAATTCTCCTTTGAATGCACTCTCACACTCTCTCCTTGGCTATTCTCTCAAGAGGCACAAATATCAAATGACAAAAAAGATATGGTGGCAGTTTAATTTGGACTATTTATACAAAAGACAAGAAAAACCGCCCAAAAATTTCAAGTTTTCAATTCTGTACGCAGTGGATCGTCCCATACGATCGTGGATCATCCTGGACAATATTACTTAAACGCTTTGAAACGACCCTATTTGTATATGTGTACGAAATGTCTTCGTACAAGCTGATCGTCCTGTAATAACTAAGTTCGTCCGGTATGAACGGTTATTACAAGGTCGGTTCCAGAAACTGCAGAAAAACTGTCCTAAGTCGGTTGTATCGTCTGGACGAAAATTGGTTCGTCCGGACGAAATTTTTACAGAGAACAGATCGTCCTGGGTGATTTTTAATTTCGTATGGACGAAATTTTTATAGAGAGCAAATCGTCATGTACGATAATTTAATTTTGTCTGGACGAAAATTTTACAGAGAACAAATTGTCCTGGACGATATTTAATTTCGTCCTGGACGAATAGGACTTAGAAAAATTTTTCAAGCCAGTTCCTATTCGTTCCATGTGCTCAATAGGAGATAACTGTCTGATCGTCCCGTACGAACTAATATCGTCCCGTACGATCAGTATAAATTTTATATGATCTCCTTATGTGTGTGTGTATGGTTTTATTCACTCAATTACAATCACTCCCTTTCAATTTTATTTTAAAGAAAAGTACAAGCTTCAAATTTCACAAAGTATCTCATGCTGAATTTTATTTGAAGTCTTCGTAGTCTAGAGTTCGATTTTTCTGAAATGTTAGTACACACAAGAGAAAATACAAATCTTCTAAAATTGTTAGGAGATAACTACACATTTGAATAATAATGTTTGGAATCATCAAAACTATACAAGAAGCAAAAATGTAAAGCATGCAAATAGCAACTATCTTAACACTTTATAGTCACTGCAGGAAAAACGCCAAAATCTGGCGGTTACTATAGATTAACCGGCAGTTTTATGGATTACCGGCGGCTTTAAGGCGGTATTCCAGCCGCCGGAAAAATCACATAGTAAACATGTACCGGCGGTTTTGTACCGGCGGTTTATGTTGGCGGCGGTTTTTCGGCGGCTCATACCGCCGGTGACAACCGGATTTGGAACCGGCGGTTTTCCGGCCGTTACGCCGCCGGTTATCTGACCGACGGCTGACCGGCGGTCATATTACCGACGATTAAAGTGGGTGTCGTTTATTTCTTAAACCGCCGGCAAGCGCCGGTAGACCACCGGTTCATTTACCGGCGGTATCCGGCGGTTACAGCTGTCGGTATTACCGACGGCGTACACCGCCGGACGTCCACCGTAACACCACCGGTGGCCATCGGTAACCGCCGCTTTATTACTGGTGGTGTAATGCCATTACCGGCGGCTTGGCATTGGCCGTCTGGTATCGTAGTTTTCAGCGGCCAAACCGCCGGTTGGCTGCCGGAAACCTGTAGCACCTGCAAAAAAAATTGACCGCAACCCCTCTATTTGAGGGAGGTTCACCCTAAAGTCTAAACTTGAAGAAAGAGCAAGATATTTTGAGCAAAATGCTGCTATATTCATCAGAACCATAAATTATAAATACAATCATGAGCTCATCATAAGATTATAATCACAAGTTTAGAAGTAAGTTCATGATAAGGTTACAATCACAAGTTCACAAGTTCTAATTAATACAATCATCAAACATAAAAAATATCTAATCCTCATCTGTATCCTCACTGTCTGCAGATGGCTGCTCCTGTTGGTCCTTCTTCCTCTATTTTTCAGCTCTGTAGGATTGCAACTCTACTTGCATTTCATTCTGAACTTTTCTTATTTCTTCAATCTCTCTAACCCTTTTCAACTCTTCAATCTCTCTAGTAAGCGCTGCAACCCTCTCGCTTACAGATTCTTCAGCTCCACTTGGATCATGAAATGCAGAGGTGGATGAACTGCCTTCAATAGCATAAGCCTGTGAACCCATGCCATATACCCTTCCCCTCTGTCTTCCACCAACAACATCTGACCATATATGATACTCATAAATGTGGGCCGATCCTGAAGATGATCCCTCGCCGGTGGACTACTGACTTTCTCTAGCTTGTACGAAATCATCCTATGAGTTACAATTATTTTTATTAAAATAAATTTTTATTCTAAAACTCTAAAAAATTTTACTCACATGAGCCTTCTTAGCCTTCTCATCAACCCACTGATGGTCAGCTTGATGTTGATGAGTTCTTGTATGCAACTCCAATGGTGTCGGCTCTCGACCAAGAAACTCTTTCTGAAAATTTAAGGCTTAGTTATAATAACATAAATATATGTAATAAACTAATTCAAAACACTTACGAGGCGACGCCTATGTTCCGTATGAGGTACAGAACCACCAGTATGAAGAGAGCTTCCTAAACCGCCACAGTTAGAGGCTCTGTTCTGTTTATTCTGCTCTCTCATTTTTATAAACTCAGGGGTAGCCCAAGCACTACTCAAATCAGCCCAAACGCCCTCTCCAATCTAATTAGGATGCTGCCCGGACTTTCTAATGTCCGTGAACATGTCTCTGAGATGGGTCGCTCCTCTCCTCTCAAAATTTGATCTGATCCTCGTGCTGTACTCAGGCAACCACCTAAATTCTTTCTGTAAAAATTTAGGCAATATCAAAAAGATTAGTACAAATTAAATCATATATTTGAAATCATACCAAAAAAAATATATCTGAAATTCTCCAAACCACATATCTCTAACCGACTTTGGGATCTTCTTCCAGGATAAGTAAGGAGCATCATATTTATTCTTTATTATATTCCGGATCATATGTATAGGTGGCCTTGAAGGATTGAAGCTGCAAGTGACTTTTTTTGTCAATAACATGTAATATATCAAAATAAAAATAACTCTGGTGGAAGGTTGTGTGGTGTTAATATAACTGGCCAACAAGGGTACGGTGTAGCTGTTTGACTATAGGGAGTAAAACCATCAGTACATAATCTCAATCTTATGTTGCGGGGTTCAGCAGCAAATGAAGGATATACTCGATCAAAATGTTTTCACGCTTCAGCATCTGATGGATGAGAAAAAATATCACTTTTTGCTATTTTCTCCTTATGCCATCTTATATGGCCTGCTAAACTCATTGATGCATAGAGTCACTGAAGTCTTGGAATGATTGGTAAATAAAACAAACGGGAATATGGCACATCTTTTTTTGGACGACGTATTTTCTCGAGTTTTACTTAAACTGAGGAGCATTGTAGGTGCGATAAATAACTTCTGCTCCATCATCCTTATAGTATAACATACATCCATTGATACAACAATCAATCTTTGTAGCAGTGAGACCCAGCTTGGATACTAATTTCTTTGTTCGGTACAAGTCTGAGGGAATTAAATTGCCAGCTGGATTAGTTTCCTTCATAAGACCAATAACGTCATTAAAATACTCACGGGGAATATTATACTCAGTTTTAATACTTAGCATCCTCACTGCAATGGATAATTCCGAATGTGTACTGCAACCTTCCCAAATTAGCTTTTGAGCTGAATGTAATAACTCAAAGAATTTTTGTGTCTCTGCATTTGGTGGCTCTTCCACATTAGACCTTAAATTATGACCTGCTACATAAAAAATAAGGTCTTCATAGGGTCTACTCGTTTGATCTTCATCAAATGTTTCATAAGCTATAGATGAACCAGCATGAGCATCTCTATGTGGCTCGTACTCGCCATGTGATGTCCAAATCCAATAGTTTGGAAGAAATCTCCTACAATATAAATCAAGCTTCACATCATCGGGCTTGAAGAATGCTAGATTTTTATGCTTCGAACATGGACATCTAAATATTTTATCAAACTGAAAGGAAGGTAGTTGAGATGCAACTTGAATGAAAGTTTTAACTCCCTCTATAAATTCAACTGTCAATTCTTTTCGACCCAGCAACAATCTGTTATACATCCAATATCTCTCTTCTTGGATAGTCATTTGGACGTTGAAGCAAACGTCACCCTACATAGTTATGAAAACATTTATTAGAATACATGCATGTGTAAACGTGTTATAATTTAAGCAAAGGGCATTAACCCAAGAAAGTTGCTATATAATATCTCTCCATCTAAACATCCTCATCTTTGTGTATGCTTTTTGTTGCTAACTAGACATTTGCAAGAGGATGTATCTTTGTGTATGCTTTTTGTTAATGCTATTCTTCTAGTTGATAAGACTAGAGAGGGGAGTTGAAGGTAAACTTGAATTATGGAGGTCAACCTTAGATTCTAAAGGTTTTCACTTAAGTGTATCTAAAACTAGATGAGGATATTATCAGCATAATTCAAGTTGAGGATATTATCAGCATAATTCAAGTTGGATGGTTGAAATGGAGGAATGCATCGGGCTTGTTGTGCGATAGAAAAGTCCCCCTCAAACTTAAGGGAAAATTCTATAAGATGGTGACACATGCAATGCTTTATGGTGCCGAATGTTGGCCATTAAATGAAAAGCGCGCATAAGTTTACTTTTCACATATATTCTCGTTTTCATTCTCCCTCTTTCTTTTCCATATCTCTCCCTTTTCACTCACTCTCTCTCTCTACCCCTCCCTCTCTCTTTCGCTCTCTCACTCTCCCTCTTTCTAGTCGCTCTTGCTTTCTCTCTATCTATCGCTCTCTCTCTCTCTCCCTCTCACTCTCTTTTCACTCTCCCTCTCTTTTCTCTCTCCCTCTCCCTCTCCCTCTCTTTTCTCTCTCTCCCTCTCGATCTCTCGCTCTCTCTATCCCTCTTGTTCTCTCTCCCTCTCACTCCCTTTTCACTCTCCCTCCCTTTTCTCTCTCCCTCTCCCTCACTTTTCTCTCTCTCCCTCTCGCTCTCTCTAACACTTGCTATTTATCTATCTCTCTTGTTCTCTCTCTCCCTCTCACTCTTCTCTCTCTCTCTCTCTCTCTCTCTCTCTCTCTCTCTCTCTCTCTCTCTCTCTCTCTCTCTTGCTCTCTCATATATCTCTCTCCCTCTCCCTCTCTTTTCTCTCCCTCAATCTCTCTCTTCCTATCTTGCACTAACTCAAAGTCACAATCAACAAAATTGATCTACCCTAAACTAAAATAACACTTAATAAAAAAAATTAGATCTAACAAAATGATTACAACATTACATCTTTGCTTACTATCTAAATCATCCAAAATATCTCTAACACTTGCAAATGTGTAGTGAGAACAAATAATCAAAGAAAAACCATAAAAAATAACCTTAAAATAGAAATCGGACGGTTTGAGGTCGGACTAGGTCGGAGGTCGGACGTCGGAGTTTAACCGTCAGCGGTCGGAGAAGCTTCGTCGGCGGCGGTCGGATTGGGGTCGGCGGTCGGAGTAGATTCGGCGGCGGCGGTCGGACGAGCGTAGGCGACGGCAGAGCTACCGAGAGAGAGAAGGAAAGAGTAAAAATGAAATGCGAGGCGCGGGTCTGGTCGTATTAGGGCTTCTACCGGCGGCTTTCCGGCGGTCTGGACCGCCGGTAAAAAATCACTTATCAACGGCGGTCCAAGCCGCCGGTAAACCACCGGTTCATATTGATGTCCAGCGGTTTAACGTCGGTTTAGGGACCGCCGCTAGTACCGGCGGCTTAACGTAGCAAAATCATCGGTTAGGCAGCCGTTAAAAGCCGGCGGTCACACCGCCGGCTATGCCGCCGGTAACACCGGCGGTCCATGAACCGCCGGTTAGAACCGCCGGTAATGGGCATTTTTCCTGTAGTGAGTATTCTCTTCCAAAAGCAGGCATGTAGTTGTATATCATACTAGTTGCACACGTTATATTTAGTCTAGTAAATTTAATAAAGGACATGAGACTCATGTAGATAACCTTCACAATGTTGCCATGCATAAAAGCTATTTTAACATCCATTTATCATGATTTTAGGGCATATCAAGCTACTATAGGTAAAATCACTATGATCAAAGTGTACTTAGCATTATTAAAATATATTCCTTCTTCTTGAATGAATCATTTTGCTAATGATCTTTCCCTATATCTAGGTACTTTGCTAATGATATAGCCCACAATTATTATTTTTCATTGGTTTATTTATGAGTTTCTAGGTATAATTCTCTTCTGATGATTTTATTTCTCATTTAGGTCATTATTTTAAAAAACTTTTCTCATTATTGTTCATATCTTTTACGTAATCTTGGCTCATCCTATAACAATTATTCAATGATGGAAAGAGCATAAGCAATCAAATCAACAAAATATAATTTTGTGATAGATTGTAACTCCCTAAATCATTCTAATCTTATTATCTAGCAATTTCTTCCTAATCATCCTAATTAGTAACTAGTTTGGGTATCATCTCCACTTGCATCTCAAATGTATAATTTCCCTTTTATAATTTCACTACATTCTCAATATTGACTTTGATCCTTTGATCCTTAATTATAGTCAAGCCAAATCATCATTTCATGCTCATTAAAGATGCCATCTCTAATAGTAATATACACTTTCATCCTTTTTTATTTATTAGCCATCACATATATCCATTAACTCCCTCTAAATATCCTAAAAATAAACACATTTTGTATCTTAGCTTTAATTTTTCCTCATTCAAATGAACCAAAATTGAATATCTAAAATTTTTAAATTTATGCATTTTTTTTTTCATCCAAACTTCCTTAAGATTTTTGAGATCAAGATAATCAATATTAATTGTTACACATGAACATAAATTGGAAATCTTAAAATACTTAATTAATGTGGGTTTTGTTTTGTTTTTTAATTTTCCCAATAAGTGAACCAATAGTTTCTATGTATATAAGTGAGACAAATAATATAGTAGACCAAATTAATTGCAAATTCAATTCATTATATTTTTTATCATTCATAATCACAATCAAACCTCTTATCACTTTTAACACTCTATTTTGTTTACTAAATTATTTATTGATATCAGCATGGGTTTACTTTAAAACATCATAAATCTATCCATGAATGTGATTTTAAAAAATAATATTATACCAGATGTATATTCGTTTTGTTAGGGGTGTAAAATCAAGTAAATAGGACAAATTTGGGTATGATGAAAAAATTGGCCTAACATGATCTATTCAACCCAAATCTGCCTCGTTTAATAAATTGATCAAATAGGAGGACTCAAATCTAACCTACTGGCAACCCAAATGACCCTAACTTGACCTGATAATTCTTTTTTGATTAAAAAAATAATTATAATTTATCAATTAAAGAGTTAAAGTTAATTGATAAAAAATATGAAAATCATACTAGAAATAAAAGAATTTAAGAAAAAAAATATTAAATCAATCACTTTTTGGGTTAAAACAAGTTCATAGGTCAACTTAAACTTAAAATCAAAATTCTAGACCCAAACTTGGCCGTTTATTAAATGAGGCAACAAGAAATAAATTTTTTTTGGTAAGGTTTGGATTGGGTTGACAGGTCAAGTCATTTATTGACATCCTAATTATATGTTTATTTTTAAAGTTTAAGTTCAAGATTTATTATTGTCACTTTTTTAAATGTTTGAAAGATATTGATGATTTAGTAAATATCATACACTTTAAATTAGCATATTCATATTTGCATTAGCATATCTATATTTCATATGTATTCTTATTTTTATTCTACTAACATCAAAAGTAAGAAAACAAGTTTAAAAAAATTTAGCATCCTTTTATCATTAGCATTACTTTAATTACATTATGGCATTTAGATAATCTCTTGTTATAAAGCAATCTATAAATAAGCATGTCTGTATTAATAAAAACTTTTCTTCCTCAGGAATAAATATGGAATCATTAATAAATAAAACTTGTCATCCAATATATTACTTGCATCGCCAATATTTGATTTCAATTTTCTTGTCTTATAAGATTAAGGCTTCGTTTGGTATGACTTTTTATTGTTTCTTAAAATAGAGTTTTAGTAAAAAAAAAAAAATTGTTTTAAAAATCAATAAAAAATTCGTCCCAGGCTTCCTTATTATTTTTTAAATCAGCTTTATAATACAAATTTTTTTTAATTAAATATTTTTTTATTAAAAAATTGTTTTAAAAAGAAATGAGGAAGCTGTCTCAAATGAAACCTAAGACATGAAAGAACATCATAAATTTTATTTCTTCATGGTTGATGCAACATTTTTTTGTACATGAACAATATCAAAGAATCATTACTTTATAAAACTTTTTTACTAATAATTCTTAATATGATTATTGTTCTCCCTTTCAGATTTATCTACTGCTTCAATCATTATAATGCAATATTTTGCATCGCCAATCTCAACGGTATAAATTTTTAAATCTTGTTCAATGAAGACAAAGTTTTCGTTTGAACTTTTGTATTCAGTAAATTTGCAATCAAGATCACAACCAGAAACAATAATTTCATTCAAGAAGACTGAACCCAATTAGCTTTTTACTAAAGCTCAATGAGCCAACATGCAGAATTTATGCTCTAATCAAATTGTAAGTTGGCTCATTTAAAAAATAGTAATATAAAATTTTAAGAAAATATTAAAATTCAAAATATCATTACAAATTTATTTTAATTTTTAAAATATAATTTTATTTATTATGTTGAATCCAAATTTATCTGTGGATGACGAAAAATTATTGCGTCCTCCCACCTGATGTAGAGATACGTCCTCCCAGAGCTAAAAAACTCGATTTTTGCTCGATATTGCTAGGTATTATTTGGTAATAACGACGAATATCATCATGTGAAGACCAATACCGAGTTATACCGAGCAATACAAAAAATACCTAATTTTTCCTAGAGAAAACTCGGTATGTGCTCGGTATTGCTCGGTATAGCTCGGTATTGGTCTTCACATGATGATATTCATCGTTATTACCAAATAATACCTAGCAATACCGAGCAAAAACCGAGTTTTTTGGCGGTGGGAGGACGCATCTCTACATCAGGTGGGATGACGCAATAATTTTTCGTGGATGACGCCCAACTTTTCTACCAAGCAATCTTCTAGGTAAAATTAAAAAATCTAGAGAGATTTGAGTGAGTATGACTGGTGAGATAGAGAAATCAAAGTACCAAGTAACAAAAAATGACCCTAAATGTGCATCCTCGCCCTTTATTTATATGGCTTGGGAGACTACAATGAGGTCTACATACAATAAACAATAAAAGAAAAAAAGTATAATATTAATTATGACTCAGTAATTATATATTGTACAGAACAAGCGGCATGACCTAACAGGTAATTGCTTAGCAGAAATCTGTCATCAGATGATGGAATTTCTTGTTTGGATCCCATTCTGATTGCTCTCCATTCAAGCTTATAGATTTGGTTGCCTCTGCAAGAAGGAAGACAAAGCTAAACATCCTATTTGGCTTCCGATGCTGTCTTCTTTCAGAATTTTCTTCCAGCAACAGGATCTCATTTCATATCTTGAAGTACTTGTAACCATCTTCTTGGCTTGTCATACCCTCTTCCCAATCACCCATGCGGCGGCCTCCGAAAACCACCTGTTGAATGCCCAAGTATCTGACAAAAGAATGGAAGGCTATGGTCATACGAGAAAACTATTTTAAGAAACAGTAAGAAAGTCGTCCCAAACGAAGACTTTATAAAAGCTAGTCCATGGACCACAATATATATTATATTGTTCAAATAGCAGTTATTTGAAGGCTAATTGTGGTAAACAAAGGAAAACTTTTGTTCAGCTTATTTCATCCAAACAATATCCATTTGTTTTCTAATAGTTTATCTTACCACAAAACACACATAAGACTGAACCCACTAAGGCCGAACCACACTTAGGTTTAGTTTGGGACGACTTTTTGTTGCTTTATAAAACAACTTATAAGTACAAAAATTAAAAAAATTATATTAAAAAACTGTTTTATGAAGCAATAAGAAAGTCATCCCAAACACAGCCTAAGTCTAAGAAGTCAAAATCTAGACAAGAATCAAGTAATTTGTTTGTTTGATTAAGGCACTAGATGGTATTGAAGTGTCTAATAGCAGAGTTCTGGCATATTTCTTATGCATCCAAGTACTAAGCAGAGATGACAATGCTGCAAAGAGGTGAGGTAGAGATCCATTCTGCAGCACTTCAATTGAATGGGTTTGGAATTTTATATAGAAGTTACAGCATGAGTATGAGCCATTAACTTAAGTCCCATCATATTTAGGCTTTGTTTGGGACAAGTTTTTTGTTGCTTCTTAAAGCAGCTTTCTAATATAAAAATTTTAAGTTTCATACTAAAAAGTTGCTTTAAGAAGCAACAAAAAAGCCGTCCCAAACGAAGCCTTAATTGGTTGGGAAGAGTATGCATGCCACCAGTCCAATCTGAACTGAAATATTTAAGGCAATGATATAAGTAGACTTAGACATTGCAAAGAGATTGCTTAATGTGTGACCCATTAGTCACATTGAAGGCAATTGAATAATCACTCCATGTATGCCTGCTGTAGGTTGTCACGAACAGAATTTGCTATAAATTTCCTTTGAAATGGGAGGCACTATACTTGGTCAAAAAGTGATGAGGGGCAGCAGTCAGAGATTTTGACATGTGTATCGTCAACGTAGTCTTGGATCGACAGCTACGATTCAGAGTCTGTATTTTTTAAGTATTTTATGTTTTATGTTGCATTTGAGTTTTCCCATTTTACCCCTATGGGGAATTGAGTCTATGTTGTAGTCGGAGGGCACTTTAGTCTTTTATGTTTTCTTTCATTTGGGCCTATTTATAAGATGCCTCTTGCATTGTAATGGATGATGATTATTGATATGAAAATTCAGTTTTTGCTCATGATCTCTTTGTGAGTTCTAGAGGAGAGTAGTAGTCTAGGAGAGGCTCAAACGGAATACCCAACAGCCCCCTTCGTGGGAGCTTTTAGTTCTTTATTTTCTTCCTCCACTTTTCTTTTTTCTTCTAGCCATCCCCACCACCCAACCCGTCTACTTGCCGCCGGTCAACACCCCACGTCTTCCCCTCCCCTTAGCCCGCCGGATCCCCTTTCCCCTCACCCGTCCCACTAAATCCCTCCCACCTCCCTTCCACCGGAGCCAACACCAAAGCCACCGGCTCCATCGGAGCCCCACCCGCCGGCCAATCCAAGGCTAAGCCATAGAGTTTGAATTTCAAATTCAAGTAAGCTTTCATTACTTTCCGAAATTAACCCCTTGTCATTTGGGAAGTTTCCTAATTGAATTCAATTTGAAATTTGAATTTCAAATACCTTCCTAAGTTATGAAACCCAATTAAGAGACCATTCAAATCTAATTAAATTTTAATTTAATTCAGAATTTGATTTAATTAAATATTCAATCACTTGGGCACCACTTACATTGAACCTAGACACAATTTTAAACCCCCATAGGGCCGGCCCCCCTCTCTCTCCACTTTGCCACCTAAGCAACAATTAATCCCCTCCTAAATTCCCTAATAGCCACCGGCCCTTAATTAGGTGGATTTGAATTTAATTTTAGCTCCCCATTTCTAAAGAAATTTTTGAAATTCAGAATTCAGATTTTTCTTCTCATCTTTTCTCCCCCACCACTTGGCTTAACCCAAAGAAAACCCTAATTGTTGAACAATTATTACGTCCTCTGACCGGACGTAGAGGAACGTCCGGTCGGAGGCCAAATCGCGCCAAAAAATGAGAAATACTGAGCAAATACCGAGCAATACCAAACAATAATGAGGAATACCATCACGTGAAGACCCAATACCGAGTTATACCGAGCTATACCGAGCAATACCAAGTTATACAAAAGTTGTACCGAGTTTTTCCTAGAAAAAACTCGGTACAACTCGGTATTGCTCGGTATAGCTCAGTATAAGTCGGTATTGGTCTTCACAGAGCGGTATTCCTCGTTATTATTAAATTATACCTAGCAATACCGAGCAAATACCGAGTTTATTGACGGGATTTTGCCTCCGACCGGATGTTCCTCTAAGTCCTTACACCGGACCTAATAAAAGTTCTAACCCTAGCCGCCCCTAACCCTCCCCTAGTCATCTTCCACCATCCTCTCCTCACCTCACAAATCTCAAGATTGTTCTTCTCGAACCGCCACCACCACTATGCATGGCCGATCCGGTATTCGACCATGGCTTCTTATAAGATGATCAAGGACGAACAAGTATTCTCGGATCTTCTTTCTTTGACATAAATCCCGACGCAGACGACTCCGTGGAGAATTATAGGGATCACATTCTCTTACGTTAGCACCTCCTATCGAGGAGCACCTTCTCGCTAGGCGTTGGATACTCACTAGTCAACTCGTGGATTCCCCGCCGCCGGCCACCTCTCCAACGAACTACACCTTGGGCGTCATTTGTCTCCTAGTGGCATCGCTAAGCTTATTCTCAATCTTCCCCCACTAAAGCACCTTCACCAAGAGTGTGAGTGAGGGATCCAAGGTGAGCAAATCTATTTGTTAAACCATGGATTAGTGTTTCTTTGCCCTAACATTATTTTCTCTATTTTATGTTGTTAAATTGTAAGCATCCTATTAATCTAGTTGTAACCGCATGCCTTACATAATTTCTACTTGATAATTCTAAAAGCCTATTTTGGGAGAACAAGAAGCCTATAACTAGTAAAGCTATAGTAATCAAATATTAACATTTTACTTGCATTGTTTCACATCAAAAAGATACTAGTTCGCAAAAGCATTCATCATTGTCATCCTCATTATCTTTATCGAAACTATTTGGAGTTGTCTTTATGATTTTCATTTCTCATTCTTTCCATTAAGTAACGCATAAGGTGTCAAACAATTCAGCAATTCTCCTCACATCTTCTTGAACATTAAACAATTCAACAATTCTTCTCACATATTCTACATAGGTAACCTTACGTATATCATTTTTCCTTTAAAATCACTCAACACTAATTTTATCTATCCATTTAATGAGAGGATTTTCTACTATTTGTAAATATTAGATGTGATACTAAGGCCATGTTACCACAGAAGTGGTATTGTAGTCCCGTACGAGTCTTAATATGCAACAGCAATCCAATGGGATGTAATTCCAACTACACCTATTTTTCAGCAATTTTATCTTCAATAAATGCTAATTCAATCATGCCACACCACATTTAAAGCAATAATAATGCTCATCATGAATGTGTTACGCCGGCCCAGGAGGGGCCGGCTGGACCGGTCCAACCCGGACCGGTCCACTGTTACTCCAGGCGGAGAAACAGAGGGGCGGGCGGAGCGTGAGGTTCACGTGGGCGCTTGGGGGGAGGTTTAGGAGGGAAATTTTGAATGTGAGGGCTGTTTTAGGAAGTTTATTATTATCCTTTATGATTAATTTTGTATAAGGAGGAGTTTAGAGGGAAATTAGGGTTATCTGGAATTTGAGTTTTCTCTTTGAGATCTAGTTTTTGTCTTGGGCTCTTGGCTTTGCCGGAGATCGTTGGAGAGTTCTTCCTTCCTCTCGAATTGAAGGAAAGTTGTATCTTGCAAGTGCTTTTAATCCTCTATTGAAATAAAAGTGTTTGCAAATTATTTTTCCTACGTTTCTCCCACATTTTCTCTCAGATTTTCTCTGGTTTGGGCTGTTTTCCTGCTGTGGACAGCAGTTTTTCTTTATTTGATACTTGATTTGGGTTAGGATTGCTTGTGAATACAAGCACTTCCTATCAAATTGGTATCAGAGCAACGATTTGGGACCACCGGCGGCTGAATTTCAGAAATTTCAGCAAGATCTTCGTCTCCGGAAGAAGATTTTTGTGGATCCGATAGAAGAAAAATGGCCGGTAAAAAGGTGGAAGTTTTAGAAGGTGAGTTTGGTCAACTGAAGACAGATCTGGAGGGGAAATTCATGGAGATCTCTACCAACAATGAGAGGTTGGAAGGGAGGTTCGCGGCGATGGAAGAAATGATGAAGAAATTATTGGAAATGAAGACCCATCCGGACACATCGGAAGTGAGAGAGACCAATGACGTCCATGGCGTAAGAGGAAATCCGAACCCGATCCGGGGGGGGAGGAGGAATCCGGAAGTGGAGATTCTTGAAGGTGAAGACGACATGCCACCTCTAGAGCCACTCTCTAGAGAGGAGATGAGCATGGGAAATGACCGCCGAGGTGCTGATTTTCAACGTCGAGGTGCTGATTTTCAGCGTCGAGGTGCTGATTTTCAGCGTCGAGGTGTGGAGTTTGGAGGAGGCAGGGGGGGGGAATATGAAGGTAGTGCGGATTTTGGAGAAAGGAGAGAAGAATACCAGCGTCGAGGTGCTGATTTTCAGCGTCGAGGTGCTGATTTTGAAAGGGGAAGAGGGGATTATGATGAAGGATTCGATTACCAACGTCGGAGGGAGGATCGGGACACCTGGGGAGCACCTCCTATTCGAGGAACGGGAGGTTACGGAGAGTTCCGGGGTAACGGAAGGGATCCGAAGGTGAGGAAGTTGAAGATGCCCATCTTTGAGGGTGAAGATGGCCACGGCTGGATATACAAGGTGGAGCGTTATTTCGCTGTCAACGGGTTGACAGATGACGAAAAACTGACGGCAGCAGGTTTGTGTCTGGAAGGGAAGGCGCTGGCTTGGTATCTATCAGTGGAGAGACAGAAGAGAGCCCATCAGGACTTGGCGAGAGTTCAAGGACTGTTTATTAGAGAGCGTTTCCGAGCCGACGGGGGAGGAGACTTCTATGAACAGTTCTTTGCCCTGACTCAGGAGGGGACCGTGGCCGACTACCGAGACAGATTCGAGTACTTAGCGAGCCGTTTGGATCATATCTCCGAATCAGCCCTGGAGGGAAATTTCATGAAGGGGCTCAAACCTGAGATAAGAACAGCGGTCAGAGTGCTGGAGCCAAGGAATTTAGGCAAGGCGATGGAGCTTGCACAACTGGTGGAAGATCAGAAGAGATCAGAAAGAAGTGCTAGAGGCAACTACTCAGGAGGATCATACAAAATGACTACTGCTGTGTTACCCTCAAAAGGGGTAGCCCCAGGGAACCAGAGGGAGGTGCCCAAGGAGAAAACCGGTGGAGGAGGAAATGGGGGACAGTTCAAAAGATTGACCGACAAAGAAATGCAGGACAAAAGAGCAAAAGGGTTGTGCTTCAGATGTGATGAGAAGTACATGCCGGGGCATAGATGCAAGGACCGATCTCTTCAGGTTCTCCTCGTTTGCGAAGATGAGGAAGACGACGAAGAGAGAGGAGGGAATGACCCCGAGGTGGAGGAGGAGGAGAAGTTGCATCTGGATGTAGCAGAAGTCTCTCTGAACTCAGTAGTGGGACTCACTTCGAGTCACACTATGAAGGTGAAAGGAGAGATCTCTGGTCGTGAGGTTGTGGTGTTGATAGACAGTGGAGCGACACACAATTTCATTTCCACCCAGATTGTTGATGTGATGGGAATGGAGCTAGTGGATACTGGAGGTTACGGGGTAATGATGGGTACTGGAAAGGTGGAGATGGGTCGAGGTGTCTGCCGAGGAGTGGTATTGAAGATTCAAGGGATCTTGGTAAAGGAAGACTTCCTTCCCTTGGAATTGGGGAGTACGGATGTCATCCTTGGGATGAAATGGCTGCAGACACTGGGAGAGACCAAAATCAATTGGGGAACACTAAAGATGGAGCTGGTGGTTGGTGGCAGGAAAAGAACGATTCAGGGTGATTCCGGGCTGACCAAAGCAGGAGTTTCTCTCAAATCCCTCATCAGAACCATTCATGAGGAAGGAGGAGGTTTCTTGGTAGAGTTACATCGCCTGGAAGGAGTCAGATTGGAGAAGGAAGGCAATGTTCCCTCTGCAGTACAGCCACTCATACACCAGTTCAGCGAAGTCTTTCAACCGCCCCAGGGGTTACCTCCTCAGAGAGAATTGGAGCATGCTATTACTCTGAAGGAAGGTGAGACTCCGATCAGCGTCCGTCCTTACCGCTATCCACAGATTCAGAAAGATGAGATTGAAAAGCTGATCCGGGAAATGCTGGGGGCAGAGATTATCAGACCCAGCAACAGCCCTTTTTTCCAGTCCAGTCATCCTAGTTAAGAAGAAGGACGGGAGTTGGAGATTTTGTGTGGATTACAGGGCTCTGAATAAAGGCACTGTACCAGACAAGTTCCCAATTCCTGTGATTGATGAACTATTGGACGAGCTACATGGTGCAGTGATGTTCTCTAAGCTAGATCTAAAATCTGGCTACCACCAGATCAGGATGAAGGAGACTGATGTTCCAAAGACAGCGTTCAGGACTCATGAAGGGCATTATGAATTTCTAGTAATGCCCTTTGGATTGACTAACGCTCCTGCAACATTTCAGTCCCTGATGAATCGGGTATTCAAGCAGCACCTTAGGAAGTTTGTCCTAGTCTTTTTCGATGACATCCTGGTGTACAGCAAGACTGTGGAGGAACACTGGGAGCATTTGAGAGTGGTACTGGAAGTGCTACAGGAGCACCAGTTGAAAGCCAACCTGAAGAAGTGCAGTTTTGCTCAGGCAAGTGTGGAATACTTGGGACATGTGGTATCACAAGAAGGAGTAGCAGCGGATCAAACTAAAATTGAAGCAATGCAGAAATGGCCGCTACCTAGGAACCTCAGGGAATTGAGGGGTTTTCTAGGATTGACGGGATACTACAGGAAGTTCGTGAAGGGATACAGTACCATTGCCTGGCCTTTAACTGAGCAGCTGAAGAAGGATAATTTTTGCTGGGGAGAGGCGGCCACTCAGGCATTCGAGAGGTTGAAAGAGGCCATGACGACTGTCCCTGTTCTAGCTCTTCCAAACTTTGAACAGTCTTTTGTAGTAGAGACAGATGCCTCAGGATATGGGTTGGGGGCGGTGTTGATGCAGAATCACAGGCCAGTAGCGTACTTCAGTCAAGTGCTTTCAGCCAGAGCTAGATTGAAGTCAGTGTATGAAAGAGAGCTGATGGCCATTGTTTTGGCAATCCAAAAGTGGCGGCCATATCTCTTGGGAAGACACTTCATTGTACGGACTGATCAGAGGAGCTTGAAGTATTTGTTAGAGCAAAGAATGGTGACCGAAGAGCATCAGAGGTGGTTATCCAAACTATTAGGCTATGATTTTGAGATCCACTATAAGCCTGGTTTGGAGAATAAGGCGGCCGACGCTTTATCCAGATGCGTTGGGGAGATTCAAGAGTTGGTTGTGTCAGCGCCATTGATAGTAGATTGGGGGGCCATCAAAGAAGAAAAGTATGCTGGACGAGGGACTGAGGAAGATCAGGGAGGATCTGGAGAAAGATAGGAGTAGTCACCCGGGTTACTACATTGAAGGGGGGAGACTATTGTACCAGGGGAGGTTTGTGATGCCACGAACTTCCATACACATTCCTCACCTGTTGCAGGAATTTCATGGAAGCTCAGTTGGGGGTCACTCAGGAGTTCAGAAGACATACAGGAGGTTGGCAACAGAACTTTATTGGAAGGGGATGCATAAAGACGTGGAGGAGATGGTGGCGGGTTGTGAGGTCTGCCAAAGAAACAAATACATGGCCATGACCCCAGGAGGTTTACTACAACCATTAGCACTTCCAAACAAAGTCTGGGAGGAAGTGTCCATGGATTTCATCGATGGATTACCCAGGTCGGAAGGATTCACGGTGATACTGGTAGTGGTGGACCGGCTTAGCAAATATGCACATTTCATTCCACTCAGACATCCCTACACCGCAGTGACAGTAGCGTCAGCTTTCATCAGGGAAGTGATCAGATTGCACGGAGTACCAGAAGCGATCGTATCAGATAGGGACAAGGTATTCCTCAGCCATTTCTGGAGGGAGTTATTCAGATTGCAGGGAACAGTGCTCAAGAGGAGCACAGCCTACCACCCACAGACGGATGGACAGACGGAAGTAGTCAACAGGAGCTTGGAGACGTACCTAAGATGCTTTGTTTCGGAGACACCAAGGCTATGGGCAAAGTGGTTATCCTGGGCTGAGTACTGGTACAACACGTCATTTCACTCGGCTTCACAAATGACTCCATTCAAGGTGTTGTATGGGCGGGATCCCCCACACTTGATACACTTTGGGAGCAGCAGTACCCCGGTTTCGTCAGTAGAAGAGTACTTGGAGGAAAGGGACCAAGTGCTTGAAGAGTTGAAGAGGCAATTGCTGAGGGCGCAGCAGATCATGAAGAAGCAAGCAGATGGGCATAGAAGAGATATCCAGTTTGAGGCAGGGGATAAGGTATTCTTGAGGCTTCGTCCATACAGACAGAAGACAGTCGCCAACAGGAGGAATGAAAAGCTGGCCCCAAGGTACTTTGGTCCTTATGAAGTGTTGGAAAAGATTGGGGCAGTAGCTTATCGACTGAAATTACCCCCATCGGCGACTATACACCCGGTTTTTCACGTCTCACAGTTGAGAAAGGCCATTGGTGACCACATTACTATTCCCGAGCTGCCAACCACACTTACGGAGGAGTTAGAAGTGATAATGGAACCGTTGGAGCTGAGGGGGTGTTCGCCAGAAAGAAGATAATACTAAGGAAGTATTGATCCAGTGGAAGAATCTTCCTGACTACGAGGCTACGTGGGAGCCATATGGGAGGATGAAGCAGCAATTCCCTGATTTTCACCTTGAGGACAAGGTGATTCTTTTGGGAGGGCGGTAATGTTACGCCGGCCCAGGAGGGGCCGGCTGGACCGGTCCAACCCGGACCGGTCCACTGTTACTCCAGGCGGAGAAACAGAGGGGCGGGCGGAGCGTGAGGTTCACGTGGGCGCTGGGGGGGAGGTTTAGGAGGGAAATTTTGAATGTGAGGGCTGTTTTAGGAAGTTTATTATTATCCTTTATGATTAATTTTGTATAAGGAGGAGTTTAGAGGGAAATTAGGGTTATCTGGAATTTGAGTTTTCTCTTTGAGATCTAGTTTTTGTCTTGGGCTCTTGGCTTTGCCGGAGATCGTTGGAGAGTTCTTCCTTCCTCTCGAATTGAAGGAAAGTTGTATCTTGCAAGTGCTTTTAATCCTCTATTGAAATAAAAGTGTTTGCAATTATTTTTCCTACGTTTCTCCCACATTTTCTCTCAGATTTTCTCTGGTTTGGGCTGTTTTCCTGCTGTGGACAGCAGTTTTTCTTTATTTGATACTTGATTTGGGTTAGGATTGCTTGTGAATACAAGCACTTCCTATCAGAATGTAAAATTGCTGCCACTCGCATAATAAGCCTGAATGAGGTACTTTAGCTTCAAGAACTAATCCAGCAGATCCAAGGTCTAAACTGCAACAATACCTGAATTTAATTGCAACAAATCCGATTCAACGTACATATTTTTCCATTAGGCTAAGATTTTATTGATTACCAAACAGACAATAGAACTCCAACATCATCTCTTTTTGAGATCAAAAAACCATTTTGAGTATGTTACATGGTATATTTTAAAGCAAAAATTAGCTAGCTGCAGAGTGGTATATTATAGGCTTTTACTTTACATCTTCAGGCTTCACAATGGTGTTGTATTATTTAACATTGTCAGATAACATTTTGATCCCTCTCTACCTTTTACAAGTGCATCAATGTGGGCTACGAGAAGCTCAGTCCATTAATTACCATTGTAAATTTAATAGTTCCAAACTCAAAAATAATCTCTTATTTGTGCTATTTGGCCATTAAAAGAGAAGCATAATATTAAGTTAAATGTTGCAGAGATGAGGATGCTTAGGTGTATGAGTGGATTTACTCATAGAGACATGATACGAAATAAGCATATACGTGAAAAGACTGGAGCACCACTAGTGTAAGATAAATATTAGAGAGAGTCGCCATAGATGATTTTCTCACATAAAATGGCAGTCTTCTGATGACCCAATTAGGAGAGTAGATGTATTAAATTTGACTTATATTAAGAAAGGTAGATGTATACCTAAAAGGATATGGTTAGAAAATATTAGAAATGACCTTTCTTTATTAAATTTAAATGAGAATTTGACTCTTAATATGACATAATGAAGCAAAACAATTTATATAGCCGACCCCACAGTGGGATGAAGGCTTGATGATGATGATGATGATGATGATGATGATGTTGTTGTGCTAATTGCATACATAACATAAATCTATGATTATTGAATTTAATCGGAAATCAATCCTAAATAGTGGAACAAGGCTAGCAATGGTGATGAAAGATTTACTTAAACCAAGAACACGATAAATCATTGAAATGTTCATGAAATTAGCTGACATAAAGGTATTCACAAATAAATTGAAAAATCTTAATGAGTCTTACTCTGAGCTCAGCAGAGTAAGACAATTGAGCAGTACATCAACAGCAAAATAATCAGAAGTCCCGAGGTCCACCCTGTAATAAAAATCATTTGGATCTATAAATCATATAGGTACTTATTCATGCTAAACGTCAGCAAGTTTTAAAACAAAGCTTTTTGAATGTTGTTTAGACATCTTTGAAACATGCCTCCAAAAAGAATTAACAAAATTTGTGCTCAAATCTTTACCAAACTCGACCCCAGTTGTCTTGAAACTCCACATCACTTATGTCATGGAATGAAGAAGGCATGATCCTATCAGCCACATCTGCATCATACAAGGGATCATGGTCCATCGATGAGCTTGCCAACTGTATCACCCAACAAAGAGAAATGAACAAGAAGTTCCACAAAAAAATTCAAATGCTCAGTCTTAATCATCATCAACTAATCCAAAATATTTGGGATTAGCTTTATAAATAGTCATTTTTAACTTGTTCTTATTGAGGTTTGTTTTTAGTGTTAGCTCTGCTTCTTGGAAATCTTTCAGGATAACATCTATACATCTTCTTCTACTCTCATTAGTGCTCATCTCATTTGAGCAATGTTGTCTCATTCTTATTAATATCCACCAACTAGAATTAAATATTATTTTTTAAGGGTAGAAATCTGTCCTAAATAATTTTACTAATTATAAGTAGGGCACAGTATCACTTATAGACCCATGAACTCCATGCAGAAAGCATCTTAAAGCAGGGCAAACAGTCATATTCCAACATCTTAAAACATATATCATTTGAGCATTGGGTGGTTTATTTTTTCTTTTTTTCTGGGCTGGTGAGGGGGTGGGAGGAATTAATATAGAAAGCTCTTATAAGAGAAATTTTCTACATGTATCATATATCTCATTAATCGTCATTTTAGTATTTTTCCAAATTACTTTATGTGGAAAATTTGAAACTTCTCCTGGCCAGCTAATCATGTCGTGACCCCAGTCATATGCCTCCATGTTTGCTCCAACAATTCCGCCTAATGCTGGCCGCAGCCAGCTAGGGGCGGATCCAGCTCCTTTTTTTAGGGTGGGCAAAAAAAAAATTTTTTTAGGGATGGGCAAAGATGCTTATGATTGATAAAATTAGGACAAAAAAAATTTTTTTAGGGGGGGCAAAATGCGCAAAATACCCAAAATATTCTAAAAAATTCCCTCTAAATATTAAAAAAAAAATTTTTGAGGGTGGGCATTTGCCCACCCTTAGGCCAATGTGGATCCGCCTATGAGCCAGCCCCCGCTCTTTTTCCTATTCTCATTGGAATCTTATTATAAGAGAATTCTATAAGAAGGTGGTGAGACATGCAATGTTTTATGGCACAGAATATTGACTATTAAATTAAGTGTTGCAGAGATGAGGATGCTCCGGTGGATGAGTGGCTTTAAATGCAAAGGTAGGAGTGAAAAGTATGATTAACTTTGCTAATTTGGTTGCAGCACAATACTGAGGAAAAAGGATAAATGAAAAAAAAAATGTAAAAATAAAAGTTTACTAGCCTATACTGTAACCTGTAAGTTAGAAGAGTTGAAAGCTCCCAAACGACCCATGACATACCATGATTGGATTACCTACAGAACCATCAAACATGAGTCAGATTTATAACACCAAGAAGAGGTGAACATGATTGAATTACCAACTTACACTACCAAGAAGATCTAAATCACGATCTGATGGTGCAGAATAAAGCTCAAACCATATAAAGGAATCTGTGGGATTAAAGCTGTAGATTGAAAAGAAATCATAAGCTAGATAAGCTTTTTTCTGCTCAACAAGCATGTTAGATGTAAATCAAACACACTAAAAGAATATATGAACTTCAGCAATAGGGAAATATAAAATAGGTAATATCAAATGTATAAAATATGCAAAAGGTGAAAAGCAAAAGATGCATACCAAAAAAAACGAAAAAAATGGAATTTATGCACATCACTAATGAAAGCATAACCGAAATGTTTATATATATATATATCTAACTAGGAACACACACTAGTCATCATCATATTAGCCTTATGTCAACTAATTGAGACCGGCAGTAATATAATCCTCCATTCTCTAATGTTAATTGCATTATGAGATGTTAAAATTCAGTATTCATTTACTTTTATACAACTTATAGCTAAGTTACCTTTAGTCTACCAACATACTTAAAGACGATAATCACTTTTAAATTCACTGAAATTCTATAATATGTTATCAATTTTATAGAGCTAATCTTAGTAGCTAAGGTTAAACCCTATTTCTTCTAAAATTTATACCATTTTCAAACTTCTCATTTGCTGCAAAAGAGGCCGCTCCTATAAAAATATTATCATTTACAAATAACTTACACAAAGATGCCACATTTTGAATATTTCTTATGATTATTTCCAACACAAATACATAAGAAGTATTGATTTAATGTTATCCATAATTCCTATTATGGTTAGAAATTTCGTGTTCAATCCATAACTGTTTTCCTTTTGCTGGTCATGGTTTACTCGTCATCAACTTCAATTTATTCCCCACCATTTGGAGTCTACTTTATGAATCATTCCTTTCCATTCATTCTTGTTGAGTGCAACATGTTGTGTTAAATCTACTTTGTGCAGGTAATTTTGCATAGCCATGATATATTTGATATACCCATTTTTCTTCTTGATCCTTCAACATTATTTCTATCTACCAACCTTACTAGCGCACCTTTTATGTATCTCTAATCCACTTAAGTATATTTTGCATTGTCTTTTAGAGGCTGCTTGGTTTGAAGAAAAAGGAATACACAAGAAAAGAAATATAATGTAAAATAAAAATAGTGTAATGAAAATACTTTTGAGTTGTTTGGTTGACAAATCAAGGATTTTTATTTTTTTTATTGATTTGAGGTAAGGAAATGCAAAGTAAATAATGGTGCATTTAGAACAAAAGTTGATCAAAGGTAGCAAATAGCAAGAGCAGTCAGCGAAGATTACAGGTGGCCTGCTGCAAGTGGCCTACGACCGACGATGGATGGCAGCGACAGCCAATTGTGACTAGTGACAACCGCCAGAGGAGCAACAATAAATGAGTGGTAGGAGAGGCTACGACGACCAAGGATAAGCAGCAGCTAGTGCTGCGGAAACGACTAGTGACAGGCGACAAGGTCAGCCGACCAGACTTGTACCAAAGTCTTGTATTGGGAATTCAATCAAAACAAGCAAATTCCAAATACACTCATAATGAACTAGATGGAATTTCCAAATGCACCTCCAAAATCATTTGCATTTAAAACAAAACCGTCAAATGCCCAAATTTTAAATTTGTGTTTACTTCAATCTACACTCAAAATACAATTAACCAAATAGCCTCTTAAACAAAACATTCAACTCATGTGCTCTCTTACCTTACATGACCACAAACACACCATCTAAACATTTTATTTCTTCCGCACTCAACTCGGCCATTAATGATTTATTTATTTTCAAATATCTAAATAAACATGGTTTAGTCAGTCTAATATTAGCAAATTTTCCTTTATGTCTTCATGATATTTTTTCACCTGGTAGAAAATTTACCTTTATACTTGCTATTTTAACTGTTCATCTTTAACTATAGAAGTTATATCCGTATATATTGTCTTTTGTATATAAGGTACACATGAAAACATATAAAACTGGGCATCATTTGATGTTCCAACAAGACTGGTTGACAATTCTTAACATTCATCAAAATATCTTATCAAATTATCTTTAACAATTTCAATATATATTCTGACACATGTTTTCTTTAATGTGTGACAAAATTAATTCTCATAGTACTCTCATATGCCATTTTAGTATTAAAAAAATAAATTATATGAAGTTCCAACATGGCCTTCTACACTTATCGATTGATTCTGAAAAATCACCTTTAGGACAGATTCATGGAAGTAAAACAAAATTGACTCCTAAGTGATCTTTAGGTTCATCTTCAGACTTTATGTTCCAATACCATAGCCTTATTATATGACTCAGTAAGTTCTATATTCACCTCAAACTTAAGCATTAAGATTGGTACAATAAATGATTCTTCGATCATTTGATATTCTCCTTGTCTATAAAAATCTTTAAAAAAGATAGGATCAACATAAGTTTTTATATCAACCTTGAGTGTGCTGCTACACCATGATTGTGTTCATTTTACTTTTATATAAAAAGAATCATTCTTAAAATTTATTTTAAAATTTTCTAAAAATAATATTTTTACCTTTAAATAAGATTAACTAGCTCCATCCATAGTATATCAAATTTCATCAAAGTCTCAAGATCACCTCTCACAAGCATGAACTATAATATTCATCGCATGCTTGCTTTTTTATTATGACACATCATATACAAATTATTTAATATTTATTGTTCTTTCTTTGATTCACTTCTCACTCCTTATTAATGAATCCATATAACACAGTACAGACTAAATAAGGTGAAAAGCATAACTAGGATAAAATCATGAAGAGACCTAACTGGCATATGCTAAATTTAAATATAGAATACAATGCACTGCATCATGAATGCATTAATATTAGTACAATTTACATGTGTATATGACAAGATCATCATAGTAAAAATTTATTAGACATAATCCTTATCAAAGCTTAAGAATGATTGATGATAATGCCAAGTGAAATAAAGAACTTTAAGTGAGGTAATCATTGAGTTATGCAATCTTGTTGAATTTAGAAGATAATTAATGAAAATCAGAGTCATCGTTTCTCACTCCCTGAAGTTAACTTTGAAAGCCAGAACCGATCCTGTTTTTGACTTGCCAAAATCTCTGCCTTTCTTGCGAACCCTTTCCTCAACCTAATAAACATAAATGCAAGCCCATTAGAGACAGATGGAGAACATTTTCATTAAATATCAAGGAAACTTTACAACGCATATCTTATCACACCCTTTTCCTCATGAGTTCTGGGTTCCCCACGCTATCCCCAATCACTGCTCGGAGTTCTTCATCATCTTTGCATGCGTTTTCTAATATCCTTAGCCAAAGATAAAAAATGTCAACCAAATACAATTTTTTCTTCATAAGATAATTTAATTACAAGATTAGTATGCATTATTGCAATTAAAATGAAATAATAACAAAATCGCAATAAATGATGCAATGATAGAGAAAATGATCAAACAAATCAAAGCTAAAATCAATTATACCATGAGTGTAAAGAATTTGTGCTTGGTGATGACAATGGACAACAATCAGGAGCCGTAAATAGGATCTAGGTTCAATCTAATGTGAACAAACTCAGGTATGTATATGATACTTCCTTACTATAACTTGCCATTAAAAAGAACTAGCAAGTTTGTGGACATACTTTACGGCAACAAAAAGGTTAGAGGATTCCAACCACATCGTCACAATATTGTGAAAGCAGGATTTCAAGAAGTAAGTCAGAACTCTAAATACATCTCAGTGGAGACTAACTTTTAAGAAGCTGAACCTTGTTACTTCTTTCTTGTAAAACAATAATAGAAAATCAGAATCTCACTCTGTGCTTCTGGATGAATCTCTCATCTCAACAAGAACAACAACAATAACAACAACAACATCAAGCCTTTCTCCCATTATATGAATGTGAGGTCGGCTATATGAATTATTTTTCTCCATTGCGTCTTGATAAGAGTCAAATTATCATTTAAAACTAATAATAACAAGGTCATTTCTAATATTTTCTAACCAAGTCTTTTTAGGTCTATCTCTACCTTTCTTAACATAAGTCAAATCTAATATAACTAATTTCCTAACCAGGTTATCAGAAGGCTGCGTTTTATATGACCAAATCATCTAAGGCAACTCTCTCTAATCTTCTGGAGCTACTCTAACCTTTTCACGTATATGCTCATTTTGTATCTTGTCTCTAAGAGTAAAGCCACTCATCCACCTAAGCATCCTCATCTCTGCAACACTTAACATTATATTATGCTTCTCTTTTAATGACGAACATTCTGTACCATAAAGCATTGCAGATCTCACCACCATCTTATAGAATTTTCCTTAAGTTTGAGAGAGACTATTCTATCACACAATAAGCCCGATGCATTCCTCCATTTTAATCATCCAACTTGAATTCTACTAATAATATCCTTATCAATTTCACTATCACGCTGAAAAATAGACCCAAGATATTTAAAACGTGTACTTTAATTAATGACTTGATCACCTAAAGTCACAATCGCCCTACTAGATCTATTATTACTAAAATTACACTCTATATATTAAGTTTTAGATATACTCAAACGAAAGTCTTTAGACTCTAACTCCCTCTCTATTCATATCAACAAGAAGAATATCATCAGCAAAAAGCATACACCAGGTTACAACCTCTTGCAAATGTTTAGTGTGAACATCCATGGCTAAAAAAAAAAAAAAAAGATATGGGTTTAAGGCTAATCCTTGATGTAATCCAACTGAAAAAGAAAAGTACTTGGTCAAACCAACTTGTGTTTGAACACAAGTAACAACTCTGACATACATATTCTTAATGACTTGAATGTAAGCATTATTAACCCCTTTTATTTGTAGAACTCTCCATAACACTTCTCTTTGGAACTTTATCATATACTTTCTTAAAATCAATAAATATCATGTAGATCCTTCTTATTCTCTCTATACTTCTCCATCAAACCTCACAATAAATGTATAGCTTCCATAGTTGACCTACCCGGCATGATTCCAAATTGATTTTGAGAAACATTAGTATCATGGTGCAACCTATGCTCCATAACTCTCTCCATAGTTTTAAAGTATGTCACATTAACTTAATTCCTCTATAATTTGCACAATCTTGTGCATCACCTATATTCTTAAAAATAGGAATCAACGCACTCATTCTCCACTCATCTGGCATCTTTTTAGTCTCCAAATTAATATTAAAAAGTTTAGCAAGCTAAGATATTATAAGGTTACTATTTCATCTCCTAAGCATTTCCACACCTTTATTGGAATGTTATCATGTCCAACAGCTTTTTCACACTTTATTTTCTTTAAAGCATCTCTAACTTTGGTTTTACTAAAACACAAATAAAAAAAATCATTATTTTCATTTAGGGTGCTAAGGTTACTAAGTCAATCACATTCTAACAATCTTTATTGAAAAGTATGGAAAAATATCTAATTCACATTTGTTGAATATCCTCTTCTAATAAAAATACTTTTTGATCTTCATCCTTAATACACTTCACTTCAAGTAAATCCTTATTATTATTATCTCTTTGTTTGCTAACTAATACATATATCTTTCGCCCTCCTTAGTATCTAATATATTATATAAATCATTAAAAGCTAAAAATTTTTCCTCGCATATTGCTTTCATAGACTCCCTACGGGCTTCTTTATATCTTAGACTCCCTGCGATGTGCACTGAGCAAAAAGGCACTAGTTTATTCACGCTACCCTCAGTTGGGGCCTTCCCTTGTCGCCATCTCGGATCGATGAGTATGAACTCCTTACCTTCATGAGTTATTCCACTAGACCTCACAAGTGGCAACATTCATCCATGTCATGACCATGATCCTTGTGGAAGGCGCAATACCTTGAGGTGTCATGGGTGTTGGTAGTTGCTTGGTGGTTGCTTTTATTAGCGGCGGGCGCCTCAAGAGCTCCTAGTTCTATATGGCCTCTATGAGTTCGGCCATAGACATTCTCAATGGAGTGTAGGTGGGCTAAGTTGGAAAAAAAACCTCTTTATGATATCGATGAGTGTCACGAGGGAGCTCCTCTACACTTGATGTTGGTGACCCTACTACCCTCAAGAGCCTCAGTTGTATGGGTGCTCTCTACTGTTCAGGACGTTAGCGATCATGTGGCAAGTTTGGTTTCTTATCTTCCTATCCCTGGGACGAATTCTTTCTCGCTCTCTTCCTTGGTGTGGGTCTCTCTTTAGGGCAATCCTTTGATGGCGAGCAGCTGAAGATGATTCAACCACCTAGTTGTACTCCTCGATATTGACATGATCGTTGGCCAGCTACAACAATTCGACAAGTGTTCTCGGCTATTGCAAGCCGACTACATATCTGAAAGGACCTTCCCATAATCCTTGAGTTAAGGCAGCCTAAGCGACTACAGGCTCCAAGTCCTTTATGTTGTGGGCTCCGAAAATTCGGCCCCGGCCTCCGCTCGCTTTTCTTTATTCGGCGAGGGAGTTTTAACGAACTAAGTTCCGAGGTAAATTTTGGAAGGCAGATGGGTTTGTAGATAAGACACTACCCAGAGATTTCGCCCTCATTTTGCGAGGACTTTATGATCTGAGTTCTGGTTTCCTATAGGCGCAAGCCCCTATAGTTAATTACCCCTCCCGATCACGAGAGAGAACTTTCGATTAAGGCTAGTCGTTGGTTAGATACGTAGGATATACGTGTTATCTTGCATATAGTAGCAGCAATAGGTTTGGATTTTGATATTGGTAGAAATTGGATTTGGAAATTGGGTTTTGGAGATTTTGCTATTTAAAATAGAAATTGCACCATCTAACACTTAAAGCGGATGGTGGGGGAATGGATGATGGACCCGATCAAGATCCCATGGTTCCGTCATCCCGGGCCATCGTGGTCCCTGGTCTACTTAGTCAGAGGAGGTAGTCGACCCAACCTGACAGAAGGATCCTTGTCGGCAGCCATGGGTTGCTTCGTCCAAGGGAACCTTGTAGACCGGGGTTGATGTTTGTCTAAGGGGACAAATTTGAATCCACCTTAGCTTACAGAGGGCTTTGTGCCCTATCGATCATATCCTATTGATTCATATCTCAAGGATTTAACGCCATTAAGGAGCGTATTGGCTCTGGCCATAACCGGTATATCATGGTGCCATTTGACGGCAAAACCACGCGGTTCAGAGGGCCCCAGGTCGTCGTAACCGTTTATCCTGCGGTGGCCATTTGGCGGCAGACCGCCGGTTAGAGGACACGTACCACGTCCTTACTGGCAGGAGACTGTTTGAGAATGGATCCTAGTGATATTTTCGACTAGGCATTTCGCTCTTTTGTGAGCTGAAGTAGATTTTGATTTGTCCACCCCGGCAAACTGTTGCGGAGGGTGGATGGATTTTGCTTTAAGATATTGATGATTTGATTTCAGTTTTAAATATCTTGAAATTTGGAGTTTGTAGAGTTTGGATTCTGATAGACATTTGAGTGGAATTTGAAATATTTATGGACTCCTCCGATTGAGATCTTTGTTCAACACGGCCATCATCGGGGTGTTTGGGGTCATTTTCACTTGTTGATTAAACCTTGTCGACCCTATCAACTTATCGATAGGGGATCGGGTTTCTCGCAGGCTTTGTGCCTTTGTTTATGAATTTTCTTGATTTTAGGCATTGAAGGCCTAAAAAGAATGTATTTAAATAAATACACCGGTCACTACAACCGTGTATCTATTTGATAGTTCGAACCCTGTCGACTCCTATTGATCCGTATAGAAGGATCGGGTTCTTTAGGCTTCATGCCTTTGTTCATGAACTTTCTTGATTTTAGGCCTTGAAGGCCTAAAAAGAATGTATTAGATAAATATTCTGGTCGACCTCGTGACCACATATTTATCTAATGGTTTGAACCCTATCTACTCCCATTTACATGCTTAGGAGGATCGGGTTTCGCAGGCTTCGTGCTTTTTGTTCAGTGAATTCTTTTGATTGTAGGCTTAGCATGCCTAATATGAATGTGTTGAAACAAATACACTGGTTTCCACAGCCGTGTATTTGTTTAAAGGTTCGAACCCTGTCGACTTCTATTGATCCGTATAGAAGGATCGGGTTCGAACCAGAATTCACTTATCGATCCGCGCAGCATCCCTAGGCGTCACGTGTGTACCAATAACACGCTCGCCGGGGCCCATGCGGGTGATTTTATATATCCCCTTTAATGTATCTATGTGTATACATTCTCTAGTGCACGTGTAGGGGTATTTTGAAATATTTGTAGTTGTGCATGTATTTGTCATTTGAATGCACAGCATTTCCTTGAAAAGCTTATACACGCCTTCTGTCTGCTTTCATAAGTGTTGCAGATCCGGTGGCGTTGGATCGTAGATTGTAGACGCCTTCTGTCTGCTTGTATTAGTGTTGCAGATCCGGTGGCGTGGGATTGTAGATTGTAGACGCCTTCTGTCTGCTTGCATATGCGTTGCAGATCCGGTGGCGATATCTGTTGACTCCCCCTTTCTCAATCACCGGGGAAGGATTCTTTTGAACTTTGGAGTATTGGACTTGATATTGACTCCCCCTTTCTCATTCACCGGGGAAAGATCTTTTGGATTTTGGAGTCAAAGACTACTTGATTTGGAAATAACTCCTTTTAAGCTCTTCGGCGTAGTAGACTTGCTATTTTCGGTGTTTGTGGGCACCTGAATTGCTTTTCTTCTAATGTGTAGGACCAAGAAGAAGCTTTGGAACACCAGGAAGTTTGGTTCTAATTTGTTCAAACATCTCCTCTCTTCTGTTAGAGGTGTTCTTCGTACATCGGGCTGCCTTTGTACCCGGTGTACTTGGAGATTTTGATCACCGTTGCTGTAGGTGATATTCATACTTGTGCCCACAGTGGTTCGTCGTGCCTACGATGTATTCACTGTTGTTATCCACAAGTTATTTATAGTCATCTGCAGTGGACCGTTGTATCCGCTACGACCTCCTAGTAGTTTTCGTAGGTGAGCCCTTGCTTTTGCATTCAAACCACCTTTCACCAATCTCAGGTGGTTGTCGTTGGGTTGCACTTGCTTGTAGAAGTGGGTCCTACATCATTGGTCTCCCGCATCGCCATCTCAATCAACAGGCGTTTGTAGGAACTATCGTAGGATATGTACTTGTGTCCACAGTGGTTTATTGTGCATACGACATACACACTATAGTTATCCACAAGTATTTATTTGCTGGAGATCAGTTGTATCCGCTACGACTTCCTAGTAGTATTCGTAGGAGAGCCTTCGCTTTGGTATTGAAACCACCTTTCACCAATCTCAAGTGGTATTTTTGACTGGCATTGAATGTGAGAGGGCGATGATGCTCGAACCAGGCTCAAGTTCAAGCCCCTTCGGGATCAGTTTAAATCAGGTTCATGAGCTTAATGTGCAAGTTCAGTTCTGTGTTCTTTGTAGTCCAACTCAAGTACTCGCTTGAGTTTGAATGTTTGAATCATGTTGGATGCGCAAGTCAAGTCCGATTTGAGTTCAAAGTGCTATGTCCCCTGCAGTCCTTTGAGTTCAATTGAATGTTCAAATTACTCAAATTTGGGTTCCAACTTTGATTTTTATTTTATTTGAATTTGGCCTTTAGGAATCATTCGAATTTTGGTTCTGATCCTCTGCACATGTTCAATCAAGTTCAAAAGTCCACTGCTCTTTCTTGTTTGGTCCAAATATTTGGTTCTTTTGAGTTCAAAAACAGGTCCCAAGTGTAGTAGTATTTCACCCGAAATTTCGGCAGCCTCCCGGCGTCTCCCCCGTTTAGGGGGAAAAACTACGAGAAAACTGGGCCTTCCCACCACAGCCAATAAAGGCGTGCATGGTAGGTGCCCTCTTTCGAGGACACCTCGGCCGTGATTTTTCATCCCACCACGGCCAATAAAGGCGTGCATGGGGTCTTTGACGGTACCTGTTACAAGAAGAAGAGCAGTTGCTTTCCCCCCGCCCGGGGGTACTTATGAATCATTCCGGTCGCACAAAGGAAAGAGTACACCAGGCTCGCCTGGCCTCGCCGTGTGCGTCGAACCGGTTTCCCTCCTACCACGGCCACTAAAGGCGTGCTTAGGTGGTTTGCCGGTCCGACACGCATGTCGAGACAGGAAAGCGTGGGTCGCTCGCTTACCTCGACATAGGTGTCGTGCCAGTTGCCCCTCCTACCACGCTCAATAAAGGCGTGCATAGGTAGACCGCCGGTCCGACACGTTAGTCGAGATAAAAGAGCGGAGGTTGCTCGCTCACCTTATCGTAGGTGTCGCGCCAGTTGCCCTTCCCACCACGCTAAGAAAAGCGTGCATGGGTAGACCACTGACTCGCCACGCATGACGAGGTAAGAGAGCGAGAGGGGAGGCGACTGTCCGCCTCGTCGTAGGCGTCGGACCGGGGTCCCATCCCACCACGCGCAATAAAGGCGTGTATAGGCGGTTTTCCGGTCCGTCGTACACATCGAGGACGAAAGCCTGAGTTTAGAGGGTTATACCTTCGGGGCCGGTGGACTGGCAGATCGGCGGTTCGGACGTCGAGGTAAGGGACGACGGGCACATACATTTTTTTTTTTATTAATTATAATTAATATTAATTACTGTAATAATTAATTAATTATAATATATAATTAATTATTAATTAATTATATTTAGTAAACTAATTATAATTATAATTAAATGATGATTAAATATAATTAATCGAGATTAATCATAATTAACCAAATAATTATAATTTATAATTAATTAATAAATATTAATTAATAATAATTAATTAATTAATTATGACTATAATTAAATAATTAAAAATAATTAATAATTATTATAATCAATAACTATAAAAAACTCTTTTTTTTTTTTTTATTTGGCCGAAGAAGCATGTGAAAGGTAGAAAGTTACCTTCGGCCAGTGAGCTCCCGTGCGGCTTCCGATCGGGGAGGGGAACGTCGACGAAGGAGTAAAGTCGAACAGGCACAGAAGGAGTCGGAGAGGCGATCGAAGGGGAGGAAGTTAACTTCACAGTCGGCGGGCTCCTGTTCTTGTGTCCGACCGAAATGTCGTAACTTTCGATCTCGATAGGAAGGGAAAGTCATTGAATGAGCGAGGTCGAACAACCTAAGGAGCCGAAGGAGCGGCGCCTGCAATCTCTACACCTCCTGTGAAGCACCGAAGCCGGACAGCAACGAGAGAGGGGGAGTTCGCGCGTGGAGAGAGGGCTCGAGAGAAGAGCTGGAGCGGGAGAAGAGGCCGAAGGCCTCCTTCTCGTGTGCATTTAACGACGCGAATGGGGTCGGCTCGAGGCGGGATCGTGCGATGAAATGACACGAGATCGTGCCGAGCGACGTGCGACGTGCAAGGAACGGCGACGACGTGCGATGGCAGAGTAGGTAAGATTTGAAATTGATTTTTTTTTTTACTTAACAGAGGTCAACATATGTCTAGCATTTCTCTCTAAAACATCACTATGAAGCTCCTTAAGGACTCTCTAGGCTCCTACCTCATTTTCATAAAGCCTACGAGTTCTTCTGGGGTCTTTAGGCACTAGCAAGTTGTGTAGTGAACATCACTTGAATTTGGAAGAGGAGGTGATTACTCCAAGGGGCAAGCGAGCAAACCACCTCAATGTTGACTCCTTGAGTGTCGTGAAGAATAAGCAACACTTAAGGACATTGTCTATGTCCAATAGGGAGGTCATATTGGAGGTCATGACTCGAAAGTCATCATATGATCTGTGGGATCAATCTTGTCTTTGTATGACTCCAAATGAGGCATTTCGAACTTGGGAGGAAATAAGGCCTTAGAGATTGCCCTGGAAATGACATTGGCTAGTTATGATTCTTCCTTCCTAGCTCGCCTAGTCGACAGGCTATAATCTTCTTCACTCATCTAGGTGCGAGTGTAGTCAAGGATGGGTGTAGAGGCAAGTGCTCTCTCTGAGTGCTTTTGATGAGATGTTGAGTCAAAGGATCCTTTAGGCATGTTGTTAGCTCGCGCTCACCCCGAAAGGCCGCTCGGGGCATCTTAGATTGTCTTCATCAATCACTCCTCAATTTCCTGCAGGTCACGACGAGTGGTGAATTCGGCATTTTGCATGTTCACATATGGCTCATGTTGAGGTCGCTTGTCAAACAGTCTGTCTTCTGGCCCTTGGCATCAATCCATATTCACCACATCTAAGAGGATGTTGAATCCAAATTTATTCAATGGACCGTACTAAATTTTACTAACATATTTGTTTGGTGAGTTGAGAGCCTATTGGTGAGAATGAAGAATATAGAGCGCAGAGATGAGTAGAGTAAGTTGGTAGAATTTCCACTATCCATTCAAAAAGTATAAAAAATGAGACTCAAGAGGCCCAAAAGATTTAAAAAAAGGTCTCAATTGTTCATCATCACTCTTTATTTATAGAATTTTTAGGGCTATAGAAAAGGCTATACAAAAAATATTAAAATACAGGCTACAAAGAATATATGTATAACACTATACACTAATAAAGGATACATGTCACCTCTTCATTGGCTGCAAGAGGATGAAGTTAATGGTCTGACAATCTATCTAACATCTGGCAAGCTCAAGAAAGGAGAGTAGGTGTAAGGCAGGCTCCAAGAGGAGATGGATCTGTAGCTAATGAATTGTCTTATCACGTTAGCATACTAGCGTAGAAGGCTTGAGGCCGCCTTATCGTGAAAGGAGAGCAAAGGTGTTCACAGGGCTAAAGAGTCCCTGAGCCTGGCAGTAGTAGTCGAATGGACTGTGGAGTGGGATAAGCACTATCCTGTAGCTAAGTATAGTGAGCTCGGAGGGGGAGGATGTGACTTAGATAAATGGCAATCCATCTGCTTCGTGAGGAATTTCTTGTCACTCAATGAAGGGCAAGCTTTTAGCAAATTTGGGCGAGTGATGCCCGTCGTTCTCCTTGGGCGAGTTTCTTTGGTGGTCTTGGGAGAGTCGTTTGAGGGATCTATTCAAAAGGGGGAACTCCCTCATCACGAACCGGTAGTTAAGGTTATTATTGGTGTACGTAATTCGTATAATCTAATTTGTCATCTGATATGTTAATTAGTTATGTTTTAATATGTCATAATGCAACCTGACAAGACCCACTTATAGATAGGTCCTTTCGTGTTTAGCAGTGACAAACAAATCCCAATATCTAGTTTTTAAAATTTCAAATTTTCTTACATTATTTATTTTAAAACAAATAATAATATGCTACAGAAATACTAAAATATCTAGCGTACTAAAATAAACCCACTGTAAAATCTCTTATATTTCATCGTCAAAATAGTTATACATAATCACAGTACATAGATATAAACAAAAGCTAAAAAACTAAATGATGAAACTAGTCATGACTGTGCAAAAATCAACAAAAGAAGTACTTATAAGCTTAGATCTGACTGCTAAAATTGCTAATCAATAGGCTCCTCTTTTCCAGACCCGGAAAAAAAATGCAAAACTACAATGAGCGACAACAACTCAGTAGGCTATAAACACCGATCTAAATTTTCAATTATTTTTTTATTAAATATTTTTTAGAATATTTAAATGAAGTATAATAATTCATTGTGCTAAACAAAGTAATAAGAGAATAGCATAACAATTACCCAAAGATTCAAGTAATAATACTGAGCAGTCAAATAAAATAAAATTCATATAACATAGCATAACATAATAGGTTTTTCCAGGTCCAAACAAAATCTTAACGAATTCTGACCCCTTATGACTCTATTTGTGCTTTTAGCACCAGAATATGTCCGTAGGCACCAAAGCATGGCATTTTGCCACCAGAACATGTCCGTAGCTATGATGCACCGACACGGACACGACACGGACACGGGACACGGCAATTTTTAAAAATATAGGACACGGGTGTGGCGTGACACGGCATAATAATTTTTTAATATAATATATAAAAATTAAGATGACATTATAGTAAAAATGTCAAGCAATAATAAATCAATTTCATGATAACTTGTTTAGTTTATAACATAAAGATGTTTAGTACAAAATGTCTAGTACAAACACAAAAATATAAGCAAAAAAACATTTAATACAACATGAATGTCTAACTACTCAATAGAGGGAATGATAAAATTAGATTCAGATGTTGGTCTTTGGCCTTCAATATCATCATCATTGAATATCATTGCTTCCAACTCTGGTTCATCTAGAGAAAGATTTGCAACCTCCAATAATCCCATATCATCAAGGCACTCGAACCCATCTCCAGCAACATCCCACATCTTGTTATCACCTATCATATAAAGTGGGGTTTTCCTTGATAGAAGACGAAGATTTGTATGCACATAAACTAAATCTTCAGCACGTTGTGGAGTTATTTTATTCCTTTTCATTGATTGAATAAATAAGTATGTACTCCAATTTCTCTCACAACAGGAAGAGGATGATACTTGACCAAGATGTTTTATTGCTATTGTTTTGAAGAAGTGGTGCTGAAGCTCCATGAATCAACCACCACATTTTTGGATCCATCCTTCATCTATCAACCAAAGATTCTTGATCACCAAAATCCTCTAAATATCCAAAGAACTTTGCAAGTTCTATATTAATTTTTCTTCTCTCCTCCTCATTTAGAAAATATCTTTTCAGGCATATATTTCTCATATTTGAAACTTCTAAATCTTTTTGTGGAGAGACACATTGAGGATCTTCTTGAAGCCATTCTTTACTTGAATACCTTCAAATAATACAAAGCATATAAAATTATATATTCATTTACCAACAAATTTAAATTAATTTAAAAGATAAATATAAATATACCTTGGATTTAATGAATGAGCCAAATAATACAAAGGTGTGTTGCTTTTGCTCCACCTATCTTCAAGAATAATATAAACAATGCTCCAAAAACTTGAGTCTTCAACATGTGACTTTCTTTCATGTCAGTATATAATTTCTTTCACTTTTGCTAACATAGAGTCTCACATCTCATAAATCAACTACGACGTAGTAATCTTATGACACATTTTTATTCCATGGCCAAAAATTGCATTTGAATGACACATTCCCTCCTCCTTCAAATGTTTTTCCTAACTTTGTAACATGAATCCATAATGGCTTATCAGTTTCTACAGATGGTTCTTTTGAACCTTCACCTAATCCACTCCCGCCAGCAGCCGAGCTCATTTTGCTAACAAACCAATCATGCATATGAATACATCGAATTAAATTGATATGAAGTGAAATAAAAAAATCACAACATGAATAAAACAATATACCGATCTGTCGGGGGTCAAGGGGGCACTACCCGCTGGCGGGGTTCGACCTGCCCGGTCAGGTTGCAGGGTCAAGGGGCAGCACCCCCGGAACAAAATTTTATTGTAAGAGTAATTTTGAAGTTCTACTTGTTTTTAAAGTTCGTAAGTTGTTTGTATGTGAAGATACCAAGTAGTACCGAGCATGTACCGAGCATATACCTAGCAGTACCGAGCATGTACCTACCAGTACCGAGCATGTACCTACCAGTACCGAGTATGTACTGAGCAGTACCGAGCATGTACCTAGCGATACCGAGCATGTACCTACCAGTACCGAGCAGTACCGAGCATGTACCTAGCAGTACCGAGCATGTACTGAGCAGTACCGAGCATGTACCTAGCGAAACCGAGCGGTACCGAGCATGTACATTAGATTTTTCAACAATGACGAGAAGAAATGGCGAAATCCACTTACAGGTCTTGGCTCTCTTGCACACAGAAGGTGCTCTGTTTGGACTTGATTGCGAACTTTCCCTCAAATGACAGCAGAAATAATGTAAGAACGAAGGAACGGGAAAGACGAGCTCTGTTTGGCTGAGCAGAAATGACGAAGGAACAGGAGGCGAAGGCAGCGGGCTCCGTTTGGCGTCGATTGCGAGCTCTCCCGGTCCGCCCTATAAGCTTTCTTTTGTGGATCGAAAAAATAGGGCTTCTCATTCGCGAAAAAGGCTAAATAGAACGGACGATTTTATCATTTAATAACCGGACACACATGTCGGACACGCGTGTCCGATTTAAATTTTAATGTTTTAAATTCCGACACTCCAATGCCGTGTCAGAAACGTGTCCATGCCGTGTCTGACGCGTGACCGTGTCCGACATGTGTCTGATACTGCATACCCTCTTTAAGAGGCGTGTCGGTGCATCATAGGCCCGTAGGCACCAAAATATGACTTTTTAACTACCAGAACATGTTGTATAGCCACCAAAATATCTTACTTCTTTTATAATAACATTTCTTAAAACTTCTCAATTTAATTAATAAAGCACATAATTCAATCACATAAATACATATTTCATAATAGTGAAGCAATTAAAGAATAATTGAGCTCATAACAGAATTGCACAGTTTTTTATGACGGTAGGCAATAGAACTTCCTACTGAGTACAAAAATACAGTCTTAAAACATAATCAAATTATCAGAGATTGTATCAAATATCATTTTAAGACTTTAATCGTACTACAACACTATTTTTTAGAGTCCAAATTATTTTCTATTTAATAAAAATCACACCAATTTCGACAACTTCTTGTATAAAATTTTTAAAAAATATTCAAAATATCATAATCTCAATCTCTATACAACAACAACATCAAACCTTTATCCCACTACATGGGGTCGGCTACATGAATCATTTTTCACCATTGTGTCCAATTAAAAGTCAAATTAACGTTTAAATCTAATAAAGAAAGGTCATTCCTAATATATTCTAACCAAGTCATTTTAGGTCTGCCTTAACCCTTCTTAATATAAGTCAAACCTAATATCTCTACTCTCCTAATCAGGTCATCAGAAGGCGGCTGTTTTATGTGTCCAAACCATCTAAGGCGATTCTCTCTAATCTTATCTTCTACTGGAGCTACTCCAACTTTTTCACGTATATGCTCATTTCGTATCCTATCTCTAAGGGTAAAGCCACTCATCCACCTGAGCATCCTCATCTCTGCCACACTTAACTAAGTATTATGCTTCTCTTTTAATGGCCAACATTCGGCACCATAAAGCATTGCAGGCCTCACCACCATCTTATAGAATTTTTCCTTGAGTTTGAGGAGTACTTTTCTATCACATAACAAGCCCGATGCATTCCTCCATTTCAACCATCCAACTTGAATTCTGCTGATAATATCCCCATTTATTTCACCATCACTCTGAACAATAGATCCAAGATATCTAAAACGTGTACTCTTATTAATGACTTGATCGCCCAAAGTCACAATCCCTTCACTGGTCTATTACTACTAAAATTACACTCCATATATTCCATTTTTGATCTACTCAGGTGAAAACCTTTAGACTCTAAGATTGACCTCCATAATTCAAGTTTACCTTCAACTCCCTCTCTAGTCTTATCAATAAGAAGAATATTATCAGCAAAAAGCATACAGCAAGGTACATCATTTTGCAAATGTCTAGTAAGAACATCCATGACTAAAGCAAAAAGATATGGGCTTAAGGATGATCCTTGATGTAACCCAACCGAAATAGGGAAATACTTGGTCAAACCACCTTGTGTTTGAACACAAGTAATAGCTCCTGCATACATATTTTTAATGATTTGAATATAAGCGTTATTAACTCCTTTCTTTTCAAGAACTCTCCATAGCACTTCTCTTGGAACTTTATCATATGTTTTTTCTAAATCAATAAATATCATATGTAGATCCTCCTTATTTTCTCTATATTTGTCCATCAAACCTCTTAATAAATGTATGGCTTCCATAATCTCAATCTTTATAACATATAAAAAGTTACGCAGTAAAAATTTTACTCGTGTAAAGATCCTTATTTTTTAATAACAGAAAATCTAGAAAAATTTATTCAAAGTGATGGTGAAATAAATGGGGATATTATTAGCAGAATTCAAGTTTGATTGATGAAGTGGAGGAATGCATTAGGCTTGTTGTGTAATAGAAAAGTAGCACTCAAACTTAAGGAAAAATTCTATAAGAAGATGGTTAGACCTGCAATGCTTTATGGCGCAGAATGTTGGCCATTAAAAGATAAGCATAATATTAAGTTAAGTGTTGTAGAGATGAGGATACTCAGGTGGATGAGTGACTTTACTCTTAAAGACAGGATACGAAATGAGCATATATGTGAAAAGGTTGAAGTACCTCCAGTGATAGATAAGATTAGAGAGAGGATATGAAATAGCATATACGTGAAAAGGTTAAAGCCTTTTTATCCCTTCCATACACCCTTAAGCCCCTCCACTAACAAATATTCCAAGGCTAATCAAATATGTCAAACCTAGGTCACCTTGCCTTGATCTAGTCTTCGCTTTCTTTCATCCTTTGGCCTCCAAAGTCCAAACCACTTAAAACTTAACAAAAATTCTAGAACACGCTTAAAGACAGGCCACTAGCCATCCCAAGTGTTTGCAAGCCCTGAACATAGTTTAGGCCTTGCCATAAGCCTTTGTTCGACCCCTTCTCTTTGATCACCACCTCCAAAATAATTCCTCCAATAGTGTTCTGTTCTCCATATCATTAACATCCCACCATTGCAACTAAAGCCTTGGAAATTATTTTCCCAAGGCTAGATTAGAAAGCATTCAATAGAATCCTTAAATCTAAAGGCTGGAAAATGTCAATAAGAAGAATGATATATTTTATCAGAGGCTTCTGAATAAAAAATTAAAAAACTCATTTTCTATGTTAATCTCAAAGAGAGGAGAAAATTTTTTAAAAGCTTTGCTTCATATCAGTTACACACTTCCCAGTTCCCATAAGCACACACGCCTTGGCAACAAAAAGAAGCTGAATCTATAGAGAAGCAGCACTTCGGTTGATAAAATATGTACTCTGTATGAACCAACATATGCCAAAGGCTGCGGATGATATGCTTACTTTCAAATGCCACACACCCACCATGTGATATAAGGAGAACGAGGAGTGTATACACAAACGTCAGTGCATTACCATCCTTGAACTTCTTTGAAGCATAACATCAATCAAATACTGGGCAACTTCCAAAGGGTCTTTTATTTTATCCCTTCGTTCAAAACTTCCAGAGTTAACACCAAATCCACTCACCTCACTTAAACATGTAATAGTTAATCAAATTCCCACCCCAAAACTTCTGCTGAAGGACTTTAACATCCATCAACATCACGCTTAAACTATCACTAAAAATAAACTTTCCTACAGCAAAAAAAACGTGAAACGGAACGATAAGAGAAGAGATGAGAGTGGCACTTACTTAGCCCAAGTTGGGTAGTTATGTATGCGATCGTACTCTCTCTTCCGTTTCTCCTCCCGAACCCTCAGCAACCTCCTTCCCCTCGCGCTCGTCCCTGAAGTTTTCGCCTTTGCCAAATCATTCTGCTCCTCATCTTCCCCACTTCCTCCAGAGTTAAATACCATCGGAACAGTCCCTCGGCTAACGTTAGCTGGCCATTTTCCGGCGCTGCGGCTACCGCCGCTGTCGATATTGAGAAAATATTGGAAACGGTGCATAGCGTAAAAGGCAGATTTTTTAATCAAGAGAACCGTGAGAGTAGCTGGTGCAAGAAAGGCATGTTGATGAGAGGGTGAAGGCCTTCGATTTAAGGTGGATAAGGAGAGAAAAGAAGAAGAGCAGCCGTAGCTCGTAGGCGCGAGCATTGCATCGCTAGCGGCGGCGAAGTCCGTTACTCCGTTGCGACTCGCGAGAAAATCATAAAAATGCGTGTTTTTTTTCTTTAGAATTCAAGATAATAACAAAAGCTTTAAAACTTTTATCAACAAAATTAGTTTTTACTCATAAATATTGTTATATTATATTACTTTTTAAATTAAAATTATTATACATGCTCTATGATTATACGTGCATGAGTTTGTTGGTAGAATTCATAATCTTTCCTCCAGTTTATTTTGCTTGTTAACGGCGATTAAAGGTATATATTCCTTGATTTTTTTTCTTTTAAGGATTTCTCGGAGGGGCAGAGCCAGAAATTATTTATAGTAGGTGCACTAATTTTATTTTATAAGGGGGATTTACATACATGACACTTTATTATATCTATAGTACATATTTAACATCTAAAGCTTAAATATTACATTCCTACCTCCCAAATACAAATCTAACAACAAAAATATCACTCTTGTCTCCACAAGCCCTAACTCCGTCTCATCATGTTGCGTGCTCTTCCCGCGAAATAGAAACAGCACATGGAAGAACTTTGGATTAGTATTATATACATTTACCTTTGTTTCTGTAAAAAAAAAATTGAGACTTTTCTTTTGATTTTTCCTCTTTACAGTTGGATTTCAGTGCCCTCCAATTTGCCGAGCAGTTGTCTTTGTTGTTTTGCTTGATGCTTTTATATGGTTTGATGCTAAACTTTGCTCCGAGTTTTTCTTTTTCAGACTTCGTTGATTCAAGGGTAGTTGTGCTGATATTTTTAATGAAGCTAAATTGATATCTTCCCTATCCCAAAGAGGTAAGTTCACTAGCTTTAACTCTTCCAAGGAATTTGTTGAAAAATCAATTGAAAGTCTTGGTTCCTGCAACTCACAGCAAGAACTCCCTAAGCTCTTCGAACTTGCTTCCATGAAAAAAGTAATATTCTTCATCTTCCTCTCTTCCTCATGCGGGAAGGTATGACGGAGTGAGGGCTTGTGGAACGAAGTGGTATTTTTGTTATTAAATTAGTGTTTGGGTGATAGAAATGTAATATTTAAGTTTTGGATATAATAAAGTGGCCCGTATGTAAATCCCCCATTTTATAAATATTATCTCTTTTTTTCATTACTTGCAATCATAAATTTTTTTTCGAATTATAAGAAGATAAATAGAATAGTACAACAACAACAACATCAAGCCTTTATCCCACTACGTGGGGTCGGCTACATAAATCCTTTTTCTCCATTGTGTCTTATTAAAAGTCAAATTCTCGTTTAAATCTAATAAAGAAAGGTCATTCCTAATATTTTCTAATCCAAGTCTTTTTAGGTCTACCCCAACCTTTCTTAACATAAGTCAAATCTAATACCTCTACTCTCCTAACCGGGTCATCGCAAGGCCGCCGTTTTATGTGACCAAACCATCTAAGGCGACTTTCTCTAATCTTATCTTCTACTGGAGCTACTCCAACCTTTTCACGTATATGCTCATTTCGTATCCTATCTCTAAGGGTAAAGCCACTCATCCACCTAAGCATCCTCATCTCTGCCACACTTAACTTAGTATTATGCTTCTCTTTTAAAGGCCAACATTCGGCACCATAAAGCATTGCAGGCCTCACTACCATCTTATAGAATTTTCCCTTAAGTTTGAGGGGTACATTTCTATCACATAACAAGCCCGATGCATTCCTCCACTTCAACCATCCAACTTGAATTCTGCTGATAATATCCCCATCTATTTCACCATCACTCTGAACAATAGATCCAAGATATCTAAAACGTGTACTCTTATTAATGACTTGATCGCCCAAAGTCGCAATCCCCTCACTAGGTATATTATTACTAAAATTACACTCCATATATTCCGTTTTAGATCTACACAAGCGAAAACCTTTAGACTCTAAGGTTGACCTCCATAATTCAAGTTTACCTTCAACTCCCTCTCTAGTCTTATCAACAAGAAGAATATCATCAGCAAATAGAAGAGTAAGGATGATAAATTATAATTCTATTTGAATTAAAATTTAATAATAATAATATAAAAAATAATTCTATTTTTATTTTTAACGAAGCGGGGCCGGTATTCACAATTAGCAACAACAACAAATATTAAAAAAAAAACAACAAATATTTATCCACTATGTGGGGCTGCTTAGCTTTCAATGAATAAAAAACATTTTTTTCAAATACAATAAATTTAAAATGAAAAAAAAATTAGTCGAATTTGATGTCGTTGGATTCGTATTTCCGAGAATTTGGTGTCGTTGGATTCGTATTTCCGAGACGCTCAGTTTGACTGTAAGTTTGCTGAAATCGGAGTTGAGATGGTCTCTAAATTAATTTTAGAAGTTTCCAACTCAATTTTGCATCGAGATTCGTGCCCGATCAAGATAATTTTTTTATGATGTATCAATTATTATTATTATTATTATTATTATTGATTTTTACCTACGAACATATTATTGATTTTAACATTTCTAATTATTATTAATTTTACACTTACCAATAAAAAATAGTTTGACTAATTAATAACTTAAAATCAATGTAGATGAAATTGTTTCTTTATGGAATTTATGAGCACTTTGTTAATTAAGTGTAAGGTACATGATTAATATTTTATAAGATCTAAAGTAGATGGATGATAATGATTTCTTTTGGGTGGTGTTTCAAGCACTTGTTTAATAGTAGTATATATTAATTCTAGTGATTTTGATATAGAATAATAATAGTATATCTATGAAGAAGAAGGTTTAATAATTATCATTATTCTAAAAACTTCACAAAAATAGAGAATGTTAGGGCTATAATCTATATTATAGTCAACGAGTAAGATACTCATCAAGATTTTATGTTTGTTAGTGACAAATTCAAGCATGGTTGAGTTTTACAAGAGAATTTCTCTCTCCACCAAAAAAATATGTTTCTTTAGGGCTACAAAAAAATCGAGCCAAGCCAAGTAAAAACTTGCTTGAGCTTGAGTTTTTTTGCTAAACTTAAGCTCTAGTTCGAGCTTGAGCTCGATTCGAGTATTTATAGTAGTATTTTATCTTTATGCCTTAAAATTATGGTTGTTTGAGCTTAACTCATTAGCTAATCAAATGAGCCTTAATAAGTATATGAACAAGCAAAACTATTGAGCAACTTGCTGGTTATCTGAATGAGCTTTATTGAGCCTACTAATGTGCAGTCCATTTATTTTAAAAATAAGATCATGATCAATTGAACTAATTAATGAATAAGAATTTCAACAAGCATAAATGATTGACTTATATATAAAAAAAAACAATATAATATTAAGAAGAACAAGACTCCTATATAATCACATATTAAACAAATTTTCAAATGAGTCTTAAATAAACATATTATCAAGTCTTAATTGAGCTTTTTAATCAGCTTATTCACTAGCTTTAAATGATGTTGTTCATTGTCATAATAAATCAAACGCAAGTCCATTCAAGCTTGTTCATTTGTCTATAAAGTATTTATAAAGTTTTTGAGTATTATTAATTAGCTCTAATTATGCCGAGATATGGTTTGCTTGTCGATTGTATTGTCTAATTTATATAACTAGGTTCCACAACTCATTTGGAATGACATTTCCGAGCATGAGAATTTCAACCAAGTTTCCACCCTCTTATCCATATATGGTGGCGATTATAAAGCAACAAATGGTTTGAAAATTTAAATGAAGTGATTACTTGAATGAAGAAGAAAGGGTCCGCAAATAATACAATTTCAAATTAAGTCTCTCTCTCTCTCTCTCTCTCTCTCTCTCTCTCTCTCTCTCTCTCTCTCTCTCTCTCTCTCTCTCTCTCTCTCTGTCACGACCCAACCCGACCGGGACGAATCCCGCTCGCATCGAGTCGTGATCCAGACTCAAACTGTGAGACCTCGTTCCCTTACTGTTCCTCTCTGATTTGGATTTTTCCTCTCAGGATCGTCCAGGACGATTGGAAATCGTCCAGGCCGATCGGCACTGTAGAAAATATCGGCCTGAGGATAGTTCTGGGAACCGTCAAGGACGATTTTTCTGGTCTGATCGTCCCGAGACGATTTGGCGATCGGCCGGGCCGATCAGACAAATGATATATGAGATTGAGATCGTTTTGATGAGAGAGAAAATTAATTTTAAAACAAAATATCTGTTTTGAGGAGAGAGAAAGAGAAAGGGAAAAGAGGAAATCCTGGTTTTGGAGGCCGCGAAGCGCTTTTCGTCCGACGCTGCTGTTGAGAAAAGTGAAGATCTCGTGCTAAGGACTCCGAACCCTATTTCTGTTTTTAAAGATATTGAGTTTTGACCGAGTTATGATTTGTTTTGTGTTTTCGTAGTCGACTTTTCGACGTGATTTTAATTTAGCACAACTTTCACCGCACAACTTTTGATATGTTATAGATATGATTATTGCACACGATTTGACTGTATTCTACGAAGATTTTACCGGTCGGAATTGATTCTACGCGATTTTAATCGAATAGAAAATTATCAGGACTTGATTTGATTTGATTTCTATAGGGCAATAGTCTTATATTGATGTTATGGATCTTCGCATGTAATTTGGAAAGATTTGGAATTTGTTTCTTTTTGCAGGATTTTTGTATAAATTTGACCGACTGTCGTTATGCTGCCCGATTTTCGTATGATTTCCGAATTTTCTGGAATTGATAGATTGAATTGATATGTGTATGACTATTGATATGATTATTTTAGATTGCTTTAATATTGATTTTTGCCTTGATTATCGATTGATTATTGGATTGCTTACTGAATTGACTATTAATACTGAAAGACAAGTGGGAACATGGTTGAACGTTGGTTGGAGATAGACTTGACCTGTACAGGATGGTGGGCCGACGGGCTTTCCTTTAAATCATAGATCATGGAGGGAGTTATAAGGAGTTTTATACGCCGACGGGCGGCCGACTGGCAAAAGAGTGACGACTCTTATTAATGGAGCCAACGTATAGACTTCTACAACAGCAATACGGATTCTACAACAGCAATACGGATTCTACAACAGCAACATAGCCAGCGTTTGTGCTTGTCTAGTAAGACCATTGAATGATATGCATCGATTTATTGATTTCCGATTGGATTTATCGAATTGATTTCTTATCGTACGGATTCATTGATTTCATTGATTGATCATTGAGCATTGATACTACTTGATTATTGATATTGATATGGACATGGACGGCATAGATTCATAGACTCATTGATACCATTGATTCTTCATCGATTTGACTTGCTGCTGTTATTGATTTATCGTATTGATTTTCCGATTGATTTTACCAACTTGATACTAGAGATTTGCTTTGATACGATAGATTGGTTCGATACGATTGATTTGACTGATCGACGGATTCTCTTGAGATTTCACGTACCGATTTATTGAGTTGATTTATCGATTCGTCTGCCGCTGCATTGACTGGTTTTATTGACTACTGGATTTCCGTATTGCATAGACTCATTGACCATTGACTGATATAGTGACCATTGACTGATATAGATTTGATTGACTGTGATTGATTGACATGCATATTGACAGCATCGCCGTGCTTTGATTTCAGTTATAGGTATTAGGTGACCTGCTGGGCTTTGTAAAGCTCATTATATGTGGTTGATATTTTCAGGTCAGGGCAAGGGAGCAGAAGATAGGAATTGATCCAGATCTTCAGGTTTTGTCTTTTGATTGATTTTGATTCTTTTGTACTCAGGATAGATTTCAGTATTGGTGATTGTAGTGTAGTTCCTGAGTATTGTACATGACTTTTGAGATATGAATCGACTTGTATATTGATGTTTTAAATTTCATAGATGCTTGATAGACTGCTTAATTGAAGATTTTAGATAACTCTGGTAAATTGTTTGGAAAATTTGATTGACATTCTTTCCAAGTTAGATCTTGGGGCATCACAGTTGGTATCAGAGCAGTGTTATTGGAAGAATGGATTGTTACCAGAGTTGTAGGATTGGATTGAGCATTGGGTAGATTGGGTAGCTTTAAGAGCTTCATTGGCATACATCATTGCATGTGTGTATCATCTGTTCTGAATTGTGCAGGTGAAAAGATATGGATCATCCAGCAGAATCCAGTGTACCAAATGAGCAACATAGCGCAGCCCCAGTACCTTCAGAGAGTATGATGCAGTTAGCTACTGCGATTGCACATGTAATGGGGGATGCTCAGAGCAAAATGAGTGGTAGCAAAGAGGAAGAAGTGGATAGACATATGCATATGTTTCATAAGCTGAGGCCTCCGTTGTTTAAGGGAGGTGTGGGACCCCAGGCTGCTGAGGATTGGATCCTGATGATAGAAAAGATTTTCGACAGCATGCAGTGTCCGGGGAATCGAAAAGTACCATTGATTGTGTTCCTGTTTGAGGGTGAAGCGGAGAGGTGGTGGATTGGACAGCAGAGAGAGAAATTTCAGGGGAAGACCAATGCTGAGATCACATGGGACGAGTTCACTGCAGTGTTTAGAATATGGTTTGTACCACCGTCAGCTCAGCGACAGATGCAGGAAGATTTTATGAGATTGGAGCAAGGCCGCAAGTCAGTGATGCAGTACGAGGCCGAGTTTACTGCACTTGCGAGGTACGCTGCTCATCTGATTCCTACACCTGAAGAAAAATGCTATAGATTTCTACAAGGATTGAATAGAGAGCTGAGGCATCCACTAGTACCCTTCCGGATACATGAGTTCTCTGAGCTAGTGGAGCGGGCCCGATTGATAGAGATTGATTTGGCGACACCGGTATCGAGGTACGAGGATACCAGGAGGAGGAGAGATGAGGTACGACGAGATGATTCTGATAGAGATAGAGATAGAGAGAAGAAAAGCAGATATGATAGTTCGAGAGGATCTGCATCGGGATTTGTATCGCGATCTGCATCGATAGTATCGTCTGGTAGTTCTGGAGTATGTATTCACTGTGGTAGACGACATGCAGGTCAGTGTTACCTATTGACGGGGCAGTGTTTTTACTGTGGACAGCGAGGGCACAGAGCAATAAATTGTCCTCAGAAAGGAATGGGTGGAAGAACGGAGTCTGGCACAGGTACAGGACAGCAGAGGACCGTTGGTTCGAGAGCCTACAGTGAGAGATCAGAGAATCGAGCTGCTGATAGAGCTGTCAGAGATCAGCGAGAGACAGTTGCGCCACGACCTCCTGCACTTCCTCCAGTGGTGCCACGTGTTTACAGTCTACAGCATCATTTAGATCAACAGCGACCAGAAAGTTCTACTGGTAAGATTGATTTGACTAACCGATTGATTGATTGACATTTGATCATGCATATTGACATGTGATTGATTGCATTGTGTGTTTGTTTGGATTTCGACGAGTTTTGATTTTGATTTGGATTTGGATTTGGATCGATTTGTTTTTGCGTTGTTTTTGTCTCGCACCTGTAGGGAAATGTCGGGACGACATTTTTCTAAGGTGGGGAGCTTGTGAGACCTCGTTCCCTTACTGTTCCTCTCTGATTTGGATTTTTCCTCTCAGGATCGTCCAGGACGATTGGAAATCGTCCAGGCCGATCGGCACTGTAGAAAATATCGGCCTGAGGATAGTTCTGGGAACCATCCAGGACGATTTTTCTGGTCTGATCGTCCCGGGATGATTTGGCGATCGGCCGGGCCGATCAGACAAATGATATATGAGATTGAGATCGTTTTGATGAGAGAGAAAATTAATTTTAAAACAAAATATCTGTTTTGAGGAGAGAGAAAGAGAAAGGGAAAAGAGGAAATCCTGGTTTTGGAGGCCGCGGAGCGCTTTTCGTCCGACGCTGCTGTTGGGAAAAGTGAAGATCTCGTGGTAAGGACTCCGAACCCTATTTCTGTTTTCAAAGATATTGAGTTTTGAACGAGTTATGATTTGTTTTGTGTTTTCGTAGTCGAATTTTCGATGTGATTTGAATTTGGCACAACTTTCACCGCACAACTTTTGATATGTTATAGATATGATTATTGCACACGATTTGACTGTATTCTACGAAGATTTTACCGGTCGGAATTGATTCTACGCGATTTTAATCGAATAGAAAATTATCAGGACTTGATTTGATTTGATTTCTATAAGGAAATAGTCTTATATTGATGTTATGGATCTTCGCCTGTAATTTGAAAAGATTTGAAATTTGTGTCTTTTTGCAGGATTTTTGTGTAAATTTGACCGACTGCCGTTACACTGCCCGATTTTCGTATGATTTTCGAATTTTCTGGAATTGATAGATTGAATTGATATGTGCATGACTATTGATATGATTGTTTTAGATTGCTTTAATATTGATTTTTTCCTTGATTATCGATTGATTATTGGATTGCTTACTGAATTGACTATTAATACTGAAAGACAAGTGGGAACATGGTTGAACGTTGGTTGGAGATAGACTTGACCTGTACAGGATGGTGGGCCGACGGGCTTTCCTTTAAATCATAGATCATGGATCATGGATCATGGAGGGAGTTATAAGGAGTTTTATACGCCGACGGGCGGCCGACGGGCAAAAGAGTGACGACTCTTATTAATGGAGCCAACGTATAGACTTCTACAACAGCAATACGGATTCTACAACAGTAATACGGATTCTACAACAGCAACATAGCCAGCGTTTGTGCTTGTCTAGTAAGACCATTGAATGATATGCATTGATTTATTGATTTCCGATTGGATTTATCGAATTGATTTCTTATCGTACGGATTCATTGATTTCATTGATTGATCATTGAGCATTGATACTACTTGATTATTGATATTGATATGGACATGGACGGCATAGATTCATAGACTCATTGATACCATTGATTCTTCATCGATTTGACTTGCTGCTGTTATTGATTTATCGTATTGATTTTCCGATTGATTTTACCAACTTGATACTAGAGATTTGCTTTGATACGATAGATTGGTTCGATACGATTGATTTGACTGATCGACGGATTCTCTTGAGATTTCACGTACCGATTTATTGAGTTGATTTATCGATTCGTCTGCCGCTGCATTGACTGGTTTTATTGACTACTGGATTTCCGTATTGCATAGACTCATTGACCATTGACTGATATAGTGACCATTGACTGATATATAGATTTGATTGACTGTGATTGATTGACATGCATATTGACAGCATCGCCGTGCTTTGATTTCAGTTATAGGTATTAGGTGACCTGCTGGGCTTTGTAAAGCTCATTATATGTGGTTGATATTTTCAGGTCAGGGCAAGGGAGCAGAAGATAGGAATTGATCCAGATCTTCAGGTTTTGTCTTTTGATTGATTTTGATTCTTTTGTACTCAGGATAGATTTCAGTACTGGTGATTGTAGTGTAGTTCCTGAGTATTGTACATGACTTTTGAGATATGAATCGACTTGTATATTGATGTTTTAAATTTCATAGATGCTTGATAGACTGCTTAATTGAAGATTTTAGATAACTCTGGTAAATTGTTTGGTAAATTTGATTAACATTCTTTCCAATTTAGATCTTGGGGCATCACACAAACTGACTGAACTGATTCCAGGATCTGGCTTTGGAATTTGTTTCAAAACTTTCTTCCAAACATTTACACACAGAAACAGACATATAGAGCTACTATAAACATCAAAATACAGCGGAACAGATCATCTATCTTTTTCTTCCTCAAAAGAATCATATACAAATACAGCTCATGGCTTTTAGATAGAAAGAAAAACAGAACAGAAAAGCCATGACTGTACAAAAATCAAAAGTGCAAAATACCTATAACAGATCAGACTCTGAACTTCTACTCCAAGACTTCCTTCCCTTTCCCAGAACCTGAAAACCACCCAGAAAACAAGGATGAGCTACAACAACTCAGCAAGACATCAAACCTCCAATCAGAATCCTCATAATCCACATCAAACACATCAGACAAAATCCATACAGAAATCAGATCAACAGAATTGTATATCGAATCAGAACAGAACAGAAATCACAGAAATCATCATATCAAATCAGAACAGAATCATACAGATCAGATCAAATCAGAACAGAACAGAATCATATCAGAATCAGATCAAATCAGAACAGAACAGAATCGTACAGATCAGATCAAATCATATCAATTCAGAACATATCAAAAGTCAGAACTGATTCCCTGACCCTGACAGAATCTCAACGGATTCTGGCCCCTTATGCCTCCCTTCCCAGACACTGACAGAATCTCTCGGATTCTGGCCCCTTATGCCTCCCTTTGTGCTCATGGCAGCAGAACATATGTGCTTATAGCACCAGAACAGAACTTATTATCGGATTCGGAACAGAACTTGTTTTCATATTTTAGAGCTCATTTCAAATTTCCCTGACACAGACAGGATCTCACAGGATCCTGACCCCTTATAACTCCCTTATGCATACAGCACCAGAACTTCCCCTTATAGCTCCCTTGTGCATACAGCACCAGAACTTCCCCTTATAGATCACAATTGTGCTCATAGCACCAGAACAGAACAGATATACAGAATTTCCGAATTTCACAGAACTTCTCAGAACTTTCCCTTATAGCTCCCTTGTGCTTACAGCACCTTCCCCTTATGGCTCCCAATAGCATACGAATAATTAATTCAATTCAGAACAAATCCGGACAAATTCAGAAATTGTACGAAAATCAAGCGGCATAACAGCAGTATACAGAATTTACACAAAATTTCATAAAAACAAAAAATTACCAAATTTTCCCAGAATGTTAACAACTACATTATAAGACTTTTATTCTACTGTCCAGATAAATTTAGACATCATAAAAAATTACAGTCAAAAGAAAACACCGCCAAATCAAAACTATTCGGTCAAAATTCTCTAGAAAATAATCAAAATATGCGCACTCGGCACCTCATAAACATATCAAAAGTTATGCGGTAAAAACTGAACCAATCGAAAAATACGGACGAAATTTGCTAACGAAAACGAAATCCGGACAGAAAAATCGTTCAAACTTCACCGTTCTGAAAATTGAGAAAGGCGGAATGTGTCTTACCTTGCGTACACCAATTTCCTGAACTGTCTCGATGGACGAAAACGACCCGGTGTCGCCCAAAAATCAACTTTTCTTCTTTTTCCCTCGACCTTCTCTCTCCTCAAAAAGATATTTTTATAATTTTTGATTTTCTCTCTCTTCAAAATGAGCTAATTTCAGCTAAATATCCTTCTGATCGGCCCGGCCGATCGCACGATCGTCCTGGACGATCTGAACAAACTTGCATCATCATGGGACGATTTATCAGGACGATAATTAATTTTCTTAGATGATAAAAAACCCTACTCTCTGACTTGTGCCATGCTCTGATCGTCCCGGGACGATCCCAGATCGGCCCGGACGATGCTTACATGAAAACTTTTCCTGTAACTTCTGTACAGATTCTGGAACAACATTTCAACTGATCGTCCCGGGACGATCCACGATCGGCCCGGACGGTAGGAACAAAACTGCTGTTACAATCTCCCCAACTTTAAAAAAAAATGTCATCCTCGACATTGCCCAATCAGAACTCAGTCAAAATAAATACGGATACGACTTCCTCATGTCCGACTCTTTCTCCCAAGTCGCTTCTCGTGCAGTTCGGTGCTTCCACTGCACCTTAACCATCGGAATATGTTTACTCCTCAACTTACGAACATCGTAAGCTAGAATCAACTCGGGTTCTTCTTTATAGCTCAAATTCTCCTGAATCTCAACCTCATCAGCAGACACTTTCTTTCCAGAGTCAGATATCCACTTTCTCAAAGTAGATACGTGGAACACATTACGAACATCAGATATCTGATCAGATAATAACAGTCTGTAAGCAGACTTACCAATCCTTTCAAGGATTTCAAAAGGTCCAACATATCTCGGACTAAGCTTATTCACTCTTCCAAATCTGCTGACTCCTTTCATCGGACTGACTTTGACATACACAAAGTCACCAACTTGAAATTCAACGAACCTGTGCTTCTGATTATAATATTTCTGCTGTCGATCTTGTGCAGCTTTTAACCTTTCTTTAATCAAATTGGCTTTCTTAACAGTTTCATCTACAAAAGTGGCACCCATCTCCTGTCTATCTCCAACCTCAATCAGAGTCAAAGGAGTTCTACACTTCCGGCCATACAGAGCTTCATAAGGTGTCATACCAATACTGGACTGAAAACTGTTATTGTAAGCAAACTCTATCAGAGGAATATGATCTTCCCAGCTTCCTCCAAAATCTAAAACACATAGCCTCAGCAGATCTTCCAATACCTGAATAGTTCATTCAGGCTGTCCGTTAGTCTGTGGATGAAAAACTGTACTAAAATTTAACTTCGTACCCAAACCTTGCTGAATACCCTTCCAAAGTCTAGAAGTAAACCATCCATCTCGATCAGAAACAATCACCTTAGGCACCCCATGTAATCTGACAATCTCTTTCACATATACCTGTGCCAATCGATCCACCGGATCGGTCTGCCTGATCGGAAGAAAATGAGCAGACTTCGTCAATCGATCCACAATCACCCAAATGGCATCGTGCCCTTGCCTTGATCGAGGAAAACCCATAGCAAAATCCATTGTTACCTCCTCCCACTTCCACTCAGGGATAGGCAACGACTGCAAAAGTCCTCCTGGTCGCTGATGCTCTGTCTTCACCAACTGACAGGCCTCGCATCTAACAACAAAATCTGCTACATCCTTTTTCATTCCCGGCCACTAGAACAAACTCTTCATATCTCCGTACATCTTACCACTTCCCGGATGAACAGTGTAGCCTGAATGATGAGATTCATACAGAATCTCTTTCCTCAGATATCCAAACACAGGAATCCACAACCTGTTCTTGCAGGAAATAGTACCAGAATCAGAAATTCGGAGTTCAGGCTTCTTACCAGATTCAATCTGAGCAATCAACGTCGAATAATCAGAATCTAACTTCTGGGCTTCCTGAATCCTGTCTTCCAAAGAAGACTGAATGCTCAACTGAGTCAAAACTCCAGAATTCAGTAGTTTGGATTCTATCACCGTCAACTGCAAACGTTCCATATCACGAATCAGAAACTCATCAGAAATGAGCTGAATACCTGATAATCCAGAAGATTTCCTGCTCAGAGCATCTGCTACCACATTAGCCTTACCAGGCTGATACTGAATCATCAGATCGTAGTCCTTGATCAACTCAAGCCACCTTCTTTGTCTCAAATTCAGATCCTTCTGAGTGAAAATGTACTTCAAACTCTTGTGATCAGTGAAAATCTCACATCTGACACCATACAAATAGTGACGCCAAATCTTCAAAGCAAAAATAACTGCAGCTAATTCCAAATCATGTGTCAGGTAATTCTTTTCATGTGGTTTTAACTATCTCGAAGCATAAGCAATTACCCTACCATACTGATGCAGCACACATCCCAAACCTTTCAGTGAAGCATCACTGAACACTTGAAATCCTTCCGTACCTGACGGAAGTGCTAACACTGGAGCTGAGGTCAAACAATCCTTCAATCTCTGAAAACTAGCCTCACACTCCGGTGTCCAAATAAAAGCTACTGACTTCTGAGTCAGTCTCATCAGAGGCGTAGCAATCTGAGAAAATCCTTTCACAAACTTCCGATAATATCCAGCCATGCCTAAGAAACTATGTACTTCAAATACCGTAGTAGGCCTTGGCCATCCTGCAACAGCCTGAATCTTCTAGGGATCAACAGAAATACCTTCACCGCTAACCACATGCCCCAGAAAATGAAATACTCTTCAGCCAGAATTCACACTTGGAGAACTTAGCATACAACTGATGTCGTCTCAGAATCTCCAACACAATGCTCAAATGTCTGGCATGATCATCCTCAGAAGCAGAATACACCAGAATATCGTCGATAAAGACGATCATAAACTGATCCAGATACTCCTTGATCACTCTGTTCATCAAATCCATAAAAATAGCAGGTGCATTAGTTACCCCAAAAGGCATAACCAAGAACTCGTAGTGTTCGTACCGAGTACTGAAAGCTGTCTTCAACACATCAGCTTCCTTCACCATCACCTGATAATATCCAGATCTCAAATCAATCTTCAAAAACACAGAAGAACCAGATAGCTGGTCAAACAAGTCATCAATCCGTGGTAAGGGATACTTGTTCTTGATCGTAACTTTATTCAAATCTCTGTAGTTAACACACATACAGAGTGTTCCATCCTTCTTCTTCACAAACAAAATAGGTGCTCCCCAAGGAGAAACACTAGGACGAACAAATCCTCTATCCACCAACTCCTGAAGCTGAACTTTCAACTCAGAAAGTTCTCTCGGTGCCATCCTGTACGGAGCTTTTGATATCGAAGTTGTACCAGGAAAAATATTAATAGAGAACTCCACATCTCTATCCGGAGGTAAAACAACCAATTCCTCAGGAAATACATCTGCAAACTCTTGTACCACTGGGATATCAGAAACAAAACCCACATCCACGTTCATATCCCGCACTGAAGCCAAAAATACCAGACAACCCTTCTTCCACATTCTTCTCACTTCCAATACAGAAATCAGGCAAGAGAGAACACCTCGTAAGCCTTGGAATACACATCTCTCTCCTGACATAAGCAAACACACTTGCTTCTTCAAACAGTCAATCTGGGCCTCATACAGACTCAGCCAATCCATGCCCAAAATCACATTGTACGAAGAAATCGGCAACAAAATCAAACTCGATTTTCACTTCTTACCAACAATGTCAATCTCACAAAAATAAAACTTATGGGCAATCAAATTACTTCCAGCTAACAAAATCACAGAAAGAGAAACTGGTAGCAAAATCTAATCCAGATGCAAAGCAGTAAAATAACGCTCGGAAAGAAACGAGTGACTGGCTCCAGAATCAAACAAAACACGACAGGGCCGATCAGAAATATAAATCGTACCTGTCACCACATCCGGAGCATCTCGAGCCTCCTGCTGACTCAAACTGTACACTCGTGGCTGAACTGGAGCTGGAGCTGAAGCTACATAACTACTAGGCTCCCTCCGACTAACAGTGGGTGGTCTCCGTGGCACAGAACTCGAACCACCACTTCTACCAAAAAATCCCTCAGTCATAGGGCGTGGAGGAACAGTCCTCGGTCTTCCTGCTGAACCGACGGGTCTAACAAAGCTCTCGGATCGGAACTCAGATCGTTGATCAAATCCAGCCTGTGGACACTCTGCAATCCGATGTCCTAGCTGACCACATTTGAAGCACTGACCAGCCATCCTATAGCACTGGCCAAAATGTCATCGTCCACAACTCTGACACACAGGTGCCCCACTAACAGATCCAGAGCTGGTCGTACTGGTCGTAGCAGTACCAGCAAATCCTGACTATCCAGTCCTCCTGGAGTCTCCAGAACAAAAAATAAATCTCCTCTTACCAGAGGAACTACTGCTCGAATCATCCCCAAACCTCTTCCTACTCGCAGTCCACCGCTGCTGAGTAGCCATCAGATCGTTCTCTATCAGACGAGCTCTCTCCACAAGCTCAGAAAAATCAGAAATATGAAATGGTACCAGGGGCTGCCTCAGACTATCTCGTAGTCCCCTCAGAAATCGATAGCACTTCTCAGCAGAAGTACTTACCAGCTGCGGAGCATATCGGGCTAAGGCAGTAAACTCTGCCTCGTACTACATCACCGTCCTGCTCCCTTAAACCAGCCTCAGAAAACTCTCCTGCATCTGCTGCTGTGCATAAGGGGGAACAAACCAAGATCGGAATACCTCAGAAAATTCTTCCCAAGAAATCAGAGAGTTCAATCTGCCCTGAAACTTTGCTTCCTGCTGGCTTACCCACCAGTGTTCTGCTTCCCCATCTAACAGAAAAACTGCCAAAGGTACTTTCCTTTCTGACAGACACTGCATGCCGTCAAAAGTCTTCTCTATCCTCCTCAGCCACTCCTCAGCTGCTCTGGGCTCAACAGCGCCCTCAAACATCGGTGGTTTCAATCTCAGAAACATCTGAAGATGTCTATCAATATCCTCAGATCGAACAGTATAGGCTCTATTGTGAGTCTTGCTCATCATCTGAGCAACAAATGTAGCAAACTGGGAAAGTGTATCTGCACCAACCACTAGGGCTGTACTACCCACTGGTGCTGCCTGACTGGCACTCTGACCGTCTGTCATATCGAGGTCTGGCAGAAAATTCCAAAACCATTGCTCCGATACCATTAAAGTTTGTCACGACCCAACCCGACCGGGACGAATCCCGCTCGCATCGGGTCGTGATCCAGACTCAAACTGACTGAACTGATTCCAGGATCTGGCTTTGGAATTTGTTTCAGAACTTTCTTCCAAACATTTACACATAGAAACATACATACAGAGCTACTATAAACATCAAAATACAGCGGAACAGATCATCTATCTTATTCTTCCTCAAAAAAATCATATACAAATACAGCTCATGGCTTTTATACAGAAAGAAAAACAGAACAGAAAAGCCATGACTGTACAAAAATTAAAAGTGCAAAATACCTATAACAGATCAGACTCTGAACTTCTACTCCAAGACTTCCTTCCCTTTCCCAGAACCTGAAAACCACGCAGAAAACAAGGATGAGCTACAACAGCTCAGCAAGACATCAAACATCAAATTCAGAATCCTCAGAATCCACATCAAACACATCAGACAAAATTCGTACAGAAATCAGATCAACAGAATCGTATATCAAATCAGAACAGAACAGAAATCACAGAAATCATCAGATCAAATCAGAACAGAATCGTACAGATCAGATCAAATCAGAACAGAACAGAATCATATCAGAATCAGATCAAATCAGAACATAACAGAATCGTACAGATCAAATCAAATCATATCAATTCAGAACATATCAAAAGTCAGAACAGATTCACTGACCCTGACAGAATCTCAACGGATTCTGGCCCCTTATGCCTCCCTTCCCAGACACTGACAGAATCTCTCGGATTCTGGCCCCTTATGCCTCCCTTTGTGCTCATGGCACCAGAACAGATATGCTTATAGCACCAGAATAGAACTTATCATCGGATCTAGACCAGAACTTATTTTCAGATTTCAGAGCTCATTTCAAATTTCCCTGACACAGACAGGATCTCACAGGATCCTGACCCCTTATAACTCCCTTGTGTATACAGCACCAGAACTTCCCCTTATAGCTCCCTTGTGCATACAGCACCAGAACTTCCCCATATAGCTCCCAATTGTGCTCATAGCACCAGAACATAACAGATATACAGAATTTCACAGAACTTCTCAGAACTTCCCCTTATAGCTCCCTTGTGCTTACAGCACCTTCCCCTTATGGCTCCCAATAGCACACGAATAATTAATTCAATTCATAACAAATCTGGATAAATTCAGAAATTATACAAAAATCCGGCGGCATAACGGCAGTATACAGAATTTACACAAAATTTCCTAAAAATAAAAAATTACCAAATTATCACAGAATGTTCACAACAACATTATAAGACTTTTATTCTACTGCCCAGACAAATTTAGACATCATCAGAAATTACAGTCAAAAGAAAACACCGCCAAATCAAAACTATCCGGTCAAAATTCTCCAGAAAATAATCAAAATGTGCGCACTCGGCACCTCAGAAATATATCAAAAGTTACGCGGTAAAAACTGAACCAATCGGAAAATACGGACGAAATTCGCTAACGAAAACGAAATTCGGACAGAAAAATCGTTCAAACTTCACCGTTCTGAAAATTGAGAAAGGCGGAATGTGCCTTACCTTGTGTACACAAATTTCCTGAACTGTCTCGACGGACGAAAACGGCCCGGCGTCGCCCAAAAATCAACTTTTCTTCTTTTTCCCTCGACCTTCTCTCTCCTCAAAAAGATATTTTTATAATTTTTTATTTTCTCTCTCTTCAAAATGAGCTGATTTCAGCTAAATATCCTTCTGATCGGTCCGGCCGATCGCACGATCGTCCTGGACGATCTGAACAAACTTGCATCGTCCTGGGATGATTTCTCAGGATGATAATTAATTTTCTTGGACGATAAAAAACCTTACTCTCTGTCTTGTTCCAAGCTCTGATCGTCCCGGGACGATCCCAGATCGGCCCGGACGATGCTTACAGGAAAACTTTCATGTAACTTCTGTACAGATTCTGGAACAACATTTCAACTGATTGTCCCGGGACGATCCACGATCGGCCCGGACGATAGGAACAAAACTGCTGTTACACACACACACACACTCTCTCTCTCTCTCTCTCTCTCTCTCTCTCTCTCTCTTAAAGGAACAATTATTGCGTCCTCCGACTGGACGTAGAGGAACGTCCGATCGAGGCCAAATCATGCCAAAAAACGAGAAGTACCGAGCAAATACCGAGAAATACCAAACAATAATGAGGAATACCATCACGTGGAGATCCAATACCAAGTTATAACGAGCTATACCGAGCAATACCGAGTTATACAAAAGTTTTACCGAGTTTTTCCTAGAAAAAACTCGGTACAACTCGGTATTGCTCAGTATAGCTCGGTATAACTCGTTATTGGTCTTCACAGAGCGGTATTCCTCGTTATTATCAAATAATACCTAGCAATACCGAGCAAATACCGAGTTTTTTGCCGGGCTTTTTCCTCCGACCGGACGTTCCTCTACGTCCTTACACCAGACCTAATAAAAGTGTTCCTCTTAAAGAGACTTCAATTAAGAAGTTATATCATCAAAGTATTATTGGAGATAATTTTAAATTTTAACTTAAACAAGACTCTTCCTCTTAAAGAGACTTCAATTAAGAAGTTATATCATCAAAGTATTATTGGAGATAATTTTAAATTTTAACTTAAACAAGACTCTGTCCTTTAAATCAAGGCTTAAATTAAAGAAGAGTTATACCAATAAAATATTATTGAAGACAATTTCAAATTAAGCTCAGTTCAAGCCCAAGCTTGATTCAAATATTTATAGTAGTATTTTAGCTCAATTCATTTAAAATTATGATTGTTTGAGTTTGATTTGAGTTCAACTAATTAGTTGATCAAACAAACCATATTGAGTATATTAAAAGCATGACTATTTAGCAACTTTCTGGTTACCTAAATGAGTATTATCAAGCTTATTAATCTACACAGTCTATTGAGTTTAAAAGATCATAATCAATTGAACTACTAAACTACTAAATGAATAAGCATTTCAATGAACATATATAATTGGCTTGTGTTTACTCAGGAAAAATAATGCACTAACCATGCCTCATGGGACCAGAGTTTAATTCTTCATGAGAGATATTAACTTTTAATTAACCAGATTTCTACTGATAGTTATGTAGGGTTTATTTAGATCCAGGGTTTCAACTTTCTATAAGTACAAGCCCTCATAATTAATTACTCATCCCACTCTTGGGAGACCACTCTCAATTAAAAATTCTGAAATGGTTTTAAATTTAATTTTAGTACTCTAGAAGATTTGTTTAGATTAATGAGATATGCTTATGGGTGATGGAGGTATACCCGATCAAGATCTCATGATTTCATCGTCCTAAAAATACCAACGATCTTAGTTTACCAATATTAACGACCCATATACCACAACATCTAGGGAATCTAATTAGCAGTCATGGCTTGCATCCTCTAAAGGATCTCAAGCCTATATGCCTTAACATCAAAGGAATCTAATTAGCAGCAATGAGTTGCCTCCTATTAGAGATCCCAAGTAGATTTATGAAAATTTATATAGATTTTAATTTCTTATGATTTTTGGGTGTTTTATTAATGTGGTGGGCTTATAGCATGGAAGCTAGCCCAAATAAGTGATCACTCTAGAAAAATCTTTTTGTAGGTATGAATCTCACCCTTATAAACTTATGGGTTCCCTTTAATTTTCCCAGAGATAGATTAAGTTTAATATTTAACAAGATTTCCCCTGAGAGTATTGTCAGGGTTTATTTAGATTCAAGTTCTACTTTCTATGAGCATATGCCCTAGTTAATTACCCCTCCTAACGCATTAGAAGAGCACTCTCGATTACGAGTGAAATATACTTAGCTTCGTGCAAGGAGTGTGAGAATGTGCAACAAAGATTTAAATTTTTAGATTTAGTTAAGGAAGGATGAATGTACACTCGATCAAGATCCCATTATTCCGTAATCCCGGGTATACCATGGGTTAAGTCTACCAACACTAATAATCATTGATTGTAGTGTCCATGGAATCTGATTAGTAGCCATGGGTTGCCTCCTCTCAGTGATCTCGAGTAGACTGAAGTGGAGATGAGTGGATTTTAGTTTTATTTAATTTGGGGCTTATGGCTTCCTTAGAAGTTATCCGTTGATTTATTTAGTTTGGGACTTACGACTCTAATTATGAGTTGCCCATTAATTTGTTTAGTTTGGAGCTTATAAATTTAATTAGGAGTTGCCTGTATAATTTGATTTGGGTAGGGGCTTATGAATTTTATTTGAAAGTAACCCTAATAATGGGTCTTATGGCCTCTATTAGAGATGGCCTAAAGAATTTTGGTTGGATAGGTATTATAGCTTCCTTAGAAGTTGCCTGAAGATTTTTGGTTGGATAGGTCTTATGGTTTCTTTAGAAGTTGTCAAACAGCGAGTCTTACGACCTAGCACTGTAAGATAAGTGGCCCAAGTAGTGGATCTTACATCCTAGCCTTATAGACTAGGATGCCCGAGTGAGGGGTCTAACATTATATTATCACCTAAATATTTTTATAAAAGTTCAGACTTACGACTTTTATTAGAAGTGGCCGGGTGGTGGATCTTACAACCTAGTTCTTATAAATAAGGCTACCCAATAGGTTTGGATTTTATATATAGGATCATTCACTTATAAGTTCCCTAATACGTGGGTCTTACAGCTTCCCTTAGAAGTACCCCAAATGGCATGTCTTACAACTTAGTCTTATAGGCTAAGATGCCAAAAAGGATTTAAGTTTTGGTTCTAGGGTCGTTCATTTAGAAGTTCTCTAACATGCAGGCCTTACTGCTTCGCTTAGAAGAAGCCCAAATGGCGAGTCTTATAACTTAGTCTTATAGGCTACGATGCCCAAAGGGATTTAAGTTTTGGTTATAGGGTCATTCATTTAGAAGTTCCTTAACACGTGGGTCTTACTTCTTTGCTTAGAAGTAGCTCAAATGGCGGGTCATACAACTTAGTCCTATAGGCTAAGATGCTCAAATTGATTTGAGTTTTGGTTATAGGGTTGTTCGTTTAGTAGTTCCCTAACACGTGGGTCTTACTGCTTCGTTTAGAAGTAGCATAAATGGCGGGTCTTACAACTTAGTACTATAGACTGAGATGCCTAAAGGTATTTGAGTTTTAGTTATAGGGTCCTTCGTTTAGAAGTTTCCTAATACGTGGTTCTTACTTCTTTGCTTAGAAGTATCCCAAATGACAGGTCTTACAACTTAGTCATATAGGTTAAGATGCCCAAAGGGATTTGAGTTTTGGTTATAGGGTCGTTCGTTTAGAAGTTTCCTAACACGCGGGTCTTACTACTTCGCTAAGAAGTATCTCAAATGGCGGGTCTTATAACTTAGTCTTATAGGCTAAGATGCCCAAGGGATTTGAGTTTTGGTTATAAGGTCATTTCTTTAGAAGTTCCATAACACACGGGTCTTACAGCTTCGCTGAAAAGTAGCCCAAATGACGAGTCTTATAATCTTACAACTAATTAGTCTTATAAGCTAAGATGCCCAAATGGATCTAGAGTTAGGTTGCTTCCTAGATGTTATCCCTAAAAGTTGGACTTACGGCTTTCATTGAATGTAGTCAAATGGTTGCTTTAGGAATTTATTATTTCACTTAATAAATATATATTTAGTGAGTTTGAGGGTTTCTGTTAGAGAGCTGCTCAATGTTTGAGAGTTACCAGAGAGTTGTTTGGAGAGCACTTGTGTTTGAGAGCTGCTCAGTTGTTTGGAAGGCCGTAGCCTGTACTTAGGTTGGATTAATGGAAATATTATTTTATTGCATTTTTTTTAATTTTATGTTTTATTTTTGATTTTATTAATTGCATTAATTAATTAAATTGATCAATTAAAATGCTGAATTCTAATTAAGTTTTAATTTACTCAATTTGATTTTAATTTGTTTGAATATTTGAAAGTGTTATTTTAAGGTTATTTAATTAGTTTAATTATATTATTAATTAAATTAGATTACTCATTAATTTATTTAAATTTGAATGTTTCCTTAATTAAATGTTATTTAATTAATTTTGAACTTTAATTGAGTTAAAGTTTCCGATTTTTTTAATCAATTAATTGAATTGGCTTCAAGGTTGGATTTTAAATCATGTGAATTTTAAGTTAACTAATTAACAAATTTGTTAATTTAAATTTTGTTTAATTAATTAACTTAAGTTTTAATTAATCTTTAGGTTTCTCTGATTTAAGTTTTCGTTATAATTTTATTTAACATAAGTTATTTTAGATTTCTCGTTTCAATTTTAAGTTTAGTTTAATTATTCTAATTACATTTTTGTTGGCTTTTGAGATGATTATTATTTGAGTCCGTTGTTTAAATGCTTATGTTATCTTTTAATTAGGTTTTAAGTTCTATTTTAGATATCCACTTAGATTTCTGTTGAAGAAATATATTAAGTTTAACTAGGGAGTTTAAGTCAATTAATTGATTAAGTGGTTTGTTTGATTACAATGAATGGATTAAATGTTTCATTAATTTTATCTCAACTTAATTAATCAATTACAATGAAGGAGATAACTCAAATATCATCTATTACTTTAAAAAGGCTTGGAAAACAGGGAAGTTCAAGGATGATAGTATGTAAATTCTTACAAATTTTAATTTTGTTATTTTTAATTGTATTAGTAGAGAATGTAATAAGTTAGTAAATTTATGTGCTAACTATGCTCTATTTAGTAGCTTTACTTGGGCTGATTGTTCTGAGAATAAGGTTCCTCCTTTTTTCAACATGTTGAAGGAGGAATCAAGTTTGTAGTTGCTTTATCGTTTTTATTAGTAATTCATAAGCTTCGGCTTTCTTCAAAAAAAAAAAAAAAAAAAAAGAATATTTAGTTCACAAATATATCTTCCTGTAACGTGTTATGATCAATTTCCAAATTCAATTAATCAACTGAATGTTTTTTTTTTCGATCTTTCAAAAATTTAGCTAAGTCCAAAACTTTCGAGTAAATTTCAGCAGCCTCATGGCGTCCCCTCTCCAGCGTCAGGAGGGATGGTACTTACCTTTTGAATCGACTCGGCCGGAGTGAATCAACGACGAAGAGATTGGGAGAGTGAATCGATCCCAAAATAAGTCTTCAAGTCTTAAATCTCTAAATCCCTCAGCCGGATCAGCTCGACGGCCGAGGACTTTAGGGGACCGTATCAACCCCGATACTTCCTTCAAATCTTCTAATTTTATGATGATGATACATGCTTTTCTCTTATTAGTAATTTATAATAATTATTATTAGCAATAAAAATCATAATTTTTATCTATTATTAACAATATTATGTTAGTAATAAATAATAAATCTTATCCCTTTCTCCTTTGTATTACTGTTGGATCGTACAAAAGAAGTGGATCAAGCGGCTGAGGCTCTGAGGCGAGACTTCTGTATACCTGAAGGAGAACGGACAGATGAGGCGGACTTGTGAGGCTCGTTCGCACGCAAGAGGGGTAGACGGATGTGCAAGACGAACGCAGGTTCGGCACCGGGCTTGATCGGCCTGCGTTCGAATGATGGAGGCCGGCGGAAGATTTTGGATTCGCAAGGGAAGTCTGGTCGGCCACCGATTTGTTGCTTGTATTCCTAGACAAAGAGTGCAATTTGGTTTGTTTCTTTCTTGAGACCGACAGAAGAAGCCGAGCAATTGGAACAAGTGAGTGTGTCCTCTATTTTTTTCCTTTCACATTTTGTTTTATACGAGCCAAACAACTGCCGTTCTAATTAGATCATGCATCTAGTTTCATTATTTTGAACTGTTTTTTTTTTTTTTTTTTTTTTTAAGTTTATTTTTATCCTTCATTCCCATTTGTACATGCCATTTGGTAGACGTTAGCAATGTCAGTTGACAACCTCACTTCAAGAATTTTCATTACCATTTTTGTTGCCTTGTACAGGTCTTCAATATATTATTTTTATTAACTTTATGAGCACCAATAAAATAATATAATTACACATTGTCACTAGCCTTAAGGCTCTTCATTTTGAATATCTGCACAATAAACTTTTGTTTAAATACCAGCTTATTAAATTATGCAACATCGATATTAATATCAAATACGTATACTGCCGATTCTTCTCCAAATTACTTGCTTGTGCCTTTTACTTTCAGAAGTTTATGCATCAAAAATCTTTTCTGTTCCTTGTTAGCGATATGATTATTTCTCCAATCATTTCCGCATTAGAAGCCATCTGTTAGAATTCAATTGAAAAAAAGAATTAATTGACTTTAACTCTTGCAATGTTATTGGTGATTTTTGTCCATTTCTCTGTTTGAACAACTTTAGCTTGACTGCTAAACATTGTTTCAGAAATTCTTAACACTATTGCTAATATTATGCATAGTTTCATTGGATATATTGTTAATAGGAATTTTTTAGGCAACTATGTATTTATTCTATAAAAATGGGCATTAGATTTTGATTGCCCTTTCAATTTGGTTGTTCAACAAAAACGAAAAGAAATAGTTGCCCTTGATTCTAATACAATTTATCGATTAAGATCAATTGCGATGATGAGTCAAATTCACAAATAGTTCATTTGCATTATGCAATACGAGTAGGCAATATGGTTGTTTTTTTTTCATTTTTTTTTATTAATATTTCTGGTCAAACAAATTGCCTCCCAACGAATATATTGTGTGATTTTCACACAATGAATTCGTTGTAATATCCACACATAATTTGAAATTTTGTCTAAATCCCTTTAGGTTGATCTGAGCAGCTCGACCCTTTGGTTTGTGAGCATAGAGGTTCAGACCTTAGGCTTGTTGAACCCATAGATTTTACTTCTCAACCTTCTAGGTAGATTGATGAAAATAGAGCTCGACCCTTAAGTTTTCGAGCTTGAAGTATTTTATAGGTTCAGCCCTTAAGCTTCTTGAACCTGTATATTTTATTTCTCAACCTTTTATGTAGGTTGAAGTAAATATAACTTGACCCTTAGGTTTGTGAGCATAAAATACTTAGAGGTTCAACCCTTAGGTTCATTGAACCTGTAGATTTTATTTCTTAACCTTTTAGGTAAGTTGATGAAAATATAGCTCGACTTTTAGGTTTGTAAGCATAAAATGTTTAGAGGAACGACCCTTAGGTTTGCTGAACCTGTAGATTTTAGCTCGACCCGTGCGATTGAGAGCATAAAAGACTTATAGGTTCGGCCCTGGCTTAGGCTTATTGAACCAATAATTTTAGCTCGACCCAGGTTTGCGAGCATAAAAGACTTAGAGGTGCAGCCCTTAGGCTTATTGAACCTATAAATTTTTTGCTCGACCCTTAGATTTATGAGGATGAAAGACTTAGAGGTTCGACCCTTAGGCTTATTGAACCAATGGATTTTTAGCTCGACCCTTAGGTTTATGAGCATAAAAAACTTAGAGATTCGACCCTTAGGCATATTGAACCAATGGGTTTTTAGCTCGACCATTAAGTTTGTGAGCATAAAACACTTAGAGGTTCAGCCTTTAGGCCTATTGATCCAATGGATTTTAGCTCGATCCTTAGCTTTGTGAGCATAAAAGACTTAGAGGTTTGACCTTTAGGCTTATGTAACCAATAATTTTTAGCTTGACACTTAGGTTTATGAGCAATGCACTTTTAGTAGTTAACTATAATGACTAATTATTTAGTCAACATGTAGTTTCATGATTCCCTTACATTATTTGGTAAATAGGGTATTTTTATAAAAATAGCCTCCTGTTTTTAGGAGGGAGTTTAAGATATCTTTTGCCTTATAAGATGATATAGATAAAATTGCTTCCTGTATTTCAGGAGGGAGTATAAGATATCTTTTGCCTTATAGAAAGATATAGATAAAAATGCCTCCTGTATTTCAGGAGAGTGTATGTCAAATACTCCTTGTATTGCAAGGGAACATGTAACTTATATCCTACATTTACAGGAATATATGTGGTCGTCTCCTGTTGTTATAGGAGAGATTGAATATTATCTCTTGCCTTTTAGGGAGATATATAAATTGACTCCTATTTTACAGGAGGAATCTTCATCATAACATCTTTTCAATTGACAGTTTATGTGTGATATTTCTTTAGGTATTGGCCATTAATCGATGGCATAGGCCTTTGACCAAAAATATCTATAAGTTGGTAGGCTCCTCCTTTATATACCTTTTCAATAATAAAGGACCCTTCCCATATTTGGTTGAATTTAGCACTGATGCGGCGGTGGGGGAATTATGGGTATTTTGCGAACTAGTACAAGTTCGACTTCTTTGAAGCTCCTAAGACGGACCATTCGATCGTGAGCCCTAGTCATTCGAGCTTTATAGATTTTTAAATTTTGTTGGGCTTGTAGCCTAATTTCATCTAGAGTTTTAAGCTCTTCTAATTGTAGCAGATTGTTGTCTTTTTGGGTAAATTTGTATTGCATAGCAATACGAAGTGATGATAATTCCACTTTGAGGGGTAGTATCACCTCTGTTTCAAAGATCAGGGAATATGCCCATAAGGCTACATTATAGGTTATACGATATGCCCATAAGGCTTCATTTAATTTATCATGCCATTCTCTCTTATTTTTAGCAATGTTTAAAATTGCGTATTCATGTACTGAGGCGTTTTTCATTCGTGAGGCGAGGCGTAAGACTCAAGGCGTTTTGAGGCGTAAGCCTCAAAATCAATAGATTGCGTAAACATAAAATGATAAATTTTTTATATACTAATGAGTGAATAATATAAAACATAAAAAAGCATAAGATATGAAGTGAAATCAAAATATCCTAATAATAAGACAACATGAAATATAGTTCAACTCAAAATTCTATCTTTCCCAAATCCCGGTATTCTTTTCATTAACATATAATTCAAATTTCCAAAAATAAATAGCAATGACTTAGTACATAAGAACTCATAAGTCATCAGCACTGTCATCATTAAGGGGTTCTTCATTTGAATCATCATTATGATGAACTGCTCTCTCCCCTTCCTCCTCTCCTATAGAGTCCAATGTCGGGTATTTACTTCAAGATTTATGTAAGTTTTAATATATATAGCGTGAGGCGTAAGCCTCATGCCAGTGAGGCGAGGCGGGCCTCAACCATGTTGAGGCGCAAGCCTCATAAAAAAAAACTCAATGAGTAAGCATCGAGGTGTTTTTTATTAGAATTGCGCAAAGGAGGGCCTCAAGACGAGCCTCATATTGCGCAATTTTAAACCATAATTTTTAGAGATAATTTTTTTGAGTATTTTAACCAAAGTTTTGTTTAATGCTTCAGCCAGACCATTGGCTCTTGGGTTATATATCGAATAATAACGCTAGATTATTTTATGAGAGGCAATTTGTTCGAATAAAATTGTCTCCCATAAAATTCCGAACACTATTGCTAACATTATGCACAGTTTCATTGGATATAATGTTAATAAGAACTTTTTAGGCAACTATGTATTTATTCCATAAAAATCGCATTAGATTTTGATTGCCCTTTCAATTTGGTTGTTCAACAAAAATGAACAGAAATAGTTGCCCTTGATTCTAATACAATTTGTCGATTAAGATCAATTGCGATGACGAGTCAAATTCACAAATAGTTCATTTGCAATATGCAATAAGTGTAGGCAATATGGTATTTTTTTTTCATTTTTATTAATATGTTTGGATGAATAAACTGTCTCCCAACTAATTTGTTGTGTGATTTTCAATTAAAATAGCACTTGCAATAATTTAATCAATTAATATATATACATACATAATTTTAAAAAAATAACCCACAGAGGGTGAATCAATTACTAAAAGCAATTACAAGCCATAGGAAAATATCAGCTCTTTAAAAGGACAAACATCAATGAAACCTATGAGCCGGTATTCAACCAAAAACAAGAAAGAAAATGAAAACAAGCCAACAAAATAAAGCTAGCACAGCATGAAAGGAACCCAAAACAGCAATCCAGCCCAAGCACCAACAAAATAACCCAAAGGTCGAGCGCACCCAGCCATAAGGATTCAAGTTTGGCAATCCTGCAGTCATCGAGAAGCAAGGATATGACCATCCATTGGCAATAGAAAACCACACCAACCAACTAAAAATCTAAGCATAGAGGGAACCACACTAACCACCAAGGTTGCCAAATCCAAGCCAACCCAGGGATAAGCAGAATTGCCTCATTATAGTCCACATATCAACAACAAAGCCAAGCCAAAACAATCATAAAAAATATCACTTCTTCTTCCTAGCTTTACTTGTAGATCTCTTACCAGCATCAGAAGAAAAAGATTGTTTATCCATCAAATTATACTGAAATTCATCTTCAATCGCATTAACTTCACCATCGGATACATTCAACCAATCAAAATGATCTACACAAGACTTACTCACAGACAATGCCAGACGGGCATTCAACTCCTCCTTAGACACAATCAAAATAGGAATATCAACAAAACATTTTGACACGACCAAATTAACTGAAGGAGTCCCAACTTCCCCTACCACAACATCCAAACAAAATTCTTTCTCATCCTTAGCATCATTAATAGGAGAAGTAACATAGGTGGGGGGAAATGGGGAATTATTTACCAAACACCCACCCACAATAGATTCAATACCCACAATCTCCAAATTGTTAGAGTTTCCCTCAGCCAGGCCCTTAGAGACCAGAGCCACTGGACAAACTTCATAGTCAACATCCAAAGCTACCTCCGGAAGACCACCAACCCTCCCAGCCTTCGTCTCAGTCATATCCAACGAAGAAACTACTACAGTATTAATATTTACAATGCTAGACGGAGCGATTGGACACACCACAATAGATAGGTTTTGTTCAAATTCAACAACCACAGGGGAAACAACACCAACAACCGTCTCCACCACAAGCATGAAAAGAGGAGCATCAATCGCATTCACCTCAGGCAACTTGCACGGGACAAAAGAGGTAAAAGGAAGGGATTTAGTAACAGTATTAACATGGGGATGTAAAATTTGGCATTCCTCTTTGAAATGACCTAACGAATTCTAGTGCACAAAAAAAGAAGAGGAAGCTCATCCAAAATAACTGACTGAATATAACCCGAATTCGGCAAACTCACCCAAATCTTATCCGGATATTTTTTGGTGACATCCAACTCAACAAGGATGCGAGCAATTGAAGGATGGGAACCAGAGGCAGTCGCGATATCTGTTTTCAAAGTCCGCCCGAACAAAGAACCCAAGCCAAAGAGAATCTGAGGCGAGAAAAGATGGGGCCTAAGATAAGGAAATGAAATCCATATGGACACGATAGGAGAATCGACCTCAAAATCCAAATTTGGGGTCCATTCCACAACTTTCTTATAGCAATTACTCACAAATTAAGAACGATGCGAAAATATCCTACAATAATCAAAATCATTGACAAGCTTGATCAGAACATTCCTAGGGCTAAGAACAGTGACCAAACAATCACCATTGAGCTTCAAGTTGAAAAAGAATTTCCGAATGGCATCAATGGAGGGCCTCAGTCCGGGGAACTTGCCAACCAAAGCGAATTCAAAAGGAGCAGCGAGCGAATTAATTTCATCCTACAAAATCAATAGCGCCGGCAAACCACGGTGAGAAGAAAATTTCAAATCGAGAAAAAGGACAGAAGAACTAGAAGCCCAGATAAGGCATCCTTAAAGGAAAGAGCCGAAGAGGCACCATTCAAAAATCCCATATCACGAAGACGACATCAAAGCTGAAAAAATAAGACCGAAACAAGCAGAACCAAGAATATCAAACTAGAGAAGAAAGAAGACTTCCCTGAGGCGAAGAAGGCGACGGAGATCACCCGAACAACAGCGATCATCGAGAAAGGAAAAAACCCCTAGCAGAGCGGACATCGTGGTGTTGATGTGTATGTATATATATATATATATATATATATATATATATGAATTTATATGAAGATATAGGTAGGTTATATATAAAATGGTCTGGCATCATTTTATATAACAGATTTTTCTATCAGACTTTCTTATTTAATTATTTATTATACTGAACTTTTTAGTTTTACTGCAAAGTAAGACTCTCCAAGATCCCTACTCATAGAATTATCGCCGCACTTTATATATATATATATATATATATATATATATATATATATATATATATATATATATATATATATATATATATATTTTTTTTTTTTTCATATATATGTGAATAAAATTTACATGAGATAACTTGTATTTATATATAGCTAATTTATGAGAAATTATTCTGTGCGGACTCCAGACGGTCTGGAAACTAATCAGAATGTGTCATGTAACCCAGTACAGAGCGGTACCGAGAACTAGCACCGAGCAAAAAAGTGATATGTCACGTTCTGGTTGATCTCCGGACGCCGTCAGGTGACCGCTAACCGCGTCATGCAAGACTGCCAGTTGATTTATTTCTATATATAAATAGAATAACAAAATTATTTTATTTTTATTTTTAGTATTTTCAAAATTTTGTTTTAATTTAGCCATGTGACGGTTTCTTGTCATTTAAAATTTTGACTGATTTCTGTCGTCTCACCTACAAAGGGGGAGTTGTCGAGTAGGCTAAAGCCTTTAATTCTTCCTGACTGGATCTAAGATACAATGAACACTAGATATTCATATAATCTTATTATTCTTGGCTGGATTGAGGATACAACGACCTTTACATATTTCACTCTTCCTAGCCATATTTAAGATCAATGGAATGCGGATCTTCGATATATGCTATGGGAGCAGTCCAGAGAGATAACATTAAGATACATAGCTCATCTTAGTGTGTGGGTTGAGATCTTTGACTATCAACCAAGAGGTTTTGAGTTCGAGTTTAGTGTATGTGATGTGTGTGTGAATTTGTCTTAATTCACCTAAATGTCACCCAATATTTATGTTTGAGATTTGCATATTTTACTCAAATTTCATCAATATTTTGCATGAGTTTTAAATGATTTTACCTATTTAAAAAAATGATAGTCAATAGGTGATATATAATTTTCTTTTTATGCAAAAAATATGCTTTCTTTTATTTACAAAAAAAAAAAAAAAAAACTTAAAATAAAATTTATTTAATTTATTAATTTATCTCTAACTCAAATAATTTGAGTCAGAATTAGCTCAAATGCAGCTTACCTTGAACTCAACTTGAGTACAAATTACGCAATTTAAATTGATTCAAAAATTCATACACCATTTAGAATTTAATTAAATAGCTTTAATTTTTTAGTTTTATTTTTATTATAATTATTATTTTACCAAATTTAGTTTTTTCAATCTAAGTAACACTAATTGATTAGCTATATATATATATATATATATATATATATATATATATGTGTGTGTGTGTGTGTGTGTTAGAGAAAAAAAATATAATCGTCAACGGCTTGTGTTTATAAACAAAAGCAATATTAGATTAAGAAGTACAAGAATCACATATAATCACAAATTAACTAAATTTATAATCGAGTCATAAATTAGCATATTATTAAGCCCTAATTGAGCTTCTTAATGAGTGTATTCACGAGTTTTAAATGATATTGTTCATAATCATAATGAATCAAACTTGTTCATTTGTGTATCAAGTTTTTATTGAAGTGTTTAAGTATTATTAATGAGCTCTAATTATGCCGGGCCATGGATTGCTTGTCGACCGTATTGCTTCATTTATATCCTAGGTTTCTGCACTCTTTTGGAATGATAATTCCAAGCATGAGAATTTCAACTAAGGAGTTTTCCTCCCTCTCGTCCATAATTGGTGGCAATTATGAAGCAATAAATGGTATGAAAAATGGAGGAAGTTATTGCTTGAATGAAGAAGAAAGGTCTACAAATAATACAATTTCAAATTAAATATATAACTCTGTCTCCCTTAAAATAGGACTTAAATTAAGGAGTTAAATCAGCAATTAAATTAAGGAGTTAAATCAGCAACATATTATTGGAGATAATTTAAACTTTTAACTTAAACAACACTCTCTCCTTTGAAGTGAAGCTTAAATCAAGGAGTTATACTGAGGAAATATTATTGGAGATGGTTTCAAATTTTAAGATGATATGGCCAACCCCATGAACGGATTTATTGAGTTATTTTATTCTTATAAATAACATACAATGGCTATAAACATGTAGTAGCATTGTAATATTAAATAAGTTTAGATTGAGGCTTTGTTTGGAACAATTTTAGACAACTATTTTTTCTCTGTTTTTAAGAAATTTTTGTACTAAAAAGTAGCTTTAAAAGTCATCCTAAACGAAGCCTGAATGATGTAAGCAGCTTTTCACATTTTGTTTAGAGGTAAGATGAGTTGGTTCTCTCATATGGGAACTTTGGTGGGTTGCCAATGGAATAATATTTCTATTTTATTTCAATTAAGAATGAAGAATTTATTTCTCTCATCAATTTTATTTATTTTTCATAGTTCATTTTCTTTAATTTTTTTCTTTCCTTTTTTTTCATGATAGTGTTATTTCTACTCTCCACCAGTCTATTTCCTACATATCTATACTTTGTTTGCACTCTCTATTCCACCATGGTCAAGATCCAATCGTACTATATTTTCATTCACTATTACTTTCCATCCTTTATAAGATTTCTACATTTGAAGTCAAGAATGTTGATGCTTCCATTCATGCAAGATATACTATACAATTCCTACAAATACTATCTTCTTCAGTCTATAATATAATTTTTTATTCTTTATCTCACATTCATGACATTTTTATTCTTTATCTTGGATATTATTTCGGATTTACTTTTAAAAATAAAATAAGTTTTAAACATGATTATTTCATTTTTGCACATTTTGGCTATGAAAAATCAAATCTTTATTTTTGATGAAATTTGAGAGGATTTGTGGAATTAAATATTTATATTGATGTCTCACTTCATCAAATTAATGTTTCATTTGGGATAACCTTTTTATAGCTTTCTAAAGCAGCTTACAGTATAAATTTTTTTTGTAATAAAAAATTGTTTTATAAAGCCATAAAAATACTGTCCCAAATGAAACTTAAATGATGAATTTACAAACTTCATCATTTTATAAAACAAAATTTCTTACTTGAAACCCACCAAATAAACCCTCGAGCAATTTGAATCTCATTAAACTAAGTATAAAATCATATGAGCTTATGGAATTCATGCATGAGTTTAGCAATAACATTGTCTGTTCATCAAAGAAACCTATAATTGGTGTAGTCCTATGTTACAGCTCATATAATTGATGATCTTGTATCTTTTGTTTTCCCAATCTACCGTTCAAATAAATTCATCCTTCTATTCTTGATAAAAGAATATTTTAATGTGTAGCTAAGACTATATTACAAAATATCAGTTTTTTAAAATATATAACCTAAATATTGTGATGTCATATCATTCTCCATTGTCCTTCAATCTGAATAAAGTTTAAGTGTATGTGTATAATAGATATATATTCATGAATAAGTGGCTTTCCTATCGATCAAATTGCGTGTTTTTTTCTCTAATTATTTTAGAAAATTGATTTATAGCCTGAATTCAACTTGCCCACCGCATTCATGTGGCATTGATGTAACCATGAGGTCCTCTCCATGGAGAGGTCACACTCACATAGTACAAACTCAATTCAGACGAACTAGCATTAATCATGATCTATTTTCAAATTTTTCCGAGGATAACCTTACTCATAAAGTACTTATTGTTCCAATTTGCAAGTCTAGTTGCCCACAAAATGTAATATAACATTGAAGTTCATTTTATTTTTCTCCTAGACAAGCTTGTAATACATCAAGTACTAAAGCAAGCTGTTACTGCTTTTAGAAATGGAATTTCAAATTTGAAGCGCTATTTCAATGGTGTTAGGACATACATCTTGCAGTCATGAGCATTCACAATGGCTGTCAACTGCCCCTTAACTGATGAAATGGTTGAATGCTGCAAAATTATAATGCAACATACAAAATTGTTTGTAAGATTGTATGTCTAAACTAGAAGAGATGATTTGAAATCAAAGAAATTTTTTGTTGATTTAAAGTCTTACTGTCCAAAGGTCTCGAGCATCGACAATCGTTGAAGGATGAAGGCCAATATTAGACCAATATGCAGTGATGGGCTTTGGTGATGATAATCTATTCCAAAGCACAATAGCAACTTTCTCGTCGCTGAGCAAACCCGACCACACCTAAGAACAAGAAGTTTCATTAGGCTTTAAGTGTTGCAGTACCATCACCATTTAGGCTTATATGTTTACTTGGTCATTTGTTTGTTTATTCAGTTCTTTGATGTTAATTTGCATATTTGTATACATTCATGATTCATGCATTTGTTACAGAGTTATCAAAGCCACACATTGATACATTATAAAGAAGTATACTTGTACCTCCAAATCGCGGCTTCCTTTCACCTTCTTTCCTTGAATACCAAGTTTGTCTGGTAGAAATAATGGCATGCTAAGTGCTCAGATAAAAAAATAAAAGAAAGAAAATATTGATTTGATGCATGTATACCTTGATTTACTGCAATAACTTCTGCATTACTTAATATCTCAAAAGTTTCATGGCTCATATTTCGAACATCACAGCCAATAATTAAAGGTGCCTATAATATTTATGAGATGATAATTAAAACTCAATATGATGAAGTTTTTGATAAATAATAATCAAAAGCAATCAAGCCAATATATGCTCATGCTTTGGAAAAATTATTATGTGCGGACCCTAGACAACATCCGGAGACGAATTAGAATGCATCATGTTACTTTTTTGCTCGGTACCAGTGCTCGGTACCATCATGCATCGGGTGACGTGATGCGTTTTGGTTGGTATCCGGACCATCCGGTGTCCACACAGAATAATTTCTCCATACTTTGATACCTTGGCAAGTGACCAAATGCTGAAATGTGAACGATACTCTTCAGTTTTCATTCCACCATTTCCTACTTCAAGCATATCCGGATCTAAAATAGAAAAAAAAGGCATTATTGTGATATCTTATTATATTACAAATCCAAATGTGTCATCAAGTACTTGCTAGTTAGATAAGGCCCCATTTTATGTCTTATTTAGGCTTCGTTTGGGACGGCTTTCCTCTTGCTTTCTAAAATAGTTTTTTAGTACAAAAAAGTTTTGAATATTTAATTTTTTTTAACTAAAAAGCCGTATTAGAAAGCAATATGAAAGTTGTTCCAAACGAAGCCTTAGACTTCGTTTGGGATGGCTTTGAGAAGAAGTAAGAAAGCCGTACCAAACGAAACGAAGCCTTAGCATTTTGCAAATTATATCATCAAAATATATTTTTTTCTTTTTCAATGAATAAGATATCATTAAAAATTTAATAAGAGGCAATGATCTCAAATTTTATTTGAGGATTCACCATTCCATCCACCAGGCCCTGCAAAGGATGCCCACTTGTCATTTTGGTCGGCACAATCTGTCATGCTAGAAAATGTCATAAAATAACATTATAATCAGTCTCAGAGTCAATAGTTCTGTGCATATTAGTAGAATTCAATATAGTTTTACTTAAAAACTTACCTATCCCAGTCATCATGAATATCATCAGTTGTTCTCCAACTATTTCCAACCATTGGGGCCCAAGTTGCCGGATGTTCTCTTCCCCTGCAATTAACCATATCAACTTACTTATAAATGGCTATCGACAAAGTAGATATGCCTGTTAACCTTACTAAAATTATCAAGTAATATCCAAGCCCGTGCATACTAAATCCATTCTTAGCATATCTCACAAAGATTTCTTAAGGTCGTTGAAGATATGGAAAGCCTGATTCTTACTGAATGTAGGGGTTTCAATTTGAGTCGATGGGTCGGGTTCGAGTCGAACCCGAGTTGAGCCGGCTCTAAACAGATTAACCTAAACCCGACCCATTTTTGCAAACAGTTTGGCAATTTCAACGTACCCGACCCGCGCAGGTTGCTGGGTTGACACGACCCGACCCAGATTTACTAGATTTGGCTAAAAAAGCACGAGCTGAGCTCCAGTGGCTGGCGGTGAAGCAGAGGCAGTGACAACACACGAAGCGATACGAATATGGCGAAGTGACGCGAAAATGGTGATGTGACACGATCTGTCGGGCAATGCACGCGAAGCAACTTGATGCTTTGGGCAACGCGGGCAGCTGGGCACTCGATGCAGGTAGGGCCAGCAGTAGACACGAGCAAAGGGTTTCCGGGTCATTTTCGAGTTTCTGGGTCAACCCGAACATGACCCGATTTTTGAAACGGCTCAGTTTGTTGAACTCGAACCCGACCCTTTTCACAAACGGATCGACTAGAACTTAGATTTTTTTGGATCAGGTTTCAGGACTTGTAAAAAATTGACACCCATGCTGAATGCTCATTCCCCATTGAATATTCATTCCTTATTTATGCATGAAGACCCAAATACAATAGATTCTAAGGAATATTCTATATAAATATTATGGAAATATGGTAGCATTAAATATTATATTATAAATTTATGTTGTCAGTCTAACCTTCATGATTTAAGGGACAACATCTCTTGTATTTATAGCATAAGAAAAATAGTAAAATCTATATAATCGTGGATGTAGGATGATATCACCAAACCACATAAAAAATTTTGCCTACAAATCTACATGTGTAGGTGTATGTACTTGTATGTATTAGGTATATTAAGGTATGCATACGTGCATAGAAGGTAAAACCTCCTACACAGCTATATATACAGGGGGAAAGTGCACATTTGAGAGCAATGATGGTCATACTAATAGAAAAAATAACATACAAATAGTGCACCAATAAAAGAACACTAAAAATTTATGTGGTTCAATGAAAGCAAGATACTGAGATAATTGTTCATTAGTCTAAAGATCAAAACAAGATGAAATTATTTTGCACTCACATATTTTCTTTAATTTTTGCTCTCTAGTATTCTTTCCCCTCTCTTTCTCATTCCCTCTAACAACCCAAGTAAGAACATTTCACAAAAAAAAAAAAAGAAAAAAAAAAAAAAAGATTCATCCACTATTTATGCTTACATGAGAAAGAGAAAAAGAAAATGCTATAGTCTCCTACTTCATATTACTTCATTAATCACCAACCTTAATGACAACCATTACTTCCCCTTAATAAGATGCCTTATTTTGATTGTCACCACTAACGGTTTAATAGTTATTGCCAACCATCCAATAGATAAAATCCTTTGTATAAAGTTTTGCTAAGATATCTATAAACCTCCAATTATTCCACTGCCACTTCTCCGACCTCCACCTTAATAATCTATATTTTCTACCTTAATAATCTTCAACCTTGAGATTAGAGTTTGGTATATTGCTTTGCGAGAGTCATCCCTATGAGTTTTCACATTCTAATCATCAAAAGGGATTGACTATGGTTTTGGGTACCATAACCTGTTAAGGGTAACAATATCATCCTTTATTATCATCATTTTGTCATCACCTTGTTGGTCATTGATTTTAAAATATAATATTTTTTATAATGCTTACATGTCAGATAAGCAAACAAATCACAAGCAAGTCGTTTAGCTCTACACAGCTTGGTCATCACTCCTAAACTTTAGCAATAGGCTCTCTGCAATTGCGACTCCAGCCATTGATCACTAATAGAACCATCTCAGCCGTCATCTCACTAGGATCCCGTATATACAAGTAATGTTATTGTAGCTATATACAAGCAATAATATAGTTTATACTTCTCACCATTACTGCCTTTTTGTGCTCTCTACAATCCCACTTTCGCTTCATGGTATCAGAGCCCATTGAAGCTCAATAAGCTGTCTATCTAATCTCATGGAAGAAATCAACCTTCCAACACCGCAATTCTCTCGCAACTAACTCTAACCCTTTGATAGAAACTACAATCCCTTCCTCCCTCAAGTTTCTTATGTCAAATATCAAATCCATAGCTCATATACAACTCACAAGTGAAACTACTTCATGTGCCAACTTCAAATACTAAAACTATTCTTAGTAAACCACTTTGCCAACTATCTCATTCATGACCTTCGATCCCCGCCCAAATTTCTAACACATGCAATTGGGACTGTAGAACCTAACCTTGTATACAAAACTTGGTAGCACTTAGACCAAAACTTATCAGCCGCCATATACTCTACCATTTCTTCTACCATTATCCCATATATCCTCAACCTTCAAAGCTTCCATGACATCTAGACCACCCTTGAGAAGTGACTGGAACCGACAAACAGGTCCCAAGTGATTCAATTAAAAAATGAGCTACACAATGTCACCATGAGATATTCCTCCATGACCCAATACCTCTCTACCATCAAGTGCCTAGTAGATAATATTATTGCAGTAGGCTCCCAACTTGACACAAAAAACATCATACTCTACATTCTCAATAGATTACCTCCTTCTTACCTTGCCTTCAAAATAACTATAAGAACCAACTTCACACCCATAAGCTTGGATAACCTCTACTCCCTCCTTTGCAGCAAGGAAATCAACCTTGCCACTGAGACCCTCAAGATTTCCAAATCGGACTCCTCTCAAAATGCCTTTGCGGCCACAAGAGGTTGCTCGATGAGTCACTATTGTGGTCATTTCAATCCATAGCAACTACAAACACAACCCTGTTCCTCCACTATACATCCTAAATCTACTCCCCATATCACTTACCAATTCTGAAAAAAACCAGGTCACTCAATCACCACATGCTAGCACATAAGTAATCTAAGCTATAAACCAAACAGAACTCATATAGCTCTCAGCTCTCAGCTCTGCTCCACCATCCTCTGGCATGCCCAATTAGGCCACCCGTAACATTTCAAACTATAAGCTTTCCAAAGAACTCAAGTTTAGCTGCCCGTCTTTCCAAAGAACTCCACCGTCCTCTTTTCCAAGGATTCAAGCAACAATACGACATAAATCACCATGAAACCTTCAGTACCATATCCAAACACCGCCATCCGTGTCCTCCTTGTCATATCCCTTCACAACAATTGGCTAGTAGGCTAACTAGACGTCTCAAATGCCTATTTACATGGTACTTTGGATGAAACTGTCTACATGACTCAGCCCCACTAGTTTCATTTATCAACTCCATCCAAACTATGTTTGAAAACTCCACAAAGCCATATACGGACTCAAAAAAGCCCCCCGTCAATGGTTCTCTCCTTTCTCAAACTTCCATCTTTCACGGAATTTCCATTTTATCCACTCTGATCCTTCTCTTCTTATCTATTCCTCTTCCAACACTCAAATATTTCTCCTTCTCTATGTAAATGACATCTTAGTCACCAACAATAATCCAACATCTCTCTATAATCTCCTACTTGACCTCCAACACCAATTCCTTCTCAAAGACCTTGGCAATGTTTCACTCTTCCTTGGCATACAAGTGAACAGCCAACACAACTCTTATATTCTACACCAAACTCAGTATCCCTCTGAAATTCTTAGCATGTCAGATCTCTCCAACTACAAGCATACCATATCTCCCCTCTCACTAAAATCATCCACCAAAACAAACACCAACCAACCATACGACAATCCACCATTCTATCGCCAAATCGATGGCTCATTGCAATAGCTAATCGTAACCTAACCTGACATAACCTATTCCATCAATCTTTTGTGTTAGCATATGTACAACCCACTAAAAAAATATTATCAATAAATGAAAAGACTTCTCTAATGCATAAAAGAACTCTTAATCTAGGCCTACCCATTCGCAATGGAGATCGACTACCATTTTAGTTGAGCCAAGATTCGTCTCAAAGAAGTTGTTGTTCATCACATTGACACGAAGGACCAAACAACCGATATCCTCACCAAAGCCTTTTTATCCACTCAGTTCACTCACATATGCAACAAATTGACTCTCAAACCTTTTGACACTCAATTTGAGGGTAGGTGATAAGCAAACAAATGATATGCAAGCTTTTTAGCTCTACATAGCTTGGTCAACACTCCGGTACTGTAGCAACAAGCTCTCTGAAGTTGGGACTCTAGCCATTGATCACTAACAAAACCATTTCAATCGTCAGTTTGCTAGGATCCCGTATTACCTCATGCTATATATATACAAACAATGTTACTGTAGCTATATACAAGAAGTAATATAGTTTATACTTCTCTCCATTATTGCCTCTCTGTGCTCTCTGTTTTCCCTCTTTCACTTCAATGTCCTTCAGAAATTCATATTTGATATAGATTTTATCCCACCTTACACCTTCATAATATTAGCAATATATTTAACAATTTCTATCATTATTCCTTGTCATGTACATTATACCATTATTTCTTTCACATTATGTCACCATAATGCCCTTAGTCAATTACAAAGTATTAATATAGAAGGCTGAGACATATCTTCTTCACCAACCTACCAAAATGAGATCAAGTTTCTCTTCAATCCAAGACTATGCATCATATTGTGAAACTACCATATGGTTCCATTACAAATATTGATTAGCAAATCTTCAATTCCCACAAAAATTCAAGAGTTTACTATCAGTACGATAAACCTTCCTATAATCTCTTGTAAAATAATTGGATATAAATTTTTTTGTATAGAGATGACTGAAAATAAACACTTTTGTTTAAGATAGAAGATTCTATAAGATTATTAGTATTAAGGACCAATACATAATATATCTCTTTGAATATAACTTTCACAAATTCTTTAATTTAGTTTGAAATATATCAATCTTTCTATTGTAAACAATTCATTTTCATGTACCATATCTTTAGACATTGCGAGCAGGCATTACTACGAACTTTGTATTGACATTGATATTTAGATCTTCCATTGTTGCATCTTCCTACAATTCTTCCTTTGCTTTAGAGATTTAGATTAGAAGAAGAAGAAGAACCTTCACATGTTTCTAGTCTCTAGATATTCTTGCTATTATCAGATTATGAACATTATTAAGCTCTAATGTTATACACCAACATGAACTAGATAGCTGTCATAGCTTTTCAAATCAAACCAAACTTTTGGGTCACTTCGCTAACATTTACCTTTACACCTAGCCAAGTGAATGAGAAAAATGAGTGGTGTCCATCTATATAATGCAACCAACTCCATATATATTGCTTAGAGCTAGTAGGTAACAAACTTATAAAGGTTAGATAGATAACATGAGGTGATACTTAGCAACCCTTTCTGATTAAGTATTCATTTCAAATCTTTCCAACTTGATCTAAAAAAAGGTAATTTGTTAAATCTCAATATTTGAATTCTTTTGCATGTATTTTTGAATGTTTTATGTGCATTTAAGAGTCTATATGTGTTTAGAAGCAGGACTTGAGTTTCATGTTTAAAAATCTAAATCCCCATAGGGCACCACAACATTGGGTTTAAAGAGGTCGTGACAACAATACTCTTTGGGTTATGGCAAATTAATTCAATGCTTCATGGAGTGGCAGGTGTGGCGGCGCCATGGGTTCCTAAAGGGGAGCATTGTGGAGGGTGCGACGGTGCTAGGCCAAATTTTAATATTTAAAATTTCTAAATTCACTATTTCATTTCAATTCTTTTCATAGGGATGGTGGCTTAGAGAGAGAAAGTCTATTTTAAGAGACAACAATCCATTTTAGCTAATGCACTTGTTCTAAAAGTTGCTTAGATCGAGTTATATTATATTTCACCTATCTTAGTTTTAAAAAATTAAGAGATTTCCTGATTTTTTTATTAAATTTAATTTTTTGTAAGTAAAAAGTGATAATACTTTTACACTCGTAAACTTTCACGATGTACTTTCTATATATTATGGTGCAACAATTTTATACATTTAGGTATTTTTAAAGAAATTTTAGACCATAAATTTTAGAAAGTGTGTCTTTTTATTCTCTAAAAAATCATGAACTCAGAAAATAATGTTGTAGTACAATTAAAGTATTTAAATAATATTATGCACAGTCACTGATAGATTATTCATATTCTAAAATAATAAATTTCTTCTCAATAATATATTTAGTTGTCAAATGTTATAGCATTTTATGAAATTCTAAAATTAGTTTATTTAAATTTTAATTACTATGATAAAATTAATTATGTACTTAATTGGTTGAAATGTGTGATTCATAAGAGATCTGGTGTGGATGGAAGTTATATTCTAGTGCTTATGGGCATGTTCAGGTGATTAAGAGTATATTTTGGTGCTATATGCGCATTTTGTTATGATGTTGGCATTGGGAGGTATAAGGGCTTGAGGAAAAATTTGTTATTTCTGCTGTGATATATGAAGTGCTTATTTATTTACTTTCCAATACTGTCATTTAAAGTTCTGATAATAATAATTACTATTCAGCTCAACAAAATGAATTATTTTATTTTTTTTAATATTTGGTTAAATTCTTCATAACTGATAATTTGGAAATTTAGATTAATAAATAAGAACTACTGAGATGTGTTAACTAGTGAGATGTGTTAGCTCATAGTTATTTTCCCTTCTATTTTTTGTGGTCTAAGGAGGAAAAGGAAACAGTTGAGTAGCAATTTAAGGATCTAATATGAGTCTATATATTTATCTATTTCTTTTGATATTTTGTATAATTATGGCTAGCTAGTTATTTGAACTACTTAATTTTTTATTTCTATCTATATCCATGTACTATAGTGTAATCATTATACATACACATTTGATGATGAAATGAAAATAGTTTTGGGAATGTTCTTACTTTCGATATGTTGGATGTTATTAGTAGCCCCATGGTCTGTTGTTTGTTTAATTTAAAGTTTATATCTGAAGAAAACTTTCGGAAACAAACTAACATGATATGACTTGTCGTATCTATGGGTCTTATCGGGTTGGGTTGTGACATACTCAATGTATTTGTAAGAGTAAGACAACATTATTGAGTTAAACACATATAATAAATTGAAGTAGTAGGTTTTAACTACATTCATGATTATTGAGAAAATTATCTCTACATATCAATCATATATAACCTATACACATTCCATATAGCTAGTATTTATAGGGGTGTGTACACATAGTATGTATATGTTGTTGTGCATTTAAATACACATCATGCACAACCATACACACATTTACACATCAATTGATGTATATAGGTGTGTAAAACTTGTATGCATATAAATTACACTTGTACAAACAACTATTATATGTAGATATAATATTTTCTTTTGACGACAAAAAGACTTACCATTCGCATATGGAAAAGAATATATTTCTACCTGCATATTTCAAGGCCTTGCCCATCTTCTTATATCTACATCCACATGAAACAAATAATTTAGCAAAGATTAGAATAAAGTTTCTCAAATGGACACTAGAAATATGGATTTCATCACCATTACTTAAATACTTGCCTTTTCTTTGGACTTTTACCAAGATTATTGCAATTATCATATTTTAAATAATCAATTCCCTGAAAGCATTCACAAATACAAAATTAACTACAATAATCTTATCATAGTTATTTTTGGATGGATATGTAACTTCTTAAAGCTAATAAATGTTTGCTAAATTTAATTTACCCATAAGGCAAAAGTTCTTGCATCCCTTAGCTCATTTCCAAGTGATCCAGGGATTCTTAAAGTGCAAGTCCTATTCCTATAATTAAAAAAAAGTACAATAAAATGGTTAATATGAGAAGCTATAAAATGTTTAGCATAATTATATCATAAAACCTATGAAAATAAAAAATGGATATAAATGTAATACCCTGCATCACCATAGATTCCAAGCTTAAGCCCTTTGGCATGCACATAATCTGCAAGTGCCTTGATTCCAGAAGGAAATGTTGTTGAATTAGGTTGAAGATTACCCTGAAAAAGGCCAAATATAAGTTAAGGGATTGCTTAAGATCACATTTGTTTTATTTTGTTATTTTTATTTAAAAAAATTTTCTTATTTAGTATGATTTTAACTACTTCTATCTTTATTTTTAAAAATAAATTAAGGCCTTCTTTAAAATACTGAAAAAAAAAACTTTTAGCTATTTTGAGTGCTTTTAAAAAAGCAATCACCATCGGCTACTTATGTCATTGCCTTTGGTTGCCACCGGTGAACATTTCCTCATCGACCAATGCCAATACCATCACTTAAATAAACAAAAAAATTATATATATATATATATATATATATATATATGCAAAAAATATTTTTGTTTAATGTCAAAACATAAGTATGAACGGTTATAAAAATTCTTAATTTTATTATCATTATTATCCACAACCTAAGTATTTAGGGATAGTCTTATATGTCTTCTTTCTTCATTTGTCCACTTTGAGTAATGTATGAAGTGTTAATAATTTTTTTTTAACAAATCTTTATGGTCATCTTCTATAGAACTTATCTTCTATCTATCATTTATTTTCATAATCTCTCGATAATACTTTTATCAAACTATCTAATTAATATTTTTTTTTTTTGATCTTGTTGATTATCAATACACTTGTTTGCTCTAATATTCCAAGAATAACAAATTAATATAATGAGAATGCAAAACTATTGACATGGAAAAGCTAATAGGCAAAATAACTATATTGATAGTATATTGGTTTCCATTGATATTCAATAGAATTAAATTTATTATTACAACACTCAATAAAATAAATAGAGAACAAAAGTTCTTGAAGTAAAACAATAATTTACTAAACTGACCTTAGCTAGTCATGATAAGGTTAATGATGATAAAATGTTGGAGGAATATTCATGTGCAGAAACTAAGGTTTCATCTTCAATAATTGAAAATTTATTTGATGGAACAATAAAACCTAAAACTGATTAATATATTATAAACATAAAAATTTTTATGAGGACATAGTGGGAGAAGATGCACCAATGGATAGTGGAAAGTAAGTTTTAGCATTTTGTTTACAATACATCATAGAGAAGAGATGGGATAATGTGACAAATAGTTAAAATAAAGTTGAAAACAATTAGAAAAGAGTGTGAGTAAATCAAAAGTACCCACGTCATTATATACACGAAGAAAGTATGATTATAAACATCAACGGTCAATAAATGAAGAGCCCATACCATCCTTTGAGGGAATTTTACTTTATATGACTCATAATATCTATACTTGGAGAAATATGCCCTCTATTTGTTAGCTTGGAGAAATATTCATTAAAGTCCATTTTGGATGAAAATACACTTAGTTTATAAAAGTAGAATTTGAAACCCCCCATGCAAGTATTCATTTTTACTTTAGAATGAAAATTTACTAGATCCTTCCTCTTCTCAACCTATTTTCCATCTCATACAATCCTAGAGCTAGCACGTGAGAGTGGTTTGTAGTAAAGTTTCTTGATAAAATTTTATTTCTAGCTTTTCCTATTTGTTTATGGTTAGTGATATTATACTTTTGGTAATTTAAGTTTAAATATTTCAGTTACATTTTAAATTATAAACTAAATGATATTAGAAATCACATCACCTACTACAACATGTTTAAATCATATTCGAACATTATTTGTACATAATTTGAACTTTGTTCTAACTTTGAACAAGGCATACATATTGTTCGAAGAAGGTTCAAATAAGATTTGAAGCTGATATGAACATTGTTTAAAGATAGTTGGAAAACTATTTGAATATGATTCAAGTAAAATTCAAATATAATTTGAATAAGGTTTCAATATAGTTTAAAAAGGTTTGAACATTGTTGGAATAAAGTTTAACAAGGTTCGAGCAAGGTTTGAAAAAAGATTGAATATGGTTTAGTAAGAATTAAATATTATTGGAATAAGGTTTAAAAAAGATTGAAGCAAGGTTCAAATATGGTTTAACAAATTCTATCTTGGTTAGAATATGATTCAAATAAGGTTAGAGCAATGTTTGAACTTTATTCAAATATTGTTTGATTATGGTTACTAACATTATTTGAATCATATTATCATATCTTCTTTATCTCTTATGGAATTGAATTATTTGAGTTATTTTTTTTTAATGCGTGTAGATTTTCACTCTTATTATATCTATAAAGAGATATTATACAGCTTGAGTCACATATAAAGCTAAGAGAGTAAATGATCTCATGGTGAAGGCTACGTAATCTCCTTTAGTAAATAATTTAAATCTCCTTAATTATAGTTCTTCAAGACCTTGATTTATAAATTATTATTAATAATGGTTGACAATGAGAATGAGGGATACTCAATTATTTTTACATTAGATGGAAGAACATAATATTCAAAGTTAGTCAATTTTCCTCTAATCAATGGGGTGAACTAGAAGAGTAACTAGGTGCTCATATAAAAAAATACATTTTGTACTTATTGATGAATAAAAATGTAAGTTATATATAAACTATTATATTTTAATTATTTATTTATATTATTAAATATTAAGATAGATCAACTCACGAGCCTTTTAGAAATTATTCTTTACAGGTAGTTGTACAGGTAGTTGTTTTGTAATAACCTAAAATGAATTTTATTTGAAAATATGAAAATTTCGTGAATTAGAAATAATGCATCTTTTATAGAAAATGATACTACTAGTATATTGTTGAATTAAATATTAAGATAGATTAACTCACAAGACTTTTAGAAAATAAATATTAATGCATCTTTTATAGATTTTCTCGTCTTTCATGAATTATTGCATCCTATATACAAAATGATACTACTAGTACATGCCACATTTGCATGTAAGCAAGGAATGCTGACTGTCAAAACTATAATTAATACAGGTTGACTCTTAAAATGTTAACACCTTATACGGGAGAGTAGGCCAATGGGCTTTTCTTTTAAGATGGTTTGTAGTATAATCTTGGTAACATATATATAGATTTTGTTGATAGGCAGAGAGTGACTAGTCGTTATAGATTATTGAAAGCTACCTATAATAATGTGTAATGATGATTTAATGATATAAAAATAATTGACAAAACTCGTGAATGACATAAGAAAGAATATAAATATGACATTAATGTTGGATATCATGCCTTGTTGAATAAATTCATATGATGTTAGCATCTACGTTAATTTGCATAAATGAAACATCACATAAGAGTACACTATCAATTTAATACATCAATGCAACCTCTACATGAGATTATAGTATTGATGTTGTGATAAAAGCATTCATGACTTATATATTAATTTATAGAATTGCATGCAAGAAATACAACTAACAATATTGTTTATAGAATAAAATGTAGGGAATATAATTGATAACATTGTTTTTCATTGCTTTAAACAATTACATATATATATATATATATATATATATATATATATATATATATATATATATATATATATATATATATATATATATATATATATATATATATATTGAAGGTTTATGGGTTTCAGTGTAATGGTTTCTATTTTCACTTTTATTGGTCATATTGATTTATATTATTAGTGTATGATCAATGATTATATTGAAAGACTAAGATGAATATACATGTATATTAATTTTCAAGACCCTGCACTAAAAGCTTTGGTGGTTTTGAGTTCTATTGGGATTTGTAAGCTCATATATGGTTTTTATTAATTTCAGATCTGAGATGGGTCATGACCTTAAGGGATGAGGCTGATTAGAATATTTAAAATTTTCTTTTGATTTCTATATTTTATTTTTTTTTCTTTTATAATCAAGGATTTTGTGATAGATTGATGGTGTGAGTCCCTGGTAATTATATACTTTTTTTTTGGCTTCTACTGGATTGATTTATATTGATGACCTATAGAATCTCTAATACATTAATTAAAAGATAAATTAGATATTTTTTTTCAATTTTGAAATTGGGGCATCACATGTTTACCCTACATTACTATGTAGAGTTGATAAGAAGGACTTCTATAAGTCCATTATACACACTCTTTAAAAAATTTTCCAATTAGTACTATGAAGAAGAAAGTCCCCACCACATGTTCCGAGAAAAGAACGTAGGGCTAAAGAACAACTAGTTGCAAGTAAGAATATGCCCTCCTTTAAAGGTGATGAAGGGTAGTTAACTTAAGTTAGAGAATAATCAATAGATGTTGGAGCAAAAATTGGTTACTCTAATAAATATTATTAAAAAATTATATATAAGAAGGAGAAGGAGCGAAAGAAGGAGAAGGATAAGGAGAAGAAGGATAGTGATGGGATACTTGTTATTAACTCAGCCATTAATTCATTTGAGATTGGGGATGCGATACATAAGGAGAAGAAGCCGGAGCAAGAATTAGAGAAGGTGGAAGAGATAGGGGACAAATATCTTACTATTTTATGTATAGATAAGGAGATGGAGAATATAGGAGATGTAGGGCCATATTTTACTATTATGTATGTTTAAGGAAAAGTTATTAGATTATAAGAGAAAGAGGTATACAAATAAAACGCATTTGACTGAAAAGTTTATAGTTCCATCATAGAAGAGGCATAAGCCTATAGATTCATGTGCCATTGATTCCCTTCACTTGATTGATGAAGAGCAACTATTTACCTTTAAGTTTTAGATTTCAAGATTGATAGACATCTCCAAAGATAGGGATGTAAGAGTGGGCATTAGAAGAAAAATGTGATTTTAATAGTTTAATATACCTACTATATGGCTTGATAGTTATTGCGTGCCATAATATTCATGAAGGTAGAGAGATATAGAGTTTGGTGTCTTAGTTTCGTATGAAAATCTAGCACCCACAAAGATGAAAAGATTGAGGGGAGTGCAACAATAATAAGAGACATCCAATTATTTATGCGAAAAAACCTTGTAAAGAGAAAAACCATGAGGACTAGCCCATTTAAAATGATTCCACTTGTGCTTTTGTTGATTACAAATGATGCCCTTCATCTGAGGAAGGTATTGGCACAACATATAAATATACATCATGTAAAGCATATTCATTTGGTTAGTAGAACTCTAGCTAAGCGACATAGGTCGGAAGGGTCGTAGTTGAAAGAAAGAGGTTAGAGGGACTATTATCAGGTGATCAAGGTCCAAGGGACCATAGCCGATGAGTGATGGAGTTCAAAGGGACCATGGCAGGAGATAGTGATTAAAAGGATCATAGTCGATGGGTGACTGAGGCTGGAGAATCTTAGTTTAGAAATTGAAGTTGAAGGGATTATAATCGGGTGATGGTGATTAGAAGGATCGTAGTTAGTAGGCGACAGGGATTGGAGGGATTGTAGTTGGGTGATTATGGTTGAAGGGACCATTGTAAGGAGATTGAGGTTGAAGGGCCGTTATTAGGTGATGGTAGTAAGAATGACCATAGTTAGTGGGTGATAAATATTAGAGAGAGTAAAGTTATTAGCTGATGGTGGTGTGAGGACAATAGTAGGTGGAAGATCGATGTCAAAGGGACTGTAGTCAGGTGATGGAGGTCATAGGGACCATAGTCAGGTAATGGTGGTCAAAGGGATCATAGTTAGATGATGGAGATAAAATTGGCTATAGTTAGGTGACGAAGTTCCAAGGGATTGTGAGACGGAGGTCAGAGGGTCCATAGTCAAGTGACGGTGGTCTAAGGACTGTAGTCGATGGGTGATGAAGGCCAGAAGAAAAAAAGTCGGGCCATTGAGGTCAAAGGAAATTAATCAAGAGATTGTGGTTAGAGTAATTGTAATTGACAACTAACAAATGTCAGAAGGTCTTTAGTCGAGCAAAGATGATCGAAGGGACCATACTCACTTGGTGAAAAATATCGGAGGGACCTTACTTGGCGGGAGATGGGGCTCGGGCGAAGACCCAAAAATAGCAAATTGATTGAGGTTTGACGGTGATGGCCAAGCAGAGGTCTAGGAATAGTGGTCAGCCAGTGAGGTTTTGCATGTGATGGTGTTTGGGTGGATCTCTAAGACTCTTTAAGCCTTATAGTTCTCTTGATCTTTAGCCCATAGTTTAAGCCTCTCTCATCCCAATCATGCAAGGAGAGAGGGTCTTTTCATAGATTTTGAGAGTGGCATGTTTCATAAATATGAAGAAGATCTAGGGTAAATTTGAAGTGCTCTATCGTATGACCCATATTGATTCCCTTGATAATAGAGCATTCATTTAGCATTTAAGTACCTTAATGATGTTATAATTAATTGATATTGAGTGCGTTAGATTCATCTCATTGAGTTGCTTGATTCAATTATAAGCATGCCATATTTTTATATCATTTGGTCATCAAATTAATATTTTGAAGCTTCTATATATTCTTCATGCTCTTCATTTGTGCTATTTTTAGCCCAGATTGGACTGATTTGGGTGTCGCTAGATTCATTTCATTGAATGTTCAATTTGATTATACATTTGCTGAAAATGGAGTTTGGATTATCCCAAATTTTATTTTGAAAAATTCCAACATAAATATGCCGCAAGATTCATGCTTGATCAAGGAAATTTTTGGTGATGTATTAGTTGGTGTCATATTTTTGGATGTCGAAGCTCATAGATTCCAAAAATATGTGTCATATCCATTTGAAAATTTATTGATGTGAAGTTATAATTTTGCATAAATTATGAGGCATGACTGCTCCCTAGACGTGAATGTGGGCCTTCCTTTAGGACCATGGATCAAATAAAATGCCTTGGATCATAACTTCAGCATTTCTTGAAGTTGGGGCATTGATCGGAGATAGAAATATAAGAGAGTTTTGGTCCATAACTTTTAAATTTACTCAAAATTAACTATAGAGGCTTTGTTAGGCTCTGAAAGTGCTAAAATATAGTCTACAACAACAACAACATCAAGCCTTTGTCCCACTACGTGGGGTCAGCGACATGAATCCTTTTTCGCAATTGTGTCCGGTTTAAAGTTAAATTCTCATTTAAATTTAATAAAAATATATCGTTTCTAATATTTTCTAACCAAGTCTTTTTAGGTCTACCTCTATCTTTCTTAACATAAGTCAAATCTAATACCTCAACTTTCCTAACCGGGTCATCGGAAGGCCTTCGTTTAATGTGACCAAACCATTTAAGGCAATTCTGTCTAATATTATCTTTCACTGGAGCTACTCCAACCATTTCACGTATATGCTCATTTTGTATCCTATCTCTAAGGGTCAAGCCACTCATCCACCATCTTATATAATTTTCACTTAAGTTTGAGGGGGACGTTTCTATCGCACAATAAGCCCGATGCATTCCTCCACTTCAACCATCCAACTTGAATTCTACTGATAATATCCCTATTTATTTTACCATAACTCTAAACAGTAGATCCAAGATATATAAAACGTGTACTCATATTAATGACTTGATCGCCCAAAGTCACAATCCCCTCACTAGGTCTATTTCTACTAAAATTACACTCCATATATTCAGTTTTAGATCAACTCAAGCGAAAACCTTTAGACTCTAAAGGTGACCTCCATAATTCAAGTTTACCTTTAACTCCCTCTATAGTCTTATCAACAAGAAGAATATCATCAGTAAAAAGCATACACCAAGGTACATCCTCTTACAAATGTCTAGTGAGAACATCCATGACTAAAGCAAAAAGATATGGACTTAAGGATGATCCTTGATGTAATACAGCCAAAATAGGAAAATACTTGGTCAAATCACCTTGTGTTTGAACACAAGTAATAGAATGTAAAAAATGGTCATGAGGATTGAAAAAAAAAACATTTGAATTAGATTGTATAAGACAAAAAGTAGGCCCGGATGTAGCTTGGTGGCCAAACTGGTCGACCAACCAGCTGCTGCCTGGGCGTAGCATGTGTGCGCGCCTAGCGCGGATACAAAATCTTGAATATTACATTGATTTTTTTAAATTAAATTTGAAGAAGATCCAAGTGTATGCTTTTTGTTAACTATATTTTTTTTCTTGATAGGACAAAAGAGGTAGTTAAAGATAAACTTGAATTATGGAGGTTAACCTTAGAGTCTAATGGTTTTCATTTGAGTATATCTAAAATTGAATACATAGAGTGTACTCTTAGTAGTAATAGATCTAGTGAGAGGTTTGTGACTTTGTGTGATCAAGTAATTAACAAGAGTACACGTTTTAGATATATTGAGTCTATTATTTAGAGTAATGGTGAAATAGATGTGGATATTATTAGTAGAATTCAAGTTGGATAGATGAAGTGGAGGAATGCATCGGGCTTGTTGTGTGATAGAAAAGTGCTACTCAAACTTAAGTGAAAATTCCATATGCTTTATGCCGTAGAATGTTGGCCTTTAAAAGCGAAGCATAATATTAAGTTAAGTGATGCAAAGATGAGGATGCTTAGGTGGATGACTTTACTCTTAGAGACGGGATATAAAATGAGCATATACGTTAAAAGGTTGGAGTAGCTACAATGGCAGATAAGATTAGAGAGAGTCACCTTAGATGTTTGGTCACATAAAATGACAGCCTTCCGATGACCCGGTTTGGAGAGTAGATGTATTAGAATGGTCCTCTCAACTTTGTTGCCTAATTATAGCCCTTCCAACCTCCATATCTTTACAACTATCTTTCTGATCTGCATTGTTACTTGACTACGAATCTCTCTTGGTCGAGGGATCTCTCAAAGAAGGGTAATCCCATGTCATGACCTATGTATAGGGAGGGGCCTTGTAGTTAGATAAGGGATACTGCTTATCTAAAAATAGGGGAAGGCCTCCCTTATATTAAGAGGACTGAATGGGAGAAGAAGGGAATAAAAAATGAGAGGAGACTCCTACTAAATAAGGGGCTCTAGACCCACACAGGGGATACCATCTAAATAGGACCAGGGGAAGGCCATATTTTGGACTCAACAAGCTTCGAAGCTCGAATATAGGGGGGCAACTGATACATCATCAAAAAAATATCTTGATGGGGCAAAAATCTCGAGGCAAAATCAAGTTGGAAACTTCCAAAATTAAAATTGGGACCATCCAAACTTTAATTCAAGCAAACTTACAATCGAATTGAATGTCTCAAAAATACGAACCCAATGATTCCAAATTCGAGTCAATCTTAGTCCAAATAGGTCCAAATCAAAGACTCGAAGCACTATTGGAAGGTTCAAACTACAATTTGTATTATCAAACAATTTCCAAATATGACATGCTTATAGTCGAATTGAGTGGCTCAACAAGCCGAATCCAACGAACACAAGATTGCAAAATTCTGATATCGTTAATACATTCAAATGCCCAATAAAAGGTCCATGATCAAGGGATTCAACATTGTCCGTCCATCCAAACCACTCCCAAACTACCCTTTATCTTCCACCTATTTACAAGCCATTACACTCTAGAAAATCTATAAATAGAACCCTTACTGCTCATGAAAAGGGGGACCCCAAGCAAGGAATTAAAAGAAAGATCATAGAATGCTCTTGCCTCCTCACTCCTACTCGACCACCGCCTGAAGTTCTGTCAAACTACCGGCCACACCGGAGTTCTATCGAACTTCCACCAGACCACCGACTAATGCTAGAGGCCCACCGAGCCATCAACTAATGCTTGAGTTCCCTCTGTCATCTACTATGGTCTTTCTAACCCCAACCTCTGTCATCTACTATGATCTTTTTGACCTCCCCTCTCTAGACAATGATTTATTTGACCACTATCTCCCGCTGACTATGGTTCTTCCACCTCCGTTGCCTACTACGGTTCTTCCGACCTTCATTGCTAGACAACTGTCTTTCTGACCCATGTCTCCTGCTGACCACGGACCTTTCGACCCCATCACCTATTATGGTCCTTATGACCTCCATCGCCAAACAACAGTCTTTCTAACCCCTGTCTATTGCTGACTATTATCCTTTCGACCCCGTCGCCTACTATAGTCCTTCCAATCTTCCTCTCTATACAAGGGTCTTTCTGACCACTATCTCCTCCTGACTACAGTCCTTCTGATCTCTGTCACCTACTATGGTCCTTTCGACCACCATCGCCAGACAATGGTCTTTTTGACCCCTGTCTCCTGCTGCCTATAGTCCTTTCAACCTCCGTCGCCTACTATGACCCTTTCGACCTCAATTGCCAAACAACGGTCTTTCTGACCACTACCTCCTACCGACTATGGTCCTTCTGACCTTCGTCGTCTACTACGATCCTTCCGATCTCCATAGCCAAATTGCAATCCTTCCGACCTCCGTCACTAAACAATGGTCTTTTCTGGCCATTATAGCCCGCCTACTACGGTCCCTCCGACCACCATCAAAAATACTACATGAAAATTATTTATTACCGACAGAATTTTCTAGCGGAAATTGATCATTTTCCAGTGATTTTTGAATTTACCAGCGGTTTTCCAGCGGAAAAAATTCAGCCGGTAAAACTCGTAAGGGAAAATAAATTTCGGTGGCTTTTTTGGCGGAAATTAATTTCGGCGGCTTTCCGACGGAATTATGCCACCGAAAAAATTAAAAAAGAAATAATAAAAAAATTAATTCCGCTAGCCATCTTGGCCACCCGGCAAGCCCGCTTGGCCTCCTGGCGGTAACTTGGCAAGCCCGCCATCCAGACCCAGCAATCCCGCCATCCACGCAGCCTAGGAAGCCCGCCACATATAGGCCCACGCTAGCCCGATCCCGCGCCCTATGAGCCCGCGCCAGCCTGGCAGGCCCGTGTGCGCCTACCATCCGCACTCGTGCCAGCTCCATGTGGTCTCACCTGGCAGCTTGCTCCCGCGCAGGCCCTGCGTTCCGAACCTGGGTGGGTAGGGGAAAATTTCACACCCCAACCAAATTGCTGAACATGTAAATGCATTTTTTAGATTTAAAATAAATTTTGATAGAAAATCAAGTTATTTATAAAAATTAAATATACTAACAAATTTAATTAAAAAAGTAAAAATAATAATTAAAAATAAATTAAAATTTTAATAATAAATTTTAATTTTAATTTTTTTACTTAAACTAATGAAATAATTAATATTATTTTAATCATTTAAATAGTTAAAATTTTAATTAATTTTTTAAAATTCTACCGGAAAACTGAAAAAGCTGTCGGAAAATCTATCGGAAAATTTTGTGGGAACTTAGCCGTCGGAAAACTACCGAAAAGCCGCCTGAAAATTCTGCGGTAATGTGTGATTTTCTTACAGTGAGACTACTGTCTTTCCGACCTTCGTCGCCCGCCAACTATGGTTCTGCCGACCAAATAAATATATCAATAATGATTCTTTCAAGTCCCATCATGTAATGCATTTTATATTATGTATATTTATTACCTCAAGCCAAGACCTTCCCCTAAAAAAGGGCGTCATTTGTAATAAATTGCAAATAATAATGGATTCATTCAAACTGGGCCAGGCCCCATGGTTTTTCCCCCTTTTGTGGGTTTTCACGTAAAAACTCTAGTGTCTCGTAAGAATGTTACACCCTCTCTTTTTATCTGTGTGTGTGCTTGATCTTCGTAAAATGCTAAGATGTTAAACTTTATACTTCTCTACCGCTACGAATATGTCAAGACGCAACAACTATATAGTTTAAGTTAATTGAATCAGAAATAAAAATAGCATTAAAAAATTAAATAGGTCACTTTCAGAGAAAAAAATTAATAATAAATAAACATAGCATGATATTCAAATTAAAATAACATTAAGTTTTTAAAATAATATTAATCACGTTACTTAGGGCAGATTCATTTGTACTAATGTTACTAAACTCGGCATGTAACTTTGTCATTATCTTACCCTGGAATCCCTATTAAATGCTCCCCAGCAATCATCTGAAAAAAAAAAAAAAAAAATAAGCACAAGAAAAAAGGAATAACAAATATAAAATTAATATAAGAAAACAAAAAATCAGACCTAAATTTATATACTGGTAACCCAATGATGCAAGCCCAGTAGACACCATAGCATCAGCTGCAAAACAAATCACTAAATCAGAACAAATAATGCCATCTTCATCATTCACTTTACCTCCTCAAGATCATATAAAAAATAGAAATAAAATTCTCCATTTTATAATCAAATGCAGTGTAAAAATAGGTTTTAAGGCTAGGGTATAAGGGGGCTTCCATGCGAAGTTGGCAATGGAATCGATGACATGCAAAGGTGACGATAGACCTCGATCCAGAGCGTGCAACAATGGAGTTTGGATCAGCAATGTAAAAGATGAAGATCACAACGAGATCTTTTTTTTTTTTTTTTTTTATCAGAGCCCATTCATTTATCATTATTGTTCTTCCAAAAAACTAGGAAGCACCAAAAGAAATCCATGAGAGAGGAGAGAAACAAAATTACATTGAGAGTGACTGGTCTTATTTTTGTTATTATTTGAAGTTTTAAATTTAATGCTAGTAAATATTGAAACTTAAAAAAAATAATAAATAAAATTTCATGAGAGTAAATAAATTTTAAATAATAAAATTTTATGCGAATAAATATTTAACAATCTGATCACGAATAATATAATTTTATCTTAAAGAACTGTTCGAAGTCATTCAATTCTTCTCGGGCCTGTTAATATTGGGCTCATTTGTTTAGATCGATCAAGATTTGAGTAAAAAAATGGGTGGTTCAGATTAACTTAATCTGCGCCTCATTTCTATTGAGCTCAACAGTTTAAAATTTCTTTTTGGGAGGCCACCTAAGCTTCCAATTTAAGACCTCTTCATTAATTATTAAAACTCGCAACCAACAGATCGAAACCAACAGATCGAAATGAGTTCGGCAACATTTCAAAATCAAACTACTCCTATAAAAGCTTCTTAAAAGGCTCATCAAATTACCCGTTTCCATAATAAGCTTTTCTGTGATGTCGCACTTGAAATGATTCCAGCTGTTCCATCTGATACGCACCAACAAGCCAAAGTTTCAGCCTTTCACCAACATAAGTCGAACCAGTGGGCTCAAATATTGAACCGGACCTAGATGAGAAGAGCTCAATGCTTACCCCATGGGGGGGCTAATGCCCAGATCGTTCTCCAGCACTTTCCTCCCTCGCATTTCCACCGTCCTTTCGGAAGATGAGCTGCTGCCTCGATGCATCTCCACCGTTGCCATCGAGTTTTTATTTGGTCCGGTGCAAGGACCTAGAGGAAGGTTCGGTTTTGCCTAAAAAAGTGCAAATACCGAGTTTTTTGAAAAAATACCGAGTTTTTCAAAAAACTTGGTATTTGCACTTTTTACCTATTTTTGGCTAAAACCGAACCTTCCTCTACATCCAGTGAAAGGACCTAATAATTGCTCGTTGCCATCAGGAAGAAGAGAAGGAAGCTGAGTTGAACCGGTCCAGCCGGTTTGGAATGAGCCATGTTGGCTGGACTCCAAGGAGTCAGGCGACCTTCGCTTTATATACTTGTCCTGCAAAATTATGTAGCCTTTTTTTAAATATACATCTCTGACAACAAAATTTTATTTATAAGAGTCAACATATTTATCTTATTAGATACAAATTTCGATGTAAATAGATTCCAAAGAGTGTGCATTGATTTAAAATTTCATCTTGACATGATAACTGGACAAGCTGCTAAATTAAGAAAAATCTTTTCATAACTATCTTTTAAAAATAACTCATTTTGATATTTTAGTTAGGAGTTTTGATTATTAATTAAGATGTCTTAGGTTTGAATCTTACATATATAATGTGTGTGTGAATTTGACTTAAATTTCATTTGAGACAGTTTTTGGCTTTTTGCTGATTTCTAAAATGGCTTTTTAATATAAAAAGTTTTAATTTAGAAAATTTTTGTACTAGAAAACTGCTTAAGAAAATATCAAAAAAACTATCTCAAATGAGATAAAATTATTTTGTGTGATCACCGAACTATCCGGAGTCAAATAAGAGCACACCATTTCACCCAGTACATTGCGGTACACCATAGAAAAAAGTTACATAGCGCACTCTGATTTGCCTCTGCAGGCTGTTCGGTGACCGCACAGAATCTTTCTTTTTCTCAAATGAAGCCTTAATTGACCTAAATGTTTCAAATAATAAAAAAAATAATTATATTTTAATAAATATTAAGGCTTATATAATAGTGTTTTTAATAAATTGGTTGTCAGATCCTCTCTGAGCAAAGGAATTATTTGGTGCGAAATCTGGAGGTTGCTTTCCATTCGGATGGCAATAAAATTGTGACACGTGGATAGCCTATGTGGCAATTGCCGACATGGATTGCTTAGTGGAATTCAGACGTGGCTTCAACATGTAAACCCCTCCATCCTCATTGAAAATCCGAATACATTTCAAATTAGGGTTGTCGCTTTTTTTTTTTTTTTTTTTTTTTGAGATTTCAGCCGCAAAGCTCCACATTATATAAGGTTTAGCAAAAATTTAGAGGCAAATTGAGAAAGTAAGAACATAAAAAAATGCCGGTGAAAATGAAGATTTATCTGGAGGAGGACGTTATTTTCTTACGACCAGATGATAATCTTAGAGGATGCGGGGGCCTAAAACAAGTATGAAGTCGTCGAGGAAGCAGAATAGTTCAAAGAAGTGCACCCAGGGCAAAGATAAATTTAGGAAATGTAGGCTTCAACTTATCGGTAAAGATCAAATCCCTTTAAGTTTTCTTTGATGCATTCATCTTTGTCCAATTTTTTTACAACATGGTAGCAATTACTGCGTACTTACTGCATATTTTGTACGTATTTACTACATATTATGCGTATGCACAACATATTTTTGTGCGTACTTATTGAATATTTTGTGCATATTTACTGCATATTTTTTAAATATGTACTTTATATTTTGTGTGTACTTAATGTATATTTTATGCATATTTGATGCGTATGAAAGCGCAATGAAAACACAGTGACAGCGCAGTGAAAGTAGGGTTGTCAAAATCGTATTACGGGTCGGGTTTGGGTCCGACCCAAAACTAACCTGGGTATATACGGATGAACCCAAACCCGACACATTTTTTGAAATGGGTCATTACACTGGACCCGAACTTGACACGCTTTGGGTCCGGGTCAACCCGACCCGACCCGTATGACCTGAAAAAAAAAATTAAAATCAAAATTTTTAATTAAAAATAAAATATACACAAATTAATTAATTTATAAACAATTTATAATTACAGTAGGTAGAGCAGTAGTTCAATCAACATATTGAACAATGAACATCGAGTACTGAAGTACATTAACATTTTACATATCATTTGGTCATTTGCAAAATTATAATATTTAGAAACTAATCGTTCATGTCTTCTTGAAAGTTGAAATGCTCCTGTAGGATCTAATAGTTTTGCATCTGTCTTCAAGCACGACATAGAATCAATTCTAATAAAACAAGTTAGATATTTATAAACCTTCAATATGATGATGCATTATACCTTCCAAATCTGTAATCACTTAATAAGGTTTAAGTTCAATCAACATTAGCAATTTAGCATATTACCATCCACGGAGACAAATTGTACTTTATATTAACTATTAAGTTAGTATGTATTCATTTATATATGTAGTATCTGCTCATTTTAGTAGAATACGGTAATAGAGAGTACTTTCTAACATTATGAAAGTGGAGTTCCACCTTGTTGGAACATCTTGCCTTAAGCCTCATTTCGATTCCAAACAACTCTGTTTCACACAATCTAAAAATTTGTGTTTCCTTGCTTGAGATCCCTTGACATATTTTATGCTCTCTCTGATTTTTGAGATTGAACCATCAATCTCCTTGATTCCTTCTTGGACAATAAGATTAACAATATGAGCAGTACATCTAATATGAAAAAACTAACCTTCACATAATAGAGCTCTTCTCAAGTTTAACTGATTTCTCAAGTAGTCAACACATATTTTGTTTGAGGAAGCATTGTCTAAGGTAATACTGAAAAGTTTAGCCTCTATTTTTCATTCAAGAAAAAGAGATTACAATTTCTCAAAGAGTGCTATTCCATCATGGTGTGGTGGCATAAAAGAAAAAAACTAATGCTTTTCTTATATAAATACCACTCAATATTAATACATTGCACGATCAAGAAAATAAATCCATCAGTGTTTATGTATGTCCACAGGTCAGATGTAACACAAACTCTGCTAATGTACTTACATAATGTTGATCAAATATTACAAAACTCTTTAGTGAATAATTTATTGCAGTATTCCTAGAAAATAGTTGAGCATCTCAACGAATATAGGTCATAATATGCTCGAACCCCTAACCATTCAACACATTAAAATGGAAAATCATGCATAATTATGCAAGCAGTAAATAACTCACGAAATTCTATGTTGTCAAACTTATGATCAATCATAGAAATAGATGTATTAGAACTAGTTTACAATATAAGCTGGCCTAATCACATATATCTCTTTTCTTGCAATTTTGCACGGGTCTCCTTAAGTTACATGTTCCTTTTTTACTGTCACATAATTATTGAGCACCACATCTTTTACATTTACACCTTTGTTTACCATCTATAGGATTAGCTAACATCTCAAAATGACCCCAAACCTTCGAAGTCATTCTTCCACGCTTCTTAATTACAACTAAACCATCATCACATGCATTATCAAATGCCTCTACCACATTGTCTTCAATGCAAATTATCTCAATTTCTTGAATATAAATATCAAGAATTGTGTTTGAATCCTCCATCTATTAATACAAATGTATCAAATTATACAAAAGAAAATTGAAAAAGTACTTAAAAATTATATATCCAAGCAACAAGTTTTTTTGCAAGTGAATAGAGAATTAGATATAGTCGTATGCCAATTGCCAACAACAAAAAAATATTGAGCCAAGTCAACCTCAATATGTAAATCAAGATGATATATGTATGCTAGTGATGTAATAATAGGTAAGACATAGTAGTCTTTTAAAATAGTTCATAGCATGTTTAAAGGTTCTATGAAGGATCTAGAGTTGACTAGCCTAGCATGTTGTATAAGTCATCCTAAAAAAATGTAAAACCTAATTGGTTAGTTTTTCATAATGATGAACTCATCAATTATGCTCAGATATATTATGTAATGCTTAAAACATATCATTCAAACAAAGTTTGTGATTTTTTAGGTTAATAATAAAGTAATCAAGTTAGATCACTATGGTGCATGTGTTATGATTACATTCTCCTATGATGTTTGAGTAAACAAGAGAAGTGATAGAGATTATATTATATATTCTAATTATTACAAAAAGAGAAATATTTTAAATAATTTTCAATAAATTAGGATATGCTCATGACAACAAAATATGCCTTTGAAAAGACTGCTATTGTAATGGGCCCACTAGGTGCAATATGATAATTTTGTAAAATATTCTTATTTTTATTTGAAATATATATGACCCATTGGAAAAATTCATAAAAGTGTATATTTTTTACTTAAGAGTTCGTTCCAAATTTATTTGAAAATTTAAGAATGATTTAAGAATGTAACTATTTTCTTTGACTCGACATTATGAGGCATCTTCGGTGAAAATTCCATAACATTTAAACTTCAAGATTGTTCATAACAAAAACTTTAAATAAATTTATTGATATCCTAATTAATTCCAATTTTAGAGCTATTAATTAGACTAGTGTGTGATTTTACTCAAATAGAGACATTGTGCCAATTTAAGAAAATAATGAATGCCTGATTTTGTCTTCCTCACTCATGTGGGTTGGGCTAGAGTCAGTTGATTGGACCCATGCCCATTCATTTAACTACTTACGAATAACTTTTCAAAGAGATCATTGTATAGGGAGCAAGGGGAGACCTAGACTTCCCTTCCATGCACTTAGCTCACATAGTTATAACCTCAATCACCCCATAAATTTGACCTCTTTATAGTGACTGAGGGTTAAATTTTTATACCTATGTGAATTACCAAACTCATCAAAATTAATCCCTCAAATTTGATTAGGTAAGAGGAACAAAAATGTCTCTATGATTAATTAGAAACCATATAGATTGATGGATAACTTAAAACCCTAAATGTTTGGTTGTATTAAAGGAAGGTTGAGCTTTTTGAAGCGCGGAAGGTGAAATAGGTGGTTTCATTCATAAAATATTTTGGCATTTTAAAAGGGCTAATAAAATTGAAGAATTGATGTACACTTTACTCTTTAGTGTCAGCTGAATCAAGCCAATGTTGGGCTTAGACAATCTAAAAAAAAGTCACCTAAGTCATAATAATTGAATCGCCTTGAATCATCTTAAATCCTTATGACATAGGAAACAAGTAATCTAGAGCCATCTAAGAATTCGTTTGGGACAACTTTCTTATTACTTTACAAAGCAACTTTTTTAGTATAAAATTTTTAATTAAATAATTTTTTGTACTAAAAAACTGCTTTAAAAAGTAATAAGAAAGCTGTTCCAAACAAAGCATAAGTTTCATATGACTAATTACTTAAAAGTAGAAATAAGGTAAAAATGAATACTAATTAAAGAAGATTAGTACTTCATAAAGAATCTATTTAGAGATAGTATATGAAAGGGGCATATACGTGAAAAATGTTGGAGTAGCTCCAGTGGTAGATAATATTAGAGAGAGACATCTGAGATGATTTGTTCATATAAAACGGCGGCCTTCCGATGACCCAGTTAGGAGTGTAGATGTATTAGATTTAACCTATGTTAAGAAAAGTTGAAGTAGACCTAAAAAGTCTTGGTTAGGAAAAAATTTTTTTTTTTGAAAGAAATGCAATTTGCATTGAAAAATAAAGGTAAAGCAATTAGAAAGTATTAGGTGATAGAAATGCTATCACATTCCTCATTTAAAATTTTTAAAAATAAAGGAGGAACCTTATTACTACTAAGATCTTCCCAAAGAAAATCTTCACTTAATGCTAAGTTAGCACAAAAATGGGCTTACTTATTACAATTCATATTTACAAAATGAAATAGAACCTTACCAAACTCATCCAAAAATGAGAGGTCTTCAAGCTCTTCCTCCTGTACAATCCAGGATCCATTATTCACCCAATTTTGCAAATGCTTTATATTATTGAAGCCCTTTGCCTTCAATAATAAAGCCCTTTGCCTCCAACATCCAATCAAACATGAATTTCTTCAATGAATAAACCGCCAACAACTCCAACAATCCACTGTCCCAATGAGTGAAATTAATTCCAAAGGCAAGTAAGAATCTACCTTCAGAATCTCTGACAATTCCACCAATGCCTCCATTGTAATAACTAATTAAATCCACTTCCAAGTTAACCTTAATCCATTCTGGAGGAGGGGGGTGCCAATGAGAGAACAGCCTATCTGGCTGGTTAGCACTCCAGTGATCCAAGAACAGATTAGATTTTGAGATAGATGCATAACTAATAGCACTCGATGCTATATAATTCAAACTTAGTTCTTGTTCTCCATGTTTGAATAAATTTCTACTCTTCCATGAGAAATAAACTAGAGAACAATATAAATTTGCAATGGAGTTATTGTGTTCCACTAATTTTTTCAATATCAACTTATAGTCATTAGCATAAGTGAAATCCGGCACAGGGAAACCCCAATTCTTCAGCACACCAATTTCTTGCTTCAGTTTCAAGCATTGAACCATAACATAATCAGCATTTTCCGGTTCATTACATCCTCTTGGGCATAAACGTTGACCCAGTAGCCTCTGATACATTAGAAAACCATTCGTTGGTAATGCATCATTAAGAAGTCGCCACCAAAAACATTCAATTTTAGGATTGAGGTGTAACTTTTTCAGCCAACTTCCATACTCAACTGGTTCATTATTCCCATAAGAATAAGAAGCCATCACTACTATACTCTTGCTCGAGAATCTCTGTCTCAACTCCAACATATATTTGTTTTGATCTGGAAATATTTCTATATGCATAATCAACTCCATGAGAGCCTCCCCAAAGAATTTATTTAGCAAATGTTCCTTCCAACAACCATTAGAATTAAAGTTCTCAAGTGATGGAAATTCAAAATTCCCCACAACAATAAATGTTGGCCATTTATCTAGACTTATGACTAGAATCCATACGTCCTTCATTATGTCTAACGACTTTCCTGTTGCAAATTTCCACCTTGTGATCAGAATAAGAGCATGAGCACCATTAGCAAAAATCTTTCAAGTAATAGATCTATTATTTCTATTAGAAAGTTCCCAGAATTTCTCACCATACTTTGCTAACAAAGTCCTATTCAGCAAAGACTCTTCTCCCTTTAAAAATTTCCTAGGAAACTTTGCTCTAAGGGAACCAGTCACAGCAGCCACCGAATGTATTCCTTGGCCCCCCTCCTTCCAGGTTTTGCACATTTTTTCACAAGACATATAATGAAGGCCGTGAAGTCCTCCTCTTCTATCCCAAATGAAGCTCCTAGCCGCATTATCCACTTCTTTAAGAACACTCATTGGAACCAATGAGTGGGTTGCCACAAAAACTGGTAAAGCCACCAAAACAAATTTGACTAGAACAAATTTACCAGCTAGCGAAATCAATTTATTACCCCAAACATTAAGTTTAGAGGCAGCCTTCTCAAGAATATAATTAAAATCTAAAGCAACCAACCTTCTCAACGTCATCTTAATGCCCAGATAATTAAATTCTTTCACAACTTTGAAGCTCCATAATTTTGCTATAGCCTTCTTCCTCTTTCTTTTCACTGATTTTCCATAAAGTATCACAGATTTTTGTTCATTTATAGATTGCTTAGTTCTTCTACAAAAAGCTGAAACAATTTTGTTAAATCTTCTCATACAACTCATACTAGCTTGGGAGAACAAAAGTATATCATCTGCATATAAGAGATGAGATATTCTAGGTGCATTAGCTAAACTTTTAATCCCCAAGTTCTTTCCTCTATATCACATATCATTCGTCAACAATTGAGATCAAAGAATAAACAAATAGGGAGATAAAGGACAACCTTGTCTAAATCCACTATTTGCTTTAATCCCTTTTGAAATTCTCCCATTCACTAATAAGAAAAATTCAAGAGAATCAACACATTCCATAATAAGATTCATAAATCTTCTAGGAAATCCCAGCTTACTTAACATCAATCTCAAAGTATCCCAAGCCATACTATCGTAAGCTTGTTCCATATCAAGCTTGAGAGCCACCCAACCTTTCTTAGCTTTAGAAAATTTGAATTTATTAAATAAATCCTGAGCTAACAGAATGTGGTTCGATAAGGATCTACCTCTTAAAAAAGCTACTTGCTTCTTTGAAATGATTCCTCCAACCACTTTTAGAAGCCTGTTTAAGATCATTCTTGCAATGATCTTATATAGAGTGCCACACAAACTGATAGGCCAAAAACCTGAGGGAGAGCAAGGGTTCAACACTTTTGGAATGAGAACCACTACTGTCTGCTTCCAGTAAGAACACATTTGCCCTGTTCGAAAAAACTGTTGTATTGCTTTCCATACATCATTCCCTGTAATGAACCAGTAACTTTTGAAGAATGAGTAAGTCATCCCATATACACCGGGTGAAATACTAGTTCCACTATATTTAATAACAGTCTCCAGCTCTGCATAAGAGAACTCCTCCTCAAGCATCCTACAATCTGCATCTGAAAGAGAATTTAGAACCGGAGGCCAACCACTCAAAATACAGCTTCTACTCCTCCATTTATTGCTAAAGAATTTCATCAGGACATCTTCAATTTCAGTTTGCTCTTCTACCAAGATACCTTGATCATTCTTCAGTTGATGTATTGAATTCCCCATTCTTCTCCCATTTTTGCAAATGTATGAAAAAAATTTGAATTCATATCACTTTCCTTTATCCATTTCAATTTTTCTCTTTGTTACCACCAAGTGCTTAAATGAGCCAAATTCACATTAAACTCATGAATTTTATACCTTAACATCGTCGGACAAACCTCCTCCATTGGACTCTTCCAGTTGTAACATTGAAATCTCAGTCTTCAACTTATTTTTTAACTCCATAAAGTTCTTCATCTTTGCCTTATTCCAATAATGGAGAGCTTTTAGAGTTCTCTTGCACTTCATATTTACCACTTCCATAGCATTCCCCTATACAGGTCTGTTCCAAGACTTTTGGACTATAGCTTTTGAAGCAGGGAAAGAGGCCCAAACCTCTTCATACTTAAGCATTTTATTTCTGTTAGCCATGTCATTGAAAATTCTCAGAATTAATTGACAGTGGTCTGAAGCTATCTGTTCCAAATGCCTAACAACTTGATTTTGAATTCCTTCCATTGCTTTTGTGTTCTAAAGACATCTATCTAACCTTTCAAGTATGTGAGCATTGAAATTTTTGTTGTTGCACCATGTATACTTTGGGCCTACAATCCCAACATCATGAAGATCATTTCTAGACATAAAAGCATACATTTCTTGTGGTCCTTGAGAAAACGAGAATTGTTTTCCTCCCCTCTTCTCATCTTGTGAAAGAACACAATTGAAGTCTCCTCCCACAACTAGAGGGGATTCTTTATTACAGTTCTCTTCTAATTTCTCCCACAAGCTTCTTCTCATATGTGGATTTTTATTGCCATAAACTATAGAAACAATCCACTTACTTTCATTCAACAAGCTTTGCTCCCCAATCACACATTGAGAAGTGGCCTCAATTAAAGAAAATTTTAAAATAATTACTTTCTAGAACACCATAATACCATTGGAAGCACCAACTGAAGGATAAAGGAAGTAATCCCAATCATCACCCAATAACTTGTTCACTTCATATCTCTCCAAAGAAGAAATCTTGGTCTCAACCACCCCAACAAAGAATACATCCCAATTTTTCACAAACTCTTTTAAATATAGGGAGGCCTCCCTCTTATTAGCCCCCCCTACAATTCCAAAAAGCAAGAGAAGTCATTTGGATAAAGGTGGGGAAGGACCCTCACATTTACCTTTAATTTTTACCTCAGCTTTTTTGGATCTATAAGAGTTGCTCAAAGGTCCCAAATGCCTTAGCTCCTTCAATAGCTTTGGCTTTTGAGAACCAGGAATAGTTTCTCCATAACATTTCTATCTAGATCATTATGACTTTCTTCAATATTGCCTTCTGATCTCACCTTGACTTCTCTATCTTCATTACAGCTTTCAATAAGCAGGCTGATTTCACCTTCTTCGAACTCTATCTCTATCTGTAAACTTTCGGCAACTGATTTTGTAGAGAAGTCCTCTTCACCAATCATCTCCAGCAGGCTGAATTTATTACATTCCTCAGGAAAAGAGGCAGAAATCTTTGCAGCTTCTATTTCTTCAATAGCACCAACTTGCTCAACCCGAACTTCCTTCACATTAATAGGAGCTTCTACAGTCAGATCTTCCTTTCTATGTACTTCTGAAACCGGCTCAGTTACCTTCTCACCCATATATTTGGTAGTATCTTTAATAACTACCTTTTTTTCTGAAAGGCAGGCTTCCAACTTCTCTTTCTTTTGTGTTTGACATGGACCCACGATCCATAATTAGATACTTCATTAGGATCTTTAACTATTCCTCCCATCCCTTCTTTAGAATTTTTTCCAGAACAGTCATTAATTGAACTATCTTTCTCCTTGCACATGTTGATGAGGTGACCAATTTTACCACAATGGTAGAAAAATCTTGATATCTTTTCATACTCAATCTTTTGGAAGAACTTCCCTTCAAGACCATCAACCCGAACTCCCAAAGGTAATTTTTTATCAAGCTCTAGACTGATGCACACTCTAGCAAACTCTCTTCTACCTCATCGGAACATATCTCCATCAATAAGCAAAGGGGTCCCAATTAATGAAGCAATTCTAGCAACATTAATTTCATCCCAACAAATGAGTGGAAGATTCAGCAATCTTATCCACACAGGAGATGTCAAACCCTTCAGGGAAGTTGTAGAAAATTTTGGACTCCATTTGTCTAGTCCAATGATATGATCATTTACAAACCATGGTCCTCCTGAAATAACTTTTTCCATAGCCTCAAAAGCAACAAAAGAACAAAGAATCCAACCAGAGCCAATAATTTTTTAATGAAAATTACCAAATTGAGACCATTGACGTCTCAATTCTACCGCTATAACTTGTATTGGGATCGTTCTATCAAAGACTTTAACCACAATGGATTTATGAAATCTTTCCGATTTCTCAATCATTTTTTGTTGACATAATTTGACGGCCAATCCATCCTCTGACAGGACCGATTCATCCATAGATATATTCACCATGATATGAGCATGTTTATTCCAGGGATTCAATGACTTCTTAATCGGTGAAGGATTCAACCTTTCAGCAATAGGTTGAGCATTCTCACAAATACTTGACGTGCTTCCTTCTATCTTCTTGAAAGAAGCTTCTTCCTTAGCCAAATTCATATTGTTACCAAACCGATTTACAAAGATCTTCATACCCGAAGATGAAGAATCCAAATCTTTTGTATTATCATACAAATTTGCCGATGTATTTTCCGCATTTGCATCCAAAGCCACTTTCTTCCCTTTACCGATATCTGGCAATGAAATTTTGACTCGATCAGAGCAGTTCTCTCTGATAACCAATGAGCCATTGAAAGATTTAGGAAATCCCAATTCCGCCATGGGACCTTTCATGTTCATCAGCAGACTAACATAATCCAGTCTTGACGTCGTCCAGCCATCAGACATGGCCGTCGCATTACCGGCCAACAACTCCGGTGAAGCCGCCAAAGTAACAGAAATTCAAAATCTTGAAGTTTCTCTCAGTAGAAAATGGGAGTTTCTCTCACTAGAAAATGGCGAAGCTGACCAAAATTTTGAAGGACCATCCTTAGTTGGTTGGTTAGAAAATATTAGAAGAAACTTTCTTTATTATATCTAAATGAGAATTTGACTCTTAACCCGACACAATGGACAAAAAATATTCATGTTCTCCAATTCAAATTCATCCATTGCACTTGGCATTTGAACAACTAGCACTACTCACTAAGTGTTTGGTTAGCATCTGATTAGAAATACTACCAACAATACTTGCTCAATGAATGGTTATTTCCTCCTACAAGTACTCATCTGAGGCACTTGTAACTTGAGAGATGACTACTTGATACTTAAATGACTGGCTGAAGCAATTGTTCCACATCCATCTCATCAGTTTTTGAGTCCTTTAAGGACTATGTACTTGTTATTTAATATTAAAGCGTAAGCCCCTTGTGGGTTAAAAAAAAAGGGATATGCTTTTTGAAGCGTAGAAGGTGAAATAGGTTGTTTATATTTTTCATTCATCTAATATTTTGGCATTTTAAAAGGGCTGATAAAATTGGGGAATTGATGTACACTTATACTATTTAGAGTCAAGTGAATCAAACCAATGTTGAGCTAAGACAATCTAAACAAAGATAAGTCACCTGAGTCATAGTAATGAATAGCCTCGAATCATCTTAAATTTATAAGTCATAGGAAACAAGTAATCTAGAGCCATCTAAGGCATCATTTTTGACAGCTTTCTTATTGCTTTCTAAATCAACTTTTTTGTATACAAATTTTTATTCAATAATTTTTTTTTACTAAAAAACTTCTTTAAAAAATAATAAGAAAGTTGTTCCAAACAAAACTTAAGTATGTGAAAATAAGGTGAAAAGGAATACCAATTAAAGAAGATTAGTAGTTCATATGGAATCTATCAACAACAATACTTAACATATAATTCTTAGCAGAAAAACTTGATCTATCAGTTCTCAAGTCAAATTCATCCATTGCACTTGGCACTTGAACAACTAGCACTATTCACTAAGTATTTGGCTATCTGATTAGAAAACTACCAACAATACTTGCTCAATCATATCAACTGGCTTATTTCCTTCTATAAGTACTCATCTGAGGCACTTGCAACTTGAGAGACGACTTCTTCATATTTAGATGACTGGCTGAGGCAATTGTTCTGCATCCATCTCACTAGTTTTTTAGTCTTATGTGGTCAATCATGATGTCGATCTTGGATCCTATCAATAAATTGAAAATCAAGTAATCAGCGTCAGGCATAAAAAAATAGACTGAGCGATCTGGTTCTCCAGATCTTAAGTAACTTGCTCCATCTTCTTGTCTATTTAAATTCTTGTATCATTTTTCTTAGTTTGATTCATTCTTTTCTATGGATGACATGGATGAATTCTTTATGATAATTCACATGAGAGATTATGACTTTGTTTGGAACAGTTTTGTCACTGTTTTTTAAAACAGATTTTTAGAACAAAAATTTTTTGAACTAGAAATTTTTATATTAAAAAACTTCTTTACAAAAAAATAAGAAAGTTGTCCCAAATGAAACCTATGAATCCTAACATAATCCGATTTTTCTGATAATTTTCTACCAAATAATTTGACAATAATCATAATTTTTATTTGACTATTATTTTTAATAAAATTTTAAGTAAAAAAAACTGCTTTTATAGTAGCTTTAAAAAAAACAAATTTCTTCATGATAACTTTAAAATCACTTTTATGAAAAATTACATACCTTACATTTCTCATAATAACTTCATAATAAAATTTATAAAATTTCACAGTTGTCGCAAAAAGATCCTTAATGACTGGTATTAAAGGAAAGTGAATCTAATTCAGAATCCCCCATCCTTGGTTGTTGTGGTTTGGGAGGATCAAGTTACATGCAGCCTGCGTTTAATTACGGTTAGAAGTGGATCTCGAGGAACTGCGGAAGTGGACTTACTCGGCTTCCAAGGATACAAAGTACATAAATTTTATCAAGATTTCGTAACTCGGCGATAATCAGTTGCTGATCTGTGCATATAGAATTTGAGATTAAATTCTGTTTTATTTAAAATTAAGCTTCGATACTTAACTTTTCAGAAAAGAAAGAAAAAAACGGAAAAAACTCAATAATCATAATGGAATAGTAGGATTTCATATCGCAAACTCTGGTTAATTGTGGAACTCTGTGGTCCATTTTTTTTTATTTTAATTGCATCGCAATTCTTTTTCATCTTGCTTATTATTGAAGTATGGTGGGTCTTTTAAAAGCCCCACAGCATATTTTAGAGATCATACATAATGGAAAGTGTTGGTCATCGATGTTAAGATGATATTGGACAAAGATGAGCTGTCAAGTTAGGGATGTAGAAATTATTGGCCCTGCGCATCAATGTTAAGACAATGTCAAACTTTGATGTTGAGATTATATTGAAATGTGGATATTATAACGATGTCAAATGTCGATGTTGAGATGACATAAGATATTGTTGTGAAACCAAAGTCGTGACTCGCCAAAGTGAACGAAAATAAGAATATTCAATGATTGGGGTATTGCGTGCGGACGATTGATTTAGTATTGTGGATAGGAAATAAAAAAATTAGTTTTTATATTTTAAATAAAAAAATATCTTAAATAAAATAAATTATATAAAAAAAATTCATAAAATATTAAAGACACGTATGTCTAATTTATACTTAATATTTTTTTAATCGGACATATTTTTGGCATGTCTAATGCATGTTGTGTCTGATATGTGTCAGACATTGCATGTCTCTTTGAGGAGAAATGTTGGTATATCATAGAATGCTACATAAGGCACCTATGAAATTTAATGCAGAGTGATGGCCAATTTTGTATCCGGTTGAAAGCTAGATATAACAATTTATGGTCGAACTTTTTAATCTCATCTCTTATTTTTGTAACATGATTATACTTATTGCTTAATGCTTCTTATATGAAGAGGTAAATTACTTCAGGTTAGGCTATAGTTCTCTCTCGCTTTTATGTTACAATTATATCAGAGTAAATAATAGAAAGAAAGCTAACTATACATTTCATTAACATGAATACAAATAACAATACATCAAAGCAATAATATTGATACAAGTAAAGAAATATAAATGAAACAAATGAATGGAAAGAAACTACCAAACACTAAAAGAAAATATATAATAATCTACTACAAAACATAAAATACTAAATATAATTTATAGCTCTGCTCTTGTGATGATGGTCCACTAAGCACTCTGATAAGACCTATTATAAAAAGATACAACATGTGAGTTTCATAAATCAAACCTAGTAAGTGACTTCTATTTATTAAAGTTTAAATGACAAAAGAGTAGGGCATGCAGTATGATCAATCAACATGTAAGAATAACACCTGAAAGTCAATATATCAATGTAACAATGTAACATGTTATGTCTGTTATTATAGGTTCTATTATGCTTATATTATAACTATAAATGTCCAACTCCTACTAATGCAACATCAGTCAATGTCCACACTTGTAATTACCTTTGGTACCATTGTACTCAAATATGATCTATATGCCTTTCATCATTTTTAGCTCATGCTTATTTATATATTATCTATAGCCGGTCTTGCTAAACATCCTTTACAAGGAAGGTAAACCAAGGAAATCCAATGATTTCCTATAGAGTCGTCACTCTAGGGTGTGTTAGCCCGGCTAGCCAATATCCAATAGAGTTCTAGTAACCTACACACAATTATACAATGTTTGTGCTTTTACTATAAGTTCCAATAGGTATTATATAAGTCAACATGACCATAATAAATTATATAACCAACATGATTTATAGCTAAAGTATCATTTGTTTCATTAAATAGAACTGATATGCAAGAACTAGATTCTCTATAGTTTGAATCATTTTAAATGAGAAGAGGCCAAGTATTAATAAATCAAGGTGAAGATATTTCTACTGTTTAACACATTCATTATGAGCAATAAATAAGATTTCTAACATGCACAATATTAATAAAAAAACAAATAAAATAAGACTAATAATCTAATATTGAGAGACCTAGCACAAGAAATAAGGATAACTCTCCTAACAAAGAAGGGTACATCTATGCAATAATAAATAACATCCACTTACAATAATCAGCACTATTTCCAAATTTCAATTGCAGGTTGCACACATTCACCAAACGAAAGTCCTACAAGATGTGAAAACAAACAATATAAGCATTCACTTGCAGCATCTGAGTTAGTTGACTTTAACTATAACATCAATGCTAATATTTAATATAGCAGAGATGTTATTAACCTTATAGTTATTCTAATCACATCAAGCTGATAATAAGTTGAAAAATACCTCCCAACAATTTAATTAATAGATTAATACTTATAATGCAATAAAAAGATTAAGATTATATGATTTAATCCACTTGAATCATCAATCATAAATAAAGATTTCTCCCATGCAAGCTTAAGACCAAATACTAGTGATTCGAGGCTATAAAAAATTAATACAAATCAAATCTTATTTCACATTATAAACAGGTCTCTTAATTAGATGACTAGAAATAGAAGAAAAAGGAAGGAGGAGGAGAGAGAATGAGAAGGAACTCACTATAAAAGGAGAGGAGATTGAGTCATGTTCCCGAATGGCTATTATCAGGAGAAGAAAGTTGATGTCGAGGAAGGAGGGAAAGGTTCGATGGTTACACAGGGAAGGGTATGTAGGTGCACAACGACTGCTATGAAATAAGGAATATGATGATATAGTTCCTTTTTTTGCTTTAAAGGGATAGAGGGAATGTTGAGGGTGAAAACAAGTAGGAGAATCACACAAGAAAGGAAAAAAATTTACACAATCCTTGTGATTGGAGACATAAATGATTGTGCCTGACTATCATGTGTGAAGGTGTAATTGAAGGAGGTCACTCGATTCATGCACAAAATTGGTAAAGGGCTCAGTTTGTTTGTGTGCGAAAGGCTTGGACAGAATGGTCCAAGTTTGGACATTACATACTATCCCCTTTAAAAATAATTTAATCCCCATATTCATACCTTAATTCTAGAAAATCTAAGAGTACTTCACAATCATCTCTTCGTCAATCTCCCAAGTTACTTCTTGTTTTGACTTATTCTTCCGAAGGACTTTGATAAAAATGATTGATTGGTGATGAAGCTGTCAACTTTTATGCTCAAGATCTTCTTGAATCAACAGAGCCTCCAAATCTTAAATTCAAAATATCTACATCTAGCTCTAAGTTGTGTGTAGGGTAATTTTTCTCATGCACCTTGAGTTATCTGGATGTGTAAGCTACCACTTTGTCAAGTTGTATTAAGATATGTTCCAAGTCTTAATGCGAGTGTCACTTTAAATTTGAAATCCATTATTACTAGAAGTAATAATGAGAATATGAGTTGACTCCAAGTAATTCTTAAGCTTTTGAAAACTTTACTTATGGGCATCATACCATATGAACTTAATAGACTTCTTAGTCAATATATTCAGAGGTGTAGCAATACTAGAAAAGCCTTCCCTGAAGTGTCTATAATAACCAACTAGGCCAAGAAAACTATAAATCTCAGTGATGTTGCTCAGCCTGGGCTAATCAATTAAGGTTTTAATTGTAGCAAGATCCATACAAAAATTCTAGCTTTATTGATAATGTGCCCATGGAATGACACCTCTCAAAGAAAAAACTCACACTTTGAGAACTTTGTATAAAGCTTATTCTCCTGAAAAATACTCAATGTTGTCCTAAGATGTTGGGCATGCTCCATATCATTCATGGAATATATCAAAATATCATCAATTAATACTATCACAAACTGATCTAAGCAAGACTTAAGAACTCTATTCATCAAATCCATAAAAGCAACAAGGGTATTAGTCAACCCGAAAGGAATGCCTAAAATTTCATAATGACCATATCAATATAAAAAATCTATCTTCAGCGCATCCTCATTCTTGATCTTTAACTGATGTATCTCGAATGAAGGTTAATATTTGAGAACATAGAAGAGCCTTGCAACTAGTCAAATAGATAATCAATTTAAGGTAGGGGATATTTTTCTTCATTATGACCTTGTTTAGCTCTCTATAGTCAATACATAATCTCATGCTTTCATCTTTCTTTTTCTTAAATAAAACTTGCGCTCCCCATGATGAAACATTAGGCCTATCAAATCCTTTATCAAGCAATTCTAATAAATGCACTTTAAGTTCTTAAACCTCAACCATTTTCACAAGATGCAGTGCTTTTGAAATTGGAGTAGTACCTAGAACTTTCTCTATAGTGAACGTAATCTCACGATAAAAAGGTAAGCCATACAAATCTTTATGAAATACATCTACAAATTCTTGGACTAACATAATACTATCTAAATTGATCCTTGGCTTGTTGGTATTTATTATATGAGTAATTAAACCAACACACCCTCAATAAATCATCTTTCAGGCTTTTATTGCTTATACAAGGCATGAAAATACTCCTCTTTCACCATTAAAAAGGTTGGAGCACCTAGTATATGAAAGTTTATCCTTCCCTTATGATAATGTATCATGACATGATATTTAGAAATCCAATCTATTCCAAGTATTGCATCAAATTTAGTTAGTGAAAATATAATTAGTGTTGCATGAATATGCATATTATTGATAATAATATCACAATCATGAACACGCTAACTAACTATCATAGATGCTTCAAATAGTATATTAAAAGATAAATGGGATTATAATTGAAACAATGAAGCATTTGATGCAAACTTATCTTATATGAATGAATGTGATGCCACAAAATCAAATAAAACCTTTGATGGTTTCTTATGAATAGAAATTAATATTATAGCTACATTAGGAGCTTCACCAGCCTCTTACTGTGCTCTGATAAAAAAATAAAGATGAATTGCTTGTCTAGTCTTCTTTTGCATTTGAGGTCGCAGTGTTTGACACTATATTATTTGTTGTTGTTGTTGATATGGTGTTAGAGGCTTTTTCCATTAGTACTTTGGAATAGGGCTTTTCTGGTAGAACTGAGATGTTGAAACTTGTTGAGATTGTTGCTGAAACAAAGAATAATATTTTTTCCCTATCCTTTGTCATTATTCTTGTGCTAGCATTCTCCATGTGATTTTTTCCACCTATTATTATGTGGAGGTTTAGAGTTATCTTATGTAGTTGAATGATCTAATTGATCTTATGTCTTCAGTGAGTAATCCTTAGCTTAAGCTCATTGTTGTTGTAGTTGAAACATTTCATGACAACTAAATTGTAAGTCCCAGAATGATATTTGCCGCAATAATCACAACAAGGATTATTTTTCAACTTTTACCCTTAATGATTCTTGTGTCGCTTCTTCTATGAATCTACCTATGCTAAATTATATGTAGCTTTCCACTTTCCAGCAATTTTCTCTTCAAAGGAATTTAAGTTTAGCTTTGTTCACTAACTCTCTAAATATAATGCACTTGACTCAGATAAGGATCTTTTGATGTCTTCTCTCAGACCATAAGGAAAGTTATAGATTATTTGATCTTCGTGTTGACTAATGGATGGTATAAATATGATAATTATGGAAAATTATGTCTCTTATTCTAAGTCTGTCTTTGTTCTTTGCACCAGCTTTCCTAAATTAGACAATAGTTTTAATCCATCCATCATGGGGAGTAACAATTCTGGAAATAATTTTTTAAATTATACCTAAGGAATTTACTACATTTTCTCCAAAATTAGAGCATTAGTGGCTACCCCATCAATCATTAGCTCCTTCTCATAGTTAAAACACAACCATGTCTATCTTTTGCTTTGTCAAACATTTAATACCATGAATTCTATTTTCTATATCATGAAGCCAAGTGCCTGGCATGATTTGCTCCATAATAGCATTGAATGTTGGAGGGTGCTTCTTCAAAAGTTGATCCATTACTTGAGCTATCACCCCTTCGTTAGTCAAAAATGACATGTAATTTTTTAAAATTTTATTTACTAGGTTTTATAAGAAAGTTAACTATTATCATAAACATCATTATATTTAATGATTGATTTACCAGAGTTTGGTTTGTAGCTAGCTCTATTATAGCCTCCTATTACACTAATGGTGGTGCTAGTTGAGTTTGTTGTTACACTTGTTGAGTAACTTGATGAATTTCTTTCACTGCTTGAGTGAGCTAAACAATTTTGTTTGTCATCATTGTGATTAGCGCATTGATATCTAGGTTTGAGACATCAACACCTTAATTATTATTAGAATGAGGTATTTGTGGAATAGGTGTAGCTTCTTCAGTAGTTCTCATTCCATCATTACCACTGCTGTGGAAATATTCCTTTTCCTTAGCACCATTTTGAATAAATAAGCAAACATATCAAAATAAAATACATTGATAATTACATAACTATAATATTTCAAGAAATAACAATAAATATTGGAGATATTCTAAGATATATTTCACACAATCCAATCCTAAATAAATCAAAGAAAATCAAACATAAAATAGAACTTGGGCTTTGATACCACTCTGTCACACCCTTGGTCCAGAAGGAGTTACACCCTGACAACATGGAATGTGATGAAGGGATAGAAAGATCTATTTTGTACTCACAAAAGAGAAAAGTGCATAGACCAATAATGTAACCAATTATATTGGAGTATATAAAATAATGAAAACTAAATATTCATTTCATTAATATGAATTCAAATAATAGTGTACCAAAGTAATAGTATGGATACAAACATAAGAAATGTAAATGAAATAAATGATAGGAAAGAAAGTAACTAACTCTCAAAACAAATGTATAGTAATTTACTACAAAATATAAAATACCAAATATATTCTGTTGTTGATAGTTCAACACCTATTGTTGGTAGTCCAAGCCTTAAGCATATATCATCCATGGTTGAGTCAAACCATGGTCAATTTGGCCTTTTCAAGCCATAAAGATTAGTCAAATTTATGTGTACTCTTGGTCCTCTATTCAAATGGACATGACATTGCCTCAACCCTTTAAACTTCATCCCATTTTATTAAAGTAACCTTCATGACATGACCTAGTTTGTTTGATTAGGTTTGCCTAATCAAACTAGTAAAAATAATTAGAATGAACTTATCTATAGTCAACATTCTCTTTTGACCTCATATACAAGAACACTAAGCCTTGGAGTCCACTCAAATGACTCCTCACACTCTTTACCTACCACCTCATCAATTATTGACTAAGTTGACTTGTCAAACTAGTCAACAACCTTTCAAACTCCCTCCTTAGGTAAACTCTTTTTCCCAAACTATCTCTCCCCATCCCAGTTGCTTTGACCAAATCACATGAGTTTTATTACTCTTGTAATTAAGAACTCTCCAAGCAGTCCCTAGCAACTGATTTAACTACCTTGAGTAAATGTGGTCCCCCTTTTTATCCTGAAGCCACCAATATGGATGAGGCCTTTCCAGCCTTCTTTCTGCCACCCAATGACCTGGGAAATGTGGCCCCACATTCTCCCAAATCCATCAATAAAATCTTTTGTAAACTCAAACCCTAGCTTTAATCACTTGGATTAAAATAGCTTTTTAAAAATCTATTTTTAACCCAAACGGACCCTCCCCAGTGAATGCTCTTCATGTAGGCTAGCTCTAGTTAAAATTTCATCTCATTTGAGCCCTTTTTTTAATTCCAGGGTTTAATATATATACTCTGCATGCCCTATGCACTTTTTTAGTCACTGATCATTTGATCAATGGCTCTAATTTTGGCATTTTATCATTTAATTTGATCATGGATTGAATCACGTAATCCTATTTTTTGTCTGGGTTGATCTGAGATGTTCCATCCAAATTATGGGTGATCTAACGATGGTCGCAATATGGTGACTTAGATCAATAAAACACTGGTGTTTCATCTCATCCCTACAATCATTATTAATGATTGTAGCCATGCAATCATTGGCAATTAATGCATGCAATTTTGATCTCATGGCTCGGATAGTGTCGCATGTCCCCTCCATCATCGTGGTTCTATTTCAATGGTCCGGATGCAGCCGCGTGGCCATGCCACAATCGCAGTTTGTTTTAAACTTAATAAAATTGATTTCTAACTATTTTTAAATTCAATTAACATCCTAAAATAAAAACAAATTCATTTCTTAATGGACTTTTATGATTTTTGGAGTTATGGATTCAGATAAATGGTTCTTTATTATAAAAATAAAATTAAGCTATTTTAATTTATAATTTAACATTTATTTATGGTTTTTGAAATAATTGATTTTAATTTTAATTAAATATTTATTAGTCATTTTGACCCAAATTTTGGGAGGAGATGTTGGGACCCTATCCTTGACATCCTCTGATTTTTCTAGGGTCATTTGAGTAGAAAGAATTTAGTTTAAAAATTTTAATAAAATCTAAAAATTCTTTAACTTTGAAAAATCACCATTAATTTGAGAAAATCTAATTTAATAAAACTAAAAGCCATTCAACTTTAATTAAAATTAAGTATTTTCTAAATAATTTAAATCTCCAAAATTAAGTCAAAGTAAAAAAGTCAAATTCCCACTCAATCATAGTTTAAAACTAGGTCAAAACTTCAAAAAATTATAACTTAATTTAGAAAATTCCAAATTGGGCAAACTTAGAGGTCTAATATTTTAGAAAAATATTAAAATAAAAAATTACTTTAATTTGAAAAGTCAAATTTTGACCCCTTTAATTAATGCATTTAAATAATTCAATAATTCCAAAAACTTCAATATCTAATAAAAAGATCCAAACAACTTTAATCCAACTTTAAAACTAGCAACCAATCAATTGAATTAAAATTCAACAACCCTTAATTTCCAACCAATTAAATTAACTTAATCGACCCTAATTGCTACTGGGGAACCCAGGCCTACGAGGCTAGCCTTAATGAATGTGAAATAAACTTTACAGCCTCGATGCTTAACAAATGTAGTAATCACTTAACTATCAAAACATGTATAAATTAAGTTTTACTACATTTGTTGACGGTCTACCCTTAGATTAGGAAAAATCTAGTTTTGACTCAACCATGAATTTCTCCTTTGATCTTTAATGAACCTGAACACTAGATAACTTTGACAAACTACCAGCTTAGGACCTACCTCGACCATACAGACTTTAGTACACACTCTAGATAGTTCGCTAGGACAACCAACTCTAGTCTAGTCTAGGTCGGTGTTTACTTTTTTACTATTGTGTGCCTAGTTTTCAAGTTTTTATTGCATGTTGTGATTAAAAATTGATTAACATAAGTGTTTACTTACTTTAACTACAATATGTGAATTAATGTAATGGGTGATAGTCTACCCTTAGATTAGGAAAAATCTAGTTTCTCACTAAGCTTTATGCAGATGGCCACGCTCATGCAGGATAATAAAATGAAGCTTATTTAATAATAAATATAATGGCTGTAGGTGCTTCAGCTGCTTAGCCCCTAAACCCTAAATTGCTTGGCATGTAGTTTAATTTATTTAAATTCTTAAGATAACCCTGTAGGAGAGTCTAAATTTTTATTTTTATATTAATATAATTTGATTATGTATCAAGTTGTAAAAGTGCCTTTGAGTTGGGATACAAGTATCCAAAGTTAGATTCCAAAGAGGAAAGGACATCCCTCATGTGAGGGTTTTTTTCTTTTTGGAAGCCCAAATTTTAATCATTTCACTACCCAAGATGAAAAGAATAACCTCCTTTTAGGAGAAGAGTTTTCTTTTTCACTTGAGTATCCAGACACGATGAGTCCAAGGATCCCGAAGAGTTGAAGGCAAAGAGTATCACACCATTATTGGATCTTGTTAAAGCAGCATCAAGATTAACCTTAATCCATTCTGGGGGAGGGGGTGCCAATGAGAAATAGCCTCGCCTGCTGGTTAGCGCCCTAGTGATCCATGAACAGGTTATTATTAGAAATTGCTGCATAACTAATAGCATTGGCTGCTATATAGTTCAAACTCAACTCTTGCTTTCCATATTTAATCAAATTTCTACTTTCCATGAAAAATATACTAGAGAGCAATATAAATTTGCAATGAGTTTAAAGTTCATAGCTAACCGTCCCAATTGAAATTTACAATCACTGGAAGAGGAGAAGATAGGAACCGGGAATCCCCACTCCTTAAGAACGTCTATAGCTTGATGCAGCTTTAAGCAGTGAACCATAAAATGCTCAGATTTTTTTGATTCATTACAGCCTCTAGGATATAAACAATGACCCAGTAATCTTCGGTACATCAGAAATCCATTTGTAGGGATTACATCATTGAATGACCGCCACCAAAAACATTCAACTCTAGGATTAAGTTGAAGTTTTTTTAGCCAATTCCAATACTCCACTGACATGTTTGCCACATCATAAGAAGCTGTTATGCTCTTACCCGAGATTTTATGTCTCAATTCCAAGCTATCCTTATTTTGATAAGGAAAAATATGAATTTGAATAATACGTTCCATAAGAGCCTCCCCAAAGAATATATTTAGAAGATCCTTCTTCCAAATACGATCTACTATAAAGCTCTCCAGAGAAGGAAAATCAAAATTCCCTACTGCAATAAAGTAGGCCATCTCTCTAGAAAACTATCTAGAATCCACACATCTTTAAGAATGTCTATAGATTTACCTGATGCAATCTTCCACTTAGTGATCGGAAGAAGAGAATGAGCTCCATTAGCAGTGATCTTCTAAGTAGTAGACTTATTGCCTTTGCTAGTATCTTCCCAAAATTTAGTACCATACTTTGCCAACAAAGCCTTATTAAGCAAAGAATCTTCTTCCTTTAAGAAATTCCTTGCGAATTTAGCTCTAAGGGGTCCTATTATAGACACCAATGAATATATGCCTTGTCCCCCATCCTTCCAGGTTTTGCACATGTTCTCCCAAGACATATAGTTTAAGTCATGAAGACCTCCTTGTCTATCCCAAATAAAACTTATAGCAGTTTTATCCAATTCTTTAAGAATACTCATTGGAACCAATGAGTGAGTAGCCACAAAAATCGGTAATGAAGACAAAACCGTTTTAATTAGTACAATTCTCCCAGTTAAAGAAATCGTCTGGTTGCCCCAAACATTAAGTTTAGAAGCAGCCTTCTCAAGGATATAATTGAAGTTTGAAGGAACCAATCTCCTCAATTCCAACTTAATGCCAAGATAAGACACTTCATTCACAGTTTTGAAGCCACATAGCTTTAATATAGCTTTCTTCCTCTTCCTTTTAACAGATTTCCCAAACAAAATTACGGATTTCTCTTCATTAATGGATTGCCCAGTTTGACTGCAAAAAGCTGAAACAATTCTTCTTAATCTCCTCATACAGCTCTTTCTAGCTTGGGAGAATAATAAGATATCGTCTGCATACAAAAGATGTGATACTCTAGGGGCATTTGTAGAAATTTTTATCCCCAAATTCCTTCCTCTATGCCATATATCATTAGTCAAGATTTGAGAGCAAAGAATAAATAAATAGGAAGAAAGAGGACAACCTTGTCTAAACCCACTATTTTCCTTAAGCCCCTTTGAAAATTTACCATTAATCATGATAAAAATTCTGGAAACTCCACACATTCCATAATTAGATTAGAAAATCTGATTGGAAATCCCATTTTATTCAATACCAATATCAAGGTATCCCAAGCCATACTATCATAGGCTTGTTCCATATCAAGTTTGATAGCCACCCATCCTTTCTTAGATTTAGAAAATCTGAGCTTATTAAAAAGTTCATGAGCTAAAAGAATATGATTACATAGGGATCTACCTCTTAAAAAAGTTGTTTGCACCTTAGAAATAAGTCCACCAACAACCTTCAACAGCCTATTTAATAGCATTTTAGAAATAATCTTATACAGGGTGCCACAAATGCTGATAGGACAGAAAACTAAGGGAGAAATGGATTCAACAACTTGGGAATGAGAACCACCACCGAATCTTTCCATTTAGAATAGAGCTGCCATATTACCAAGAACTGTTGTACAGCCCGCCAAACATCATCCCTATTATATACCAATAGTTTTTGAAAAATGAGTATGTAATACCATCTAGATCAGGGGAGATGTTTTTCCAACTATCTTTAATAATAGAATCCAGTTTCGAATAAGAAAACTCATTTCTAATAGTTTACAATCCGGTCAAGAGAGAGTCTTCAATACAGGAGGCCAACCATTTAAGTTACAACATCTACTCTTCCATTTATTGCTAAGAAATTCATCAGGATTTCTTCAATTTCAGTATGCTCTTCTACCGAAATTCCATCTTCATCCTTCAATTGACGAATAGAGTTTCCCAATATTCTTCCATTAGCAAAAGAATGGAAAAATTTAGAATTCATATCATTCTCCTGGATCCACTTTAACTTTGATCTTTGTCTCCACCATGTGCTTAAACGAGCCAAATTCAGATTGAATTCCTGAATTTTAGCTCTCAACAGTAATAGCTTTTCCTCGTTAAGACCATGCCCAAAGGATTCTTCCTGCTGCAGATTTACAATCTCTTTATTTAATACATCTTTGATTTCCATAAAATTCTTCATTTTTTGCTTTGCTCCAATAATGAAGAGCTCTCAAAGTCCTTTTACACTTAACATTTATGACATTCATTGCATCCCCATTAACAGGTTTGTTCCAAGTCTTTAGAACGATAGCTTTTGACGCCAGGAAAGAAGCCCAAACATCTTCATACTTAAGAAATTAATTTTGGTGCAATTTATCATTGAAAATTTTGAGTATTAAGGGACAATGGTCAGAAGCAATCCTAGCCAAATGTCTTATCACAACAGTTTGAACTTCAATCAATGCCTTAGTGTTTAAAAGACACCTATCTAGCCTTTCAAGTATACGAGCATTCCCACTTTTGTTGTTGCACCAGGTAAACTTTGGTCCTACCATCCCAACATCAAGTAGATCATTTCTAGACATAAAGGCAGACATTTCTTGCATGCCTTGAGAAAATGAGAACTTCTTTCCACCCCTCTTCTCTTCTTGTGAAAGTACACAATTGAAATCCCCTCCCACAACCAAAGGAATCTCTTTGTCACAGTATACTTCTAATTTTTCCCACAACTTCCTCCTTATATGTGGATTCTTGTTGCCATAAACTGTAGACACAATCTACTTGCCTTTATTAAAAATACTAAACTCCCCAATTACACATTGAGGAGAAGCATCTAGTAAAGAAAATTTTTCCATATTAGCTCTCCATAATACAATAATTCCTCTAGAAGAACCATCTGAGGGATATAGGAAATAATCCCATTCATCACTCAACAACTTGTTAACTTCATATCTCTCAAAAGAAGAGATCTTGGTTTCAACCACCCCAACAAAAAATAAATCCCAATCTTTCACAAATTCTTTTATGTATAGGGAGGTTTCCCTATTATTAGTCCCCCTACAATTCCAAAAAGCTAAAGAAGTCATTTGGATATAGGGGGGAAGGACCCCCACTTTTACCTTTAATATTTACCTTAGCTTTTTTGATCTGGAAGAATTGCTCAAAGGCCCCAAGTATTTAAGCTCTTTCAATAGCTTTGGTTTTTGAGATCCAAGAATAGATTTTCCCAAGCCCGAACTATCAAATTCTTTTGCAATACCACCACTAATGCATTCCTTGATTACATGAATCACCTTTTCTTCCTTGATGATAACATCAGTCTTGTAAATTTCTCCATCTTCCAGCTCCGGTTCATTCTGTATACTCACTGCATCTTTTCTGATAGATTTGTCTTCTTCATCTACTTGCTCCAGCAGATTAAACATATTCTCTTGAACAATAGATACCTCAGGAATAGAGGTAGAAACCTTTACAGCTGCTGTCTCTACAATAAAAGAATCTTCACCAACTTCTATTACATTATTCTTTAATGTAGCAACTTCCATACCGTCTTCAAACATTTGTACACCTGATACAGGCACAGGTAATTGATCTTCCAGAGATTTAATAGCCTCTTTATTCTTTATAGCCTTCTTCTGATAAGTAGGCTTCAACCTTTTATTTCTTCCAGAGATTCTTCCCTAAGAGCATTTACTACTCCTACATTTCCTTCTTTAGATACTGGGCTAGAACAGACATTGTTTGAGCCTACTTTCTCATTACACATATTGCTTAGATGACAATTTTTATCACAATTATAACAAAACGTTGAGATCTTTTCATACTCAACCTTTTGAAAGAACCAACCTTCAAGTCCATCCACCCAAACACCCATAGGCAATTGTTTATCAAACTCCAATCAAACACATACTCTTACAAATTCTCTCCTTCCCCATTGGAACATATCACCGTCAATTAGCATAGGAGACCCTATTAATGAATCAATCCTTGCAACATTAATTTCATCCCAACAAAAATAGTGGAAGATTAGTCAATCTTACCCACACCGGAGATGTTAATCCCTTAAGGAAAGTTGTTGAAAATTTAGGACTCCACTTGTCTAGCCCAATAATATGATTATTTACGAACCATGGTCCTCCTGAAATAATTTTCTCCATAGACTCTTGTGAAAAAAAGGAGCACAGCATCCACCCTGAGCCAAGGATTGTTAGATGGAACTTCCCGAATTGAGACCATTGACGTCTCAATTTCGCAGCTATAGTTTGTACTGAAATTGTTCTACCAAAAACTTTAACCATAATGGATTTTTGAAGCTTCTAAGAATTCTCTATCATCTTTGGTTGAAATTATTTAATAGCCTTGCCATCATCTGATAAGAAAGAATCTCCCATTGACATATCCATCGTGATATGAGAACGTTTAATCCAAGGATTCCGAACATTCTTAACAGGAGCTGATGTCATCCCTTCATTCTCCGATTGAACATTCTTCCGAACATCTGAAGTGCTTCCTCCCCTCCTCTGGACTGAAGGGTCTCCCTTAGCTAAATTCTCATTATTTCCAAATCGGTTCACAAAGATCTTCATACCAGAATGTGAAGATTCAAAATCAATTGTCTTAACATTCGAATTTGATGAAGGAGTTTCCACATTTGAATCATGAACAATTTGTTTCCCCTTACCGACATCTGGTGAAGGATTTTTATGACATTCTACGCAATTTTCTCTGATAATAAATGGACCATTGAAAGGTTTTCGATTGGTTCCCATCTCTGAATCAGAAGCTTTATGATTCAATAGCGATCTATCATTATTCAGGGTTACCGACGCCCAGCCATCTGAATTGGCTGTCGACTGGAAAATCACACCTCCGGTGTTGCCGCCAATGTAATAGAAATCCAGACTAGTATAGTTAGATTCTTCATAGAATGTCATATTAACCCTTCTGGCTGCATGTCTTCCTTCCTTGGATTTGACTATTATAATATGGATGAAATATCCAGTTCCATTATTTGATATCTTCACCTCCCGAGGTGATATATCATTCATAGTGACATGTTCAATTTTGAGATTGAAGTCTTGAATTAAAATTCCTAAATAAAACTAATCTTTTCAAAAACCACTTTATGTCCCAACAACAATGACACGCCCGGTGGGATGGATATCTCTCTCCACCCTCAATAATGATGAAATTTTATTTCATCAGTAGTCTTAACTACCTTTATTTCTATTGGCATCTTTACCCATTTCTTCCTTAGGTGAGCTTAGCCAAAATAAAAAATTCATATAAAAAAGGGAGGTGAAACCTCTGTCCAAAAAGTATACATTGACCTTATGAAACTAGATCAACTGGAGGTGTTGATAGTTTCAAGTCAATCTTTTAAAACCTCCAAGTCAAATTTATAAACCTGCATTATTGGATCTAACTCAATATGTTGAGTTGTAAAATTAGAAGAACTCATGTTGATCTTGTCTCCAAGATCCTTAATTTTTTAAACTCCTAGATTGACATTTCACCTCCAAATCAATTAATGGTGTGGAAGTATCAGATAATCTCCTTTAAATCACAATCACTCCTTGTATTCTACCATCATATATTGGGTTGTTAGTTTTACAACTTGAGAGATTTAATAAAATATAGAGTTCGTTATGATTTTTAAAATTTAATTTCAATAATATCTAATTCCAATTCTTCTTTTATATTCTATAAACTCAAACCAATTCAATGGCTGGCAAGCTAATTTTCACCTTTGAGAAGGGTCTAACATGTGAGGGGATTGAATTCATAAAAATAATTCATTTTGGTCAGGGATTTTAAACCATTGAGCTGTCATTGAATGGAGGGAAACTGGTTAATTTCAAAGCTACTCAGTTATACTCTAGTGTGTTGATGTTGGTTCATGGGGTTAGGGACTAAATCCCTCAATCCCAATGTTAAGGAGATAAAATCAGAAGCTCCTGCTGAAACTGCTGAAGTAAAGTCTGTTTTTGTGGAGGGATTGAGTTTTGAGATCCCATTCACAAGTAAGAATAAGAGAAATAACTATTTGAGGAGTGTTAGGAAGAAGATTACAAAAGCAAGAAATGTTGTCGAGGTTAAGACTGCGGGCCAAGTAAAGTCAAAGGCTGATGAGGAGCTGCATATCCCTACATCCTCTCCACTCCTTAAAGAGAATCATTTCCACCCCTTAGATATTGCTACAAGGGAGGAAAGGGTGACTAAGATAGCTAGTTCCCCACCATATCAGAAAGACTACTCAAATAAGAGGACTCTAAAGAAAAAATGACTACAGAGAACCAAGATTTTGAGGAACATAATCCACACATGCGCTGCCTAAGCAAGTGAAACTAAGGAGCAGTATATGAGAAATCTGAAGGGGATGATCTCACATAAATTTGAGAAAGAAATTCTTAAGGAAGAAAAATCTGAAGCAAGAAATATAACTCCTTAGACTACGAGGAAAATAAAAAGTTTGCAAGATAGCCGATTGATTTTATGTTAGTAAATAGTTACCAATGGGTGTCATACCCTTCATCCTCTAAAATGGAGGGTATTGTACTTATTGAACCTGTATATGGCCGCCATTCTACTAATAGGCTACCGGTCCTTTCGCCAAAATTTGCAAAGCTATCCTTAGTGGTGGTAAAAAACAAGGAGGAGGTTTTTGAAATTCAAAGGATGGTCGAAGATAAGGGAAAAAGGCCCATGTCCCAAAAAAATTCCCTAAGAAGATTAGCAGGGTTGATGTTCTACCACCCTCAGCTAAGTCACCTCAGTCTTCAGTCAAGCTACCTAGATTCCAATTAGTATTATCCCAGTCCTAACTAGTTCAGAGGATGCACTGGTTGATGTTATAGTTGTTAGTTCAGTTGATATTCTAGTGGTCAATTCAGTTGATATTTTGATTGTTGATTCAGGTGATACTTTAGTTGATGTCTCCGACAATTTCTCCTAAATTCCACTTGTTATCAATGAACTCCCTACCCAAGGATCTAAGTACTTTACCTTGCCTGATGTAGGAGCTATCACCCTCCAAGCCCCTGCATCATCTTCTATGGTAGATGTCCCTCACCCTATGGAAGATTCCACCCATCTGACTTTAAACCTGGTTGAATGGGAGGGGATAGTTCAAGATGAAAACTAGCAAATGATAGAGGAGTTAATGGCATAGATCGTGATGGATGATGATCTCAAATTACAAGTTGTCTTTTCTAAATTAAAAGATAAGGAATTCTATGACATGATTGACTACAATGGTTACTTACCAATCAGCCTTAAAGAAATAGGGGATTGGCCGGTTGATGAGGTAGTGCATGAGATTAAGGATAACTTAAGAAAGAAAGAAGCTACAAAAGCTTTCGACCTAGTGTCTGATGATTTACTAATGGTAGAGGATGTAGTCACTGGTATTGTTTGCATGGTTGAGACCAGAGCTTCAGTTAATGAAAGAAAACTAGAAGACCCCATTCTAGAAGAGATGAAACTTCAGCGACAGCAGATTCAAAATTGAATGGTTTAGTGAGAATAAGAGGGGATGATCAGTATATCAAGAAATTGGAAGCTCAAGTTATTGATATGTTGTCACAAGTAAGAGAAATTCAAGAAAGGTTAACTAAGACATAGGAGCCTTTATTTTTGCAATAGTAACCCATAGTCCAAGCGGTGACTATTTGGAGTAATAAGTTAGAGTCCTGTTCAAAGCTCCTGAGTTAGTACCAGTAGTCCCTGCTTGCCTACCAGTAGTTCTTCCAGCCCAACCGATAGTCTCCTCAGTTCCCCAAGTCCAACCAACAATCCTTTCAACCCTTCTGGTATCTGTTCAAAAAAATATCAAACATGTTACAAATCTGATACAAGCACTGAGATTTTGATGATAATAAATATTATTGTGTCTATTACAGCTTTCTCCTAATTTTATGATATTTTATTTTGTTTTGTGTATACCAACATTTCAGAAAAATAGTCCACCATTCACTTGCAATATTGATCAGCTCAATACAGGGTAGACTAGGGTTACCATCTATATTTTCAATTTCGTATATATTTTTCCTTTCCTGAGTTGTATCCTATAATTTGGTGGATATAATTGCTGATTAACCTTGCACACACACATGGGAAGGGAAAAATATTTTTAGATATTTTTTCTTAGCAAATCGTATTGTATGACTTTAGATCGTATTGTGCGACATACTATATGACTTTAAATCACACTGTACAATTTGTTATGCTCTATCAAGCCTTAGATGCCAAAGAATTAAGAAAACTATTTTTTATTGATTATAAAGTACTATCACAATCGTATTGTATAACCATATTAACATCTTGCTTAATTTAACCCCAAAAATCAAGCAATCAAATCATGGGCATTTATGAACAGCCGATCGTATTATATGATCATGCTCATACAATACGATTGCTAGAGTATGACTTTGGTTGTCTTGATAATCATACCAAATAAAAGCCACAATTTTTGTATTGATCGTACTGTATGATGTCCATAGTATTGGACGATCTATAGTGTACGAAGTTGGCTGTCACTAATGTCGTCCCAAATAAATAGAAGGAATTTGGACATTTCGTACCGAATGATCTTAGGATCATACTGTATGATAGGTTGTAAATTCTAAATAGTTTATCTGTACAAACTTGTTGGATGATCTAATTTTCACTGATCTTACAATACGATATATGTATCGTACTGTACAATCAAGTCAGCTCACTTGAAATTTAAGGTTTCTTAAAGCACATTACTTAAGGTTTTCTAATGCTCCTTTTAGAAAATCTTGTTTTGTCTTCTAGAGAGGGAGCTTTAAGGGAGAGAAGAAAGATAGATTTGTGAGAGAAAAGAGGAAGTTTTTGTGAGGGAGAATTTGTGAGGGGATTCACAAGGTTTCTCCAAGCAAGAATATTGCCTAATCTCTATAAGTGTATGCATGGATTCTTTGTGGCTCCGAAGAAGAAGTTCTTCAACAAATATCGTGTTTCTCTGACTATCACCTGGAGAGTGAAAATAGAGTCGTGGTTCTCTAACTATCACCTGAAGGGTGAAAATAGATTTTTGATTCTCTGACCAACACCTGAATTGTGCAAATAGAGTGGAGGTTCTCTGCCTTAAAGTGAGCCACGATTCTTTGCCACATTAGGTTTTTAAAACTGCGTTTGTACATGCTTCTCAACATTTCTATGAGAGTAAAAGGGAGTCATTACTATTTAGTTCAATACTTGGAGAGGGAGTCTCTAAGGTGTGGACATAGGTTAGGTTGACCAAATCACTATAAATTTTGGTATGTTCATTCTGATTATTTTTTTCACTTTATTTTTCTATGATTATATATATGGTTCAAAATCTATTTTATTTCATTTTCTTGACATTTGTTTATTTTCGTATCTGCTGTGTTGATTATTATGTGTAGGTGTGAAAGTTGTTTAAAGAATTTATTTTCCCTAATGAATTTTTTAAATATCCAATTCACCCCCTCTTGGTTAGCCTCAGGACTAGTTCTATATGAGTTTCACAACCATCACAAACTATCAAGTGGTATTAGAGCGAGATTCATAAATTAAGTTTTTAAAAACTTTTAAATTTTAATCAATGGCTAATTTTGATAATTAAAACACAATCGAAGGATATTCAATCACACGACTGATGTTATTTGAAAATATACCTTTTGATTTTTGTAAAAAATGTATGTATAATTTGTTGTAATCTATAGATTATCGTATGTGGATGTTAGTTAAGGAAGGATATTTTGCACCCTTTAAATTATTGAATGGAATTTAAAGTGAACTACCTTTTCTTGATTATAGTATAGAAGATAGAAATCTAGCCCAACTTAATAATAAATGCCTAAACTATTTCTTTTGTGGTTTAAAATATGAAGATTACATGCATGTATCCATATGTATAATAGGTAAAGAAGTTTGGGACGAATTATGCATTACATACGAAGGAACAAATGAGGTTAAAAAATCTTGTTTAAATATTTGACTCCATGATTATGAACTCTTTTGCATGAAACCTAGTGAATCCATATCTAAAATGTATACTAGGTTTACTTAAATCATCAAATCCTTGTGTGGTTCAGGTAAAGAATAATCAAATTTTGAAAAAAACCAATAAGATCTTGTGTTGTCTACCTAGTTCATATGATGCCAAAATAACCATTATTTTAGAATTCAAGTATTTAATGTTTATTATATTGATAACTTACTTAGATCTCTAATCTCCTATGAACAAGGCATAAGCCAAAGGCAATCTTATGTAGGAGAAAGAAAGAAAGAGAAAACGGGAGCCTTAAAGGCTAATGATTCAGACAGTTCCTCTAATGGAGGAGAGGAAGATATTGCACTGATGACTCAATAATTCAGAAGCTTTCTAAAGAAAATGAAAAAGCATCATCAGCAGTGAAGAAAAGGTAAGAGTTATAAAATTCTAAAGTTTTGTTTGATATCATCTGTTATGAATGCAGGAAACTAGGGCATGTTAAAACTAATTGCCCATATCATAAACAACCAAGCAAGGAGAAGGATGAAGAAAAAGCTAAGCTCTATAAGAATAAATGAAGATCTTAGAAATCTTTTTTAGTTGATTCTGCTTTAGTTAGATTCAGTTGGAACAAAAGTAAAAGAGGCGATGACAAATTTGAGCTTAATAGAAAATACTATCTTGATTAGTCTAATCAAATGAGGTATGTCAACTTTCATATAATGAATTACTTATTATTTCAAAAATGATTCATGATTCTTACATGAATTTAAAAAAAGAAGCATGCTAGCTTGAAAATTGAATGCTCAGATTTGCAAAAAGAAAATGAAATGCTCAATAAAGATTCTTCTAATTTAGATAAGGATCATATGTCTTTACTGGATGAGTTTGAAGAATTGAATAAGAAATATACTATTTTATTTGAAACATATAATTCATTCAAAGTATTGTATCTTGATTTACAAAAATCATTTAAAAAGTTAGAAGCTTGTGTTGATGTTTTGGATCTTAGTGAGCACTCTTTAAAAATTGAAATATCTGCTCTTGAAAGTGCTAATAAAATTTTATTAGAAAAAGTAAAGCCTTCTCAAAATAACATGTTCTTAAGCACTCACCATGTCATGCATCTCAAAAACCTAGGAATATGCATCATAACTATCATAGGTTAGTAAACCCTTTTCATGATGTTAGATGTTATTCCTATGGCATGTTAGGGCACATTAGCCACACTTGCACAATCCATTGTAGAGCATGTTTTGTGTGGAGGCCAAAATTGTAATAACCACAACATGACATGCATTCTAATGATTTATCCAAGTTCAAGAAGGTACCCAAACTCACTTGTGTTCCCAAATCTAATTTTCCCTGGTCTTTGGATTTTAGGGCTCTCACAAAATACCCAATGAAAGCATGTAGTTTTTAGGCTCGATATCAAATTCTATCACTTGAAATGAGCCATTCATGAGCTTCTCAACATATGTGTTTTGTCTCAAGTTTTTTTCATGATTTTATTTTTTTCATTTATTATTTGGAGATTTTATTTTTGTTCTTGTCTTATTTTTGTGATACTGATTATCATTCTTTATGATTGTGTCCTGATTATAACACAAATTTCTTCATTGAATATCCCTATTTTTCTTTCAAAGCAATTTTTTTAATCCATTGTACTGTATGACTCTCCATCGTACTTTATGACTCTCCATTATAATGTATAATTATCCATCGTATTATACAATAAGAATAAGACTATACAAATCACAACCCTTGGCTTAATTGATGTTCCAAATTTTATCTATTATTAATCATCAAATTATATGATACATAACCATTGTACTATACGATACACATGTCAACTCAGTATAAGAAAAATTCATTTTGGTTAGTATGATATTTATTATTAATCGTACTGTAAGAACACCTGTTTATACTATATAAACCTTTTGGTCAAGGGTCTTACCAAACAATTTCTCTAATTCATCATTTCTCAAAAAGCTGCGTGATGATTTATTGCTTCTGCTCGTATTATATGATCCTATAATCGTATTGTACAATCATCTTCAATTTAAATTGCCCCAATCCATTCAATCTCTTCACACAATCATTCTAATCCTTGGCAATCCATTCAATCTTGCACTCTCATTCTTTACATTGGTAGGCGGTGGAAAACATAGTTGTTAAACACAGGGTGGTTCTTCCTCTCGTAATCCTACCGATGAACATTTTTTATAGTTTTTAATCATAAAGCCTACCTCAAATTCAAAGAATCTAAAATCACTCCTAGGCTTCTCAACCAATAGGCCTTAAATTTTTTGGTAATGAATTTTTTTAACTCCACAACACTCCAATTCCTTCCCTTCTTAGCCTATCCTTTCCATTCTGAAATCTTCTACAAGTTCCTAGCCAATCTTAGGATAGTGGGGATGCCACTTCATGACCTCCCATGTCTATTTTCAAATATTGAAATAACCAAAGAAGACACAGGGATTCATTTACAATTAAACACCCATGGAAATAGACCACTTGTTATGGCCTCCATATTTGATTTTGACTAAAGTGCTATAAATCCCTTGCTTAGAAATACTACTTTGACTATCACCAACCATTAATTAAAATGTCAGGGTTGTCCAACACATTTTTAGAATATCAATCATCCTTAAAGATATAGACCAGATAAATATTACCCCTTACTTTCAATTGTCACATATTTCATCTTGTCAAACACCCAAATGGATGAAGCCCAAATGTTAATTGGTTACATCCAAAATCTAACTTCTATTTGACTTCCATCCACCAGAAGAAAACAAAATATTGCTCAAGCCTTTAGCACACTATAAATAGTTTTCTATGACAACCAACTCTAGTTTAGGTTAGGCTGGTATTTACTTTTTACTACTGTGTGCTAAGTTTTTGAGTTTTCATTGCATGTTGTGATTGAAAATAGATTGATGTGAGTGTTTACTTAGTTTAATTGTAATATGTGAATTGATGTTATGGTCAATAGTTTACCCTTATGTTAGGAACGATCTGGTTGTTCACTAAGTTTTATGCAGGTGGTCATGAGCTTATAGAGAAATGAAAGGGGGGTGAATTAATAATAAATATAAATATTACAGGTACTTCAGCTGCTTAGGCCCCAAATAAATAGGAGTGTGGCTAAGTATGTTTATAACTACTAGGAATATGATTTATTTTATTTAAATGCTTCGGATAATTCTATAGGAGAGTCTAGATTTTTTATTTTTTCATTGATATAATTTGATTAAGTATGGGTTGTGAAAGTGCCTTTGAGTTAGGACAAAAATATCCAAAGTTGGATTCCAAAGAGGAAAGGACATCCCTCAAGGGGGAGGGTCCTTTTTCATTTGAAAGCCCAAATTTGGATCATTTCACTACCCAAGATGAAAAGAATAACCTTCCCTTTGGGGGAAGAGTTTTCTCTTTCGCTTGGGTATCCAAATACGATGAGTCAAAGGAGCCCGAAGAAGAGGAGGATGAAGAGTTAAAGACAAAGAGTATCCCACTCAATGTCGACTTGCGGTAATCCTAAGACTAGAATCCGGATTTGTATTTAGTAGTTCCGGCCACATTTAATTCATATAAATTCAGGGTTATAATAAACTAGCATTTTTCCTACAGACATTTATTTAATTATTTTGATTTTATTAATGTGTTTAATTTAATTTGATTATGATTAGATTTTGTATGCTTTTCTTAGTTTTTTGGCAATTTGCATGTCGAGTTCTATTTTAGTTTGGATTAGATCGGAGGCTCGTGAGGGCGCATATAAAAATTTTACATAAAATTAAAATTAAAATTTTAAGTTAACATAAAAACTCTAAAAATCTAAGAAGTAAGCTCAGGACCGCCAGGAGTCTGTATAATCATATTAATTTACTTATCCTTGACATATTATAAGACCCCAACCTCCAAAAATCTAATCCCAAATTTCTAATAAACTATTAAACTAAAATTAAAGATTTTTGGAATCCAATACTTAAAGCCTAACACTTAGATTAGTTCGGGGCATTTCTAAATGGTTTCAAAATTTCTAAGTGTCTCCTACCTCTCCTATGTTGACTCTGAAAGTAAGTGTTCCAACTTGATCCATTCCTAGTTGTAATTCTAGATTCACCTCCTTTGATATCCAATCCTTGAAATCTCTAAAAAAAAAAAAATTGTCGTTATTTCAATGAAGAGTATTCGTAGCGAATTCTATCACCCTATGATGTAATTAACTATGAGGGCTAATGCTCGTAGGAGATTTGGAACCCACATCAACTTTTCCAAAAATCAATTTTTAAAACTCAATTAGTCTTCTTCAAAAAAATTAAATGAACAACAATCATTATCGTTATATGCGGATAATTGATAATAGGCAATATTTTCTTCTCATGGGAGGATATATCATTTGTTGTCACAGTCGTGAATATGAAATTAATAATCTCCCATCCAAACTATTACAGTTAGATGCTTCATAGAATGTCATATTAACCATTTGGGATTACATGTCATCCTTCCTTGAATTTGACTATTATAGCCTAGATGAAATATTCAATTCTATTATCTGAACTCACTAAGGAATGATATATTTTCCTCCAAGGGAAATATATCGTTCGTAGTGATGTGTTTGATTTCGAGACTGAAATCCTAAATTAAAATTCCCAAAGAAATCTAATCCTTTCAAAACCCACTTTCAACCCCAACAATCGGCTAATACATATAATAGGAGGTGGAAAAATTATCCAAACTTTTCATGAAAAAAATCAAAATGTTATGCAACAACCTCTCGGCTTCCAAAGTAAGCAATTGAGGGTGAAATCACTTTGAAGGATGCTATTACTTAGCTTGCCCTATACATCTCCTAATTTGTGACTCGAATAGATTTTATGTAGGAAATCCCTTATAACCAGAGAAAATTTGGTTAATATGAAGTAGTTGATCTCTCTGGAGAATATAGTGCTGTTTTGCAAAAGAAAATACCCAAAAAACTTAAAGATCTTGGTAGTTTCACCATCCATAGTACAATTATAAATGCACACTTTAACAAATAGTACATGATCTTAACACAATAATTAAACTGATGATACTATCTATACACAAAAAGTTGGGCATTGGTGAAGTAAAACCAATAAACTCCTTAAACCTAATTGATTAATCTATTAAATATCTACAAATATGGCATTAGCAAATTCTTTTTTTTTTTTCTTGTAGATTTTATAGTGTTGGGATATGGTGGAAAAAGATTAAGAGACTCCTATTGTCTTGAACTACCCTTTCTTAATAAAGGAAAGTGTTCTTATTAACGTTCAAAAAGGTTGACTCATATTAATTGTTCTGAAGAAAGCAGTCACATTTAATTTCCTTAAAACGTCCAAAAGCTAAAATTGATAATGAGCTGCATTAAAAAATTCTTCATAAATACATTGAAAAAGTTATTGAGTATAATTATCTATGAGAGTGACTAGTTCATACGGTGTTATGCAAATGCATGTTTCATTCAAGCGTTATATTTAAAAAGGTAAGTACTAACTTTTTTGATTACTTAATATATCCTCCAATTCTGAATTATTCTTATGAAGTAAAAATTTACCTATAGCTTTCATAAAATGATTCTTCTAATATTATAAAAAATTTAGTTTATAAGTGATATGATAATTATGTGAACATAGATTGATCTACACAATTTTAATTGTGATCCAAAGTAAAAGTAATTCCTCACGTTTACTAAGCTCGTTAGAATCATAGTGAAATTATGACTAATAAGGCTAATAAATTGATTCACTACATGCACAATATCTCCTTAATGATTCTAAAACCCTAATAACTATATGCCAAAATTCATAGAGTTATGTTAAAGTTTCCCTAATTATTCTACTATGCCTTCATTGAGGGTATATATCACACTAAGTTTTAATTCTGTGTCAATCCTAAACACAATCTACATTAAAAATGGGAAAACATGAAACAATAATTTGCATTTAAAGAATAAAGATTTAATCTACGTTGTACATAATTTTATTTTACATCCTAAACTCAACATAGGAAAATTATGTGATCCCCCAAGATATAATTAGGAAGAATGACATCTTTTCATTTACTATTTAATCTATCAAAATCCCTAAAAATTCATAAACATAAATAAATCTAGAAAAAGCAACTATAAATCTTATTGTTGCGAACTAGAATATACGTGGCGATAGAGTTAGAAAATTTTTATCTCAGCGTTGTACGGATATCTATCACATAAACATGAGAGAAACTAACACCAGGATTTTTACGTGGAAACCCTAAAAGGGGAAAAATCATGGGGCCACGCCTAGTCGAAAGAGTTCTACTAGTGTTTGCTTGAAGTACAAGAGGCTGACTCATCCTTAAAATTTAGGACAATCAGATTATAATGAATCACCTATGAATTGAAAATCAGTTACAACGTCGAGCAGAGTTCCGGTGTCACTTAGAGATCGGCTGGAATTCCGACGTCACTTGAACGTCAGACAGAATTCCGGCATCACTTGGCCATAATTCTGGCGTCACTTGAGCGTCAGGTAGAATTTTGGCATCACTCAGGTGTCGGGCAGAATTCCAATGTCATTCGGGCGTCGGGCAGAACTCTGGCGTCACTTGGGTGTCGGGCAGAACTCCGAACGTGGTCGAGGAGTTCTTCCCTCCTATCGTTCTCTTCTTCTTCTTCTCTTCTCTTCTTCTTTTCTTGGGTCCCCTCTCAAGAGAAATAAGGGTTCTATTTATATATATTCTTGAGTGGCATGGATTATAAATTGGTGAGAGATCAGGGGTAAATGAGGAGTGGTTGGATGGACGAGGATATTGACTCCAATTTTCATGGACGGTTCATCTGACATTTGAAGGTCTTAATGATGTTGGAATTCAGTGATCTTGAGCTTGATGGTTTCATCTCATCGAGCCGCTCGATTCGACTATAAGCATGTCATGTTCGTAAACTGTTTGATAACTCAAATTATGGTTTGAACTTTTCAACAACGCTTCGAATGCTTGATCCGGACTCATTTGGGCTCGGATTGAGTCAAATTTGATGTTGTTGAGTTCGTATTTTCGAGGAACTCAGTTAAACCGTAAGTTTGCTAAAATCGAAGTTCTAATAATCATATATTTATTTTTTGAAGTTTTTGGCTTAATTTTGCCTCGAGATTTGTTCTTGATCAGATAATTTTTTGATGATATATCAGTTGGCCTCTATTTTCGAATGTCAAAGCTCCATGAGTCTTAAAATTTGCGTCACAAAGTTTGGAAAATTTTCCATGTGATTGGAAATCCGATCTTGCATGTAGGTGCCCTAAATAGCTTTAAAAGTGCTGAAATTGAGTCCGGAATATCAAAAAATGGTTTTACGGACTCCAAAAATGTTCGATTTGGCATTTTCGGGTAAAAAAAAAGGGACTCGAAACCACGTAGGCAACCGAACCAGCCATTCGACCGCCGCCGCCACCGCTGCTTCCCCCAGCATGGAACCGCGCATTGGCCCAGCAGACTCGCTCCGCGGCCTACCTAAGCTCGCCACGCGGTCTGCCAGGGCCCACTCTACGACCCGTCCGGGCCTGCGTGATCGGTGCGCGCTCGGCCCGGCCATGGCCCACGTGACCACTGTTAGTCGAGCACCGTTTTGGGCCGACAGTTTGTGAAATTGCAGGATTAATATTATATATATATATATATATATATATATATATATATATATATATATATATATATATATATATATATATATATATATATATATATATATATATATATATATAAAGTATCTATCTATTTTTTGGTCTAGTGAGAGAAACCAAGTGTTATTTTCAAATTCTAATTCGCGCTTTTCATGGCGGCGGACGGTCGCCGGCCATCATCCACGGTTGGCGGTCATTCTGAGGGTCGACGTGCTATTTTGACTATATTCATCTCTTCACGCTCAGTCCTTACTTCTTCTCTACCTGCGTTTGGCGATGGCGCAGGATCAATCAATTTGGATGGGAAAATTTGTTTTACTGGGAAGCCATTGATTATCAATGAAGTTGGTATTTTTAACCAGAAGAAACCAGTGGAGGTAATTGGGAAAGGGAAAAGTATCATTTATGATAATCATATGTTATTCAAAAAAATAGATTCTTCGGTTGAATCCAGAGTAATGGTTAAAACTGTAAATGGGGAAGCGTCGACATCCAATTGGAAGAAATGTCCAACAAAAGCCAGGTTGGCTGAGAGAAACAATGTTGACGGTCAGAAGATCATGGCTGAGGGAGACAATGTTGATGGTCAGAAGATCATCCTTGATTAGAGCTTGGGAATTTAAAGATGGCATTAATCAGGAAACAAAGAAAAATGTTGAACTGGAATAAGTTCGTGTTCGTGAAAATGCTGAACTTGATGATTGTAATGAGGATATGGTACATAAGATAGATGCTTCAAAGATCACTAATAATTGGGCTCCAAAAGCTTAGACGAAGAAGAACAACATTAACGTCACTAACCTCGATTTTGGGAAAGAGTTTACAGTGGAGGACATGGTAGTGAAGGTTCATTTGGCAAATGAACGGGAAAATTCATTAAAGCTACATAATTCACTGGTTATCATAGTATTCGGTCAAAACATTCCTTTCTAATTGATTTCCTCAGAACTGAGGAGGCAATGGGCACAGTTCATGAAATTTAACTTAATAATACTTGGTTTGGGATGGGTATTGTGTGCATTTGATGAACAAGAAGCATTGGAAGCAGTTTTATCCAGCGGGCCTTGGTATGTTAAAAATAACATAATAGGCATGGACAAGTGGTCACCATCCTTCTCCCCTATTTCCTTGAAAGGTCTTACGTCTCCGGTTTGGATTAAAATGCCAAACCTCCATCTTCATTGCTGGGATGAAATCAACATGTGTAGGATATCCTCAATGATTGGGAAGCTATACATAATAGATGGGAATTCATTCCAATGGAGAAGAAGAGAATTCGCCAGGGTTTTTGTCCGCATAAACCTGGATACAAAGCTTCCCTTAGGGGTTTGGGTTGAAGGATCTTCAGGCAAATTCTTTCAAAGGATTGAATATGAAAACATCCATAATTTTTGTTTTTGCTGTGGCAAAATTGGGCATTTGAAAGATCAATGTCTAGAAAAAATTGTGAAGGAATTTCGTCCTGTTTAAAATAATAATGTGATTAGTAATTTAGAGCCAGCTCAGGATAAAGGCAAGGCCCAAGAAACAATTCCTAATGAGGATGGATACGGACCTTGGATCCATGTCAACTTCAGGAGAAACAAGTTCAAGAATCAAGGGGCTAATTCTAAAGTCAGTTCTTAGAACAATTCGGTTTTGCAAATCGAAATTGATAAAAGGATTCAAAAGAACAATATGATGTATAGAAAAGTGGAGAAATTAATTGTTGTGACCACAGAAGGCAAGCTCAGGAATTGAATGAGTCTTTAAGAACTATGGAAGAAAGGGTAGATAAATTTGGAGAAGCATCAGATTCTGGTTCACAACATGGAGTAGAAGTTGATTGCTCTGGTATGAAATCTTTTCTCCCAACTATATCTGTTGATAGTAACAAATTTAATTTGTTGAGTGTTTTGATTGAAGAAGGTGAATTTCTGCCACCTGTTATTGAAAATGTTTCAAATGATTATGGCATCAACATCTCCTTGAATCAAAGCAATTGCTTGGCGGGTTGTGACAATGAAGACAAGGGAGATGAGGTAAAAGATTCAAGCTCTAAAAAGAAAGGATCTAAGCAACTTAAAGATTTAGGTCCTATAAAATAGAATCCAAGGAATAGAAGATTGGAGGGAGAACAAAAAGAAAAAGTGGGGAAGCCTTCCCCTCTTTTGCAATAATGTCGTCCATTGGATTCTGGAATTGCAGCGGAGCTAGGAAGAGGAGAGCTTCCCTCTATTTGAAGGAGGTTGTAAAAGAATATGGGATTTTTTTTATGGGCTTATTGGAAACTAAAGTTACATTGTTTAATAGAAGAGATGTGGATTTGTTAATTGGAACTGGTTGGAACTTTTTTCAAGTTCCTTCAGTTGGGCTATCCGGTGGAATCCTGATTATTTGGAAGACAGATGTGGCTAATCTCACTATTTTGGAGTCTTTAAACCAATTCATTATTGAAAGTTTGTTAGGGATGTTAAGCCCTTAAGAACTAGCCCGAGGCTAACCAATAGGAGGGGTGAATTGGTAATTTAAAAAAAAAAAATTAAATAAAGAACAAAATTAAAACAAAAAACACCACAGAAATCAGAGTGCAAAAATAAATAAACGCTGAAGCAAAACAAAGAAAGATCACACTGGATTTATAGTGGTTCGGTCAATCCTTGACCTACATCCACTCCTCGGAGGCACCCTCCAAGTATTGCACTAACTAAGTGTCTCTCCATTAGCTCCCACAGCTAGGCAGAGAAGCCTTTACAACAGACTCCTTTTCACCAACCCCGGTGAGGCAGAGAACCGACTCCTTTTTCTTCCTCCTGAAGCGGGCAGAGAACCCAGACCTTTTGCTAAAGTAGACCTTCCAAGAACCTTCCAAGTACGAAGGACGAAGAACAGAGATAATGACTTGGAACCTTGCTTGGAGCAACCTTTGTGAACCCTCTCACAAACTCCCCCTCGTAAGTTCCTCTCTCTCTCTCTCTCTCTCTCTCTCTCTCTCTCTCTCTCTCTCTCTCTCTCTCTCCCCCCCCCTCTCCCAAGGCTCTCTTAGGTCAAGAGAGCAGCATTCAAGGTCTTGTTGCATGAGAAAATTTGGGACCTTTAAATAGAATTTCAAGAACCGACATTATCATCCAGGACGATATGAATATCATCCTGGACAATCAGTACAAAATAAGCTCAATCAGTCAGGATAATTGGGACGATTAGAAGAAAATTGTTTACATTGTCCAGGTCGATGCAATATCATCATGGCCGATTAGTTCAAATTTGAGTATAATCGTCCTGAATATCACCCAGAATAGATGGTGGTCGATGTCAATCATCCATGACATCGTCCCGGCCGATCTTACGATCGATCCGGCCGATCTTACGATCGGTCCGGCCGATGTGATCGTATCAATCAGCCTTAATTGCTTTCCATAATTACCAGATTAATTTAGGCATAATTGTGCTGCATCGTCCAGGCCGATATGGAGATCTTTTTGGCCGATAATTTAAAATAAAGAATACCTAAATTGATCATGGTGGCAGATTCTTTCTGATTTGAGCCTATCATCCTGGCCGATACATGTATCGTCCAGGACGATTTGCTTAATAACAGCTGCCTAACCAGGATGCCCTAATTAAGGTTTTTTTTTAGTTGAATCGTCATGGCCGATAAGAACATCGTCTAGGCTGATGTACTCAAAACAAAAAAAAATTCAAAAAACCTCTCAAGTATGTTTTTGCAAGGTTACTTAGCATCAGGAACCACTTTTACAATTGACTCAAGAAAGGAAAAAATACAGACTTGACTCAACCTAAATCTACCAGATCTTGAGCTGGCTTGAGTTGCATTTGATCTTGTGGTCTTGAAAAATTAGTAGGCAAAGCAGTCGTAGAAAAACATGAATGTTTGCCATCATCAAAAGTCTAATCCATAATCTCATATTCGCAACAATTATTGGGGAGATAGAGATCCAAAACAAGGGTAGTTGGAGAATTGCTACTATCTATGGTAGCATAGATGTATACAAGAGAAGAATCTTATGGGAAAAGTTGAAGCTATACAACACTAAGGATAAAACTATGATCATTGGAGGTGATTTCAATTGTCTTCTCAATAAAGAGGACAAAAGAAGAGGGAAAAGATTGATTTACTCGTTGGGTGCCAAAGAAATGGAGTCTTTTATTGTTTTAAATGATCTTCATGAGGTGAGGAGTATTGGACCCTAATACACATGGTGCAACAATAAAATCGGAGCTGACATAATCCTTAAAAGACTGGATAGGTGCTACTTGAACCCAGTTGCTTTAAATTCTCCTCATCGTCTAGTTGTAAGGCACCTTGCTAGAGTTGCCTCGGACCATTGCCCAATAATTTTGAATATTATGAATTACAATGCTGTCCATAGAACATCTAAAATGTGAAGATGTTTGGGTCTCTAATCCAGTATCTATTGTTGTGGTTAAAAAGCTTGGAGCAAGAAAACAATAGGGGATTTTGGCCAAATTCTTAACTGCAAGCTGAAGAGATCTTTGAAGGCTCTATACTATTGGAGCAAAGATAAACACAAGGCTATTACTCAGAGGAAAGATTTTCTTAATAAGGAGATCCTGGAGCTTCAAGATAAAGAATTGACTGCTCTGAGTGTTACTTACGATTTGAGCGACCATACTAGCAAAATATTATATACTATTACAGAAGTCTCTAGAGCAACTATTGCACTTTTCTCATTCTATACATCCTGGTCAGTAGGATCCATTTGTCTATTTATATAATTATCTTTCCTAATGAATTAAGTATGCAACCTCAATATACATACATATGCAATTAATCAATCTAATATGCAAATATTAAAATATATACTACCCAACTTCTACCACACTCAAAATTAATCATGTCTTCGGCTACAATTTAATTCTTCCAATAACAATTGCTCTGATACGTACCATTTTGTGATTCCCGAATATCTAATTTGAAATAATTACATCTTTTTATTTACTATTTAATCTACTAGAGCCTCTAACAAATTATTAACATAAATAAATTCAACAAATATATTAATATAATATATAATATATATATATATATATATATATATAATATATATATATATATATATATATATATACTCATCAAGTTATAATTCTATATCCATTTTCTAAAGTTTATGTTAACAACTAGAAATTTAATATGTATCATCAATATATTATTAAACACTCCTTAAAAAAACACAAAAAAAAAAACAAAGCTAAATTTGAATATCTTAATCTGCCTCATTTCAATTGGTCCTGGCCCTTTCCCTGAGCTAAAATCAATATACCACATAATGAGGTACAAAATTCCAGAAGATTATCAAAACCTACCATTACATTCAACACAAGGCATTCAAAATTAGTAAGCATGATTTATCTCAATCAATACAACTTGTAGGAGTCTATATGAATCTATATCAATCAATGAATAATACGAAACAATATGTAAGTATTCAAACAATGGTTCAAGAATCTTTAGAATATCAATAAATAGAAGCAAATTAATAACTATCACATCAATAAAATTCTATATAAACCTTCTAAGCTTATATTCTTAGTAATTTAGTCTCATCTCCTATTAGAAGAATGGTCAAGCCAATTACACATTATCACCCACATTTGATATTCTTATTGATCATTACAAATGCCTATTAATGATCGATATTCAACATCTATTAACCACTAAAATCTAATGCCCATCATTTTTGTCACCTAATGTCTAATTATTTTAGGAAAATTACCAATTTAATCACTCATTATCACCAAAATTTTGATATTCCCAATCACCCATCATTCAATAGTTACTTACTACAATGTCTAATGTTCATTTTCACTAACACCCAATACCAATCTTCATTGTTGCTTGGTATCCCCTTGCATTAAAAGAATGATTAAGTTAATTGCTCTCCATTGCCTGACTTTTAAGATTCTATATTGAACATTACCTAGTGCATGTAAGTGGCAAATATCTAGCATCAATCAACCGCTAACTTCTATCTTATTGATCGTCCAGCCTCCCCTTCTATAATGAAAGACAATTTCCAATGGCCATCGTTACTTGACTTCTGATGTTCCGTATTGACAACCATCTGAAACTAAATAATAATTAATATTTCATGTCCATCATCATAAATTCTAAATAATATATATATATATATATATATATATATATATATATATATATATATATATATATATATATATATATATATTGATTGATCATCTAGTGTACATCTCATTTAAAAAATGACCCTGCTAAATGTCCACTATCAACTCGTTTTAAATATTTCTCATCAATTGTCTCTCAACATTCACAAATGATTGATTTTCATTACCCATTAGCCACTGATGTTTGACACTTGTCTTCCTGATGTCCCAATATCCATAATTATTAACAAAATGACTAACATAACCACTCATTATTGCCTAATTTCTTATGTTTTCCATTGATTATCACTCAATGTTTGTCTATAACTTTGTCCACTATACACCAACATTCGATGTATATCTTATTTGCTGCTTTATCTACTTCTACAATATAAGAGAAATCAAGTCGGCCATCTACTGTAACCTAATGTCTACTAATTATTATATAACGTTATTAACCACCAATAGTTGACAGTTATCTTCCTGCTAATTTTATCAAAAGAATGATTAAGATAACCACATAATATCATCCATTGTTTGTTCATCTTATCAATCATTTCTTAAAACCTATCAATGAGAAGCAATTAGCATCTATTAACCATTAATGTGTGATGCCTATATTTCCAATAACCTATTTTCTAATCATATCAAGAAATAACCAAATTGGTTGACTACATTCACCTAATTTTGTTTTTCATAAACCATTACCCAAACCTTGTCAAAGAGAAGTATTTTTGGTTGGTTGGTCTAACCTCTTATGAAGAGAATGATTAAGCTGACTGCCCATTATTGCATGATGTCTGATATTCCCATTGACCATTACATAGCGCCTGGTAACGATTGATGTTCATTAAACATTAACACATATCTTTTCGATAATTTGAACTCCATTTTTTGCAAGAAATCATCAAGTCAGCTAGAAAATGATGAAACATTGGAGAGAGGAAAATTTCAATCAAGAGGTGAAAGGATTTGCTCTCAATGCAATGTTCGATGAAGAATCTCGTACCTTGTAGGGAAAATTATGTAGGGAGATGCATTAGATTGTGATGGCTCTTATTGATGGATCTTCGTGAAGAAAGGGTTTTCTGGTCAATAAGGTGCAAAAATAACATAAAAGAATTTCTCTTTATTACGATGCCTTTATTTTACATGCATAATTTTTTTTTTTGGCATTTGTAAGCTACTAAAAATTTACTCTAATCTCACTTCCAACATAAAAACCAAAAACTAGACATAGATCTTTCATTTTAAACTTATTATGCTTGCAGCTAGACTTGCTTATGCTTATTGAGAAAGTGGTCTTTTCCGGGGGATAAGAGAAAAAAATTCTTTGTTATATTTCAAGCTTTAAAGCTCTAGTCCAATTTCAATTTGTGTTGAGCAAGGCAATTAGAATATGCTTGGGCCAAACTTTAGAAAATTGAAGTAGTTTTATTATTTTTCCATTTTATTTGATATTATTTGATTAATTTAAATACATACCAACAATGTTGTTTATTATATACTTAGAAGATTTCATTTTAATCTCATGTTATCATTATACTTATTTTTTAAAAGAAAGTATAAAATTAAAGTTTAATTAACATTAAATTTTAAAATTCATCAAAGTATTACATGTATTAATATATAAATATGTTGTGGACTAGAATATACGCGGCGATAGAGTTTTAATTATTCGTCTTAGCGTTATACGGATATCCAGTTCACACACATAGAACACAAAATTTTTTACGTGGAAAACCTTTTGAAAGGGGAAAAACCATGGGGCCTAGCCCAGTTGAAAAGATTTCACTAGAACTTGAGTTGGTTACAATGGGCTGATTCGTCTCTAAGGACGATCAGATTACAAGTAGCAATTGTACAATAGAAGTCCGAGTGTCGAGTAATGGTCTGGCAGGACTTCAAGCCTTAAATGATGATAAGGCAGAAACTTTGGGCCTTAGATGAAGGTCTCGCAAATGTGAGAATGTTCAATGATGGCCTGGCAAAGATGAGAGCTTCAAGTAAAAGACTGGCAGAGTGTAGAGCGTCAGGTGATGATCCGACATTGCGACGACGTTAGGTGATGATCCGGTGGAGCACAGGGCATCAGGTGGTGGTCCGGCGGAGTGACGGCGTTAGGCGGTGGTTCGGTGGAGCACAGGGTGTCAGGTAGTGGTTCGGCTGAGTGACGGCATTAAGCGGTGGTCCGGTGGAGCACAGGGCGTCAGGTGGTGGTTCGGCTGAGTGATGGCGTTAAGCGGTGGTCCAGTGGAGCACAGGGCGTCAGGTGGTGGTCCAACAGAGTGACAGTGTTAGGCGATGGTCTGGTGGAGCACAGGGCGTCAGGTGATGGTCCGACGGAGTGATGGCGTTAAGCGGTGGTCCGGTGGAGCACAGGGCGTCAGGTGGTGGTCTGACGGAATGATGGCGTTAAGCGGTGGTCCGGTGGATCACAGGGCGTCAGGTGGTGGTTCGGCTGAGTGACAGCGTTAAGCGGTGGTACGGTGGAGCACAGGGCATCAGGTGGTGGTCCGGCGGAGTGACGTCGTTTAGCGGTGGTCCGGTGGAGCATAGGGCGTCAGGTGGTGGTCCGGTGGAGTGACGGCGTTAGGCGGTGGTCCGGTGGAGCACAGGGCGTCAGGTGGTGGTCCGGTGGAATGACGGCGTTAGACGGTGGTTCGGGGTGGTCCGGCGAAATGATGGCGTTAGGCGGTGGTCCAGCGGTGGTCTGCGAAACTCCAGCGGTGGTCGAGGAGGCTAAGAAGTAAGAGCGATCTCCGATCTCTCTCTTTTTTCCTTAAGCTCCGGAGGGGGTCCTCTTTCAAGAGAAGAGGGGGCTATATTTATAGATTTTGGGAATGGCATAGCCCGTAAATAGGTGGATGATCAAGGGTTAGTTGGGAGTGGTTGAATGGACGGTTGATTTTGAATCCTACGATCGTGCACCGTTCATTGGACATTTGAAGGTATTAGAGATATTGAAATTCGGCAATCTTGGACTAGTTTGATTTGTCTCGTCGAGCCGTTCGATTTGAGTATAAGCTTGTAAAAATTGGAGACCGTTTGGTAACACAAATTGCGGTTTGAACCTTCCGACAGCACTTTGAGCCCTTGATTTGGACTCATTTGGGCTCGGATTGGGTTGATCTTGGTGTCGTCGGGTAAGTATTTCTGAGACGCTCAGTTTGACTGTAAGCTCGCTGAAATCAGAGTTCGGGTGCTCCCAAAATCAAATTTTGAAGTTTCCAAATAGCTTTTGCCTCGAGATTCGTGCCCGATCAAACTAATTTTTTGATGATGTATCAGTTGCCCCCCTATTTTTGGAAGTCGAAATTCCAGAAGTCCGAAAATATTTGTTCCAAAATTTTATACTGGCCGAAACACAGAAAACTATGTTCCAAAAATTAATAGCTTGCTCGAACTTGATCATAGAGGACCCGTTGAGGTCCAAAAGTATCTAAATCGAGTCCGGAACGTTGATAAACGTGTCCGGGGACCCCAAAAACATTGAATTTTGACTTTCCGGAATTAAAAATCGGGCAAAAACATATGATGTAACTTATAATTTAAATAATAAAATAGGTACTATTATATTAATTCTTCCCTAGTGGAAGAGTGGTAAGTCTTTTGTCATCCATGCCTAAGGTCATGGGTTCGAATCCAGGGGAAGGTATGAAATTTTTTGTGATGATGTGGCAGAAACATGCGGATCGATGACGTGGCAGGAGCATGCGGATCGATGACGTGGCACCCATAACCTGTTGGGTCTTGGGTGACATGGCCACGACACAGATCGTGGATGACGTGGCACCCATGACCTGTTGGGTCATGGCTGACGTGGCCACTACACAGATCATGGATGACGTGACACCCATGACCTGTTGGGTCATGGCTGACGTGGCCACGACATGCAGGATCGTGGCTGATGTGGCAATGCCATGCAGGACAGATTGATGATGTGGCAATGCCACAGATGACGGATCGGTGACATGGCGCCCATATGCAGAGCAGATTGATGATGTGGCGCTGATGTTGCGCTAACGTGGCTGATGATGTGGCACCCAAATTTTTTTTAATTCATCCTTCTTCTTATAAATAGGCCCCCCTTGGACCTAATTTCTTGCACCTTCTCCTTCTCCTCTCTTCTCTCAATAGAGACCTTCCCCTGCCCCTTGGACAATTATATTGTCTAATAGCAGGGTCCCTCTTTGCGAGAAAGAGCTTTCTTCTCCTTCTCTTCTCCTCTCTTCTCTCAGTAGAGGCCTTCCCCTGCCCCTTGGACAGTTGGTATCCACTGTCCAACAGCAGAGCCCCTCTTTGCGAGAAGGAATTTTCCCCTTCTCCTCAAGCTGAGGCCTTCCTCTAGTCTTGTGCATGCGGTATCTCCTGTGCAATTTTAGGGCCCTTACTGAGTTGAAGAGACTCTTTTTTCTTTCTCATTCTCCTCAAGCTGAGGCCTTCCCCTAGTCTTGTGCAGGCAGTATCTCTTGTGCAATTCTAGGGCCCCTCACTGAGTTGAAAAGACCCTTTTTTCTTGTGAAAGATCCCATAACCAAGAGAGATTCATAGTTGGTTCACAACGGAGGTTGAGGAGACCGTAGTTGGAGAAGGAGGTCGTAAGGACAATATTTGGTAGAGGAAGTTGCAAGGACCGTTGTCGGCTAAGGAGGTAGTAAGGATCGTAGTCGTTGACGTAGATTGGAAGAACGATTGTCGATGACCGAAGGAGATTGGAAGTCCGATGGCGGGCGTAAGTCCGATGTTGGATGAAAATCTGTCTACTGGCAGAAGTTTGGCGACAGACGTAAGTCCTGCGTCGGGAAGAAGTCAGACGAAAGTCCGTCTATGAGCAAAAGTCTAGCGACGGGCGTAAGTCCGGTGTCAGGTATAAGTCTGACAAAAGTCCGACGACGAGCAGAAGTCTGACGATGATAGTAAGTCCGACGATAAGTGTCTGACAATGGGTGGAAGTCCATTGAAAGGAAGAAGTTCGATGACGGGTAGTCTGACGGCAGGTAGAAGTCCGACATCGGATAGAAGCATGACGTAGGGTAGAAGACCGATGAAAGTCCTTCGACAGGCAGTAATTTGTCGGCAGGTAGTAGTCCGATGGCAGACAGAAGTTCGACGTCGGGTATAAGCACTGAATCGGGTAAAAGACCGATGAAAGTACTTCGACGGGTAGTAGTGTGACGACAGTTAGTAGTCTGACGGCACATAGAAGTCCGACACCGGGTAGAAGACCGACGAAAGTCCATCGATGGGCAGAAGTCCGATGACGAGTAGAAGCCCGATGATGAGTAGAAGTTCGACGACAGGTAGGAGTCCGATGACGAGTAGAAGCCCGATGATGAGTAGAAGTTCGACGACAGGTAGGAGTCCGATGACTAGTAGAAGTCAGATAACAATGAGAAGTCTGACGTCGGGTAGAAGTCCTATCCGAGGTTGTATGTCGGAGCCTTGTTTAACGACGTTAACTTGTGTGGAAGAGGTCGAGAGAATCCACCAAGGATGTGAGACCTATCCGAGGTTATATATCGGAGCCTTTGCTCGACGACGTTAACCTGTGTGGAAGAGGTCGAGAGAATCCACCAAAGATGTGAGACCTATCCGAGGTTATATGTCGGAGCCTTTGCTCGATGACGTTAACCTGTGTGGAAGAGGTCGAGAGAATCCACCAAGGATGTGAGACCTATCTGAGGTTATATGTCGGAGCCTTTGCTCGACGACGTTAACCTGTATGGAAGAGGTCAAGAGAATCCACCAAGGATGTAAGACCTATCCGAGGTTATATGTCGGAGTCCTGCTCGACGACGTTAACATGTGTGGAAGAAGCCGAGAGAATCCACCAAGGATGTAAGACCTATCCGAGGTTATATGTCAAAGCCCTGCTCGATGACGTTAACATGTGTGGAAGAGGTCGGGAGAATCCACCAAGGATGTAAGACCTATCCGAGGTTATATATCGGAGCCCTGCTCGACGACGTTAACCTATGTGGAAGACGTTGAGAGAATCCACCAAGGATGTAAGACCTATCCGAGGTTATTTGTCGGAGCCCTTCTCGACGACGTTAACCTGTGTGGAAGAGGTCGAGAGAATCCACCAAGGATGTAAGACCTATCCAATGTTATATGTCGGAGCCCTGCTCGACGACGTTAACCTGTGTGGAAGAGGTCGGGAGAATCCACCAAGGATGTAAGACCTATCCGAGGTTATATGTCGGAGCTCTGCTCGACGACGTTAACCTGTGTGGAAGAGGTCGAGAGAATCCACCAAGGATGTAAGACCTATCCGAGGTTATCTATCGGAGCTCTGCTCGACGACGTTAACCTGTGTGGAAGAGGTCGAGAGAATCCACAAAGGATGTAAGACCTATCCGAGGTTATATGTCGGAGCCCTGCTCGACGACGTTAACCTGTGTGGAAGAGGTCGGGAGAATCCACCAAGGATGTAAGACCTATCCGAGGTTATATGTCAGAGCCCTGCTCGACGACGTTAACCTGTGTGGATGAGGTCGAGAGAATCCACCAAGGATGTAAGACCTATCCGAGGTTATTTGTCGGAGCCCTGCTCGATGACATTAACCTGTGTGGAAGATGTCGGATCGAATCCCCCTAGGATTGATCATCTGGTGACTGAGCTACAATAACGATTATGTATTTATTCGAATCAAGGGTTTTTAAGTTCACAGCTTGTGCGAATATAATTTTACTCGAAGAAGATAAAGAAAACAAAGTCTTACGGCATTAAATAAAAGCATAGCTCGCTAAGATAGCTTAGGGAGGGGGAGCTACAAACACCACAAACAATATTCAAAACTAAAGACAAACAGTACTGAAGTCACACAATACTAAAAGACATACAATACTTAAAACAAGTAGCACTATTGTGCTCTACACAATTCAAACTCGGCAAGGCGTGGATAGGCCCCCAGCGATGGTTCCGATTTCCCCCACTATTTGGCGATTATTTATCGACTGCCTTTGTTGTTGATTCTGCACCCCAGTCGGACCAACTTCATCTCGAGCTGGGGTATTCTTGATGAATTGTCGGAGATATCCTTGCCGGATCAGTCTCTCAACTTCTTTCTTGAGCTGCCAACATGCTTCAGTAGTCGGCTACGATGGAAGTGGCAATATTGCTCTTGGTTTCCGACGTTGGATTTCAAAGGGTGTGGCCATTTTACGTTCTCCTGATCCCGGATGGCCATTAATACATTTGCTTGGGATGTATTGAGTGGTGTGTACTCCTTTTCTTGACGAGGTTTTTATCGCGGATGTGAGGGTCGAGGAGGAAGATTGTAGCTTCCTTGCTTCTTTCTTTGTGATGGGGGGTTCTCCATCCCTGGGGAATTTTTACGCTTCCCAGTTGTCTGCTCGAATTGCTTCCTATGAGCATTGATGGCTTCATCGGCAGTGATTTGGGCCTCTACTCGATGGATTAGATCTGCATATGAATGGACCGTTTCTCGCATGAGTGCTGAGTAGAAGGGGCCCGGGCGAAGCCCTCCAAGAAATATACCTCTAAGCAATTCGGGATCTACTCCTAGAATTTGTCGAGCTTCTGTGAAAAATCTTTGAAAGTATTCTTTAAGAGATTCACCCTCGTTCTGACGTATCCCTGAAAGATGGGAGGAGTCTTTAATCATTCTTCGGTTGGAGACAAATTGTTCGACAAACAATTTGGCCAATTTAATGAATAGCGGAATGGACCGGGGTGGCAGTGAGTAGAACCATGTTCGAGCTTGCCCTTTGAGGGTAGCTGGGAAGACTTGGCATAAAAGCGCATCAGAGGCTTGTTGGATGTGTATTATAGTTCTATAGTGATCGATATGTTCGTACGGGTCAGATGTCCCATCGTATGAATCGATGTTCGGAAGTTTGAACCTCTCTGGAATAGGGTGTTGAAGGATGACTTCAGTCAAGGGTGATGACTCTTGAAAATCTCTATGACGAAGAGATTGTCTTATATTTTCAACGGGAAACTCTTCTCGTACTAGTCTTCGTAATTCATGCCGTAGGGCATTACGGGAGAGTTCGGCGATGTGTCGCCGAGTTAAATCTTTGGGGGCATCCGGAGGAATGTGATGTTGGCGGCCTACCCGCGAAGGATGTGTAGAGCTTGTTGTGTCAGCAAGCTCATTTTCCGGACGTGTTGGAGGACGCATTCTTGATGGTGAAAGGGGAACTTCGACATGAAGAACATCTTCAAATTCTGGTGGGTCTCGAGGAAGAAGTATATTTTTTTGAGGTGCTAGTGTCGGTCCTCGAGTTTCTCGTAGGAGTTAAAGGATCTCATTATGTGAGTCCTCCATCTTTCTGATACGATCTTCCAGGGATGGTCTTGAAGTTCCTTCTCTAACAGGGTTTCGACTACCAGGGTGAAAAGAGGTAGATTCCTGACGTCCTTGATTCAGGGACTGATTTTGAGATTGATGTGAATTGGAGCGTGAGGCTCCAAGGATGCGATTACTACGCCTGTTGACCATGGTGGTGATGCTTCAGGATAGTGGGATTATCGTTTCCCACAGACGGCGCCAAACTGTTGTGGACTAGAATATACGCGGAGATAGAGTTTTAATTGTTCGTCTTAGCGTTATACGGATATCCAGTTCACACACAGAGAACACAAGATTTTTTACGTGGAAAACCCTTTGAAAGGGGAAAAACCACGGGGCCTAGCCCAGTTGAAAAGATTTCACTAGAACTTGAGTTGGTTATAATGGGCTAATTCGTCTCTAAGGGCGATCATATTACAAGTAGCAATTGTACAATAGAAGTTTGAGTGTCGAGTAATGGTCTGGCAAGACTTCAGGCCTTAGATGATGATAAGGTAGAAACTTCGGGCCTTAGATGAAGGTCTGGCAAAGGTGAGAATCTTTAATGATGGCCTGGCAAAGATGAGAGCTTCAAGTGAAAGAATGGCAGAGCGTAGAGCGTCAGGTGATGATCCGGCGGAGCGACGGCGTTAGGTGATGATCCGGTGGAGCACAGGACGTCAGGTGGTGATCCGGCGGAGTGATGGCGTTAGGCGGTGGTCCGGTGGAGCACATGGTGGCAGGTGGTGGTTCGGCTGAGTGACGGCGTTAAGCAATGGTCCGGTGGAGCACAAGGCGTCAGGTGGTGGTCCGGCGGAGTGATGGCGTTAAGCGGTGGTCCGGTGGAGCACAGGGCGTCAGGTGGTGGTCCGGCAGAGTGACGGCGTTAGGCGGTGGTCCAGTGGAGCACCGGGCGTTAGGTGGTGGTCCGGCGGAGTGATGGCGTTAGGCGGTGGTCCGGTGGAGACAGGGCGTCAGGTGGTGGTCCGGCGGAGTGATGGCGTTACGCGGTGGTCCGATGGAGCACAGGGCGTCAGGTGGTGGTTCGGCTGAGTGACGGCGTTAAGCGGTGGTCCGGTGGAGCACAGGGCGTCAGATGGTGGTCCGGTGGAGTGACGGCGTTAAGCGGTGGTCCGGTGGAGCACAGGGCGTCAGGTGGTGGTCTGGCGGAGTGACGGCGTTAGGCGGTGGTCCGGTGGAGCACAAGGCGTCAGGTGGTGGTCCGGCGGAATGACGCCGTTAGGCGGTGGTCCGGCGGTGGTCCAGCGAAATGATGGCGTTAGGCGGTGGTCCGGCGGTGGTCCGGCGAAACTCCGGCGGTGGTCGAGGAGGCTAAGAAGTAAGAGCGATCTCCGATCTCTCTCTTTTTTCCTTAAGCTCCGGGGGGTCCTCTTTCAAGAGAAGAGGGGGCTCTATTTATAGATTTTGGGAATGGCATAGCCCGTAAATAGGTGGATGATCAAGGGTTAGTTGGGAGTGGTTGAATGGACGGTTGATTTTGCATCCTACGATCGTGCACCGTTCGTTGGACATTTGAAGGTATTAGAGATGTCGGAATTCGGCGATCTTGAGCTCGTTGGATTCGTCTCGTCGAGCCGTTCGATTCGAGTATAAGCTTGTAAAAATTGGAGAGCGTTTGATAACTCAAATTGCGGTTTGAACCTTCCGACAACACTTTGAGCCCTTGATTTGGACTCATTTGGGCTCGGATTGGGTTGATCTTGGTATCGTCGGGTTCGTATTTCTGAGACGCTCAGTTTGACTGTAAGCTCGCTGAAATCGGAGTTCGGGTGCTCCCAAAATTAATTTTTGAAGTTTCCAACTAGCTTTTGCCTCGAGATTCGTGCCTGATCAAACTAATTTTTTGATGATGTATCAAAATATAAGAATTTACTGTTCAAACAACTATCACCCAATCGACTTTAGAATAATGTTATAGTTCCACCTTCCCAATATAAATGTACCATCATATATGAATATGAGTTCTTATCGGCTTGGTGGTTAGTGCTTAGGTCCCATCTTAGGTCTCATTGAGAGGCCGTTTTCTTCCCTTTTATGTTAAGAACAGTAAAATTATTTCTTGATCGCTATTTGAATGTGACGCTTCTATAGAAATGTTTTTTAGGAAACTTTTTTTTTCTATTGTTTTTAGAAGCTTTTTAATATTTTCTTCTCCGTTAGAAAACTTTATTCTCTTAACCAATATTTCTAAAACTTTTTTTTACAAAAAAATACCGGATAACCAAAGGATGCTTTAGAAGCCTTGGATTTGAGTAAGAACACTAATGCGTGTAAAATTTATTTTAAGTATTAATATGACTTATACTTTTATTAATTAATTAATTATTATATTAATCCCAAAATAAATAAATTAATTTATTGTTTTTAGTCGCACAAATATTTTTCTATTTGCATCATTTCCTGATTGTGTTGTCATTTTATTGATTAGGTTTCCTTTCTTCGCGGATTAGGGTTCTTTTGGACGCTCTCTTGACTAACCAAACCTTGATCTTGATTTCCTGGGCTAAGCTCTCCTATTATATATTTCCTCAGATTTGATTGTTTCTTAGTTTTCGATTTGACGAGACTATTGCATATTTTGTGGCATTGACATGGACTTGGAAGCTATGAAGGTGGTCAGAAGCTTGAAATTCAGAAAAAATGAATTTCAAGCTTCTGCTCATGTACATAGCTTTCAATTCCATGTTCATAGCTTGAAGTTCAATTTGGTTGCCTTAGTGTTGATGTGAAACTTGCTGGAGGATTCATGGCTGTGTAAATGCTACATGGACTGGGCAATCGTCTTCAGATTTATTTCTGCTTTTGTGGATTTTGGTTCTATGGGTTCATTCGAGCTTTCATTCTCCGCGGAGAGGGTCGCTGTGTTCTGATTTTCCATTCACTAACAAAACTTCGCTTCCATGGATATGCTCTCCTACTTGCCACACTTTGGAACCGACTGTTGCTAAATTTCCTGGGTTAGTTTACTTCTTGTTTTTGAAGTTGTATCTTTTTTGTTCTTTTATATTTTGTGTCTAGGAAGCAGGAAATGAAAGTTATGATGGTGGCATTTTGGCTCCGTGTATGCTAAATTGGGTGAGCAATCACCTTTGGTTAATTAGAGTGAATATAAATTCTTAGGGTTTTGTTGAAGCGGATATATTTTCTGTTATAGATTTTTTCTGGACCATAAACCTGACAGACAAGCGAGAAAGTGAGCATTCAGACTTGTTAATCAGTATGCTATTTCTCTGTGATTAAACTATAACTTTGGATTGTCAGGAATTTCTAATATTTCTTATTATGTCTGAATTTCAGCAAATTCACGGCTCTTGCTGTCGCAGCTTCATGCCTCAAAAGCATGAACTGAATAGCCAGTGACTGTAATCTAATGTTTAAAATTGTGTATTCGGGTATTGAGTCGTTTTTCATTCCTGAGGCGAGGCGTAAGCCTCAAGGCGTTTTGAGGCGTAAGCCTCAAAATCAAAAGATTGCGTAAAAATAAAATGATAAATTTTTTATATACTAATGAGTGAATAATATAAAACATAAAAAATCATAAGATATGAAGTGAAATCAAAATATCCCAATAATAAGACAACATGAAATATAGTTCAACTCAAAATTCTATCTTTTCCAAATCCCAATATTCTTTTCATTAACATATAATTCCAATTTCTAAAAATAAATAGCAATGACATATCACATAAGAACTCATAAGTCATTAGTACTGTCATCACTAAGGGGTTTTTCATTTTAATCATCATTATGATGAACTGCTCCCTCCTCTCCTATAGACTTCAATGTCGGGTATTTACTTCAAAATTTATTTAAGTTTTAATATATATAGCGTAAGGCGTAAGCCTCATGCCAGTGAGGCGAGGCAGACCTCAAGGCGGACCTCAACCAAGTTGAGGCGCAAGCCTCTTAAAAAAACTCGAGGCGTAAGCATCGAGGCATTTTTTACTAGAATTGCGCAAAAGCGGGCCTCAAGGCGAGCCTTATATTGCACAATTTTAAACCATGCTGTAATCCTCGACATTTCAACGGCATTAAACAGATAGTTTTCTCTTAAAACAAATCGAATTATTGTATGATTGTAAGTGAAAATGTTCATCAGTGCACTTTTCAAATTATAGTCCATTTTGCCTCTTAATGCTTCGTTACTGTTTCAAAGAGAACTGCATAGGCATGTATATATATATATATATATATATATATATATATATATATATATATATATATATATATATATATATATATATATATAATAAGTTAGACATCCACTAATATAAGCGAAACGTTAAACCAATTAGACATATGCTTAGAAGATAGAGGACTTGGAATTATTAACGAAGGTTGAGTATATGATAGACAATTTTATTATGTGTGATATGTTATATAGATGAACATGATATATATGAGAATATAAGGTTTAGAATTAAGGCTGATGGTAATGAGGGAAAAAATGCCTTATGAGGATAATGAAATCAAAAGATATCATAAGGCCTCAAAGTCGAGCTTTATAAAACCAAAGTTATGCTGACATTATTGTATAAATTCAAGTTCTTCATAGTAAAAAAGTCATTGATATTTAAGTTGATGTCCATATGCGTATTTAAACTTAAGGGGTGTTTGAACCTTGGTGATTTTCATAGAAAATGCATTGGTTGGCTGAGGTTGTTTAATTGGTTGGCGAGAAAGTGGTTTTTCTCTGGTATTTTCTATGAAGAGAGAGATTTGGTTAATAACTGGAGTGAAGGAGATGGCTATGAGGCTAGGTTAGTGATCTGAATCAAAGAATGGCAAAAATAGGAAGAATAAATTAAGTAATGATTATATTAAATGATCAATTTTAGTGAAATCTATTAAAAATAGGGTAATTAAATGAACTTAGGTGGTTTTGGCTTGTACAACAAAGTCTAGAAAATCCATTCATTTGATGAAAAGGTAAAACTAGTGTTAGATGATCATGAAGAAAAATGGGTAGAATTAAGGTATTATGGAGGGAGTTTACTTAAATGGATTTGCAAAGAATATGTTTAATATCTCAGAGTGCACTAAGACGGACAAATGAAAATTGAGAAATCATATAGTTGAACATAGATAATTCGATTAAGCTATAATTGATTTGGAAGAGGATGGAGGAAAATAGTTGAAATTAAGAAAGCATATGAATAAGGGAAATAGTGAATGGATTAGGGAGAGTGGATACAGAGAGAAAGTCTTTTTAAGAATAATTAGTATAGTGAGAGATACTTGAGGAGGCTGAAAGAGAATTAAAGAGAGGATGAGGGTAAACATATAAATAAATAGCCAATCATCATTTATTTATTATTTAGCCTATGGATGACTCTTAAAGAAAAGGTCCTTAGATGCAATTACATAAACATCATTACAAAAATAAACCCTTAAAAAAGGATAATAAACAAATGTTTGCTAGATACATCAACTAATAAACCAAGCAATGATCATCAATCATGTTGTTGATGATGAACGTTAGTCTTGATGAGATGATCATTATGATAAGTAGGATACCTGGGGTAGTCTGTGTGTACTTTTACATATATCATCATTTTTAAAAATATTTTTATTGAAATATTTTTGACACTATTTATGTACCCCAACCACATCTTTGGTAAACTTTTTACAAGTAACTTTTGAGATTTTGTAGAATAAAATATTCTGAAAACGTAGATGCTAGGAATGTAAAATTTTACTAGTTGGTTTAATTTTTATACAACAACAACAACAACATCAAGCCTTTATCCTACTACGTGGGGTCGGCTACATGAATCCTTTTTCTCCATTGTGTCCTATTAAAAGTCAAATTCTCGTTTAAATCTAATAAAAAAGGTCATTCCTAATATTTTCTAGCTAAGTCTTTTTAGGTCTACCCCTACCTTTCTTAGCATAAGTCAAATCTAATACCTCTAATCTCCTAACCGGGTCATCGGAAGGCTGCCGTTTTATGTGACCAAACCATGTAAGGCGACTCTCTTTAATCTTATCTTCTAAGTTGGTTTAATTTTTATGTTTTCCTAAAATTTTTTTCTGGGTATTAACCTTTCTGTAAGTTTCCATGATAGAGCATATGCATTAAAATGTTATCAGTGTTTCCCATGAATGATTTTTTGAATTGTTACTATTGAGTATGTGTGCAAATAATACCCTGTGTACTATTGAAATTCTTGTACATGTATAAATTTTATATATTTTCATCTCATCTTGCATATTATGCATGCATGTTGCAATGTGACATTCCTTTTTTCATGTTGTGGAATGTGGGGAGAAATGAAGTGTTGTTTATGGAGGTTGTTTTGTGTTCTGTGTATTGCAAGTGGAGTTATAAGAACTTGTACACATTTGTATATAAATAAAAAATGATATCTAAATATGTAGTGTTGTTTTAATTTGAAGCATTATCTATTAGGATTACATTTTGTTCTAGTGCATATGTATTCCTCTATCTATCTAGAACATATATGAGATGATCAAAGGAGGTATAAGAGAAAATGGGGCTATAAGAAGTCTTTAGGACATGCTCTGTTGCATATATCTCATATGACTCATGTAATATATGTTGCATTTATTCATGTTTTGTTATGTTCTATTATTAGTGATGTTATGTTCTATTATGGTCTTAGTGAAATTCTATTTTGTTCTATTTTGATGTAAGTTCTATTCTGGTGCAACTACTGTGGTTCCTCTATTATTGTAATCACATATAAGTGTTTACTATCTTCTCTCTAACTATACTTTTCATTGTTTAATTAGTCTTGTATAATTTAATCAAATATAGAATATTATATTCTTCAATAGGTTGTATAGTCTACTAAGCACGTGTATCCTCACTTTGTATTATTTTATACATTATTTTAGTGAAGGGTAAGGCCCTGACATAATATGGTAGTGTTGATAAGGTCCGATTAGTAGAACATTTGGTATTTCATGAGGTATTTTTTAATAATCCGGTTAAAATTTATATGTAGTTGGAACTTGTGTTGAATTTTGTGTATATAATTATTTTGTGAAATAGAAATATTCATGTTTACTATTCATATCAAATATTTCTTTGGGCTTTGTTTCTATTTGATTGATAAAATGATATAGGAATATGTTCAATTCCTTCCATTATGTTCTTGGGTATCAAAGAAATGATATTAGAGCAGTAGTTTGAAGAACTGAATTTTAACCAGATGTGGGCTCCGAAAATTCGGCCCCGGCCTCCCCGCCGCTGCTTTTCTTTTTATTTGAGCGAGGGTGTTTTAACGGAATAAGTTCCGGGTAAATTTTGGAAGGCAGATGAGTTTGTAGATAAGACACTACCCAGAGATTTCGCCCTCATTTTGCGAGGACTTTATGATATGAGTTCTGGTTTCCTATAGGCACAAGCCCCTATAGTTAATTACCCCTCCCGATAACGAGAGAGAACTTTTGATTCAGGCTAGTCGTCGATCAGATACATAGTAGATACATGTTATTTGGCATATAGTAGCAACAATGGGTTTAGGTATTGGTAGAAATTGGATTGGAAGTTTGGAATTTGAAAGGTTTGGATATGAGAAATTTGGAGGGTTTGATACTTAAAACTTGAAATTTCACTATCTTACACTTAAAGCGAATGGTGAGGGAATGGATGATGGACCCGATCAAGATCCTATGGTTCCGTCATCCCGGGCCATCGTGGTCCCTGGTCTACTTAGTCAGAGGAGGTAGTCGACCCAACCTGACAGAAGGATCCTTGTCGGCAGCCATGGGTTGCTTCGTCCAAGGGGACCTTGTAGACCTGGGTTGAATGTTTGTCTAAGGGGACATTTAAATCCACCTTAGCTTACAGAGGGCTTTGTGCTCTGTCAACTATATCCTATTGATTTATATCTCAAGGATTTAATGCCATTAAGGAGCGTATTGGCTCTGGCCATAACCGCTATCTGTGGTGCCATTTGGCGGCAAAACCACTCGGTTCAGAGGGCCCCGGGTCATAACCGTTTACCTGCAGTGCCATTTGGCGGCGAAACTGCCGGTTAGAGGACACGTACTACGTCCTTACTGGCAAGAGATTGTTTGAGAATGGATTCTAGTGATATTTTCGACTAGGCATATAGTTCTTTTGTGAGCTGAAGTACATTTTAATTGTTCCACCTCGACAAACTATTGCGGAGGGTGGATGAATTTTGCTTTGAGTGATTGATGAATTTATTTCATTTTTAAATATCTAATAATTTGGGATTTTGGATGATCTTTGGAATTTTTGTGGAGCTTTGAAATATGGATATTTGGGAGATAATTGAAAGTATTTGGGAACCCCTCCGATTGAGATCTGCATTCAACACGGCCATCATCGGGGTGTTGGGGGTCATTTCTCTTTTATTGATTGAATCTTGTCGACTCTATCGAATTATCGAGAGGATCAGATTTCATATGTTTCATGCCCTTATTAGTAAATTCATATTTCTATAGACCTTTGAAGGCCTATTATGAATGTATTGAAACAAATATTCTGGTCGTCACGGTCATATATTTGTTTGATGGTTCGAACCTTGTCGACTTCTATTATCTCGTATAGAAGGATCAGGTTCGAACCTGAATTCACTTATTGACCCGCATAACATCCCTAGACGTCACGTGTGTACCAATGACACGCTCGCCGGGGCCCATGCGGGTTTTATAATTGTTTTTACCCATTTTAGTGTACTTATGTGTATACAATTTATAGTGCACGTGCAGGGGCACTTTAAAATAATTGTAAACGCCTTCTGTCTGCTTGTACGAATGTTGCAGATCCGGTGGCGTAGCAGCTGCTGGATAGAATTATTCGTTGCTTCGTACAGGTAGACTGTCGTGCACTATTTGTTGATTTCTGCCGGTGGATCGTAGTGTACTAACGAATCTCCTGCCTTTGCTAATAGATGTCGTTATCTACAGTTTCATTGCATCATTCTTGTAGACGACACATTAAGTATATAATAGGCTTCTTACAGCAGCTCATAGGAATCTGCCTTTTGTTGCATATTGTCAGTTTCTACTTGTAGGGAGCTGGTGCTTTTCGACTGATATTAAGTGGTTGTTGATTCTCATTATTTCATAGGTGTATATTTGCTGCACATCGATCCTCCCATTTATGTAGGAGACTGATACATTTGCTTGCATAATGTTATTGAATGTTGGACGAACTGCATTCGCCGGCAATCTTTTCATGCAATGCTGGCAATCATCATTTGTAGAGAACTATTATATTCTCCCATGAGTAGATTGACATTAATTGTAGGAGCATTATTTTCATCGCCACTCCTCTAATGTCACTAGTAGAGTTGTTGTATGCATTACAAATATAAGAAACTTTTCTTTTACAAGATCTACTGCATGCATCACAATTCATTACATTCGTTGTATGTCGATCTCCTTTATTCACTTATGTTCATCATTTGTATACCATTAGTATTGTATCTTGTTTATAGATGCATCAGAGATTTCATGCCATTACTTATAGTCAGACTGTGAATTTGTCTTGATCGTTGCTAGTGGATGAAAGTTTTCTTTTGACTCATCGATGTTGGTTGAAGGGAAATCATTGGATTCACAATCTTTCCATCATTATTGGTTGCAAGCCACTATATTCACTTGCACTTCTTTCATGCTTGTAAGCCAACTATCTCCTTCACTACATGCATTCATAAGAAGCTTTATTTGTTGTAGGCTCTTGGATCTCCTTTGTAGACCTTTGTTCATTCATTGATATCTAGATGAAGATTCTTCCACATTCATTTGAGAGCTTCACATTTTAATTGCAAGCACATTGATTGGGATGGGAGGTAGGAATCACAAGTCTCTTATATATGTTCATTTGCATCTAAGTTGGAGCTTACCACCTGTAATCTATACAAGTTAGGTCTCATATGGTTCATTTGAAATTCTTTGGGTCATCATCAAAATCAAGTCCAAACTCAAGTTTGAGTTTGTTTAGTTCAAGTTTTGGTCCAAGTTTGAGTTCAAATGATTTGAATCATGACTCTTTTGAGTCAAATGAGATTCAAATCCAAGCCTTGTTGTAGTTCAAGATTTAAGTCCACAAATAGTCTTGTTAAGTTCAACCCAAGTCTGAGCCCAAATCAAGTTCTTCTTGATTGAGTTTGATTGAAGTTCCATAATGTCCAAGATTGATTCAAGTTTGAGTTCTTGTTGTCATTTGTTGCAAGCACAAATTTGTATTAAATCTCAATTTACTTAGGTTCAAATATTTTATAAGTCATTTTATTGTGCAAATATGAATCCAAGTCCAAGTCCACAAATTCATGCTTGAGTTCAAGTATAGTTCAGGCTCCTCATTCGTTCGTCGAGTCCCCTGTTGTTCAATCAAGTTCTCTTGTTCAATTTTGATTGAATTTTAGTTGAAGTTCAATCCTTTTATGGTTCATCTAAGGTTTGAGTTCACTTAAGTCAATTTGATTCAATCAAGTCCATGTCCGGATCTTTGTTCAATATCGCTCGTGCATGTCCTTTCAGTTCAATCAAGTCAAGATCTCAAATTGTTCAAGTCCTTGGATTTTCAATCCAAATTTCGGCAGCCTTCCGATGTCTCCCCCGTTTAGGGGAAAAACTAAGAGGCCGCCCCGCCACGCCACCAAAGGCGTGCACGGTTGGTGTTTGTGAGACACCGCGGAGGTTGCATTATTTATTTTTCTCTCACCACGTCCAACAAAGGCGTGCATGGGGTTTTAAAAAGTATTTTTATAAAAAAGATAGCAATTTTTGACATTTCCCCCCGTCCGGGAGTACTTATGAGCGACCCCGCCTCGCCGTAGGTGCCACACCGGGGTCCCATCCCACCACGCGCACTAAAGGCGTGCTTGGGGCAGTTTTCCGGTTCGCCACAAACATTGAAACAGAGTTTTTTTGAGTTTAGAAAGAATCATACCTTCACGGGGTTGTCGGGGTTGACACGTGGATCGAGGGGTCACTCGCCTATCTCGTCGTAGGTGTCGCACCGGGTTCCCTCCTACCACGGCCAACAAAGGCGTGCTTAGGTGGTTTGCCGGTCCGACACGAATGTCGAGGTAAGAGAGTGGGGGGGAGCAAGCATTTTTTTTCTTTTTATTCATAAATAATTATAAATTAATTATAATTAGTTATATTTAATATATAACTAACTATACTTAACTTAAGATCATTTATAAATTAATTAGATTTAATTTACAATTAATTAGAAATTAATCATAATTATAGTTAATTAATTAAAATTAATTGATTGATAATTATAATTAAAATTAATTAAACATAATTAATCTTAATTAATTATGTTTAACAAACATTAATTATAATTAAGGTAATTAATCAGAAATTAAATTTAATTAATTATCACTAAATTATAATTAAAACTAATTAATTATAATTATAAATAAATAATTATAACTAAATAGATAAATAATAATAATTATAAAAAAAAAAAATCCCCTCCCCCCCATTTTCTTTGTTTTCACGGGAGCAGGCCGAAGAAGCGCGCGGGAGGGAGAAAGTTACCTTCCCAGCTAGCGAGCTCCTGTGTTGTTTCCGCCCATAATGTCGTTACTTCCAAACCCGACAAGAAGGGAACGCCGAAGATGGAGCGAAGTCGGGTGGAGACTAGGGCAAGGTAAGGTTTCTCTCCTCTCTATCTCTTTCTCTCTCTCTTTTTCTCTCTCTCTCTCTGCCAGAGGAGGTCGGACGCCGACGTCGGGATGGATGCAGGAAAGTCGTGTGTGAGAGCTGATGTATCGGGAGAGAGTAGAGGGTCGGGAGCAGTGGATTTCGGGAGGAGAAGCCAAGACTGGGAGAGGAATCGTGTGGAAGTGGAACGAGAGAAGAGCAGCCGGAGGTGTCCGCTCGATTGGCTTTTAAAGGCGTCGAAGAGCGACGATCGATAGCGGGATTCATTTAAGAATTGCGGAGATGAGACGCAAGCGGCGCCGACTCAGCGTATCCTCGGCAGGATTCGTGGACCTGATGGCTTACAGGTATTTTGATTGATTTTTTTTTGTTCTGTTGGTGAATACCTAGAGGTCAACAAATGCGCCCCAACAAATGTGGTTTGCGTCTAGAGCGAAATACGTTTGTTGTAAGCTGATTTACCCTATGGATCTCTAGATATTTACTCTAGATGTCACACAAGGGATTTCATTTAGTGGATCTCCAAAATTTTATTTGGATGTCACACTACGATTTTTTTTAGTGGATCTCTAAATTTTGCTTGGATGTCACACTAAAACTTTCCTTCTCCATAAAGCTCTTAGATGTATCAATAGATGGTTGAGATGTTGATTTCTTTTGCCCTGTGCTTTGTGCTGCGGACAATGATAGAAAATTTCCTGATTTGTCTTTACTGATTTATCAGGTGGTTTTTGTACCTTCGGCCCTATGCTTCTAGCTTTGATAGACTTGTTGAAGGAGTAGATGCTAGTTACCTAAACCCTCAGGTTTGTATTAGGTCTATGGCGAAAAGTCATCGGTCTAGAGCTTTGTGCATAGCGGACTTGTTGATGACAAAATCCTTTCAGTTCAGCCTTGAGCTTTTGGTGAACTTTGGGATAATTTTCTTCGTTCCTTTGCTTTGTGCTTTGGCGTACTTGTTGAAGAAAAATTCCTTCGATCCTCGCTTTGTACTTTACGGATATGTTGAAGGATATGCAGGTTCTGGATTCAGTTGATAGTACCGAACGTATGTAGTATCTTGATCCTTAACCACTTGAGAAGACTTTAATCTGAGCTACTTAAGTTCATCAGATCGGGAGAGCTGGGATTTGACAGCTCTTCGTTCTCTGGTTGCTGAGATGGGGGTTCCTCTACTACGGCCTTTCTTATGGCTTGTTGAGTAGACGGAGCTGCCAGCGATCCGACCATATTTGGGCTTGTTGGATCCAACCTTTTACACCCATTCAAGCTTCAGACTTGAGCTATGAGAATCGTGCTCCCCAATGCTAATTTTGCTAAAGTTGACAGATTTGGAGTCATCCTTCGTGTTTTTGGATTTTGGAGCCTACGAACATCTGGTAGTTGCTCGAGACTCATCTTTCCACTGGAACTTTGATTCTCCAGTCATTTTGGAGAATTTTGCAGACTACGACCACTTGAATTTGTCGAGCCAAATTTGCCTTCGTGCTTCCTACAGCCCCTACTGACGGGTTGACGAAGTGGGGGTTCCGTTACTACGGCCTTTCTTATGGCTTGTTGAGTAGACGGAGCTGCCAGCGATCCGGCCATATTTGGGCGTGTTGGATCCGACCTTTTACACCCATTCGAACCTTAAGCTTCAGGCTGTCGAAAGACTTTAAGCTTCTTCGGCTCAATTTTGTAGGAGTGTGTAGCCACAAAAGTCACTTTCTTGACCTTTGAGTCTTTGTTCATTAGATAAGGTGATATATCTAGCTTTTGAAAGATCACCTGCAATACTTTGAAAAAGAAATATTTGTATTCTTTAGCACAAAATAATATTTGGATTGATAATTTTAGATATTTATTCGGGGATCTCGGCATGCAGCGCGATATCGACCCAAATAAATATTTAAAATGCCCCTGTCTTTCAGGGACATTTTAGAATGGAATAAATTTGGAATATAAAATTTTAAATATTCATTTGGGGATCTCGGTACGCAACGCGATGTCGGCCCAAATGAATATTCAAAATGCCCCCTGTCTTGTAGGGACATTTTGGATAGGCTTTTTGTCTTTGAGATTTTAAATATTTATTCGGGGATCTCGGCAGGCAGCGCGATGTGGAATGATTGGTCTTCTCAGCACCAGAGAATTTCAAAATATGAGCAAACATGCATTAATAAATATGCATATAAAATTTTGATTATCACAAAATACATCAGATATGAACTTTTCATGCAAAATATTTCTTTTACTGTCGGCCGTTGATAGGTGGCATAGGCCTCTAACAGTTCAGATCGATCAACTGATAAGCTCCTCCCTGGTACACTTTCTCAATGACGAAGGGGCCCTCCCAATTGGATACGAATTTGCCACTAATTTTTCGATGTGGAATGATTGGTCTTCTCAGCACCAGGACCAATTCCCCTTCTTGAAATGTCCGAGGACATACCATTCGATCGAAGTATTTTGCCATTCTTCCTCGGTAGATTTCTAGGTTTTGTTGAGCTTGTAACTTGAGTTCATCAAGTGCGTCGAGCTCTTCCATTCTGAGGTGGGCATTTTGCTCTTGAGTGAGATCGTTCTGGATTGCTACCCGGAGTGACGGTAGTTTAATCTCCAATGGTAATACAGCTTCAGCACCGAACACTAGAGAGTAAGGAGTGGATTTGGTTGGCGTCTTATAGGTTGTACGATAGGCCCATAAAGCTTCTGCGATCTTCGTATGCCACTCTCTTTTGTTCTTGGTGAGGATCTTCTTCAACAATTTCACCAGCGTCTTATTGAAGGCTTCTGTCAATCCATTTTTCATTTGATTGTATATGGATGAATATCGCCAATCGATTTTATGCCGATCAACGAACTTGTAGATTTTCGTACTTTTGAATGCAGTACCGTTGTCTGAGATTATGCGGCGTGACACACCAAATCTGTAGACGACATTGTGGGTAAAGAAGTTGATCACATGCACGGATGTGACCTCTCTGAATGAAGCTGCTTCTGCCCACTTAGAGAAGTAGTCTATTGCTGCCAGAATAAATTGATGTCCCGCTGATGACGGCGGATCTATTGGCCCAATTATGTCTTTGCCTCAGCATTCAAATAGCCAGGACGCTATTGTTGGGTGTAGTGGATTTGGCGGTTGATGTATAACATCACCGTGAATCTGACATTCGTGACACCTCTTAGCGTGATCAATACAATTTCTGACCATAGTTGGCCAATAGTAACCTATCCTCTTGATTTTAGCGGCCATTTTGGGACCTGACTGATGTACTCCGCAAAGCCCTTCGTGGACTCCTGATACCACTTTATCAGCTTCCTTGGTCCCTAGGCACCTTAGCCACATTTGATCAAAAGCTCATCTGTATAATGTATCGTTGACAAATGCGTATCGCAGCGCTCTTTTTCAAATTTGTGCGGCCATAGACTTTTTTGTCAGGAGTTTGTTTTCCTTGAAGTAGTCAATGAATGGCTGCCTCCAATCATTTTCGACTTTAATATCTAAACAATACCACCACGATTCTGAAGCTTGACTAGCTTTATGTCTCTTGGCCATATGATATTCTTCTGGATAATTCTCCCTAACGATTTGATGGAGAGGTTGAGGGTCAACTGGAGTTTCATCCTGCTGGCTTGAATCCGAAATTCCTTATGCCCTCGGGAATTGTAATAAAGCAGGTTCCAACACTCTTCGAGTGTTAACTCCAATGAATATAGGCCTCTCCTCATCGATATTCGTCATTTCTTTGGCTAATTTGGCTAAACAATCTGCTTTAGCATTCTGTCCTCGAGGAACACGAGTCATTTTGACATTTGGTATTAGCTTCAAAAGCTCGAGGGCTCGCCGGTGATAGTGGGCTAATTCGACTTTGCTAACTTTATAAATTCCAAGTACTTGATTTATTATAAGTTGAGAATCACCAAAGATTTGGAGATGTTAGATTCTGACATCGATCGTAATCTCCAGCCCTGCTAATAGAGCTTCGTACTTGGCTTCGTTGTTGGTCCGAGGTTCAGTCAAACTGAATGAAAATCTCATTATGCCTCCCTCGGGTGCTACGAAAATGAGACCGATGCTGGCCCGGACTCTTGCAATATTTGGAGGTCGGACAGGTCTAATCGATGATGCCCCGTCGAAGTACATTTCTCAGAATGGTAGCCTTTCATTCTCCTCGACCTGCATTATCTTCTCATCAGGCAAATCATCATTTAGTGGAGAATCGGCTAGTATTGGGTGGCAGCGAGAAAATCTGCCAAAGCCTGTCCTTTCACCGCCTTCTGTGGCATGTATATGATTTCAAACTGCAATAACAATACTGCCCACCTGGCTAGACGACCTGTCAACGCTAGTCTTGTTATCAAGAACTTCAGCGGATCGATCTTTGATATCAGTGTGATTTTATGGGATAACATATAGTGGCAGAGTTTCTGAATTGCAAAAATCAACGTTAGACAATGCTTTTCAATAGGAGAATAACGACTTTCTGCTCCAATCAATCTTCGACTGATGTAGTAGAGCGCATTTTCTTTGCCTTCTTCATTGTGTTGGGCCAATATTGCTCCGAGGGACTCTTCTAGTGCAGTTGTATACAATATAAGAGGCTTCGCCGGAATTGGCGCCGCGAGAATGGGCGGATTCAACAAATATCTTTTGATGCTGTCAAATGCTTTCTGGCATTCTGCATCCCATTTGAAACGAACATCTTTCTTCATTAGCTTTGAAAATGGCTGGCACCTACCCGATAGATTTGATATGAATCTCCGAATGAACGCAGTTGTCCTTGCACAAGCGAAGCTGTCGAAGGTTCCTTGGTGGTGGCATCTCTGTGATTGCCTTAATTTTGTTGGGGTCGATCTCTATACCTCGATGACAAACAATGTACCCCAAAAATTTGCCGGAGGAGACCCCAAAAGCACATTTGAGAGGATTCATCTTCAGATCAAACTTTCTGATTCTGTCAAATACAATTCTGAGATCTTTTAAATGATCATTTCGGCCAAGACTTTTGACAACAAGGTCATCTACATAACACTCGACCTTTTGATGATCAAATCATCAAATATGTGAGTCATCGCCCGTTGGTAGGTGACACCAGCATTCTTCAGTCCAAAGGGCATGATTGTGTAGCAGAAAATCCCGATAGGCGTCCTAAACGATGTATGCTTTTCATCTTCGGGTGCCATTTTGATTTGATTGTATCCTGACGATCCATCCATAAAGGAGAACATGTCGTAGTTGGACGTATTGTCCACCAGGAGTTCGGATACAGGAAGTGGAAAATCGTCTTTTGGGCACGCCTTGTTGAGGTCCCTAAAGTCAATACAGACACGAATTTGCCCGTTCTTCTTCTTCACTGGGACGATATTGGCAATCCAATCGGCATACTTTTCTTCTCGGATGAAGCCTGCTTCTATTAATTTTTTTGTTTCAGCAATCACCAGTTCTTCAATCTCTAATCTCATTCTCCTTGGAGCTTGTTTGATGGGTGCTACATCCGGTTTGATTGCTAATCTGTGAACTGCTACATCAGGGGATAAGTCGGGCATCTCAGCATATGTCCAGGCAAAGCAGTCCCTGAATTCACAGAGAAGTTCTTTTATTTCTTCTATTTGTTCTTCGGGTAGAAGAGAACTAATGAAGGTTGGGCGAGGGTCTTCCTCAGTTCCCAAGTTGACTTCTTTTAGTTCATCCATAGTGGCTGCCTGTCCACCATCTTCAAGCTCTTCTGGTGCAGGTTTGGCTTCTACGGGCTGTTCATCATAATCATCAGCTTCATATGTCTCTTTAGCATCACCATCTTCAGATTCAATTTCCACGCATGTGATGGCACGACAAATCTCTTTCCAGAGGAATTTTCTTTTGATGAATCCAATACCTTTATATGCGTCTGTATCCTTCTGCCGTAACGGACGCGGACTTCTCCCATACCAGAGGCCCAAGCTTGTACGAAGTTGTCGCTTGGTGGTAGAAATATTAACTTGTTTTCGTAGCATTCTTTGAATATTTTTAGTATTGAACCTTGGTAGCCTCGTAGGAAATAATTCCTCGGAATCGAGGATCATGCAATCCCAGTCATGATTCTCCTCTTCGCGAACTCCCGTGGAATATAACACATTCTTTGGCACAGTCCCATTTTTACGGGGAGGCAGATAGATAGTGGCGAGTTCTTCAACTTTATGCACCTCGCGCGGAATAATTTCTTTGAAATATTGTAAGGGAATACGTGTGACTACGAGCACACTATTTGAAATTGATAGACTGCCTATTCTTCTAGAGAACACGTTCTGCACTGTATTCATATAAATAGAGTCGTAGTCATAATCATCATTTGAAAATTCAACTTGCCTACTCCATTCATCCGTGGACTGGCATACTTTTCGAGATTTAGCAGGAGTAACATCATCTTCATCTGTATCACTTCCAAGATGAGGTACATGTTTTTTCTCTTTGGGAATGGTCGGTGCTTTGGGAAGAGTCGGCCCTGCCTTCTTTCTCCCCACCTGCTTCTTCTCACCTTCTCATTCAGATCGCTTTACAGCCTTTGAATTTGACGCCTTAGCTTCGAGGGAACTCGAAGACTTTTGCTTCTTTGGCATAAAGTACCGTGCATCTTCATAAACTGTGGCTTCATGAACTGTGAAGGGTTGAATGTCGCTAGAGATCCTGAATTCTTCTCCATCTTTGAGATATTTCATACACTGGTGTAATATTGATGGGACAATGCCATATTCATGCAACTAGGGACGACCTAGTAGCGCCTTGAATGAAGTATCCGCGTCAATCACATGGAATTTAGCTTCGGTATAGAGCTCTCCAAATACAAGAGGGAGCATAAATGATCCGAGAGTCTTCTGCCATTTTTCATTGAAACCATGCACCATCAACTTATCCGGCCCGAGGTGTTCCACATCAAGGCAAAGGGATCTCAGTTCTTTCAAGCTTATCAGATTTATGGAGGATCCGGGATCGATCAGAATTCTACTGATGATCAGTTTATCGCTCTCTGCACTGACATACAGAGGACGGTTATGGTCTGCAGTTCCGAGCATCATATCCTCTTCGGAGAAAGTAATGAATGGCTCATTACGAGCTTGTATAACTTCAGTCAAACTACGTTCAGTAAAATATGCCTCGTATCTTTCGGGATCTTTGAGAGCCTGAATCAGAGTCTCCCGAAGGTCTTTAGACATTACCAACGCATCGTATATGCTGAGCTGTGCTTGGATTTTTCTTAGATGGGATAAGATATTATAATCTATTCCATTAACTGAAGTGTTCATTTTCTTAGGATCTTCAGGGATAATATCATCGTTGATAACTATCTCTTTTTCTTTATTTTTATTGAAGACCCCTTTCTTCGGTGGAGGCGGTAGCACATTGCCGCTTCTTAACTGCACTTGAGCAATCTCCTCCAGTTCAGAGTCATTTAACTGTATATTTTCTTCAGAGTCAGCCATCGTTGCGTCTAGGGACTCATTTGTTGATTCAGAATCACCACCCAGGTTTACATGTCCCATCCGAGACGCTATACTAGGGTTTGATTCGTCTCCCTCTGAAAAATACAAATCCTCCTCTGAACTGTAATCCATTGGCAAAACCATCATACAAGATTCAGAGGGTACTTCTTCTGTGTATTCCTCTTCTGTTAAAGTACTCGGTGTCACCGAGATGACCCGACATACTTCTTTGGGAAGAGAATCTTCATCTCCTTCTTCAGCCTCATCGATTTTAAGCTCTGTCAAGAAATCAGCGAGCTTGATAGGTCGCCTCACAGTATGGTAGTACTCATCCAAACTGTCAATAACCCTTTGAGTTGCAGTCTTTTTCTCCTTAGGCTTTTTCAGCTTGGTCTTCTTCTTGGATGATTTCTTCTTTTCAGTATTTGAAGAACCAACTTGGTTGAAAATTTATTTAGAAGTAGAAGCTCGTGTTATAGGCAGAGCTTTCAAGTTTAGCACTGGCTCAATAGGAGACTCCACTTTACATCTAGAACTCCTTCAAGCTGCTTCAACATTTTCACAGTTTTCTTGGAGACCGCAGTCTCCCATTGCTCTTCTTGAATTGACTTCTTTTCTTTTCTTCTTTCTTCAACCAGGGGTACGGAAGAGTACGTGACCACCCGAGTTGATTCCTTTTTGGGGTGAGACAACACATTGTTAGACAATGTGAGTTCCCCTTTTTGATATTTTCTTTCAAGCCAATCCTTGAAGATGTAGCAATCTTCAATAGGATGGCTGAGTACACGATGATATGGACAATAATTTGGGTCACCAGTGTGCTTCGACTCTTCGGGTCTTTTGCATTCAGGCAGTTCTAAACCCGATTTCATCACTTGTCGAAATAATTTGGCGACACTCTCCCTCTTGAATGAATATTCTTTATTCATTTTATCTTTTAGGGATTGGAACATTCTATCACCAGTTCCTATTGTCTGTCTCTGGCTTCCAGCTTGATAAGTCCGTGGCTTATCATTTCCCCGTAATATCAGCTTCGGTTAGGGGTTGGGGTTGTAGGCCTGTTTGGGCTTTTCTTGATATTGCATCGGCTGTTTGCCCTTGTCTACGTTGTAAATCACTTGCTTTTCTCTATCAGCTCTAGAGAAGAACGTAGAGTCGGCTTCACCCCTTCTAGCACCTGGGGCCTTAGCTTTTTTGGGCTTATCAGAGTAATTTTTTGATCTGGACAAATTCAGTTTCTCAAATTTGGCAACTCTGTCGAGCAAGTCTTGAAATGTATTTATCGTAGCCATGCACAGGAAGGGTTGCATCTTGTCATCAATGTTGCCCATTAACAACTGTACGGCATGCTCTTCTTCTAACTGCTGCTCACATTTCATGTTCAAATTTCGCCAGCGAGTGATGTATTTAGTCACTGATTCTTCTCTTTTTCTCTTATCCAGAGCGAGGGCAGTGATCGTTATCTTCTCTGTTGCACTAGCGAATCTCTTCACGAACATAGATTCTAACTCCGCAAAGGTCTTCACAGAATCGTTTGGCCGTTCAGCGTACCATTCGAAAGCAGTTGCTGTCAAACTGCTGACGAATTGTCGGAAGAGTAGGGCGCCATTTCCTCCTGTGTTCCCACAGGTGGCTTTAAACTGTGCCAGGTGCTGCCTGGGGTTGTTATTACCGTTGAAAGTATTGAACTTTGGTACAAAATACCCTTTTGGGTAGGGTACTTGGTCGTATTCAGCAAGATAAGGACGACCCTTGCCCACCAACTTTTTGCTTGATCGACGGCTATAATAGCCCTGATCTTTTCTGTGATGATTCCTTCCAATTGTGCAGCAGTCACTGGTTCGGAAGTACTTGCAACATTTTGTGGGGTGGGCTGATGGATGACATTATGGACTTCGTTGCCACCTTCAAGAGTGCCCCATACTCCTGATACTTGAGGCATTTGAAAGTTTGGAGGATCCGGAGGAGGATTGGGCATGGCACCAATAACAACAGTTTTTTGCATCATCTGCATCATTGCCCCCATATGAGTCATCATCTCAGTCATCTTCACATTCAACTGAGAGATTTCTCTATCTTTGGCTCTCATTTGTCACCTCATATGTCTTTGCATGTCTGCAAGCGTGACATTCTCGTCAGCGAAGGGATTCTCCTCGGCTTCTTCTCTTTCTTCTTCAACTTGTGAATGACCACCTCTACCAGTGGTGGACCCAGCTTCACGGCGACGTTGATAAACTCGCCTAATTGGTGGTTGTTGATCGTCATCATCTTCACCGTCATCATAATAGGCTTCTTCATTAATGTTGGTGTGTCTCACCATATAGACAACTTCCATGTCTAGAGTGTTATTTATTTCTTGAATTTCTTCTTCTAGATTTTCCTCTAGAAATTCATTAATATTTTCTTTTAAATTTTCTTCCATAAATTCATCAATGTTTTCTTCAATATTTTCTTCACCTTCAAGGAATTCTTCCTCCTCTAGATTTTGATCATCTATATTTTCTTCCAGTAGTCGGATCTCCAAGCGACGACGCCATTGGATTTTCAGCTCTTGATTAGGAACGGGGACTTCTTCGATCAGTGGGCTGCGATCGAAATTAGTCTCTTCTTTTGGAGGGGATGGAGGGCGACAGGATCTCCTGGAGGATTCTCCAAGGTGTCTACCGTCTGGAGGAATGTCATTATGGGTCCTTTTTGGGGCCCACTTCTGACGTTGTTGGAAGATGGGGCGGATCTCCGGGAAGCCTCACCGGATGTCACGCCCAGATCAATCCTCCTTTCTCTTCTATCTTTTTCATTTCTTTGAGGCTCTGGCCTCCATATTTATTTCCTTTCCACCGGGACTTTTCAGCGGCGGATCCCTGAATCTGTAATTCAGGTGTCACGCCCCGATGTTCACCGCGTGAAATATACTGTCTTTCTCTTCTTTCTGTAGCAAAGGACAGATGCTCCTTTGGCGGGGTTCTCCTAGCCTCGATCACCAAAGGCCGTTGGAACTTCTTTTTCTTCAGCCCCTTCTCCTTTACGGTCTTCAGGACTCTGTATACTCGAGCAGACAGAGTTTCAGGCTCTTTCTTCCTTGGAGGGATTCGAGCTTCAGGCCGTCGATCCCAGAAAGATTTCTTTAGCTCTCCAGTAGAGCTATTTCTTTTGACCCACTTCAGATTTGCAAACCCATTCCGGGTTGGAATGGTAGATTCCACCACTTGGGCGGGCAGATTTGATGGGTGGACCAGGAGTTGTTGATGCTGAGCTCAGAGCTCAGCGTTCATCTTCCTTCTTTGCCTCCTTGTAGGCCTTCCTCCAGATGAGGAGGCCTCAACCTCATAATTCCCAGGTGCAGATAACCTGGTTGACAGAGTGGTGGTGTTTGCAGTCACCACGGAGATTCTTCCACCATTCACAATCCTCTTGGTTGATGGGATTTTAGGCTGTGACAGCCTCTCAAACACAGAAATCCTCCCACGAGGAGTTTCAGCAGTAGGTCGTTGTACTGGCAGATGTACACGACCAGTAGGAGCTTCGGCAGTTCTTGCAACAATTGCACGAAAATCAACACTACCAAATTGGATTGTAGCACCAGTGTTTCCAGTCTTTATGACAGCATTAGCCAGTTGGATCCTGGCTCCTTGTCCCAGTTGGACGGTCATCGGGGTGTTCTGTAGATCCATCTACATAAATGAAAGGCAAGGGTTAGTAATCAAAATCTGATACATCACCCCGCACTTTCAAAATGCAGAGACTTGCACAGAACACAAAAATAAAAATAGATAAAAATAATTAGCATAAGCAAGCAATAAAAATAATTTTAAAACTCTACTGAATGCCAAATGAATTTGTCAAATAACTATTTTAGAAAATTCAGAGTTTTGAATCATTAAACGATCATTTTGAAAGACTCAAAATCTTGAGTACGATTTGATATAGCTGCTACTATAGCACTGAGACGACTAGACAAAGATGAAAAGAGAAATCAATCCCCAGCGGAGTCGCCAGAAATCTGTGGGCTCCAAAAATTCGGCCCCGGCCTCCCCGTCGCTGCTTTTCTTTTTATTTGAACGAGAGAGTTTTAACGGAATAAGTTCTGGGGTAAATTTTGGAAGGCAGATGGGTTTGTAGATAAGACACTACCCAGAGATTTCGCCCTCATTTTGCGAGGACTTTATGATCTGAGTTCTGGTTTCCTATAGGCGCAAGCCCCTATAGTTAATTACCCCTCCTGATAACGAGAGAGAACTTTCGATTAAGGCTAGTCGTCGATCAGATACGTAGTAGATACGTGTTATCTGGCATATAGTAGAAGCAATGGGTTTAGGTATTTGTAGAAATTGGATTGGAAGTTTGGAATTTGAAAGGTTTGGATATGAGAAATTTGGAGTGTTTGATACTTAAAACTTGAAATTTCACCATCTTACACTTAAAGAGAATGGTGGGGGAATGGATGATGGACCCGATCAAGATCCCATAGTTTCGTCATCCCGGGCCATCGTGGTCCCTGGTCTACTTAGTCAGAGGAGGTAGTCGACCCAACCTGACAGAAGGATCCTTGTCGGCAGCCATGGGTTGCTTCGTCCAAGGGGACCTTGTAGACCTGGGTTGAATGTTTGTCTAAGGGGGCAAATTTAAATCCACCTTGGCTTACAAAGGGCTTTGTGCTCTGTCAATTATATCATATTGATTCATATCTCAAAGATTTAACGCCATTAAGGAGCGTGTTGGCTCTGGCCATAATCGCTATCTGTGGTGCCATTTGGCGGCAAAACCACTCGGTTCAGAGGGCCCTGGGTCATAACCGTTTACCTGCAATGCCATTTGGCAGCGAAACTGCCGGTTAGAGGACACGTACCACGTCCTTACTGGCAAGAGATTGTTTGAGAATGGATTATAGTGATATTTTCGACTAGGCATTTAGCTCTTTTGTGAGCTGAAGTATATTTTAATTTGTCCACCTCGACAAACTATTGCGGAGGGTGGATGACTTTTGCTTTGAGTGATTGATGGATTTATTTCATTTTAAATATCTAAGAATTTGGGATTTTGGATGATCTTTGGAATTTTTGTGGAGCTTTGGAATATGGATATTTGGGAGACAATTGAAAGTGTTTGGGAACCCCTCCGGTTGAGATCTGCATTCAACACGGCCATCATCGGGGTGTTGGGGGTCATTTCTCTTTTATTGATTGAATCTTGTCGACTCTATTGAATTATCGATAGAGGATCGAATTTCGTATGTTTCATGCCCTTATTAGTGAATTCGTATTGCTATAGACCTTTGAAGGCCTAATATGAATGTATTGAAACAAATATTCTGGTCGCCACGGCCATATATTTGTTTGATGGTTCGAACCCTGTCGACTTCTATTGACTCGTATAGAAGGATCAGGTTCGAACCTAAATTCACTTAATGACCCGCGCAGCATCCCTAGACGTCACGTGTGTACCAATGAAACGCTCGCCGGGGCCAATGCTGGTTTTATAATTATTTTTACCCATTTTAATGTACCTATATGTATATAATTTATAGTGCACGTGCAGAGGCACTTTGAAATAATTGTAGACACCTTCTGTCTGCTTGTACGAATGTTGCAGATCCGGTGGCGTAGCAGCTTCTGGATAGAATTATTCGCTGCTTCGTACAGGTAGACTGTCGTGCACTATTTGTTGATTTCTTCCGGTGGATCGTAGTGTACTAACGAATCTCCTGCCTTTGCTAATAGATGTCGTTATCTACAGTTTCATTGCATCATTCTTGTAGACGACATATTAAGTATATAATAGGCTTCCTACAGCAGCTCATAGGAATCTGCCTTTTGTTGCATATTGTCAGTTTCTACTTGTGGGGAGCTGGTGCTTTTCGACTGATATTAAGTGGTTGTTGATTCTCATTATTTCATAGGTGTATATTTGCTGCACATCGATCCTCCCATTTCTGTAGGAGACTGATACATTTGCTTGCATAATGTTATTGAATGTTGGACGAACTGCATTCGCCGGCAATCTTTTCATGCAATGCTGGCAATCATCATTTGTAGAGAACTATTATATTCTCTCATGAGTATATTGACATTAATTGTAGGAGTATTATATTCATCGCCACTCCTCTAATGTCACTAGTAGAGTTGTTGTATGCATTACAAATATAAGAAACTTTTCTTTTACAAGATCTACTGCATGCATCATAATTCATTACATTCGTTGTATGTCGATCTCCTTTATTCACTTATATTCATCATTTGTATACCATTTGTAATGTATCTTGTTTATAGATGCATCAGAGATTTCATGCCATTACTTATAGTCAGGCTGTGAATTTGTCTTGATCGTTGCTAGTGGATGAAAGTTTCCTTTTGACTCATCGATGTTGGTTGAAGGGAAATCATTGCATTCACAAACTTTCCATCATTATTGGTTGCAAGCCACTATATTCACCTGCACTTCTTTCATGCTTGTAAGCCAACTATCTCCTTCACTACATGCATTCATAAGAAGCTTTATTTGTTGTAGGCTCTTGGACATCCTTTGTAGACCTTTGTTCATTCATTGATATCTAGATGAAGATTCTTCCACATTCATTTGAGAGCTTCACATTTTAATTGCAAGCACATTGATTGGGATGGGAGGTAGGAATCACAAGTCTCTTATATATGTTCATTTGCATCTAAGTTGGAGCTTACCACCTGTAATCTATATAAGTTAGGTCTCATATGGTTCATTTGAAATTCTTTAGGTCATCATCAAAATCAAGTCCAAACTCAAGTTTGAGTTTGTTTAGTTCAAGTTTTGGTCCAAGTTTGAGTTCAAATGATTTGAATCATGACTCTTTTGAGTCAAATGAGATTCAAATCCAAGCCTTGTTGTAGTTCAAGATTTAAGTCCACAAATAGTCTTGTTAAGTTCAACCCAAGTCTGAGCCCAAATCAAGTTCTTCTTGATTGAGTTTGATTGAAGTTCCATAATGTCCAAGATTGATTCAAGTTTGAGTTCTTGTAGTCATTTGTTGCAAGCACAAATTTGTATTAAATCTCAATTTACTTAGGTTCAAATATTTTATAAGTCATTTTATTGTGCAAATATGAATCCAAGTCCAAGTCCACAAATTCATGCTTGAGTTCAAGTATAGTTCAGGCTCCTCCTTCGTTCGTCGAGTCCCCTGTTGTTCAATCAAGTTCTCTTGTTCAATTTTGATTGAATTTTAGTTGAAGTTCAATCCTTTTATGGTTCATCTAAGGTTTGAGTTCACTTAAGTCAATTTGATTCAATCAATTCCATGTCCGGATCTTTGTTCAATATCGCTCGTGCATGTCCTTTCAGTTCAATCAAGTCCAGATCTCAAATTGTTCAAGTCCTTGGATTTTCAATCCAAATTTCGGCAGCCTCCCGGCGTCTCCCCCGTTTAGGGAAAAAACCAAGAGGCCGCCTACCCGCCACGCCACCAAAGGCGTGCACGGTTGGTGTTTGTGAGACACCGCGGCGGTTGCATTGTTTATTTTTCTCCCACCACGGCCAACAAAGGCGTGCATGGAGTTTTAAAAAGTATTTTTATGAAAAGATAGCAATTTTTGACATTTCCCCCCGCCCGGGAGTACTTATGAGCGACCCCGCCTCGCCGTAGGTGCCGCACCGGGGTCCCATCCCACCACGCGCACCAAAGGCGTACTTGGGGCGGTTTTCCGGTTCGCCACGAACATTGAAACAGAGTTTTTTTGAGTTTAGAAAGAATCATACCTTCGCGAGGTTGTCGGGGTTAACACGTGGATCGAGGGGTCACTCGCCTACCTCGTCGTAGGTGTCGCACCGGGTTCCCTCCTACCACGGCCAACAAAGGCGTGCTTAGGTGGTTTGCCGGTCCCACACGAATGTCGAGGTAAGAGAGTGGGGGGAGCAAGCTTTTTTTTTTATTCATAAATAATTATAAATTAACTATAATTAATTATATTTAATATATAACTAACTATACTTAACTTAAGATCATTTATAAATTAATTAGATTTAATTTACAATTAATTATAAATTAATCATAATTATAGTTAATTAATTAAAATTAATTTATAATTAATTGATTGATAATTATAATTATAATTAATTAAACATAATTAATCTTAATTAATTATGTTTAACAAACATTAATTATAATTAAGATAATTAATCAGAAATTAAATTTAATTAATTATCACTAAATTATAATTAAAACTAATTAATTATAATTATAAATAAATTATTATAACTAAATAGATAAATAATAATAATTATAATAAAAAAAGAAAATCCCCTCCCCCCATTTTCTCTGTTTTCACGGGAGCAGGCCGAAGAAGCGCGCGGGAGGGAGAAAGTTACCTTCCCAGCTAGAGAGCTCTTGTGTTGTTTCCGCCCAAAATGTCGTAACTTCCAAACCCGACAAGAAGGGAACGCCGGAGATGGAGCGAAGTCGGGTGGAGACTAGGGCAAGGTAAGGTTTCTCTCCTCTCTCTCTTTTTCTCTCTCTCTCTCTCTGCTAGAGGAGGTCGGACGCCGACGTCGGGATGAATGCAGGAAAGTCGTGTGAGAGCTGAGGTATCGGGAGAGAGTAGAGGGTCGGGAGCAGTGGATTTCGGGAGGAGAAGTCGAGACCGGGAGAGGAATTGTGTGGAAGTGGAACGAGAGAAGAGCAGCCGGAGGTGTCCGCTCGATTGGCTTTTAAAGGCGTCGAAGAGCGACGATCGAGAGCGGGATTCATGCAAGAATTGCGGAGATGAGATGCAAGCGGCGCCGACTCAGCGTATCCTCGGCAGGATTCGTGGACCCGATGTCTTACAGGTATTTTGATTGATTTTTTTTTTGTTCTGTTGGTGAATACCTAGAGGTCAACACCAGAGTCATAGAAAATAATATAGATGAGCAACTGTGAATCGATAAAGTTATTTTTTGTTTGTTTATGTTTTATGTGGGGTTAGTTGAACCCTATGTCTTTATGATAGGTATAAGTGTTGAAAAGTCATAAACCCTCAAGAGCAGGAGATAGCTGATGGACAAAGTTCTAGTCAAGCTGTGACTATACATAATACAATAGGTACAATGACCTCTAATTCTATGATATAGTTTGTGGGTCTAATATCACAATTGATGAGAGAAGCACAATGTTGAATATCTGCCATAAAGGGTGATGAGGTGGATAGGATCCTACAAGTGTTCTTAAGGCTAAAACCTCCTTACTTTTAGGGAGCAGTTGAACCTTAGGTAGTGGATGACTGGCTAATCAGATTGGAAAAATTCTTTGATAGTATGCAAATCTTGAGGCACATAAGGTCCTGTTAAAAGTGTTCCTATTTGATGGGGAAGTTGAGTACTGGTTGCTAGGCCAGCAGAGAGAAAAATATTTAGAATAGGATGGATGTAGAGATCTCTTGGGAAGAGTTATCAGAGATGTTTATAGATTGGTTTGTGCCACTGTCTATCATGCTGTAGATATGTGAAGCATTTTTGAGGTTAATTCAGTTGAGCATGACAACGACAGAGTTCATTATTCTTGCGAGGTATGCTAGTATTTCTAAAGAGAAGTGTTATCATTTTCTGAGAGGCTTTAGAGATAATCTAAGCCACCCTTCAGTGTCTTTTCGTATTGGGGAAGCCACTAATCTCGTTGAGAGAGCAAGGTTGATCGAGAATGATTTGGTGTCAACCCAACAGCGGTGGGATGTGATTAGGAAGAGGTTTGGAGAACTCTCGAAGAATGGTGTTAGTGAGAAGAAAAGTAGGTTTAGTGTAGTTGACACTAGGAGGGATGATCCACTACAGGAAAATCAATTATTTCCTGCTGCTTTTTATGGCGTAAAATGGTCTTTTTCCGGCGGCTTTGTAAATTTCCGTCGGCTTTCCGACGACAAATTTGCCGCCGATAAAACAGGCGCCGGAAAAATATTTTTGGAGGCAAATATTTTCGGCAGTTTTCGACGGCAAAAAAGTAGCCGGAAATAATTGAAAATTTAATTAAAAAAATCCCTGCCCTGTCCGAAACCCCTGCCCTGCCCGCATGCCCAGTAGGCGGCCTGCCCGCGCTAGCTGCCCGCCCAGCCCGAAATGGGCTGCCTGCCCGAGTTCCCACATTGCTCGCCCGAGCTCTCGCCAAGCCCCGCTGTCCGGGAGTCCTGCCCGCCTGGTGCCCGGCTACGCGCCTTGCCCAAGATTCAAACCGAGTACACTTAGTTGTGCTAAGTCCCAACCATTATGCTGAGAGGAAAAATGTGTTATATTTTATATTATAATTTATTTAAACTATATCATATTAAAATTATGATTAAAATTAATAAAAAATAAATATTAAAGTTAATAATTAATTAAATATGTTATTTTATTAATAATTAATTATACTAAGTTATTCAATTAATAATTAATTAAAATAAATTAGTAATTAATTAAATTAAATTAACAATTAATTAAAATAAACTAAAATTATTAATTAATTAAATTTATAAAGAAAAATTGCCGGAAAAGATGGAAAAATTGCTGGAAATAAAGCCGCTAGTAAGCCACCGGAAAATCGCCGGAATTATTCCTGAAAAATTTGGTCGCCGGAAAGCCGCCGGAAAACTGTCGGAAAAAGGCCGCCGGCAAACCGCCGGAAAAATCCGTCAGTAATTAACGATTTTTCTGTAGTGATCCTACAACTTATGGGAGCATAAGAGGATTTGTGTATGTGAGTAGTGTTTCAATATGTTGTTTCTACAAAAAGAGACATTTAGGTCATTGTTAGCTATTTATTGAGAAGTTCTTCAAGTGTAACCAGTTAGGTCACAAGGTTGCTCAGTGTCTGTAGGGGGGGCACGAGTGAGTAGGTCTAAGAGTAGAGGAGACCAGAGCTAGCAAGGAGCAGTTCTGTCGAGAGCCATCAGTGAAGGTTCTTTGAGAAGGGGTTGTGGCAAGTTTTGTCGGAGGTGTTCAACGAGAGTCCAATGCCATTAGTAGTGTTGCTTCAGCTCAGCCCCATGTATATAGTTAACTTAGTGAGAGGCTAGGGATGTGCCAAATGTGGTAATAGGTGCAGCTTTCATTTTTGCATTATCCTGTTAAATTTTATTTGATTTTAAGTGAATCATTCTTTTTTATCTAAGAAATTTTTAGAGTGTTTGAGTTAAGTTCCCATCATTCTGTCTTTTTTTTTTTTTTTTAAATCTTTTTTGTTACCAACTTGAGATTTTCTAGTTGCTAGTGAGGTCTATATATGTGAGATTGAAATCTTAATTAGAAAATTGGTATCTGAATTGATTGTCTTACTATTGAAAGAGTTTGATGTTATAGTTGGTATGGATTGATTGAGTCGATATGGGGCTCAAATCGAATGTAGCAAAAAAAAGTGGTATAGTGTGGTAAGGGAGAAGTATTTCATTTTCACGATGTAGTGGTATATTGTTTTGCTTGATATCAGTTTTGGAAGTTGGTAAGATGTAGAAGAAAGGGAATTTTATATTTCTAGCATATATATGTGATGAAAGTAAATTTTGTTGGAAGAATTGAGGATGTTCCTGTAGTATGTGAGTTTTTTGAGGTGTTTCTTGAGGGTTGTTGAGTATACCTCCTAAGAGAGAGGTGGAGTTTTGTGTAAAAATAATGTCTGACATCCCCGATTTCTAAGACTTCTTGTAGAATGATACCCAAAGAATTGCAAGAACTGAAAGTTAATTGCAAGAACTTAAAGTTCATTGCAGGAGTTGTTGGATAGATAGTTTATTAGACCTAGCGTATCTCTATGGGCTGCTCCTTTTTTATTTGTAAAGAAGAAGGATGGTTCAATGAGGACATGTATTAATTATCGAGAATTAAACAAGATGATAATTAAGAATAAGTATCTATTGCCGAGGATTGATAATTTCTTAGACCAGTTAGAGGGTGTTTCTATATTTTCAAAGATCAAATTGAGGTCTTATTATCATCAGTTGATGGTGACATCGAGGATATGACAAAATAACTTTTAGTATTCGGTATGGGCATTATAAGTTTCTAGTTATGCCTTTTGGCATAATGAATATGCCTGTTATTTTTATTAATATAATGAACAGAGTATTCAAGTAATATTTTGATCAATTTATTATTGTCTTCATTAATGATATTCTGGTGTATTCGAGGATTGAGGATGATCATGTGAGGCCCATAAAATTAACATTGAAAATGTTGAGACAATATTAATTGTATGCTAAGTTTTCAAAGTACAAGTTTTGGTTGAGGTCTGTTACTTTTCAGGGTTATGTCAGTAAGGATGCGATGTTTGTAGATCCCTAGAGGTGTAGGATTGTGATGAATTGGCCAAAAATAACTTCAGTGTTAGAGGCCTGTAGTTTTCTTAGTATGACTGAATATTTTAGGAAGTTTGGCAGGGGTTTTTTGTAGATCGCGATCCTTTTGACGAGATTAACTCAGAAGGATGTAGCTTTAGATTGGACATCAAAATGTGAGGCCCATTTTCAAAGTTTGAATGATTATTTGGTGTCAGCTCCTGTGCTGACGATTTTGATTGGTATTGATGGGTTTCAAGTATTCAATAATACTTTTTTAGAAGCTTAGGATGTGCTTTGCAGCATAATGGTAGGGTGATTGCGTATATGCTTCCAAGCAGTTGAAATCACATAAGAAGAATTATACTACTCATGATTTAGAATTGACGGTGATTGTATTTATTTTAAAGATATGGAGGAATTATCTATATGGAGTGAGATGTGAAATATATATTAATCATCCGAGTTTGAAGTACATCTTCATTTGGAATTGAATTTGAGACAGAGAAGGTCGTTAGAACTGATTAAGTATTGTTTATTAGCTTGATTGTTGCAATTTAGGATCCCGAGCTTAGGATTTTAATGATAACAAATATTATTGGATTTCTATTTTATTTCTTCTAATACATTATTGCATATCTTTTAAGTGAGCACTAAATATTTTAGATACATTGTGCACCATGCAATAAAGGATTGACTCAAGACTAGATAGAATATGTTTGATGTTTTTAGAAGAGTTTGTAATTTCATTTATTTATTTTTATGTTTCTTGAGTCAAATGTCCTATAAAAGGTGTATGCCACTTAGCAACCATAGTTTAAAATTACGCAATCTGAGGCGCGCCTTTGCGCAATTTGCTTAAAAATAGCCTCAAAGCCTACGCAATTCTCAGGCATCATGAGGCGTACGCCTTAGGTGGAGTGAGGCGCGCCTCACTAGCGTTATTGCGCAATTTCCTTTGAGGCGTACGCCTCAAATATATCCTCGGTACCGCTCAGTACATGCTCGGTACCGCTCAGTACATGCTCGGTACAGCTCAGTACATACTCGGTACCGCTCAGTACATACTCGGTACCGCTCAGTATATGCTCGGTACAGCTAGGTATTTGCTCGGTACTGTTAGGTACATGCTTGGTACCGCTCAGTATATACTCGGTACAGTTAGGTATTTGCTCAGTACTTCTAGGTACATGCTCGGTACAGCTCAGTACCGCTAGGTACATGCTCGGTACTGTTAAGGAACATGTTCGGTACCACTCGGTATCTTCCCATACAAACAACTTACGAACCCCGCCAGGAGGTAGCGCCACCTTGGACCCCCGGCAGTCTGGCATATTGTTCTATTCATCATCTTTAGTAATAGTTATTAGTGTTAGTCTACTTCTTCATGAGTGCATGCTTTGATTGGAAGACATTGGACTCTATAGGAGAGGAGGAAGAGGTGAGAAGATTCCCTTAAAGATCCATTTAGTGATGGGACATGATTGGATTATATATGTTCTTTTTTAATTGTACTTTGGGAGTTTTGATAGACTAATATTTTGTGGTTTTGTACTTTGGGACATGATTTTATTGCATCTATTTTCTTACTTTCCCCTAATTTTAATTGTCATTTAGATGTTTTTATTGTATAATAGAATCTTATTATTTTTTACTTGCTAAAACCCTTAAATTCTCATTTACGCAATTCTTTGTCGCTGAGGCTTACGCCTCACACCGCCTTGAGGCTTACGCCTCGCCTCACGGACGAAAAATGCCTCGAGGCTTATTTACACAATTTTAAACCTTGTTAGCAACAATGCAGACACATTGGGGAACAAAACTAAATTTTTAAATTTCTTTGAAGTTCATTCTGTATGATCTGGATAAAAGAGAGATTAATTAGAACATTTAATTAAGAAAATTTGAACTTGAACTAATCATACTGTACGATCCAAATCATATACGATTAGTATAAATGAATAACTCTGCCGCCACTCCTAAATTGGACAATATTTTGAAATTCAAAAATAAAATTATTCGTATTGTATGATTATGATGGTACTAGATGTAGTTAAATTTTGCCTAATTTAATCCTGTAATTAAACAATCAAATTTAGATCAATTGAGACTTCATATCATACTATACAATGTCCTGATTCATAAAATACGACCCGATTAGCTCCCGAGATGATGTTTAGTACCAGTAATCATATGGGAAAAAAATCATATTCGATTGAACTAATCATACTGTACAACCCTTGATATCGTATTGGACGATCAGTTCAAATATTTGAACTAATCATATAAACCATTGTTCATCGTACAATACTAACATGATATATTTAACTAATCATGCTATACAATCTCATATCATACTGTATGATAAAAAATGGCTAACTTGAAAAATTAGGTTTTTTTGGAAGCCTTCTATTTAAACTTTCTTAAGAGACTTTAGAAGAGTATTTTGGCTATTGAGAGAATTCTGTGGGAGAGCTTTTTCTTCTTGAGAGATCATAGTGTTTTGAGAGGAAGAGGGGTAGAAGGTGTGTATGAGGGAGTAGTCTAAGGGGATTTTACGTGGTTGCTCCAAGCAAGCTTCTACCTAAGTGCCTCCGTATCTTCATTGATCTTAAGGGAAGCCCTAGGGTGAAAGTCTTCGAGGCCAAGGATTTCAAGTTCTTTGCATCATTAGGAGGTTGAAAAAATTCAAGATTTTGGCTTTTTTATGTTTTTATTTTTATTTTATTTTATTTTATTCCAGGTTGTCTCACTAGAAGGGTAAAAATGATTTGGGTTCTCTGCTGTACCGTGGAGGGTCAAAGTGATTTTGTAAGAGCTTCTGCTCGCTGTGTGGGCTAAAGAAGAGTCACTAAAGGTTTAGTGTAATACCCAGAGAGGATTCCGAGGAGTGGAATTTGATCAGGTTGCCCGATCCACTATAAAATTTCTTGTGTGCTCGTTTCTTTTCCTTGGCACTTTTGTTTTCCGCATTTAATTTCTATAAATATTATCTTCTTGCAAATATGTCATAAACGTATTGTAATTGTTTTAGACGCATTTCTGTGAGCAAGGAAAAACAAAAATAAAAATAAAATAAAAGCAAAAATATTTTTCTATTATTTTTTACAAAATAAAAAAATATAAATTTTATTAGGTTCATTGATACTTGCTTTCGCTTGTGTTTTTTGTTTAATAGTGTTCATAAAAGAAAAAAAATTTGAAAAAGAAATTTTTAAATAACCAATTTACCCCCCTCTTGGTGTATAGGGTAGTTCAACAAAGTTTTAACAATATCTTTTGAACTTTCAAATGATATCAGAGCGGGTCAATGAATTATTGATTTAAATATGCTTGATAAAAGATCAATGGCATAATCTGGAAATAGAAATATGTCTACCATTATTTGATAACATTCCCTTTGACATTTGAAAAATTCGCGTATCTACGTTTTTACAATTTATTAACTATCACATGTGGCATACGATTTAAGTATGATATATACCTCCATCTCGTATTATTAATAGCATCAAGGAAGAAATTCCATTTAATGAATATTGTTTTGAAAATAGAGACTACCCACAACTTAATGCGAAATGTTTAAACTATTTTTTCTGCGCACTTAAATTATAAGACTATATGTGAATCTTACCTGTACAACTGATAAGAAAAATTGGGATAAATTATGCTTTACTTACAAAGGTACAAATGAGGTCAAGTAATATTATTTAAACTTATTATTGCATGATTAAGAACTATTTCACATGAAATCAAACGAGATTATCTCTGACATGTATCCAAGATTTACTATGATAGTGATATCCCTACTTGCCTTAGAGAGAGAACTATCAAATTTTGAAAAGGTTAACAAAATACTTCATTGTCTACCTAATAATTTTGATACAAAGGTCACTGCTATCTGTGAATCGAAAGACCTAAATGTTTACTCAATTGATAATTTACTTGGCTCTTTTATTGATTTTGAGCAAAATGTAAGCCAAAGATTGTAGGATAAATGAGAGAAAAGGAAGGAGAATATTGCAGCACTGAAGGCCAGTGACTCAAACTGTGACAGTTTAGAGTTAGATGACAACGATGATATAACCCTTATGACGAGGCAATTCAAAAGCTTTTTAAAGCGGAAACAAAAGTATCATTTTGAAAAGGACAAAAGATAAGGGAGGTGAAATTTAATAAAAGTTCATTTGATGTAATTTATTTTGAATGCAAGAATCAAAGGCATTTAAAGTTTGATTGCCTCAACCTGAAAACTCATCTTATTAAGGAGAAGAGTGAAGAAAAGATGAATTTCAAAAAGGGTAAGAAAATGTTGTAGAAGGCTTTCTAGACAAACTTTGCCTCAGATTTGTCAGAATAAGAATTAGAGGAGGTAACAAATCTGTGCCTTATGACAAATGATAACCTTGATAATTCTGATCAAGATGAGATATGGCAATTATACTATAATGAGCTATTTATTTTTTCTAAAAAGATTCATGACTCATATAGGAAGCTTATCACATTGCATGCAAGTTTAAAAGTTGAATTTTCTATTTTAAAAAGTAAGCATGATATTGTAACTAGTGAGCATGAAAATTTTGAAGTTGAACATTCTACTTTAAATAAGGTGAATGCTTCTCTACTTGATGAATTTGATGAATTAAACAAGAAGTATATTGAATAAAATAAGTCATATAAATCTTTGAAATCAGAGCATCTTGAGTTAAAAAAAATATCTGAATAACTAGAGAGAGTGGGAATGGAACTGTACTCTAATGAGCATGCATTGTTATTTGAAATTCAGAGTTATAGGAGTGCAAATGAGCATTTGAAAAAGAAAGTGTATGCACTTCTAAATAATACACTACTACTTATGTTACCACAAAAGCCTCAACCTGCATTAGCATAATAGGCACCCATTAGAGCACAACATGCATCATCTCATATCCCTAGGAAGAGGCACAATACCCTACATAGATTTGTGATTTTATTCTTTGGGGTTAGATGTTATTTATGTGGTATGGTAGTACGCAGCTCGCACTTTGCACTGTACAACGTAGAACACATCATATGTGGAGGTTCACTCATTCATTAAAGCATAAGGTGGAATCCAAACTCACTTGGGTTCTCAAATCTAACTAATGATTAATCTTATGGGAATGCTCTCATAAAAGACCTAGTGAAATATGTGGTACTTAGACAATGGGTGTTCAAGACATGACAGGAGACATAGAGCAATTCATCATACTAGAGGTCAGGGCATGAAACATTATAATACTAGGTGATAACACCACTAGAAAAGTGGCAGACACATGTATGATTGAAAGTTCAAGAAATTTTATTAATTAAAATATTTTTTTAGTAGATGAATTAAAACACAACTTGCTTAGAATTAGTCAGTTTGTGATAAGGGCTTTTTGATATAAAATATGTATTTCATTTGAGTATGTCTAAAACTAAATAAATTGAGTGTAATTTTAGTAATAATAGATCTAGTGGGAGGATTGTGACTTTGAGTGATCAAGTCATTAATAGGAGTATACATTTTAGATATTTTGGGTCTATTGTTCAGAGTGATGGTGAAATAGATGGGGATATTATTAGTAGACTTCAAGGTGGATGGTTGCAATGGAGGAATGCATTGGGCTTGTTCTGTGATAGAAATGTCCATCTCAAACTTAAGGGAAACTCTATAAGATGGTAGTGAGATCTGTAATGCTTTATGGTGCAAAATGTTGGCCATTAAAAAAGAAGTATAAAATTAAGTTAAGTGTTACAGAGATGAGAATGCTCAGGTGGATGAGTGACTTTAATTTTAGAGACAAGATATAAAATGAGCATATACATGAAAAGGTTGGAGTAGCTCAAGTGGAAGATAAGATTAGAGAGAGTTGCCTTAAATGGTTTGGTCACATAAAATGACGACCTTCCGATGACCCGTTTAAGAAAGTAGATGTATTAGATTTGACTTATGTTAAGAAAGAAAGATGTGTTCTAAAAAAGACTTGCTTAGAAAATATTCAAAATGACCTTTCTTTATTAGATTTAGAAGAGAATTTGACTCTTAACATGATACAATAAAGAAAAAGGATTCATGTAGCTGACCCCACATTGGGATAAAGGCTTGTTATTATTGTTGTTGTTATAATGCATGATTAGTTTAAATGAAAAATTGATTTTAGAAGGAAAAATAATAAATAATATTTACATGTTTGATCTATCTTGCATTGATAATTTAAGTACTCTTTGTTTTAAAACAATTGTTGATGAATCATAGTTATGGCATATGTGACTATACCATGCAAGCAAGAATACCCTTAGAAAGATCACTCAGAAGGATCTAGTTAGAGAAATACCCAAATTAGACTTTTCTAAGAGTCATCTGTGTGATGCTTGTTAATTAGAAAAATAAATTAAATCATCTTTTCATTTCATTAAGGATATTACAACTAGTAGACCACTAGAAATCTTACATATGGATTTGTTTGGTCGTATGTTGACTGTAACTGCTCCGAAAAAAAAGACTCAACCGCTCATTCCACCGACATACCCAAACGATCGGACACGTCGGTTCAACCACTGCCTCTCTCACGGCATAAAAATGCTTCTCTCGTTCGGTTAAGGCATACGCACATACACGCACAGAAAATCGCAAGGAAGAAAACAAGGAAACTTACCTCTGCTTCCGCCGAAGATCGCCGGACTCCATCGACTCCAAAGGTTGAACCCGACGCTGACTCCGGCTTCCCGCCGCCGCCGACTGCTGAGCCTGCCGTCGTCTCCGACCCGAGTCTCCTTCCGTGCGTGAGCCGTCGCCGTGCCCTAGCCTCCATCAGTCGGGTCCAACCAAGGACCGACCGACCTGCCTGCCGCCGACCAAGGACTCGCCGCCGGACCCGCCTGCCTCCGGCCAGGCCAGCCGCCGCCTCCGCCGTCTCCGTGTGTGCCTCTGATCCTTGCCCGAGCTGCTCGATCGGGCTTCTCCCGATTCTTTCCCTCTCCCTCACTGTTATATATATTATATTATATATATTATAATATAATAGTATAATAGTGTTAATATATAATGTTATAACATAACAATATAATATAATATTAATATAATGTTATATTATATTAATATAACATTATAATATTATAATATAATATTATATTATATTATAATAAATATATTATATTATGATTTTAATATAATATATAATTATATAAAGAGATGTGGAGAGATATATGAGGATTTTCAACAGGTGTCGAAGACCCCGGTCGTCGTACCTTAGGTCCGACCGGGATGATTTAAAATTGAAGACCATACGCAGTCGATCTTTGATCTTTGTCGGATGGTTTAAAATTGAAGACCCTACGCAGTCGATCTTTGATCCTGGTGAGATGGTTTAAAATTAAAGACCTTGCACCGTCGATCTTTGATCCGGGCGGGAAAAATTACGACAGTGCCGTCCCGATTTCTCCCTCGGTGGGGAGGAGATGCCGGGAGGCTGCCGGATTTTCCTCAAATAATACTGGACTTGGACAAATTAGAAAACATTTAATTGAACAATTTAATTTAATTAATTTGAAATTTCATAATTCAAACATGAAATCAATTTTAAAATTAAATTTGACCGAATAATGTTGGACCTAAACTCGAAATGGACTCAAACTTGAACTCGAGGCACGGTTGCACTCAACATGAATATAAGAACCTTGAACATTACTTACCTATGAGCCATAATATAAAATCTCTAATGAATACTACAATCCGTACATGGTGGTTATACCGATCAAAATGCTAATGTTAAATATGTTCTTGTAAGCAAAGCAAGAGGAGTGTAGTATGATAAGAGCATACAATCTACATTTCTAAAAATGTTGATAATACACCAATTTTCTAAGACAAAAAGGTTGTTGTATATGTACGATAAATGTAATGATGCTCTTTGATTGGCTTCAAAGCAGAAGTGGACACATTTAACTCCAAAAGAAATAATGTCAAGGTTGATGATATTCTTCGTATATGTCATATAGGAAGATATGGCAGTCCCTATCACATTCATCTGAGAATATTGGTGAAGGGATATATATGTTATAAAACACTACAAGCATGCTACAATCTCCTATGAGAAGGAATAGGGAATTCGTAGTGCCCACAATAACTAGCCTACAAGCAAAGACAAGATCTCCTACAAGAAAGAATATGGGAATTCATAACAAGCAAGATAATTCTCCTATATATACGAGCACGATCTAGTAGCGGCGATTGAGCAAATACCCTCTACGAGCTGTGCTAAGACAGTTATAGGAGTCAAAACAAACTAAATGCAATAACTGAAATCTAGAAAGTCTTAACGCCACCGGATCCGCAACATATTTGCAAACGGACAGAAGGCGTTCGTAGGCCCTTAAATAAAAATTTGGACATTTCTGAAATAAAAATCACTCTCATAATTGGATCATATTTAAATATTTTAAATGCCCCTTATGTATTAAATATGATCCCTTAAACTAAATCTACCCCTGCAAGTGGTCCGACAGACCTATTAAAGGTTACAAACACAAATAGTCGAGAATGCTGCGCAGGGTCAAATACTACAACCCGCATGTGCTCCGATCGTCAAATATAAATGTCAAATCCAACAATCCGAGAATGCTGCGCGGGTTAAATATTCAAGTTTCGTCCTCCTCTAAAGGACTAGAGTCGACACGACTTAAATAACAAAATGCATCCCAAAATTCTACAAAAATACAAGCGACCTCAACTTCACCCCGATGATGGCCGTATTGACTGAAAATCTCAACCGGAGGGGTCAAATTTCAAATCTCAAATGTCAAATCTCAAATCCACTCAAATCTCTGAAATAAAATCTATCAACTGAAAAGTAAAAGCTAAAAATCATCCACCTCCCACAATCGTTTGTCGGGGGTGATAAATTTAAAATTAACCTCAGCTCATAAAGAGCGAATGCATGTCGAGTGTATCACTACGATTCATCCTCAAATAGTCTCTTGCCAACAGGGACGTGGCACGTGCCCTCTGATCGGGTGATTTTGCCGTAAAATGGCACCATTATATTACGATCACGGCCAAAGTCCGTATGTTCCCTAAAGGCGTCAAACCCTTGAGCGATGGATCATAGGGTATATCCAATAGGCATAAAGCCCTCTGTTGGCTAAGGTGGATTTAGATATATACCCTTAGACAAATACCAACCCAGGTCTACAAGGTATTCTTGGACGAAGCAACCCATGGCTGCCGACAAGATGCCTTCTATCAGGTTGGGTCGACTACCTCCTCTGACTAAGTAGACCAGGGACCATGACAGCCCGGGACGACGGAACCATGGGATCTTGATCAGACTCATCTTCATTCCCCCCAATATCAGTTTTAAGTTTGTGGTGATAAACTCTAAATTTCAAATCATCCAAATTCAAAATTTAAACCCTAAAATTATTGTTATTATATGATAAGTTCATAACCTATGTAACATCCTTAACGACTAGCCTTAATCGAAAGTTCTCTCTCGTTATTGGGAGGGGTAATTAACTATAGGGGCTTGCGCCTATAGGAAACCAGAACTCAGATTAGAAAGTCCTCTCTAAATGAGGGCGAAATCTCTGGGTAGTGTCTTATCTAAAACCCAATCTGCCTTCTGAAAATTCCCCCGGAACCTAATCTCGTTAAAACTCTCTATCGTCGTCGTCACACAAACACTTAAAAATAAATAGACCGATGGCGCAGAGAGGCCGGGATCACACATACCAAAATGGAATTTTTCGGAGCCCACAGATTTCTAGCGACTCCGCTGGGGATTGGTTTCTATTTCCATCTTTGGCTAGTCATTTAAATGTTATAGTAGCAGCTAAAATACTATGCTCTATACGATGAACATTAGGATGTGATATTTGGTCCTTATGTCCAAAAATCCATTACTAAAAGGCCCCGATAGAGATAAAGGCTACCATTTTTTTATGATGGTGGAGCAAGGAAAGAATAAAAATGTTTACGGTGAACATCAGGATATGACATTTGGTTCTTATGTCCAAAGATCCATCACTAAAAGGTCCTGATAGAGCTAAAAGCTACCATCTCTTATGATGGTAGAGAAAAGAGAAAAAAAAAGTGTACGGTGAACATCAAGATGTGACACTTGGTCCCTCCGTTCAAGAAGTCGTTATTGAAAGGTCCTGATAGAGATCAAAGCAACCACCTATTATGATGGTAGAGCAAATAAAGATTCAAGATATGTATGATGAGCATCGGGATGTGACACTTGGATGTATATCCAAGAATCCATTGCCGAAAGGTCCCGACATAGGGGAAAATAAATATAGAGGCTAATATCTCTAAAAAATATATATATTCAAAAGAATGGTGTGACATCTAGTGTGTACTCCTAGAGATCCTCCATTAAAGAAAATCATGAAAAGTGGGTTGCAAAGATGACCCTTACATACAATGTTCTTGATGGTTGACATTTTGAAGAATCCTTCAAAAATTCCATCACTTTCTAAATATATCCTCTCAGACTGAAGAAGTTTATTGCTCGACTTCACCAGTGACATTCTTCTCAAAGAGCAAGCAGAGGAAATAAAAGAGATCTTCTATAAATTTAGGGATTGCTTTGCCAGGACATATGCTGAGATGTCAAGTTTATCCCGTGATGTGGCGATTCACAGATTAGTCATCAAACCAGATGTCACTCATATAAAGCAAGCTCCAAGGATAATGATATTGGAGATTGAAGACTAAGTGATTATAAAAATAATGAAGGTCATAGAGGCGGGCTTCATCCGAGAAGAAAAATATGTCGATTGGATCACAAATATTTTCCTGGTGAAGAAGAAGAATGGTCAGATTTGTATCTGTATCAATTTTTTGGATCTCAATAAGAGGGATCGTTAGGATTCAATCAAATCAAGATGGTGACTGAAGATGAAAAGCATACATCATTCAGAATATTTATAGGCATATTCTACTACACAGTCATGCCTTTCGGCCTAAGGAACACTAGTGCCACCTATCAATGGGTAATAACACATGTATTTGATGAGCTAATACATCAAAAGGCTAAGTGATATGTTCCTAATACTGAGGAGATCAATCATCCCACACTAAAAAAAAAATCTGTAGCAAATTTGTATCCAATTGGGGAGGGTGCCTTTATTATCGAGAATGTGCTTCAAGGAGGAGCTTATCAGTTATTTGATTTGGAGGGTCAGAGACCTATGCCGCCGATCAACAGTCGATATCTAAAGATATACCACACATAAAATTGCCCAAAAAATACTATGTATTTTGTATACGTTTATAGCAATACATTTGTATTTTGAAATTCTCTTATATATCAAGAATGCATTTCAAAATCTCCCGTCATATTGGGGGCATTTTAAATATTTATTCGGGTCGACATTGCGCTGCGTGCCGAGATCCCCGAATAAATAATTAAAATTTCAAAATACAAAGCCTATCCAAATTCTCCCTATGAGACAGGGGCATTTTAAATATTTATTTGGGTCGACATCGTGCTATACGCCGAGATCCCCAAATAAATATTTAAAATCTCAAGATTTCAAATTTATTTTATCCTAAGATGTCCCTGCGAGACAGTAGGCATTTTAAATATTTATTCGAGTCGACATTGCGCTGCATGCCGAGATCCCCGACTAAATATTTAAAATTATCAATACAAATATTCTTTTATGCAGAAGAGTATAACATTTTTTTTTCAAAGTGTATGTGAGTGATTTTTTCTGAAAGTTTGTGACATCATTCCTTCAAGTGTACAAGATTTCAAAAGTAAAAAAAGAGACTTTTGTGATTATGCACTACAACAAATCTAGTCAAAGTAGCTTGAAGTCTTCCAACAGTCTGAAGCCTAAGGTTCGAATGGGTGTAAAAGGTCGGATCCAATACGCCCAAATATGGTCGGATCGCTCGCAGCTCCGTCTACTCAACAAGCCATAAGTAAGGCCGTAGTAGCGGAACCCCCGTTTTGTCAATCCGTTAGTAAGGACTGCAGGAAGAATGAAGGCAAATTTGGCTTGACAAGTTCAAGTGATCGTAGTCTACAAAATTCTCCCAAATGACTGGAGAATCAAAGTTCCAGTGGGAAGAAGGAATATCGAGCAAACTACCAAATATGTGTAGGCTCCAAATTTTCAACCACAAAGAAGAACTTCGAATCTACCAACTTCAGTAAAGTTAGCATTGGGAAGCGCATTTCTCATAGCTTAAGTATGAAACCTGAATGGGTGTAAAAGGTCGGATCCAACAAGCCCAAATATGGCAGGATCGCTGGCAGCTCTGTCCACTCAACAAGCCATAAGAAAGGCTTTAGTAGAGGAACCCCCATCCTAGCAACCAGAGGACAAAGAGCAATCAAATTCTAGCTCTCCCGATCTGATGAACTCAAGTGATTCAGATTAAAGTCTTCTCAAGTGGTTAAGGATCAAGATACTACCTACGTTCAGTACTATCAACTGAATTCAGAACCTGCAAATCCTTCAACAAATCCGTAAATCACAAAGCGATGATCGAAGGAATTTTTCTTCAACAAGTCCGTCAAAGCATAAAGCAAAGGACCGAAGAAAATTATCTCAAACTTCGCATAAAGCCCAAGGCTGAACTAGTGGATTCTGTCATCAACAAGTATGACCGATGACTTCTCGCCACCGACCTAATGCAAATCTAAAAGGGTTTAGGTCTCCGGCATCTACTCCTTCATCAAGTCCGCAAAAGCTAGAAGCAAAGGGAAAAAGGTATAAATCTCCTGACAAGTCAGTAAAGATAAATCAGATAATTCTTCATCAAATGTCCGTAGCACAAAGCACAGGACAGAAAAACCAAAATCTTAATATTCAAGTTAAAGCTATGAAAAGAAACATCCTGAATGACATCCTTGGTGCTGAGAAGATAATTATTTCACACCAAAGAATTGGTGGTAAATTTGAACCAAATTGGTAAGGTCCTTTTGTCATCGAGAAGGTGTATCAGGGAGGAGGCTATCAACTCATCTATCTGGAATATCGAAGACCTATGCCCCCAATCAATGGGAGATACTTGAAGAAGTATTACTCTTAGAAAAGCAAGCTGAAGATTATTCCCTTATAAAGGGAGAGAATATTTCTAACATATCTTAACAAATTCACCAACAAGATAGGTGCCAAAAATCTGATGATGGATGAAATTTTCCCTTCAAGGCAAGGGGCATTTTAAATATTTATTTGGGTTGTCATCGAACCCCAAATAAATATTTAAAATTATTCATGAAGCTACCATTGCATAAATATAGGGCAGAAGCTAGTGCCTTCAAGCAAGTAAATACACGATCATTGCAAAAAATTGAAGATTCTTTTTCAAATTTGTCAAGATTTTGAAATTCAGATTCAGGAGATATTTTGATATGACAACTTCAACAAATCAAATTTGATAAGTATGAACTGTTATAGTACAAGTCCAGTGCTCAAACAGATACAATATCAGTCTCAACAAGCCTATATGCGGCCGAGTCACTGATAGCTTTACCTACTCAACAAGCAGTGATAAGAGGCCGTAGTAGGAAAGCACATGTTTTATTAGCCCGGTGACAAATCTATCAAGTTTGATATTTGTCAAATTTAACGAATCAAAGCAGTTCAGATTCAGAAGATTTTCTCAACTAACAAATGGATTGAGACAAAAATCAGAAAATCTTAGTCAAGTCAAAGGCACCAAGCCACAATAAAAACTTCTTTCAAATTTAGAGGCATTGTCCTTCAATAAAACTGTCAAGCACAAAGCTAAGATCGAAGGAGCTTCACTTCTTCAACATGTCCGAAAAAGCATAAAGCTTAGGACAAAAGAAATTATCTCGTTGTTCTTATAAAGCCATAGGCTGAAGAAAGGGAATGTTGTCATCATCAAAGTCCGCCATGCAAAAAAAAAAAAAGCTCTAGATAGATGACTATTTGCCACTAACCTAACACAAATCTAAAGTGTATAGGTGACTGGTACAGATTCTTCATCAAGCCCATGAAAGCACAAAGCTAAGGTAGAAGAAACGTTAATCCCTAACAAATTAAAAAGATAAATCATGGATTTCTAGAAGACCCTCTATATGACATCTAAAATTTAGTTTTAGAGATCTATAGGGTCAACCAGTTTACAACAAACATGATCTGCTATAGAGTGCATATCATATTTGTTGGGAGGCATTTGTTGACTGTAATTGCTCCGAAAAAAAAAGACTCAACCGCTCATTCCACCGACATACCCAAACGATCGGACACGTCGGTTTAACCACCGCCTCTCTCACGCCATAAAAATGCTTCTCTTGTTCGGTTAAGGCATACGTACATACACGCACAAAAAATCGCAAGGAAGAAAACGAGGAAACTTACCTCTGCTCCCGCTAAAGATCGCCGGCTTCCATCGACTCCAAAGGTTGAACCCGACGCTGACTCCAGCTTCCCGCCGCCGCCGACTGCCGAGCACGCCGCCGTCTCCGACCCGAGTCTCCTTCCGTGCGTGAGCTGTCGCCGTGCCCTAGCCTCCATCAGTCGGGTCCAACCAAGGACCGACCGACCTGCCTGCCGCCGACCAAGGACTCGCCGCCGGACCTGCCTGCATCCGACCAGGCCAGTCGCCGCCTCCGCCGTCTCCGTGCATGCCTCCGATCCTTGCCCGAGCTGCTCGATCGGGCTTCTCCCGATTCTTCTCCTCTCCCTCACTGTTATATATATTATATTATATATATATTATAATATAATAGTATAATAGTGTTTATATATAATGTTATAACATAACAGTATAATATAATATTAATATAATGTTATATTATATTAATGTAACATTATAATATTATAATATAATATTTTATTATATTATAATAAATATATTATATTATGATTTTAATATAATATATAATTATATAAAGAGATGTGGAGAGATATGTGAGGATTTTCAACAGGTGTCGAAGACCCCGGTCGTCGTACCTTAGGTCCGACCGAGATGATTTAAAATTGAAGACCTTACGCAGTCGATCTTTGATCCTGGTGGGATGGTTTAAAATTGAAGACCCTACGCAGTCGATCTTTGATCCTGGTGGGATGGTTTAAAATTAAAGACCTCGTGCCGTCGATCTTTGATCCGGGCGGGAAGAACTACGGCAGTGCCGTACCGATTTCTCCCTCGGTGGGGAGGAGACGTCGGAAGGCTGCCGAATTTTCCTCAAAAAATACTGGACTTGGACAAATTGGAGAACATTCAATTGAATAATTTAATTTAATTAATTTGAAATTTCATAATTCAAACATGAAATCAATTTTAAAATTAAATTTGACCGAATAATGTTGGACCTAAACTCGAAATGGACTCAAACTTGAACTGGAGGCACGGTTGCACTCAACATGAATATAAGAACCTTGAACATTGCTTACCTATGAGCCATAATATAAAATCTCTAATGAATACTACAATCCGTACATGGTGGTTATTCCGATCAAAATGTTAATGTTAAATATGTTCTTGTAAGCAAAGCAAGAGGAGTGTAGTATGATAAGAACATACAATCTACATTTCTAAAAATGTAGATAATACACCAATTCTCTAAGACAAAAAGGCTGATGTATATGTACGATAAATGTAATGGTGCTCTTTGATTGGCTTCAAAGCAGAAGTGGACACATTTAACTTCAAAAGAAATAATATCAAGGTTTATGATATTCTTCGTATATGTCATATAGGAAGATATGGCAGTCCCTATCACATTCATCTGAGAATATTGGTGAAGGGATATATATGTTATAAAACACTACAAGCATGCTACAATCTCCTATGAGAAGGAATAGGGAATTCGTAGTGCCCACAATAACTAGCCTACAAGCAAAGACACGATCTCCTACGAGAAAGAATATGGGAATTCATAACAAGCAAGATAATTCTCCTATATACACGAGCACGATCTAGTAGTGGCGATTGAGCAAATACCCTCTACGAGCTGTGCTAAGGACAGTTATAGGAGTCAAAACAAACTAAATGCAATAATTGAAATCTAGAAAGTCTTAACGCCACCGGATCCGCAACATTTTTGCAAGCGGACAGAAGGCGTTTGTAGGCCCTTAAATAAAAATTTGGGCATTTCTGAAATAAAAATCACTCTCATAATTGGATCATATTTAAATATTTTAAAATGCCCCTTATGTATTAAATATGATCCCTTAAACTAAATCTACCCCTGCATGTGCTCCGACAGACCTATTAAAGTTACAAACGCAAATAGTCGAGAATGCTGCGCAGGGTCAAATACTACAACCCGCATGTGCTCTGATCGTCAAATATAAATGTCAAATCCAACGATCCGAGAATGGTGCGCGGGTTAAATATTCAAGTTTCATCCTCCTCCTTTAAAGGACTGGAGTCGACACGACTTGAATAACAAAATGCATCCCAAAATTTTACAAAAATACAAGCGACCTCAACTTCACCCCGATGATGGCCGTGTTGACTGAAAATCTCAACCGGAGGGGTCAAATTTCAAATCTCAAATGTCAAATCTCAAATCTCAAATCCACTCAAATCTCTGAAATAAAATCTATCAACTGAAAACTAAAAGCTAAAAAATCATCCACCTCCCGCAATCGTTTGTCGGGGGTGATAAATTTAAAATTAACCACAAAGAGCGAATGCATGTCGGGTGTATCACTACGATTCATCCTCAAATAGTCTCTTGCCAACAGGGACGTGGCACGTGCTCTCTGATCGGGTGGTTTTGCCGCAAAATGGCACCATTATATTACGATCACGGCCAAAGCCCGTATGTTCCCTAAAGGCGTCAAACCCTTGAGCGATGGATCATAGGGTATATCCAATAGGCATAAAGCCCTCTGTTGGCTAAGGTGGATTTAGATATATCCCCTTAGACAAATACCAACCCAGGTCTACAAGGTATTCTTGGACGGAGCAACCCATGGCTGCCGATAAGATGCCTTCTGTCAGGTTGGGTCGACTACCTCCTCTGACTAAGTAGACCAGGGATCATGACAGCCCGAGACGACGGAACCATGGGATCTTGATCGGACTCGTCTTCATTCCCCCCAACATCAGTTTTAAGTTTGTTGTGATAAACTCTAAATTTCAAATCATCCAAATTCAAAATTTAAACCCTAAAATTATTGTTATTATACGATAAGTTCATAATCTATGTAACATCCTTAACGACTAGCCTTAATTGAAAGTTCTCTCTCGTTATTGGGAGGGGTAATTAACTATAGGGGCTTGCGCCTATAGGAAACCAGAACTCAGATTAGAAAGTCCTCACTAAATGAGGGCAAAATCTCTGGGTAGTGTCTTATCTAAAACCCAATCTGCCTTCTGAAAATTTCCCCGGAACCTAATCTCGTTAAAACTCTCTATCGTCGTCGTCACACAAACACTTAAAAATAAATAGACCGATGGCGCAAAGAGGTCGAGATCACACATACCAAAATGTAATTTTTCCGAGCCCACATCCTATTAGCACAATCAGCTTAGGTGGGAAAACTTATTGATATGTGATTGTTGATGATTATTCAAGATTCACAAAGGTTAAATTCTTATCTTATAAAAATGAGTCATTTGAGAAATTTAGAGTATTCTCCACTTGGATACAAAGGAATTTGAGACTTATAATTTTCACAATCCATAGTGAATATTGTGGAGAATTTGAAAATAAATAAATTGAATCTTTATGTAAGGAGTTTTGAATAGAACATAATTTCTCTGCCTCTATGACCCCATAACAGAACGGAATAACTGAAAGAAAAAATATAACATTAGTGGAAGTTGCTAGGGCTGTGCTAGCTGATTATTTTCTCCCTAGATATTTTTGGGGAGAAATAGTAAATACTGCTTGTTATGTTTTAAATTGGATGAATATTAGATAAAAATTAATTAAAATATCTTATGAGTTGCTTAAGGGTAGGACACTCAATCTCACACATTTGTTTAAATGTTTTATTTTTATCAATAAAAAATCTCCCCTAGGAAAGTTTGATTCTATGTGTAATGAAGGAAACTTCTTAGGCTATTCCTCTGTAGGTAAAGACTATAGGATTTTTTATAAGAGGATCTTAATTGTAGATGAGTCCACCCATATAGCGTTTGATGAATCTGATAAATTTGGTGAGCCTAGGTTAGAAGAAGATGGAGATGTAGATATTACCCAAGAAATAGAGTCTATTGATCTAAGAGATAAAGAAGAACCTCAGTAGCCATTGCCTAGAGAATATAGATACTCATTCAATCATTCTAGGGAGCTCATCCAATGAGATCCTTCTATAGGAGTGAGAACCATACGTGGACTTATGAAGGAGGTTCGTGGGACATTTTATTCTTTATAATAGAACCCACAAACATAGACCATGCCTTATCTGAGGAATTTTGAATCCTAACTATGTAAGAAGAGTTAAACCAATTTGTTAGGAATGATGTGTGAGAGTTGGTTAGCAGACCTAAGGACTAGAGTGTAGTAGGTACCAAGTGGGTATTCAAGAAAAAGATGAATGATTTTGGAGCAATAATTAGGAATAAGGCTAGGTTAATGGCTAAGGGGTACAATCAAACTGAAGCTATTGATTTTGAGGAGACATTTGACTCTTTAGTTAGACTAGAAGTCATTGGAGTTGTATTAATGTTTGCATGCTTTAGAGGCTTCAAGTTATATCAAATGGATGTTAAAAATATCTTTCTAAATAGGGTTATCAAGGAAGATGCATATTTAGAGCAACCTCTGGATTTGAAAATTTCTCTTTTCTTAACCATGTGTTCAAATTGAGAAAGGCTTTATATGAGTTGAAACAAGCACTTAGGGCATGATATGAAAGGCTTTGTACATTTCTCCTAGATAGATTATTTGTTAAGGGTAATATAAATACCACCCTATTTCTTAAGAAAGTAGGAAATGATTTACTTATTGTTCAAATATATGTGAATGCTATGAGAGTTAACATATTTTTTTGGATTTTGTGTGAAGCAAAGGGAAGATGATACCTTTCTCATCCAAAGCAAGTATATTAAGGAAGTTCTAAAGAAAGATGATATGGAAGGTGCTAAAGCAATAAATACACCAATGAGCTCAACCTTTCAATTAGACAATGATATGGATGAAAAATTAAGCAGATAAAAAGTATATAGGTGGATAATAGGATCACTTTTGTTTTTGACTGCCAACAAATCAGATATAATATTAAGTGCTTGTCTATGTTCTAGATTCCAAGTCGATCCCAAAGAATCCAATATGACTATAGTTAAAATAATTGGAAAATATGATCACTTTGTATTTGATTGCCAACATATCAGATATAATATTAAGTATTTGTGTATGTGCTAGATTCTAAGTCAATCCCAAAGAATCCAATATGACTGTAGTTAAAATAATTCTTAAATACCTTATGGGCATCCAAAACTTCGGTATCTGGTATCCCAAGCATAGCTCCTCATTTAAAATAATAGTATGCAGACTCAGACTTTGTCGGATGTAGAATAGATAGAAAAAGTACTTTTGACCCTTGCCAATTAATAAGGCAATCATTAATTTTCTGATATAGTAAAAAATAAAATTCAGTAGCACTATCCACCGCTGAGATATAATACATAGCTATAGGAAGTTGCGTTGTTCAAGTCTTATGACTAAAGTAACAAATCCTTGACTTTGGACTTTCTGTAGGCTTCATACAAATCATATGTGATAACATTAGTGTTATTTGCATTTCTAAAATCAAAATTCAACATTCATGCATAAAGCATATAGATGTTAGACATCATTTAGCTAAGGGAGTCATTGAACTGCATCATGTGGCTATTGAAAATTACCTGACAGATATTTTTATAAAATCTCTTAGCTATGAGACTTTTAGTACACTTAGAACTAGACTATGTGTTATTGATATCAATGCTTAAAGGATAATGAGGTAAGAATATAGAAGTATTTAATGTGTGTTTGTTTTCTTATGTTATTTATTTCTTTTTGTTGATTATTAGTAGTAGACTATTTATGTTTATGGTTTGTTGTATGTGTGTTTGATTGTGAAATTTCCTCAGTGTATCTTCCCTGATAATCAAAAAAAAAATTTGTACACATTGTACTGTATGATTACCATCATACTATACGATCTTAACAGATTTGCACAATACTAGTGTACTACACATCCAACATCGGGACTAGCACTAGCTCTTACCCACCAACCTTTAAACTATGACTCAGTTGTGAAGTTACTTGACCGCTTGGAGATGCAAGTGACAACACAGTATCAGAAGACGATTAAGCCTTGGGAGTGACTCCGCTAGTAGCATAAGCCAATGTTTAAAATTGCGTATTCTGGTATTGAGGCGTTTTTCATTCGTGAGGCGAGGCGTAAGCCTCAAGGCATTTTGAGACGTAAGCCTTAAAATCAAAAGATTGCGCAAACATAAAATGACAAATTTTTTTTATACTAATGAGTGAATAATATAAAACATAAAAAAACATAAGATATGAAGTGAAATCAAAATATCCCAATAATAAGACAAAGTTAAAGATAGTTCAACTCAAAATTCTATCTTTCCAAATCCTAGTATTCTTTTCATTAACATATAATTCCAATTTCCAAAAATAAATAGCAATGACATATCACATAAGAACTCATAAGTCATCAGCACTGTCATCACTAAGGGGTTCTTCATTTTGAATCATCATTATGATGAACTACTCTCTCCCCTTCCTCCTCTCCTATAGAGTCCAATGTCGGACATTTACTTCAAGATTTATGTAAGTTTTAATATATATAGCTTGAGATGTAAGCCTCATACCAGTGAGGCAAGGTAGGCCTCAAGACGGGCCTCAACCAAGTTGAGTCACAAGCCTCATAAAAAAAACTCGAGGCATTTTTTACTGGAATTGCGCAAAGGCGAGCCTCATATTGCGCAATTTTAAACCATGGCATAAGCTGCACCAACAGTAGCATGATCAACTTCAGCAGTAGCACGAGTCAGATAGAGCCCAGTTCCACGATCAATTCTCTACTCTCCACCTGTCCTTTCATTTATCACTTCCACCTGATCAAGGTCCTTCCTACTTTTAAGTTTATGTATTATGTTGTAGTTGTCTTTTTTTATTGTTGTGTCTTATATTATCTTTTGTCATTATCCTTGTTTTTTCTCCTTTTTGTCATGTCAAAATGGAGAGTATGATGTTAGTATAGGGTGTTGGTAGTATGTATTTATATCTTTGGTGTTTTTAGTTCGGTTGTTTTTTTATATATATTTGCTCTTATGCTTATTTTTTATACAACAACAACAACAACATCAAGCCTTTATCCCACAACATGGCGTCGGCTACATGAATCCTTTTTCTCTATTGTGTTCTATTAAAGGTCAAATTCTCGTTTAAATCTAATAAAGAAATGTCATTTTTAATATTTTCTAACAAAGTCTTTTTAGGTCTACCTCTACCTTTCTTAACATAAGTCAAATCTAATATCTCTACTCTCCTAACCAGGTCATTGGAAGGCCGCCATTTTATGTGACCAAACCATCTAAGGCGACTCTCTCTAATCTTATCTTCTACAGGAGCTACTCCAACCTTTTTATGTATATGCTCATTTCGTATCCTATCTCTAAGGGTAAAGCCACTCATTCACCTGAGCATCCTCATCTCTTCCATACTTAACTTAGTATTATGCTTCTCTTTTAATGGCCAACATTCAGCACCATAAAGCATTGCAGGCCTCACTACCATCTTATATAATTTTCCCTTAAGTTTAAGGGGTTGTCACGACCTGACCCGGCTAGCCCGAGTTAACGGGACAGGAGCAAAAGGTCGTACGGAAAAACATAAATAAACATAAACCATTTATATTAATGCTTTAAACATCATCCAAATATTAATTGAAAGAATCACTAAAATACACCCAAAATGAAATAAAAGTTCCAAACCATTAACTATCTCACATAACTACTAAACTTTAAACATTCATTACATAAACCCTAAACTTTAAACTCAAACCCACAAACTGCATGGAAAAATAAACTCAGACTCAAACTAAAAACATAACAGTGGAACCTTTCTTCCTGAGGTCCCCTACGACAATTCATATACGGTCGTCGTGCAGCCATCACTTATCTCCTAAAAAACATTTTCAGATAAAGTGTGAGCCAACGCTCTGCAGTTAGTTCATGTCTTTAAATAAAAATTTACATAAAATTAAAATAAAGCAGTTTCATATGAAAACATGAAGGATCGTCAAGCTTATATAATCTCGTATCAGTGCATAAAAAGAAACATTTTCTTAACCTCTTTCCTTAATGTAATACCTTTCATTATCCTTTTTTCTTAAACATATATTTTCATAATTTGAAGAGAACATATAAGAATCATATTATGCATAAAGTTTTATAACACCCATCTCGGATGTGCCCATAATTTGGTATTGATCAGGTACCCAGTCAAATTTGGCCATTTCCTTTACCATTGGCTCTACGAGTCTCCTTTACCATTGGATTTACAAGCCACCTTTACCATTGGCTTTACGAGCCTTCCTTTATCATTTTGGGCACTCCGCATCAGCATGCACATTCTTCTAATATACTACCTTTCATTCATATGCATATGAAAAACAGTCGTGAAAATTATGTACAAAGCATAAAACATTTATTTTTAAAACATAAGAATAAAACTTCTTAAATTCATGAATTCATGTCATATAAAACTTTTCAATAAAATGCATTGAATATTAGAACAAAACAAAACCATGAAATTTTTATTAAAAACATGAGTACCTACCTCAAATTAAGCATAGTACGTCGCTTCGACAAAGTCCTTTCTCCTTAACGTTCACAACCTAAAATGGTTTCAAAAGAGACATGTCATTCAACCATTCATTTTTCCTTAACGTTCCCCTTCAATACGTAAAAGATATTTAATTAAATAAACGTAAATTTTCGAATTTAATAAATATTAGAATTTTGGAAAATCATAAAATTCAAATTTCATCAAATTATCACTCCAAACTTAACCCTAAATATATAATTATAATTATATTATAATTTTCGGATTAAAATAATCAAAATAATTCATGAAAATTAAAAATTTTTTAAAACCCTAATTTTTCCTCATTTAAGCATTTTTAATAAACTTAGGATCAACATTAGTAAAAGGAAATTCCTAAATTTCAAAAATCTAAGAAAAAAACCCAAATTTTTAAACTTTCTTAGAATCAATTAAAACTTCATATTTTCCGTTCAAATTCTTTCCTTAATATTCCCTATCAATTTCGTAAAGAAATTATATGTTTTCTCTAAACCCTAGAAAATTCTTTTCCAAAAATCTAGAGATCTAGGAAGTTTCGCTTGAAAATAAACATACAGGAGTGTTTCTCTCATCGTCCTCTTCGATTTGACCTAAAAGTTTTGTCGGAAGATCGTCATCGGAGTCACCCTCGCGGAAGCCCGTTCGTCCGTCCGTCCGCCCTTTCTCCCGTTCGTCCGCTCGGTTTCACGCGTGAAAATGGAGAGGGAGGTTCGGTTTGCTCAATAGGGAGAAAATGGGATTTACCAAAAGTCAATTATGCCCTCACTTAAGAAATTTTGGTTAAAGGGTTAAGTAAGGGTATAATAGGTATTTTTAGGCTTCTAAAATTAATAACTCCAAAATTAGGCAAAATTGGGTACAAGTTTTATATACTAAAATGATCAGAACTTTGCAAGGAATTTTCTAAAATTATTTTCGTTGAATTTTGTTAACATTGAAAATTTTACTTAAATCTTGTCACGGCGCTTTGAAAAGCGTGCTATGACCCATTAATGTCATTTTTGGATTTTACAGGGGTACTTTTCTATCACACAACAAGCCCGATGCATTCCTCCACTACAACCATCCAACTTGAATTCTGCTGATAATATCCCCATCTATTTCACCATCATTCTGAACAATAGATCCAAGATATCTAAAACGTGTACTCTTATTAATGATTTGATTTCCCAAAGTCACAATCCCCTCACTAGGTCTATTACTACTAAAATTACACTCCATATATTCCGTTTTAGATCTACTCAAGCGAAAACCTTTAGTCTATAATGTTGACCTCCGTAATTCAAGCTTACTTTCAACTCCCTCTCTAGTCTTATCAACATGAAGAATATCATCAGCAAAAAGCATATACCAAGGTACATCCTTCTGCAAATGTCTAGTGAGAGCATCCATGACTAAAGAAAAAAGATATGGGCTTAAGGCTGATCCTTGATGTAACCCAACAAAAATAGAGAAATACTTGGTCAAACCACCTTGTGTTTGAACACAAGTAATAGCTCCTGCAAACATATCTTTAATGATTTGAATATAAGCATTATTAACTCCTTTCTTTTGCAGAACTCTCCATAGCACTTCTCTTGGAACTTTATCATATGCTTTTTCTAAATCAATAAATATCATATGTAGATCCTCCTTATTTTCTCTATATTTCTCCATCAAACCTCTTAATAAATGTATGGCTTCCATAGTCGACCTACCCGGCATGAATCCAAATTGATTTTAAGAAACATTAGTATCACGCCGCAACCTATGCTCTATAACTCGCTCCCATAGTTTTAAAGTATGACATGTTAATTTAATTCCTCTATAATTCACACAGTCTTGTGCATCACCTTTATTCTTAAAAATATGAATTAACACACTCATTCTTCACTCATCTAACATCTTTTTAGTTTTCAAAATAGTATTAAAAAGTTTAGTAAGCAAAGAAATTCCTTCATCTCCTAAGCATTTCCACACCTCTATTGGAATATCATCAGTTCCAACAACTTTTCCACCCTTCATTTTCTTTAAAGTCTCTTTAACTTCGATTTTACTAATACGTCGATAAAAACATAAATCTTTATTTTCATTTAGGGTGCTAAGGTCACTATAGTCAATCTTATTATCACAATTTTCATTAAAAAAGTTTAGCAAAATATCTCATCCACATTTGTTGAATATCATCTTCTAAGAAAAGTATTTTTTGATCTTCATCCTTAGTACACTTTAGTTGAACTAAATCCTTACTACTCATATCTCTTTGTTTGAATAACTTATGCATATATCTTACTCCCTCCTTATAAGATCTAATCTATTATATAAATCATTAAAAGCTAAGGTCTTTGCATCACATATTGCTTTCTTAGATTCCTTACGGGCCTCTTTATATCTTTCCCAATTATCAGAATTTTTAAAATTAACCAATTTTTATAACAAATCTTCTAATTCTTAATCTTTTCTTGCACATTTGGATTCCACCACAAACTATTTTTACTATTAGGATCTTTTCCCTTTGATACTCCAAGCACATCTTATGCTTATTTTTTATATATGTTTAAAAAAAAAACCTCTCCCTGTTTTCATAAAAACTCAATAAGGAGGAGATTAGGAGAAAATAAATTAAACCTGAGAATTTAGCCAATAATATTTCCCATCATAAAAAAGGGAGAGATTGTTGTAATTCAGGGCCTCGAGCTTAGCATTTTGATGATAATAAACATTATTTGATTGCTATTTTATTTCTTATAGTACTATATTTCATACCTTTCATATGAGTACTAAACATTTAAGGTACAAGTACACCGTGCAATTAATGATCAAGCAAGACTTAGTATAATAAGTTTGATATTTTTTAAAGAGTTTGCATTTTCATTTATTTATTTTTTATGTTTCTTAAGTCAACTGTTCTGAAAAAGGTATATGATAGTTTAACGACCATGCACATGCACATACACATTGGGGAGCAAAAAAAATTTTTAATTTCTATGAAGTTCATACTATACAACAACAACAACAACAACATCAAGCCTTTATCCCACTACGTGGGGTCGGCTACATGAATCCTTTTTCTCCATTGTGTCCTATTAAAAGCCAAATTCTCGTTTAAATCTAATAAAGAAAGGTCATTCCTAATATTTTCTAACCAAGTCTTTTTAGGTCTACCCCTACCTTTCTTAACACAAGTCAAATCTAATACCTCTACTCTCTTAACTGGGTCGTCGGAAGGCCGCCTTTTTATGTGACCAAACCATCTAAGGCGACTCTCTCTAATCTTATCTTCTACTGGAGCTACTCCAACCTTTTCACGTATATGCTCATTTCGTATCCTATCTCTAAGGGTAAAGCCACTCATCCATCTAAGCATCCTCATTTTTGCCACACTTAACTTAGTATTATGCTTCTCTTTTAAAGGCCAACATTCGGCACCATAAAGCATTGCAGGCCTCACTACCATCTTATAGAATTTTCCCTTAAGTTTGAGGGGTACATTTTCTATCACATAACAAGCCCGATGCATTCCGCCACTTCAACCATCCAACTTGAATTCTGCTGATAATATCCCCATCTATTTCACCATCACTCTGAACAATAGATCCAAGATACCTAAAACGTGTACTCTTATTAATGACTTGATCGCCCAAAGTCACAATCCCCTCACTAGGACTATTACTGCTAAAAAATTACACTCCATATATTCCGTTTTAGATCTACTCAAGCGAAAACCTTTAGACTCTAAGGTTGACCTCCATAATTCAAGTTTACCTTCAACTCCCTCTCTAGTCTTATCAACAAGGAGAATATCATCAGCAAAAAGCATACACCAAGGTACATCATCTTGCAAATGTCTAGTGAGAACATCCATGACTAAAGCAAATAGATATGGGCTTAAGGCTGATCCTTGATGTAACCCAACCGAAATAGGGAAATACTTGGTCAAACCACCTTGTGTTTGAACACAAGTAATAGCTCCTGCATACATATCTTTAATGATTTGAATATAAGCATTATTGACTCCTTTCTTATCAAAAACTCTCCATAGCACTTCTCTTGGAACTTTATCATATGCTTTTTCTAAATCAATAAATATCATATGTAGATCCTCCTTATTTCCTCTATATTTTTCCATCAAACCTCTGAATAAATGTATGGCTTCCATAGTCGACCTACCCGGCATAAATCCAAATTGATTTTGAGAAACATTAGTATCACGCCGCAACCTATGCTCTATAACTCGCTCCCATAATTTTAAAGTATGACACATTAACTTAATACCTCTATAATTCGTGCAATCCTGTGCATCGCCTTTATTCTTAAAAATAGGAATTAATACACTCATTCTCCACTCATCTGGCATCTTTTTAGTCTTCAAAATAGTATTAAAAAGTTTAGTAAGCCAAGAAATCCCTTCATCTCCTAAGCATTTCCACACCTCTATTGGAATATCATCAGGTCCAACAGCTTTTCCACCCTTCATTCTATTTAAAGCCTCTCTAACTTCAGTTTTACTAATACGCCGATAAAAACAGAAATCTTTACTTTCATTTAGGGTGCTAAGGTCACTATAGTCAATCTTATTTTCACACTCTTCATTAAAAAGTTTAGCAAAATATCTCATCCACCTTTGTTGAATATCATCTTCTAAGAAAAGTATTTTTTGATCTTCATCCTTAATACACTTCACTTGAACTAAATCCTTACTACTCCTATCTCTTTGTTTGGCTAACTTATACATATATCTTTCTCCCTCCTTAGTATTTAATCTATTATATAAATCGCTAAAAGCTAATGTCTTTGCATCGCATATTGCTTTCTTAGAATCCTTACGAGCCACTTTATATAATTCCCAATTATCAGAATTTTTAAAATTAAACCAATTTTTATAATAAATCTTCTTATTTTTAATCTTTTCTTGCACAATTGGATTCCACCACCAACTATTTTTACTATTAGGAGCTTTTCCCTTAGATACTCCAAGCACATCTTTTGCAATATTCTTAATATCACTAACCACTTTTTCCCACATAACATTAGCATCCTCATGCACAGACAAAATCTTAAGATCTAAAATCTTACTCACAAAAATATTTTGGTTAATATTCTTTAAATGCCCCCATCTAATCCTCGAAAAACGTTTTACTTTATTTTTTTATTTTATGCCCCTTTATCTTAAAGTCCAAAACTAATAATCGATGTTGGGTACATAAACTTTCACTCGGAATAACTTTACAATCTTTGCAATCTAAACGGTTTAATTTTCTAATAAGAAAATAGTCAATCTGGGTTGTATTACATCCATTTTTATAAGTGATGAGATGCTCATTCCTTTTCTTAAATAAGGTATTAGCAATTGAAAAATCATAAGCTAAACAAAAATCTAATATGGTCTTGCCACCTTCATTCGTCGTTCCAAATCCATGGCCACCATGAATGCTTTTAAAATCAACTACCTCTTTACCAACATGTCCATTTAAATCTCCTCCAATAAAAACTCTTTCTTCAAGAGGTATATTTTGTATTAATTCTTCTAAGTCATTCCAAAAATTTAATTTAGAACTTATATCCAAACCTACCTGAGGAGCATAAGCACTTATAATATTAACAATCTTATCCTCAACAACAATCTTTAAAGCTATAATTCTATCACCAATCCTATTAATTTTTATAACATTATCCTTTAAACTCTTATCTATAATGACACCTACACCATTTCTAGTACGACTCCTACCCGAATACCAAAGTTTAAATCCTAAACTATCAATTTCCTTGGCCTTCTCTCCTACCCACTTAGTTTCCTGAATGCATAAAATATTTAATTTCCTATGAATCATAATATCTATTAACTCCATTAATTTACCTGTAAGGGAACCTATATTCCAAGTTCCAATCCTAATTTTAGTATCATGGACTAGCTTCTTTGCCCACATCCGTCCTTGATGCGGGAACCCTTGCCTATTTAACACTGCACCCGGGCGCCGGTGCAGCGGCCCTTGCACACTTGTCACTGTATTCAGGCCATACAGTGCGTCGCTTCCAGGGGACGCCCTAGCATTAACACAATTTCTTAAAGGATTCATGTCATTTTTGTTCGACAAGTTTTACGCTGGCTGTCGACTACCTAACGCAACCCTCCACTTTTCTCATCCAGGACTTGGGACCTGGCAACGGCAGTGTTGAAGTTCATACTATACAATCTGGATAAAATATATAGATTAATTAGAACATTTAATTAAGATAATTTAAATTTGAACAAATCATATTGTACGATCCAAATCGTACAGGACGATCAGCAGAAATAAAAAAAAATTCTGTCGTTAATCATAAATTATCTAATATTTTGAAATTCAAAAATAAACTAATCGTATTGTACGATTACAATCGTACTGGATGATGTAGGTAAATTTTGTCTAATTTAATCTTATAATTAAACAATCAAATCTGTATTAATTGAGAGTATATATCGTACTGTACAGTGTCTTGAGTCATACATTATGACCTGATTAGCTCTCGAAATGGATATTTTACTACCAGCAATCATACGGGATGAAAATCCTATTCGATTGAACTAATCATACTATATGACTCTTGATATCGTACTGGACGATCAGTTCAAATGTTTGAACCAATGTTGCACCGATACACCTATTTATGAAGGCGTACTGTATCCGATACATGGATATGCCTCCGATACGACACTGATACATGTCGATACGACTTTACCATATCCAATTAAAATGCTATTCATTTCAAAAGGATACACGTATCCGATACGGATGTTCGTTGAAAAATAAAAAAAAAATATGAAAAATAGACTTGTCGTATTTACTTATGATGCTTTGAGCGAGGATCTCTCATTTCCGAGATGGATTTGAGTCTCTTAATGATATGGGAATATTAGAAACTATTAATCTTTCACTTGATGAGCATGAATTAGAAGCTATGATATTTATTGAAGAGGATATAAAAGTTCAAAGACAAAGCACCAAAGAAGCTAATTATATCATTCCTTCTATTGAATAGTTGAAACCTCATGTGCTAGATAATTTATGTTTATGCTTTTGTTATTGTACTAGACATTTAATGCTTACTTTTATTTTGATATTATAAGCTACAAGGCTACAAATGATGTTACTTTCATTTTTTTTGTAATTTAAAATATCATGCTTTGATTGTTGTTTTTTTTTTTTTTTAATTTTTATATATGATTTATAAATTACCGTATCCTGTATTTTAAAGAATTGACGTGTCCCGTATCTGTATGGTGTCATATCCGTATCGGTGCAACATAGATTTGAACTAATCGTACAACCTCTTGTTCATCATACAGTACTAACAAGATGCATTGAACTAATCATACTGTATGACCCCATATCATATTGTACGATCAGAAATAGCTAACTTGAAAAATTAGGTTTTTTTGAAAGTCTATTTAAACTGTGTCAAGAGACTCTAATAGTCTTTTGGCTGTTGTGATAATTTTGTGGGAGAGCTTTTGAGAGCTCTTCATCTTGAGAGATCATGGAGTTTTGAGAGGAAGAGGGGGAGGTGTGTGAGGGGATTTCATGCGGTTGCTCCAAGCAATCTTCTACCTAATTTCCTCCATGTCTTCATTATTCTTGAGGGAAGCCTAGAGTAAAAAGTCTTCAAGGCCAAGGATTTTTGGTTCTCAACCTCACGAGGATGAAAATGATTCTAGGTTCTCTGCCTCACCATAAAGTTGAAAGGATTCAGATTCTCAACTGCACCGTGGAGGGGTGGAAGTGGTTTTGTAAGGTCTTCTATGTCTTCTGTGGGGGGGGGGGGGGGGGGGGGCTAAAGGAGAGTCACTAAAAATTTAGTGTAATGCCGGAGAGGACTTTGAGGAATGGATGTAGGTAAAAGTTGACCGAACCACTATCATATTTATGGCGTGATCATTTCTGTGGGCTCCGAAAATTTGGTTCCGGCCTCCGCCCGCTTTTCTTTTTATTCGGTGAGGGAGTTTTAACTGATAAGTTCCGAGGTAAATTTTGGAAGGCAGATGTGTTTGTAGATAAGACATTACCCAGAGATTCCGCCCTCATTTTGCGAGGACTTTATGATCTGAGTTCTGGTTTCCTATAGGCGCAAGCCCCTATAGTTAATTACCCCTCTCGATCACGAGAGAGAACTTTCGATTAAGGCTAGTCGTCAATCAGATACGTAGAGATACGTGTTATTTGGCATATAGTAGCAGCAATGGGTTTAGGTATTTGAAATATTTGGAAGTTTGGGAATTTGGAAAGTTTGATATTTAAAATAGAAATTACACCATCTTGCACTTAAAGCGGATGGTGGGGGAATGGATGATAGACCCGATCAAGATCCTATGGTTCCGTCGTCCCGGACCATCGTGGTCCCTGGTCTACTTAGTCAGAGGAGGTAGTCGACCCAATCTGACAGAAGGATCATTGTCGGCAGCCATGGGTTGCTTCGTCCAAGGGGACCTTGTAGACCTGGGGTGAATGTTTGTTTATGGGGACAAATTTTAATCCACCTTAGCTAACAAAGGGCTTTATGCCCTATCTATCATATCCTATTGATTCATATCTCAAGGATTTGATGTCAAAAAGGAGCGTATTGGCTCTGGACATAACCGGTATTTCGTGGTGCCATTTGGCGGAAAAACCACTCGGTTCAGAGGGCCACAGGTTATAACCGTATATCCTGCGGTGCCATTTAGCGGCAAAACCGCCTGTTAGAGGATCAGATTTCGTATGTTTTATGTCCTTATTAGTGAATTTGTATTATTATAGACCTTTACAGACCTAATATGAATGTATTAAAACAAATATACCGGTCACCATCACCGTATACTTATTTGATTGTTTGAACCCTGTCGACTTCTATTGACTTGTATAGAAGGATCGGGTTCGAATTTGAATTCACTTATTGACCTGCGCAGCTTCCCTAGACATCACAGGTGTACCAATAACATGCTCGCCGGGGCCCATGCGGGTGTTTGGGGATATTTTATAATTATTTATCGGACCTTGTCGACTCCTATTTATTTACTTAGGAGGATCCGGTCCAAATTTAATAACTCGCCCAGCATCCCTAGACGTCACGTGTATACCAATAACATGCTAGCCGGGGCCCATGCGGGTGTTGATTGTATACCCTCTTTTAGTGTACCTAAGTGTGTACAAACTACAGTGCATGTGCGAGAGTATTTTGGAATCATTTGTAGACACTTTCTGTCTGCTTGTAGGGAGGTTGCAGATATGGTGGCGTGGCGTAGCAGCTTCTGAATAGAGTTATTCGCTGCTTCGTACAGGTGGATTGTCGTGCACTACTCGTTGCATTCTGCAGGTGGATCGTAGTGCACTAACTAATCTCCTGCTTTAGGTCGTAGAAGCTTGTACTTGTTGTAGTTTTTTGGCATTTATTTGTAGATTGTATGTGATATTCATAGTGGTGCTCTAGCAGAAGCTCGTGAGAGATTGGATATTTTGTATTTTTTTATGTACTTTATTGTGGTATTTGGCTCATGTAATACATCCGCCATTGCTACAAGTGGGCAGGATAGGAAACTCCATGCTATTGATTGTAAGCATATTTAGAACTCCTTCAGGTTTGCTTGTGGAAAACACATTGGGTGTGCAACGGATCTTTTACAATAGCTCATAGGAGTTTGTATGCTCATATCCCTTTGCACTTGTTACATATTGAATCCCCTCTGTTTGTAAGACTCAATATATTTGACTTCATTTTGCTCTTATATTCATAACAGATGAGCATAGTTATTTGCATATAGACAAGTCATATTGAATATTATAAGTCTTTTACTAGCATATAAAGATAACTTAAATTTTGTATGATGAGCTTGCTTGATGACATTTGCATTTGGTTAGGAATTCATGATGGCTCTTTAATGTTCATTGGAGATTTCATGCCATAGCTTATAAATAAAGATCTTGTTGATCTCTCTTTTTGCAAGCAAGCTATGTTATCACTTAAGAGCATCACATTATGTCATGAAATTTGATTGTGCTCTTGCTCAAATAAAATTTTATTATCGGTCTTTCATTTTATGTTATTCAAGTCATTATTTACTTAAGTCAAATGAGCTTCAAACTCAAGCTTAACTAAAGTCCAAGCTCAACCATTCAAACTTAAGTGTATATCAATATCATTTCTCACTTGATCCTTGTTTGAATGATCATGATTATCACTTATCATTCAATGCTTGTAGAGATCACAAATCCCTCATAAATTCATCATTTTGATCATTTGATATTTGATTGCAATTATCATTCTTATATGAAATTCAATTCAATGTTGTTTTCTTATATTCAACTTCATTTGATTTTGAATGTCATTATTTAACAATTATTCGAGCTCAATTTTGTTGCAATCATAAGTTTTGTTCTATTTTTATTCATTCAAATTTGTATTCAAATTGTTCAAGTCGTTTTTGAGTCCATGTTCTTATGTCCTCTGCTGTCCAAATAATGTCCAATATTTGTTCCAAGTCCTTGTCTTTTTCAGACAAAATTTCGGCAACGTCCCGGCGTCTCCCCCGTTTAGGGGAAATTTTGGGAGACTAGCCTTCCCATCACGCGCAATAAAGGCGTGTATGGTAGGTTCCCTTTTAGACACCGCGGCCGTGTACTTTCCTCCCACCACTCGCAATAAAGGTGTGTATGGGGTCTTCGAGTGCACCTGCATAAAAAAAAAAAAACACAGTTTGCTTTCCCCTCGCTCTAGATTACTTATAAATGACCCCGCCTCGTCTTAGGCGCCGCACCGGGGTCCCATCCCACCATGCACAATAAAGTCGTGTATATGCGATTTTCCGGTGCGTCGCGAACGTTGAAATGGAGATTAAGGTGATTACCCGTCTCGTCGTAGGCGTCGCACCGGGGTCCCATCCCATCACGCGCAATAAAGGTGTGTATTGGCGGTTTTCCAGTGCGCCACGAACTCCGAAATGGGCTCTCGAGGTTTTGAGTTTAGGAATTTTACCTTTGCAACATTGGCTGTGATGGCGATGAGGGTGGCAAAATGAGACAAAATATTTCCTTTCACTCATCTTTTTTTTTTAACTCTCTTTTTTGTCTCTTTCTTTTTCCTTTTTTTCATAACATTTTTTTGTACATCTCTTTTTTTTTTTTTGAAAAATAAAAAAATAATAATAATAAAAACACTAATATTAATATTAATACTAATAATTATATTAGTATTAATATTAATATCAATAACTAACAGTAATAGTTATTAGTAATAACTAATAATGATAACAATAGATGAATGGATTTGAGAGAAGAAATTCTCTGTTGAACAAGCAGCTCCAATCCTTGCTTGGAGTCTCCAAAGACTGGATGGTTCTCATCAATCTCACTAATGCCCATCCACTCTAAATGATGTCATAGATCTTCTTTAGGGATTTTTTTTTTTAGCAAGATGAAGGACGCTGATCACTGATCAAGGTTGGCTGCAGCTATAGGTTGATCTTCAAAGTTCTTGAATAATACATTAATTAGCAAACCCAACTCATTTTCTATGAATGCTTTTGCATTTTTAAGAGAGAATGTCGGCATCCTATCTTGCAACTGGGCAATCTCATGAACAAAATCCTTAAGGAACAAATCAGATCTTATTGGAAAATAATTGGCCAAGCTTGATAAAAGTTGGTCTAAGTTTCAAAACTCTCTCTCTGCACCATGAAGTTGTTCTCTTTTCTTGGTATACAAGAGCTGATTTTTTATTCGGCCGTTCCTTTCAACTCTTCCAACTTCTCATAGTACCTTTTTTTTTTTTAGCTTATCAGAACTAGAAATTTGCTCAAGAAGGGCGGAAAGTTCTTTTGGGTTCTTTGATGCAATGGATCCTACATCATCCTGGAATAAAAGAAAATTCCTGGCCTTCAAAAGAATACCCATAAATTTGAACCTTGAGTTGTAGTCATCCCACGTCACAACCTTCCGATCAATCCTGTATTCACTGTTGCCAGCACCAGTGATGATTCTCATGAACAGAAGCTCCGAACCGTCGCCCATCTAGAACACAAGCTGGACAGAGGCCCTTCTTCCCCTCTGCTCCTCGGCCTTCATCTTCTCCTAAGCATTTTGATTGGTCTGTGGAAGCTGCAGCTTTCTCAGTATTAGAGATCCATAGTGGAAGATGCATGCAAAGATAGTTCTTAAACAACCCAAGCTGAATGATTCTCCGGGATTAGAGGTTGAATGGTACGGATCCTCCAACCATTTCTTCCTTCTGGTGTAGTAAGCAGAATTGCTGGCCCTAGCTATGGCCATAGCTCGTGATGAAACTGGCATGGGACAGGAGGTGGAGAGGAGCAGGAACCATCTCTTTTCCATTTTTCTTTTCATCTAGACGCTCCATCGAGCAGCTTGACTCAGCAACACCGGCCATGCAATGAAGAGAAAGAGTAGGCGGGGAAAGAGCTGAGCGGCACAGGGAATTGAAAGTGTTTGGCTTCAGTGGGATAGGAAAGGGGACTGCAAAAATGAAGCACAGTAGGTTGAGTGGTTGTGGTTTTTAAGATTGAAGAACGTGGGACTTTGCTTTGGCTCTTCTCTTAACGTCGAGGACTGAAACCACCAGCTGCGTTTGACATTACTTGAGCTGAATTCGTGGGATTTAGACTGAAAAACCAGCGGGATATCCGGTTTTCAATCAGTTTTGATACAAACGAGGCAAGCTGCATTTAATTTGGAATTGAAATTTACTCTGACTCTCTTCTTTTGATTAGATTCATGAGCAATCATAATAATGATTTTCCTTTATTGGTAATTGCATTAATTAATGACGATATTGATGTATCAGTCCACTGAAACAATTTTAATTTGTGAGATTTCCTTGAAATTCATGTATTTGCCTCGTTTTACGTGTCAATTTGTCGAATATTAAAATTAGACAAATTAATAGTGGAATTAGGGTATTGTCGATGTTCTGGTCGCAATGACACAGTTCGTTTTGCGATCGGACTTTGTTTGGGCCACCTCGAGGCCTCTTTGCTTGGCATGCGTGTTTTGCATTACATTGGGATTCATGCCACCAATTTAGATACTCCAAATTGAATAAACAAAATACAGTTTTTATAGGTTGTCAACATTCCGGACGCAACGATGAAGTCTGTTCGTCGATCCGGGATCAATTGATCAGTCTCGCGCTTTAATTTCGGGTGTCAGTCGTCCCTTTTGACCGATCTCGTCTGATTCAATTTCGAGGGGCCTCGACCCAGCAGAATTCGACGTCCTGATCGCAACAACACCGTCCGTTTGGCAATCCGAGGTCGTTTTACCCTTCAAGTGACGTATGACGCCAAGGTAAGTAATGCTTTATTCACCAATTGGGTTCCTTTCTCATGTGGTTTGAGGTATAGGATTCAATAGTTTCTTTTCTTTTGCACTTTTATTTTCCATATTTTAACTTTCACAAATATTATCTTCTTGCATTATGTGATAACCATATTGTGATTATTTTGGATGGATTTCTATGAGTAAGAAAAAAATTGAAAAAAAAAGAAATACAAATATTTTTCTGTTCATTTTTATAAAATAAAAAATATATATAAAAATTTTTTGGGTTCATTAATATTTGTTTCTGCTTGTGTTTTTTTTTTTTTTTTTTTTTTAACATCTTTCATAGAAAGAAAAAGGTTTTGAAAAAGAAAATTTTAAATAATCAATTCACCATCCCTCTTGGTGTGCCTAGGGTAGTTTAATAGCCTATTTTGAACTTTCATTGATAAGGCTAATGTTATAGCTAATGCTTTGAGTAGGAAGTTTGTTGGAATGACAAGAATGATTATGTTTGAGACAATGCAACATTAACTATGTATCAATAACATCATGAATAAAAATCATATCAATGTTCATATCATGTTACATTCATAAGACATCAAACTTATAATATTACAATCATTGTACATGTATAAAATGGTAGGAAAGTATTCTAACATCAAGTAAACATCAATTCACTTCAGAGAGGATTCTATTCAATATTGCACAATCTCATGAGCATAGAACTAAAGAGGAGAGCAATGCATATGTGAAATATTAATACTAGAGAAGTATTCATAAACATGAAACTGAGATATGAATTGGCATTATTGTTGGCATGAATCAATATCTAAACAAATGATTAGAGATTCATAAGAATTTGATTGCATAATCATGTTGCTTCAAAACTCATCTCAACGGTTTTTCTTCCTTAAGCTTCATTGATATTTGTTAAACTAACCATGTCAACAAGACACTAGCAAAATATACTAAGCAATAATGAATTATAGACATAATAGCTTAAAATTGAAAATCCTTTACCTTCAATAAATGGTTCACTTCCCTTACTATCTCTCAAGAGGTTTAAATCACCATTCCAGCCATTGCTCTAAAATTATTACTTATCAGGATTGCAAGAATTATAATAGCAATGCCTTTATCCATATTGCTATCAAATCCAAAAAGAACTAACATGGGCTGAAAATTTTAGATCAGCATTTTAACAATTAATGTATTCATTTATTGAATGTTAAAATGAGCAGAGATGATGTAGCAATATTCCTACTTCTATTCACTTCATGGTTTGATGGGGAGACTTTTGACCAAATTGTATTCACATGGAGAAGTTGAATCATGCTGTAAAGAGGGAAACTGACATATTATAAGGATTTATCCTTTGCAACAGTAATATAAACCTCATGTTAACTTGTAATGCATTGGAAGAGACATAATAAGGAATGATAGAATTAAACCTATTAATTAGAAACATTAAAGCATGGATAAGCAATGATAGAAGAGAAGGTTTGCTTCTAGATGCCAAGAACAACTGAAAATGCCAACGAATAGAATAAAATCTCCAGTAAAGCAAAGCCCAAGTAGGAGGAGACTGTGTGCCATTTTGTTAAATAAATTGGTTATAGAAAAAACGTGGTGTACAACACTTCAATAAATCATATTGGAAGCTGAAACATAATCATAAAGCATCAGAAAAGGAAATGCGTACTTCAGGTTTTTTTTTTTTTTTCATTGAAAAGTGGAAAGAGGATATAGACTAAGTTGCGGCAGCCTAACTTGTTAACAAATCAGATAGAGTATGCACACAAAGCATTTAGAAGTCCCGATACTTCTGAAAAAATGGTTTCTTACCTTCCTTGTAGCCAATCTTTCCAGTTGAGCTCGCTGGTTTCAGCCGAGAACAATGCTAAAATAATACTTCCCTCAGTCCATCGACCCTCTTGAAGAGTGCAAAATCCGCAGAAGGAAGCGGTTCCCTCTTCCTAAGCAAAGACTACCGTCTTTTGCTGGAATGAAAAAAAATGCAACCCTGTTTTTTCTCCCTATTCTTCTAGTTCTTTTTTTGGTACATTTAGTTGGAAAACTCACTCACAACTCACACATGCCTGGCTCAAATTTGAGACCTCTTAGACTTCTTTTGGGACAGCTTTTTTATGCTTCCTAAACATCTTTCTAGTAAAAAAGTAAAAAATTTTGTACTAAAAAGTTGATTTAAGAAGCAATAAGAAAGCCGTCTCAAACGAAGTCTTAGTTGACCGCACGATCAGAAGACCATATAGCCCTTTTGAAGATATCAATTGAACGGTTACTGTTACTCTCGTTCTGCCCTTGAGGGCCTGAAGAAGTTGATGGTGGCAGAGAACTTGGGTAAAGAAAGTTGCAGTCGGATCTGCCCAGCATGCTTTGGGCAGATCTGCAGCCATTTGACTGTCTTAAAAGCTCGATTTAGTAATACTTATTTTTGTAGAATGGAGAATAACCATTCCAATTTTGGGGGAAATTGAATCAGACAGGCTAAGTTAAATTTGTTTGGCTAGCTCAAACCCAACTTGTTGATTCGAGCCATTCAACGTTGGTTTATTTTCGTTTGATTGAACTAGTTCAGTGCATTTTAAATTAACTTAATTTGACTTGAATTGGCTTCAATGTTTTAGATTAATTTAAGCCCGACTTTGTTTGTTTGTTTGCTATTAAGTTTAAATCAAGTCGACTTAGATCGAGTTGACCCAATTTAGTAAATTAGATGTAGTTATATTCGATGCCAATTAAAATTAAACTCACAAATTTAAAATTAAGATGGTCGATGTTGATTAAGTGTAACCGACTAATTTGACTTAATCAATTCAAACCAATTGTTTTGAGGATTGAACAAAATCTAAGCTAATTTATAGAACCTGATTAAAGTTAAAAAGCAATTTAGGTCAGAATTGAGTTGGGATTGAATATGAACTAATTAAGTGAGTACAGGTCAACCTATCCGACCATGGGGTATAGAACCTGATTTAAGTTAAAAAGCATTTTAGGTAAGAATTGAGTTGAGATTGAATTTGAACAAAGTGTGTACAGGTCATTCTATGTTAAGAGAGTTGCTATTTGCATGTTTTACATTCTTACAACTTGTATAGTTTTGATGATTTCAAATATTATTGTTTTATGTGTAGTTATCTCCTAACACTTTTTGGAAGAGTTGTTTTTGCTCTTGTGTGCATTAACATTTCAAGAAAATCAAACTCCAGACTACGAAGACTTCAAATCAAATTCAACATGAGATACTTTGTGTATTTAAAGCTTGTATTTTTCTTTAAATTAAGGTTGAGAGGGAGTGATTGTAATTGAGTGAATAAACACACACACTTAAGGAGATCTTGAAAAATTTGTACTGATCGTACGAGACGAACATAGTTCGTACGGGACGATCAGGTTAGTTATCTCCTCGTAAGAGTAATGGAACGAACAAGAATTAGAGAAAATTTTTCTAAGTCCTGATCGTCCAGGATGAAGTGTATTTGTCCCAGGATGAAATGTTCTCTGAAAAATTTTCGTTCAGACGAAATTTATATTCGTTCCAGGACGACTTGCTCTTTGGAGTATTTTCATCCATGATGAAGTGTATTCGTCCCAAGACGAAATCTCCTATGGAGAATTTTCGTTCAGACAAAATTTATAATCGTGTCAGGATGAGTTGCTCTCTGCAAAATTTTGTCCGGACGAACCCATATTCGTCCCAGGACGAAGTGAACCGACTCTAAAGTTTTAGTGACGTTCTGTAGTTTTTTGGAACTGACCTATGAAATAACCATTCGTACCGGACGAACCTAGTTCGTACGAGACGATGTGTGTGTACGAAGTCATTTCGTACTCATATACATTAGGTTCGTTTCCAACGCATTTAAGTAAAATCGTCCAAGACGATCCACGATCGAACGGGACGATCCAATGCATATTGACTTGAAAATTTGTAGTTTTTGGACGGTTTTTTGTGTCTTTCCTATAAATAGTCCAGTCTAAGCTGCCACTTAACCTTTTTGCTCACTAATCTTCGTGCCTATTGAAATAAGAGTCAAGGAGAGAGTGTTCGAAGGAGGATTCTTACTACTAGAGCGTGAAGGTTTCACTTGGTGTTCAAAGGTAAGAATCTTTACTTTTGATTTGTGTTTACTTCACTCTTTTCTCTCTTCCTTCTAGATTTCTTGTGAAGAAGATCTGTCAAGGAGATCCGATTCTCTGCCGACACTTGGAGAGTGTGAACAGCCGAAAGGTTCTTTGCCCACACTTGGAGAGTGTGAACAGCTGAAGGGTTCTCTGCCCACACTAGGAGAGTGTGAAAGGATGAAGGGTTCTCTGCCCACACTAGGAGAGTGTGAAAGGACGAAGGGTTCTCTGCCTACACCGGGAAAGTGTGAAAGGATGACGGTTCTCTGCCGCACCGTGTAGTGGTGGAAGAGAGTTTTTAAAGGCTTCTCCGCCTTGCTGTGGGTGCAAAATGAGAGTCACTAGTGATATTAGTGCAATACTCGGAGGGTGCCTCCGGGGAGTGGATGTAGGTCTGGTTTTGACCAAACCACTATAAATCTCGTATCTTTATTTTTTCGCTGCTTTTTTTTTAAAATGTTTTTACTTTTAAAACTGTGGTTGAAAAATGTTTTCTAGAAAAATTCACTAAAGTTTTATTTTCGTTTCCTAATTTAAAAAGAGGGTTAAAATTTTTTAATTACCAATTCACCCCCCCCCCCCTCTTGGTTAGTCGTGGGATATAAACTTAGGTTTAACAACCTAATTCATAGTGAGCGAGTTTCAACAGCCTATCCGAGCATCGAGTATAATGAAAACAGGTTGAATTGGTCGGAAAATTGAGTTATAGTCTAGAAATTACAGGTCGGGCTAATCTTAGAATTAACATGGGGAGCTTGACACCTACCTAGAGCCACCAGGAGATACCTTAAAGGGTTTGCAAGCCTCCTATGACTAGTTGATGCTTTGTCATCAGGTGTCCACCTAAGGGATATCCTAAAGGCTACTTTTACACTATGGTAGTAAGGCCTAACTTTAGAAGATCCCAGGGGAAAGAAGATTGACTCATCAAATTGAGGTTAACAAATGGACCCCCAATAGTTATGGTAGACTTCATAAAAATATGTCTCATGTGTTAGTATTCAAATAAACAATTAACAATATCCAGGAGAATAAGATTTGACTTTGAACTGAATGTCTGTCATGCTCCTTAGCTTGGCTTGATACAAAGTTTTCAAAGTTAATTTGATTTGATAGATGTGATGAATTTAATTTGATTGAGTTTGAAAGTATCCTTAATTCTAAAGAGAGGTTGCATATGTGTGGGGATTTGTATCGATCTCTAAATAAATAGGGAAACATCTAGACTCAGGAAATATGAGGTGATTAAATTAGGAAGGCATCTACAAGCCATACACTTTTACTAGCTAGTCTAGCCATAAGGAATAGGATGCCTAAGTGTGGGAACTCACACTTATCCTTAAAGTCTAAGTTGAATCTCATTCTAGTCGAAGGGAATGACTACCTAAGGGTGATGACTCACACCTACCCCAACAACACTAGAGGGTGCTTCTAAGGAAATGAAGTATAAGTGTGAGGATTCACACCTATTCTTAAGAAGATTAATAAGATTTAAGATGACTAAGATGGGAAGGTGCCTAAAAGAAGTTCTCCTATGCTAGCTAGTCTCTTCTAAGAAAAGAAAGCCTCCATGAGGACTCACACCTATTTGTTAAGAAGGTTTAAGTTTTAAGATTTAAATTTAACTTGGATGGTGCCTAAAAGGCATTCTCCAAAACTAGTGGGTTTATTCTTAGAAAAGGAAGTCAATATGGGGACTTACACCTAATCTTGTGTAGGGTTTAAATTTTAAGATTTAGATTTAATGAGGGTAGTGCCTAAAAGATATTCTCTAACACTTGTGGGTTTCTTCTAAGAAAGGAATCCAATATGGGAACTCACACCTAATATTGAGGAGTTTAAAATTTAAGATTTATATTTAATTAAGTTGTGCCAAAAAGGCATTCTCAAACACTAGTGGGTTTAGCCTTAAAGAAATGAAGCTTAAGTGTAAGGACTCACACCTAACCTTAAAGGACTAGTGGAATGTGAATGTGATCCTTGGGGAAGGATGCCGCTTGGGAACTTATACCTAACCTTGTGAAAAGATGGGTGACTAGGAAAGGTTTTATGGCTTATACCTGGTGACACAAGAAATAGGATTCAGAGACGAATGTACTTATTAATGCTACACACAAGATTGAAAGATTGAAGGATATTCGATTTTTTTTAATGTTGATTTTCCCTCTTGAATAAAGAAATGATGTCAACAACTTGTAAATGTTCTATTGGAGATCAGAAGCTTTTGTGTAAATCATGTTCTTGGGAGGGGGTGGGGGGCGAGGATTTTGAATATAAAGATTTTAGAAATTTTAGTTTAAAAATTTGCTTTCTCTTTCCATTGTAAATGGCCCTATAACTTGCAAATATTCCACTAGGGATCATAAGCTTTTATACATGTCATTTTTTCAAGAAAAGAAAAGGAATTAAAGAACTTTTGAATCTTAACTTTAATTTTTTTAGGATTTGAAAATTTGTTTGATAATTTTGTCTCTTCCTCACTTCCTTACCAGAAAAGATGAACAAGAAAATTATACAAAATATTCTCGTAGGAATTATTTGTTTTTATGCAGTCATTACTTTTGAGGAAAGGAGAAAGAGAGGGAGCAGTTCAATCATCCTTGATAAATAGATCTATCAAAGCATCTGAACTACTTCTGAGGAAAGTAAAGTTTTAGCGAGGTTAGATTTTAAAAATTAAAATTTTGAATTTCAGAACCCAGTATAAATGATAAGTGTGATAGGATTTAGAAATATAAGGAAAGGTGGCTTGAGTCCATCTGAAACAAATGATTTGAACCCAATTGTAGTGAATTTAATCAAATAGCCAAAACTCAATAACTTTTGTGAAGAAAGTTTTAGTTTCGACAAGCTTTTCAAATGTTAATGATATGGAACAAAATTTTTTTGATGTGAATAGAGTTTTTTATACTATTAACTTTCGAGCTTAGTCAATCATGTACTTGATCAAAGTGTAGCTTGATTTTGATTAGAAGTATGGTAGGGATGCAAATAAAGTCATCATGAACCTTACCTAGGATAGAACCCCTCATATTATAACATTCTGACTTAGTCAATCATGGATTATATCTGGACATGATATCTACCATGACAAATAAGAACATCAAACAATCTTCTTAAAGTGAACCAAGAAGGAATATTCTTAGTCGAGCCTAAAAAATTATAGGTCAAAGAGAGTGATTCTTATGTCCATAATTTTCACTATAAGTTTTCTAGTATCAAGACCATGTCTGAAATCTCATCCAAATTGGGGAATATTCAAAAGAGAGTTGAAACTATTTCAATAATGGTTAGTTATATAAAGCCTAATAATACATAATCAGAAACACTATAAATTCAACTGGATTTCTCATCCTTATGATTTTTTTTTTTGAAATTAATTTGATGATATGAAAAGATCTACTTAAGTTGCTAACTAAAGAGGTCTCAAGATTTAAATTTTGTTAACTTAGATTAAAACTCCTTACATGCTAATTTGGGATATCCTTCTCTTAAATTTTTTTAAAAATTAAAATATAATTCACATAAAGTTAAATTAGAAATAGATATTAAATCTTTTTAAATCTCTTGGATGACATGCATTTTTATATCAAATATAGCATTAATGTATGATGATGAACATAAAATAAAGAGTCATGTGCTAATGATATTGAATAACAAATGTATCATCTAAGATTAAAGGATTAGAAAGGGAAGCCATCTCCTTATTTTCTTCTTTTTTTTTTCTCTCTTTTTTCAACACATATGTGGTGTATGCATATTTTTTGACAACCATCATGATAAACTAAATATTTATTATTTTTGTGGGTTGTTATTATTTCATCTTTTTTTTTCACATCCACTTTTCTATTGGAGGCTTCATTTCATAAATCTTGAGAATCTTATTCTCACTTCCAATTCTAAGAGAAGAAAATTAACCCTCTCATGGAAGGAGGATAGTTTTATAAATTGGATCCTGTCCTATGACAATAATAAATAATTTGACTAAGAAAATTATGAAACAAGCTCATAAACTTACAAAGATGCCTACAAGATGTATAACAACAAGAAGATGTGAAAGATTTTCTTTTCTAACTCCAATTTAAGTTTGATATAAATTTTATTTTATAAGATTTTATTTTTAAACATAGTAATAAGATATTAGATGAGCCCAAGCATGATTTATTTTATTCAACATTAAAAAATGAATTTTTGAACTTGTTGTAAAGTCACCTGATTTAGTATCAATTCAACATCCATCAATTAATTTTGAGAAAGTCAAGCCACATGACAGAGAGAACATTTATAATATAATGGGTTAACTCTAGTAAGAAATCTTGAAGTGTCCTAATCATTTGAATCTAAAGAGAATTAAGATGATTGGAAAGATAATCAATCTTAGCAAGGACTCATAGGTTTTCTCAAATGATTTGATAAAGCCAGTATAAACTTAACTATAGTTGAATTTGAAAATACTACAATGAGAAAAAATTCAAAATAGTGAATTGGAGATTTGATGCGATTGATGAGGTCATTAAACTTAAAAAATTCTCCTTCTAATTGAAAATTATAAGTTTAAAACCGATGAAATCTTTTTAGTAATTTTAAAAATAATTTTTGTTAACCATAGCTTATATAATAACAAGATAATTGGTAAAAAAAAAATGCATTGAAAATTAAAGTAAAAAAAACAAGTAATTTTAAAAATAATTTTCAACCATAGATAATAACAAGATAGAAAAATAAAATGCAGCGAAAAGTAAAAAACACAAGATTTATAGTGGTTCGGTCAAACACGATCTACATCCACTCCCTGAAGTCTCAAACTTCAGGTATTGCACTATTACCACTAGTGTCTCTCCCTTAGCCCCCACAGCAAGGCGGAGAAGCCTTCACGAAAACTCTCTTCTACCACTACCCTGTGTGGCAGAGAACCATCGTCCTTTTACACCCTCCAAGTATAGGTAGAGAACCTTCCGCTGTTCACACTCTCCAAGTGTAGGCAAAGAACTTTCCATTGTTCACACTCTCCAAGTGTAGGTAGAGAACATTCCGCTGTTCACACTCTATAAGTGTAGGAAAAAAACCTTTCGCTATTCCCACTCCTCGTGTGTTGGCAGAGAACCGGATCTTCTTGAAAGATCTTCTCACAAGAAATCTAGAAGGACAAGAGAAAAGAGTGAAGAAATTACAAAGAACATAGAGATCCTTAACTTTGAGTAACCAAGTGAACCTTTCACGCTCCACTAGTAAGAAATTTTTTTCAGACACTCTCTCTTACTCTCTCCTTCAATCTTCCTTTACTATTCACGAAGACTAAGTGACAAAAAGATTTTATGACAGTTTTAAGTAGACCTTTTATAGAAAGACACGAAAAACCGTTCAAAAATTATAATTTTCAAATTTTGTGCTTCCACGATCGTCCCGTATGATCGAAATTCGTACGTACGAACAATCTAAAAACTATTACATACAAACTAAATGAAAATTGGTACGAACTGCCTTCGTACACGATCATCGTCCCGTCCGAATATGGTTCGTCCGGTACGAACATGGTTTGTCTGGTACAAACAGTTATATACAATCTTTTTTGGTATGAAAATGCAGGATGGACTACTAGCATCTAGAACAGAGAAGATCGTCCTGGGACGAACGATAAATATAGTCTGGACGAATCGCGATAGAACCGATCGTCTTGGAATGGAAGATAAATATCGTCTGGACGAACAACGACAGAGCTGATCGTCTTGTGACGAACGATAAATATTGTCTGGACGAGTAATACTTTAAAAAAAAAATTAGCTCTCTATTCGTTCCATTTCTCTTTTGGGAATATATAACTGACCATATCGTCCTATACGAACCTGGTTCATACTATACGATCAGTTTTTAAGAAAAAATATGAATTTTAAAACTTTTCCCTAGGTGTGTGTGTGCCTAGTTACTCAATTACAATCAAACTCTCACAAATTCAATAAAATGAAAAATACAGACTTCAATTTACAAAATATTCTAAGCTGATCTTAATTTGAAGTCTTCAATAATCTAGAGTATGATTTCCCTGAAATGTTCAATACACACAAGAGCAAAAACAAATCTTCTAAAATATATTAGGAGAAAAAAATAATAATATTTGGAATCATAAAAAATATACAAGTTGTCAGAGTGTAAAACATGCAAAGTTAAGTTACAACTTTCTCAAACAATCTCCCCCTTTTTTATGATAGCAAAATAATTATTTTTTCTATAAATTTGAAAAATCTAAGTTTCTCCTAAACCCCCCTTGAATAAATAAGCATGTGAGAATAAGGGGCATTTATTATGAATAAAATAATTTCATTTAATTTTAAAGATTTTCACACAAAAACGACACTGATACAAGAACCAAAAATAAAAAAATACAGAAGACACGAATAAGACAAGAATAAATCAAGATAAATAATATTTCTCCCCATTTTTAACAACAACAAAAGGAGAGGAAGAAACAAACAATAGAAATGTAAGAGGCCATATGAGAAACCTTTGATAATTGATCCTGAAAGGAATGAAGTTATGATATCAATAATAAAATTAAAGTTCATTAAAGAGAAATAAAAAATCAGATCATTTAAATTAATATATAATAAAGACAAGATAAATATATCAAGGTCATGAATCAATTTAGACAATTTGATAAGAAAAATTATTGTAAGATTGATGAAATGAAAATTAATGTAATTCAAGTTCCAATATTAATTATAATTGAATGTTGGATTGATTTGAAATTAAAGATATAAAAGATAGAGAAAAGGACATATACTTGTGATGACATTACGCATCTTTTTAGTAATTGTGGCACACTTTGTGTTTCTTTTTACATTTGGGTTAATTTTATGCCTCTTTTCAATTTGCGAATCATTGCGTATTCTTTTGATTTTTTGTACCTTTATACATTTTTCAAATTTTCAAGTTGTTCTTTCAATTATCAATAATCTAAAAGCTCAAATTTTTTTAAGTACAAAGATAATTATACTAAAATAGGAAATAAATACTAATAAGCCATCAAGATTGTAATAATAATATTAAAATTTTGTATGCCTAAAAATAATATAAGTATGATATCCTAAACTTATTTAGGTTATAAGGTAATTTAAAATTTATGAAAAATTAGATTTTCTAATGATATGAATTTTTTTCATTGCTTTTCAAGATATATACCACTTTTTAGATCACTTATATCAAGATAATCATATAAGCTATCAAACATTTCTAGATAATATCAAAATTAACTTAAACAAGATAAGATGGTTTTTATTGATATCAAAGTAAAAGATATTACAGTTCAACACAACTAATATCAATTCAAACTTCTAAAATAAAAATAATGAATATAAAAAATACATACACAAAAGACGATTATAAAAACTATAAACATCAACAAATCAAATCACATCACATCACATCATCAGAACTGATAAAGAAATCACAGAAGAAGTATATTCATTATTCTTAGGGGCCCTGATTTAGAGGAGGTGCCTGGTTGAAGAAATTAAAATAGCTACTCATCATAGCCATATTTGAGCTCACAAAGTCGAATTGACCTCGTATCCAGCCCATGTCCTGCTGGTACTATGCATCCTGCTGCTGTAGATGAGTCTTAATTTGATCAAGGTGAAGATCAAAGTGAATCTCAAGACGATCAAAGCGATGAACCAACTCCTGAAAGTTTGGTCCACCAGCAAGCACAGGTGCAGGTCCTCTCTCCTCTCCCTTAGTGTCAGCAGCTTCATCATATTTGGCAAAGATAGCTCAGAATGAACCATCATTATAGTACAAAGGCTATTCTAGATGAGACACATCAGGATGAACTAATTTATACTTCTTCTAAAGAATGTATGCCACAAGATATCCTAAGGCAATGTTCTTCTTTCTCTTGTGGGATTCATGGCCAATTTCTGAAAGCCCATAAAGGTAGTCAAGAATGAGCTGGGCTTCATCAATAGGTTTGCCAGTAAGGATCAGATAAGGCACAGTGGAAAGAAGAGGAGTGATATTAATTATATCACCGGCTTTTGGAGTGATGAGAGTCCTAAGAATATTCTGATTGATTCTAGCATCTTGGTTTAAGGTGTTTACTTTAGACAAATGATATTCTTGTCTAATTCCTCTAAGCACTCGGTTTATCTCAGTCCAATCAAAAGTAGAAGTAGAAGTCAAGGTGTGAGCTCTTACTCCTTCAGTCCTTAAGTTTAAGAAAATCCCCAAATCTTCCTTGGTTTTTTCTACATTCTTCCCTAAAACATAGGATCTAATCCTATTTTGATCAGAGTTAAAAGACATGTTTGCAAGCAAATAATGGAATGTAGCCTTATTGAAAGAGTAAATCAGAGTGAGGATAAACTCGAATTGGGTAGAAGCGAAAAGTGGCAATATTTAATAGATTGTATTTTCTTGAATCAAAACTCTAGAAGGGGTGATTTTGCGGATACAAACCTAGGAAAGGATTCTTCATTTGCTTTAGACAAGAAATTTTCATTAACATTCTTAGAGGAAGGTCCCCTAGTCAGTTCCTTAGCGTGTCTAACCCTTTTGCTTGAGCTTGCCATAGAAAGATCGAAGAGAATATTGGTTAGAAAAGGCTTTTAAAGAGAATAAAGTTTGAGTTTTAAAGCACTTCAATTTAAAGAAAAATGATATTTCATACAAACAAAAAATGGTTCGTTCCATATGATATTTGCGTTCGTATGTATAAAGTAGAATTTCATATGTACGAATGAATGCAATTAAAATGAAATGAGTTTTCGTAATTATAAAAGTTACAAGGCATCTTTTCGTATAGGCTTTTTGACCAAACAATTGTACAGATAAATAGATGTTCGTCCTAGACGATTAGTTATTTAAGATCATTTTTATGAAGGTTTGAATCGTCCCCCATTCAGAATGACACGTGGTTCGTACGTACAATCTAAAAAAAATTGCTTCTAACCGTATAACCGTTTAGATGAATACATACGATTGAATACACATCATCCATACGATTGTGAAGATCATACTGACGAACTATATGACAAATTGCAAAACATGTATGCATTCTATTCTATCCAATTGATCGATACGCTACAAGATTCATCCAGTATGAAATTAATTTCATACAGACGAATATCACACTTAGAAATTTCGTATTATTGCTTAGAAATCATGAATTTGAATGTGAAAATATTTTGAAAACACACAAAAATAGAAAGATAAAACAAACATATGCAAAAATAAACATGCATAAAAAATATGTATACCTTTTCCCCTAGACTTACAGTTCCAATAAGTACAAAGAGATCCATATGCAAAATTTTCAATTGTTTACTAGTTCTAAGATCCTTATTAGACTGAAAAAGAGGACTTCACCTATTTTTTTTAATTGACATGCATCGCAAAGGTGATCCTTAGTAAAGTCTAGTTTTGTTATACCTCTCACTAAGTTCTTTTGGGTAATCCTCCTAAGGTTTTTCATGCTAGAGTGATAAAGACTTCTATGCTAAAGCCATGATTTTTCATAAACAGTTTTCAAACAGAAAGCATTAGGAGTTTTGATACAATCTAAATCTAGCATATAAACATTATTTACCCATATACAATGCAAAACATCAATACCATTCAGGCTTAATATGTAGCTAGTATAAAAAAATTTGATGATGTATCCTTTATCACATAGCTAGCTAATACTTAACAGATTATACTTTAAGACTTCTATAAGTAGTACATTCTCAATAAAAAAATTCTCAAGAATTCCAATCATACCTGATCCAACCACCTTTCTTGTGGTATTATCTCCAAGTGTAACCCTGCCTCCACTTCTGGCTTCCAACGATATAAATTGCTTAGTATCTCCAGTCATACACCTTGAGCAACCGCTGTCCAGGTACCATTTGCTCTCATGAGGCATTGTGTGAGAGCGTGCCTACAAAATCATCAAATGTTAGATTTGAGAACCCAAACAAGTTTGGGTTCTCCTTTTGGCAATTTTAAAGTAGATGCATATATGATATATCTAGGTTTATGCATCTTAAGCTTCCACGCCAATGAGTTTCTATCCAAAGTATAGGTGTGTGCTATATGTCCAATCAATCCATAATTATGGCATTTAAATCGAAGAAATGGATTTCTTAATCTTTTATAATTATTCTTTCTATTCATAGATTGTATGAATTTTTGATACAAAATACAATTAGTGAAATCTTCAAGTCTTAGGAGTATCCTATTTTCCTCGAGAGTTTTTATTTTCAATTTAAAAAAATATATTCATATATTCCAATAAACGATTAGTATAATTCAACCGATATTTTCTACTCTCTAATTCATTCTTAAAATCTTTGAATTCTTTTTCCAATTTGTTATAGAATGATTTTAAATTTTCATTTATCTATTCAAATAATTGAACTCATCAAATAATTTCATGTGATTGCTATCAATTAATGCATGATCATTCCTAAGGATTTCATGTTCTCTTTATAGTTCTTGTAGCTCTAAGTTCAGACTAACATGCATTTTCTTTAACTTTCTATATGCATCATGTATGCGTTCTAAAACTTCTAAAAGTTCATTGTAAGTCAAGCCACATACCTCTTCTTGATTTGACTGATCAAGATTATCTGTCATTAAGCACAAGTTGGTGACTTCTTCCTCTTTCTTAGTTTCTGACGAGTCTGAAGTTGAGTCTGCCCAGAAAGCTCTTTGGAATTTCTTCTTGCCCTTCCTTACAATTGGTTTCTCTTATACATTCTCCTTGTTAGGAGTGGCTTTGAGTTTTGGGCAATCTGACTTAATGTGTCCAGGTTTCCTGCACTTGTAGCAATTCACATCATTAGAAACCTTAACATTCCTATTTAACTTAGCTCGATTCCACTGTTGTCTTCTCTTTTGCTTCTTCTTCTTCTTCAGAAAGCTTCTAAACTGTCTTGTCATCAACATGATGTCATCCTCATTCTCAAGTTGTGATAGATCACTCTCTAATTCCTCCACTTTTAGTGCAATGTTCTTCTCCTTTCGTGGCTCTCCTGAATCAATCTTCCATTGACTCACTCCTTTATCGTAAGCAATTAGTGATCCAAGAAGATTGTCAACAGAGTAAATATTTAAATCTTTAGACTCTATAATTGCAGTTATCTTAGCATCATATGCAGTAGAAAAATAATGAAGTATCTTATTAACCATTTTAGCATTTGTAAGTTCCCTACCCAATACATATAAAGAAGTGACTACTTTGTGTGAATCTTATGTACATGTCAGAAATGGATTCATTTAATTTCATGTGAAAAGGTTCATAATCATGCAATAAGATATTAAGTCTAAATTATTTAACTTCGTTATTCCCTTCATATATTATACAAAGTCTATCCCATATGTCCTTTCCACTTTTACAAGTGGAAACCAGCATATAATCTTCAAATTTAAGTGCACAAATGAAATTGTTCAAATATTTAGCATTAAGTTGTGCTAGTTCACGTTGTTTTATAGTCCGTCAAGAAAGAAAATTTCAACTCTTACTCCGTTAACTAACTTAGTTGGTTTTGTATACCATTCTATACTAAGATCCACATATGATAATCGAAATTGTAAAAATATTGAAATGCATGTTTTCTAAAAATTGAAAGGAATATTGTCAAACAAGGGAGGTCTAGTTGTAGAGTTACCTTCTGGTGTGTTTTAGTTTCCAAATGCAGCTATGGCCGTTAATCAAAAAGTAGTCTAAACTTATGGTTTGAAACTAGGCTCTAATACCACTTGTTGAAACTTATTGAATATGAGTTAGGTTGTTAGACTTAAGCTTATGTCCCAGCGATTAACCAAAGAGGGGGGGGGGGGTGAATTGGTAATTTAAAAAATTCTCCTCTTAATTGAAATTTATAAGTTTAAAATCGATGAAATCTTTTTAGTTATTTTAAAAATATTTTTTTAACCAAAGATAATAACAAGACAGAAAAATAAAAAGCAGTAGAAAATAAAAGAAATAAGATTTATACTGGTTCGGTCAAACACGACCTACATCCACTCCATGAAGTTTCCAACTTCAGGTATTGCGCTATTATCACTAGTGTCTCTCCTATAGCCCCCACAGCAAGGCGGAGAAGCCTTCACAAAAACTCTCTTGCATCACTACCCGGTGCGCTAGAGAACTGTCGTCCTTTTACACCCTCTAAGTGAAGGTAAAGAATCTTCGGCTGTTCACACTCTCCAAGTGTAGGCAGAGAACCTTCCGCGGTTCACACTCTCCAAGTGTAGGTAGAGAACCTTTCGCTATTCACACTCTCCAAGTGTAGGCAGAGAACCTTTCGCTATTCACACTCCTCGAGTGTCGGCAGAGAACCAGATCTCCTTGAAAGATCTTCTCATAATAAATCTAGAATGATAAGAGAAAAGAGTGAAGAAATTTTAAAAAACACACAGAGATCCTTACCTTTGAGTAACCAAGTGAACCCTTCACGCTTCACTAGTAAGAAATCTTCTTCAAACACACACACACACACACACACACTCTCTCTCCTTTAATTTCCCTTTACTATTCATGAAGACTAAGTGACAAAAAGATTTTATGATAGTCTTAAGTGGACATTTTTTAGAAAAGACATGAAAAACCATAAAAAAACTACAATTTTCAATTTTTGAGCATCCACGATTGTCCCGTACGATCGAAATTCGTACTTACGAATAGTATAAAAACTATTGTGTATAAACTAAATGAAAATTGGTATGAACTGCCTTCATACCGGATCATCATCTCGTATGAACATGGTTCGTCCGGTACGAATAGTTATATAAAATCTTCGTTGGTACGAAAATACTGCATGGACTACAAGCGTCCAGAACAGAGAAGATTGTTCTGGGACGAATGATAAATATTGTCTAGATGAATCATGACAGAGCCGATCATCTTGGGATGGACGATAAATATTATATGGATGAACATCGACAGAGTCGATCGTCTTAGGATGAACGATAAATATCATCTAGACGAACAGTGACAGAGCCGATCATCCTAGGATGAACGATAAATATCATATGGATGAATAGTACTTAGAAAAACAAATTTAGCTCTCTATTCATTCAATTTCTCTTTTGGGAATATATAATTGACCAGATCGTCTTGTACGAACTTGGTTCATACTGTACGATCAGTTTTTAAGATAAAATATGAATTTTAAAACTCTTTCCCAGGTGTGTGTGTGTGTGTGCTTAGTTACTCAATTACAATCACACTCTCTCAGACTCAATAAAATGAAAAATACAGACTTCAATTTATAAAATATTCTAAGCTGATCTTAATTTGAAGTCTTCAACAATCTGGTGTATGATTTCCTTAAAATGTTAGTACACACAAGAGAAAACAAATCTTCCATAATGTGTTAGGAGAAAATAATAATTAAAACAATAATATTTAGAATCATAAAAAATATACAAGTTGCAAGAGTGTAAAACATGGAAAGCTAAGTAGCAACTTTCTCAAACATTTTGAATATTGTTTTCTTTTATCAATAGAATTATTTTTTAGCATTGAATTTGATTGTAAGTGATGAGGGCTCTTATGAGTAAATTTTTAAACTTCAAAACATCAACTAGTATATATATCTTCCTAAGTTTAGGAAAGACATAATATGATTGAATAGAAAATTTAGAAATACAATTGAATTTAATTCAGATGATTAATATAAACCTTGCAAAATAGGCTAAACTTTTATTCTTCAGGGTTTCTAAAATGTGGTGAAATGAATCTTCCACCTAAGGCATCAATCCACACAAATGGTGGGAGGGAATGAAAAATTTTAAAGGATCGTCTCCGCTTGATATGTTTTCCATTGGTGGTAAGGGAATTGGCTTTTGCTTATCTACGTTAATAATTATGTATATTTTTCTTTGTTATATTTATGGAGTTAACCATAGCATGCTTTCTATTATGATTTAAAGAAAATATAGGTAAATTTTTCAAGAGGAACAAACTACTATTCTCTTTGACAACATCTATCTCATAGGCTTGACCTGTATTTCTACTTTCAACTTTTCTTAAATTTATTTTTCTTTAACTCAAAATGTTTTTAATATATCAAATAATGGAGCCTATCCTACTAGACATATCGAGCTACAAAATCATGTAACTACAATATGGTGTTAGTATAAGGAAACATTTTGATTTGAAGGTTTGAGTTTTTGAACCCTATCTTACCACACACATTAAGCTATAGAAATATGTGACTACAACATATGGGTCGGGATAAGAAAAATTTTGATTTAGAAGTTTGGATTTTCTTAAACTCTATGCTACCACACACATCAAGTTACAAGAATATTTTAACACAATTTGTTGGCCAGGACAGGGAGAGGATATTTGAAAGAGATTATAGCTTTGAAGATTTGAATTTGTGGACTTTGTAACAAACACATCAAGATATGAGAGCATATAACTATAATATGTTTTTTACGACATAGGGAAGGTTGATTTTGGATTTAAAATCTCACAAGTCTTACAAAATAATGTATTGAGTTTGAGATTGACAAGTGATTCATAAACTTATTAAGATTTGGCTTTATAAAGACCAATATTCCGAAAAGACTTGAATGTGGAAGAGGAATATTGATTTTGATTAAGATTTCTGAGAATTTAAAACCTTACCTACTGAACTATAAGATCTATAGGAGGTTCAAAAACTCCAACTTCTTCTTCTTTTGTTAAGAATCTATAAATTTTCAAAACCGAGCTTATCATATTCTTATATGATAAGAGTTTTGAGATTTTTTAAGAATTTTAGAAGCTGACCCACCACATCAAAACTGGGGGGGGGGGGGGGGGGGGGTCACTAAAATACGAATGTTGACTATAGTTACTCATAAGGGTGTCAAAAGTTGACACGACCAAAATTCAAACCCAGTCCCGACACGAAACAAATCTGGGTTCGAGTCAACCCATTTGTAAAATGAGTTAGGTTCGAGTTTGGATTTTTGACCCATCAGGTTTAGGTTGACCCGAAAACTTGATTTTGACCCAGCTAACCCGCGTGAATGGTGATGAGTCCATCTGGATGCATGACTTCCCACCTCCTCTGGCCTATTGTAAGACACGCACGGTCATGCTAGACGGTCGACCCAGCCTAGCCACCTCCTTTTGCCTACCGCACGACCCGCACCCTCCGACGTCCAACCTAGCATCCTATTTGAGTCAAGAAATTGGCCACTGGACCTCACCGCCTTCTCCTCCAAATTGCCTTATGCAAACGTCTGACCTAGATGTCTGAAGGAAGTTGGAACTTATTCTCAACTGGTGCCTGCATTCTTCTAGGCCCTACCCGTCAGTCACCATGAAAGTTTGACCAGGCCCAAGGCCTTGCCTCGTCGGCTCAATTCTTGTATTTGCAGTTCACCCAGACCATATCTGTGTGACTCAACTACTGCGGTTTAACTGATTAGGTTTTGTTGTGAATTTGATTTCAAGGAATAGATTTTTGATGATATCAAACACTTTTGTTTCTCTACGACCACCTTGCCTACTAATATTTCAGGTCCATAAGATCAAATTGCAATTTGAACCAGCTCAAGATTAAATAGACTAGGTCTGAGCAAGTTTATAATATTTTTCTTTTGTTGAGTCAATTATAAATGATGTGATTCTTGATGCTAAGTAATCTTGCACACACACACACACTTGGGAGAAAATTTTTGACTGTTTTGAGAGTTTTCTATTTTTGGTCACATCATCCAGGATGATCCAAAAATTGGCCTGGACAATCAGTTAAAAACAAAAATCCTAATTAGGACATCTTGGTTAAGGCAGCCATCTTTAAGCGCAACGTCTTGGATGATATTCGTATCAGCTAGGATGATATGCTCAAATTAGAAAGAATCAGCTGCCAGAATTATTTAAGTATCTTTTATTTTTAGACATTATATAAGACATTATCTTAGACGATGCAATACAATTATGCCTAAATTAATCTGGTAATTAAGGAAATCAATTAAGATTTGATTGCTCAATTATATCATCCTGGACGATTGCTGGATCGACCGGGCTGATCAATTCAAAAACCTTAGTTGTTCTTGGATGATCAAATATTGGCATGCTTATATTCAAAGTGATGCTCTAGACGATATGTATTGAATTGAACTAATCATTCGGACGATCGTGAGATTAGCCTGGACGATCAAGTTATTTTTTCATCATCTAGGCATCTATTAAGGGCGATGATCTGGATGATATTTAATGACTTATACTAATCATGTAGGATGATATTCTATCAGCCTAGATGATATGAATAAAAACCTTCTGATCATTTCAAATCGTCCTAGCTAATTGAGCTAAATTTATACTGATCGTACAGGATGATGTTTTTATCATCCTAGATGATAATGTCAATTCAGTACAATTAAGAGATATTTCGAAGCACTTCTATATAAGACATCGTTTTCTACCTAAGAAAGTATCTTATGTTATTGTTCTGACCTAAGAGAGCTAAGAGGAGAGGGAGAGCAAGGGAGAGAGAGAGAGAGAATCTTGTGAGGGTGAGTTTGTGAGGGGTTTCTCAAAGGTTGCTCCAAGAAAGGATCGTCATCTTCTTTGGTCATTATTCCTAGTTCCTTGGGCACTAGAGAGGTCTACTTCAATATCTAATAGAGGTTCTCTGCCTGCTTAAGGAGGAAGCAAAAGGAGTCGGGTTCTCTACCTGCTTCAGAAGGAAGCAAAAGGAGTTTGGTTCTCTACATGCTTCTGGAGGAAGCAAAAGGAGTTGGATTTTTTGCCTCACCTGGGTTGGTGGAAAGGGAGTTTGTAAAGGCTTCTCTACCTTGCTTTGAGGGCAAAAGAAGAGATACTGTGTTTAGTGCAATACTCAGAGTAGAGGTTCCGAGGAGTGGACATATGTCAAGTTGATCGAACTACTATAAATTACTGTGTTCTTTATTATTGCTTCCACATTTAATTTTCACACTTTGATTTTGATAGTGAATCGTGGTTTTGGTTTATGTTTATGCTTTTGATTTAAAAGGTTTTTTAAAATACCAATTCACCCCCTCTTGGTTAGCCTTGGGATTAGTTCATTAGCGCTTAACATTCTTGTCGTACTTTTAAGTGGTATCAGAGCGGGATTCATAAAATCCAGTTTTTAAACTTTTGAATTTTAATTTATGGCTAACTGATGTAATCGTAATACTGTGAAAGGATATTCTATTACACATCCACCTTTGTTTGACAATATTCCTTTTGATTTTTGAAAAACTCGCATGTTTATGTTTTTACAATCGATTGATTATCGTATATGGATGCTTATTAAAGATGGTTATTCACTTCCTTCTCATGAAATTAATGGAATTAAAACTGAAATTCCTTTTACTGAATGGACTTTTGATGAACGGGATTTAGCGCAACTTAATGCGAAATGTTTAAACTATTTTTTCTGTGCTTTGAAATCTGAAGATTATATGCGTGTTTCAACTTGTGCAACTAGTAAAGAAATTTGGGATAAATTGTATATTACTTATGAATGAACCAATGAAGTTAAACAATCTAGGTTGAATATTTTTTTGCATGACTACGACTTTTTCGTAATAAATCTACTGAATCAATTTCTGATATGTATACTAGGTTTACTCAAATTGTCATCTCTTTGTATGCTTTAGGAATAGAGCTAACTAGTTATGAAAGAGTGAATAAAATTTTGAGATGTTTGTCTTCTTTCTTTGATGATAAGATCACTGCAATTACTAAATGCAAGGATTTAAATACTTATTTTATTGATAACTTACTTGAGTCACTCATTGCTTATGAGTAAGGGATGAACCAAAGATAACTTGATGTAGGTGAGAAAAAGAAGGAGAAAACTGTGCCGCTAAAGGCTAATGATACGGATTCTTTCGGGTCTAAAAATGATGATGTTTCTTTCATCACTAGGCAATTCGAAAGCTTTTTAAGGAAGAATAACAAGTATCATCAAAAGTGAAAAAAGGTAAGGATAGCAAAAACTTTAAAAGTTATTCTGATCTTGTTTGCTATGAATGTAGAAAGCCTAGACATGTCAAAGCTGATTGTCCTACACTTAAGGATCACTCAAGCAAATAGAAAGGTGAGGAGAAACATAAATATAAGAAGGACAAGAAGCAGTACGAAAAGACATTCTAGGAAGATTCTGCATTTGTCTCCTCTAAGACTGAAGCAGAGGAGGAGATAATATACTTGTGCTTGATGGGTGATTATCTTGGTCAATCTGATCAAGAAGACGTATGTGAACCATTTTATGATCAATTACTTAAAGTTTACATGAACATTCATATATCATATAGGAAACTTAAGAAAACTCATGCTAGTTTAAAATTAGAATTTTTAAATTTACAAAAACAGCATATAATTTTAAGTAAAGATCACACTCAACTTGATAGCAATCACATGTCATTGCTTAATGAGTTTAATGAATTGAATAAAAAGCATTATGAATTGGTTGTTGAGCATGAGTCTTTTAAAGTATCCTACACCTCACTTGAATCTGATTTTAAAACTCATATTGAAGAATCTGAGCATAAGGAGTACTATTTCAATGTTGATAATACTATTTTAGAAAGTGTTAACTTGAGGTTTAAAGCTAAATTGAATGCACTAGAGAGAAATTGGAATACATCCACATTTGATCTAAAGCCAAAACCTAGGAAGAAGCATTATAACCCAAACAGATTAGTAAATCCTTTTCCTGGAGTTAGAGATTTTTTATGTGGCGTGCTAGGACACATTTCACACACTTGCACTATTCACCATAATACACATTGGACGTGGAGACCCAAGCATAACACATACACATTGGATGTAGGTGTGCTTTCATCAAAGACCTCGTGAGAGCATGTGGTACTTGGACGGCGGAGGCTCGCGGCTCTTAATTGCATAAACTTGTTGATTAATAAATTTTGATTTGCATGTTTACTACTCTGTTGATTGCTATTATTTTCTTTTCTTTTTGTTCTAATTTTGAATTAATTTTTTATATTTCTGTTGTTATTTTGTAGTTATTTCATCTCTGTTATTTTCCTTTTTATTTATTAGTTTTTCTTATTTATGGTGTGGTGATTAGGAATAAAGTAAGATTGATGGCTAAGGGATATAACCAAATAGAAGGGATTGATTTTGAGGATATCTTTGCCCCTATAGTTAAATTGAAAGCCATTAGAGTTTTATTATCATTTGCATGTTATAAGGGATTTAAGCTTTACCAAATGGACGTTAAGAATGCCTTTTTAAATAGGTTGATAAAAGAGGATGTGTTTGTAGAGCAACCTTCAGGTTTTAAGAGTTCCCAATTTCCAAATCATATTTTCAAATTAAAAAAGGCCTTATATGGATTAAAGTAGGCACCTAAAGCTTGGTATGAGAGGCTTAATATATTTTTACTAGAGAGGGAGTTTGTTAAGGGGAGCGTAGACACCACCCTTTTCCTGAGGAAAGTAGGAGATGAGTTACTCTTTGTTCAGTTCTATGTTGATGATATACTTTCTGGATTTTTTGATAAAAAACTATGTGATAATATTTTTAAAATAATGAGTAAGGAGTTTGAGATGACTATGATGGGAGAGTTGTTCTATTTTTTAGAGTTTAGCATAAGACAATTGGATGATGGAATTTTATAAGTCAATCAAAGTACATTAAGGACATCTTGTAGAAATATGAAATGGATGAAGCCAAGCTAATAAATACTCCCATAATTTCTAATATTCAGATGGATAAGGACTCAAATGAAAATCTGTTGATCAAAAGAAGTATAGAGGGATGATTGGATCTTTACTTTATCTGACTGCTAGTCTACCTAATATAATGTTTAGTGTTTGTCTCTGTGCTAGATTTTAAGTTGATCCTAAATAATCCCACGTGATCGCAGTTAAGAGAATTCTTAGATATCTTTTGGAGACTCAAAACTTAAGAATTTGGTATCCTAAGCATAACACTTCTTTTGAGATTATCGCATATTCTGATTCTGATTTTAAAGGATGTAGGGTGGATAGAAAGGGAACTTCTAAAACTTGCCAATTCATAGGACAGTCTTTAGTCTTCTGGTTTAGTAAAAAACAAAACTCTATTGCACTTTCCACTGCTAAAGCTGAGTAATTGCCTTAGGAAGTTGTGTGGCTTAAGTCCTTTGGTTGAAGCAATAAATTCTAGATTTAGGATTACCTATATGCACTATTTTAATCCTTTATGACAACACTAGTATCATCTGCATCTCTAAGAATCCTATCCAATATTTAAGGACCAAATACGTTGACATAAGGCATCACTTTATTAGAGACCTTGTGACCAAAGGAGACATTGAGTTACACCATGTGACAACTGAGAATAAATTGGCTGACATCTTTACTAAACTGTTGGATTTTGACACTTTCAGCATCTTAAGGACCAGATTGGATGTGATTGACATAAATACATAAACTTTTTATTTATTAAATTCTAAATTTTATATTTTCTTATTTTTTTGTTTTGTTTCACTTTGCTTATTTTATTTTTTACTAGTTTTTGTTTATATTCTTTATTTTATTTATGTTATTTTAGTTTTTCTTTTTTTTGTGATCACTGCTGAAATGATATTTTATGCCATATTTTTGTTTTTTGAAAATTTGTAGTCAATGTTTTATATCTCTTAATCTGTTAAAGGGAGAAAACACCATTGATTGTTTCTCTTCCTCTAACCTCTTTTAGGGGTGTAATTTTCTTTTCTAAACAAAAAATTATCTCAAATTAATAACTGAATTTTACGATTGAGATATTTTATATCTTGCTACAGTAATCTATTTTATATTTATAATGTTCAAAGTTTTTATATTACTTTTAAGTTTTCTGATAATCCTGTCATTGTATTTATCATATGATTTTAATTCTATTTTATGATTTATTCTTCCTTATATTAGAGAGTGAATTTTTTTCTTTAATATCTAGAAGACATACTCACAACTAAGAGTATTTAAGAGTTTTGAAAAGGGATCTAGTTTGTAAGAATAAAAAAAATCGGCCAATGATGCCAAATAAAAAGATACGTAATGACACCAAATTGAGAATTATACACAAAGTGTATCAAAAATTAAAAGATGGACAATGTGCGCTATTTAATTGATAAGATGCATAAAATGAGCCCACCAAAAGCAAGTTCTGTTCTCTTTCAAACTTTTAAAACTTAGAAGAATTCATGTTTCACTTGATATTTTCAAAGGCTTGCTTTCGAATTTCACGATTATGATAAATTACTTTGATATATTATTCTATAAGATATTTTTTCTGAAACCAAGTCTTGAATGGATCTCTTTTTCTTATATAATTAGTTTTTCTAAGTTAGGTCTTTTATTTTGAAAAGATAATTTTGCCTTGAGAGAAATCCGAGCTAGGGTTAGTAGGATATAATATTTTATCATTTTCGGATTTTGATGATGTTAACTCATTGGTCTTACAAGTCTTTAAAATCAATCATAAGGAGACTTTTTCATATTCATGCTTTGATTAAAAAAAATCCTTGTGTTCATTCTTCTTTTTTTCTACTTTTTTTTCCTGATTTTTTCCTCCTTTTTTGTGATGTCAAAAGGGGGAGTAGTGTTTGAGTTGTTTTCATTAGTTTTGATTGTTTGATTGTTTGTCATCATCAAAAAGAGGGATATTATTATAAATATGATTTCAGGAAATAGAATTTTGATGATAGCAAACACTTATGTTCCTCTACGACTGCCTTGCTTACTAATATTTCAGGTTCACAAGATTAAACTGCAATTTGAACTAGCTAAAGATTGGGTAGACTAGGTCTAAGTCAGTTTGTAATCTTTTTCTTTTCTTGAGTCAATTGTAAATAATGTGATTCCTGATGTTAAGTAACCTTGCACACACACACACTTGGGGGAAATTTTTTGACTATTTTTAGAGTTTCCTATTTTTGGTCACATCATCCGAGAAGATCAAAAAATCAGCCTGGATGATCAATTAAAAATAGAAACCCTAATTAGGGTATTCTAGTTAAGGCAGCCATCTTTAAGAGCATCATCCTGGACGATTTGCTTAAATCAGAAAGAATCAGTCATTTGATCTATTTAGGTATCTTTTATTTTTGGATATCTATCCTGGACGATGCAATTTAATTATGCCTAAATTAATGTATTAATTAAGATAATCAATTAATGTTTGATTGCTCGATCATATAATTCTGGATGATCAGTTTAAAAACCTTAGTTGTTCTTAGACGATCAAACATCGGCCTGGTTCTATTTAGGTTGATACTTTGGACAATATGCACTAAATTGAACTAATCATCCGGGATAATCATGAGATTGGCCTGGACGATCAAGTTATTTTTCCATCGTCCAGACATCCATTCAGGGCGATATTCTGGATGATATTCAATAACTTATACTAATCGTATAAGATGATATACTATCGATCTGGATGATATGAACAAAAACCTTCTGATCATCCCAAATCATCCTAGCTGATTGAGCTAAATTTATACTGATTGTACATCATCCTAGATGATAAAGTCGATTTATTGCAATTAAGATCTATTCTGAAGCTCTTCTATATAAGACCTCTTGTTCTGCCTAAGAGAGTATCTTTTACTATTGTTCTGACCTGAGAGAGCCAAGCGGAGAGGGAGAGTAAGGGAGAGAGAGAGAGGATCTTGTGAGGGGGAGTTTGTGAGGAGTTTTACAAATGTTGCTCCAAGCAAGGATCCGTCGTCATCTTCTCCGATCATCGTCCCTAGTTCCTTGGGGGTTTTAGAGAGGTCTACTTCAGCATCTGATCGAGGTTCTCTGCCTGTTTTAGGAGGAAGCAGAAGGAGTTGGGTTCTCTACCTGTTTTAGGAGGAAGCAAAAAGAGTTGGGTTCTCTGCCTGCTTTTGGAGGAAGCAAAAGGAGTTGGCTTCTCTGCCTTATCGAGGTCGGTGGAAAGGATGTTTGTAAAGGTTTCTCCACCTTGCTGTGGGGGCAAAAGGAGAGATATTGTATTTAGTGCAATACTCGGAGGAGAGGCTCCAGTGAGTGGATGTAGGTCAAGTTGACCGAGCCACTATAAATTACTATGTTCTTATTACTGCTTCCGCATTTAATTTTTGTATTTTGATTTCTGCAGTGAATCTTGGTTTTGGTTTATGTTTGAGTTTTTGATTTAAAAGAATTTTTTAAAATACCAATTCACCCCCTTCTTGGTTAGCCTCGGGACTAGTTCATTAGAACTTAACATCCCTATCAAACTTTCAGGTTTGTGGGCCTGGTCAGGTCAACCCGGTAACCCATGTGGGTCGACTATGTGATAAAAATCCTAATCATTTAGCTGAACGTGTCAGGTTTGGGTCAACCCGTGTACGCCTGGGTCAACTCGGGTTGAACCAAACCCAACCTGTTGACCCAAATCTACACCCCTAGTTACCCAACGGAGAAATTGGCAAGACATCCAATAGAAGGAAAGCAGTCTAAGCTTATGCAAGGCATAAGCATAATGCCAAAATAAAAAAATATTAGCCCCTATTATAGATAAAGAGAGAAACCTTCCCTAGTGGAGTCAAGAGAAAAATCATGCAGGAAAATAGAACCACATTGATTCAGTACGCTCTCATATTTTTATGATAGAATACTACATTGAGATTAACATACCATCTTGATAGATAGACATAGCATTCTACAATGGATTTAAAGATAAAAATAGAGTTTTAAAAAAAATATTCTTTGTGTAATCAAACATAATTAAAACAATAAAACATCATCCAAAAGGCTGAATATAATATTATATGGAAGTGTTTGAAAATAAAAATGAGTTTTTTAAAGTTTTCCACTCTTGGAATCAAATGCGGCAAAAAGGATATGATATCATTTGAAAAGATGAAAGCAAGAATGAGTTTTGAAAAATGCATCATTTACATGAACAAAAATAAAAAGGAAATAGCATATAATCTTGAAAGATGAGCATGATATTCTACAAAGGTATTTAAAAAAAGAACCGTGTTTTGAAAAGTATTTATGGTGTTAGAAAAATTTGTGGAAAATAAAACCATGCAGACTTGAAGGGAGATCTCCTTTGGGGATCATATGTCCTTTGTACATGTCATTTTTCAGGAAATGAAAGAAACTTCAAGGAATTTTAGATTTTGACTTTGATTTCATTTTCTTTTTCAGGATTTGAAATTTTTTTTGAAAATTTTTAACTCTTCCTCATTGCCCTATAAGCAAATATGGCCACGAACAACTTACAAAATATTTCATTAAGGATTATTTATTTTTATGCTGGTCATCACTTTTAAGGAAAGAAGAAAGAGAGTGAGTAGTTCAATCATCCTTAATAGACAACATCTATTAAAGCATTTGAACTACTCACGAGGAAATTATAATTTCTAGTGATGTTAGATTTTCATAATTAAAATTTTAAATTTAGGACCTTGTTTAAAATGACAAGTGTGAAAGGATTTAAAAGCATAGGGAAATATGAGTTGACACAATCCACCACAAATGATTTGAACTCAATCATTGTGAGTTTAGTCAAATAACATTTCAGGATGAAATTTGTATTCTTGATTATGTTTTCAAATATCAATGCTATGAAAAAAAAAGTTCTATAGGAATATAATCATTTTTTCTCTAACATTCAATTCTAGCATACCACAAACTAGTTCAACCATCCTTGATAGATAATATTGATATATATGTATTATCAATATTATATATCATATGAGGAATTATATATATATAAAATTTTGTAAAGGCCAAACTTCCAAAAAGATTTTAATGTTGAAGGAGAATTTTGGTTTTGTTAAAAATTTTGGAGAGCTTGAAACCTTATTTAAATCTAAGCTAAGTAGGAGGTTCAAGAACTCTAAGTTCTTCTTCCTTTTGAGTTTCTTCAAAATATCAAAACCTGACTAATCAGATCCTCATATGATAAGAGTTTTTGAGATTTTAATGAATCGCCCATATTTTATTAATTTTTATAAATTTTAATAACATACCGATCCCAACAGACCTAATGGGCTTCAATTAAATCAGGATGTTGATCGTAGTTGCCCAAGGAAAATTTGGCAAGGAATCCATAGAAGAAAGGTGGTCCAAGCTTATATTGAGCATAAACATACTACCGATGTAAGAATATAAGCCACCACTAAAGATGGAGAGATGAACCATACCAATGGAGTCACCAGAAAAATAATATGGGAAAATAGAACTACACTAATTTGATGTGTTCTTCCATCTTTTTTGATTGAATACTATATTGAGCATAACATATCATCTCATGAAATGGGCATGGTACTCTATAATAAATTCAAGGACAATAATAGTATTTTAAAAAATACCATTTATATGATCAAACATAATTTAAAGAATGATATGTCATCTCGAGAGGTGAAGGTAAGATTCTATTGAAAGTGTTTGAAAAAAAGTAGGTTTTAAATTTTAATCATTCTTATAATCAAATGGAATGATGAGAATAACATATCATCTCAAGAGATGAATATATTACTCTACAAAAAATTAAAAAGTAAGAATGTATTTTAAAAAATACATCATTTTTAGAATTTAAAGTGGTAAGAAGAATGTTATATCATCTTTTTAAATGATAGCAATGCTCTATAAAGGCTTTTGAAAATAGAAATGAGTTTTAAAAATACCATCTACGTTCCACGAAATTTTTACGTCTTATGAGAAAAACATAAGATTTTTTTTTTTTATTCTAGAGTTACAGGTTCCCAATAAGGGTAAACCCTTATGGTTAATTACATTCCTAGATAGATAAATCTACTGAGAATACTCTCGATTAATGCAATGACAAATATTTTTAGGGTTTTCAAAGTTTAAGGCACGGATGTAAGTTTTAGAATTTTTTTCAAATGGGATTAGTTCAAGGTTGAATAGTTCTTTCTAGAGTCAATTAAAGAGGAGCACGGAACAATAGATTCTAAGAAACTCAGAAGTGTTGCAATATATCCTAATGTTGGGCTTTAATATTTTAGAATGAGATTTTTTTTTGGGTTGGTATGTTATTAAAAATTTGTGACTTATATTTTAAATCAAATGCTTAGGGGTGAGGGCTTATGATGCAACAAATAATCTCAAAACCTAAATCTAAGATGAGCCATTATAGAGTAGTAACTTAGACAGAGTTTGATGAAATACAATGGGACTTATATCTCTCACTACGCCAAGAATTTAAGAAGTTCTTACTCTTCTAGACATATATTCCTTCTTGGATGGGGCTACCAGCTAAACTCTAACTAATCCCCTTTAAAATCATGATATTTAGTCTCATGTAAATGTAAGATAGGATATGTTAGGTTATTGTAGGTAAAGTATTGAAATATATGACAAAAATCTAAGAGTCCTAAGTAGCCCCATACCATGAATGATATATTATTCTTCTAAAATAAAATTTAATTATTCTATAATATAATGCATGTTAATTGAATCTATGTATTTAAAAAAATAGAAAGATTTTAAAAAGGCTTAAAAATAAGTTTTAATCTAAAAGAGTAGAACTCCATTAAGATAGAATTATACCCTAATAGGATAGGTGGTCTGCTTCTACCTACAGGCGAGGTGACTATAGGTGTGGAAGAATAATTTAATATGCTTTATAAGACCCCAGACAAATCCAAGCTTCCTTAATCAATTATCTTGTAATATTATTTAATCCTAAAACCTAATGGTTATGAGCATAAGAATTTTCCTAAAAAGCTAATGTAACACTATTTCCAAGTTGTCCTATAAACAAGCATGCAAGTGTCTATAACACACCAATTTTAAATTTGTGTAAAATAAGAAAGTCTTAATGTGTGTAAATTACAGAGTTTGGAATGTCAGTCAATATTCTAGTGTTGATTATTTTATTTCCTAACTAAGGGCTTTTTTTAGTTCTAGTCAAAGTTATAATCACACATCATTCATTTTTAATTTTAGGGTTTGAGTTCACAATTAATGATTTAATTTTTATAATGTAATGAAAAATAAAGTAGAATGTAAAGTACATAAAAATAAAATATAAGTAGTACATATGAATATAAATGTCTTATTCTTAAATATTTAAGGCTGGCGACTTATATGTAATATCTAATATGTGTTATGTCGTGCTGGAGGTTAACTAATTGTTAGTTCATGATTTTAATTTTCAATTTAAATCTATTTAGTTTTTATCTAGAGGTAGTTCTTATTATTATTTTTTTGATGGAATGCATAGAGCAAAACTTTATTAAAAAAAGATAAGTACAATAAACTAAGTGATTGCTTCACAATCACAGTCTTCCTTGAGTAACAAAATAAAACTAGGAGAAACCTTATTACTACTGAGATCATCCCAAAAGAAATCAAAGGAGCAAGCATAATTAGCACAAAAATCCGCTAATTTATTGCTTTTTCTATGAACAAAGTGGAAAAGAACCTGATTAAATTCCGGTAGAAAAGAGAAGTCCAGACTGCCTAAGTCTTCCTCATAACCTGGTTGCATATTAAAGATTTTATTGAAAAAATCTATAATATTTTTATTGTCACCTTCTATGATGATTCCTTTGTAATCATATATCCCTTGAAGAATAAAAGATTTTATAGATACGATAGCATACATCTCCATTTGAGCTGGATCCCAATGCTTACAATTAATACCGAATGCACATAGTAGCCTCCCTCCATGATCTCGAAAGGCACCGTCAATACCAACATTGTAATTGCTTTTAACAGAGGCATCTATATTCAATTTAATCCATTTGGTTGGAGGAGGAAACAAATGAAATGTCAGCTGTGATAGCTGGTTAGTTTCCCAGTATTCCAAATTTTTCTTGAAAGATGCTTCAGCCATGCTGATAGCATTTGCTGCAATGAAAGAGGTGCTATCTTCCTTTCCTCCGTGATTCACATTGTTCCTATTGATCCAATTTAAAAAAACCGCAGAACAGTAAATGTTACCAATTAAAGGATCATTAATGGCCATTAAATTTAAAGCTCTAAAACAATCTTCAATGGATTTAAATACATGAACAGAGAATCCCCAGCTTCTAATAACATTGAAAATATGTATCAACTTTTGACAATTGACCGCAATATGGAATTCATTTTCCACAGATTTGCAACCTCTCAGGCAGTCTTCAATCCTTGATAGATTTCTGTGTTTCAAAAAAACATTTGATGATAAAGCATTGATGCCAAGTCTCCACCAAAAAAGACTTACTCGGGGTATAAGCTTCAGATTTTTCCTCCATTTCCATGTAGGATCTTCACTTCCATAAGTTCTAGATTTTGTAGAAATTAAAGCTGAAATTGATTTACCTGAGAACTTGAATTTGAGTTCTAATTGATCCTCATTTAAATAAGGAAGAATATGGACCTTGTTAATTATTTCAATCAAATCTGGTCCAAAGAAGAGCTTTAATTTATCAGCATCCCATTCTACTTCATTGACAAAGAAATCCAAATTTTGGATATCTTGTCCCATATCTGCTACATAGGTAGGCCATTTTGAAATTGATTTGTCAAAAATCCAAACATCTTGCAAGATATTGATATTGTTGCCCTTAGACACCTTCCACCTTAAGATATCTTTAAGAGCTTGAAATCCATTAACAATAATTTTGATCATAGGAGAACTTTGATATTTAAGCTGAATGTTCCAAGGTTGATTACCATACTTAGCAACCAAGACTCTGTTGAGAGTTGAAGATGAACCGAAAATGAGTTTCCATGCAAACTTTGCTCGAAGTGGACCAACTTTAGAAACCATAGAGTGGATACCTTGCCCTCCCATACTAAGTGGCCTGCAAAGTACATCCCATGAAACATAATGTAGTCCTTTATTACCATCATGTTTGTTCCACAAAAAATCCGTACACATTCTAGTTCCTTGAGTATACCCAAAGGAACTAAAGAGTGAGTAATGTGATAGACGAGGAAGGATGAAAATATAGATTTGACAAGAAGAATCTTCCCAGCTAATGAAATGCATTTGTTACCCCAAACATTCATATAGTTATTAACTTTGTCCAATAGATGATAAAAATCCATTCTAGAAGTCCTTCTCAATACAATATTGATCCCAAGATATTTAAGTTCTTGAAGCACTTTGAATTTTTGGATTCTAGCCAATCTCCTCCTCCTCCTATTAACCGACTTTCCAAAAAGAATGGAAGATTTATGAATATTGATTCTTTGCCCGGTCCAATTACATTAATGTTCCAAAATTTCCTTAGCTTTCTTAACACTACTCCCATTAGCTTCCAAGAATAAAACTATGTCATCAGCATATAATAGATGTGAAATTTTCTCCACATTAGGAGCTATTTTAATACCCAATTCCTTTTCATTCTGCATAACCATGTCAGAAAGAAGTTGGGAGCATAACATGAAAAAAAGGGAGAGAGTGGGCAGCCTTGCCTAAACCCCCTTTTAGCTTTGAACCAATCTGAATTATTACCATTAATGCTAATAGAAAATTTTGTATCAGAAACACATTGAATAAGGAAGTTAGTAAACTTATCTGGAAAACCCAAATTCTTCAAGACCTAAGTAAGAGTTGATGAACCCATACTGTCATAAGCTTTTTCCATGTCGATTTTAATAGCCATAAGCCCTTTTTTAGATTTAGAGAATCTAAATTTGTTACAAACTTCCTGTGCTAACAGAATATGTTCAGAACTAGATCAGCCTTTAATAAAGCAGCTTGATCTTCAGAAATTAGTTTTGGAATAAGAACTAACATTCTGTTTAATAGCATCTTGGCTACCAACTTATAGATAGATAAACAGAGACTTATAGGTCTAAAATTAGAAGGTAAAATCAGGTTCTCTATTTTTGGAATTAGAACTACCAAGTTCTCCTTCCAAGTAGGACTCATAATTCCTTGATAAAAAAAGAGAGTGAATAGCCTTCCAAACAACATTTTTAATGATAAACCAAAAAGTTTTAATGAAGGAATAAGAGATCCCATCAATACCTGGAGAAACATTGGATTAAAGATGTTTAACCACATCTTCTAGCTCTTCTTCCTTGAAATCATTTAAAAGAAATAGTTTGTCTAATTCATTAAGCACATTAAAAGGCTTTGGCCAACCAGATAGATAGCAAACCTTCTCCTCCCATTTGTTTTTGAAAAAACGGAAAAAGATGTTTTCAATTTCGTTTTGATCAACAGTTATTCCCCCATCTTAACCTTTAATCTGATGAATCCAGTTAGTATTCCGTCTACCTGACGCATAAGAGTGTAAAAACTTAGTGTTTGAATCACCATCCACCAACCATTTCGTTTTTCCTCTTTTCCTCCACCACATGTTCAGCCATGATAAGGTAATATTTAATTCATGAACTTTAGATTTCAGCAACTGAACCATATCTTCGGGCAAGCCACCTAATTCTGCTTCTTCAAACTGCATTTCCAAAATTTCCTTCTTCAGTTTTTCTTTCAGCAACATCAAATCCTGATGTTTGTTTTTACTCTAGTAATAAAGAGCTGTTAAAACTCTTTTAAATTTCTTATTCAAATAGATAGCTGGATCACCTATCATACTCTTTCTCCATGAGTTATTGACAATACCTGTTGAAGCAGCATAAGAAGACCACACTTCTTCATATCTAATAAACCTGTATTTTTGAGCAGCTGGATTAAGCAGATTGACTACAATGGGGTAGTGATCAGAAGCTACCCTTGGAAGATGTTTAATAACAGGATTTTGAATTGTTCGCAAAGCAACCGAATTCAACAAACATTTATCCAATCTTTCCATAATCCTAGCTCCCCCTATCTTGCTGGTACACCAAGTGTACCTTGGTCCAATGAATTTCAATTCATGAAGATTACATGAACTTATAAAATTACTCAAATCTTGAACAACTTGAGAGAATTTGAATTTTTTTTCCTCCTTGCTTGTCCTTTTGGGATAAAAGGCAGTTGAAATCACCTCCTATGATTATGGGCAAATCAGAATTAGAAATGCCTTCAAGAGTGTTCCATAATCTCTTCCTTTTGTATAAATCATTACTTCCATATATTGATGCTATAAGCCAGATCCCTTTATTAGAAATGTTTAATTCACCTACAATGGCTTGAGAAGATGCCACCAAGGTAGAGAAAGAAGCAAGATCCTTCCTCCAACAAACCATAAGTCCACCTGATAGCCCTTATGAAGGAAATAAATAAAAATCCCAAAGCTTTCCTATGAACTTATCACAATCTTTTCCATCAAAGGAAGATATCTTTGTTTCAGATAACCCAACAAAGATCAAACCATTATATTTAATACATTCCTTCAAGTAGTGGGAGACTTCCTTTTTTCTAGCCCCCCTACAATTCTAAAAAATTAAGGAAGTCATGATTGATAAGAATAGGGATTACTCCCTTTCCTACCTTTAGCAAATCCACCTCCTTTTCTGTAATAGCAGTTTTGTACATATCGTCCAGGCCGATCATGGATTGTCCTGGGACGATCAGTTAAAATTTTGTTCCAGATTTTGTATAGAAGTTACAGGAAAATTTTCCTGGGATCGTCCGGGCCGATCTGGGATCGTCCGGGCCGATCTGGGATCGTCCCAGGACGATCAGAGCATGGCACAAGATAGAGAGCAAGGGGTTTTTGAAAATTAATTATCGTCCTAGATCGTCCTGCGAAATCGTCCCAGGACGATGTGAATTTGGTCAGATCATCCAGGACAATCGTGCGATCGGCCAGGCCGATCTGAGTATTATTTAGCTGAAATGAGTCGTTTTGAAGAGAGAGAAAATCAAAAAATAAATATCTTAAATTTCTGAGGAGAGAGAAGGACGAGGGCAAAAGTGGAAAAACTGATTTTTGGGTGACGCCAGGTCGTTTTCGTCCGTCGAGACAGTTCAGGAAATTGGTTTACGCAATGTGAGTCAGATTCCGCCCTTCTCAATTTTCAGAACAGTGAAGTTTGAATGAGTTTTCTGTCCGGATTTCATTTTCGTTAGCGAATTTCGTCCGTATTTTCCGATTGGTTCAGTTTTTACTGCGTAACTTTTGATATGTTTCTTAGGTGCCGAGTGTGCACATTTTGATTATTTTCTGCAGATTTTTGACCTGGTATTTTTGATTCGGCGGTGTTTTATTTTGACTGTAATTTTTGATAAAGTCTGATATTGTCTGGGCAGTAGAATAAAAGTCTTGCAATGTTGTTGTGAATATTCTGTGATAATTTGGTAATGTTTGATTTTTAGAAATTTTATTTAAATTTCGTATACTGCCGTTATGCCGCCGGATTTTCGTACGATTTCTGAAATTGTCCGGATTTGTTCTGAAATGACATGCTATGTTTGTGTGCTATGAAAAGGGAGTTATAAGGGGTCAGGATCCTGTGAGATCCTGTTTGTGTCAGGGAAATTCTGAAATGAGCTCTAAAATCTGAAAACAAGTTCTGTTCCGGATCCGATGATAAATTCTGTTCTGGTGCCATGAGCACAAAGGGAGGCATAAGGGACCAGAATCCGAGAGATTCTGTCAGTGTCTGGGAAGGGAGGCATAAGGGGTCAGAATCCGTTGAGATTCTGTCAGTGTCAGGGAATCTGTTCTGACTTTTGATATATTCTGAATTGATATGATTTCTGATGTCCGTACGATTCTGTTCTGTTCTGATTTGATCTGATATGTTCTATTCTGAATTAATCTTATTTTTGTAGTTCTGTCAGCTCTGATGTGATATATTTCTGTTCTGTTCTGATTTGCTCGGTACGATTCTGTTGTATGATTTCTGTTCGGATTTCTGTCTGATGTGTTTGATGTGGATTCTGAGGATTTTGATTGGAGGTTTGATGTCTTGCTGAGCTGTGTAGCTCATCCTTGTTTTCTGCATGGTTTTCAGGTTTTGGGAAAGGGAAGGAAGTCTTGGAGTAGAAGTTCAGAGTCTGATCCGTTATAGGTATTTTGTACTTTTGATTTTTGTACAGTCATGGATTTTCTGTTCTGCTTTTCTTTCTGTCTGAAAGCCATGAGCTGTATTTGTATATGATTCTTTTGAGGAAAGAAAAAGATAGATGATCTGTTCTGCTGCATTTGATGTTCATAGTAACTCTATGTGTGTGTCTATTTCTGTCTGTATGTTTGGAAGAAAGTTCTGAAATAAATTTCAAAGTCAGATCCTAGAATCAGTTCAGTTAGTCTGAAGTTCCGGCACCACGACCCGATGCGAGCGGGACCCGTGCCGGTCGGGTTGGGTCGTGACAAGCCTTTTTAGTGGTATCAGAGCAATGGTTTTGGAATTTGGAATTTGGATTGTAATACAGAGCTATAGGAAGCGATCTGAGTCTGTTTGGGGTAGTTTTGGTTTGTTCGGATTTTTATTGTGTTATTTTTGTTATTAGTTTTCTGGATTTTCTAGATTTTCTGTATGGATCTGCCAGACCCCGACATGACAGACGGTCAGAGTGCCAGTCAGGCAGCACCAGTGGGTAGTACAGCCCCAGTGGTTGGTGCAGATACACTTTCCCAGATTGTTACATTGGTTGCTCAGATGATGAGTGAGACACACAGTAGAGCCTCTACTATTCGATCTGAGGATATTGATAGACATCTGCAGATGTTTCTGAGATTGAAACCTCCGAGGTTTGAGGGCGATGTTGAGCCCAGAGCAGCTGAGGAGTGGCTGAGGAGGTTAGAGAAGACTTTTGACGGCATGTAGTGTCCGTCAGACAGGAAGGTACCTTTGGCAGTATTTATGTTGGATGGGGAAGCTGAGCACTGGTGGGTAGGCCAGCAGGAGGCCAAGTTTCAGGGCAGATTGAACTCTTTGATTTCTTGGGAAGAGTTTTCTGAGGTATTCCGAGCTTGGTTTGTTCCCCATATGCCGTGCAGTAGATGCAGGAGAGTTTTCTGAGGCTGGTTCAGGGGAGCAGGACGGTGATGCAGTATGAGGCAGAGTTTACTGCCTTAGCCCGATATGCTCCGCAGCTGGTTAGTACTTCTGCTGAGAAGTGCTATCAATTTTTAAGGGGACTACGAGATAGTCTGAGGCATCCCCTGGTACCATTTCACATTTCTGATTTCTCTGAGCTTGTGGATAGAGCTCGTCTGATAGAGAACGATCTGATAGCTACTCAGCAGCGGTGGACTGCGAGTAGGAAGAGGTTTGGGGGTGATTCGAGCAGTAGTTCCTCTGGAAAGAGGAGATTTGTTTCTGGTTCTGGAGACTCCAGGAGGAGTGGACAGTCAGAATTTGCTGGTATTGCTATGCCCAATACGACTAGTTCTGGATCTGTTAGTGGGGCACCTGTGTGCCAGAGTTGTGGACGACGACATTTTGGTCAGTGCTACAGGATGACTGGTCAGTGCTTCAGATGTGGTCAGCCGGGACATCGGATTGCAGAGTGTCCATAGGCTGGATTTGATCGACGATCTGAGTTTCGATCCGAGGGCTTTGTTAGACCTGCCGGTTCAGCAGGAAGACCGATGACTATTCCTCCACGCCCTGTGACTGAGGGATTTTCTGGTAGAGGTGGTGGTTCGAGTTCTGTGCCACGGAGACCACCTATTGTTAGTGAGAGGCTCCCTCTGCCTAGTAGTTCTGTTGCTTCAGCTCCAGCTGTAGTTCAGCCACGAGTGTACAGTCTGAGTCAGTAGTAGGCTCGAGATGCTCCAGATGTGGTGACAGGTACAATTTATATTTCTGATCAGCCCTGTCGTGTTTTGTTTGATTCTGGAGTCAGTCACTCTTTTATGTCCGAGCGTTGTTTTGATGCTTTGCATCTGGATTCGATTTTGCTTCTGATTTCTCTTTCTGTGATTTTGCTGGCTGGAAGTAATTTGATTGCTCGGAAGTTTTGTTTTTGTGAGATTGATATTGCTGGCAAGAAGTGGAAATTGAGTTTGATTCTGTTGCTGATTTCTTCGTATGATGTGATTTTGGGCATGGATTGGCTGAGTCTATATGAGGCCCAAATTGACTGTTTGAAGAAGCAAGTGACTTTGCTTATGTCTGGAGAGAGATGTGTATTCTAAGGCTTACGAGGTGTTCTCTCCAGTCTGATTTCTAGGTTGGAAGTGAGAAGAATGTGGAAGAAGGGTTGTTCAGTATTTTTGGCTTCTGTACGGGATATGAACCTGGATGTTGGTTCTGTTTCTGATATCCCAGTGGTACGAGAGTTTGCTGATGTATTTCCTGAGGAGTATGTTGCTTTTCCTCTAGATAGAGATGTGGAGTTCTTTATTTATATTTTTTCGGGTACAGCTCCGATATCAAAAGCTCCGTACAGGATGGCACCGAAAGAACTTTCTGAGTTGAAAGTTCAGCTTCAGGAGTTGGTGGATAGAGGATTTGTTCGTCCTAGTGTTTCTCCTTGGGGAGCACCTATTTTGTTTGTGAAGAAGAAGGATGGAACACTCCGTATGTGTGTTAACTACAGAGATTTGAATAAAGTCACGATCAAGAACAAGTATCCTTTGCCACGGATTGACGACTTGTTTGACCAGCTTTCTGGTTCTTCTGTGTTTTCGAAGATTGATTTGAGATCTGGGTACTATCAGGTGAAGGTGAAGGAAGCTGATGTATTGAAGATAGCTTTCAGTACTTGGTACGGACACTACGAGTTCTTGGTTATGCCTTTTGGGGTAACCAATGCACCTGCTATTTTTATGGATCTGATGAACAGAGTGTTCAGGGAATACCTAGATCAGTTTGTGATCGTCTTCATCGACGATATTCTGGTGTATTCTACTTCTGAGGATGATCATGCCAGACATTTGAGCATTGTGTTGGAGACTCTGAGACGGCATCAGTGTATGCTAAGTTCTCCAAGTGTGAATTATGGCTGAAGAGCATTTCATTTCTGGGGCATGTGGTTAGCGGTGAAGGTATTTCTGTTGATCCCCAGAAGATTCAGGCTGTTGCGGATTGGCCAAGGCCTACTACGGTATTTGAGGTACGTAGTTTCTTAGGCATGGCTGGATATTACAGGAAGTTTGTGAAAGGATTTTCTCAGATTGCTACGCCTCTGATGAGACTGACTCAGAAGTCAGTAGCTTTTGTTTGGACACTGGAGTGTGAGGCTAGTTTTCAGAGATTGAAGGATTGTCTGACTTCAGCTCCAGTGTTAGCACTTTCGTCAGGTACGGAAGGATTTCAGGTGTTCAGTGATGCTTCACTGAAAGGTTTGGGATGTGTGCTGCATCAGCAAGGTATGGTAATTGCTTATGCCTCAAGACAGTTAAAACCACATGAGAAGAATTACCCGACATATGATTTGGAATTAGCTGCAGTTGTTTTTGCTTTGAAGATTTGGCGTCACTATCTGTATGGCGTCAGGTGTGAGATTTTCACGGATCACAAGAGTTTGAAGTACATTTTGACTCAGAAGGATCTAAATTTGAGGCAAAGAAGGTGACTTGAGTTGATCAAGGATTACGATCTGGCGATTCAGTATCAGCCTGGTAAGGCTAATGTGGTAGCAGAAGTTTTGAGCAGGAAATCTTCTGGATTTTCAGGTATTCAGCTCACTTTGATGATTTTCTGATTCGTGATATGGAACGGTTGTAGTTGGAGGTGATTTCCTCCCGTGGTTTGGATTCTGGAGTTTTGACTCAGTTGAGCATTCAGTCTTCTTTGGAAGAAAGGATTCAGGAAGCCCAGAAGTTAGATTCTGATTATTCGACGTTGATTGCTCAAATTGAATCTGGTAAGAAGCCTGAACTCCGAGTTTCTAATTCTGGTGCTATTTTCTGCAAGAACAGGTTGTGGATTCCTGTGTTTGGAGATTTGAGGAAAGAGATTATGTATGAATCTCATCATTCAGGTTACACTGTTCATCCGAGAAGTGGCAAGATGTACGGAGATATGAAAGGTTTATTCTGGTGGCCTGGAATGAAAAAGGATGTAGCAGATTTTGTTGCTAGATGCGAGTCCTGTCAGTTGGTGAAGGCAGAGCATCAGCGACCAGGAGGACTTTTGCAGTCGTTGCCTATCCCTGAGTGGAAATGGGAGGAGGTAACAATGGATTTTGCTATGGGTTTTCCTCGATCAAGGCAAGGGCAAGATGCCATTTGGGTGATTGTGGATCGATTGACGAAGTCTGCTCATTTTCTTCCGATCAGGTACTGGAAGATCTGTTGAGGCTATGTGTTTTAGATTTTGGAGGAAGCTGGGAAGATCACATTCCTCTGATAGAGTTTGCTTACAATAACAGTTTTCAGTCCAGTATTGGCATGGCACCTAATGAAGCTCTATATGGCCGGAAGTGTAGAACTCCTTTGACTCTGACTGAGGTTGGAGATAGACAGGAGTTGGGTGCCACTTTTGTAGATGAAACTGTTAAGAAAGTCAATTTGATTAAAGAAAGATTGAAAGTTGCACAAGATCGACATCAGAAATATTACAATCAGAAGCACATGTTCGTTGAATTTCAAGTTGGTGACTTTGTGTATGTCAAAGTCAGTCCAATGATGGGTGTGAGCAGATTTGGCAGGGTAAGTAAGCTCAGTCCAAGGTATATTGGACCTTTTGAAATTCTTGAAAGAATTGATAAATTTGCTTATCGGCTGTTGTTATCTGATCAGATCTCTGATGTGCACAATGTGTTCCACGTATCTACTTTGAGAAAGTGGATATCTGACCCTAGAAAGAAAGTGTCTGCTGATGAGATTGAGATTCAGGAGAATTTGAGCTATAAAGAAGAACCAGAGTTGATTCTATCTTACGATGTTCGTAAGTTGAGAAGTAAACAGATTCTGTTGGTTAAGGTGCAGTGGAAGCACCGAACTGCATGGGAAGCGACTTGGGAGAAAGAGTCGGACATGAGGAAGTCGTATCCGTATTTGTTTTGACTGAGTTTTGATTGGACAATGTCGAGGACGACATTTTTTTGAAGTTGGGGAGATTGTAACAGCAGTTCTGTACATATCGTTCAGGCCGATCATGGATCATCCTGGGACGATCAGTTCAAATTTTGTTCCAGATTCTGTACAGAAGTTACAGGAAAATTTTTCTGTATGGATCGTCCGGGCCGATCTGGGATCGTTCCAGGACGATCAGAGCATGGCACAAGACAGAGAGCAAAGGGTTTTTGAAAATTAATTATCGTCCTGGATCGTCCTGCGAAATCGTCCCAGGACGATATGAATTTGGTCAGATCGTCCAGGACGATCGTGCGATCGGCCAGGCCGATCTGAGTATTATTTAGCTGAAATCAGTTGTTTTGAAGAGAGAGAAAATCAAAAAATAAATATCTTAAATTTCTGAGTAGAGAGAAGGTCGAGGGCAAAAGTGGAAAAGCTGATTTTTGGGCGACGCCGGGCCGTTTTCGTCCGTCGAGACAGTTCAGGAAATTGGTATACGCAAAGTAAGGCACATTCCGCCTTTCTCAATTTTTAGAACGGTGAAGTTTGAACGAGTTTTCTGGCCGGATTTCGTTTTCGTTAGCGAATTTCGTTCGTATTTTCCGATTGGTTCAGTTTTTACCGCTTAGCTTTTGATATGTTTCTGAGGTGCCGAGTGTGCACATTTTGATTATTTTCTGGGGATTTTTGACCGGGTATTTTTGATTCGGCAGTGTTTTATTTTGACTGTGATTTCTGATAAAGTCTGATATTGTCTAGGCAGTAGAATAAAAGTCTTGCAATATTGTTGTGAACATTCTGTGATAATTTGATAATGTTTGATTTTTAGGAATTTTGTGTAAATTCTGTATACTGCCGTTATGCCGCCGGATTTTCGTACGATTTCTGAAATTATCCGAATTTGTTCTGAAATGACATGCTATGTTTGTGTGCTATGAAAAGGGAGTTATAAGGGGTCAGGATCCTGTGAAATCCTGTTTGTGTCAGGGAAAATCTAAAATGAGCTCTGAAATCTAAAAACAAGTTCTGTTCCGGATCCGATGATAAATTCTGTTCTGGTGCTATAAGCACATCTGTTCTAGTGCCATGAGCACAAAGGGAGGCATAAGGGGCCAGAATCTGAGAGATTCCGTCAGTGTCTGGGAAAGGAGGCATAAGGGGCCAGAATCCGTTGAGATTCTGTCAGTGTTAGGGAATATGTTCTGACTTTTGATATATTATGAATTGATATGATTTCTGATGTCCGTACGATTCTGTTCTGTTCTGATTTGATCTTATCTGTTCTGTTCTGAATTAATCTGATTTCTGTACGTTCTGTCAGCTCTGATGTGATGTATTTCTGTTTTGTTCTGATTTGATCCGATCTGTATGATTTCTATTCTGATTTGCTCGGTACGATTTTGTTGTATGATTTATGTTCGAATTTCTGTCTGATGTGTTTGATGTGGATTCTGAGGATTTTGATTGGAGGTTTGATGTCTTGCTGAGCTGTGTAGCTCATCCTTATTTTCTGCATGGTTTTCAGGTTCGGGGAAAGGGAAGGAAGTCTTGGAGTAGAAGTTCAGAGTCTGATCCGTTATAGGTATTTTTACTTTTGATTTTTGTACAGTCATGGATTTTCTGTTCTGCTTTTCTTTCTGTTTGAAAGCCATGAGCTGTATTTGTATATGATTCTTTTGAGGAAAGAAAAAGATAGATGATCTGTTCCGCTGCATTTGATGTTCATAGTAGCTCTGTGTGTGTGTCTGTTTTTGTCTGTTTGTTTGGAAGAAAGTTCTGAAACAAATTCCAAAGCCAGATCCTGGAATCAGTTCAGTCAGTCTGAAGTTCCAGCACCACGACCCGATGCGAGCGGGACCCGTCCCGGTCGGGTTGGGTCGTGACAGTTTCTACCATGAGAAATAATATTATCCTTCCCAAGGATTTCAGCTCCTTCTGAAGGTTGAAGTCCGATTTATGATAGAGTATACTTGAGTTCGCAAGTAATCCCTCAAGATTTATAAGAGTTCGCAAGCAACCTGATGTCTTTTGTAGGAGAAACAACCTTCTCCAAGAATTCAACCTCAATGTTGTTTTTGGCATAATCTTCTTTCCCCTTGCAGTCTTTATTTATTTCAATCTCTTTTATTGTCATAACAGAAATGGAATTAACCAGATCCTTAAAAACTTATTTATCAGAATTTGTTTTAATCATTTATGTAGAACATCCATTTCCCTTTGAACCTTCAAAACAAGAATTCTGCACTTCCTCTTCCAAAATGCTGAAACTATTTTTCAGCATTTCTTCAGTATTTTTGTTCTCCCCCGTGGAATAGATGGCTTTAGATTCTGATACTTGAACATCATTTTGTTCAATAATATCTCCTTCTTCTATGATCGGATTTGCTTGTACTGGAAGGTAGATTTGAGAAACAGTTCTCTGCTTAATATTTATTTTTCCCACAACCCTATTTTTTCTGAACTTGACCTGTATCCAAGGTCCTAGTTCATCTTGGTCATTGGCTTTGTCTTCTTCTTGATTCATATTCTTCTCAATAACATTAGAATTTGGAGCAGTAGTTTTTGAAGAAGAATTATTGATTAAAGAACATTGGTTCTTTAAATGACCCAATTTGCCACAATGATAGCATTGAGAAGAAATCTTCTCATGTACTACTTTTTGGAAGGATCTACCATGGATTCCTTCTATCCAAACTCCTTTAGGAACTTTCTTGTCTAGGTTTAAACGAACACAAACCAGGGCATACTCCCTTTTTCCCCATTTAAAAGAATTTCCATCAAGATAAATTGGAGTACCAATCTTGGAAGCAATTCTACAAATGTTTTGCTCATCCCAGAAGTGTAATGGAAGGCATGGCATACGAATCCAAATAGGAGCTGTAATTCTTTTGAGGGATTCTGGTGAAAAATTGGGGGACCATTTATCCAACCCAATGATATTGCCTCCAATAAACCAAGGTCCTCCTTCTAGGATTTCTTCAACTACTTCCGGCTTTGTAAAGGAACAGAGAATCCAGTCAAGACCCAAGGTTGTAAGGTGAAAATTTCCAAATCTAGACCATTGCTTCCGAAGTTCTCTACTGCAAACTGGGAAAGGGATATTACTACCCAAAACTTTGATAACCAGAGAATTTCTCAAGATATGAGAATTAGCAATTTCTGAATCAGAGTTCATAATAACAACAATCTGGTCTTCAGTAACGGGGGTAGAATCCATATCATAATTAAGCTTGATGTGTTGGGTCCTCATCCAAGCATTACAAGAAGTTACTTTAGAATCAATCTTAGCTGTATTGACCTTTGAAGAATTCCCATCAATTCCAGATTACAAAACAGGTTTAATTGGTAAGTCTGAACAAGGAGACGAAGATAGCTTATCCACAGAATGAGAATTCTTATTAATTTCATTCGAGATATTCGCATTTATCGCTGGCCACGGGTCAGAGATTGCATTTGAACATCCAAATTTATTAACAAAAATTTTCAATTATGATGAAGAAGTTTCTACATCATTCGGTTTCAAACTTGAACGAGACTTCTCAATCCTTGGGGTAACGCAATCGGGATTAACCAAGATACTCTTACCCTTACCTTCCACAAAATCAACAAACTTCTTCGCAGGAGCGTCAGTAACGTCTCTAATAAACAGAGTTTTTGCTGTCGATCTGTGATGTCCATGATTTATTTCAGAACGCGGAAAAGTTTGTCGTCGGTCTTCTTCGTTTCCCATTTGACCTTCTGAGCCTCCAGAATTGTTTAGCGCACCAACTGGAGGTCGGCGGCCATCCACCGTCATCGCCAATCGCCGATGATGAAGGTCGCAGAAAAACCACAAATTTTTAAAAATTCAAAAAATGGTTGTTTCTCTCTCTAGCGGCTATTTCTCTCTCTAGCGGCTGTTTCTATTCCCTCTTAAATTTAAAATTGTAAGATTCGAGGTAGTTCTTATTCAAATATTAATGTTTTATGATTTTTATTTTTTTTTAAATTACTTGTAAATAAAGTATTATTTTGTGATCTAATATAGTCCACTTGATGTAGATAACTATTGCAAGTAATAATTTAAGAGTTTCTAGGAATTTATTTAATATTTTTCAAATTTTATGAGATTTATTTTTGAATTTACTTGATTTAGAGGTAAAAATGTGTTGTTAACTAAAATATTTACTTAGTTTATTGTTCATTATAATTTTATTAGCTCATAGAAGTTTACTTTGTATTTTTGTTATTTTTTTATGAATTTTTCAATTTCTAGGCCTAATGAGGAATTCAGTAAATTTAAAACTAAAGTGGAATGCATGGCTTATTGAAATATTTATTTAATTTATTGTTTACTATAGTTTCGTGTGCTTATAAAAATTTATTTGGAATTTTTCTAATTTTTATCAGATTTTTGGTGATTTTTTTAATGTCTAGGATATTTACATGTTATTTTGTTAGTTTTTTATTCTTTATATTTATTATTTTAAGTTTAATTTCTCTAGTTTGTATCATTCTAATGCATGTGTTCAAGTCAGATCTATATTAATTGACTTTGTTTTAGGGATCATTTTTTATATGATTTGAAATTAAATTAGTTTTGATTTACTTATAGATGAGATTGATGTCAACTATTTTATCTAAATATGTATAATCAATATATTTCTTAGCAAGTGGGTATAAAGCCCTTGGTCAAGATCCCATAATCCATCATTCTAATTTGATTGGTGTCCTTAATCTACTTAATCGAGTGGCGAGAAAAAGTATTATAGTAGAAAATATTTATCTTTTTCTTTATATTACTCTATTAGTTCATTTGATTCATTTAATGGGTTTCACGAGACACATTCGTTATGTAGAACATGGTGAAGAAAAAGTATAATTGTTGCTATAACTTTATGAGTTGAGCTCGTTAGTTGGAAAGCGAGCTCGAGCTCATTAGTTGGAAAGCGAGCTCGAGCTCGAGTTGAACTTGACAAGCGAGCTCGAGCTCGAGTTGAACTTGACAAGCGAGCTCGAACTCAATCTCGTCTCACTGTAAACGAGCTCGAGCCGGCTCGCAAATCAGGGGCGGAAATTTTTAAATTTAGGCGGGATATTTAAAAATTAGGCGGTATTTTTAAAATTTAAGCAGGATTTTTCAAAATTAGCAAAATTTAGAAAAAATTATGAAATGTTTAACATTTAAAAAAAAATTAGGTGGTTTTTAATAATTTTTTAAATATTTAAATTTAATAAATAAAATAAATTTATTTTAAAAAATATTAATATTTAATCGAGCCGGCTCGCGAGCTCACGAGCCGAGTCGGCTCAAGCTCGAACTCGAGCTTGTTTACTAAACGAGCTCGACTTGTGAGCTTGATATGCTCGGCTCGCGAGCTCATAAACGAGTCGAGCTCGAGATAGCTCAGCTCAAGTCCCATGCCATGTTGCTCTTGCAGGTTGGGGATTGCGAACCAAATCGTATTGTGGGAAGGGATTCGTGCGGCTCTGATATGGCTCAAACTACTTCGATTGTGGATTTGGAACCTTGCGATTTGGCTTCAATGAAGGTTTGTACTGATGATTTTGTTGTCTCGCAATACATAATTGAATTGGCTACTGCTATTACAGTCTATTTGAGCAATTGTAGAGCTAAAATTGCAAAGTATTGTAGGTTTTTGCATGAACCTTTGGATTCTGTTGCTTGTAATGAGTTTGATTGCAGGTGTGTAAATCCAACTGATGCAGCTACTCATGATATCTCTAAATTTGTAAACTGCACATCCGGTGTTTATGCAAATGCCTCTTGAAAATCTACTTGTTGGAATGACTAAATTGCTCCAATTCAACAACCCTCCAAGCATCTTTATGGTGCTAAAACTACCCAAAACATCCCTACTGCTTGGAAAAGGTTGGATGATTTCAAAATTGATGATGTGTCTAAGGCGACAGTCAGATGATGGTACTTATGCGACTTTGAACATTGAGTCCGTCCATGCCAACCTTTCTAGACTTGAAAGAGGGCTAGTAGGCAAGCTTATTGGGTGAAAGTTGCATTATTTTGTGCTTAGCAATAAATTGAAGTGCAAATGGTCAATGTTTGGAGTTTTTAGCTCATCTCCATCATTTTGAATTCTTTCATTTGCTTCTTTGAAAGTGCCCAGGCTCGGGATGCTTTCCTTATGGGAAAACCATGGGTTGTTGGTGGTTTTATTTTTGGTTTGGATCATTGGGTTTCTTTCTTTTTCTCCACAATCAATTTTGGGCCTTTCTTCTTCTGTTTGCATTCTTTTGTCACACTTGCCTTTGATGTATTGGGGAAAAAATAACCTTGCTCGGATAGCTTCTTTCTTTGGACAACCTCTATGGGTTGATGCTCAAACAAACTCCAAGGGGAGAATTTCTTTTGCTCTTGTTTGCGTGCGGATGGATCTTGGTGCCAAACTTCCTCCTAGAGTTTGGATCTCTGGGCTTCATGGCATGTTTTCCAAAGGAAAGAATATCAAGGGATTGGTCACCTTTGCTTCCAATGTGATCTTGTCGGGCACAAGATAAGTCAATGTCCCAATGCAACTCAGTCCTCCATGTAGCCCTCACATCAACCTCAAAAGAAGTTCAGCTAAAATTTGTGAAAGTCCAACTGTTTTGCAAAAGGTCTACAACAACTCCTCTTCTTGTGACCCACTCGTCAATTTTGACCCTAAGTATTCCTCCTTGATCCAACCAGCCCTCCAATCATCCCTTATTGAAATTGAGCTCTCATTCTTCCATCAAGCCTAGTGAGAAAGATGGGGAAAATCATGAATGTTATGGGCTTTGGAGTCTAGTTACTCCTAGGAAATCTAGAACACAGAAGAAGAATTCCAATTTTGGTATTGGTGGGAAAAATGATACTCCCCTCTGCCTCAAGTGGATATGTTAGTGATCCGACCAAGTTAGTTGCTTCATCTAAGGATGGATGGTGATCTCTCCAATTTACCTTTCAAAATTTCAACTGAGGCTTTCCTCCTGCATACAAGAAGATATGGCCCAAGGAAAGATAGAGTAGTATAATTACTCATTTTGATAAAAAACTTCAACATTTGGGCCCAATTATTGATCAACCAAAGAAACGAAAGGAGGGTGGCAGGGACAACTCCTGTTAGTTGTTCATCTCTTTGTAGTGTTTGCATGTTTGGAAAGTTTTTTATTCTTCTTTGTTTCTCTCTTTTTTGCTCTATTTTGTTGTGGGAGGCTTCTTGTTGATGCTTCTTCCTAGGATGTACCCATTGTATATTTTTTGGATTAATTTTAATTTATTTTCTTTTATTAAAAATAATAATTATATATTCAAAATAATGAGATTAATCACTCATGGAGATGCAAGTACACCAAACTAAATATTTTATTGCACTAAATAGTAAGCAAAAGTAAATTATAATGCTAGTATAAGGATAAAAATGTTGTAGCTTAATAGTATGGACGAGCTACTCTCCTACTAGAAAAGAGCTCTAACTTATACACACACATGACTCTCCAAAGCGCCTCTCTCCACATGAATACATAAGTTACTATTTATAACCATCAAAGATAACTAAATTAACACTACAATGCTAGCTTGATGGTGTTGTGTTACTGTTGGACCAGAGTATTGTTTCACCATCCATTGTATCGATTCACCATTTCAACTGTCTCGCAACACTGGTGATGAGAAATTTGGCACATTAGTGCTCGATCTAGTTCCATGGTTTGTCATGAGGAGCACCTCGGTGCTAAGCTCTAGTAATTTTTTTGAATCCTCTCCACTACTGCACATAATTGTTGGTGCTGTCGTGCTAGGGAAAATTATGGGGCTAAAGTGCTGACTTTGTGGTGCTGCGAAGTTGGTTCAATTTTTCATATTTCTTAACATGTTTCTTACATCAAAAGATAGATTAAGCTTGCATTTTATAACTAGTATTTGCAATTTAGGTATACAATTTTCTACTTATAAATATTACTTTTTGTCAAGTAATTACATTACATTCAGATTAAGAAAATCTTTTGCTTAAATATAGTTTGGAAATATATGAAATTAATAATCTAAATATTTATAAAGTATATACGTAGGAAAATTTTCTAATAAAACAATTTATAACATCCTTTTCCTTTAGTCTTAGTCAATCCTCCTTTAAAATTAAACTCCTAAGAATAAGTGAAATTTTGATTAACTTACTCAGGGTTACTTATTTTTCGAATTAATAGAAGTCACAAATTTAATAAATTCTTTAATCAGTCTATAAGCTTTTTTAAGGTATTATGATTCCAATAATTTCACTTAGGAATATATTAATGGGGCTACATATTATAGGTACCATTTTTTTATATATTGTTATTTAACTTTCCACTTTTTATTTTTTTGTTTATCTTTTTGAAATTTTTAAGAACTTTAAAATGATTTTGAATTCCTATATATTATCTCCACTTATTATTTTTAAGTGGGGCTAAACATTATAACTACTAATTTTTAATGGTCTATTACTAAGTTTTTTTTCAATCTTTTCAAATTTTAGCTTTTTTTTCATTTATTTGCTAAATATCTTATATTAGTTTTGAATTTCTATCTATTTCCTCCACTTTTTCGACTATCTGAAGTGTATTAAAGGTTTCATAATTCTCTAATTATTTACTTATTAGATGATTTATAACTAATCTAAATTGTTTATTCCTATTAAACCTTAAATAAACTAAATAAGCAGTGAAGTGCTAAGTTATTTTGGAATTTAACTTATTAGGAATTAGTAATTTTAAATGAAAAGATTAGTAGTTATTTTGTAACTATTTTATTCAAAAAATTGTGTACTATTAATTACTTAAGGATCTTAATTTTGATTTTTTTTTCAAAATTTATAATTCAAGTAAAAAATGCAATATAGTAAGATAAAGTATTTTTCATAAGACGGGGAAATTGATTTCATTCATTTTTTCAAATTAAAATTTCTAAAAAAAAACTAAAAATATTGGAAAAAATAACAAAAACTAAAAAACTAAAATAAAATAATAGTACAACAAAAATAAATAATAACAATAATAACAATAATAACAGTATGGCCCTTCCCACTACTCTTCTTCTTCTTCATTTCCTATTGAATTGTACTGCCTTTGGTGACAAAGGTCATACTCCTAGGTACATCTCAAAGGGGAGTGGGCTTGGAAATATGTTCCATTGACTATAGGAGTTCATCTCCTAGCTCTTAAACATGATAATCATGGCTATATTTCTATCAACTTGATAATGGTGCTACCTTTGGTACTAGAGGATTATTTGGTTGTAGCGGGTGTACATCCCTTATTTTAGCCCTACTAGCTTCTGCTTGAAGAGATTAATATAAACTCTTATCAGATCAACTTTATCCTGGAGTTCTACCACCTGATCTCTTAGTAACCTAGGATATCTACCCCACTGCTGGCTAGATCCCTCTCCTCGATCTAATAAGGATATTTTGAATGATTTGGATCTTGGATCTTATTAGGATAGAAGTAGGAATAATATACTCCAACCTCATGTTTCCTATTACCCTAGAAGATTCACACAATTCACAAATGAAGCTAGGATGCATTAAACCAACAGATGTTGGCCCCTAAGCATATACTGGATAGACTTGAAACTAATCTTTCTAAAATTAATAGTCATTTGTTTTTTATTATAATAATTTAAAATGTTTCCTATCCTTTGTCACCTCACATATTTTTCTACTCGACTTGATTTATAAAAATAGGAGTGCATGGGACCCACTTACCATTAATAAAGACACTTATTTTGGGGCTTCTTACATTCATTAAGAATTTCCATATAATACAGGTGGCGGTAGGATGAGACTAGATTATAAAAAAAAATTTAGTTGTTCTCTACTATTTTGGACTTGAATAACCCCCCTAGGATTATTGAACCCATGCTTAAGAATGATGGTTTTACTCACCAGAATGTTAAATCTCTCATCAGTGATTGCAATGACAAAATTTCTAGCCTCGTAGGAAGTGGATCTAAACCTCTTCTAATTGTTCTCTACAATTTAGACTTGAATAACCCCCCTAGGATTATCAAACCCATGATCAAGAATGATGGTTTTACTCATCAGATTGTTAAATATCTCATATGTGATTGTACTGACAAACTTCATAGTCTCTTAAGAAGTGGATCTAGACGTCTTCCTTTTGACTTGAATCTTATGGGTCATTTCTAAAGTATTAGAATAACTTGGGATTCTAAAAATACAAAAAAAAAGAAACAAATTACATGAATGAAATGAAAGAAAATAACCCAACCATACTCACAATGGGACTACATTACGACAATGGCTTATATAAAACTACGATACATGGTCGAACATGTCAAAATGGGTATAAGCACTATGACGCTGAGGACAAGCAGTGTTGTGGCACTCACATAAGAAATTTAAATCTTAGGCTTTTTATTTGAGACCACCCTACACTCGACACATGGCGATGATGTGCTCCAAATAACCAACTCCATTGTTTTTTATCTACCATATTAATGATTTAATCAAGTGTTGTGATGTTGAGTATAACATTGTGCCACTGAGTGCAGTGCCACGACACTCAATGGGATATAAATGATTGGAGAATTCAATGTAGCAATGATGCATGGATAATTATCTATCACTCTAAACTCTGAAGGGTGATTTTTTGTTGCAACATTGGATTTTTTTGATACTACAGAATGATTGGTCCTATTTTTATTTTAAATTATTAACATGGTGTTATAATGCTTCGGGGGATAGAACTATGGTGTTGGGTTGAAATTTATAAAATGAAATCCTAACACACTAAATCAAGACTACTCACACAACATGGATAAAGCTCAAATTAAATCTACCCAAAAGGCTTTCTTACCATAAAAAAGAATACCAAATATACATAAACTTCTAACAACAAATAAGGATGATAATTTGGTTTGCCTCTCAAGCATCCCTAAGTTTGTTGTCTACATCCAAACTATGTTGAAATTATATCTAAAATTAGCTAAATATGCATAACTTTTAAGGAGATTAACTTTTCCTCTTAAATAATATTTTAGTCTTTAAACATTAACTTTAAAATTTTTGATATTTTTATTATACCTGATATTAAAAACTCCATTAGAATGCACTTTTGTAATAATGAATGGGTTTGATCGCTTAGATTTAAGCTTCCTAGAAAATAATTTTAAGATTGAATTATACAATAATACTTCCTTTACATGCTCAAATTGTTTCTTAAAAAGTTTACGATCATGCTACATTTTAATTTTCTCTTTATATAACATGTAAATCTTGTAGGAATCATTTATGAATTCTTCATATTCATTCATCTGTGTAAGTCCTTATTCTTTAGCATCCTTAAGATTATAGTTTAGGTCTTTTATTGCCCAATAAGTTGTATACACTAACTCTTAAGGCAAATGATAAGCTTTTCCAAAAATTAGCTTATAGGGAGATATTCCGATTGGAGTCTTGTAAGCAGTCTTGTAAGCATATAATACATCATCCAATTCTGGGTGACCAATCTTTCATATTTGGACTTACAATTTTCTCTAAAATTTTTTAATCTTCCAATTGCTTATCTCAACTTGACCACTTATTTAGGGATGACAAACAATTGTTATTCTACACTTAATTTCATATTTTAAAATTATATTTTCTAACATCTTATTACAAAAATGGCTACCCATGTCACTTGTGATAATTCTAAGCACTCTAAATATGGAAAATATATTTTTCTTTAAAAATTTAATTACTATATGGGCATCAATTTTGGGAGTTATAATTTATTTTCTATATACTTTGATACATAATCAACTATATATATATATATATATATATATATATATATATATATATATATATATATATATATATATATATATATATATATATAATCAAGTGCTATCAAAATATATAGACTCCTAAAGTATTGAACAAACGGTCCCATAAAGTCTTTCTCTAAATATCAAAAAATAAAATTTAAGTACATAATTAAGCAATATTGCATTTCTTTAGAAATATTTTATATCCAATGACATCTATTACATTATTTAACATAATCATTTACATTTTTTTCATATCGTGGACCAATAAGATCTAGATTGAAGGATCATAGAAGCAGTTCTAAATCTTCCAAAATATCCTCTATACTCAAAATCATAACATGACTAATGATGTATTTTATCTCATTTTTCATTGACACACCACCTAATAATTTGTTCTTTACATCTTCTAAATAGATAATACTCATCTCAAAAATAGAATTTGACATCGTGCATGAATTTACGACTTTAGGTTTAAGTTATGTCAGTGGGAATTACACCACTAACAATGAAATTAAAAATGTCAGCATACCAAGGCATATTCAAAGATCACAGTGAAAATAGCTTTTCATTAGGAAAAAAATCATTAATATTATTATCATTATGTTAAAAATCTTATTTCTTTAATCTAGACAGTTGAGCAGCCACCTAATTTGGGTGGAACTTATAAACAATTGACCAAAAATTGAGGAGAGAGAAGCACCACAAATTGAGGAAGGATTTGGAGGAAGATTTCGGCTGCAACCTTTGCAAATGGAGGATGGTGGCTCATCATCCTTGGATGACCGGAACACCAAAACTCATAGATCTACCGCGCGTCCAACTTTGTTGGATACAAAAGGTAGTTTCACATTCAATCGTAGCTTTTCTAGTTTTTTTAAACTCTCCTCTATTGATTAGAGAGGGAGGTTTATTTTCTAAGAAAAATTCTTTGATGGAGATTGGTAAAGGAAAAGAACTAATGGAAGATTTGAAAAGTAAGTCTTTTTCGTCCTTGCCGGTTTTATCACCAAGAGCAAATGATTTGGAGGCTTCCACTTCAGGCGTCATCAATCACAATTTAAATAATTCTAATGTGTGGATTAGAAAATCACACATTAAAATTAATTCTGATAAAATTCATGAAGAGAATAAAGATACTAAAGTGGTTAAACTTGACTTGGAAAATGAAAAATCCAATGTTCATGTTTTAAGAAATTCATTAGTAGTGAAGATCCTTTGCAAAAACTTGGCTTTTCAAATTGTGCTTTTGAATTAAGGAGGCAATGGGGCAAATATGGAGGATTTCATATTACCTCTCTTGGATTAAATTGGATCCTGTGCTCTTTTCAATCACAGGAAGCAATGGAGGAAGTTCTCAACGGAAGTCCATGGTATGTGGGTGGTTTTGTCATTGGACTAGATAAATGGACTCCCAATTTCTCACCGTATTCATTGGATGGAATTTCTGCTCCCATTTGGGTTCATCTCCCTCACTTGCAATTACATTGCTGAGACAGAAACAATATTACAAGAATTGTTTCAATGATCGGGACTCATTTATTATTGGATGGGAACATGTTTAGATGGGGGAGAAGGAAATTCACAAGATCAGGTGTTTGGATAAAATTGAACTTGAAACTCCCTAGTGGTACTTGGGTTGAAGGTATTCATGGCAGATTTTATAAAAAAATTTGAATTCAAAAATTTATCTTCTATTTGCTTCAAATGTGGAAGAATTGGACGTAAAGATGTTGTATGTCCAAATGGATTTCAAAATTTAGATTTGATTTATGGACCTTAGATGCACGTCAAATTCAAATCTAAGAAAAATGTTAAGAGGAATTCTTCTATTCCAGATCGCCGGAAAATCTATGGAGGATCAATTTCAGATCTTCTTCCAATGAAGTCGGCTCTAGCAAAAACTACTGAAATCAAGGGAAGAGATGAAGTTGCTGTTAGCCTTAATTCAAATTTGGTGGTTGAGCCGATTATAGGTCATTTTATAATTTTGAAAACAAAATGTCTGGAGAGTTGATTGATGATATTAGAGATGAAATTACTGAAGTTGATTTGGTGGTTCCAACTGTTGAGGAAGATTGTACCGGAGAACAGAATTGCATTGCTGAAATTTCGGGATTTCAAAATTCAAATTTTGAAATCCCACAAATCATGAAAGCAGATAAGGTAGTTGAGGAGCTGAAGCTGATTTTATCTCCATCAATTCCAGCTGGACATATGAAGGACGCAAGCAAAGAGACTGCTGTTATTCCAGCGGATAATCCAAATTTTGCTGAAAATTTGGAATTTCAAATGAAGCCGGTTTTATCTCCAACAATTCCAGCTGGACAATTAAAGATGGACGGGATAATTGAATTTAACAATGCTGTTATTCCAGTGGATCAGATAGCTGGAAATTTCGAAATTCAAAACCCACTTTTGTTGGAGGCAGTTGAGAAGTTAGAGAAGGAGCAGGATTCAGTATTTACTACTTCTAAGGAAGTAAATAATTCTAAAATATTTGCTAATATTGATGGAATACGGGATGGCTTTTCTAATACCATCTCTCCTTATTCTACAATTAGTTTAAAGTTCAAAAAAATGTTTTTAAAAAAGGATCTTCGTTGGAGCTAGGTTCTTCCGGTTCTAAACACAAGCTGTTCAAAGAACTACAAGGGCTAGGTCTGGTGAGAGATCAAAATAGAAGAAGGATTACTGATCTCAATAGGAAGAACGATTTGAGAAGTTCTTCCCAAAAAACTCTAGTAATATGATGCCCGGAATTATCATTTCTAACAGCAAAGCCGTAAGATTCATATGGTTGGAAATTCTTATCAAAGAATTTTCCATATATTTTGATTGGTATTACAGCATTGGTATTTAGAAAAGACATCTAAAATACCTATTATTGTTTTGCATAGGTATTTTGAGACTGTCTTGTTACTTCTTTAATTTTCTTTTGAGTTTCTTTTATAGTTTGGTTTTTTCTTTTGGCATTTTTGTTTTTTAAACTTATTATAATTGTTTATGGGATCGTTACTAGATCCTATTCTTTAACTGGATGGGAACTCTGGATACTAATCAACCTTTGGGTTGTTTCAAACTTTGGTATCCTCTGCATCTCAACGGTTTCAAAATAAGAAATAGTGGGTTTCATTTCAAAAATAATAGGTTTAATGTTAAAAAAATTGCTTCCAATAAGGATCCTTTTTCTCTTGATCAAGGATCTATTAGTTTTTACTTCCTAGTTTGTATTAGGTTGCTATTTCTTTCTTTTTAATGCAACTTTGCATTCTCTCTCAAAAAAAAAAAAAAAAAAAAAAAAGATTAATCTAGCTTTAACATCTTTTTTTGTTAATAGGCATTTGATATAAGATTGATCAGTAAAAATTATTACTTTTGAGCCAATTAAGTAATAACTAAACTTATCAAAAGTAAATATTATTGTTAGCATTTCTTTTTTAGTTCTTATATAATGAATTTGTACATTATTAAGAATTCTACTAGCTTAATAAATAATATAAATTTTCTTATCAAGACTTCGCCCTAAAATCACTTCTATGGCATTGTCACTAGCATCACACATCAATTCAAAATTAAGAGACCATTCAGGTGAAATGATGATAGGTGTAATAGCTAGGCATTTCTTAAGTTTCTCAAGTACTACTGAGAAATTAGAGTTAAAATAAAAATGTATGTCTTTTTCGAGGAAATGACATAACAATTTAGTAATTTTTGAAAAATCTTTTGTAAATTATCTATAAAATCCAGCATATCTTAGAAAATTGTGGACTCCCTTAACAAAAGTAAGAGGTGACAAATTCGCAATCACTTGGATCTTTACCTTATTGACCTCCATAGCCCTAAGAGATTTTATGTTTGAGGACATTACCTTCCTTTACCATAAACTAATATTTCCCTCAATAAAGTACAAAATATGTTTTCTCACATCTTATCAAAACTAACACTAATTGATTTAAGAAGATATTTAATGTCATTCCAAAGAATAAAAATCATCCATAAAAAACCCAATGTCTTACTTTATTAAATTGTAAATGATCGTCATGATACATCTTTGAAATGTGACAAGGGCATTAAAAAAGCCAAATGGCATACCCCAAAATGCAAAGGTTCCATAAGTACTTGTGATTGTTTTCTTATCTTGATCTTCTAAGGTAATATGAATCTTATAATAACCAGAGTAGCCATCTTGAAAATAATAGAAATGATGCCTAGCTAATCTTTATAGCATTTGGTCAATAAAGAGCAACAAAAAATGGTACTTCCTAGTGGCTTTTTTAAGCTTACTAGGTTCTTGCATTATTTCAAGTACAACTTGGGGGGTCTTATGAGGTTTTTATGCATTAGCAGATTTAGTTATGAATTTCCTCTTGAATTTTGAGAAAGATGCGATAAACCATATTGGTAGGTGTGTGAAGTATCTTAGCGAGGAGTCTTTGGGGTTTAATCAACACTTCAAAGATTCATCAACTTCTAGCAGTGATGCCATTAACTCAAGGTATGGTCTTTTGAACTTTATTAACAACCTCGCCTTTGTGAACTTTCTAGAGAAGGCATTAGTGAGTTATGGTTTAGTACTTTGAGCATGACAATTAAGTGGGATGCACTCTTCATCTTTCATCATCATGTGAGTATGATTCAAAATGGGTGTATGGATCCACCTTGTATGACTCTCCCTCTACCTACTGAATATCAAAAAAGGTATATTCAAGTATACAAATATTAAACAAGGTACTTGATGTTTCTGGTATCCATCTAAGATTTTTCACTATGTTTAATACCAAATAATTAAAAGCTTCGTACATTTGATCAAGCTTATCCCCTACTTAAAAATTTCCGTGGTATTGACTTTATAAACATGTATAGTTGAGCTTATGAAATAACAAGTATATATTAGAAGTATCATAATTTTCTTTCATATAATGTAAATTTAGCTAAATTGATCTTCGATTCTCTTCTGAACCATCTTTAAATTTACATTAAAATTAATGCTTTTTTAAATGGTGTTGTGATTTTTAAAATCCAAGAAAGAATTATCATTACGAGAGATGGTGTGAATCCACAATAGTTATCTTGGTTATTGCTTGATTGTGAAATCAGACAAATATTTTTTTTAAACAAAAAAAGGGATTTTATTCCAGCACAAAATGAAGAACAACAGGCAGAAATACAAGAACAAGAGAAGGTTACAAAAGGGACGGGCTCAGTAATTGGCGAAATCTTCCAAGTACTCCGAAGTCAGGCACGGACCATCCAGAGGAGTGTGAGAGCAGTAATCTATCAAGAAGCTAACCAAATGACGACAACAAGTAAAGGTCCCAACCGAGCTAAGAAGACGCACCCACCAAAGGTTGCCTCGAGCCACAAATCTAGAGTAGTGAACCCGAGCCACATCATTATCCAAATAAATAAAATATAGCCGCAAGACCAAAAAAAAAGAACCACAACCAACAAATATAAAAAATTGGCAGCAATTGAAAACCCACCAAATCAAATGGGTGCTGAAATAAACGAGATTGCCTTCCAACCAAAGCTGCGAACAAGCTGCATCCAACAGGGATAAAAAAGAACAAGGATCAGACCAACCAACCAAAAAGACCTCACCTCCAGAAAACCAACAAACCATAAGAGGAAACAATGTGAACCTAACCCAACAACAACACGTAAAGATTATTTCCTACCATGTTTACCCTTCCCAAGTGAGGAAACAAAAACAACAGGATGGTCAAACCTAAAAGCAAAATCAGTCCCAGGTTCAACATCCCCTAATGAAGAGTCAGACTCCTCAAACTAATCAATTTGCTCATTATAGCTACTATTCAAGTTGACCTTTAATTTGATTTTCAATTCATCATTAGATATGAGGGAAATATGGACTTCAATAAAAGGTTCACCAATTGGTGGCATTGCAACTGGATGGGAAGATGGATCAGTTGTGGGACAAGAACCATCAATATACAAATGCTCAATATTTTCATAAGAAGGAACAACAAACTCCTTATTAGCATTACAAAGATCCTTTCCCACTACCACCAACGCATCAGCTAGATGCCGCTCCATAAAATAGTCCAAATTAATATTACCTTGACTCTCTTCAATCAAAGAAGAGTCCAAATTACCCAAACAACAATTCTCCAAATTGTTAGAAACAACATGAACCATGGCATCCAAATTTTATTATCAACTAGCTTACCACTCCCCTTAGGCTCCTTATCGGACACAATTAAGGCAACATCACCATTCCCATTAATACCCAAATTCACATCAAGAGCATCACCAACAACCATCACCATATCCTGATTCCCCTGAACAACCAGGGGATAAATTTTAGAACATTCTTTCCTATAATGACTGAGAGCTTTACAATGCCCACAATAGGATGGAAAATCATCCATTAAAACTGTTTGAAAATAGCCTAATTTCTCTGGACCTACCCACACCTTATCAGGATATTTTTTCGTGATATCAAGCTCCACCAGGACTCTGGCAACTGACAAACAAGACCCCACCACCATGGCGTTATCAACACGAAGAGGACTCTCCAATATAGAACCTAGACCATGCAAGATACGAGAAGAAAAAAATGTGGCCTTAGGTTTGAGAAAGAGAACAAAACAAAGACAATAGGGGATTCCTCAGAGATGTCCACATATGGAGACCACTTGGTAAGTTTCATAAAGCAATTCCAAACAAAATAGGATCCATGAGCCAACACACGACAATAGTCCAAGTCACTACGCAATTTGATGAACACATGACGGGAATCCAACAAAGTGACAAAAAATTATCCATACAATTTTAAATTAAAGAAAAATCGCCTAATGTTTTCCAACGAAGGTCGCTGATTAGGGAAATAGCCGACTGAGGAAAATGCGAAAGGGGTCACAAGAGCCAAAACCTCTTCCTCGGAAATCCATAGAGAGGGAAAATCCCGAAAAGAAGAATGCTTAAGATCCGGAAAAAAGATCCAGTGGAAGAGCCCTTAAGGGCATCAAAGAATGAACGAGAGTTGGATTTACTATTAAGAAAATCAGGATCATTGATCTTAACCGCCATAATGGCAGAAGAGAAATAGAGAAGCCAGAGCTAGAAGAAAGCAAAGCGAAGAACACACATAAAGAAAGGAGGAAGATTTCCCTAAGCGGAGTGAGACGTCGATGAGAAGCAGAAAAGCCTAGCAGACTTGGAAAAAATATGGTAAAGGATAATAAGAAATCAGACAAATATGATAATGAAAAAAAAAAAAGGAAAGTTTAGGGTTCACAATTCATTAGTTCAATTGGAGTTAAATAGGAAGTTGAATTGGAAATTAGAATAAATAGTAAATTTATTTGAACATGATCTAAATGATGCATTAATATAAAAATGATTCATACACGAATAATATCTTTAAGAATTGTAAATTTAACACCTGCAATATTTAAGTTATTAATCCCTTTTTTAAAATGAATGAATCCAAGGAGAATTGAATGAGGTGCCATGACTAGCAAACACGTAGCCAGTGAATCATCCTCGAGGGAGACAGTGACGATTAGTTAAGGAGAACAGCAATGAATTGTCGACGAAGAAGGTTGACTGCAAAATGGGATCTATCAAAAGGCGCATGAAAGAGAAAGACATGGAATTTTGAGGGCTAGGATTACGTATTGGGCATTTCAATATTCGATATCTAAGTATAAAAATTTATAAATTTATTTGAAAAGATTAATTTCTAGCACTTAAATAAAAATTAATGGTGATTATTGGATTGGATCAGGAACACGGTAGCTCTATAAATATTGACTAGTTCATTACTTGAGCTGTGGATTATCGATATTTGATGCAAATCTAGTTAAATAAATTGATTGGACTAGTTGTAGGACCAATTTATGCTTGAACTGGCCAGACTAATTGGTTTGATTTCGATTTTTACGTTTTAGGTATAATTGTAACTATAGGGACGCAATGGAAGGATTTGAACCATTTGATTAATTTTAGGGTCGAAAAGAAGTATGATTTCGACTATAGCCGCTCTCGTGTACATTTTTCATTAATTTGCTTTTCAAAATGCAATCATATTTTCATTTAGTATTGCTTTCTTATTCTATTTTATACATTTTTTGGAAAAAAATAATTTCAATCAGATATATAAGAATGAGATATTTGTAAGAAAATTATTTGTTTTTTAAAAAATAAAATATTTATATAACACATAATAGCTTTTAAACATTTATTTTTCTAATAATAGCTCTATAATCATCCTTACAAAAAATTGCTATTATTACAAATAGAAATTTATATTATATTACAACTCGTAGGCCTAGTCATCATAACTCTATTTTATTTTTTCTAAACCCTAAATAAAATAAATCTATGCTTCTCAAATAAACTTACATTTAAAAAGAATTCAGTATATATATATATCATTTGGCGATAAGACTCTCCAATGGCTGAAATGTATTATTTTGCATGAGGCATTGCAACGTAAACAACTTTCTACGTGCAGAGCTTCAACTTCGCCTTATGAGAGTTCTTTTACCAAATGCTCATAATCATATTATAAAAAAATAATAATAAATCTTTAATCAAGAGGCAGTGGCGGAGCCATAATTTTTTTCATGTGGGGGCACAAATTATTGAATTTTAAAAAATCCTCAACCTTTTCGTCCTGATTTAGGACCAGCATAGCTTGTTTTATTTTTTTTTTAAATCATCATAATCAGCATAAAAAGATAGAATATATGATAAAACCAAAGAATATCTCAGCTTCTGATTTTTAGCATTCTCTCGCTCATTCTGTGGCGTCTCTACCGCCATTCTAGGGCTTTCCTGGGGGGCGTCCCTCCGGCAGCGTCCACCGCCATTTTGCTCAGGAAAGTTTTTTTCCCTGTCTCTTACGTTCTTGGTTCTTTTCGTGTTGCTTCGTTTTTATTTTCAGCCGTTTGTGGTTGGAATGGCGCCGAAGCGCTTGTTAGACCTTCCTTTTTTGTCTGGTTCCAATTATTCGCGTTCCTTCAATGAAGCATTAGTCGGTTCTCTGTCTAATGTGTGTTTCCCGAAGCTTAAGTCTTCATCTTCTCGCGGTCTGCCCTCTCTATGGATATCTGAGGAAGAAATTTGGGCCCTTGTTGCTGCCTTCTAGTTTTTGCTTGTCATTTTTTTTCCATCTCGACGGCCTTGTCTTGACTCCATAAGGAGATTTTTTTAAAATTTGAAGCTTATAGTTGATTTTTCGGTTACTTTGCTCGATTTTACGCACATTTTTTATTTTCATGGAATAAGATTATTATCTTAAAAAAAAATATAATATATGATAAAAAAAAACTTACAATTAAGAATCTTAAATCATGATATTCTTCTTTCATATTATTGATAATTTCTTATGCCGAATCTTCATTTAAGTTGAATGAAAATGTAATTAGGAAATTTATAATTTTAAAAGACGTAATAAAATATTAAAAATAACATAAAGTCTTAACTTGTATTGAAAAAAATCCTAGCTCCGTTGTTGATCTTAACTTACTTGTCTCATAGCTTTGAAATCTTATCAAAAATTTATACAGCTCCAAATTATTGAAGCAAAGACACTGTGATAATCTAACAATATAATTTATAAATATTAATAAAAAGTAGAAATTATTTAATCTAAATTTTAAAATGGAGAAAAAATTATGTTAACAAGCACGGTTAGTTACAAATTAAACAAAGAATAATTATTTAATTTCTTTTAATATTAATAAACCTTTACAAAACTCTTAAGTTCTACTTTTCACTACAGGAAATTCAGCTTTTACCGGCGGCCTAGACCGGCGGTTGTCTAGCCGCCGGTAATAACGGCGGTTATTTAAGAATATGCCGCCGGAACTAGCGGCGATCATGAAACCGCCAGACTTAAATATTTATGGTGGCATACCGGCAGCGACAACCGCCGGTGTTAAGTGGTTTTATTACTGGCGGCGTAAGCCGCTAGAATACCGTTGGTAAAAGACCTAAAGTGAACCAGTCCGAGCCTCCAATTTCATTTCTTTTCTTCCCTTCTCTCTCTTCGCCCACGCTCCGTCGTTGCCTCCGCCCGCCTCTCGAGCGGCCGAGCAGCTTGACAACCACCGACGACTCCACACCGGCTGCCCTCGAGCTCTCACTGCAAGGCCGCCGTTGAACTCCCACGAACTCACCGCCGAAGAACACACCATGCTCCCTCGATAGGTGATCTTTTTTTATAAGCTTTTTGGTGATTATATGTTCTCACTAGACATTTGCAAGAGGTTGTACTCTAGTGTATGCTTTTTGGTTATATTCTTCTTGTTGATAAGACTAGAGAGGGAGTTGAAGGTAAACTTGAATTATGGAGGTAAACCTTAGAGTCTAAATGCTTTCGTTTAAGTAGATCTAAAATTGAATATATTAAGTGTAATTTTAGTAATAATAGATCTAGTGGGTGGATTGTGACTTTGAGTGTGTTAATTCCTATTTTTAACAATAAAGGTGTTGCAAAAGATTGTGCAAATTATAAAGGAATTATGTTAATGTGTCATATTTTAAAACTATTGGAGCGAGTTATAAAAAATAAGTTGCAGCGTAATATTAATATTTCTCAAAATAAATTTGTATTCATGCCGGGTAGGTCTATTATGGAAGCCATACCTTTATTAAGTGGTTTGATGGAGAAATATAGAGAGAATAAGGAGGATCTATATATGATAAATACTGATTTAGAAAAAGCATATGATAAAGTTATCAGAGAAGTGTTATGGAGAGTTCTTGAAAAGAAAGGAGTTAATAACACTTATATTCAAATCATTAAAGAAATGTATGCAAGAGTTATTACTTGTATTAAAACACAAGGTCATTTGAATAAGTATTTTACTATTTCGATTGGATTACATCTAGGATCAGCCTCAAGCCCATATATTTTTCTCTTTAGTGATGGATGTTCTCACTAGACTTTTTCAAAAGGATGTACCATGGTGTATGTTTTTTGTTGATGATATTCTTCTTGTTGATAAGATTAGAGAGGGAGTTGAAAGTAAACTTAAATTATGGAGGACAACCTTAGAGTCTAAATATTTTCGCTTAAGTAGATCTAAAACTTAATATATAGATTATTATTTTAGTAGCAATAGACCTAGTGAGGGGATTATAACTTTGGGTGATCAAGTCATTAATAAGATACATGTTTTAGATATCTTTGATCTTTTGTTCAGAGTGATGGTGAAATAGAAGGGGATATTATCAGCACAATTCAACTTTGATGGTTGAAATGGAGGAATGAATCGGGCTTATTATTGTGTGATAGAATAGCCCCCCTCAAACTTTAGTAAAAATTCTATAAGATGGTGGCGAGAAATGCAATGCTTTATGGTGCCGAATCGTGGTCAATAAATTAAAGATAAGCATGAGTGTCTTGACCCTTAGAGATAGGATATGAAGTGAGCATTTACGTGATAAGGTTGGAGTAGGTCCACTTGAAGATAAGATTAGAGAGAGTCGCTTTACATGGTTTTGTCACATTAAACGGAGGCCTTCTGATGACCCGATAATGAAAGTTGAGGTATTAGATTTGACTTCTGTTAATAAAGGTAGAGGTAGATAATGCATTCCTATTCAAGTAAAGTATACTTGCTTTAAAGTATAACACATACACTTGTTAAGTTTTACACATGTATTCTAATAAATATTTTCATAATCATGTAGGGGGACGTTTGCTTCAATGACCAAATGACTATCCAAGAAGAGAGATATTGGATGTATAATTGATTATTGCCGGGTCGAAAAGGATTGACAGATGAATTTATACAGGGAGTTAAAACATTCATTTAAGTTGCATCTCAACTACCTTTCTTTCAATTTGATAAAATATTTAGATACATATTCGAAGCATAAAAATTAAGCATTCCTCAAGACCTATGATGTAAATCTTGATTTATATCGTAGGGGATTTCTTCCAAACTACTGGATTTGGACATCACATGGCGAGTACGAGCCACACAGAGATGCTCATATCGATTCATCTACAGCTTATAAAATATTTGATGAACATCAAATGAGTAGACCCTATGAAGAACTTATTTTTGATGTAGCAGATCCTAATTGGGATGGTTGTAGTACCCATTCAAAATTATCCATTACAGTGAGGATGCTAAGTATTAAAATTGAGTATAATATTTCCCATGATTATTTTAATGACTTTATTGGTCTTCTCAAGGAACTAATCAAACGGACAATTTTATTCCCTCAGACTTGTACTGAACGAAAAAATTACTATCCAAGTTGGGTCTCACTGCTACAAAAATTGATTGTTATATCAATAGATGTATGTTATACTACAAGGATGATGCAGCAGAAGTTTATTATCGCACTTGCAATGCTCCTCAGTTTAAGCCAAACTCGGGAAAACAACATCATAAAAAAAAAGATGTTTCATATTCCCGATTATTTTATTTACCAATCATTCCAAGACTTCAGTGACTCTATGCATCAATGAGTTCAGCAGGTCATATAAGATGGCATAAGGAGAAAATAATAAAAATTGCTGTTCTTTCTCATCCATCAGATGTTGAAGCGTGGAAATATTTTGATCGCGTGCATGCTTCATTTGTTGCCGAACCCCGCAACATAAGATTGGGATTATATGCCGATGGTTTTATCTCATGTAGTCAAATAGCTACACCGTACTCTTGTTATTCAGTTATATTAACACCATACAACCTTTCACCAGAGATGTGTATGACTACTCCGTACATGTTTTTAACTCTAATAATACCTAGATCACATAATCTGAAAGTAAAAATTGTCATTTTTTTACTACCATTAATTGATGACCTCAAGTTATTGTGGGAAGAAAGAGTGCTCACATATAACATATCAACAAAAAAAATTTTCTCCTTCGAGCTGCATTGTTGTGGACCATTGGTGATTTTTCAGATTATGGTATGTTGTCTGGTTGGAGCACAGCAGAAAAATTAGCATGTCCTTACTGCATGGAGAATAATAAAGCTTTCACAGTAAAACATGGAGGGAAAAATACTTTGTTTGATTGTCATTGTATGTTTCTATCTATTAATCATCAGTTTCGGAAAAATAAGGAAGCATTCATTAAAAACAGTGTTGAACAGTCACCTCATCCACCTAAATTAAGTGGTAATGAAGTACTATATAGACTTTCTGACATTCCAATAATTATTAATTTTTCAATGCTATCAGAGTCTAAATATCTGGCATATGGTGTTAAACATAATTAGATTAAATAAAAGTATTTTTTGGATATTACCATATTGGAGAACTAATTTGATAAGACATAATCTGGATGTTATGCACATTGAGAAGAACTTCATGGACAATATTTTTAATATAATTATGGATGTTAAAGGTAAGAGTAAAGATAATGTCAAAGTAAGGATGGACATTAAAGAGTACTACCGGTGAAAAAATCTGGAGTTAGTAACAACACCCGGTGGAAAAATAATGAAGCCCAAAGCACCGTACTCTTTTACGTTAGAGTAAAAAAGATCAATATATCAGTGGTTTAAAGATTTAAAAGGCCTGATGGCTATAAATCAAATATAATCTGATGTGTTGACATAAAATCTGCAAGGTTATTTCGATTAAAAAATCTTGATTGTCACATAATTATGGAGATTCTTCTTCCGATCATAGTATGTATGTTACCCGATTATATATCAAATTCGTTGACTGAGCTTAGCATTTTCTTTAAAGACCTATGTTCATCTAAACTAAGTGAAGATTTTTATAGAGGAGCGAGGATAAAATACCAATCATCCTTTGCAAATTAGAAAAAATATTTATCCCGAGTTTTTTTTGATTCTATGAAACATCTTCTCGTCTATGTACCTTACAAAGCTAGAGTTGGTGTTCCTGTATAATATCGTTGGATGTATCCTTTCGAGAGGTAAAACATATTTTTATTAAGTTGTCAATATTTTTGAATAAGTTGAGATAATATATTTTATTAAATTGATAATTATAATTATTTAATAGATATTTGAACAAGTTGAAGAAATATGTTAAAAATAAAGCACGACCAGAAGGATCGATATGTGAAACATATTTGTCTCAAGAAACCACTCACTTTTGCTCCACTACTTCCAGCTGCATGTAAGGAGTACAAGAACAAAGATTAGTCATAACATAAACTTTGATGTATAAGAACAATCACATGCTGCACTATCAGTATTTAGAAGTCATGGAAAGCCTAGTGGAAAGTGTGTTGAAAGATTTCTAAACGATTTAAAAATCGAAACATCGAATTTGTATGTGCTACTGAATTGTTAAGAAGTTAAGCCAATCTTAGAGTAAGTTCTTGCATAATGTCAGTAATGAGTAATATTTATTTAAAATACTAAAGTATTATTTGTCACCAGGTATTTTGTAAGCAATTTGCCTTTGACAAATTTGAGGGATATTGAGCAAGTTGTTGCAAATGAATTTCGAACTTAGTTCATATCATATGTAAGCTTATAAATTTTAAATTTTTAATTTGAATTACATCTTATTTATTACAAAAAATACTAATATTTAAAAATATTTCTAGGTTCAAAATCCTGATAACAAATATTTCGATAAAGGCTTACAAGCACTAGCATGGGGTCCAATGCAAAAAATAAAAACTTGGACAATATATATTGTGAATGGGTTCAGATTTCATTCCAAGTCGTGGAGTGAAGGAAGAAAAATTTGAAAATTATGGAGTATGTGTTAGAGGGAACACTCATGAAGAAGATGAGTATGATTATTACGGTATTCTGAATGAGGTTCTTGACCTAGAGTACCCAGGCGAATATGAGAAATTTGTATGCTTGTTTAACTGCCAATGGTATGATCCAATACATAATAGGGGTACAAGGGTTCATCCTGCGTGTGGCTTAATCAATATAAAACATAGTAGAAGATACGGGAAGTTTGATCCATTTGTATTAGCAAATTAAGCTATTCAAGTTTATTTTAGCAAATATCCCAGTGGTTGTAGAGATAAACAAGATTGGCTAGCTGTCATAAAAATAAAAGTATGGGGAATAATTAATCAACAATATATTGTAGCAACTTCACATCAAGAGGATGAGATGTCAAGTTGTAGTCCTATTGAAATTGAGGAGATACAAACTACAACCTATAGTATTAAAATGTAGTTAGAAGATGTGAATAGTTCAACTAGCTTAGGCGAAGATGAGAACGAGGATGAAAGTGAAGATACCTTAGAGAGCAATGAAAATAGTTTTGATTCTTAGTAGTTTTTGTAATCTAGAATTGTGGCTTTTATAATTTAGAATTGTAGAATTTTACTTTTTGTAATATTTTGAGTAGTACTTTTTGAATTCTGAGCAATGAAAATGTTAATTATTTATTTGTATTCTAGCATTCTTTATTTTTGTAATTCATTAATTATTTTATTAATTACTTATTTTATTTATATTATGTTATATTTAGAATTGTAGAATTGCAGTTTTTTATTAATTGCTTCTTTTATTTATACTTTTTATATATTATAATACTTTACTAATTGATTTTTTTAATGCAGATGGCTTTAAGTGACGATCCTTCTCGTAAATTATTTTCCTTAAAACTCATCTAGAAGAAGTTGGGTGTTGCTCCCAGCATAGCCAAACAGCCTGATGAAGGTGAGGGACCTTCAGTTCCATCGGTTCTACCTACACCACCACCACCTAGGAGCCAGTAGCAATCCCCAAGTGAGGAGGGTGAGGGTCCGTCAGATCCACCTGCTGTTGTACCACCACCTTCCCTGGCTACTTCCCTCCTCCCTCGACGAGTCCTCACTTTCCCTCTTCAGATCAGGCACATGTAGCTCCATTCTATCCATATTACCCCCCACCATCATCACAGGAAGCATGTCCATCCACTAGTCCCTACCCTCCTTATCCCTTACCCATATTATTACCCATATCTGGTGCAGCCAGAATACGGTCTACCATCTAGACCAGTAGAGGTTGGCGCTGGGGATCATTCAGCTGCAGTAGATAAGCATAAATATATTGAGCTTGCGAGCGATAAGTAAGTTATGTTTATGTTATTAAGTTGATTGTATTTTGATGTATTATATGTTATTAACCAAAAAATTAACCTGTAGCTTCAATCCTTCAAGGTTACTTACACACAAGATCCGGGATATTATAAAGAATAAATATGATGCTCCATACATGGAAGAAGATCCCAAAGGAGATTAGGGATATGTAGTTTGGAGAATTTCAGGTATACTTATTTGGTACGAATTCAAATATTTGATTTAATTTGTACTAATCTTTTTGGTTATGCCTAAATTTTTTACATAAAGAATTTAGGTGGTTTCCTGAGCATAGCACGAGGATCAGATTCAATTTTGAGAGGAGAGGAGCAACCCATCTCAGCGACATGTTCACAGACA